>CM042666.1:25577183-28077183 GCA_023638005.1 Forsythia suspensa | reverse complement strand
CTTCCATTTCCCGTTCTAGTGATATATCTTTAGAGTTAGTTAGGTATTTCACGCACGACATGCTTAGTATTTTAGATGATAAAGAAATAAAAAATTTGATATACTACGATGGTGGAGACAATATCAACATCAACACCCAATTCTTTCAAATATGGCACGCGATTTACTAACACATCCGGTATCAATTGTAGTACCGAGTCTACTTTTTAGTAATCTTGGTGGCGGGTTATGTTTGATTTCAGGTCAATACTTAAAGCTGATATATTAAAAAGTTTATTGTGTCTAAAAGATTGAGATGATGCCGAACTTCGGATCCAAGAAAAAGTGGACACAATAATGTCCGAAGAACTTGAAGATTTGAATATAGAATATTTGAATTATAGTAAGTGTTATTCGCGTACATATTTGATATTTTCTTTGTCTTATTTTTACAAAAAAAAATGTATACGTAACAACTTGTCTGTGTACAATTTTAACTTCACATACGTTCAAAATAGCATGTCCAAAGCCCAGAAAAAGGAGGACGGTTTTTAACTTTTGATTTTTAATAGAAAATTTTCTCACACTTTATTTCTTTTTTATTTTAAAATTCTTTAAAACAATATTAAAAAAAAAAAGAGCCGAGCTCGTGGGTCGAACCGAGCTTCAATATTGCCCATTGCCACCTTCAATAGAATCCGTCTATATGGACCACTTTCACACCCAATGGCATAAGTTAGGGACCTCTTAGTAAAAAATGAAAGGATATGGACAAAAAATGTACTAAGGACATACGTTATGGACCATTTGCGCCAAAATCCTGAAAGTAATACATAAGCTATATAAATGAACAAAAGTGTAAGTTTTAAATGATAAAAAATATTGAAAAAGAGAAATAGGCATGCCTCATGAGCATTATTGGGTGAAACCACACACTACAATGCATATTGGAAGAAGCTGCACTATCAGAAAGCCATTTGGGTTGTTGATGGACAAACATTTATGTATGTTTGATGAGGAGGATGTGCTGTAAATTCTTCACGTGATTCGTTATTCAACAATACGCATCATCCTTGCAAGTTCAAACTCCAGCTCATGTGAATGAGTTCTTGTTGTGTCTATCATTGAAAATTGATAACATTTAAGTAAAACAATAAGCTATTGAAAGTTATTGGAAATCTTTTTGTTGAGAATTTGACTGAAAATGATAAAGATGATACCTTCTAGGAAAATCAATCTTTCATCCAAGAGAAGCAAATGATAGTCACAATGCTTAGGTTGTACACAAAAAATTAGTATATTGCAATGCTTTGTATTTGCAATAGAGTGATGTTGTGGCAATGACAATGACATAAGGAGTACTCAAATGTAAATATTACTCTAGCATTAGCTATTTTTAAACAGTAAAAGTATGAAAGAATTTCAATCAACCTCAATTTATAATATGAGAATTTCAATCAACTTGTGATGTTGACGGTAAATTATACGCTCTTGATCAAGTTCGGGAGCATATATTATTTGCATCTTATAAGTTTCTACATTTGAAATGTTGTTTAAAGTACGAAAATATCTTGAGTAAGGATTAATATGTAAAATATCCATCAATTTATGTAAAATTTGGGATAATAGTCTATTTGAAAATTTTAAATGATCTTATAATTTATTTTCAGTATCATAAAAATATAATTGTAAATAAGAAGGACGGCTATCCACTGGAAAATGCTGGTTAATATAATGAAATATTTGTCCCAGAACTCTTAAAGCATAGATACATTTGTCTTTTAATAAATCCTTTTCGCATTTCACACCAAATGACATAAAAGCAAAATTTTGAACAATTTTTTGAATTCCGAAGATTCTCAGATGATGTAAATAGGTTATAATTATTTATATGTAATTTAATTTTTTCGTCAAAACAATTAACTCTCTACTTCCTGTTTCAAATTTCTTGGCATTGCAATGAGTACAGATTGTTGGTAATCCCATTACACGTGCTTTAGTAGGAATATTCTCTAAGTAAAAATTTCTTTTGCAATAAGTATTTTGTGTTGAAGTATTACATTGTCATATATGTTTGTAAAATTTTCAACCCGATTTTCATTTTCTAGAATATGATGTGCAATGTGAATTCTATCAGATTATGTTCCTTCTCTACCACATTCTTCAATGTTTTTTCTCTACCACACTCTTCAATAATGTCAAGACAACATAATGCAAATATTTAAAAATAAATAAAATAATTTAAAAATGAAAAATGAAAAATATTTATTTTTATATTCATCGAAACATACTACATTCTTCCAAAATATGAGGTTGACTACTTCTCGGGTTTCGCTTACATTCATATCTCATTAATATCATGTGCACAACTAAAACATATAATTTAGTTATGCACAATAGTAATTTCTGAACTTTACCATATAAATAAAATATTATATTTTTAGTCTTCATGGAATATATTATAATAATATATCAAATTTTAAGATTCTTCGTATTGCAACATAACCAAAATAAATATGCATACACAAAATAATGTAAAAACAATAAACCAAAGAAAAACATAACAAATAACACTTACGCATGTGGTTCTATGTATCAAAACGTCTACATTTCTTTCTATCGATCTTTTATGTTCTTTTTTCTTTTCAGCATATAATTTTCCGCGGTGCTTGTTCTGTAATACTCCACGTCTCAATATTATCGTATTACCATGATCCTTAATACCCATCCGTATTAGGCATTATGAGTTCAGACGTTATGTTTGTGCATTTGTTTCCTTCACTTACCTTTAAAAAATCTCTTCTTGGACCTATTTATCCTTTACCACATCAAAAAAAAAAAAAAAAACACTTAATGACACACATATCTCTCATAATATTTTGTAACTAAAATCTATTGAAGAAACAAAATATCATTTCGTAAACGTGCAAATCTGTTTGCTTTATGCACACAAGTTTGTAGTAACAAACTAAGAATCAAAACCTCTATGCTAAATGATTAATAAAATAATTAATTACTTTTAGACGAATATGAAGTGTATGTTAATCAAAATAGACCATCTATGAGTTTCACAACCTACAATATTCACGGAAGGATTCTAAAAATAGTCCATATGCAAGTCTTATAATATTTGCTTTGTGCATAGCAATCACCTTCTTTCGATTATTGAGATAAACACATTGAAAGGCATTTTCTGCAATGTGTTCTAAACATGAACTTTGTTATCAATTAGCAATGTGGCTAATAAGAAACATAATGCTTAAAATTCTTAGACGTATCTAGAGAAATTGTAAGTCGAACATACTCATAAGGAAGGAAATACAGAAAATCCACAAAAAACAAAAAGTCAAGAGCCACAATAAACTAATCAGGAACATAAATTGTTCATCAACAAAACCTACTACCTGCCAAAAAATATACGAAGACAAAAATTCTCATAATATCAAGAGAGACTCTAAGTTAAACATAATAAACAACAAGGAAAGACGAAAGATTTAAAGTATGCCAACCATGAGCAGGACAATGACAATTCATTAACAGAAGCCATCTACCTACTAAATTAATGTATAATCCTCCAAAAATCTATAGAAATACTCCAAAATCCACATGACAAAGCTTAAGTTCTCATAGAAAAGAAGTAAAAATAGTAAACAAAATGAGAGAGCCATGCCTTGTTAGATTAATGCACCAAGCAAGCTGTTCAATAACGATATTAATTCATCACAAAATTTCCAACCAAAATGTAACCTAGGAGTCTATGACCAAAAGTTGAGAATGAGTAACAAATGTTTGGTAGGATCATATTGATCTATGGGAACATAAAATTAGATACGAATATGCTCATATTTGGATTGAAGTTGAAGAATTTTCATTCTAACTCTCCAAATACATGTGACAAATCACATCCTAACAATGGAAAGATGCTCTAGGGTCCACATAGTCAAGAACACAAGAACCAACTTCGATTGAGGTAGAAAAAGCAAGTTCAAAGCCATTTTAGAACTATATTAAGAAAAAACTACAACCCGAAGCAAGAACACGGAGAAGCTAACACCCCAATTTTCCAAAATGACGCGACATGTTGAGGACAAATCAAGTAAAAACATAAGTTTTTTACACGTGTGACCATAAAATCAAGAAGACAACATTATTACTTAAGAAAAGAATGATTTGAACAACTTGTTAAATAATCATGACACTAAATATCTAAACTCATATTAGCATGATCAAAGACCTAGAATCTATAGCTAATATTAACACGTACATACATAAATAACTTTACGTAATCACCTAATGTTGTCATCACCCTATCTATAAGAAATATGTTAGAATCTCACATTCACGCAAATATGTTCTTAAAAAAATTGGCAACACTTGTCTGTTTTAGACACGTGTTCAACTCATATACTTAGGCCCCAAAAGATTGACAATACCTCGTAGGACCAGAAGACAATTAGAAGTCACAATCCACATTATTATAGATAATTACAATAACACCGCACAAACTTCTAATAAAACAATATGTTCAATATGAATATAACAATAAGTTCAATATACAAGTAAGTTTAATAAAAGCACACAAACCTCTAATCCACATTAAATTGAATTATGGGCATGATAGTAAGTTTAATATGCTTTGCCTCAAGGCAAAAAAAAAAGATTTAATAAAAAAAAATGAAAGTACTTGAACTCTAGATGGATTATTTAGTCTTTAGATAGAGAAAAGTCGTAACTTTTTGCTTCTGCATAGATGTTAATGAAACCCACCCGAGAATGAGCACAAAATCGATATTCAAAAATATAACCTATACTAAAGGGTTAAAACAACTTCTAATCGAACAAAGAACAAAAATTAAAGAAGAAACAATTTGGGAATTTAGAGTTTCAAATTGGGAATCGTCAGAGAAGATTTGAAAATCATATTACACTCAAATCACATGCACAAATTCTTTTCTTTCATCGAGAAAATTTGTAGCTTTTTGTTTCTGCTTGAAATTTGATGAAACATGCACGAGAAAACGCAAAAAATTGAAAATTGAAAATCTAACCTATACTAAGGGGTTGAAACAACCTCTAATCAAACAAAGAGAAAAAATCATAGATAGAACAATTTCAAAAATTTGATAATCGCCAGAGAAGATTTAGGAAACCCTACCACGCTCAAATGACGGGAAATAAAAAATTTAATCTATACCAAGTGGTTGAAACTACCTTTAATCCAACATAAAACGAAAAATAAAGAACAAAAATTGAGAATTTCAATTTGAAATATCAATTTAGAAATAGCAAGAAAATATTGTGTAATCGCTACCAGAGAATTGGGAAACCCTACTACACTCAAATGACAAGCAAGATTTCTTTTCTTATTTATCGACAAAAACAAAAAGTGAGGAGAGGAGGGCATAATACATTCTCGTTAGGAGGAGGTCGAAAAAGTGAATAATAGGCTAAAATTACTTTTACTATAGGTTAGATTGGAATATCAATTTAGGTATAGCAAAAGAAGATTTGTGTAATCGCCATAAAGGAATTGGAAACCCCTACTATGCTCAAATGATGGGCAAAAATTATTTTCACTGACCATAAAAAAAAAAAAAGGGGTAGGGGTAGGGGTAGGGGTGGGGGTGAGGGGTGTGAGGCGTGGGCGCAACATGTCATCGTTTGGAGAAGGACGAAAAAGTGAATAATGAGTTAAATTTACATTCTTTTACCATAGGTTAGTGCATTTTGGAGGATATTTTGATAGTAGTTGATGAAATGTGTGGTTTAGAACTTGATAAAAGTTTTGGATCCCATAAAATATATGGTTTAAAATAAGTTTGGGAAAAAAAATAGAATTTATTTTAAATTCTACCAAACTTAGTTAAGTTAGATTTAAAAAATGTTGAAAATGAACTGTGGGCCATTGGTCCAAATGGGCCAATCAATGACCTGTCTCGAAACATACCAAGCTTATCCCAAGCTATATGTCAGGGCTTGCAGCTATACTTAGCCCTCTAATAGCATTTGCAGCCGCAATTGTCCAACTTTGACCGCACCTTGTAAATATTAGTTTTCAGTTGTTTGTTCCATTCGTTTGTAATAGTTTAATTTTCGTTATTATTCTTCAGCTTTTAAAAGTCTACTCATATAACTTAGGGTTTTCTTGCTTAAGCTATTATAGAGGGTAGTTGGTATTTGAAGTCTTGTCAAGCTCACTGGTGTTCACCTCCTGCACTAGCTATTGTAATTTTCTACTTTCGTCAATCAATGAACAAGTTATTTTTGTTGCATTCAAATCTTATGTTGCAAAGCTTACTTAAAATTGTCTTTCATTATTGAATCGATCAAGAACAGGTGGAAGATAGTCTAGCAAAATAGACTACTGCCGTAGGGTGTCCCTTTCTAAGCTAGAAAGAAAGGCACCCCATAATAGTTGGTATCAGAGCTGCAGCTCACGACCCTCGAGAAGAAAACAATGGATCTGAATACATCACACACTACTGAGATGGTGGATCACAAAAAAAAGTACTAAACAACACTTGGATGCACTCGATGGGCAAACTACTAAGTTGTGTGACGCTGTTGAGAACTTTGAGGAAAAGATCAAGACAACAAAGGTGGACATCCGTGAATTAAAAATCCAGCTCGATGAAAGCCGAATGATTTGCGCAGCGGTGACTGATGTTGTTGCAATCCTTCCCGATCTACGGGAAGAAATGGAAGCCATGAGACTTCAATTGCAAATACTTCAACGTGTAGTTGGCAATGGGCAAGCCCCTGCACAAGAGTATGCACATAGGCACAGAATTCAAAAGTAGCACACCTACGGTGGGGCGCGTGATGCGAAGGAAGTTGTGAACTTCTTGTTTGACATGGAACAATACTTTCTTGCCTCCAATATTGAAGATGGGGCAAAAAGAGTGACGACAGCCACTATGTATCTGGGTGGAGATGCAAAACTATGGTGGCTGACAAAATATGCTAATATTCAGGCCAAAAGAGCCCAGATAGACACATGGGATCTCCTCAAAGAAGCGATTAGAACACAGTTTTTCTTAGAAAATGTGGAATATCAGGCTCGATGGGCACTACGAGAACTAAAACATATTGGTTCTATCTGTGACTATGTGAAAACCTTTTCAGGGCATATACTAGACATCCGAGACGTGTTTGAAATGGACAAGATTTTTACTTTCATAGAAGGGCTAAAACCATGGGCGAAACTGGACTCCAAACACAAAATGTGGCTGATCTAAGCACGACAATGGGAGCTGTCGAATGCTTGATGGACTATCGATCAGAACCCAGAAATGAGTGGCTGCTAGTAAATAGCCAATCCCGATAAGGAAGAAATAGACCCTTCAAGACCACATCAAACTCAAATGGAGAGAATGCTACTCTCACCATAAAGAAGGCCATTAGGACAACTATCAAGGTAACCATCAGGGCGGCCACTAGAACAAAAGTAAGGCACCAGAGAGCAAATCAAGTGCTACTCCTAGAAAGGATAGATGCTTTTTATGCAGTGTGCTTCCACCGGGTGAATGATTGCCCACAGAAACAGTTTGTGAATGCATTGAGCTAACTGACAAGTGGATAATCGAGTTCGAAGCAACATGTTCTATAGGCCAGTAATCATTGTAAAGCCGATTTTGAGGAGGATGAGGATGTCGTTGGGGTATTATCGCACCGGTGCAGCACAATATCGTACTGGGTGATTTAAAAAGCAATGTATCCCTAAAAGATGAGAAAAATAAGAGCTGAAACCTCGTGTTTGTAGGGCTAAAGGCTTGATGTACATTGATGTGAAGATCAATAGGAAACCAATCAAGGCCATAGTAGATACCGATGCCACGCACAACTACCTTGCAAGTCCTAAAGTAGAGCGCATCGAGCTTGTGCTAGAGAAAGGTAGTGGAAAGGTCAAGAAAATCAACTCAGTTGCTCAACCGATTGCCGGAGTAGCCAAGTTCGTGCTCATTAAAGTTGGTCTTTTTGAAGGAAAGACTAATTTATCTGCAATTCAGATGAATGACTTCAAGCTGATTTTGGGATTGGAGTTTCTTCAGGATACGAAGATAGCAGTGTTGCCATTTTCAATTCATTGATGATGATAGAGAGTAAGTCATGTGTCATCCCTACGCTAGTTGGCATCTCAGCCATGTAGTTCAGTAAGGGCTTCAAATGGAATGAGCCCTCGTTTTTGTATACTCTTCGACTGCAAGAGATTGAGGAAGCAACTGGCCCTATCCCAAAACCTGTTAGAAGGCTTCTACATGAATTTGAAGATGTCATGCCGGAGGAATTGCCAAGGAGACTACCGTCAAGGATGACTATTGATCAAGAAATTAAGCTTATACCAGGTGCCAAGCCTCCTACTATGGCGCCCTACCACTTGGCTCAACTTGAGTTGGAGGAGCTTAGGAAGCAATTGGCTGAAATGTTAGACAGTGGCATTATCGTACCTGTAAAATTGCCATATGCAGCTCTAGTGCTATTTCAGAAAAAGGTTGATGGTTCTCTTCGAATGTGCTATGACTATCGAATCTTGAACAAAATCACAGTGAAAAATAGTTATCCGATTTTGCTAGTAGCAAATTGCTTCAACCATTTGAGCAGGGCGAAATACTATACAAAAATTGATCTAATGTCCGGATACTGGCAAGTGAAGACCACAGTGGTAACTAGATATGGAGCATTCGAATTCAAAGTTATGCCTTTTGGCTTGACAAATACTCTAGCAACGTTCTGCACAATGATGAATCAGGTACTTCACAGGTTTTTGGATGTTTTCATGGTGGTGTACTTGGACAACATCGTAATTTACAGCGAGACTCTGGAGGAGCATGTTCAACATGTGAGAAAAGTTCTAATTCGGCTATGGGAGAATGAACTTTATGCAAAACCATCGAAATGCTCATTCGCCCAAACATCGATCAACTTTTTGGGTCACATTATTGAGCAAGGAAAAGTATGCATAGATACTAAAAAGGTTAAGACTATCAAAGATTGGCAACCACCAAGGCACATACATAATGTACGCTCGTTCCTCGGGTTGGCCAACTACTATTAAAGATTTGTAAAGGGATATTCAGAAATCGCATTGCCGCTAACTGAATTAACAAAGAAGGAGAAAGCTTAGGAGTACGCACAATGCCAAGCTGCTTTTGAGAAACTGAAGGAGTCTGTGTGGACAGATCCAGTTTAACCTTACCAGATATGGCTAAAGCTTTTGAAGTCTAGATAGATGCATCAGATTTTGCTCTTGGGAGAGTCCTAATGCAAGAAGGGCATTCGGTAGCGTATGAAAGCCGAAAGCTGAACAATGCAGAGCACCATTAATCGGCTCATGAAAAGAAATTGTTAGCAGTAGTCCAATGCCTTAGAGTATTGCGTCACTATCTACTTGGGTTTCCTTTCATTGTGAAAATATACAATACTATTGTGAGTCACATCATGTCACAACTGAAACTTTCAAGCAAGCAGGCTTGTTGGCAGAAACTTCTTTCAGAGTTCAAATTTGTACGGAGTATCGTGCTAGATCCAGTAATCATGTAGCGGTGCACTTAGTCGGCGGGCTGACTTGGCTGCTATCTGTTCAATGGACGCTCTTTCAATGAGCGATGTTACTACAACAACAAGGGACTGCATACGGGCACTTCTAGAATAAGACCCTGCAATACATTATTTGGTCGACCTCATCAAGTAGGGAAAAACTCGACAGTTTTGGATGGATAATGTCTATTAAAGACAAAAGAAAACTGCCTCTATGTACCAAAAGGTGGATATCTGAGAAAATCCTTAATCACGGAATGCCACGACACGCTTTGGGCTGGACAACAAGGAGATGAACAAACTTCTGCACTATTGCAATGTGCATACTATTGGATGCAAATATGGCATTGTGACTTATATGAAAAAATGTTTGGTTTGTCAATAGGATAAGCCAGATCATTAGAAAAATGCAGGCTTACTAGAGCCTCTTCCCATTCCAACTAGACCATTCGAGAGTGTATCGATGGACTACATTGTTAGCTTGCCGAAGATTAAAGATCTTGGCACTATTATCGTCGTGGTGGATTGTTTATCAGAATATGCAACATTCATCGCAACACCTAGGTATGTATCCGTCGAAGAGACTGCTCGCCTTTTTTTCAAGCACATTGTCAAATACTAGAGGCTACCTAAAGATATAGTCAGTGATCGAGACCCTCGATTCACTGGCACATTTTGAACCGAGTTGTTCAAACTTCTTGGTTCAACTTTGAGCATGAGTTCTTATTTTCACCCACAATCTGACATGTTGACCTATGGTTAACTTTAAACCTTAATGTTTTGATTATAACAAATAAATCAGTATTGTTTAGTAACGATCTATTTTTAAGTAATATTTAAAGTGCTACAAATGGAACTCGCAAGCATGTCAATGTCAAAGTCAATCAATACAAGAGTTCAAAAAATTCAAGACTCGAAGTTAAAGATCGAAGAATAGATTTCTAGATAAAATTATAAAGGTATTAATTCTTTGACTTTTAGCATTAAATGAATGAAAGCTCAAAAATAATTTTATGCACAAAAACCATGTTGATATCACTTGCATAAAATATTTTTATCAAAGTCAAAAATCAAATTTTCACAACTTTTCAGAAAAATTGAACCGGTCATTAGTCTGTGAACCGGTCAACCGTTTGTGAAGACCGGTCGACTATTTGAACATCATTTTTCAAAAAGTGACCGTTCTGATTTTTACCATTCTAACAGCTATTTTTTTTTATCATCCATCAAGAACCGGTCAACCGTCTGGTAATTCGTTTTTGCAAAAATCTGTGAAAATTCATTTCTATAAATACTTCTTCATTTCTTATCATTGTAGATACTTACAATAACATTAAAAGAGAGAATCACATTTAGAAAATTCATTCAAGCTTTATTGCATTTATATCTTAAAAATCATTTCTTGAATTTTTTTTTTTTTATCAAATCAACTTTTGATTAATCATTATCAACAAAGTTTATTTCTAACACTTGAGCTTTTTCATTTATTACTATTCATTAAAGTGTTAGTCTCTCTTAATACCAAACTTTTATTTATCATTCATCAAGAGAGAAATACAATCTCAAATCTATTTCTTTATGTCTTTATATCATATTGAGATCCTTTTAAAAGTTCAATATTGTATAAGGATCGGTGCTCCTTGTTTGTAAGTCACCGAAAATATTGTAAGGGATTGGATTATACCATAAGTCAATCAAGATAGTGGAAAAGGCCGTGCTCGTGTTGGAGAGCTTGGCAACGGAGGACGTAGATCATTGGTTGGATCGAACCTCCATAAAAATATTGTTTGCACTCTCTCTAC
The DNA here is from genome assembly GCA_023638005.1 of Forsythia suspensa. NCBI lineage: Eukaryota > Viridiplantae > Streptophyta > Magnoliopsida > Lamiales > Oleaceae > Forsythia > Forsythia suspensa. The sequence goes on along the minus strand of CM042666.1, from coordinate 28,065,865 downwards.
CCATTTATTTACTTACACTATGCTCGTATTTTTAGTTGCTTAATTTATATCTCTTAAATTTTTCTTATTTTGAGATTATTCTACAAAAAGTTTGAAAAAACCAATTTATCCCCATCTTGGTCAGTTATTATTGGGCTATCAATTGGTATCAGAGCAAGGTGCTCATTTTTTTAAAAGATTATACAATCTTGAGTAATAGCTAACCAAAATATTCAAAGTCTTGAAGGACACTCTACAAATCGTCCTTCTTTTTTTAATGGCACCCATTATAACTATTGAAAAACTAGAATGATGATTTATATACAATCAATAGATTATATCATTTGAGAAGTCATTGAGTTTGGTCCTTATGTACCAACAAAAATTATTAAGGTTGATAATAAACTAGACCAAACTATTCCTAAGCATAAAGAAGAATATGATGAACAAGATAAAAGAAAATTATCTTTAAATGATAAAGCCAAAAATTTACTTTATTGTGCTTTAGATAAAAATAAATTTAATCGAATTAGCACATATGATTCCTCTTATGAAATTCGACATGCATTAGAGATAACTCACTTAGGTACTAACAAGGTTAAGTAAACTAAGATAAATCTCTTAAAAAAGATTTTGAAAATTTCTTTATGAAGCAAGATGAACATATAGTAGATATGATTACTCGTTTTACCGATATTATTAATGGCCTTAAGGGCTTTGATCGAAAGTTTACTAACGGTGAACTTGTGAGTAAAATACTTAGGTCGCTTTCGGAAGATTGGAACTCCTTGAGGATGTTAATAGAGAATACAAAAGATATCAACACATATCCATTGGAGGAGCTATATAGAACTTTAATGACTTATTAGCTCAACAATGTCGAAACAAATGAGAAAACAAGAAAAAGCAAGGAATAGATGAAGGAGCCTTTGAAGCGGCAAATTACCTTAAAATCAACTAACGATGAAGGCTCCTCAAACATGAACATGGGTGATGAAGAATTTGATGATCTAGTTCTTCTTGTCAAGAAATGGAGAGGCTTTCGAAACAATCGACGATTTCAAATGAAATAAGACAAAGGTAAAAAGAAAAATAAAAAGATTATTTGCTATGATTGTGACAAACCCGGTCACAAAGAACCGAATGTCCAAACAAGAAGAAGTTCACCAAAAAGAAAACACTTCATGCTACGTGGGATGATAGTAATGAAGATGATCATGAAGAAGATAAAGTTTAAGAAGAAATCGCCAATATGTGCTTCATGAATATTGAAGATGAGGTAAGTACAAATAACAATGACTCATACAATGATTTATCTACCTCTTATGATGAGATTCTTGAGGAATTTGAGAAACTTATTTCAAAATACTCTATCTTTAACAATAAACTTCCTTATTAAAAAAGGTAGTAAATAAACTTTTTATAGCACAAAAAAAATTTGAAAACGAAAAGGACAATCATAAATCTTTAATTAAAGAAAGTATTTCCTTGAAATAAAAAGTGGTTGATTTAACAAGCATTGTTTACAAGTTTACCCAAGGAAAGAAAAATTTTGAATTAATACTTGGTGAGCAAAAATGTGTGTTCAATAAAGAAGGAATTGGATACAAACCTTTCTTGAAACAAACATCTTTTGAAACTATATTTGTCAAATCATCAAATTCTACTCAACAAAACATAACATGTAGTTTTTACAAGAAAATTGGTCATGTTACTTTTAGTTATACAACTAAAAAGAAACTATACTTTGAAAAGAAACATAAGTGGATAAAAGAATCCACAAACACTAACTATCAATGACCCAAACTTATGTGGGTACCAAAAATAAAAAAATAAAATAATTTTTGTAGGTACCACGAAAAGTGAAAAGCAATTGGTTCTTGGATAGTGGTTGTTCAAAACATATGACCGGTGATGGATCATTGCTATCTAGCCTCAAAAGAAAGGATGGAGGTCATGTAACTTTTGGAGACAATACTAAAGGAAAAATCATAGGCATTGGAAATATCGGTAACCATTCTTTTCCCTTTTATTGAAAATGTTTTATTAATTGATAATTTTAAACATAACTTGCTTAGTATAAGTCAATATGTGATAAAGATTATCTCATCAAATTTCATTCTTCCAAATGCCTCATTGGAGATGCTACATCTAAGGAGATAATGTTCATAGGGAGCTGAAGTAAGGATGTTTACATTATAAACATTGAACTTGAACTTAAAAGAGAGATAAAATGCCTATCAAATATAAAAGACGATTCTTGGCTATGGCATAGAAGATTAGATCATGTTAGCATGGACTTACTTTCAAAAATCTCTAAAAATAGCTTTATAAAAGGTTTACCAAATATAAAATTTGTGATGCTTGTCAATTTAGAAAACAAGTAAAGAGTTCTTTTAAACTTAAACAATATTCTTCTACTACAAGACCTTTACAACTTCTCCACATAGATTTATTTGGACCTTCTAAAACAGCTAGCTTAAGTGTAAAATATTATGCATTTGTTATTATTGATGATTTTTCAAGATTTACTTTGGTCATATTTTTAAACTTACAAGATGAAGCTTTAAATGCATTTAAATATTTTTGCAAAAGAGTTCAAAATGAAAAAGGATACACTATTACCACAATTAGGAGTGATCACGGTGGAAAATTTGAAAATATTGCTTTTTATGAATTTTGTAAATCAAATGGATATGAACATAATTTTTCGCTCCTAGAACTTCTCAACAAAATGGTGTAGTAGAAAGGAAGAATCGAATATTGCAAGAAATGGCTCGGACTATGTTGGATGAAAATAATTTATCAAAATATTTTTGGGTCGAAGCCGTTAATACTTCTTGCTATATTTTGAATAGAGTTTTGGTTAGTCGAAAGAAAACTAAAACTCCATATAAGCTTTGGAAAAATAGAATTCCCAATATTGGATATTTTAAAGTTTTTGATTGTAAATGCTTTATATTAAATACAAAAAAAAATTTGAAAAAATTTGATTCAAAATCTGACATTGGAATTTTTTTTGGATATTCATCTACTAGCAAGGCTTATAGAGTTTTTAACAAAAGAACTTTAGTAGTTGAAGAATTCATGTATGTTGTTTTTTATGAAACTAACTCTCTTGAACATGAGAAAAACATTGATGATGAGAATTTGAAATTCTATTTGAACAACTAAGTGTTCAAAATCAAGACAATGAGAATTCAAATATTGTTGAAAATTGACATGAGGAGGACACAACAATACAACAAAATGAAGAAAAATCTCGTGAAGAACTTAACACCTCATCTTTACCTAAAGAATAGAGGTTTGTTCATTCTCACTCAAAAGATCTCATCATCGGTGATCCATCCACTCAAACTTCTTGGTTCAACTTTGAGCATGAGTTCTTGTTTTCACCCACAATCTGACGTGTTGACCTATGGTTAACTTTAAATCTTAATATTTTGATTATAACAAACAAACCACTATTGTTTACTAACAATTTATTTTCAAGTAATAATCAAATCATTATAAATCGAACTAGCAAGCATGTCAAGGTCAAAGTCAATCAATATAAGAGTTCAAGAAATTCAAGACTCGAAGTTCAAGATCGAATAATAGATTTCTAGATAAAATTGTAAATGAACTAATTCTTTGAGTTTTAGCATTAAATGGATGAAAGCTCAAAAATAATTTTATGCACAAAAACCATGTTGATATCACTTGCATAAAATATTTTTATCAAAGTCAAACATCAAAATTTCAAAACTTTTCAGAAAAATTGAACTGGTCATCTGTCTGTGAACCGGTCAACTGTTTAGGAAGAACCGATCGACTGTTTGAACGTCATTTTCTAAAAAGTGACCATTCTGATTTTTACCATTCTAATGGCTATTTTTTTTATCATCCGTCAAGAACCGATCGATCCTCTGGTCATCCGTTTTGGCAGAAATCAATGAAAATTCATCTCTATAAATTCATCTTCATTTATTATCATTGTAAACACTTACAATAGCATTAAAAGAGAGAATCATATTGAGAAAATTCATTTAAGCTTCATTGCATTTATATCTTCAAAATCATTTCTTTAAAAACTTTGTTTGGTCAAATCAACTTTTGATTCATCATTACCAACAAAGTTTATTTCTAACACTTGAGCTTTTTCATTTATTGATATTCATTAAAGTGTTAGTCTATCTTAGTACTAGACTTGTATCTATCATTCATCAAGAGAGAAATACAATCTCAAACCTATTTCTTTATATCTTTAGGTCATATTGAAGTCCCTTTAAAAGCTCAATATTGTATAAAGATCGGTGCTCCTTATTTGTAAATCACCGAAAATATTGTAAGGGTTTGGATTGCACCATAAGTAAATCAAGATAGTGGAAAGGCTGTGCTCGTGTTGGAGAGCTTGGCGACGGGGGACGTAGATCATTGCTTGGATCGAACTTCTATAAAAATATCGTGTTTGGACTCTCTTTACCCTTTTCTTTACTTACATTGTGCTCGTATTTTTAGTTGCTTAATTTATATCTCTTAAATTTCTTATTTTGAGATTATTCTACGAAAAAGTTTGAGAAAACCAATTCACCCCCCTCTTTGTTAGTTATTCTTTAGCTATCATAATAGACAAACAGAGTAGTTCAATTCTATGCTAGAATAATATCTTTGGCACTTTATCTCTACTTCGCAGTAAAACTAGGTGAAACTCTTGGATGCAGCTTAGATTTGCTTCAATACCCAAAAGAGCTCTCCCAATAAGAGTCCTTTTGAGATTGTTACAGGCCATCAACTATTACTCCCTCATTCTATAGACATTGATCAAAGTACCAAGTCTCCTCAAGCTAAGAGCTTCTCTCAAGAATGGAAACGAAATATCAAAATTGCTCAGAGTTATCTTGAGAAAGCACATAAACGGTACAAAAAGGCCGTTGATCAGAAACGTCGTTTCCTAGAATTCAACGTAAGAGATCTAGTGATGGTGAAACTCCCCGAAAAAAATCATTATAAGGCAATAAGAGGGAGAGATTCTGGATTGATGCCAAAATATATCGGGCCATTACCCATCATGAAGCGGATTGGAAAAGTTACCTACATAATAGAACTTCCTTCATGGTGTAAAACCTACAATGTCCTTCATGTTAGTGCACTTAAACCATATTTTGCAGATAAGGAGTATGCAGTTAGAAATAAGCCAAAGCGACCTGAATTTGAATTGAAGAAAATAGGTAAGAGGATTGCTGAAAGCTATTGTTGATTACCGAATTACCCAGACTTCCAAGAAAAATCATCAGGAGTACTTGGTTAAATGGAGTAGATGCAGCAGCGAGAAGAATACTTGGGAAAGAGTTAAATACCTTGGAGCATTCAAACCTCTACTTGAAGAATATCATGCAAATATGGAGTCGAGGACGTCGCCAAATCAAATAGGAGAGAATGTCAAGGCCCGCAGCTATACTTAGCCCCCTAACACCATTTGCAATTGTAGTTGCTCAACTTCGACCGTGTACTTTGTAAATATTAGTTTCATTTGTTAGTTCCGTTCGTTTGTAATAGTTTATTTTATGTTATGATTTTTCATCTTTTAAACGTCTACTAATGTAACTTATATTTTTCTTACTTAAGCTATTATATGGTTGTTGGTATTCGAAGTCTTTGTCAATCTCACTGGTGTTTATCCCCTGTACCAACTATTGTAATTTTCTGATTTCGTCAATCAATGAACAAACTATTTTCATTGTATTCAAATCTTCTGTTGCAAAGCTTTCCTTAAATTGTCTTTCATTACTGAATCGATCGAGAACAAGCGGAAGGTAGTCTAGTAGAGTAGACTACTGCCGCACGGTCCCATTTATGTGCTAGAAAGAAAGGTGCCCCGTGATACTACGACCACACTTTCAAGTTTAGATGGTTCAATCCTGCTCAACAACTCGATTTGGACGAATGGCAACACATTTTTTTAGAGTGATTACAAATATTTATAAATTAGTTAAATATTATTTTTATCTACATATTCTATATGAATTACAACTTTTACTCATTTTTTATTCACATTCCGTAAGAACACTACTTATATATACAAAAAGTTTTGCCAAACAAGTATATTTAGATTGTTTATAAGTACTTATAAATTGATTAAACATTATTTTTATATATACATTCTATAAGATCCACAATTTTTATCCACACATCACGTAGGACTATTTGCTTATAATTTACAAAAGCTTTACCAAATAAGCAGTGATATTAGAACTAGCATGACCCAATTGGTTTAATCGGTAAAATCAAGAAATAGGACCAAAACCGGTTTGGTTATGCAAAAAATCATATATTTAAAAATTCGCCAAAAAAAACCATCGATCCGCTCAGTTTTGAAGAACTCGTTGAACCGCCCCCGATTTCACCAGTTTTAAAAATCATTTATTTCACACTTAATTGTAACTGACAATTGAAATCAATTTCTCTCATTGCATGAAATAGATCAAAAGAATGAAAAATCAAAAAATTTGCTTTCGAGCAATTTTTGTGATTTCTAAAAACTTTTTTTTTTTTTTGAAATTTTTTTAAATTTTTATTCTTAAAAGGGATTTTGGCGCAAATGGTCCCTAACCTTTGCTCTTAGTGTGGAACTGGTCCCTAACGTTTATTTTTTGGCAAACAAGTCCCTAACCTATGTGTTTTGGTGCAAAATTGGTCCTTATGACAAATATGCCCTTGGTTTTAATTAGAATAAATTGTATTTGTATTTCTAATCATTACAAAATGTGTAAATAGGTTCAATACTTTTATTTTATAAAATAATTAAAGAAAATTGGTGAATTTTTTTTTTGTAATTAACACTTTAGTAATAAACATGTCAAATAAAATTATTATTTTTATTATTAAGTAATTATATTATTTAAAGAGGGAGAAATTATTGGGAGAAAAGAGAAATTTTTCTCCCTCACTTATAAAATTTTTTCTCCCTCTTTACTTTAAAAATTAAATTAAATAAATAATAAAATAACGATATAATTTTATGACATTGAACTAATCTTATTACATTTTTATTTAACATAAAAATACTAATAAAAATTAATTTACACATTATGTGTTTTATTTTTGAGCGAAAATAAACGATAAATTAAAATATGAAGAATATAATTGTATTTCTAGTATTTGTAGTTAATAAACATATAACTCAATTAAATAAAAGTATTTGAATATCAAGTTTGTGACAAAGTTATTTTTTTTATACAACAATAAAATAAAAGTTTAAATTTTAAATAATATAATTACTTAATAATAAAATAATAATTTTATTTAACATATTTATTACTAAAGTGTTAATTCAAAAAAAAAAAACTCATTAGTTTTCTTGAATTTTCTTATAAAAAATAAAAGTATTGGACCTATTTGCACATTTTGTAATGATTAGAAATCAATATACAATTTCTTCTAATTAAAATAAGGGTATATTTGACTTTTTCATCACATAAGGACCAATTTCGCATCAAAATACATAGGTTAGGGACTTGTTTGCCAAAAATTAAACGTTAGGGACCAATTCCACACTTAGACCAAAGGTTAGAGACCATTTGCCCCAAAATCCCTTTTTAAAATTTTCAAAAGTCACCGGATCAAATTCGGTTCAACCCTTGATTTTTTTTTACTCTCTCTTTTTCAAGTCGATGTCCGAGTCAATTTTTAAAACATTGCAAATAAGCACTCAAATTTGTAAAATAGAAATGTTATATTCAAAAAAGAAAATAAAAACTCTACAAAAAGGAAACAGAAACTTGCGATATATTCTGAAGGATTAATTTTATCACGATCGTAGGAAGTTTTCTCCAATAAGAAAAAAAAAGTACTTAAATATCTATGTGTCACTGCGTCTTCAATTTCTTTCCTCACAAAATCATCTATTCTAAAATTTACTGAGTGTTTCAATCCTTATACATAATTTGATCATCTCCTTTAACTAATTATTTCCAAAATCTGCTCACTTTATCAATCAATCTCCTCAATCGATTATTTTCAAAATTTATTCACTACTTTAATCCATAATCATAATAAAAACTGCGTTCGGATGTCGGTATACTAGTAATATATGGTACAAGGTTAAGCTCGATTTGAACATAAGCAATACACGGCCAGAGAGAACAGATTGAAATAATCAAGTTTTTTATTATAAGTTAACATCAATACGTTTACAAAAAGCTAGCTTACAAGCCAAACTTGCTCGGCGACTCCATCTTCCCGCCATTGTGCCAAAAAATCGTACACTGTACAATCCGATGGCGGATTCTAGGGTTTTCAGCAATGGGGGCAGTCGCCCGACCCGATTGCAAGCCGGTATCATCTCCAGAATTCGAGTAGAAAACTTCATGTGCCACAACAACCTCGAAATTGAGCTCGGCGATTGGGTCAATTTTATCACCGGACAAAACGGAAGTAAGCTCTCTCTCACACAAACACACGCGCGTACTTTCTGCTTGTGCATCAATATTGGGTTTTCAATTTTTATATTTTTGGTACTTTTTGTCTGTGTGTGTATGCACAGGTGGGAAGAGTGCTATACTAACGGCATTATGCGTGGCGTTTGGGAGCCGAGCTCGTGGCACTCAGAGAGCGAATTCATTGAAGGATTTTATAAAGACGGGCTGCAGGTTTATTTATATGTATATTTATTCTATGTAATTTTTAAACTAAGAGCATGTTTGGCATACCTTAAATGCTAAAAAAAAAGAAGCCAAAAGTTGGCTTCTTTGCAGTATGACGCATTGTACTGCCGATTTGGCTTTTAGAATTCTGATCTGTAGGTAGTCTGCAGGTTTGTTTATATGTATATTTATTTTAATTTTTAATGTAAGTATTTTAGAATAGTAAGAATTTATGTTTTTCTTTTTTGTAACTAGGTCAAATGTTTTGAAGTTTCTGTTTTGCCTTAGAAGTATTTGCCTTTACTGCTGATTTGATTTGCATTCTGATTTGTTTATTCAATTTCTGACACTGTTAGAATTTGAATGTTTTAATGTATTTACCAAAAAATTTGAAAAGAAATTCTTTGACGCCACAGCTGCAGTGGCTAAAGAAGGGTTTAGATATGGTGCCATTTTACTCTTGGCTCAAACAGAATGTTCTTGTTGCTTCTCTTGTCAAAATGATGTTATTATCGAGCTATTTTTCTTCATTTTTATTTAATGCTACAATATCTAAGAAGTTTTAGTGTTTTACCAGTGGTTATATTTTCTGCAAAGATTTGGCAATGTCAACGTGTTCTCTAAAAGTAATAAACAACTAAGAAATAATGCTCTGAACACAGTAAGCCAAACAAAATTTGATATGGAAATGAGGGAGTAGGGAATATTATCCTCTGAACTAGCTCTGAACTAGCTTTTAGGTCTGGGGGCTTTTCAATCATTTGCTTATGGTTATACCAGATGAGGGACTAGTGTTATTATTTCCATTTTGTCATCTAAAGATTTAGTCCATGTTTGGCTAAGCTTAATTTATAATTAAGTTGGTTTGGTCAAACATATTTTTTATTTACCCATTTCTTAGGATCCACAACTTACTACTCACTTATTATCTACACATTCTATAGTACCCACAACTTATAAGCACTTAAAAAATAATTTCAGCGCTGCCAAACATGCTACTAGTTTACATATACATGCATTAACTGTTTCAGCTGCACACTTTCATTTCAACATGAAGTTGTTTGTACATACATAGATATTTAGGAGTTCATGCATTCACTAGCACCCCATACCATGTATTTGGGAGTTCACTTGAAATGGCCTATCTATTTATTTACATTCCCACGACATCAAACTGTTGGTTGAGCAGGCTTTCATTTTCATGGTATTCAATTACTGTTTTTGCCATAGTTTTAATTTAATCTTTTAGCACAATTATGTGATTAATCATGCAATTCTCTACTATATCTGATTAGCCTCATCCCTTGTCTCCATTTATAGCTCTGCGCTTGTTCAAGTTGAGATAAAAAATCACGGGGAAGATGCTTTCAAGCCAGAGACATATGGAGATTCCATAATTGTAGAGCGAAGAATTTCGGAATCAACCAGTTCCATCACATTAAAAAATTGGCAAGGTTTTATTCGATGAGTTCCTTCTTTCTTTTAACATCTATGGCTATTAAGTGCTTTATCTCTGTAGAGAAGGAGATCTATGCACCCTCCAATAAGACATAAAAGTATGTGAATATGTAGTTATCCTTCCAAAAGGTGGCTGGTACTGTTTTCTATGAGTAATTTTTCTACTTTTAAATTTTATTTGAGTTCAAAAAAGAAATTACTTTTTGAAAGATGTTTTTTTTTTGTACTTGAATGCAATTTTATGAATTCATTAATTCAAAACCATCTTTAAACTTTAATACCAAAAAAATATTTTGAGTAGAAAAACATCACTATATGAGTTCCTTGTAAAGGGAGCATGGATTGGTAGTTGGCGTAAAATCTAACTTAACCTATCACCTTCACAATTTATAAAACTCTGAAAATGAAGTATCAATGTCTAAATCTAATAATGATCTTTACGCTTTTTTTGATAATATTATGAGATGGGTTGTCCTTTTTGAATAATTTACTTACAGCAATATTTCTGCAAGATAAAAATGTCAGCTTGTAAGATATGTATTCGTTTTTATTAACTGATTCTTTTTATGAATGAGAAAGAAATACCTTTGGGTAAGCACCGTTTTAGCTGTTCTGTAATCCTTACTTGGCCCTTTACTTCCTTTTTTCATATTGTGATTTCCTCTTTAACAGTTAAGAAATATGTCTTCTTTCTGTATGGCTTCCTCCTAACAAATGTGCTTTCCAGGAAAGAAGGTGGGTAGTCGGAAAGAAGATCTTCGTGAGGTTATAGAACATTTCAATGTGAGTTGTGAGTTTTAACTAATACCCACGTCTTTTTTAATTTTTATTTTTTTTCTTCCATAAATTCATACAATAACTATAACAACAAACTAATGTTTATTCACAATAAATTCTGCATCAATTCATGAGAAAAAATACTTCCAATGCAAACGCTATGTTATGCAGAAGTTTCACTCCCTTTGTACCCATAATTTTCTTTCAATTTGGAAACCATATCTTTAGCATGGGTATGACATTGATATTTGAATTGTTATTTTACTCATATCCCCCTATTTTGTGTTTAAAATTTCCAACATGCGATAAAACAATGATTGCTTCATTTGAATTCATCTTTTGTGTGTGTATAATGAGATGGTAAAGTTGATTTCATTGACTTCTTGACGTGAAGCAAACTGTATTCAGGACATTTCAAGGCAGACAATACCAATAGGATAGAGGGTGTGACTCATTACTCATTAGCATTTAATGTCCACATCTTTTCATTCTCGTTATTGAGATTTCACAGCTATAGCACATTATGCGTTTGGATATTGTTTTTGTTGTGATTACTCAGTTATTGTATATGCTAGTTTCAGCATGTTACTAGCTACCAAAATCTAAATTTTTTATGTATAATATATTGTTGTTATCACCGATAATATGTAGTGGCGTTGGATCGTGACACTTGCTGCCTTGCTGGGAAGGGGAGGAGAAACAAGAGAAGGGGGATGGCAAAGAGATGTTATGCCCCTTTCCATAACGTTGTTCCACGTAAATGTACTTGAACAAAAAGAGAAGAGAACTAAGTACTTGAATAAAAAAAGAGGGGGATGACAAGAGAGAAATTATGAATTAATGTTGTCTCTCCTTAATTGTGGTATACTCAATGTTTGTTATGGAGATACCGTGTATTTTTGAAATATGAGTCAGCAAAAAGCTGTTACTTCTTCCTTTCTTCCCAATTATGCAACGCCAGAGCTGTGGTCTGGCAAGGTTCAGGCATATAACTGGTTGTACCCCATTTTCCGATCCAACCACAAGGGCTTATGCTTCCTTCTACTTTTTCCCTAAATCAATCTGATAGAAACTTTTTTTCTGGGAATACTTTCTGCTCTACTGATGGCATAGAAAGAACCTGGTCATTGGCCCTTATCTCTGGTGGATATTGACTTTGTCTCTTTTCATGCTGGGTGTTAATCATTTAACAACAATAATATCCTCTACTTTTTTCTTTTTTGACAATTTATGAAACAGAAGCTGTTATTTGGCCAATCTAGGTTTATTTTTTCTGGAAGTACTAGTGTTTGATTGCTTATTTACACTGCACTTGCCACACGTTTCCTTTTGCAGATTGATGTTGAAAATCCATGCGTGATAATGAGTCAAGACAAAAGCAGAGAATTTTTGCATTCAGGGAATGCAAAAGATAAGTTCAAGGTACGCAGTTTGAAGTTTCAACCAGGGTGGTTATATTTCAAACAATTTAACTTTCCTGTTGGGAGGATTCTGCATTATATCTTCTATTTTTCCAGTTTCCAGTCCTTGCTCATTTATTTTGTGAAATACTGGCTAGTCTACCAACTCTTTTGCGAGCATATTAATTTATATTCTCACTTAATTGGGTAATTAAGTAGTATTGACAATTAATATCTTGTCCAACAACTAACACCATGCTATCAGTTCTTTTTCAAGGCAACGCTTCTTCAACAAGTAGATGATCTATTAAAAGGTATTGAAAATCAACTAAATGGTGCAACTGAACTGGTTGATAATCTGGAAAAGTCACTGAGACCAATATTGAAGGAACTTGATGAGCTGCAAGAAAAGATAAAAAACATGGAATTTGTGGAAGAAATATCGCAACAGGTGCAGTTGTTGAAGAAGAAACTGGCTTGGTCATGGGTATATGATGCAGACAGGAAACTTGACGTGCAAAATAAATTGATTGAAAAGCTGAAGGGAAGGATACCCACTTGTCAAGCACGAATTGATCAGCAGCAGGTAAGTGATCAATGCGTCTCTCCTGAAAGATATGCTAGATTTTTCTTGCTCGTCAGTTCTCTGGTTTCCATTTATCCCAAAGAGCGTACGAGTATTTTGTTGCATCCTTTGCACTTTACTATTTCACCTCTAATCATGAATTGAATTAGGACATCAGCAAGTCAACCCGCTAATCACAATATCATTGATGAGACCATTTCTACCATCTGTTATTATGCTGCACTAGTCATTCACAGCTACCACCCTCAACTATTTATATAGCATCACCATGCACAACCTCTTTCTGCACGTAATAACTATACCAAGAGAAACTTTTAGTTAAAACTGATACCATATTAATAGAAAATTACCTAAGCTTTCATAATTTGCACTACAATCTGTCACCATATCACTCAGTATATATAATACATGAAATCTAAATTGTCCTGTTCTGTGGAGGCATAAGAAATCTAGTTTTTTTTTGTAATTGCCATCACACTTTGATTTTTGATGAGTTGGAAGGTACATTTGGCGTCCTAATGTATTAGGCACAATGTTAACCTATTATAGCCAAGCGTGTAGTGAGATAGGAGGTAGGGGGATATGTTCTCGTAATATCATTTTTCAGATTTAGGGTTATTGGAGGTCTAAAGATTACTTGTGTGTATATAACCAAATTTCTGAAATAGTTGAAAGAAGTCTGCCGTCTCTTGCCAATTACATGATATTTACTCATGATGAAATCTTTGTGTACATACTATTTTCACGACTTTTATTTTAATTGATCAGTGAATATATTATAACCCGAGCTTCATCCTGATTCTCACGATGATGCACAAAATTTGGTTTTGGCAATAATTGACCTTGGACAAGCTTTTTGGTTAGAATGTGAATGCAGGCATTAATGTGCAAACTGTGTTGAAGCTAGGACCATTCCCAGCTTAATCTCTAGCTTCCGTTTGTTAAGTAAGACCAGACTAGAGGGTTCCATTTTACAATGAAAACTAAAATTTGAACCAGATATTTAATCCCATGGCATTTTTTGGTATTTTTATCTGAAACACATGGAGTGGATGGGTAGAATTTGATAGAAAGATTCACTTGATGGAAATGTTATGGTGTTTGACTTAATTGGCAGCGCAAGATGGAGGAATTGAGTGATCAATTGACAAAGAAGAAATGTCAAATAGCAAATATGATGGAAAGGACATCTGAAGTGAGGAGAATGAAGGAGGATTTGCAGCATAGTCTTTCGATGGTATGGTGGTTATTGCATCTGTCAGTTTCTGAATTTTGGATATTTCATGTCTGTTTATCTGTATAGCTTAAATAGACAGTCGATTAGATGTATTCTATTAGTGAAAGTGTGGTTGTTGCACGTTTCTTAGACTTCTCTTAATTTTCCGTTCTTCCACCTTTTGGGAGAATACTTTCGTTTGCCTCATGTTGCAAAATGTCTCAGTAAGTATTTATATGAAATTTACTTTCCCTTCTTAAGGTTTCTTCCCAAGAACTTGTATTTTAATAGCTATTATTTATGTATTTATATATTTTGTGAGAAGATGTTCATAAATTGTATCTTTTCTGTATCCCTGATTACTGCAGTCATAGGTGTACAGTCCGATGTCACAATTCCGATTAGGATCTTATATTTTGAAGTTTGTATATAGGCCACAAAGGAGAGGCTTGGACTAGAAGGTGAACAAGATCGCAAGACTAGCCATATTCAGAAAATGATTCAACAGGTCAAATTGTTTGAGCAACAGATTCATGATATTCGTGAGCAGCATATTCGAAATACACAGGTTTGCTTAACTGTCCTTTTGTTTAGCTTGGTTTAACATGAATTTGCAAATTCTTAAGATGAACTAATTTGAGTGCATGTTGGTTGTATGTCAAAGGAGTATGAAATATTGATTGAGTTATTTTGTTAAACCATGCTTTCTTGGTCACTTTTGAATATGTTGCCTTCCCTCATTTCTGATTCTTGCTATGTCTTTCTTTGTCCATTGTGAATATGTTGCCTTTCCTTCTGAGACTTGTAATGTTTCTCCTAGATTCATCATGAAGAGATGACAATATTATTACTATTCTTTGCATTTTACCAGTGAATTACTTCAAGCTACAACCTACATGCTTAAAATTGCAGTTGATCAGATCATCCATGTTCCTATTGGTTGCATTTTTTCAGCCAATTACTATGAAGCTACAGCCTACATGCTTAAAAATGGCACTGATCAAACCAGCACGCTTTCTTCTCAGGACAATTTATGGCAATTATCATATCCTATAAGTGATTCTGCTTGTTTACGTTAGAGAACATTAGAGAGATATTATGGTAATTAAATTTGCTGGAGGAGAAATAGCCCAAGCCGAGTCTTTCTAAAATGAATTGCTCATTGAACGTCACTAGGGACCATTTGGCATTTCTGAAAACAATAATTTTCATTAATCTTTTCTCTTGGTATGCCATCCTATTCTCTTAATGGTCCTCTCCATGCGAAGCAAAAGAAAAAGAAAATATGACAAATAAAATTATGAAAATTTTGATCAATAATTTTCATTAATGTTTTCTCTTGGTATACCATCCTATTCTCTTAATAGTCCTCTCCACGCAAAGCAAAAGAAAAAGAAAATATGACAAATAAAATTATGAAATTTTTGATAGATGCTTTTGTGAGTCTTGATCTTACTTTGAACATATACACTTCCACTACTTCAGAAGATAGAAATATGACAATTTTTATGACATCAGCTGTAATTGTTTAGTGATTTATTTGCCTTTGGAAGTGGTAATAGGTAATTTCTTACTAATATTAGCTGTATTTATTTTGAAGAGCTATGGAGCCTTAAACATTTCAATGAGCTTTAGATGTCATTTGCCGATTGCTATTTTGTAGTGGTTCACATTAGAGAAATTAATTATGTATGGGATTTTCTTCAATTGTGTACCTAGAACTTCAGTGGGAAAGGCGGGTTTCATTTCTCTTCTTTCCAGCCTACCTCAGCTTCGTAGGATTACTTTTGACCAATCAGTTTATGTAATGTGAAACATGCCCCCTCACGTTTCTTAGATTTTTCTTTGTTTTGATGCATATTTGGGTAGAATTTTGCATATAATTGCATACGGGGTTTTTATCGAGTTGTTATTTGCTAAGGAATACTGATGGACGTTCTCATCAAATTCCTCAGAATATTACTACAGCATGCTTATTAAACTTCAGCACAGATGGAATTGATTTTACTTCCAACCAATTTTACAATAATGATTATGCACTATCAATACCTTATTTGTTGTAGGCTGAAGAAAATGAGATGGAGGAAAGGCTTAAGGAACTTCAAGTTGAAGTTGACGAAGCCAATGAGATATGTCAAAGGTAACAGATCAAGCTTTCTATACTTGTGCAGCGTGTAGGTTTATGCTTGCTTTTGCTTTCGTGTCGTTGTCCCTTTGATCCGACTGAAATGGTTATATGCAGATTGAAGGATGAAGAGGATGCATTGACCGAAAGTCTTGCAATGGCAAAAGATGAAATTCAAAAAATTGCATCTCAGGTATGAAAACCTTGTCACCATGGTATCTTATGACATATTTTACGTCCTTCTACATTTTTCACACCTCTTTGAAAATTCAATTATAAACTGTTCTCAGAATTTTTGTTGGGGAAAAGTGGACAGATGTTGCAGAAATCTCTCTGCATGAGATTTTTCATATTCTTACAGTTTAGCAGTTGAAACTCTGTAGAAATATTTTAGTTTTGATGAATTTAGATTTTTGGCATCTCTGCTAAAGGTTTTTTCAGTCTGATGCCTATAATCTCGTGCTTGCTTTATTTATTTTTTGTATTTAAGTTGTAATCCATGATTTATGCTTCTTATAACTTCTTTGTCAGATTGAAGAAACTGAAAGAAGGCATCGTGATATTTCTTCTCACATCCGTGAGCTCCAAATGCACCAAAAAAACCAGGTGTTAATAATCTTTTTTTTAAGTATACACGAACTTATTTTTTTTTCTTTTTAATCTTGTTGCCCGTCTTTCCTTTTGCATGCTTTCTATACTTGCGTACTGCCGTCTTTGAAGCTTTTTACATTAACATTGTCCAAATACTCCATTTTGTTGGGGGAGGTGTTGCAAGAAATTAAGTTTGTACCTTTGCACTGGTCAATACAGTCACAATATCTGCCTTGTGAAACATTAGTCGTATTTGCATTTATCAAACCATTTACATCTAATCGCAGGTTACAGCTTTTGGAGGCGGTAGAGTGATCAGTCTTTTGCAAGCGATTGAGCGGCATCAACATAGATTTAAGAGGCCACCGATTGGTCCCATAGGTGCCCATGTGGTAAAATAACCAACATTACTGTGCAAATTCTAATATGCATGAATGCATTTGCTTTCGTCAACTTACATAAATTATTATGATTAGTTTTTTTTTTGTTTTTTGTTTTTTTTGCGGATTTCTCTTTTCTTGAGTTGGATTGTGGGGTGTGTGTTTTCGCTTTTTTACGATCAATTTACAAAGTGGGATAGTGAAATGTTACATGACCATATCTAGCTATTCCTCTTACATGAAATGCTTGTCAATAAATCACATAATCTAAGTGAGATTAATTTTTTATTTCTCTCCACGTTCTACCCAAGTGAATGCCTTCTGAGATGAAATTCCTTAACATGATAACAGTGTGTCACCGGCTTAGCCAATGTAATAAAAATAATAACACAAGTTCCAAAATTTAAAGTTGTAAACCGAATCAAAGTCGTTATTTTTCTTGGAGGACTTGGTGTTGCCCCCATTCTTTCCCATTTCAAGAAGGTGCACAAGGAAAGGAAATAATGGACAGTGAGTACATGCAGGACAATCTGTTTTTAACCTACTACTTTATAATTGGTGGACCACTTGATGTAAAAGTTTAAGCTTTTAGAGAGAGCTACACGTATATGATTAAAATATTTTCTTCAACACATCTCGTCATATGTAGGTGGAGTTCATCTTTTTTCAACACGTGCACAATTTAATTAAAAGGATGGCAGCGAGACTTGAACCCATGATTTTTGTCTGTATTTTATAATTAGTGAACCATCTGATGTAGAAGCTTAAGGTGTTAGAGAGAGCTACATTTATATCATTTAAATATTTTCCTCAACACATCCCGCCACGTATAGGCGGAGTTTATCTTTTTTTCCCAACACACGTGTACAATTTCATTAAATAGGTGGCAGCGAAACTTGAACCCATGATCTTTGCCTGCTCTCATATCATGTTGTATCACTTGATCAAAAAGCTTAAACTATTACAAAGGGTTACATATATATCATTTAAATATTGTTTTCAACAATAACCTTGTATGTGAAAACTACTTTATCCCTGGCTGACATCTCTGTACTTTAGGAGATTGTTTTGCATTCTTGGAGATGCCAGTTGGATTGTTTTTTTTTTTTTTTTTGGATCTCCTACATTAGCTATGGAATCTTGTAAGAGGAATATACAGGTTATTGATGATATTGTCGCGTCTCAACTTTTGGAATTAAGGTCAATGCTATACTTTTACTTTATTTAAATGAAAATCTCCTTTCCCATAGTCCTCTGTCATTTTCCACATGTTCTTTCTGGTTTCACATTCCCCACCTTAGCCGCATACCCAAGCATCCATGATCTACTCACCTAAGAGGTCCTTGTCTCCTTTTTTAAGAAGTCATCTGGGTCACAAAAAGAGTTTTGTCCACCGATTCTAAAAAAAGAGTTTTTTCCACTGATTCTACAGATTCATCAGACTAGTTTTTTGTTTGATGATTGCAAACATTCTTATAACCACAATTATGCTTCTCCCTTATATGAATACATACATGATTTAATATCATCTCAATTTTAGTTTAGAGATGTAGATTTTTGGACTTTTAGCCTGTTAGATTGATCTTTGGGTTTTAGATAAATGTTAGGCCATGCTCAGTGTTAGTTGCAGTTAACATTGTCTCAAAATCACTTATTCCATGTTTTTGATGATTCATTTGTTGCAGAACTTGGAACATGGTGACATGTGGTCTATTGCTATTGAAAATGCAGTTGGCAGGTTGCTTAATGCTTTCATTGTCACAGATCATAAAGATTCCCTTGTTTTAAGAGCATGTGCTAGGGAAGCAAACTATAATCACCTTCAGATTATCATATATGACTTTTCCAGATCCAGGTAATGAGTTGACTATACTTTTCCAGATCCAGGTTGGTTAACCAACTTCTTACTATGTTTCACGTAATGAACCTGTTCTAAATGATGAGCTTCTATGTTGGCAGGTTGAACATTCCAACTCACATGCTTCCCCAGACTAATCATCCAACTGCATTCTCCATTATCCAATCTGACAATCCTACGGTGCTGAATGTTTTGGTTGATGTGGTAAATTTTGCAATTTCTTGGTATTTTATTTTGACAACTAATCTTATTACTTTTTGAGGTTTTAGGGTTTATCCCGCCACTGTCTCTATTTGCTAGTCTGGCTCTTAGATAAATGTTTCTCATATATTTGTGCACTAGGTTGTGTAAATCATAATACTTAACACCTTTACAAAGGTTTCTTCGATATGTGCTTATGGAAGAATGACGCCTTCTAGCAGTGTGATTTCTATTGTTGAAGAATTCAGTTTTTACTTTCACATGTGCCCTTTATTTTACTCAATATTGCAACAAAGTTTGGTCCGGGTGCTACTTGTTTCTTTTTTCTTTTCTTGCCCATTTCCGAAATTTTTAGTAATGTTTGAAAATTTTCTTATAGGGTAATGCTGAGAGGCAAGTTCTCGTTAGAGATTATGATGTTGGTAAAACAGTTGCTTTTGATCAAAGGATATCAAATCTGAAGGAGGTTTACACTTCTGATGGCTACAAGATGTAAGCTAAAGTGATTCACATTGGACTTGTGTGCTGTGTTAGCAAAATGATATGCTTCACTCAAGTTCTGTCAGATACTTATGTCACTATTTTAGGCTTTTAGCACATCTTACCTCGATAGTAACTGTTTCTTGGTGGAATATGCTACAATGCTACCATGGAAACCATTATTATTTATCTAAATCTAATGTTACCGTATTTAACAAAGATTTAGCTTTCTCAAAGCTCAGATAATGTGTGCATAAATACAGGCAATTTAAATGTACATGCACATGTGTTTGTGTATCTGTGTGCATCCGTATACGTACACAGATGTATACACACATGCTCAACTTGCATGCCTATGCATATGCACATGTACATATGCACCAATGTACGTATAATCATACAAATCAATCTGAATGCTTATTTGTGTATGTATATAGAAAATGTGCGTACACTCCTTCTGAAATAAAATAATTTAACTCTTATAATGAAGTATGAATTAACTAACTGTCCTACAGGTCTAAATACGCCTGTCTTCCTTGCTATTATGTTGAAAATTTCATAGCCATAATGTTATGACGAGTTATTAATTATGTCTCATACGAAAACTATTATAGTAATAGTTTTTGTCTGGCTGAAATGTAATAGATTGTTCCAGGCATTTCAGATCTGCATATAATGGTGCTCCTTTGCAGGTTTTCCCGTGGTTCAGCCCAGACTATTCTTCCCCCAAACAAGAATGTTAGAGGTGGCCGTCTTTCTGGTTCTTATGATAATCAAATTAAAAATCTGGAGAAAGATGCATTGAAGGCAAAAGAGCATGCTCAACAAGGCCGGGGAATAAAACGAAACAAGGAGGAAGAACTCAGCAATCTTCAAGATAAGTTACATAATGCAAAGGTATCCACATTTTCTCTAAGTTCTCTTGTGAGTGGCTAAGCAACTGTTAAAGAGTTTTTCGTGTCCCAATGTTTGTGAATGACACTTGTGACATCTATGATGAATTAAAGCAGCAAATAGCCAGATATATGATAAGCGAATGGAATTCTATATGATAATGGTCACTGTTTAGCCGCCTCATGTAAAAGCTTAAAGCTGTAGAAAAGGGACACGTGTATTTATACAAGTTTAGTCTTCAACATGCCCCCTACTTGCATAAAGGAATCGTTTTTTTTTTTTTTTTAATCAAAGCCTGGCACACGCGTGCATAATTTTAATAAACTGGTGGAAGCGAGACTTGAACCCAATATTTTTACTTGTTCAATTACCATGTTAAATTGCTCGTGTAAAAGCTTAAGTTGTTAGAGAGGAGACACATTTATTTATTTAAATTTAGTCTTCAACAATTACTCTTGACAGTTAGAATATTTTCCATTGTGCCAAGAGATTTCCTGCAGGCGCAGCCTTTTCCTATTCAAGGGTAAGCACAACCCACCTGCATTAATATGTGAACCCATGAGCAAAAAGGGCGTCCTTATCCTTCCAGTCTTTTTGATAGAGAGGAGACACATTTATTTATTTAAATTTAGTCTTCAACAATTACTCTTGACAGTAAGAATATTTTCCATTGTGCCAAGAGATTTCCTGCAGGCGCAGCCTTTTCCTATTCAAGGGTAAGCACAACCCACCTGCATTAATATGTGAACCCATGAGCAAAAAGGGCGTCCTTATCCTTCCAGTCTTTTTGATACTTCTCATCTGTTTTTTTGTCTTAAGAGACTCGTAACATTAAGATATTCAAGCAGACACTCTTCGAACAATTTTAAACACAAACGCCAGTGTTGATGATAGAAACAAGCCTTACCAGAGATCTGGAAGAGAATCATCCATCCAAAATGAGGAAAGAAATCAAAATATAGATTTGGACATGATTTGACCAAAGAGCACTATGATGAATTCGTGATCCTCACAAAACATCTAATCTATAGTGAAAACCCTTCTAACTATCAACCAAACGTCTTCAAGATCCTAGAACAGATACCAAATAATGTCAATTCAACGACTTCTCAAACAACAGTGCCTATAAAATTCTACGCCACGTTTCCTGAGTTGTCACTCACAAATAGTATTGTTCTTCTCCAACCTCTTAATTTCCTACAAATACTTTGAAGATGCTTGTGGTTTTGATTTGAATTGCTGATTAGATGGAGATGATTGCGCACTAGGGAGCTTATTAAATAAAGTAGTGCCATGAAAACATGGGTGAACTATCGACCGATGGTGATGAATGGTTCATGGAATTTCACTTAATTTTTTTGTGTAGCGGTTCAATGATATTAGATTCATTTTCTCCCAAATTTAATATTATGTGTGAAGGAGAATTTTGATTAATACTGTTCTTTTGGAGTTTTTATGCTCTTGTTCTAACTACTTACTACTTTCAGAGAAGGCGCATCAATGCAGAGAGGGAATTAAGGTCAAAGGAATTTGAACTGCAAGATGTGAAAAAGTCAATCTCTGCAGAAGCCAGTTCTGCACCTGAATCTACTGTCGATGAGCTCCATCAAGAAATATCTGTTTGTTACTTGAACCCTTGCCTGCCATTTTTCCTCCCGTGTTACTATTTCTGCTATTTTAACTGCGTATGTAGTCAGAGCTGAGGTTTCTGATTGGCATTAAACAATTTCTCATTTGAGTTGTTCTTAAATGATATGCAGAGACTCCAATGTGCAATACAAGAAAAGGAGGATTTGTTAGAAAAGCTTCAGATGAGAGTGAATGAAGCAGGAAATAAAGCAAAAGATCTTAAAGTTTCATTCGAAAATTTGTGTGGTAAGCTAATATATTATTGTCTTGTTAAGTTTCGAGTTTTACCAATTTTATGATACATCACTGCCTTGCTGTTATTTTTTAATGTAGATTCGGCAAAAACTGAAATTGATGCATTAGCGGAAGCAGAGCGCATGCTAATGATGATTGAGAAAGATCTACATGATGCAGAAGCGGTCCGTTTCCTTTATCCTATACATTTCTTGATTTATTATTTCATTTCTTATGGCCATATCATATTTTCTTTGAAATTCTAATATTCAACTCTTATCCAGGAGAAGAAACACTTTGAGAATGTCATGAGTACACGAGTCCTTTCTGACCTCAATAATGCAGAGGCAGAGTATCGGGAGCTTGAACACGACTGTAAGGTGCATCTCGGATCCTGCTCTGGAACTATAAGTTAGTACTTGTATAATATTGTTTTTTGAGTTCTACCAAGGGTGACTTGACAAAACGACTCACTTTCTTGGGTCGATATATTACATTTGTGCTATGTAGCATGGTTTACTTAGGCATGGCCACAAATTATTGTGTAAGCTGTGCTTGGGAACCAAAAGTGTTGCATCTGTGATCGGTGCATATCATCTTCCAATACCTTTTTCTCCCGTGTCTTGTACTCTTTTACAATTTAGTTTTATTACATTCTGTAAACACATGGCTAGATGCTTCTACTTTATACTTTCATGCAGTACTTCTATTGAAAGCTTCGTCCTCTGTTATTTCTATTCTACATTAGTACATGTTGAAATTAGCTTTTACTTATTCTGACAATAAACAATTATAAACAAACTTCTAGCTATACCCGATGTTAACTTCATGATGGAATCACAGGAGAACCGCCGGAAAGCTTCAATTATTTGCCCTGAGAGCGAGATCGAAGCTTTAGGGGGCTGTAGTGAGAGCAATCCAGAACAACTCAGCGCCCAACTAAGCAGGACGAATCAAAGACTTCAGCGTGAGAGCCAGAGGTGAGGATTTGACATGTTTACTTCAAAAACATGACGATCTTTTTTACTTCATATGAGATGTTCCTATTGCAGATTTCCAGAATCTATCGAGGATCTCAGGATGTTGTACCAAAAAAAAGAGCGTAAAATCCTAAGGAAACGGCAAAATTACAAAGCCTTTCGAGATAAACTAGAAGTAGGTTAATCCTTCTTCCTTTGACTTGGTTGCTTAGAGATAAGTATTCTCATTTAAATTTGCCATTTTCTATGTTTGCCTTATTTATTAGCATGTGAGTTCACGAACTTTTTTCAGCTTCAATAGTATCCAGCTAAGTCATTACTGTACCCACTCTTGAAAGAGACACCTGACTGCTGAAGTTGGCAAGAATTTTCTCAAACACTGCTATTCAGTTTTACCTATGCATACACATTTTCCTGAAGTCATGACAGACATTATCATGAACAACTTTTCTACCTTAATCTTATCTCCCTTCATTTAATACGTGTAATTAATAGTAATGAATTTATTAAGTGTATGTTTGGCTCCACTTTTTCAAGCTTTATAATTTGTCAAATATCATTTTTATCCACATTCCATAGGACTCATAGCTTTTATCTATTTTTTATCTACACATTCCATAAGACCCACAGCTTATAATCTACAAAAAGCTTTACCAACATACACTAATTGTCTTCATCAGTAAAAGAAGCTAATTTCATTTTATTAGTATCATTTAGAGGAGGAGACAAGTACTTTTGCTGCACTGGGTGATTGCTTATTTATTTGTTTCTTTATTTTGTTCCTCCATTACTGAGAGTCCGAAATTTTCCAATTTCTTGAAATCTGATTTCCATTGCCAGACGTCATCTTGCTGATTGTTAACTTTGCTATACTTCTGATCTCCTCTGTGATGTATTACCCGTTTCAGTTTTCCCTTACCTAGTTTTATTTCAGGCATGCCAGAAAGCATTAGTGTTGCGATGGAGCAAGTTTCAGAGGAATGCAACTCTTTTGAAGCGTCAGCTGACGTGGCAGTACTGTTCTCTTCATATTCTTTTCTTATTCAAAGTGGTCTTTCCTATGCTTTTGATAGGAAAGCTTGTTGATTGTTATAACTTCACTCCATCCTGATTGATGAATATTTCCATTAGATTCAATGGCCATTTGAGAAGGAAAGGGATCAGTGGTCAAATCAAAGTTAGTTATGAGGAGCAAACCCTCTCAATAGAGGTAAATCGAACCCCCCACATGATGTTGTGAATCGAGAAGGATTGGGTTCAAATTCAGCTGTTTGGCAAGATTAATTTCCTAGATTCGCCTTGCTATGAGCTGGTGAGTAACAGCCCTGTTAACTAAGTATTTCATCCCTCGTCTGATTGCTTTCTTTCTTCACAGGTAAAAATGCCTCAAGATGCATCAAGCAGCATTGTTCGTGACACTAGAGGGCTTTCAGGTGTCCTCCTTTTCCTATTGCTTTCTGAGTATTGTTTCAGTATGAAGGAGCCAAATATGAGCCCGAATCATATGGACCATTGATCAGAATAGTGGAAGCATTTCAAATTTTACATTGAAGGGGGACAAAATTGAGTTGATTAACACTGCGTTGTGTTCTTTCTTCAATGTATGAACAGGTGGTGAGCGTTCCTTTTCAACATTGTGCTTTGCCCTCGCGCTTCATGAGATGACAGAGGCACCATTCCGAGCAATGGATGAGTTTGATGTATTTATGGTACGTTTAGTAAGTGAATTTTATTAGTTACCATTGTAAGTTATGTGCATGATGAGGTATGTGTCTTTATTCTTCAAATCTTTCCATAATAGCCACATTGAGGTGTTCTCTTAATCCTAAGAGGAAGAATTTCAAGGATGAAACGTGAATTTTCCGCCTCCATTATTAAAGAAAACTTAAAGGAGGAAACTATCCTGTTTATGCTAGTTCTATTTGCTCAATCTTCCCTGCTTTGTTTGATTGGCATCTTTCTTGTTTGCTTGTTTTTACCAATCACTTGTGGCTTTTTACCCCCACTCTATATTTTAAACCTCTCTGATACCCTGATTATCACCCACTCCTCCTCATCCCCCCCAAACAAAAACAAACACACATGCTTGTGCTGGGACATTCATGTAATTTACAGTGTTCCTTTTCTATTTCGTGAGTCAAATAATTTAGTATCACAATATATTGATTTCTGTTTAATCCGCAGGATGCAGTTAGCAGAAAAATCAGTCTAGATGCTATTGTGGATTTTGCATTGGCTCAAGGATCCCAGTGGATATTTATCACTCCTCATGACATCAGGTAAAATCTAACATGGAAGCTCCTATGTCAAAGTTTGCACACCATTTTGACCGAGTTTTGGCAACTTTGCGGTCCTTGCTACCTTAGTTTGATATATCATGAGATGAGCATGAGAGTTCTTTCATATAGCACAATAATTTATGGTGGACTCAAATTATCTCAGTTTCTCTGGTTTCCCTTCAGAAATCCAAAATGATCTCAGTCTGAGTGCGTCCTCTTTGTTCTATCTTGAAAAAAAAAAAAAGGAAAAACTCTAGTGCATGGTAGGCGTTTAAGGTTTTATTTAACATAATAGTCAAATCCAAATTCAAATGACATTCAAAATACTACCTCCATGAGTCAGTAATAACAAATTTAATCATACACATTTCAAAGAACCTTGATAAGTAATTTGGGAAAATTGCAAATTACCCCCTTGTGATTTATGAATCCTGCACGTTATTCCCTTTGGTTGGTGTGATGCAATCTACCCCCTTCCCATTTGGAACCCTGCAAACTACCCCTCTTTCACCAACTTGGTTAAAGGTGTTGGATTTTATCATGCCATGTTATCCTCGTTCTGAAAAATAGAATGTCAAAGTTTTCGAGCTATGGTGATTCTGCAAGAAATTTTTTACCGAATTAGGCAAGTTCACAGGAGGGGGTAATGTTATTGAATTTTATGGTGTAAAATTGTTGTGCATTGTTATTGATTTGAATCTGTATATCACTATATCTCACATCTGATGCTTTTGATTCAGCATGGTGAAGAACGACGAAAAGATAAAGAAGCAGCAAATGGCAGCGCCTCGCGGATGACTATTAATTGGGAGAAGATTCAGTCTTCTTTTTTACATGTAAAGTGCATCTAATATTAATGTTTTTGTCTTCGAAAGAATTCACCATACTACACTCACTTGAGTTTCTCAAGGGTTTAATTAATAATTTGTTTCTTCTTGATTAGTTTTGCAGTAATTAATTACTTTTTATTTTTTTTACTTACATGTTTGGTGGTGTTTAAATTATAATTTCAGTTGGTCAAACAGGTCAAACATACTTTTTATCCACATATTTTATAGGACCACAACCTACAACCCATATTAATCTACATATTCACCCATAACTTATAACATAAGCACTTAAAAAATAATTTCAGCGACTGTTTGATTCTTGCATGTAGCCTTCTCTTAAGAATTCATCAATTGTTGTTTATACAAGGAAAATGTTATTGTGAGCAACTTTTTTTTTTTTTTTTTTTTTTTACCGGAGATTGTTAACATTCTATGTTTTGTAATTTACAGTATGTTTAGTTAAGCTTAAAAGGATTTTAAGAGTACATTTTTTAGACAGCACCACTTTACATAATGTCAAAAAAAGATTATTTTAAGCATAAGGTCCTGTTTGGGATTGCTTTTATAACTCTAATTTCTTATTGTCAAACAATCATAGTTATTTGAAGTACTTGGTAAATTTTGAAAAATGATTATGAAAAAATTTGTACCATTTTGCAATGGATTTTAAGAAGAGGCAAAATATTAATTTTTTATATTTTGGTTTTAGCTTTTTAATTATCTATCATTAGAATCTCAATTTTAAGCTAGAAATAAAATAAAAAAAATTTTTGGGTTAATTACACTTATAGTCTTTATTCTTTCAGCTTTGTAATAATATCATTCTTATTTAATTTTATTTGTAGATTTGGTCTGCATTCTTTCATTTTATTAGTACAAATAGTCCACAAATGATTTTTTTTTGTAAGTTTTGTCTTTGACTTAAATAAAGTATAATGATAGAAAAAAGAAAATACAATGGAAAAATTACAATTGAAATTCTAATCTTTTCAAAAGCACAAATAAATTTTAAACATTTTTTTTTTTACAAATTTTCATTTAAAATAATAAAAAATGTATCATCAAGTCCCAAAACATCTAATTATGTTTACCAAAATGACATTTGGAGTTTCTACATATTTTGTTC
Organism: Forsythia suspensa; assembly: GCA_023638005.1. Classification (NCBI taxonomy): domain Eukaryota; kingdom Viridiplantae; phylum Streptophyta; class Magnoliopsida; order Lamiales; family Oleaceae; genus Forsythia; species Forsythia suspensa. The sequence continues at coordinate 28,038,218 of CM042666.1, read as the reverse complement.
AGTAGTTTGTTAATTGACAAAAAATTATACCCGTAACCTAAATTTGACCAATTTAACAAAGACAAAATAATTTATTACATTATATTATTCAAAATAATAATTAAAAAAAAACATCACATTCCCCACCCCCCCCACCCACCCACCCACCCACCCCTAAGAGCATCTTCAATGCATTCAATGGATTGAAAAAAAATGTGCCACTTCATCAAATAGACAGTGTGTATTAAAACCACTTCTCCAATGCATCGTGGAGCACTATGTTAGGCTAATGAGTCACAAAAAAATAAAATAAAATGTGAGATACTATTTCTACATCTAGATATTCTGTGAGATTGGATGAGTCAACAATTATTTTAATTTTTAACTTAATTTAACTCTCAAAAGCAAGACGTGGGAGAATGAAAATTTCGTGAGAATATTCAGAGAAAGAGGAAGGAATTTCGTATCTTCACCAAAGAAGAGAGAACTTCATATCTTCACGAAATAAAAATCACTATTGGCCGATTTCATTGGATTTTGGAGCAATTTTTTGCGAACATGTCAGGGTTTGTGGAGAAGAATGAGCAGAGAAGGAGAAATGAAAAGAGAAAAATGAGCTTTGCTGCGATTTCAAAATCTTTAGTGAGAGTAAAAATTGAATAATATTTTAGAGGTAAGTTTATCAATAATCTTCTTTATTGGATTATTTGATCTTTAAGGTTGTTGATTGGGTTTGTTTTGAAGTTATTATAAACATTCCAGGATTAGAAAAATACGATTATAAAATGATGAATTTCTAATGATTTGCTGGTGGGCTTGTATGATTTGTTGGGAACCTATGTTTTTATTTGGCCATTTTGTTATGACTTGCTAATAGTTTTTCCATCATCATCATTAAGAAAATCTTTTGGGTTTGACAATTTTTAAAGAGACAAAATGCAAACTTTACACAGCAAAGTATTGGGTGTTTGGTTGTTGAAATCAAAAATTGAAATTTTAGTTTCCATCTGTTAAAGGATTTGACGTCTTATTTACAAAATATACATGTAATAATGAATCAGTATCCAACCCAAATTAATGTCTATTTTTTGTGATCTTATATTAAAAACTCATAATTGTTCCCTTGTGCAGGCATATCTTTTAAATGGATTCACAACACTCTCATGTTCTACCTTCGCAACAACATTCAAATGACACAATCCCAACTGAATTTCCAAACCCAGTTAGATTCATTCAACATACCATTTCAGCCAAACTCTTCCTACTTTTCACACACTAGCCACCCATTCAGTTCAAGATTTTCTTACCGAAGCTCTATTGAATAATCCTAATAGTCCATTCGATTATTCTCAAACTTGTACTCCACCTAAAGGACGAAAAAATAAAGTGAGTAATACTCAAAAGTCAAACTCTCAAACTTCTTGTACCAACCCAAACAGGTCGAAGGCAGAAGATGTTGCACTTACAAAAGAATAGGTATACATCTCGGTTGGCGCTGATGTTGGCAACGGTAAAAAAAATACAGTAATGTGGAATCGTATTTTTGAAACTTGGAAGGACAATAAGGGGCCGAAATGTAACGATGTTCGAATTACCAACAACTTAGGATGTCGCAGGCAAAAAATACAACAAGATGTTAGCAAATTCTATGGATTTTATGAACGGCTAGAAACACATCCAAGAAGTGTAACTCCGGATGATATTTTAAGCTTTTTTTTTTTTTTTTTACTATAATATTGTAGCACACTTCATTTTGATTTTGCATAACACACTATAAGATTCAAAAATAGATTTAACTATATGCTTGAACGAAAATTTTAATCTAATTCTTTTTTTTTCTTGTAGAAAAGAGAAGCAATGCAAATATTTGAGAATTGTAACGACATCAAACCAATTAAATTTGAACATTGCTGGGAGATCCTAAAAAACAATGCGAAATGGTGTACAACTCAGCTTACCAAGATGAATGAATCTAATAAGCACCGATCCAGCAATGGTAATACACTAGCAACTCATGAGAATGTTGTCAATCTAGGTGATGATTTTATGATATCAACCGGTATGAACTTTGATGAGGTTGTACGCCCCCAAGGAAGAAAATGTTGTAAAGAGAAAAAGAAAAGGTTAAATGATGAGAACGATGTAGTGGATATGTTGAAGAAGTTACAGTGCACTCTAGAAAAACATATTGAAATTAATAAAAAAGAGTTGGAGCTAAAAAGAGAGAAATATATGAAGCAATTTGAAATGCGAGAACAAACACTGAGAAAAGATTTAGAACTCAAAGATGCCGCACAAAAATTGAAAATCAAAGATCAAGAATTGAGAGAAATAGCTCAAAATAGGCAAGAGCAACAACACCACATTATGAACCAAGATATCATCAAACTTACACCAAGGAATGGGAGAATGATGACCTTTTTGGAAATGATATTGTAAGTAATTAGTATTGACTTTATGTTATGTCTTAATATTGCCTTCAACCTCTCTTCTAAACTGACTTTTTCTTCATTGGTCATTTTTTTTTTGTTCAGCAATTGTAGCCAAGTTCAAGTACATTTGTGCGGCTTCTCTCATTGTGATGAGCAGCTAAAGACTAGCATAGTTAAGAACGTTAGAATGACAAATCATAGACTTGTTCCCGTTATTTTTTTAGCTGACTATCATGTTTATTTTTCATTGAAAAATTAATGTTAATTTCTTTTCTATTATAGTCGTGATTCTATATTACATGTAGCTTTCAGTTTCATTCTATATTCAGATTTCATTTTTTTCTTGAAATTGTACAAGAAAGCATCATTTGCTTTCAAGAGACCTTTTGTTTTTTCACATGTCCTATTCTTGTTTGATTGGGATTGCTTTAAATAAGTGGGGTTATTGTACTTCTTTCCTACTTGAAAGATTCAACGAAGGAGAAAAATTGATGATCATCCATGGTTTAGTAAGTAATGAAGGCAGCTTGAGAGCAAGTACCGACAACTTGCGGCCTGATATTGTTTCCATAATATATGTAACGTTGGTGAAAATAGAGCTTGTTATCTTGTGTCATTATTTGGTGAAAATAGGGCTTCTTTTAGTTATCTTGTGGTATTATATGCACATTTCTAGTGTCACTGCCATTTGCAAGAGTGAAAAAACGAAAAACAAAATGAAAAATCAGAAATTTTTTATGGGTTAGCATTTTTCTTCTCATTTTATTTAAATCCCCCCTCCCCCTCACCACTTTTCATTTACACCCCGCTTCTTGGATCCAATTCTGTCATCTTCTATCTTTCAAATTTTGATTCTTCAGGGTTTGATTTTCTTATTTTTTGTTGTAACAAATTCACAGCACAAAGAAGAAGCAAACCCAATAAAACCGGCGTGTTTTTTGAAAGCCATGTGATTTAGATTTTCTCTGTTTATTTTGTTTGATCAAAACAACTAAAAGGTTTGTTTTTCTATCCCTTTTGGGTTGATTTAGATTAAGGGTTGTTTATTTGAAACCTCTTTGATTCCTTGATTGTGTAGAAAACTTGTTATTTTATTTTTATTTGTTTGAAAAAGGTTGGATTTTCATATTTGTTTCATTTTCTTGTATAAGAGTGTGAATTCTTAACAAATTTGAGAAAGAATCATGGCAACACCTATAGCTATAGATACATACAATTCTAGTGGCAGTATTTTCTCATCAAATCTCTTAAGCGAGGAGCTTATGCAAGCAAATGGACTAAATGCCTCTTAATGATGTACAATTGATATTAGATAACTATTGTAACATATGCAAGTATTCCCAGTCACTTGATGCCAGGGAATTTGTCAATGATGCTCGTCTTGCACTAAATTGTAATTATGGAATTAGGTTCCAGTTGTAGAAGTAGAGGAAATAATGTTATCAAATGATAGAATTCTTGTCCATACATGGAATATCAAATGTTTTCTCAGTAGATTCATGATGACATGAAATTGTCATATGAGAACCAATCAAATTCATATGTCATTGATATCATATTTGTACAAATTCAATGTGGATAAAGACAAGGGTTTTCATAGAAGTTTGGTTATGGGAGAATAAAAACCATGACGAATAGATGAACAAAGAAAAGGTTGAACTCCATAGTTAAACAAGATAGCAACTTGTAACACCGGAAACACAAAGTAATTACTTGAAACTTTCAATAAATGCTCAGTACTACTATTAATTTTGAAATTGTTTCAGTAAGCCAAAAAATTAAAAACCCAGATTGTTTACTACATTGAGAACTTTTTATTTTTCCCTATCTAATGAAATTAAACCATGAATTCAAAGAAGCATACATTAACATAAACATCAAATTGCTTTATTATCACCATATCTTTTCCAAAAGTGATTGATAAGATCACTCTTTAATTCTTTGTGCACCCTTTTGTCTTGGACTTGTTTCGTTCGGTTAATCATCTTCGACACGAGAAAGGTAAAATCATGTTCTACGTTGATATCTTCCACCGTTTTTACGCCGTAAGGTTGCCAATTTTCAGGATTGATACCTTGACTAAGCTCACTCTCAATGATCATATTGTGCAAGATGATGCATGTCTTTATTATCTTTTCTAGATCCTTTGCATTCCACATATATGATGGGCCTTTAACAATATGCCACCGACTTTGTAACACTCCAAATACTCGTTTTACATCCATTCTCATAGCTTCTTGGTGCTTAGAAAATAATTTCTCCTTAATAGAAGACGGATGAGAGATGTTTGAATTAGAGTGGCATATTGTGGGTAAATTCCATCCGAGAGGTAATATCTCATATCATACTGATGACCTTGTACAACGAGTTGCATGGGGAGGTGCAATATCATTAATAAGATCATCAAATAAGGGAGATCTATCTAAAACATTAATGTCATTATTTGTGCTAGCTATGCCAAAGAATGCATGCCAAATCCATAAATTTTGTGAAGCCACAATCTCTAAAATGAGAGTAGGAACTCTTTTAAAACCTTTAGTATACGTTCCATGCCAAGCTGTTGGACAGTTTTTCCAATGTTAATGCATACAATCTAGACTACCGAGCATACCTGGAAATCCTTGACCCTCACATTCTTTTGGCAACCTTGCAATATCATTTTTGTTTGGTTTTTTTAAATATTGTTCTTTAAACAATCATATGACAGCATCACAGAAACACTTTAGGCTTTCAATTGCAGTGCTCTCTCCAATTTGAACATATTCGTCGAGTAGATTTGCAGGACAACCGTATGCAAGCATGTGTATTGCTGCTATCATTTTCTGTAAATGACTCTACCCGTTCTTGCCAACTGCATCAACCTTTTGGGTAAAATAATAATCATAATTTTCAACAGCTTTGCAAAATGTGTTTGAATAATTCCAGATCCATTCAAAATCGACGCCGGAGATGCTCCAGCGTATACTTTGAGTTCTTACCTTTGAAGTAGTCATTGACAATTAAATCATGACGTTTTTGCCTATCACGACGAATATAGTGCCTACTACACATCAAGCCACCATGATGACGGTTTAGGTTAATCATTGTTGTGGAAAGTATCATAGGAACATGAATAGCGATGGTTTGAATCACATTATTAGACATTTCAACACATGAGCTTTCATCCATCAATTCCTCTTCTAATAGTTGTTTGGTCAATGAATATGAGTTATTGCTTGACGATGAACTGTTGGAGTCTGATTCATATATTGATGATGACATGATTTATAATCACACCTATTATCAAATAAATATTAACATCTCACTGTCATATAGATGCCATATAAAATTTCTTGAATTATTATCCATCCAAATTAAAATAGATGCTATAGAAATTTTTTTTCTTAACAATGAAAGTGAATAATTCAAATTTCAAGAGACATACAAATCAAAATAAATCATCACAAAACGAGGTTAAGATAGAATCAATGACAAAAGTCAATATTTGATAATTGTGGAATCCATGACAAAGATGAAATCCATAACAAAAATTGAGTAAATAAGAAATATCCAATGACAAAATTGATCAGATTGAATCCAAGAAAATACTTTGTTTTTAAACTAATTATCCAATATTCATCAATTACAAAATGGTCAATTGTGGGTCTCAACATTTTATGGTAATAACAATTATTGCTGTGATGATTTCCATTCATTCAAAAATCATATTAATCCATTTCACAAAAATTATTTTAAACATGGTAAGATTGAAGTCTTAGCTTATGCCACAAGATACAAATGTGGTGAATTCGATGAGTAAATAACCTATTGTGTGGATAACATACAATTTTGGTAAATTAGATTTGCCATTGGGAAGAAGGAGATATAGAGACGATAGTTTCTAGAAAAAGAAATAGAGTTGGGATTTAAATTATGTTAAGTTGATTAGTTTTATTATTTTTTAATTAAAAAAATAAATACCACATAATCAACATTATTGGATTGTAGAAAGAACTCATTGGAGTGAATTTTTGGACTTCACCCTCTATTCATTCCACATTTATCTAGAAGTCTTTCTATTTAATTGTCATGTCAACCACAATCCATTGAATGCATTGGAGATGTTCTAAACAATCACGATCGAGAAAGATTTATCTCTCTCGATTGCCGATCCAAACCCAGTGGTTTATGAATAATTTGGGTATCAACTCAAATTAGCAAATCTCCCACATTTCATCATTTGTCTAAGCCTTTGTTTGGTTGGGTTTAAAAACGGTTTATTTTGGGGTGGTCAAATAAACTGAATGCTAGGCCCACCATCACTTATCCTTACAGAACACAATCTTGGCTTTTTAGACAAAATCTTCCCAAATTGACCCTACTCTATACAAACGGAAACAATGTTCTCTCTTTACCTTCTCACTCTCATTTTCTTCTCTCACCAGCGGACATAAATCCGTGTGCACACCACCAGTTGGTCGCGTCGCCTGAGCGTACGAGAACTTTACTTTCTGACCGCCAGTAAACACTTATTGTCCGAGAAGCAGAAAATGGTATGTGATTTGCAACAATTACAAATTTTTGCGTACGTATGAACAACAAAATTTCCAAAAGAACTACACATATACATACGGATACTAGGAGTTCCCTTATGGACACAAACATGGACATATTGCAGAACATTAATCTGCTGGGGAGTGTCATTTCTGACGACGGCCAAAGTGAAAAAAAATCCAGTGCATTTTTTTTCCGGCCAAAGTGAGAATAAAACCCGATTTTAAGGAAGAAGTAGATTATAATCTGAACTTGTTGGCCTCCTTTCTTGAATCACTCGTCTCCTTTTTTGTAGAAAACATAAACCCATATTGGAGAAATTGTATTTGCATTTTGGGTCAACAGATTACACCAGCATGTATTGGCCAATTTCAAAAAAAGATTTGAAAAGCAAAAGCTAAAAAGTCAATGTCCGGTCCCACTGTTGACATAAATTTTGACTGCAATTTCATCTTTTAAACGGTCAAATTGTGTGGCTCAAGCTGAGGGTAAAATTGGAAATATTGACATGCTGTTTTCTTACACAAATTCAGTATGGTGGGCCCGGCATTAATTTCTTTTGACCACCCCAAAATAAACAGTTTTTAAACCCAAACAAACACACACTAAATTCTCTGTAATTCACCATTCCATCACTATCAACATCCACTTTCTTTATCATCATTTTGCAATCTTCTAAGGTTCTTCCTTGCTTCAATCCCAGGGATGCCAAAACTGATCTCAATTTCTCCACTGTGATATATCCGCCACCGTTTTGTTCAAAAACATTGAACGCTTCTCTCATATTCTATTCCTCGTCCTTTTCCTCCATAATCGTTTGATACAATGTTCTGAATTCTTCTATATCGATGAATCCATCACCGTTTACGTCAATTTTCTCGACCATTTGGATCAGCTCTCTTTCTAGAATGTGGATTCCGAGTTTCTCCTGTTGCGATCGAACATCTCGAATACCCGACGAAGCTTCGTCGAATCCATTTGTAAAGTGATTGGAAATTGAAAAAAACGATCAATGGAGAAATTGGATTAGTCTTATTACATGGCAGAAAGGAGTGTATGGAGAATATGATTTCATGAATTTCTCAATTATGTGGTGGGTTTTTTTCTTTTTTTTAAAAAAAATTATTTTGAATAATAGAATGTAATAAATTGTTTTATCTATGTTATATTGGTCAAATTTAAGTTACGGGTATAATTTTTTTGTCAGTTAACGGACCACTGAACGAAATTTATAGAGACTCCAAATGTCCTTTCGGTGAACATAATTAGAAGTTTTGGGACTTGATGACACATTTTTTATTATTTTAAGTGAAAATCTGTAAAATAAAATAAAAAGATTTATGATTTATTAGTACTTTTGAAAAGGTTAGGGTCTCAATTGTAATTTTTTCATTGTATTTTTTTCTATTATTTTAATTTATTTAACTCAAGGGCAAAATTGTCAAAAAAGTCATTCCATTTGTGCGAGTAAAATGAAAGAATGGAGATGATATCTGCGAATAAAATTGAATAGGGATGATATTGAATGAGGACTGAGAGTGTAATTAACCATTTCTTTTGGTTTGTCTTAGGTTTGTTGGTATTGTAATTCTATAAATTTTAATATTTAAATTAATATTTTTCATTTTATTTTAGTAATTATACACCGTCACAACAATAAAGCACTTTTGTCATCAAATATTCAAATGTTAACTTTTGAAATATACAATAATTTTGAATTAAAATTTCACCAAATACTTAATTAATGCTTCGTGCAATTGATTCTCTTTTTAACACAACTAGAATAGTCTCTTTTAAAATTTATAGCAATGACAAACCAATCCTTAAACAAGTTTTTAGTTAAAGTCCTCGACAGGTTAGCAAAACATGCTCAAATGCATGTTGTTTTTTGGCCTAATGCAACGAACAAAAGAATCCACTTTTACCAACCCAATTGAACTTAACCGAATCGGATTGGGTTGGTTCGGTTTTCCACACTTGGGCGATTTAGTTTGAATTACCTATTAGGAAATTTTTTTCAGGTTAGGAGAAATAAACCAACCCAACCCAAATACAAACCGAATCGAATTAAAATTATAACAAATAGTGGATCAAATCTAGATTAATGAGTATGAAATATGATAGTTGATTGAGGTTTACATTTAATCTGAATGTAGGTCCAAATTTTTTATTTGAATACAACCATACATGTCCAAATATTTCTTCCAAATATGATTTAAATTTTTTATTTCAATTTAGGTCCAAATATACCTTAGTAATATTCTTTATATATAATAAAATGAGCTTTACAACAGCCTTGGGCCATTGATAATTACAATTTAAATTTTTTGATACTTTTAAAAAAAATTAGGAGCAATAGTGCAATTTGCCATTTGGACTCAAGCCCAAACCGCCTAACCCAAACCGAACCGATTCAGTTTTATCACACAAATCGGGTTGGTTCTGTTTGGGACATGACTCAAAACTGAAACCGATCCAAACCATGCCCACCCCTACTCGTTATCATAGAAAATATGAGAAAATTATATCCTCCACCTTGTTATGAAATTAAAGGAAGAAGAAAGAAAACTATATAAGGGAGAAATGAATTGTGTAATTTGATTATAACTATGGACCCATATTTATAGGGTTCCAAAGAAAGTTACAAACTAATTTAGATAAAAGTAAAAAAGCTTATCTAAATATCCTGATAAAACTAAGTCGTCATCAATAATTATCCCATAATTTTACAACACTCCACATTTTCTACAATAATTGTCTCGTTAAAACTTTGTTTAACAAAAATCCAGTAGGACAAAATATCAAACGAAAAGAAAAAAAGAGTACAGTTAATTGTTTAAATTTAAGAGTATGAAGAAAATTTTGTCTCATTAAAATCTTGCCAGAAAACCTCGGTGGGACAAAAACCTGGACTAAGGAAAAAAAGTACAGCTACTCCATCTGATGTTAATCACTAAAGATCTTTGAGTCGACGCATCCCAATCTCATGCACTAATTTCTTGAATGTGGATGCAAGCAATGCTTGTGTGAATAAGTCAGCCAAATTGTCACTTGAGCGAATTTGTTGAACATCGATGTCACCATTCTTCTAAAGATCATGTGTATAGAAATTTTTTGGAGAAATATGTTTTGTCCTATCCCCTTTGATGTAGCCTCCTTTGAGTTGTGCAATACAAGCTGCATTGTCTTCGTAAAATACTGTTGGATGAACAAATAATCCTTTTGGGAAATGTTCAATTTGCAATCAAGATAAAATTTAGTTTTTCACAAATCTTTTATCTCAAATTCATTTTTTAAATAATCTGCAGCTTTGTTGAGCTCTTCAGGAATTCTTATAAGATTTAAATCATCAATATAAACTACCAATTTTGCAAATCCAATATCTATTTTCTTTATGAAAACATATGAGCATACATCGTCGTTTTTATAACATTGTTTCAACAAATATTCGCTAGGATGATTATACCACATTCGTCCGGATTGTTTTAATCCACATAATGATCTTTGCAATTTAATTGAGAATATAGTTATGAAGAATGAATCCTTTGCTTCAGGCACTTTAAATCCGTCATGAATTTTCATGTATATGTCACTATCAATTGAACCATTATGTAGTTACAACCACGTGGCTTGAACTAGGAATTAATGTGGGGGACTTAAATTTTGATAAAAATCAATGTAAAAAAATATAATAAATGAAACAAAAATTACAATAGCTATTGATGTGGTATTCGACGATGTCCTACAAAGATAAAATTCTTCTACAATAGATTCTACATCTATATTCGCAACAAAAATCTCTTTCAATATAGATTGTCATACAATCAAAGAAGAAAATCATCCTCCATTTTGTTACGGTTCCGTCTTGAAATTTTCATCATTTGAAAATGCTCGTTCGATGAGTTGCGTGAAAACAGCAAAAAGTCAATACCATATAAATCAATCTAGTCAATCGCTGATAATTCAAGCACCTCTTAGTTACAATCAATTGCCGCATAACTCAAAAAGTGTAGGTACTTGAAATTGAGGATCCGATATCACATCGTGCTTGTAATGTTGTAACTCTCACGCCCAACGCAAAAATCTCATCCGGTTTGAAATCTTCAGGATAAAACTTCTTTGCAAGCTCCAAAATATGATCCTTGTTAAATAATTCAAATGAATTTCTAGGATCTAAAGCCGCACTGAGAGAAAGGAGTTCAACTGATTGTTCATTAAATCTCGTATTTAACTCCATCAAAAGAGAATCTATTACTTCGTTAAAAACATCAAAATGATAGTAATGCTCAACTGTAGTATGTTCATGGGAACGACCAGTCTTATATGAACTATCAAGAACGGGTATATCAATACCTTTGTTTGAGCAAAAACTGTTGACTTCCTGAAGAAATTCTTCCCATCCGTCGTCTCTCAATTCTTGAAGAACTTTTCTTGTACTAGAGACACATCTAATTGCATTCACGATGTCTTGAGTTTTTCGTTGAAGGACTTTACAAAGAATATCTGTGATTGCTAAAATATTACGCATTAAATGCAAGACAAACACAAATTTAAAGCTTGTAAATTTTTTATATGCACCAACAGCTTTCACTCCTACTTCTTGCATTTGGAGAATGATCATTTAGACCTTCAAGCACTTTACATGTTGCAGTATACATATCTATCAAGCTCTTTATCGATTCGTAATAAGAACTCCAACGAGTAGCTCCAGCTCGTTGCAAGTTACCAATCTGATTAGCCCCACTTCCTGACTCGCGTTCTCCAATAGCCAACAAATGCTCAATATCTTTTCTTTGGGCAGCTTGCAACTCAGTAATGCGCTTTGGTGAAGAAGTAATGATGTTAACAATAATGTCAACATGAGAAAAGAATTGCCAAACAACACTAACATCTTTAGCCGCAGAAACTAATGTCAACTGTAATCGATGAGCAAAACAATGGACATAATAAGCATATGGACAATGTTTTAGGAATAATGCCTGAAGTCCATTCCAAGTACCGCGCATATTGCTAGCACCATCATACCCTTGGCCTCGAAGATTTTCAATCTGAAGGTTGTTGCGAACAAATACTTCAGATATCTTATTGAATAGATTCAATGAAGTAGTATCACTAACAGATTTGATTGCAAAGAAGCGCTCTGTAAGAATACCATCACTATTCACAAATCGCAAGATAATAGCCATTTGCTCTCGTTTAGCTTGATCTTCTGCTTCGTCAACAAGAATACAGAACTTTGCATCCCCAACTTCATCACGAATTATCTTTCGTACCCTATTAGCCATAATATTCAAAATTTCCTTTTGAATTTTTGGAGAAGTATATGTTGCATTTTTTGGTGCAATAAAAACAATATGGATTGCTGTCATTGAGAAATAGAAAGCAATAAAAACAATATGCTCTATTTGTTGTAGGCGAATACTCCAACCAATGGAACTGATTATACCATCTTTTTTGAAATGAGACGAGGCGGGTTTTGCCTTTTGTGCCTCTATACTCCGCAAGTTGTGGTTGATAAGGCCCAACAGTTAGATATAACCGTCTAATCTCATCCCGCAAATTAACCGGCCTTTCATACATTTGTTGTCTTTTTCCTGGATCTCGTTCAATGTTATTAGACGGTTGTAATTCAGGATTCGAAGATGAAGGGTGGTTGATTTCGGGACATGAAATAGGAAGATGATCCACAATAGAAGTTAAAGGTACATCCTCATTCACCTCGCCGGAAAGTGTACTTTCACTTGTTTGATCACTCTTTTTAAAGAATGAGAACAAAGTTTTTCCCCTCTTTGCAGGAGGTTGACCTTCCATTTTTCAAATTCTAAAAACCACAAAAACAAGGCAACATTTAATACCAACATAAAATGTACTAAGCCGACAAGGCAACAATATAATCAATTACAACTACTAAATATCAATGTAATAATTAGCCGGCAAGCAAGGCAATAATAAAATCAATAGCGACTACTAACTAGTAATGTAATAATTAGCCAAGCAAGGCAACAATATAATCAATATCAACTACTAACTAAAGAACGAAAATATAATAATTGGCGGCAAGGCAACAATATAATCAATAGCAACTACTAACTAGCAACGAAAATATAATAATTGGCCGGCAAGGCAACAATATAATCAATAGCAACTACTAACTAGCAACGAAAATATAATAATTAGCCGACAAGACAACAATATAATAAATAAAGATGAAGCTAATTGTCCAAATAACTTCATTAACGATAATCAATATCAACAATAAGTTAATTAACCTAATAACTAATAATTAATTAACAAATAACTAATTTAATTAACCATTACAACTTAATAACTAATAAGTAATAATCAATCGGGTAATAATTAATTAACCTAATAACTACTAATTAATTAACTAATAACTAATAATTTAATTAACTATTTATGATTTAAGCTAATAAGTAATAAGTAATGACTAATTTAATTAATCATTTAACCTAATTTAATTAACCATTTAAAATAACTAATAATAATTTAATTAACTAATTAACTTATTAAATATTAATATAACTACCTAAACCTAATTATCTAAGTTTCAAACCACAAAGGACCAAAAAAACAATTAAGACATTAAGTAATAAGGCATAAGCTGAGAACTATCAAATAAATAATCAAAACCAATAACAAATAAGGCATAAGCTGAGAAGTCAAGAACGAACAAAAATGTAAACAAACACCTTTATGCTGTGAAATCAATTTTTACACCAGTTCAGCAGCAGCGCCTCCTTGCGCCTGGGTTCTTTCTTCCTTCAGCAGCTGCTCAACCTCTTCTTTTCTTTCGTTGGCTTTTTTTTCGGGTCAACAGATTGCAGTTGCAGATTAATGGATTGGATTTGGAAAATAGGAGTCCGTGACTCTGTTCCCGTCGGTCGTGAGTCATGACTCGTTTCTGTTCTAGGTTTTGTTTCTTCACACAATCTTATTTTGAAATCTGAATTTTGATTGTAAATGGGTTTTGAAATCTGATTTTTGATTGTTCATTTGATGAGTTAATGGATTCAATTAATTGGATTTTGCTTGGGCTTCAATATATGATAAATGTGTATTGAGTTATTGTTATTGGGTTTTTTTTATTTTGGACCAGACTACAAATATGATTGGGCCGGACTACAAATATGATTGGGCTAGACTATAATTTAAAAAAAAAAAAAAACCTTCTACCTATTGAATCTGGGCTGGGACTGGACTGGACTATAGCCCAGTCCAGTCCCCCCCAGTTCCGCCTCTGGTTACAACATCTATAAGATGCATATCGAACATTTGTGACATAGTCAAACTTATTAAAAATCTAAATGTTATGTTGTCCATTACGGGAGAATATGTTTCCTCATAATCAATCCCATCAATTCTTGGTGAGAAGTATTGGGCTATGAGTTGAACTTTGTATGTTGTAATTTCATTGTTTTCCTTCATCTTTCTTACAAAGACCTATTTGTATACTACATTGATTACATTTTCAAGAGTTCAAATTACAAGTCCAAACATTTTGCATTTTTCTAAGAAATTCAACTCCGCTTGTATGGCTTCTTTCCATATTGGCCAATCATTTTTATTTTGACAATCTTTAATAGATTGTGGTTCAGCATCCTCATTTTTCATGATATAAAGTACCACATTAAAGGTGAAGATATTGTCCATGACAATATTATTTCGTTTCCATAATTTATGAGATAACAAATAATTTATCGAAATCTCTTTATTTTCGGGCACTTGTGGTCCTGCAGGAATCATAATATTTGATTGATCAATATTTTTTACCATTATTTCATTAAAAGTTTTTAGCTGGTTTTTCTCTTGTACTTTTTTTTCGAGATACTGGCTCTAACTGGTCGACCATGCTTCTAACGTATTTGAGATTCATTTGCTATAATATTTTCTGCTGGTATATATAACTTTGTCACTTTTTTTGTATCAATAAATACATCAAGTAATTGGCTTGCAACTCTTTGCAAGTGAGTGATTTTCTCAACTTATTGCTCACATTGATTACTGCGGGAATCAAAATGAGATAGAGTTGTTTCATTCCAATAAATCTTACCTTATTTTTCAGGATGTAGTTTTGCCTCTCCTAAAGTTGGGAAAGTCATTTCATCAAAATGACAATATGTAAAACGTGCAGTAAATAAATCACTCGTTAAAGGTTCATGATACCTAATAATGGAAGGTGAATCAAATTCAATATAAAATTTAAGTCTTCGTTGGGGACCCATTTTGGTCGTTGTGGGGGTAAAATTGAAACTTATACAGCGCAACCAAAAACTCGTAGATGATAAATATTAGGTTCGTGGCCAAATGCAAATTATAAATGTGAGTATTCATGATAAGCACTTGGTCTTGTATGAGCCAATAATGCATCATATAATATAGCATCCCATACAGAAGTTGGGAGTTTTTTTTCATAAATAATAGCCTAACAATCAATTGAAGATGTTTGATAAACGACTCTGTTAAACTATTTTGTGTGTGGACATGAAAAATCGAATGTTCAATGACAATCTTGATCGACATACAATAATCATTAAATGCTTGCGATCGAAATCCACTAGAATTATCAAGACGGATTGTCTTTATTGAGTAATAAGAGAATTGAGCTCGTAATTTTATAATTTGAACAAGTAGTTTAGAAAAAATTGTATTTCTAGTTGAAATCAAACAAACATGGAACTATCTAGTAGAAGAATCAATTAACACCATAAAATAACGAAATGGTTCACATGGAGGGTGTATCGGCCCACATATATCTTCCTGAATTCTTTTCAAGAAAGTTGGAGATTCAACATGAACCTTCGTAGTAGAAGGTTTAATGACTAACTTGTTTTGTAAACAAGCAGTACATGAATAATCATTAGGTAAAAGAATCTTCTTGTTTTTTAGAGGATGTTCATATGAGTTGTTAATTATTTGGTTCATCATTATTGTTCCTAGATGTTCAAGTCGATCATGCCAAAGTATAAAGCTTTTGGTTCAACGAACTTCGAGTTCGTGACATTGTTTGATTCAATTGTTTTTATGAATGTATAATACATGTTAGATGAGAGTACTATGAGTTTTTTTTTATCTGCTTCTGGTCAAATACAAAAGAAATTATGCAAAGATATTCATTATTATTTTCTTGCATCATCTCAATGTGGTATCCATTGCAGCGGATATCTTTAAAACTAAACAAATTTCTTCTGGATTTGCTAGAATAAAGTGCATCGTTTATATGTAATTTTGTATTATTTGGTAATATAATATTCTTCAGGAGCTTTCAACGATATTCGATGTACCGGATTTCGTATTAACAATATTTTCTTCTAATGTTAAGTCAAAAACATATTTTTGTCTTGAAGAATTGTATGAGTAATTGCACTATTAACTATACAGAAATCGTGACAATTCATCATGAATCTATAAATATGACCAAATAGATATTTAAAAATGAGTTAAATATAAAGCTATACTTTAACTAACTATGAAATAGTTTAGCAATTGATCAATGAGTCACAATAATCAATGTTCAAATGACATGAGTTGTATATTTTTCTTCAGAGATAAACATTATTTCATAAATTATGCATATATATCACAATTTTTTTTTTAATTTAATTATATGATATGGTATTCTTCGAGACATGTGCTTCTTTTAGAGCACAATAAAATATTATTTAGATTACTGCTCAATATTCTTCTGAAATATTAAAATTATAATGTCATACTCTTCAAAAGCAAGTAATATTCTTCTGGAATATTAATTTAATGTTGTGCTACTTCGGGAGTAACAATATATTATTATTTAAAAATATTAAATTATGTAAGAATTTACTCGTTAGGAGTAAAAACATAATAAATGTTAGATCTTATACAACAATGCTCTTCGAGACCAAGTGATATTCTACTAGAATATTAATATAACGTTGTGCTTTTTTGGGAGCGATAACAAATTATTTTAAAATATTAAGCTTTATAAAGATTTGCTATTCAGGAACAATAACTTAATATTAAATCTTATAAATTACGCTCTTTGGGAACAATTGATATTCTGTCAGAATATTAATATAACGTTGTGCTTTTTCAAGAGCAACAACAAATTATTTTTAAAATATTAACTTTATAAAGACTCGCTCTTCAAGGACAATAGCATAATATTAAATCTTATAAATTACACTTTTCGGGAGTAAATAACATTCTACTAGAATAGTAATATAATATAAAATTGTGCTTATGCCGAAATGAAAATAAAATATTCATCTAGAATATTTATATGTTAGGTTGTGAAATACAACACAATATTCTTTTGAAATATTGATGGAATTATAAAATTGTGTTTCTTCATGAAAAGCACAGTTGAAATAAATAAACAAATCTTAATAATCGAAAGCTTTCTCACAATAATTTCATGGGAAATTGGCGCAAATGGTCCCTAACGTATGCCAATAATGTGCAAATGGTCATTGACCTTTTATTTTAGGTAGAGTGGTCCCTAACCTAACCATTTATGTGCGCAATTGGTCTTTATTTAAAAACAAAAAAACCCTAATTTTAGTTTAAAAAATTGCAATTGAATGTCTAACCTTTACAAAATGTGTAAATTAGTTCGATATACAATATTTAATTTAGCATATTAAATACATCACTATAGTCGTGTCAATTAAATTTTTCATAAGAGAAAAATATAAAATTATTGCACTTTAGGTATAATGTAATTTGTTATGTGATGTAAAAAACTTGAATAAAAACTAAGTTAAATAAATAAAAAAATAGCGTATATAATTTTATGACATTGAATCAATTTTATTATATTTTTTTTAACATAAAAATATTAACAAAAATTAATTTACACATTTTGTGTTCTTTATTTTTTAAAGATAATAAAACGATAAATTAAAATATGAAGAACACAATTTGAACTCTAATATTTGTAGTTAATAACTGAATTGTTCAATGAAATAATAATATTTGAGTATCAAGTTTGTGAGAAAGTTATTTTTCTTTTTATGTTGTAATGATAAAATTAAAGTTTAAATTTTAATGATTACTAAATAATAATAAAATAATTTTAATTTACACGTTTGTTAATAATTATGATCTTAAATTTTAGTTATTTTATAATAGTTCGTAAAATATAAAAAATAATTTAGTGTATTATCAATTTGTTAATTTTGTTAATTTATTTTATTAAAAATAAAAGTATCGGACCCATTTGTACTTTTTGCAAAGGTTAGGAATCCAATTGAAAAATTTTCTAAATAAAAATAAGGGCATATTTGTCATTTTTATCAAATAAGGACCAATTACGCACTAAAACACGTAGGTTATGAACTGTTGTGCCAAAAAACAAATGTTACAGACCATTTGCACAATAAAGGCAAAGGTTATGGACTATTTGCACAAATTTTCCTAATTTCATGCTAACTTGTATTCATAACTACATATGAAAGAAAAGATAGAAAATAGGGATTTTGGCTTAAATGATCCATAACGTATGTCCTTAGTGTATTTTTAGTCGATAACCTTTCATTTTTAGCTAGGAGGTCCCTAACCTCTGTCATTGAATGCAAAAGTGGTCCCTATGGATGGATTCTGTCCAAATTTACCGTTAGTTGGGTGCGTGGAATGAATTCTATTTTATTTTGTCTTTACCTGCATGGGCAAAATCGTCAAATCACATTTTCCCCCTTTTACTCTTCATATTACCCAACAATAGTTTGAGAATTTGAAAAAAAAAAAAACTCTTACCACATTGAAACGCGAGAAAATCTTCATTCAATCATTGCAAAAAATTTAAATTAAACCCAAAGGAAAAAAAAGTAGATTGCGTTGGATGAACTATTTTTTAGGACTGGTGTGCAGATATAATGTTTCTGGTTTTACAAATGTATCAATGGCACTCATAGTTTGTAGGACTCAAATATGGTTCCTATTTTTATTTTTTTTTAGGAAATTTCTCTGGTTTTGCATATGTGTAAATGACATCAGTTAATTGAAAATTTCTCTACAAATGTTGTTTGAGGAAAATGTTCATGCAACTTTTTCAATAGGTTTAAGACTAACATTGCACCATTTTACCTGCGTTAGGTAACCAATTGTGCACCTTTACTGAAAATGTTATAGACCACTTGCGTAACTTTACTGAAAATGTTAGAGACTACATATGCATATGAAACGTTAGAGATCATTCACACACATTTACTGAAAAGGTTAGGGATTATTTATGCACAATCTCCAACAACTTTCATCTCTAACAATTTTTATCTCCAATAATTTTCATTCATTCATCCAACAACTACAATATACATTAAAACATGTTACCAGAAAACCTAAAAAATCTAAAAACCAAATATTCTAAGAACCCAAGAACTAAATCTTCCAACTCCGCACATGAAACCCAAAAACCAAATCTTCCAAGAATCACACATCTTCTTTGGCAAAACAAACTTAAAAAATTATGAACTTTTACAGATAACCCATTACCATTAAAAAGAGAAATAAAAACAATGGCTCACCCATCTTCTCTGGAAAGTGAGAAAACTTCTTCCAATGTTCAGATATGTCCAGAAAATCTTCATCTCCAATGGTAGCCCACATTCAACAAAGATTGAATTCTATTAACTTTTTCTAATTCCATCAAATATCTTACTTCAAAGGAGAGAGAAAGTGTATGTATATGTAGAAATTGTTTGCCGAAACCAACCAATGGAGAAGTAATGTGATTTGATGATTTTGCCCTTACAGGTAAAGACAAAATAAATGAGAGTCCACTCCACGCACCCAACTAACGGTAAATTTGGACGGAATTCGCTGTAGGGACCACTTTTGCACCCAATGACATAAGTTAAGGACCTCTTAGCAAAAAAATGAAAAGTTATGGACCAAAAACGTATTAAAGACATACGTTAGAGACCATTTGCACTAAAATCCCTAAAAATAACATAATAGTTGATTGAAGGCTAAAAATTATTAATGTAAACGAGACAAATAAATAAGAAAAAATTATCTACTGCAATTATAATTTTGCACGGGAAAATGTGACTAAGGCATTCATGGTTCAATTAGCATATTTTTCTTAGATTTGGGTGCATGAATTCACAATTGGACCTATGATGCAAGATTCGAAAAAATGATTTGACAGAGTTAAATTTATTCATTCCTCGTAAGATGAAATATTTTTATGCCTTTTCCTAAACAACTCAATTTTGTTTGACTTAAATTGGGTTCACTAGTTAACCAAAAGAGAGAGAGAGGGGAAAAAAAAGGAATTCAACGTTGCGCACCCGAAAGAATAAATAGATTTGCACTCTGAAATTAGTTCCAATGGTTTCGGCCAATGTTCTGTTTTTCTAAAAATAATAATTAGTTCTGTTTTTCTAAGAAAGATAAAAAGAAGAGAAAAAAATATAATAAAAGAAAATAAATTATGTAATTTTATTACAACTATGAACCCATATTTATAAAGTTTCAAAGAAACTTACAAACTAATTTAGTTTTTAAAAAAAAAATTGAATTATACTTCTTCAATTTTTTTAATAATATTGTAAATACACTAATTATACTAGAGTAAATAAAAATTATTATTTAAATATAATTAAAACATATCAATTTATAACAGTTTTAACCTATTATTAAGGGACCAAATCATATTATTCCATAAATGGTAGAGTGAATAAAAAATTACTAAATTATCTCTCTTTCAACACATAGTCCACCATTTCCAGTAATATGATAATATGATAATTGTTGGTGTTTTTATCAGTCACATCATGCAATTATCTACATCTTTACCAATTAGGATTTGATATTAAAATACACGCTAAACACACCAGATCCAAAGATCGGTCACATGAGAACATTATATGCTTTTACTGGCACTACTCAGTTGAATCACACTACTTAATCCGCTTCAAATCCATAACGAAACGCAATCTTAGTCATTGCGGTTTCGTCGTCGACGGTCTAAGCAACGGAGAAAGGAAGATTCTATTGTAAATTTACTTGCAAAAGGTATATCCTACCCCTTATTGAATAAAAATTAGAGTGCAACATTCTTATGTTATTATTTATTAAATTTTGTGTGTTTCTTGAGGTTCGATTTGAATAGGACGCCGAGCATTCTGGTACGCTATTTTGTGTGTGTGTGTGTTCACTGGGAAACGTCTTACAATATGATGAATTGAAGTATTAGAATCAATTTAAACGGTAAGAGCATTTCTAATGCACTCCATCTATTGAAGTCTACGTGTCAGTTAAAATAGACATACTTTCACCAATGTGGTATTATATTGAATAGACGGTCAAATTAAAATTCATTTCCAATGAGTTCCGTGTAAAACTAATATTACCGCTTATGTGACATTAAGTTTTTTTAAAAAAAAATTGGCAGGTCTTTAATTTTTATTTTCATTGTCTGAATTTTTTTTTAATAAAATGATGAGTTGGATTTAAATTTGTTGAGTCACTCTGTCTAGAAGACGTAGTCTATTTTTTGGTGTGCCACGTCAGCTAGACGTACGGAGTCCTCGTCAGCATGCAATAAAGATAATTTTTTTAAAACTCCGTCTATTTGTACTTATGTAGCACGTCTAAAAAGCAATAGACGAGTGCATTGGTGATGCTCTAATATTAACCTTTTAATTGAGTACTAGAAAATAATTTAGTAATTATCTGAAAAACCTACATGTTTTGTTCAACATTATTTTGTCATTATATGCACGTTTTTGTCAAACACTACTTTCTAATTGTTTTTTAATAAATTCTGTTACAATTGAATGTGCCAAAGAATATTATAATTATTGGTGCTTTACTGAATGTTAATATGATAAAATACAAGACATTTCGATATAATGGATGTGTATAAATCAAACCAATTCATTATTCTTTGAAGTCTCAAATAACGTTTATTACCATACTTGTTAATTTATCGTATTACGATTTACATATTGTTATCCTATATCGATAATTTACAATGTTATTATTCATTGCTACTATTTTGCACTAATGTGCATTGTGTAATGCTATTGTGACAACACACACAAAAAGTACTATTCTATTCGCCTTGGGAGTGGTTCGGCAATCAAGAGGAGATGGTATTGAGCTTTCACCGAAACCAAGGAGAACCCCTCCCAAACGTAACTTGGATTAGCCGAATATTTGACGAAAGATTATCTGGTCCAGGTTGTCAAATCACATACAATAGATGATTTAATGATAAGAATATTTTCTTACACTCCTATTTGAAATTCTCTATTTGATTTACATGAAAAAATTTCAATTTATTTAAATATTGTTTATTTAATTTGAGATTAGTAGAAAATTTTCAGATCATTTTCACACTCTAATCAAGTATTTTTCATTTTATTTTTGTAGGGATGTGTATTTTATACATCCAACTAGTACTACTTTAATATGTTGATGATGTAGAGACTTTATTTTTTGAATTTTAAATTTGAGATGATATTATGAGACAAAATACTTTAATTAAAATTAATTAAAAGATTTCTTGAATAGTAACAATGCATAATATGAGAGTTTTTTAATATTCCAGTATAATTCAAATAATATTCTTCCTATTTGGTATTCCTATAATTTTTAACTTTTGTCTAGTAAATCTCAAATTCTATAGATAATATAGTGTATTTGTGTAATTATCCCAAAAAATATGAACAAAATGATAAAAAAAATGTTCAGATAATTTTAAATTTATTGAAAATAAAATTTGATTTACTATTATTTAGTTTGTTAAATTATTCCGAAAAAAAAAAAGAACAAAGATAACTTATGAAAAAAAAAAAAAAAGAACAAAGAATTTGGGTACTATATTTTACGGTATAGCTTAGTTAGTAAACTCTTAATCAAATTATCACTACAAATTTCAACACGTTACTTTGTGAGAATTGAGATTAAATTACCATTCTAAAAAGTTCGTCTAGCCGTGAGGTGCGGTCTTTACATTTAGCCACGTTTCGCTTTTGTCTCACTTTTGCTAAGCCTTAAAAGTTTGAAACTCGATTTCTATACTTAATCATATTTTACGCTTTTTAAAACACTCGAATAAATTAATTCAATTTGCAATAGCTCATACTTAAATCAATCAATTATAAAAGAACTTTTGATTAGTTCCAATCAATCTTCCTTCCTATTAATCGGAAATTATTGTTATATTCAAGCTAAAGCTAAATATTGTAGCTCTCGTAGTCAAGATCTAAAAGAGATTTTTCTTAATCTTCTTTAGTAAATTTCAAAATATTTTGTTCGTGTTTGTGAATCTATTCTTAAGAAGTTGTATTAACATTTACAAAATAATTGTTTTTAAAATCAACACCATGTGATCATATATTGTGGATCAAACCCTGGTAAAGTTGATTAAACCATTATATTTAATTTCTTATTAATCAACAAAAATAGTATTAGTAGAAAGGGAAAAAAAAACTTATATTAGGTTTGGCGCAAGTGGTTTCTAACTTTTGCCCGCGGAAATAATTCTTAACGTTTATTTTTTGGTACAAAAATTTTTAACCTATGTATTTTTGTACGCAATTAGTCATTTGATGATATAAATAATGACAGTTGCTATATGTTATTCAGCTATAGTGGCACGTCTTTTGCCACGCCTGTCTCATCTGCTAGTCCGACTTGTTGGTCTCATGAGCACGCTTCTGACAGATAGACTGCAATAACCCAACTGTTGTCAGGTTAGCTAGGCAGGTGACCCATAGAATGACAGTTACCACCCGTTATTAGGAAGAGGAACATTTCTCAACAAATTGGAAAGATGAAACGTCCCATATTAACTCCTAATAATGAAGGAGATGAAGGGACACCCGTTATCAAATGATGGAGATGAAGGGACACCCGTCATCAATAACTACAGGCCATCCCTATAAATAGAGGCCAACCCCTCAGGTAAAAACAGAACACACAACTCTTATACACTCCATATTGCTATTTAGCACAAATATTTTAATCATATATTGATTATCACACCGAAGTGGACACGGAAAAAAAGTCCATACCTTTTTGCGTGTCTCCACCACCATCGCCATTGGCCGTGCTCGGAGGAGGAGAAAAAATATTTATCATAATTTGACGCCGTCTGTAGGAAACTTCAAAATAAGTCATGGCTCGAACTAGAAGAGCTACGAATGTAACCGCTCTACCAACCCCCATTGGGGATGTAAACACCGACTCCAATGCCGCCACTAATCACCCACAACAAGAATTTGCCTTTGCCGCACAACTTGCGGCACTGCAATCTTAGGTGGCGGCCTTAACGGCTCTACTCTAAGATCGGAATACTGCGGTTTCTCAGCTACCACAGGGTCCTAACCTTCTGCCGGTAGGATCTTTACCACCAGGGGCTCCGCCCTAGGGTCCTAGCCCTCTACCGATAGGGCCCTCATCACTAGGGGCTCCTCCCATACTCCTAACTTTCAGCAATGGAAACACCGCTAACGGAAGCTCCACCGCTGGCTCTAGTTTCTTTGGCTTCCACCTTCTGCATCCTACTTCCATTCATTAACATCTGGTCCAAATCCACATTGGAGACAATGCCTACGCCTACGCTGGTTGAGACACCGGTGTTAAGTATGGAACAACGATTAGAAGAAATGATGGGTCGCAAAATAACTGAGGTTATGTCTAACAAAAGTAGTAGGCAACAATCTATGGTGTTGGAAGAAGATCATTTTCCCTAGAAGTGATGGCAATTCCCTTTCCACGAGACTTCAAACAGCCAAAGAAGGAAAAGTACGATGGATCCTCTAATCCTGTCGATCACCTCAGGGCTTTTGTTGACTTGATGAGGTTGCAAGCCACCCTTGATGCAATTATGTGCAGGGCTTTTCCGCCAACACTTTGGCGGGAGGCCAGGGACTGGGTAGCCACCCTTCCCCCAAAATCGATCCGTACATTTGACGATTTTTCCAAAAGTTTTACTGCACAATTTGTCAGCAGCAAATGTGTTAAGAAAACTGATATCAGTCTGATGCAATTGACACAAGACAAAGACGAACTGGTGAAATATTTTATTGCCCGGTTCAATAGAGCCACGCTAAGAATCAAAGATCTACAGATGTCTGCTGAAGTCACTGCCATGATGAGTGGAACTCGAAGTCGTCCTTTCAAGATGTCACTCTCTAAAAACCCGCTGGATACGATGCATGAGCTACTCAAAAGAGGGGATAAGTATGTGGACGCTGAAGAAGCATATCTCATTACTAAAAGTATGAAAGATCGAAATGAACCTAAGTCTAACAAAAAGAAAATTCTGGACGAGCTCGAACCTCGAAATAATAGATGCAAGCTCACCAAAGACAAGACGAACTCGCCCAAGCCGAGACGAGCTAGCTGAGCCATGGTAAAAAAAAAAATGAGGCAAGGTGAGCTCACCCGAGGCGGGGCGACCTCGCCCAACCCGAGGTGAAGCAACCTCGCCCAAGCCAAGGCGATGTGACCTCACCCGAGGTGGGCGACCTAGTCCAACCCGAGGCGAGGTGACCTCACCCAAGAAGAGGCGACCTAGCCCAAGCCAAGGCGAGGCGACCTAACCCGAGGCGGGCGACCTAGCCCAACCCTAGGCGACCTCGCCCAAGCCAAGGCAATGCGTCCTCACCCGAGATGGGACTACCTCGCTCAAGCCAAGGTTAAAAAAAAAATTGAGGCAAGGTGAGCTCACCCGAGGCGAGGCGACCTCGCCCAAGCCAAGGCGAGCTAGCTGGAAATTTTTTTTTTTTAAAGCGATAAGCCTATGTTTAAAAATCAAGATGATAGCCACCATTGAAAAATAAGGAAATGAACATTTGTTTAAAAATTAAGGCGATGAGACTGTGTTTAAAAATCAAGGCGATAAAGGCCATGAGCTCTATCTGAAAAACAAGGACGATGAACTTATGTTTAAAAATCAAGGTGATGAGCCTCTGTTTGAAAAACAAGGCGATAAGCATCTGTCTGAAAAACAAGGTGATGAGCCTATGTTTAAAAATCAAGGCGATTACCTCTGTTCGAAAAACAAGGCGATGAGCCTTTGTTTAAAAATTAAGGCGATAAGCCTCTGTCTGAGAAACAAGGCGATAAACCTATGTTTAAAAATCAAGGCGATGAGCCTCTATCTGAAAAAAAAGGGAATGAGCCTCTGTTTAAAAATCAAGGCGATTAATCTTTGTCTGAAAAATTTAGAAAGAAGCATGTGTGGTAGATTATTTCTACTTTCCATTGACGACAGTCTATGGTAAGTAGATGAGCTCATGA
Organism: Forsythia suspensa; assembly: GCA_023638005.1. NCBI lineage: Eukaryota > Viridiplantae > Streptophyta > Magnoliopsida > Lamiales > Oleaceae > Forsythia > Forsythia suspensa. Next base: position 28,012,020 of record CM042666.1, on the reverse strand, counting down.
TAATATAAATAATGACAGCTGCTATATCTTATTTAGCTATAGTGGCACGTCTTGGCACACCCGCATCAACAATTCGCCTCGCCTCGTTGGTCTCATGAGCATGCTTCTGACAGATAAATTGCAATAACCCAAATATCGTCAAGTTAGCTAGGCAGGCGACCCATGGAATGACAGTTACCACCAGTTTACGGGAAGACGAAACATCTCTCAACAAATTGGAAAGATGAAACATCCCTCATTAACTCCTAATAATGAAGGAGATAAAGGGACACCCGTCATCAATAACTGTAGGTCATCTCTATAAAAAAAGGTCAACTCCCCATGTAAAAACAGAACACACAACTCTTATACACTCTAAATTACTATTCAGCACAAATATTTTAATCATATACTGATTATCACACCGGAGTGGACACGAAGAAAAAAGCTCTACCACCTTTTGCAGGTCTCCACCACTATCGCCGCCGTGCTTGGAAGAGGAGAAAAAATATTTATCATCATCATTATTTGATGAAAAAACAAATATGCTATTCATTTTAATTGGAGAAAATTGTAATTGGATTCCTAACATTTGCAAATTATGTAAATGAGTCCAGTATATTTATTAAACAATATTTAATTTAGCATATTAAATTTATCACTATGTGTCAATTAAATTTTTTATAAGATAGAAATGCAAAATTATTGTACTTTAAATATAAGTAATTCTTATGTGATATGAAAAATTTGAATAAAAATAAAGTTAAATAAATAACAAAATGACGTATTTGTTAGTTTTGAACAATAATAAAACTATAAATTAAAATATAAAGAATACAGCTAGAAGTCTAATATTTGTAGTTAATAAACGAAAAGCTCAATTAAATAAAAGTATTTGAATATCAAATTAGTGACAAAGTTATTTTTCTTTTTATGTTGCAAAGATAAAATAAAATTTTAAATTTTAAATAATATTATTATTTAATAATAAAAAATAATTTTATTTAGCATGTTTGTTAATAATTTGAGCCTAAATTTTAGTCATTTTATAATAATTCTTAAAAATATATAAAAAAAATTATTATATTATCAAATTGGTCAATAAAATATTAATTTATAAAAAAAAAAATCGTTTAGTTCTCTTTATTTTTTTTATAAAAAATAAAAGTAACGGACTCATTTGAACTTTTTACAATCTAATTGTAATTTTCTCTAATTAAAACTAATATTATATTTGTCTTTTTTATCATATAAAGATAAAGATTAATTGCTTATCAAATTACATTGGTTAGAGATTTCTGTGAAAAAAAAAAAAAAAAACCATTTCTGCACTTAAGGAAAAGGTTAGGACCATTTCTGCCAATTTCCGGGTCCTAAAATGCTAATAATGGCGGAATTTATTTACCTTTTTCTTCCGTGTCCGGAAGCTGCTGTTGTAAATGTTTTATAATTTATACACTGAATTTTCTCTATTTCGCTCAGAAATTCATATAAATCCAACACGTGAAGAGGAAAATAAAAGAATTTTTTTAGGAAAAAATGAAAAAAGATAAGGAATTGGTAATGGAAAACCCTAGCAGAAATGAGGAAGAAGAAGATGATGATTATGAAAATCAAAGAGCAGCAGCTTTCCCATTCTCCACACGCAACGCTTCCTCCAAATACGATTTCGTGAAGGTACGAATTATTGTTAATTTGCTACCTTTTTTGCGTTTATACATAATTAAGTCTTAATTTAATTATTCATGCATGCAATTTTGGTCTTATAGATTTGTGTTTTTGTAATTTTTACAGGTGAAGGTGTGGTTGGGTGATAATGCTGATCACTATTACGTGCTGTCCAGATTTTTGCTTAGTAGAATGTTAACTGTCACAAAGGTTCAAGTTCTTTTAGCTCTTTGCTATTTCGAAGTTTTTACCATTTTTGGCGATTCTTTGTGTCGTTGTGGTTTTGAATTTATTTTCCAAATCAGTTATATTTTTCTATTGATTTTTTTTTTTTTTTTTTTAATTACAGATTCCAAATCATGTGGCTATTAAGATTGCTCTTGAACTTAAAAAGTTGCTCATTGACAATAGCCTTCTTGATGTGTATGTTCCAACATCTCATACTCAGCTTTTAAACTTGCAATTTTGTTTGCTATTGTTAGAAATTCTTTGTGATTTTTTGCAGCTCACAGTCCGATTTGGAAGCCAATTTATTTAAGGTACACTGCTTGTAGTGTTTTATGATTTAAAATTTTCCTGTCATTTTTTCTCAAACAGAACATTTTTAGTAAATAAAACAAAGCCCATTAGAGTAGGTAATGGTGTCTTTAGTTTTTTTGTGAAACAATAAGGAAAATCCTTCCAACAGTTTACCCTTAATTGGGAAATGATATATATGTTCAAGATTAAGTACCACTTGCAGTGTTTTAAGCAATGTTGATCCTTGATCAGGATCCAATATTAACTGCAACTAACATGTTTACTACGATCCAAAGATTCCAGTATCTCGACCTACTGCACTCTCGCATGCACCTGTATAACTTTTGTGTATAAATATAATCCATAATCTAATGCGATTCAAGTATCACATGATATGCAGTTACATTATTCATGAGTGTGTGTTTATGAAGTTCAAGCTGTGATCTATTTGTTCAATTTATCTGACAACTCTGACAACTGTACTTGATTTATTGTTGTTGACAACAAATTACGACCCCAGAAATAATTTGAATGGAACTTATAGCCTCCATCTTTACAATTGACGATCAATGAATATACATGCCAAAATAAAAGAAAGTTGAAATGCCATTGGCCTCTGGCTGTCTTGGTACCACACTACCACTTGTGGAATTGAAGATCCAGCCTTAGTATATTGCTGGAAGATTTTTCTTCTTTCTTCTTCCCTCCACCCTCTTTTCTTTTCCCTTTCCCTAAATTCGATTTTTTTCGTGGGTAAAAATCTTTGAATTTTGTGTGGACAAACTGCAAATTCTTTCATTGCACCATGTAGCTTATGGAGCGGCGAGGTTATGGGGAAGAATATATAAACCGCTATAAAATGATGACAAGGTCAGTCATTTTATATAATTTAAATTCAATATCATAAAAATAATGCTTGATCTGATATACTATGCTTTTTTTAATTTTTTTTTAATCTTCTCGTCATATTTAGATTTCATCATCAAAGGGTGCCTTTGGTTATACTTGTATGTGGTACTGCATGTGTGGGAAAGTCTACAATTGCTACTCAGCTTGCCCAACGGCTAAACTTGCCAAATGTTTTGCAGGCAATCCTCTTTTATATATCCCTTATTTGGCTTTTTAACTTGTATCTCTCTCGGCGACACACCGATCAGCACTAAATCTTAGGCTATTAGATCTAGTCAGTTATGTACTGATGCTTTTTGACTTTGCTGATACATTTTATTGATGCTGCAGACAGGCATGGTGTATGAACTCCTACGCACAGCAACAGAGTAGGTGACCCGTAACTGTTTTTAGTGCATTGTTGTTTTTCCAACGTCTGACATACTTGTCATTCAAATTTGGATTACACACTAACAAATTTATAATTTGGCATTTTTCCAACATGCTTTTATCATGTTTAATTTGTAAGGCTGTCACAGCTGAGGGTAGTGCCTTGTTCCTTTAATGGGTGTGTGCTCTCTCAAATCAACGGGCATAAAATTGTCTCGTATCTTTGACTTGACATTTGGTAGGATTGACTGGTTTTAAGGTTTTTCCTTTTCCTTTGTGTGTGTCCCTTTTCCCAACTGGATTTGTTTTCAGGAGTGATCTCGCACTCTAATAATATACTTCTAGTGTAACTGTTAAAGAAGCTTGTGCAATATCACAATGCTCATGCACCTATTATTTCATCCCAGTGCACCGTTAGCATCTTCCCCTGTGTGGGCTAGAGATTTCAGCTCCTCTGAGGAACTAATAACTGAGTTTTGTAGAGAATGTTGGATTGTTCGTAAAGGTAATGCAATAGCTTTACTTCTATTATTCTCAAGCATTTTAAGGACTGTAATAGGTGTCAGAAAGAACATTCTCATGTAGGTTTGGCTGGTGATCTGAAGAAAGCAATGAAAGATGGGAAGCCGATTATAATTGAGGTATAGATCTACATGTTAAACTACATTGTAGGACTCCTTTTTTAACATACTGGCAATGAGACTGTGTTTCTTATTCTATATTTTTCCCTTCTCTGTATTGAGTTCTAATTCACTAATTATATTTTTGTTATACTAGGATGGTAAATAAAATTGTAACTGTCACACAAGACCTTTTACTTTCTAAGCAGTCACACCTAGATGACACTATTAATCTACCTATCAAGTGAGAAGAAAAACAAAAAAGGAGTGAGAAGAAAAATGAAAAAGGATGCAATGAGTACTCTTCAGTACAGTGGCCCCCCAGGTTGTATCTATTTTCGTTCTGAAGGAAAAAGAAGTATTTTATTATGCTTCTGCGGAATGCGGAAAGAGAACCACACAGTTGATGTAATCAAATCAGCTTATGTAATTGGAAAATGAAGAATAATTTGGACGTATGCTGAATTCTTTTTTACATAATACATGTAAACTTGTATTTCTGAGTGTATGATGTGTGTTGGAAAATGATTGTAGATGAAGGAATAATATTCAGCAAAGGGAAAAGTGATGGGTTTGTCGGACAACATTGATACATAACAAGGAGTAAGGCAATTTGTTTTTGTTAGAAAGTTAACTCAACCTGACAACTTTGTTTTTTTATTGTTTTAATATAAACTGAATGAATGAGGAAGCAGAATCTGGACAATGCCAGAGTTTAAGGCTGTTTGCTCTATGAACACTATATTTCCTTTTCATTAATTCAGGAAATTAAAATTTCAAATTTGTCACAGCAAATAGCATTTTGATTTCTTTTTGAAATATGTGTATTGCTTGCCAAATAAGAGCAGGGCCCAATGAGTTGTGTTGGTTGTATTGATGCGGTTCTTTCCTATTGATTTGTGATTTTAAAAGTTACCTAGTATAAGTAACAAGTTTATAGGTGTCGCTCGAAGCTTCCCTTAAATAGGCATTCCCAATAAAACAAGGAGATTTTGATTACGCCACTTTGGATTCCAGTATCAGTTCATGACAGTGGGGTTTTGTTTTTGAATTAGTTTTCAGACTAGAATCAGCAGAGTTGTTCTTGAGACTTTGATGACAATTCTTCAGCTAATTTTGGTATGGTGGAATGGCCTAGAATGGAAAAGCCACTCCATCTACAATGCTATTCTACCTAGAATAAGCTGGAATGTTGTTTTCCAAATCACTGTTTGGCTCGGTAGAGTATGCCAGCATCATATGATATGAATTTGAGTGATGCAAATAAGAAAGAAAGATGCTGGCAATTCTGGATGCTATCACATTAAACTTTTGGGAACTGATAATGAACACCACGAACTTATAACCTCGCCCTTGCGCTGATCCATGTTGATTTTTCTTATAATGCAGGGAATGCATTTGGATCCAAGTATCTACCTAATGGATGATGAAAATAAATTATCAACAACCTTGCCGGAAAAAGATAAAGAGAAGTCTTCGAAAAATGATGAAAATGGAATGGCAGTTGAGAATGATTCTAGTACCGAATATGGTAATCAAGGCAAGAGTGATGCCAGCTGTCAGGAAGCGAGATCAGGGGAAATGGTATCTGCCGTAGAAACAGTTGCCGATGATCTGAAATCTGTGGATATAGGTAGTAGTCTACCTGATAATAAAGGTGAAAACTGTTGTTCTTTTCTGTGCTATTGTGTTCTGTTCTGTAGTTCTGGCATTAGGCAGTTATGTACTATTTTATCTTTTACAGGAACCTTTTGGCAGGATAAATCTTTGTTTCTAACTTTTTACTAGGATCACAGGTGAAACTGTCAAAAGAGAAAAGTCTGGTCCTGAACCCATAATAGTTCCAATAATCCTAAATATGGCCGACTTTGATCATAAGGTGTGTTAAAAATTGCCTCTTTTCTATCACCAAAGTGAGAAGCTTAAGCCTCTATAATTCAAGCCTTACTTTCTTCATTGTATTTTGCCTTAATAAATTTATTGCTCTCACACAGGCATTGCTAGAGGAATGGATATCTACTCGTAGCTGTGAAAAATATCCAATCAAGGTTTCAGTATTTACCAAGCTAGCGTACTTGCTTCTAATTTAATCCAATTGCAGATTCCAAATGTCTTTGGATAAGTAGATTTTGTTTCTATTCTTTATTTTACTTTATCAGTATTGTAATTGATTTTTGCAGAAGAATGAAGTATAAATAAATAAATTAATCACCTTGCTACCAGAGTAAGCAAAGGTCCTGGGGTTAAATCTCACCGGTAAAGCTTTCATGTATTGAGGGGCATGTTGAAGAAGAAATAAATAAATAAATAAATTCATCCCCTCTTTGTCGGCTAAAACCTTTAGATGACGTGGTAGTTCTACAATGTCTATGCACTTGTTATCTTTATGGGCTTCTTATATATCTTTGACAAATGCCACTTCTTTCTGATATTTTTCCAGGACAAAGATAAGCTACTAAGCAACTTAAAAACAATCCAGGACTATCTCTGTTCATTTAAGTCACAGGTATGATCATTTTCACCTTTCCTGAGACACCAAACGGTGAAATAGAATTTTCATGTTTGTTAGTGTGCAATATGTAGTTGGGGGATGTGAAGTGGTTTGTTAGTTATATGCTGCAAGGAATTACTAAGGGACTCTCCCCTGATGAATGGTGAACCAGCTTCTCTCTCTTTGGGAGGGGGTCTATGATAGCTTCTTACTGTAGAAAAGATCTGTCAAATGACAATTACCAGATGATTCTCTGACACTGTTCATCTTGGTTGCCCGAGTTAACCATTGTTTTCTTTACTTGGAAAACAAAAAGATTATAACTTACTGTGAACAGCGAAGACAAGCTCACAATATCTTCCCGTCCCCCCTTGATCTTTATGTTAATCCTGTTCATTTTGTCAAAGTAATTCAATCAGATTGTGCCATCTCTGTCTCCAGTCAAAAGAGGAAATTCGACAACTTATTTTGAAGGATTAAAATAAAGATCTGGGAGAAGTTTCTTGTAGTTGAGCAAGTCATTAATTTGGGAAGTTGCATCATAGGACAAACATGTATTATTTCTTTAATGTTCACTGTGTTTCACAATGTGAGCAGGGTTTAGCAGTTGTCAACATATCTGCGACAACCTTCCCTCAAACACTGGATTGGTTACACAATTATCTTCTTCAGGTAATTATATTCCTAAATATTAGCTGATACCTGCCTGGCCTTCCAGTATGTTATTGTTTAATTATTCATAGATTTCACTTACTCTACATAAATCTGGAAGCCTGCTTATTATTTACACATTGAAATGCCATATTTCCTCTAATGAAAGAATCATTTCTGTCATAAACGGTGAGATGAAGGGGGAAGGGTTGATAAAATTGTTAGTATTTGGGTACACTTACTCTCTTAGCCAAGATGTATAAATATACTGCACTGAGACTGTCATCTCGTACTGTTATTCTAAATGGCCTGTTTTCTATGTTCAGTGTATTGAGCAGGGTACATCGTCTGTTTCTAGTGGGAATTGTGGGCAGACGGAGGGAAATTAGATTGCATAATGATCATAGTTTGATGAATTTAAGGTATGTTTATTTTTTTTAGTCGAAACCTATTGACTTGTGCAAAATTCTCTCTTTTATATGCATTATTGCATGTATCTATCTCATCAAGTTCGAAATCTAGTTATTGAACACGGTCCAGTAGGTTGGTCATGCAAACTTGATGTGAAGTGGATTGTCTGTTGATTAGATAGCTAATACATAGAATCTGAGGAGGCATGGTCTATCACAATGGATTAAAGCTAATTTTTGAATGATCAGGTTTTAGAAGATCAAGTTAGGTTTCCTACTACACGATGGTAAATGCATGTGATTGTCCCAAAAAACTTCGAGTAACTTCAGCTTTTTCCTGGTGTAGTTCTTCTAGGACTATCTGATTTCGACCACAATCATTTATGGAAACATGGAGGACAGGGTTAGAAGAACTAATTGGGCCAAAATCTTATTCTTTTGGACCTTTGAGTCATGTCTGTCAAATTACATAAGCTTTTTATAAATTTGACAACCTTATTCGGGTATTGAAGGACAAATGTGCACAAGATGAACATAGTGGAAATGAGGATTCTAAGATCAATGTTGGCTCTACTAGAATGAACGAGGATGCTAAGATCAATGTGTGGCTCTACTAGAATGATTAAGATGAATGACGACCTAGGGTGGTTGGAATATTTCTTGCATAGATGTGGCGATGTACCGAATAGAGTGGCATGTAGCCAAAATAAGGATGTATGTAGTCGGACTCGAACTAAATGATTCGTTGCAACATTCTCATTAAGAATGCAACCAGGCACTCCAATCACTCAGTTGTCACAGGTCCAATTTTACAACCCACTGTTTTCACTTGTTGTTCTAATGATGATCTTGTGCATTTTATCTCCAGTGGGGCTTGCATCACTATTTGGCATGTGGATGAGAAAAGGGAAACGGTGGTTCTTATCAAAGCAAGTTGGTAATTTAAACCTCAAAACAAGCTCAAGGATCAAGCTCTGCCTGTTGGAGATCCAAGGCTTTGTTAGCATGAATAAACGAAGTATGTAGTATCCAGAGACTATCTTCGTTGGATTCCAACTCTCCACCCGCAGCTGTCACTGTAAGTTCATGTATTGGTTGTCATTTAAACAAAATTGATTGTTTAAGTTGTTACTGTAAAAAATAGGAAAAGCCACCTATATACAAATTGTTCTAAGTTTTGATGCTCCAGTTTATATGTCTACGATATTTGATCAAGTTAGAAATTATCTACGTCTAATTGGTTTAGAGTGCGTGTGTGATTTTAGCTAAGTTTGTACACGCAATTAAGCCCTTTTTTCTCTGTAATATCTGTTGAACATATTCAATGCAAAAGCAATTCAAAATGAAGGAAAGAAAGTTCCCTATTCGCCAATACAAAATGATGGAAGTTACAATATCATACAATTACATTATAAGTAGAGATAGTTTGTGGCTCTAATGATTAAAATCCAACTCCATGAGCAATTCCCCTCAAGGAATCAGGCTCTGGTTCAGCAGGGAAAATTACATGCTCATATAGAATTCCTGCTATGGATGCTCCAATCAATGGTCCAATCCAATAGACTGCTTGATTCTTGAAACTCCCTCCAACAAGTGCAGAACCAAAGGAGTAGGAGGGATTCATTGATCCACCCGTGAAAGGCCCCGATGCCAGCACATTAGCCCCGGCCACCAGCCCTATGGCCAACGGGCCAATGGCTGCCATGGAGCCACGCCTTGGATCAGCAGCAGCGTATACTGTGTACACTAATGCAAATGTCATCACGCCTTCCAATATGGCAGCACCAAAACCGGTCATTTCGTGTGGAATTGAGTGCGTTGGAATGTGCTGCAAAAATGGAAAAACATGGACTTTTGAGATCATGGCTAGAAAGAAACATGCATGACCGTAGAACCCTGTCCAATTAATATAGATTGAACTATCTGAAGCAGTGACAACTGCTAGTACCTGTCCAACAGTGGTTACTCTTAATAGAACGCAGGCCATGACAGAGCCAAGGGTCTGAGAAATCCAGTAGAAAATGGCCATCGGAATGCTTATGTGGCCTCCGATGGCCATTCCAAATGTAACTGCAGGATTCACATGGCCACCGGAGATACTAGCAGCAATATACACTGCTACTGATAATGCAAAGGCATTTGCAACTGCAATAGCTACAAGACTGGATGAATCTGATGCTGCATCCGGCATCATTTTCCCTGTAATTATCAAATGCCAACGAATACAAAGCTCTGTTAACAATAGATTTAGGGTCGACTGCATAATCATGTTGAGGCCAAAAGAGAATAAAAAAGATCAGGCATCCATCATAAAACAATCATAATTGAGAAGCAGGATGCAAAATCATTGACTGGATAATTGTTACTAAAAGACCGCAAATTATCATCAACAACAAAATACTAAGTAAAAAATTCAATAAATCTGGGTCGACTACGTGAACCCATTTTCACTGCATCACTTCATTCATATGCTACACCTACTTGAAATTTTCTCAAAACTGCCAAGTATTCAACTTGGATGCATTGACATTGGTTTGCAAATGGTCCAACCCTTTCATGAAACAAGACAATGAAAACTTACTTGTCGAAATAGTGGCTCCCACAGCGGCAAAAACGAAGAGGAATGTGGAGATGAACTCTGCAAGATATGATCTAAGGGCAGTAGGGGTAACAGAGTGCTCCAAACGGGATTTTAGGGATGCCATTTTTGTATTCAAACGTTTGAAAGATCAATTATTATATATTGCAAAAGATGGCAGTGAGTGATTTTGCAAATTACACAAGGGTTTGATCTAAGGGATTAGTAGAAGTTATATAGAGAAATTGGAGGGAGTTGCAAAGGAGAAGTTGTGACGATTAATGAAGGGTTTTGATTCAAATTTTAACCGCCATTGACAGATGTTTATTGCTTATTGTTTTGGGTTTGATTTGCACTAACGCACGTGCCCGGGGGTTCATGAATTTTGTGAAGTGGTAATTTTGTTTGTGTTTGGGCATAGTTGTGACTCCATGCGACTAGATGACAGAGGTGTAGAAATGCAACGGGCCATTCGCGTGTGCTGCAGCCCGGTACTTGAAAAGGTCTATATCGGGGTACCTTAGAAGCTGGTTGTATAGGTCAACATAATTCAACTTATACCTCTACTTATCACTATACCGTTTATCGGTGAAATTCGAATTAAAATAAATAGAGATTGATAGGAGGAAGAATGTTGAGGTTGAGAATGAAATATTTGGAGAAGAATGGTAAAGAGAGAGTGAATTGGGAAGGAGAAAATTGAAGAAATTGAAAAATTTTTTTTTTGAGAGGGTGTAAATAGACGTATAGTGAATTTTTAGGTCAGTAGAGGAGAAACTCTCTACAGTCGTCATAAATCAATGAAAGTTTTGCATGTCTTGTATATCTCATAAGATTTTTGTTTACAAAAGTGATAAAGACTTTGGTAGAACATATCATAAACAACCAAAGACGGGAGGGTGGGTAAAGACCAAAGCCCCGTTTGTTTTTAATTAAAATTTTGCTAAAAAGTTGAAGTCAAAATTAACAATTAATTTTAACTACACATTTCATGGACCCACAACTTTTTAACTATACATTTCATCAACTTTTATCAATTTTTCTAAAAAATCTGATTTTAATCAAAATTAAATACACCCCAATTTAAGATCTTGTTAAACATCTAGTTGCATTTAATACTTTGATAAAATATAATATTAATCTAAATGGAGTAGTTAAAAAGAATTTACGTAAGGAATCACAAATTTGTTAAAAACACGAATAGTGAATGAAGAACTCATTCTTTAAGAAATAGGCATAGTAATGCATTTTAAGTATAATGATTGCAACAATATGCGAAATCAAAATAAGAAAAGGCTGAGGAACAATATGCAAAATTAAAAGAAGAAGACTCAAATGTATCTAATGAATTATCAAAAGTGAAAGTGTCAATTTCTGTTAAAGTTTATGTGACACCAATTCTTTTTCTTCAAAGGTTGTAGGGTATAATGAGGCATCTTTTGTCCCTCGTCCCGCTAAAGATTAAATTATTTTTATTTCCTATTCTGTTTACTTACTTATTTATTTTTAATTTTTAAATACAATTTACATTTAAAAAGAAATAAGAGTTGGGATTTCACGCTGATTTTCAAGAATGGAAAGGAATTCTTAACGCGTGTCGAGATATTTTACCATCTCTATTCATATTTTACCATCTCTATTCAAACATATTACCACGTACAAAAATGAGCCATGTCATCCTTTTCTTTAGTGAAAAAAATAATGAAATTAAAAACAAAATATTAAAAAAAACAAAAAAATGAAATAAATACACATACAAAGCCGAGCCTCGGCCGCCTTTTTTTTTTTGAGCTCGGTTGACCTCAATTCAATGTCACGAGTAAATTCAATTTAAAATATTAGAATTTAGTTTGTCACGATTGTAGAAATTTTTATTCACCATTGGAAAAAAAAAATGATATATACGTCTATGTGTTTCTACATTTTTAATTTTCCTCTAAAATGAAACTATCTCTCAAACGATCTTCTACTTGCTCTACTAACTGCTAAAATCTTAAAATCATAACCACAACTCAGATCGTCATCATCAAAACTCTATCAGGAACAAATCTTAGTAACTTATTTTCATAGATGTTACGATCGGATTCTACTACAGGAAAACAGTATACTAGTAAATTTTTATTACGATCGTAAAGAGGTTTCACATCCACTCAAGATAGAATTGCTTACATACAGTGAATTTGATCGTAGAATTTCAATTCAATGATTTGATGAAGAGAAGAGATATGATGAAGAAAGTAATTCTTACATTTTTTTTTTTAAAGATAGACATACAATATCGTGAGTGAAGGTGGAAAGAGGAGTTAAATATTTGAATAATCACTCAACTTTTAGTCTCGTCTTTATTTATTCACTGAACTTTAAAATAGTGCTAAATGCTCACCGAACTTTACAACGTTAGTCGCCGTTACTCACTCTTAACGATCTATTAACAGCCAGTGGACGGAAAAGCAAAAGCACACGTGGCAGACGGAACACCCACGTTGTATACATTTTTGCGAACTAATGTTGAGTTGTCTGCCATTTCAGCAATTTGATTTTTTGAATAATCAGAATTTTTAGTCATGTTTTCGTTCATTCACTGAACTTTAAAATATTGCTGAATAGTCACTTAACTTTTCAAAGTTACACTCCATTACTCACTCGTAACGATTCAATAACAGCCCATTGACGAAAATGCCCACGTGATGACTATGCATAATCTATTTTGTGATATTAATCTACCAACCAGAATAGTCGTGTGTCAAATACATTTTTTAAGATGGCAAAAATGGTGAAACTTGCTCGAATTAAACAAACGAGTTCATTCTAATTGATATCAAATTGATTTCTCCTAAACGTTCTACCAAAAACCTAACCCTAACCTATTTTATCTGGCAAACCAATCTGGGATGGAAAACTCTAATTCTTTACTGATTATAAACATAAAGTAGTGTTATTGTGGTAATGATCCAGTGTTGAAGACATCTTGAATGGAAGGTATCAATTGGTGGAACGCTTTGGATGTTGATTTTGTTTAGTTGCAAGTTTCATTCTCTTAAAAACACATTTTTAAAATGCGGGGAAGATAGATCGTGTTATTTTTTAATGATTGAAGAACACGTGGTCATTCCGTCATCATAAAGTCATATGAAATCGTGAGCAACGTAGTGTTGAGTGAGCTTCCATTAATATGCTAGATACAAGTCGGGTCCCTAATCAATTGGTGGAACGTTTGAGAGAAATTAATTTGAGATCAATTTAAATGAAATCTTTTGTTTACTTGGGATGCAAGTTTCACTAATTTTGGCATCTTAAAAACACATTTTTAAAAAAAGAAAAACTAACAAATTGACAATATACTAAATTATTTTTGATGACATATAAAATAACTAAAATTGAAATCATAATGGCACATTAATGAGTGTGCTAATTAAAATTATTTTATTGTTATTAAGTAATCATATTATTTAAAATTTAAAATTTAATTTTATCATCACAAAATAAAAAGAAAAATAAATTTGTCATAAATTTTTAATTATGCTCAACCCAACTTCGATTTTATACGTCTCATATTTATTCGGTCAATCCAACCCACTTTTGAGCCAAAAGAAAACTGACCAATCTTATTTTAAAATTTAATTTATTTTTAAATTTAAAAATAAAAAAGGTTTCACCCCACCTCACCACCACCTCACCCTCACCCCACCCCACCCCACACCACAAAACCAGACCCAAGGATTTCTCCCACCTTCTCTGTCAGTCATCGACGACGACCGGAGGGGAAAAAGCCCTCCCTTCCTGGAAAGCCCCTGGTTTCGCAGCCGATTAGGGAGGAGAAATCCCCTAATCGTTGTGACGCTAAGAAACCAGGGAGATTGCTCCCCTCGGTTTCGCTGACCGGAATGGAGGGGATTTCTCCTTCCTTCCCGGTCGCCGAGGGGAAATCCTCCTTCCTGGCCCTGGTTTTGTGGGGGTGGGGGTGGGGGTGGGTGAAAGTGTGGTGAAACCTTTTTATTTTAAATTTTAAAATAAAATAATTTTTAAAATAAGACCGTCCAGCTTTTCGGCTCAAAAAACTGAGCGTGATTGACCCAAAGAATATGAGATCGATAAAATCGAGTTGGTTGAAAATAATTAAAAAATTATTTGTGACAAATTTATTTTTCTTTTTTTATTTTGTGATGATAAAATTAAATTTTAAATTTTAAATAATATGATTACTTAATAACAATAAAATAATTTTAATTAGCACACTGTTAATAATTATGATTTCAATTTTAGTTATTTTATAATAGTTCATAAAATATACAAAATAATTTAGTATATTGTCAATTTGTTAGTTTTTCTTTAATTTTTTTAATAAAAAAATTAAAGTATTCTGACTCATTTTTACTTTTTTAAAGGTTAGGAATTCAATTGCAAATTTTTTAATTAAAAGTAAATATATATTTGTCTTTTCATCAAAATTTAATTAATCAAAGCACCAAAATAATTATATGGACCATTTACGTAAAAAAGGAAAGGTTAGGACCATTTGCGCCCAATCGAAAGAGTAACATCAGAAAAACATTGTTTGAAGATTTAATTCTATTTTCGCAAAGTTGAGCGAAAGGTTAGGGACCATTTGACTAACATGATACGTTAAAATGAATAAATGACGTGGGATTGAGAAGTGAAAAAAGTGATCAAGAGAGAGACTCGTGCAAAGTTTACATCAACTCTCTCTCTCTCTCTCTCTCTCTCTCTCTCACACACACACACACACACACACAGTGACATACACGAGATCCATTTTCCAAATCCCCGGGTTTCACCGACACTAAATCCTCTGCATTGGTACCAATTCGCTGTCGCCAAAAAGGGCAAATCTCAGCTTAGCCGGTGAACAAATATATACAGACGGCAGCTAACTACATCAAATTTTAGTACCCGAAAGGTACATTCCCTCCCTCAATCGATAATTAGACAGTCACACTTCTATTATGTGTTGATTTTAGGGTTCGATTTGATTAACAGTTACTTTTACTTCTATTTTGATTCAGTATTCCTGTTTATTGCATGTGATTTGGAAGTTTTAAAAGTGGGAATGAAATATTTTTTTATGTTCCGGAATTAAATGTGTTATAGTTGATACATGGACTTGGAATTGCTGAATTGGTAACTTTATTTGTAATTCTATGGTGTTTGAAAAGTATGTAATAAAAATCTGAGCTATTCATTAATTGGGTTTTCATTTTTCTTGATTAATGTTGCAATTCATTACCTATTTCCAACTTTTAAAACTGGGAATGGAATGTTTTTGGATGTTTCGGAGTCAATGGATTATAGTTGATACATGGATTTGTAATTACTGAATTGGTAAATTTGTTTGTAATGTTTTGATATTTGAAAAGTATGTAACAGAAGTCAGAGCTAATGTGCTAAATGTTCAGATTAGATGTCCAATGATGTCGAAAATCCTAAAGATGGGAATGCCACTAAGGCATTGGATGTTCCATCCATTTCTCCCGAACTCCAATCGACGTGGTATAGTAGCTTGCTCCAGCACTTCTCAGTCTATGGTATAGCCGCGGGTTATTGCATTTCGGCTTCATTGCTTTCAATCATCAACAAATGGGCTGTCATGAGATTTCCTTACCCCGGAGCTCTAACAGCGTTACAGTACTTCACGAGTGCTGCTGGAGTGCTAATTTGTGGGTCGCTTAAGATAATAGAACACGATAAGCTTGATCTTGTTACAATGTGGCGGTTCCTGCCTGCTGCAATTATATTCTATATGTCGCTATTTACAAACAGCGAGCTCCTCCTCCATGCCAATGTTGATACGTTCATTGTTTTCCGTTCGGGGGTCCCCATATTTGTTGCAATTGGAGAGACCCTATATTTGCACCAGCCTTGGCCGGCATTGAAGACATGGTTGTCCCTTGGTACGATATTTGCTGGTAGTGTGCTTTATGTCATAACAGATTATCAGTTCACTCTCACGGCTTATAGTTGGGCTTTGGCTTACTTGGTGAGCATGTCCATAGATTTTGTTTACATTAAGCATGTTGTTATGACTATTGGTTTAAACACATGGGGTCTTGTGCTGTACAATAATCTTGAGGCTTTGCTATTGTTTCCACTGGAGTTGCTTATAATGGGAGAGTTGAAGAAGATAGAGCATGAGATTTCAGATGAATCGGATTGGCATTCCTTTCAGGTTGTCTTGCCAGTAGGACTGTCATGCTTGTTTGGTTTAGCTATATCTTTCTTTGGATTCTCTTGCCGTAGAGCAATTTCAGCTACAGGATTCACTGTTCTTGGAATAGTAAACAAGCTTCTGACTGTTGTGATAAATCTAGTTATTTGGGACAAACATTCGACTTTTGTGGGAACAGTTGGACTCTTAATTTGCATGATTGGTGGTATCATGTATCAGCAATCTACAAGCAACAGACCTAAGCCTGCAAAAGATGTGATGTTTCAAGAGAATGGAGAAGAACAGCAGAAGCTGCTTGAAATGCAAACCATTACAGTGAGCAGTGCCAACGAGAATCCAGTTACAGAATCACGAGAAGGAAATAAATAATTCATTTCATAGGGTATTTATAGCACATATTTCTTTCCTCTTGAAAATATTCGTTTGGGTGCTTTAGTTCAAGTGATGGGTGCAGGAGGTTGCAAGATTCTCATCCAGCCAGTCTTTTACTTGTTTTAACAGGAAAATATCCCAGATCAGTCAGGTGCACAATCAAATTCATCTCCCAATTCTTTGTTAGTGGTAGGATCTTTTCCAAATCTGCCTGATGATTCAAGGATATTAATTTTGACGCAGCAACTCATGCTTTGAAAATTCTTTTCTTAATTTTTCAAGACTGTACCATTTCACAGAATACTGCAAGTGATGTAACCTATTAGAGGCAACAATGAATTGGATATAGCTTAAATTGAATTAAACTACTTCATCTCTGAGAAAAATTTCTCCAACTAGCTTGAGACACCTTTCCTTTTCATGTGCCATTAGCAATTTATTAATGTACAAAATTTCATTTGCACGCTTGGGTGGACTCTATTTGAACTGTTTGAGGTCTTCTTCTTCTCTTTATTGTTTTTTTTGCTACTTTAGTGCTAACCTAGGGGTGTCTTTGATTTTGATTAAAAACAGATTTTTTTGTAAAAGTTGGTAAAAGTCGATGAAATGTGTGGTTGAAAAGTTGTAAAAGTTGTGGGTCCCATGAAATGTGGAGCTAAAATTAATTGTTAACTTTGACTTCAGCTTGTTAGCAAAATTTTAATTGAAATCAAACAAGCTCTAATGAAATAGTGTGTCCAAACTGGATTGTGGGAAACCTCTGATTTTGTCAGGTTGGCCTATGGTTTATATTGCAAATTTGTATCTTGATTTATAACTTTGAATGGTATACCATGCTATAGTTGAAGGTATAAGTATGTCAAAATTACTGCCCTGTTCGAAGTCCTTACGGAAAATCGTCGCCTGTGTTAGTTTTTGCTGTTTATGTGCCTCTTATCCTAAAATCGATATGCACGCGGATTCTTAAGTGTAGTCTGATTAGTGAGGCTTCAAAATACAAATCTTACATAGGCCTGAAGTAGGTTTTATTGTTGGAGCATCGACTCACTGTATTTTCTTAGGTTGGCACAATAAATAGAGAAGCACAAGGACATAGATTTTTACTGTAAGAAAGCGTTCTTAGTTCGGTTTGGTGGAACTGAGTACATAGCATGATCCCATTATCCGTCCATTCTTGTTATTTCTTGCAAGATTTCACAACATGGGTTTCACTTGTTATTTCTTGCCTGATTTTACCCTCTCGGTCTCCAAACCCTGATGTATGTTGAATCCTACATAATGTAGTTTCACTTGTTATTTCTTTCTAATTTCATGTCTCTTCAAAACCCGATGTCCTAGGTAAAATCCTATGTAACGTGATCCCGTGATTTGGTTCTTGTTATTTCTTGCATGATTTCACAACGTGGGTTTCACTTGTTATTTCTTGACTGATTTTCCAGTGTGGGTCCCAAAATCCAATGTTGTATGTTGAATCCTACATAATGTGGTTTCACTTACTATTTGTTTATAATTTCATGTGGTTCTCCAAAACCCGACGTCCTAGGTTGAATCCTATGTAACGTGATCCCGTGATTTGGTTCTTGTTATTTCTTGCCTGATTTCACATTTATGGATATGCTTTTCGTATGGAAAAATGAATCTATTGAGTTAAAACATTGACAAATATTTACATAACGTTCTCTTGTGCCCTTACATTATTGTAGAGCAAGAAAAAAAAAGAGAGGAGAAACATATTGTGAAATTGAATTCATTAGCTAACTAGAGATCTCAAAAATTCGAAGCACTCCATGAACCCTAGACACTGGCTCTTCTTAGGTTCTTTCTTTCGCGGAAAGTCTTTCATATCTTCTGAGCAAATCATGACTTCCTCCATGCTTGTGGGTTCATCATCGTAGAAGCAGTATCTTGGATAGCTTGAAGGGTAAGGACTTGATGATGGAGAATCAAATATCTTATTGTTACTTGAATCCATCTTTGCTGGAAGTTTTGTCTTTGATTTTGAGAAGATTTCGTGACTCTCGTATTTTGATATATGATGAAATTGCGTAATGTGTATGTACTTGTATAAGGGATTGAGTTCCCTAGTCCTTGTAGGATATGTAGACGACAAAGGGTTGACTCCCAAAGCACTAAGAAGTCCTATCTTAATCCATCCAGTGCATCGTGATTGGATTGTTTCCGATTCAAAAATTCCCATCTTTCTTTATTGGACTGACCGAACGGTCACAACTGAACTTCATGTTACAAGGCCGCATTTCCTTCTTCTTCTTATTCTTTTTTTTTTCTAACTCACGTTTTTGGTATGGTCAACTTTTCTAAAATCATTATTTCATCATTTAATTTTAACAAGTGTAATCAGAATGTTTTTATATTTATTAAAATTATTAAATATTTGTGAAAATACTCAAATAATTATTATATTTATTGACGAAATTAGATTAATCTAAACTCATTATAAGAGCAGGGGTGGATTTACAACATGGCGAGACCCTGTGTCCGTCCGTGTTGGAATTTTGTGAAAAAATAGTGTTGGCTATCAGGAGCGGTCGTCCCTACTAGGTTTCATCAATTTTCTTTTTCTTTCTGTGTGCAAATGGCGTCTGCATGTATGTTTATTTACATGTATATATAAAACTTACACTAAAGGGTTGAAGTTGAGAGAGAGAGAGAGAGAGAGAGAGAGTGTGTATTTTAAATTCAAAATTTCATGTGTGGTCCTGAACTTTGAAAAATTAAAAAATAAGGCAATTGAATAAATAAATTTCTAAGTAAAGATTTATTATTTCTCTTTAATATAATAATTGCATAATTTGGAAAGGGGATTCAAAATTAAAGAATATAGAAAGCATTTATCAGAGCTTTTGCTCTTTTTTTTTATATATTTTTCATATATTTGACTTTATATTAAGCTTTTTCTTACGTGGTGTTGGAGGCGAATCAAATTTGTGGCTGAGACTTCTATCTCTAACATGTTGAAGTTATTCCCATTTTGCAGTTGGATCTAAACATACAGTCCACGAGTTTTTTGGGTGCAACATTTGAAGACGGTGTAGTTTCCAAACAATACAACTATATGGAGGCATCAACAACTGAATATTATTTTCACAAGCATCGGCCGTTGACTGGTCATTATTTTCACATTATTTTTTCATAAGTATCGGTCGTTGACTGGTCAACGGTCATATAACGTTCGCCCTAACTGAACTTCAACTCTAGATCCGCCACTGTATAAGAGAATTTGGTGTATATGGTTTTTAACATTTATCCTCAGTGCGGAAATGGTCCCTAACATTTATTTTTGAACACAAAAGTTTTCTAAACTATGTATTTTGGTGCATAATTAGACCTTGTTTTGATGAAAATGACAAATATGTATTTAGTTTTAATTAGAAAAAATTGCATTAGAATTCCTAACCTTTGTAAAATATACAAATGGGTCAGGTACATTTATTAAATAATATTTAATTTGCATACTAAATATAACATTATAGTCGTATCAATTAAATTTTTTATAAAAAAAAATATAAAATTATTGTAGTTTAAGTACATGTAATTGCTATATGATGTGAGAAAATTGATTAAAAATTAAGTTAAATAAATGACAAAATTACGTATATAATTTTATGACATTAAGTCAATCTTATTATATTTTTATTTAACATAAAATTACTAATAAAAATTAGTTTACACATTATGTATTGTTTATTTTTGAACAATAATACAACGATAAATTAAAATGTGAACAATACAGTTGGATATCCAATATTTGTAGTTAATAAACGAATATTTCAATTAATTAAATAGAAGTATTTGAGCATCAAATTTGTGAAATTTTTATTTATTTATTGTTATAACGATAAAATAAAATTTTAAATTTTAAATAATGTAATTACTTAATAATTATAATAGTTCGTAAAATATACAAAACAATTTTAGTATATTATTAATTTGGTCAATAGGGAAAGAAGCTTCTTTAATTTTTTAATAAAAAAATAAAAATATTGGACTCATTTATACTTTTTGCAAAGATTAGCAATTTAACAACAATTTCCTCTTATTAAAATTAAGGGTATAATAATCTTTTTCATCTAATAACGACTAATTACATACCAAAACACATAAATTAGAGATTTTTATGTTAAAAATTAAATAATATGTACCATTTCTACACTAAAAAACAACAGTTAAAAACTATTTGTGCCAAAATCTCTAATTATAATGGTGAAAATTGAGAACTATGATAATTTTGGGGTGGCGTGGGGTGGGAAATCCCTATGTACTTGCTTTGTTATTCATTTTTTTAGGTGTTTTTCCACCAAAGTTTAGATTCTAGGTCTTAACAAGTAGGACAACCAATTGTCAAAGGTTAATTATATGTTTCTATTTTTTCAGCTTTGTAATAATATTACTTTTATTTAATTTTATTTGTAGATATCGTCTTCATTTTTTTATTATTTGTTCAGATAGTTTTCTAATATTTTTTTTTACAATTTTACATTTAACTTAAATAAATTAAAGAGAAAAAAAATAAAAATAAAATTGCATTTGAAATCGTCTCCATCTTTTTTAAAAGTGTAAATAAATTATAAATATTTTATTTTTACAAATTAAAAGAAAAGATGTAATATTTGTGAGTACTTATAAGTTGGTGAAATATTATTTTTATTTACAAATTTCATATGACCTACAACTTTTATCTATTTTTTATATACACATTTCGTAAGATCCACTTCTTATAATCTACAAAAATATTTACCAAACATATTCTGAAAATTCTTTCCTTTTCTTTTAACTTATAATCCAAACTTATAAAATTCAAATTAAAAAGTAATTAGGAATTAAATTAGGAAAAGTGTCCGAATATATAAGAAACAATCAATCATATACCCTTAAAAGAGAGTAAATTTAATAAATAATCATCTGATTTTACCAAACATTACCACTTGCTCACCCCATTTTGAAATATTACACATTGCTCGCCCATCTATCTCAAACTATTTTTTTCATCCATCACTCGACTCATTTCCGTCAATCCACCTTAACGGAAAAATGCCATATGGCGAACGGAATCATATGTGGCACAAAAATCCATTAAAATCTGCCACATGGGTTCAATAATTTAATAATTAACAAATGCTCATCCAACTTTACCCGCTATTATCACTTGCTCATCAAACTTTGAAACATTGGACATTGCTCACCCATCTATATTGAACCATTTCCATCCATCTATCTTGACGAAGAATGACATGTGGCCGACAAAATCTTACATGGCACAAAAATTATGTTAAAATTGCCACATGGCTAAAAACGTATGCCACGTAATACCAACTATTGGACCACCAAAATAAAACACACTTTCATTTCCCAAATTAAAACGGCCATCTCAATTTTCCCAAAAATCAGAAGAAGACTTATAATCATGGAATCGACTCCAATCTTCTTCTCCAAATTTTGGCAATCTCATTTTAATCTATCTATTTCATTGATTAATCACAATCAGCCTCCCAATTTCTCGTTCGGTCTACAACAATAATCTCTCCAAAAATGCAACAATCATCATTTTCCCAAAGTTCAAAAAGTGAGCCTTAATCCTAATTGATAATACTTCATGCCAGGCGCAGAGCTTAGCATGATCCGGTCTGGTAGCTACACCTTGGACTTTTGGAGGCCCAAGAAAAAAATGGATCGCCTACACTAAAAAAAAGAGTTGATGAAATGGGCCAGTAAATGAATACAAAGTAATGATGCTGGTCTAGTGATACACCAATAGTACATCACTCCATCTCCATCACGTTTGTGTTGTGCTGTTCATTAAAATTGGAATGAAAACAGATAGCAAAACCTCATATCGAAGGGGCTTCCGAATTAGCCATCGACACAGATATACACAATGATGCAGAAATCTATTATCTATACATACATCTAAAGACGAAAATCTAATTTTCACAACTACAGAAAAATCGATTATTTCTTGAAGATCAAGAAGGTATGAAGATTCGGCTTAATTTTTTATTTTAAATTATTTGTCAGTGTCTACGTAGCATAATCTCGAAACTCGAATCGTATGTAACTAACTATATTCATGGATTTTTTTTTCTTTTCCTTTGTGATTTTTCTTATTTGTGTATGTGACTTAATCGTTATTTAATGCAAAAACAATGCTTTTTATTGTTTGAAATGAATGCTATCATTTTTCAGTTCAAACTATATGTATTTACAATCCATATTTCATATTTACAAATTGCAATTGTTTATTGGAAAGGAAAAATTTACTCTTTAGTCTATTTAATTGATTAAATTGAAGGACAAAAAATTGGACATTTATTATGTTTAGTTAATTAAAAAAATCATTCTCTTTAAATTTTGGAATTTGCACCGAATTTTAATTTGGCACTTTCTTACTTGTTCACGCGACTAATTATCACTTATTTATTTAATTTAGGATTATGTGACAATAAGAGATTCTTCAAAAGAAAATCTCTTGTAAAAAATGTTGACAGGGAGATATCAAATAAAACGGGTTTTGATGTTGCACAACTTCCTACTGATCCTAGACTAAAAATACCAATTTTGGATTACAATATTAACATTCGAGATCAAGTTCGAGGAGCATATATGCAAAAGTGTCCTTGTCAACTTCAAGATCATGAATTTACAAAAAGACCATTTGGAAAAGATTCTAGACGCTTCAGTTCTTCATTGATTAAAGAGTTTGCTAGTTAGTTGGAGTATAGTATAGAAAAAGATTTTGCATATTGTTTGTATTGTTATCTTTTCAAAACAAGTAGTGAAAAACAAAGAGGATGCGATTCTTTTTTGGTGAAGGATTCACGTATTGGAAAGATAAAAAAGGCTTAATGCTCATGTTGGAGGGAATGATAATGCACATAATCAAGCTCGTATGAAGTGTGAAGCTTTAATGAATCAAGAGCAACGTCTTCAATCAGTTTTCTTCAAGCAGTCAAAATAAGTACGAAATGAATATAGTATCCATCTTAATGCATCAATTGATTATGTTCAAGTTCTACTGCGATAAGGCATTCATTTCGGGGTCATGATGGATTTGAGATTTCTCTCAATCCAGGTAACTTTTTAGTCCAATTGCAATTTATGGTTGCTCATAATTATGATATTAATGCTGTCACATTGAAAAATGCTCTTAAAAATTACAAATTGACATCGCCTGATGTTTAGAAGAATATAGTAAGTGCTTATGCTGCTGAAACAATTAATGCTATTATTAAAGATGTTGATGATTTTTTATTTTTTATTCTAGTTGATGAATCTCGTGATGAGTCAACAAATGAGCAAATATCAATTGTTTTACATTATGTGGACAGTAGTGGACATATAAATGAACGTTTCATAGGGATTGACCATGTTACAAGTACCACATTTCTCTCGCTTAAAGCTACAATTGATAAGATATTTTTTAGATATAACTTGAACATGTCTAGATTGAGAGGACAAAGTTATGATGAAGCAGGTAATATACAAGATAAGTTAATTGGTCTGAAAGCACTTATTTTAAAGAAGAATCTACGTGCTTTTTACATTCATTGTTTTGCCCATCAAGTTCAGCTAGCTCTTGTAGCAGTGGTAAAGACGAATATTCTCATTACTAATTTCTTTCGTGTGGTTGGTGATGTGGTAAATAATGTTGGAGCATTTTCTAAACGTTGTGATCTTTTTCGAGAAAAACAATCAGACTTCATTATTGATGCATTGGTGAAATGTGAGGTTTTAAGTGGATGGGGACTTAATCAAGAAACTACCCTTCCGCGTTCTAGTGATACACGGTGGGAGTCCCAATATAACTCTTTGGTCAGCTTGCTTGCCATGTTCTCTGCTATTAGTAATGTACTTGAAATGATTTTTGAAGATGAATCTAGTTCTTGTGATTAAAGAGGTGATGCAACCAATTTATTAGAATCTATATAGTCATTTGAATTTGCATTTAATCTATCTTGGGGATTTCAAATAAATTGTCAAATACATTACAAAAGAAAGATCAAGATATTGTGAATGCAATGCAATTAGTGAAAATGTGCAAACATCGACTTCAAATTATGAGAGACAATTGGTGAGATTCTTTTTTAGAAAAAATATATTCTTTTTGTCAGTAGCATTACAGTGATATTTCCAGCATGGTTGATATGTTTGTACGTCATGCACTTCGTGATCGCCCACAACGTAATCCTCCAGAAATGACAAATTTGCATCACTACCGTGTAAATTTGTTCTACTCTGTCATCGATTTACAACTTCAAGAGTTGAATGATCGTTTCTCGGAGGTAAATACGAAGTTGCTCCTTTGTGCAGCTTGTTTATGTCCAGAAAATTCACTCTTTTCTTTTGACAAGAAAATCTTGATTCAACTTACTGAATTTTATCCAGAAGATTTTTCTAAAGTAGTTGTCTTCGTACTTAATGATCAACTTGAAACTTATATTTTTAATAGTTTACAAACTTTTGACTTTAGCGCTAATTTTATAGGTTGCTACTGCTACTGTAGAAAGTATTTTCTGCAATGAAAATTGTAAAGGATAGATTGCACAATTAAATGGGTGATCAATGGATGAATGATAGCATCATTGTTTAAATAGAGAAAGATATATTTTAAAGATTGATAATGAAGTCATTTTACAACGATATCAAAATATGAAAAATTGTAAAGAACAATTGTAATGTATGTCATTTTTTGTATTGTTGTGTTATCATATTGTTTTATATTATAACATTTATTAATTTCTGCCAACACTGGCTTAAATTCTTGGCTCCGCTCCTGCTTCACACGGTAATGGAACGCCTCCAAATTTAGCTTATAGGTGATACTTCACGTAGTAACGGAATGCCTCAATTTCTCTCTAGGAAACGATGATTGTTGCATTTTTGGGGAGATTATTGTTGTACACCGAATGCGGAATTGGGTGGCTGGTTGTGACTAATTAATGAAGTGGACAGATTCAAATGAGATGGTCAAAATTTGGAGTAGAAGATTGGAGAGAGTTAGGGTTTTTCTTCCGATTTTGGGAGAACTAAGATGGCCGTTTCAATGTGGGAAATGAAAGTGTGCTTTATTTCAGTGGCCTAATAATTGGTATTACGTGGCATGCATTTTTTTGCTACGTGGAAATTTTAACGGAATTGTTGTGTCACGTAGGATTCAATCGACCACGTGTCATTTTTTATCAAGATAGATAGATGGAATTGGGGTCGGTGATGGATAAGAAATGGTTTAATATAGATGGGTGAACAATAGATAATATTTTAAAGTTGGGTGAGCAAGTAGTAATTGTAGGTAAAGTTAGATGTAATTGTAGGTAAAGTTAGATGAGCGTTTGTAAATTAGTGAACCCATGGAAGATTTTAACGAATTTTTGTGTCACATAAGATTTTGTCTGCCACGTGGTATTTTCTGTTAAGGTAGACTGACGTAAATGAGTCGGATGATAGATGGAAAATAGTTTGAAATAGATGGGTGGCAATATGTAATATTTTAAAGTTAGGTGATTAATGTTGGGTAAATATGGATAATTATTTATTAAATTTACTCCATTAAGAAAAGGAAAAATAGAAAACAAACCCTAAATTTTAATATAATAACATGAATCTTTCCGTTGCACTACTAACCATAACTCAATCAATCCACCTTCATAAATTTTAGGGTTTCTCATTTCAATTATTTGTAAATTTATTCCAACAAATATACTTATTTCAAGTTTGAGCCTCTTCAAATTATCAAGAATGGATGCGCAAAGGGCTTTGCTTGATGAACTCATGGGCGCCGGTAAATTGCACTTCCTTTAAACACTAAGTTCTATATCTCGATTCTGGGCTTTCTTTCGTACTAAAGTTCACATCAGTTCCTTTTGTGTTTTTGAATTTTGAGCAATAAATTTTATCTAGGATAAACATTCAAAAACCGTAAAGCTGAGTTTTGGTCGCATCAACTAAAGCATTAGAACTCTGGAATTGCTGACGTGAATCTGAACTAGTAATTGACAATTTCGGATTTAAACTCGGAATTTAAATTAGGCAAAGTCGGTGTTAATTGTATTAGTTCATCTGAACTTTTTGTTAAGTTTTAAGAAACCACAGTTCTTTTAAAAAATTCTGTTTATTTCAACCCCAATTTTTTTTTCTGGCACATTGTTGAATCGGATGCTTTTTCCATTATCATATATGTTTTCGTTCATGATGTAGCACGAAATTTGACTGAAGAAGAGAAAAAAGAATACCGGGAAATCAGATGGGACGACAAGGAAGTTTGCAGATTTTATATGGTTCGATTCTGCCCCCATGATTTGTTCGTCAACACTCGGAGTGATCTAGGTGATGTTTTGATTCATTTTACCTTAGTTTTGGGGGTTTGTCTTTATGAGCTATTTTAAAAAGAACAAGAACAAACAATTGAATTACGAGAGCAACAAATTGTTTAAAAAGACTTAATCTGTTAATCATGTACCACGAGGCGTATCATCTTGGTGAAGTGAGGCTTAAGCCTCAAGACAAAAGAATAAAACAATTCAAAAGAATATAAAAATACAAAAATATGTTCATAATAAACCATAAAATCATTTTTTAAAATCCATAATAATATTAATTAAGAGAATTAAAAGTATAACTTGCAAAATAACATAAAACAAATCAATAAAATCGAAATTAATAAGTTCACAAACTAGTAAAGTTACAAAATTGTAATCAGTTACTAGAAGTAGAGACATCATAAACTTCTTATG
The DNA here is from genome assembly GCA_023638005.1 of Forsythia suspensa. Classification (NCBI taxonomy): domain Eukaryota; kingdom Viridiplantae; phylum Streptophyta; class Magnoliopsida; order Lamiales; family Oleaceae; genus Forsythia; species Forsythia suspensa. Next base: position 27,984,525 of record CM042666.1, on the reverse strand, counting down.
TCATCACTACTCATATTATCATTAAGGGAATTGTTAACATCATCATCCTTGTCATTATAAGTTTCTTCTCATTCTTTGTCAACATTATCCACTTGCAATGATGTATTCTCCTTCTCATTTCCTTTTGTGTAGGCAGGAAAAAAGAAATAAAAGAACTTGTAAACATTTTATGTTATAAATAAATAGCCCAAAAAACTAAGGTCGGTAATTAAATGTCTTGAAAATGCAAGACAAAGGGGCGAGCACCTTAGTCGCCTTGTGGCTTAAGCCTCACTAAGTTGAGTTGTAAGCCTGAGTAAATCGAGGCATAAGCCTCACAAATGGCACCTAAAGTGCTGGTTTCGAGGTGTGTTATGAAAGCCTTACGTGAGGTGGGATTCAAGATGTAAGGCTCAAATAGTTTACTTAAACAATGTGCTAAGTATCAAATAGAATCAAGTTAGTTGATTGGATGCAATTCATTAATAATGAGAATTTTGAACAATTAAAACTTTTCGTTTTGTTTTTCCAACGAAGCCAATTCTTTTCATTCTTTAGTTACCTTTCTTTTACCTAACTCGGGTTCTCTGTATGTGTCTCTACTTCAGGGGTGTGCCCCAAAGTTCATGATCTAAAGTTGAAGGAAAGGTATTATAGTTAAATTTGGATTTGCCTTTCACCATTTATTTTTTCAGAATCAAGGATTATTCTGGGCTGTTATTTCCAGGAAGCTTGTTTTAACTTATTTATCATCCTCAATATGTATGATTTTTTGGCCAACGTCATGCTACGTTGAATCATCGTGGCTTTTAAAATTTTGAGCAGTGTGTGTGTGAGAGAGATGGTAACCAATATTTATTTGAATTCATCTTGCATTTCCTTCATTTTTATATGTTTGAGTCTGTCTATTCAATGATGGAGGGGGCCTGTCGAACAATGGTCCCCCGTGGTGTTTTGAAATTATGATAATAGCAATAGTTATGAATTTTTGGTATACTTTTTTTTTTTTGGTATATAAATAAGAATATTATGCATTCTCCCGTCTATTAAAAATCCACTTGTTTCCCTACTTGTTATTCTATTTGAAGCCTTAATATTTGTAGTATAATGACTATACTTATGCACTTTTTCCTGCGTACTCACTTTTACACTTGTATATAAATACGTTCTAATAGAACATCAGTAGAATGTCCCCTCTTCAAACACTCTATGTTTTCAATTCAATTATTTGATGGATATTTGGACACTAAAATGTATTATTGTGGCCCCTAAAACTGGAATTATATTTATTCACCCTTTTAGTATTTATATGCATCGTGTGTCATTTATATGAGAGCTTGTTTCACAGTAGTGATCAGAGTTTGTTGGGTCTGTCTTTAGTTTTGAGAAGTCCCCCAGACATGATTCACACGTTCCCAAGTTTGAAGCAGAACTGGCTCACTACTGCGAGAAGTTGGTAAGCTTTTGTCTTTGAGAATTTTGGTTGATGTTGTACTTGATTTTTAGTGTTTGATCATACTTGATGGGTTTATTTCAGGTTGCAGATTTAGATAGAAAAGTTAGGCGTGGCCGGGAACGTCTTGCTCAAGAGGTTGAAGTTCCCTCTCCCCCTCCAATCTCGGCTGAAAAATCTGAGCAGCTTTCTGTGCTGGAAGATAAGATAAAAAACCTGCTGGAACAAGTCGAGTCTCTCGGTGAAGCGGGGAAGGTTGATGAAGCTGAGGCACTCATGAGAAAGGTGCTGCTGTAGCCTATATGTTTACAATCCGATTGCATGGACCCCAAAACTGTTATTTGACAAATGTAGAATCACGGTTTTGATGGTTTCTTTCAGGTGGAAATGCTTAATACTGAGAGGACAGCCTTGACTCAGCAACCACAGCAGGATAAATTGTTGATGATGGCCCAGGAGAAAAAAATGGCTTTATGTGAAATTTGTGGTTCCTTCCTAATAGAAAATGATGCCGCAGAGAGAACTCAGTCTCATGTTACTGGCAAGCAGCACGTGGGTTATGGCACAATCCGGGACTTTCTCACAGAATACAAGGTTGGGTTACAAGAAGTAGCGTATTATGCCACTCTATTTACTTGGAAAGAATAAATCATTACGCATAAGTTCCATCAATGTTGTGATTAATTATAGTGACTATTCATTGCATGACTCGTGAAATGAATACAAATACCAGGCAGCTAAGGAGAAAGCAAGGGAAGAAGAAAGATCGACTAAGGAGAGAGAAGCTGAAGAACAAAGGAAGCCAAGGGAAAGAGAACATGAAAACAGGCGTAGAAGTATCGACTCGGTTGATAGGGACAGGTATCGCGATCGGGATTATGACAGGAAGAGGGACCAATATCTCGAACACAATCGTGATCGTGAAAGGTCTCGCGATAGGAATAGCAGAGAGAGGCAGGAAGAGGGAAGAGGATCGGATTGGAAGTACAACAGTTCGAGGAACAGAAGAGAAGGAAGGAGGGATAGATACTGAGAACGTGACAGAAGTTCACATTCTCTTGTCAGCCACAGTAACAGATGGTCATCCAGGAGCCCCATTTGCCCATATTAGAGGATTATGTAGATAAATGTCTGAACTCTGAATTTTAAAGAGGTAGACGTTTTTCTAACTTGCAAAGTTCATGTATGTATGCTTTGGAGTCTTGAGTTCTGTCGTCGTTACGAGTGAAATTGTTCTTTGTTCTCACAGCTCTATTGGGACTATACCATCTCCTATCATCAATATAATTTAAGGAGAAAAAGGTTGAGGTAGGTATAACTTCATTGTTGTGACTCTATCTATTTAAGTTTTGATTGATTGTTTTATGCATAACAATTGGTATATTTTTCTCCAACCTGTAATTTTTTATCCTTTTCTAGTTTTCTATGTTGGATCAACTTATCTTAAGTAGTCATATGAACTGATTTGATACACGTACATGGGTAATACTGCTGCTGATGGAGAGTATGGGTTTTTCCGAACTGTGAGGTAACAAATACATTTAAGCTGCTGATGGAGAGTATGAGTTTTTCCGAATTGAGAGGTAACAAATACATTTATTGTCACCTGCCATTACCAATTTGGTTTTCTTCTCTGTCTTATTCAGATGCTCCTGTGCAAAATGTGGTTTCTTTTCTCTTTGGTAAATCAGATTAAGCAATGAGAATACTTTATTGTGATTGTTGCTTTTTGGGCAAGGTAATGAGCACCTGAATTAGATTTCAGGTAGATCCCTGATTGCACACGTGAAGCTCTAAACCAGATGGGTAAAATTTTCTCACCTAATTTGTTTCCATACCTCGACTACAGGGACTTAAATTAGTTGAGCTATGCAGGTGTCATCATACGATTAGACATAATAATTAGATAAGGATCATAAAAATGATTGTTGTAAATTACTAATTGATTGATGATATTTTGTGAAATGCGGGATTAAGGATCAAATGCTTCCATCTAGTGTGGGCTGTATAATATGGGAATATAAACGACTCTTCTTTTCCTATTTAAAAGGTTTCTTCCTTCTAGCGGAAGATTTACTGCCTGAAAATTTTCTCGAAGCACCAGGACGGGCCTCGAAAAATTTTAGAAATGCTTCTGTCCGCGAAACAAGGTAATTGGAACTTCAATCTATAAAGGGCCTGTTTTTATCTTGGTATGTGTTGGTAATGCCTGTGTCCATATCCCTTTTGCTGGGATACTTGTACACGGTAATTGCCTGTTTTAGTTGTATAACTAACAGAATATGAGGGTGAGAAATCATCATATTAATATGATGAGTTGGTGGACAGAGCTTTTGTTTTATTGGAAGTCATTTGAAATGAGTAATTCCAGCTCATATTGAACTTCACCTGATTCATTGTGGTTTAGCATGCATTTAAAGCATCCATCCCATTGTAAATTTTACCGTATTCTGTGAAATGATCAATTATTTTTTGTTAGCATTCAGCTGCCCTGCCACCATTACAGCCGCGTTCCCCAACTCAATCGACCATTTCTCCCCAAGTCCACCCCTGCGTTTAGGAACAAGGAAGCACGGAAAACACGAGGTTGGTGGTTGTGCTGATAGGTAGAGTTTGGTGTGGCTTGGGGAAGTGATTGTGGGTTGCTTGGATGACATGCTGCTTCTTTTCCTTTTCTTACTGTTAGGTAAGAAATGGAGAAATTAGTTTTTTTTGGGGGTGGCGGGGTCCAAGCTTGGTAGTGAATTTTATTTTTCCTCAGGTCTGCAGCAGTTATGTAGTACAGGAGCACAGGAGCTTACGTCTAGTACTAAATAGTATACCACCTTACGAATTGCCCGTATGTTGTGGTGTCTCTTTGGACTTTTATCATGATTTTTGCTTGACGACTATGGTGATCAGCTATTGTACGAATAATATTTCCTGTTGGAGTTTGATTTATATTTGATCAATTGAATGGAAGAATAATTGTTGATTATTAGTCCGAAGTTAAAAATTATACTTCTATTATTTTTCACGTGGTTTTGATGTTCGATCAAATGTGAATATATAACTATTAGGCGATCGATCAAATGTGAATATATAACTATTAGGCTTTCGCGCCTACGTTACCTTATTATAAGTTATTTTGATCTTTTCCGATAGTGAGACTGTACAAAAATAGTGCTAAATTGAAATCTCTACTAAAGATTGGTTTTTGATATTTTTGGTGTTCGATTACTTGAATTAACTCGCTTTTGCTACTGATAAATTATTGACACAGCGACTGGTGGAAGCAACGATTTGAAGTGTAAATGTTAAATTGGAGAATTATTCTTAAATTTACATCTAATAAAAGTTGGGTTGGAAGAGATAATTAATTGGGTAAATTTTCTTGAATTTATGAAAAACTAATATAATATTAAAAATTCACTTTAAATCTAAGGATCTATTTTAATGTTCAAAATTAGGAAAAAAATTCTAGTTTATATTATTATTTTTCTTTCTTTCTTGACCTTACCATTTTGGGTGAAAAAATTTGGTGGGATGTTATATAGTCCTACGTGGTACATCTAAATATTTAAATAATGACACATGATTTTTGTATCTTATTTAATTTTTATTATATTTTTCTATTTACTTTCACGCAGTCAAATGATTTGGTAGGACGCTCATATAGTTATATGTGGTACGTCTAACTGCTTAAATAATGACACATGACTTTTGTATTTTATTTTATTTTTATTTTATTTCACACACTCAAATGAAGACATGTGTCTTTTAGGTAAACTAGTTAAGAATACTTGCACGTGATTTTATAATAATATTATGATTTTTTTATTTTAAAATTATCGATGAATATAACACTTAAATGAAAATCATTTTCAATCATAAGTTCATCAATGATTATGACCAATTAAGGAATTATATTTAAACTTCTTGGTAAAACATGTGGTTCATTAAAAAATACATGGCCTACGTGAATATTAAGTTTGAAAGATTATTGATACTCTTTTAATTATGTTTTAAAGCATATATCTAATGGCATATCAGAAAATACAATTTTCTTTTATGAAAATTAGTATAAAATTTTAAAATACATGAAAATAATAGATATAAGTATAACACAATTTTTCATTGATTTTCTGTATTTATATCATTATAAAAAGCACACGAAAACAAAATATTTAGCATTTTTAATTAATTATTTCTCAGAAAAAAGAATTTATGGGCGGTACGGTATGCAGTATCGCCAAGCCACTATGAGGTCAATCGCTATAGTATGGCGAATCCAAATGCCTCAAGAGGTTTTCCGAGCTAACTAGTACTCCAAACACCGATCAAAAAAAAGAGATGATTTCAAAATTTTTTCACCGTTTCACTCGCCTCCCCCCCAAAAGAGATAAAAATAAAAGATAAGAATTTTTCTATTGCAATATCCATTCACTTTTAATGCACTCATAAATCAATGTTTTTTTTTTTTGTTCTCTTCATACATTCTTTTCCATAATTCCATCTGAAATATTATTAAATTTCAAAAAAATTTAAAACAACCAGATATTTGGACAATAATTTTAACTCATCACATAAAACCACTTATTATGCGAGATTTACATTCACATTATACATAACATGACTCACTTTATCCAAGTTATATCTTCCTCACCAGCGTCTTGAAAGAGTTAGAATAACACCAATTCTCCTCGTTTCTAACTCGTTCTTCCACAATAAATATATGTTTAATTGCTTACAAAATGACATAAAACATCATTCGAGCTTAAATCCCTTTGTTATCAAGACTACCACAATAATTAACATTTTTACATTGAACAAATATTCAAAATCAAGAAAAAAAATATAGAAATCAATATTACCATCATATATATTCTTAAAATTAGTGAATCTTTTATGGAAAATTAACACATCCATTATTACCACATTACCATCAAACTAATTATCAAAGATTAAAAATCGTCATTGCGAGGAAAAAAAATATTATTGGCATAATAAAAAAAAAAGACGAATAACAAAGAAAGAAAGTATGAATCAATAATAAGAAAGTCGAAATGCAAAGTCAAATTCATCTTGTTTTGTTATGTTGATAGAATTTGCTTAAATTCTCGTGCATAACAAGATTGACTCTTTGATTGTTTACAATTAAAGATAATAATTTCATTATATTATAAATTTTATTAGTATATTTTTATTTATTTTTATTAATTACAATATATATAATGGAATTTAAAGAGACAAATCACTTTCAATGATCAAAATGCAATATTTATATAGTATTAAATAGTTTAAATTAAAGCTAAAATAAATTATATTAATTGAAAGATAATTTTAGAAATTATAAGTTATTTGAGGGGTAATATCGTCCATAAATGTTTCTCCCATATTTGGAACAGAGGAAGAAAGTATGAATCAATAATAAGAAAGTTGAAATGCAAAGCCAAATTCATCTTGTTTTGTTATGTTGATGAATGAATTTGCTTAAATTCTCGCAAGATAATAAGATTGATTTCTTTGATTGTTTACAATTAAAGATAATAATTACAATATATTAAAAATTTATTAGTATATTTTTATTTATTTTCATTAATTACAATTATAATTGAATTTAAAGAGACAAATCACTTTTAATGATCGAAATACAATATTTATATAGTATTAAATAGTTTAAATTAATGTCAAAATAAATTATATTAATTTAAAGATGATTTTAAGAATTATAAGTTATTTGAGGGGCAATATCGTCCAAAAATATTTCTCCCTTTAAGAGACTTTTAGAATTAGTATAAATTTAATTAATTTATTATTTTCTTTTTTTAAAAAACATTAAATTTAAATTTTTAGTTTTATTTTTTATTTGAAAATTATTTGGGCATCATTTTCTTGTTAAATATTTTCAGTTGAATATTTAAATTACGTTTGAAAGCTCTATATTTAATATTCAATAAATAAATAATTTTAAATAGTAATAACAGTTTTCAAGATCAAATTTAATAATTTAATAATTGTTTTTATTGTTTTTATTTTAAGTAAAAAGAAATTTATTAACGTTAATTCAAAGCAATAAATACTTATTATTATTATTATTATTATTATTATTATTATTATTATTATTATTATTATTATTCTAAATTCAAATTCTGCATAACTTCACCATTTTACTCCATGCATTCATCACTTAGCTCGTGGAGTAAAGTTTGTGAAATTAGACAAAATTTCAATCTAGAAATTAATAGTAATATTAATAATAATAAGTATTTATTATTTTGTATTAATATTAATATTTTTTTTTGTACTTAAAGAAAAAAAAAGTAATAGATATTGAATTATTAAGTTTGACTTTAAATTTTTTTTATTAATATTTAAACTATTAATTTAAAACAATTTAAAAATATTAAATTTAGAGTTTTCAAACATAATTTAGGAATTGAATTAAAAATACTTAACAGGAACTTGATGTCTAAATAACATTCGAATAAAAAATAAGACTAATATAATTATTAAAATTAAATTAAGAAAAAAGTAAAAGAGATAAATTAAATAATTAAATTTTACACAAAAGACACGTGCAGTGTCTTCATTTAAGCGGGTGAAATTAAATAGAGAAATATAATAAAAAATTAAATAAGATATAAAAAAATACATGTCATTATTTAAATAGTTATGCGTACCACATAAGACTGTGAGGGTGGTACGACCTCTTTAGTTTTAAAGTTAAATAATAATTATTTTTATTAGAAAAAGTTTGAAATAAATAATTTTATTATAAACTGAATAGAATAATAAAAGAGAATAGAGATAAATTGTGTATTTCATTATATATATATATATCAAAGACTTGTATACTAAGTAAGAAATATCTAAATATAGTCATCAATATTATTTTTCATAATTTTACAACACTCCCCATTTGATGACCATTAATACAATAATTGTCTCGTTAAAACTTTGTTTAAATATCAAACGGAAGGAAAAAAATTACAATTAATTGTTAAAATTTAGAGTATTAAGAAAATGTTGCCTCATTAAAATCTTGTCAGGAAAATACAGTGGGACAAAACCTAGACTAAAGAAAAAGAGTTCAACTACTCTCCCTAATATTAATCATTGAAGATCTTTGAGTCGACGCATCTCAATTCCATGCACTACTGAATGTGAATGTCGACAATGCTTTTTTGAATAAGTCAGTCAAATTGTCATTGAGCGACTTTGTTGAACATCGATGTCACCATTCTTGCCGGAGCTCATGTGTATAGAAAGCATATTTGAGAATATGCTTTCTATACACATGAGCTCCAGAAGAATGGTGACATCGATGTTCAACAAATTCGCTCAATGACAATTTGGCTGACTTATTCAAAAAAGCATTATCGACATCCACATTCAAGAAATTGGTACATGAATTTGGGATGTGTTAACTCAAAGATCTTCAGTGATTAACATCAAGAGGAGTAGCTTCAATCTTTTTCCTTAGTTTGAGTTTTGTCATACTGGGTTTTCTGGTAAAGTTTTAATGAGGCAGCATTTTCTTAATACTCTAAAATTTTAACAATTAATTGTATTTTTTTTCTTTCGTTTGATATTTTGTCCAATTGGAATTTTATCAAACAAAGTTTTTACTGAGACAATTATTGTAGAAATAGTCATCAAATGGAGAGTGTTGTAAACTTATGAGATATTTATTGATGACTACTTAATCTTATCAAGATACTTAGATATGCCTTATTTGCTTTTATTTAAATAAGTATGCAACTCTCTTTTGAATCCTATAAATATGGGTTATAGTTATAATAAAATTATACAATTTCTCTCTTATATTTTTCTCTCTTGTTTCTTTAATTTCATAACAAACCCATATATATAGAGTTCCAATAAAAATTACAATTTACATCGAATAAATTCTTTTAAAGTTAGTATGACAATCATATAGACATCTAGATAAAATCAAATAGTCATTCATCATTATATACTATTTTTAGAAAAATAGCATATTTGGTTTTCAATCTTTCAAAAATGTATGGGATATATCCATACTTTTCAAAAATAGCACCGAACATTCCAAATGTTTGAAAAAATATGCACAGCAGGCCTTTTATGATGAAATTCTCACCCCTCTTTAAATAAACAAAAAACAAAAGACAAGAAAAATGTAATATGTAAAATGTAAATTTTAGAAATGTAGTTGGTGAAGTGTAAATACACGGTATATTTTGTAAATTCCTTTTTTAATTTTTTTCAATATGACAATCTTGATCCATAGAATTTGGGGTGTGTTTGATTTTGATTAAGATCGGATTTTTTGTAAAATTTGATGAAATGTGTAGTTGAAAAGTTAAAAAAGATTGTTATAATTTATATGTAATTAAAATTAATTGTTGACTTTCACTTTAATTTTTTAACAAAATTTTAATTAAAATCAAACAAATCTTTTATCAAAATGTGATTTAAAACCTCAAATTTATCAAACATGTTCCTTACCCATTCAATAAAGTCCAACTTTTGAACTCTTCCACTATGCCAACTTTGACTGAGGATGAAGTGTACCTAAAGGTTCATGTATTCTTGTGATGAATTTCTCTCTAAAACTAAAAGTAAACGTCAACAGGTTAGTTATTTTTATTCTTTCTTAAAGTTACGTGTTTAATTGCGACGATAGCAATTGTAGGACGTCATGATATGTACAAATGGTGACATCTCCGATTTTAGTACTTGTTTTTTTATGTTTAAATTATAATTTAAATCGATCAAATTGATAAAATATATTTTTTATTTACATATTTCGTTAGATTCACAATTTACTATTTACTTATTATTCATACATATATTCAATAGGACCTACAACTTATAAATAGCTGAAAAATAATTTTAACACCACTAAACATGCATTTATTGTTTTGATTGAATCGAGAGTCGGATAATTTTCTTTTTTGTTATTAATTAATGAATCTCTTTACTTGTAAGATTTAAATGTCTTCGTATTTTTTAAAAATAAATAGATTAGTACAATAACAATATGTTGTTAAATGATTCTTCGTAGACTAGAACCCTACTTGAAAAGATTTGGTTCATTTTGAGTTAGCAAATTTCAAATTAATTAAATTTCTTTGGATAATATCTTTGAAAAGTATATTTTTAGTTTTGATTGAAGCAATTTTCTGTCATTATTACATTTTTTTTCCCGCTGAATCACATGTACATCTATTTAATCATGGGGTTGATAAAGGTATCTTTCATAGGAATGATCTCCTATCTCCGGTGGGCAAGTATTATATTGCCCACATCCAATGAGACACTTGTCCATTGGATGAATTGGCAACTAATTAAGACCTACTCCTTAATTAATTAATCAATAGTTTGAACATACGATAAATGAATGTTTGGAGAATAACTAAATAATTCTATTAAAGGAAAAGGACTGCATTGGAACAGTAATTTATCACCTTAAATGTCTTATATGTTAAGGGATAAATCTCATCTCGATTAAATACTGATATAATAACTAATATATAAGAGTTTGTGCACCTCTTATCAAGATTGACCTTTTAAGATATAATCTCAAGTCTTAATATGGTATCAGAGTCCATTAAGTTCAAATGAGCGATTCGATCTGACTAAGACTCAAAAACGAGCACACGAATTTCAAGATTGGTGTTCTCAAAACGAGTCACCATCTTGCGATTTATATTAAGGGATAAATTCCACATCGGTTAAATGCTGATTTATTAACTAAGAATAATGATATTCATACAAGAGTTTGTACTACTCGTTTATCACAGTCAATCTTTAAAGATGAGAACCCAAGTCTTAATACTATATACCAAAAAAAAGACATCGAACTAATTTTTAATCGTAATTATAAAGGGTATTTGATATACATACATACTTGTGTGTAGAATAAAGGAATAAAGTAGGATGGATTAGGTTTTGGTGGTCCGTGGATCGCATGGATCATTTTCTGAAAAGAGAAAACATAACCCATTTTTTTTTTTGTTACTGGAATCCTTTGGGTCTTTGTTTTTTTCTTTAAATTTATTTAAGAAAATCATTGGTCTAGGTGAGTCTTACGAGCCATGAAATATTAATTAGTATTAAGTTAATCGGCGCATAATAAATTTGAATCATATCAGACACAACAAAAAGTTCAATTTACTTTACACCTTAATAGGTAATTAATAAACCATGGCAAACTAGCATCTAGAGTTGAAAATAAAGTAATTTGCATTAGATAATAAGGGCCAAAATAAATAAATAGTTAATATATATATAGTTAATTAATTTTGGTAAGGAAAAGTGAAATGATTGGTTTTTCATCAATTACAAGTTGCATTTTTGGTGCATGCATGAATGCATGGACCCTTGTGGGTTAATGTGTGGCTTTTACTTAAAGACCAAACGCAGTTCAAGGAAGATTGATCTTTTCCCCCCCAAAGCAGAGATCATTAGTTAAATAATACAAATTGGTGTTATCTTCAAAAGTGAATTCCCATTTTCACTTTTTTCCCTTTAGATATAAATGTGTGTGTGAGTCTCAAGAACAAGAAAGGGGGAATATGTACAAAATATTGAGAAAGAAAGTGGAAAAATGAGGTTACTAATATTATTTGGTATGATAATAGTGGCGGTGACGGTGGCAGTGGCGACAGCTGCAACGGTAAAGATGAGATTGCATGACTATGGTGATGCCTTATCAAAGAGCATTCTATTTTTCGAAGGGCAAAGGTCTGGAAAGTTACCCCTTACACAACGTATGACTTGGAGAAAGGACTCTGCTTTGCATGATGGCTTTGATAAGGGTGTAAGTATATACCTTCTCAAAATGCCCCTCTCCACCCTCTACACTCTTCATGAAATGATGATAGGGTGGACTATATATACAATATACAAAAGAAAACGAAGCTAAGATTTTTATGTAATATACTATTATATTCAGTCCAATACACCGTACCAAAAGTTTTGGACTGAGATTTTGTTTCTATATGAATGTGTTAAATAAACAAAATAGGAATAAAATGTTACGTAGATCGGGTTTGTGTTGTACAATGTGCAAACTAATTGAAAAATTAATACTATTCATTGTTAGAAGTTATCATTGTCAGCCTATATAGTAGTGAGTAATCTATAAACTCAATATCTTCCAACAATTTTTGAATAATTATTTTAACATATTTTTATTTCTAAAACCAACTCAAACTAATCTATCACAAAATATATTGAATTTTTGTTCTTTAATAACTCAAATTATTCTATCAAAAACCTATAGTTAGATTGAGTTGGGTGGCAGCTAGCAGTTGCGCAAGACAGTAGAGAAGCTTCACTTTCAATTTTCAAGTGTGCAATTGTAGAACAAATTTTGAATTACATTTGACTATATTTGAATGGGATATGTAGGGAATGTTTTTAATGCTTTAAGAATATTTTTGTCCAAAATAATTAGTTATGAAGTTATTTTAAAAGCATGCAATATTTAAAAAGTACCATTTGTATATCAATATTTTATATAATTTCCTCTTATATAAATGACTTTTTTATACTTAAAGAAACTAATTTTGACCTTCAGTGGCGCGGAAAAAAAAAGAGGAGGAGGAGGAGGAGGAGGAGGAGGAAGCAACTTCAAACTTATCAATAAATGATTACTGCAATTTTTAATAATATATGACGGTTGAACTTTGACATCTCCTATGACCGCAAGTATTAGACGTTGCGAAAATTATTTTAGAAAAGAAAAAATGTTCAGAAATAAAAATATCGTTTGAGTATCTATTTAATTTTGTTAATTTTAATAAAAATTTTAATAAAAAATAAAATATATAGTTAAAAAAATAACAAAATTTGTGTGTGGCATGAATTGAAATATATATGTTAAAATTAATCATTGAATTTAACTCAAATTTTTATTAAAATTTTTAGTAAAAGCGCTTAAAAAAAAGAGAAAACACATATTAAAAATTATAAGAATTCCTGTATATCTATAGGTGGATTTAACTGGGGGCTACTATGATGCCGGTGATAATGTGAAGTTCAATTTCCCAATGGCATTTTCAACAACAATGCTGGCTTGGAGTGTATTAGAATACGGAAAGTCAATGGGACCGGAATTGCCGCATGCACTGGAGGCGATCCGGTGGTCGACGGATTACTTCCTGAAAGTCACGGCCATTCCCGGTGTCGTTTTTGCTCAGGTCGGCGACGCCTACGCCGATCATAATTGCTGGCAAAGACCGGAAGATATGGATACTCCTCGAACCGCCTTTGCAGTTAGTGAAAAGGCACCAGGATCGGAAGTGTCAGCGGAGATCGCCGCCGCACTGGCGGCGGCTTCCATGGTGTTCAAAACTTTTGGGGATCGTGAATATGCTAAATTGCTTTATCAGAGAGCTTCTAAGGTAATTAAAATATCTGGAGTATGTTTGGCTAAGCTTAAGAAGTTTAAGTATAAATTAAAAAAAAAAATTATTGCTTAAATTTAAAAATAAGTAGACTAACTTACTTTAACAATTCAAAACAAATAATATTTTTTAATAAGTAACTACTATATTTAAACGTAATAAGAACTTTTACTTTTTTTAAATTTAGTCGAATATAATTTGCAAATTATTCAATTTTTCCTCACACTTTATATGTGGGTGCTCGCCCCCCACGACACACACACAAACATTAGAGATCATAACATCTCTCTTTTGTACGTGTCAGATATTTGAATTTGCAGACATGTACAGGGGATCTTATAATGACAGTATTGGCCATTGGGTGTGCCCATATTATTGCGATTACAGTGGCTATCGGGTAATTTTCCTCAATCGTAAAGCAAGAGCTTTAAGTTGATTGGACAATATAATGAACAAGATTTAATTTTTTTTTTCCCTGATACTAAATGTTCTTTGGTACGATATTCATGTTGTTTAATGTTGTCTTTTGGGCAGGATGAATTGCTTTGGGCAGCAGCTTGGCTACACAAAGCCACTAAAAGCCCTGTCTACTGGAATTATGTTGTAGAGAACATTAAAAACTTCAAACCATACATGGAATTTGGCATGTCTGAATTTGGATGGGATTCAAAACATGCTGGTATTAATGTGCTTGTTTCCAAGGTATGGCATGCAATTTACTGCCATTTAATTTCTATACGTTTCTGCACATACAATAACAACAAAAATTAAGCCTTATGCGCAATAAAACTAGGATTGATTAGATTGCGTGAATGTTTTTTTATCATGCTGCTCGATCTATTTTTACATCTCTTGAAATGCGGATTCAATATAAAATATTTTCTTACATTTCGTCGTTTTTTTTTTTTAGTATGTCATAAATAACAGCTTAGAACCCAGCACTCCATTCCTCTCCTATGCCAACAATTTTGTATGCAATGTATTGCCCGAGTCACCCACCAACAGTGTGAGGTATTCTCCAGGTAACTCCTTTTTTTCCTGTTAATTACTCACAGATGTTAGCTTATGAATAAGTCAAACTTATTTATAAGTGACCTTTTTTGAATATAAGTTAATTACTTATTTTAACAGTAAATAAAAATTAGTGTAAATACAAGTAATTTCTTTATTTTCAACTTTTACCCTCAAACTTTCTTATTTACTTGCAAATATTGTACATTAATAAACATTTTCAATTGACATATTATATATGGCAGGTGGGCTTATGTATAAATCAGGTGTTTGTAACATGCAGATCCCAACAGCTTTGTCATTTATTCTTCTTGCATATGCTCGGTATATGAAAAATTCCAATAGCAACATTCGGTGCGGAAACATCGTCATCACGCCAAATAGGCTTATCCATTTTACAAGAAGTCAGGTGCGTACGCAAATTATCCACGCAAAATTATAATTAGATTATAAAATAATACACCTCTTCGGTGAAATCCTGTAAGTATTCGAAATCGTTGACAAGTATTAAGTAAAAAGAACCTAAAAAAATAGCACCGAGACAATTCTCACGAAGATTTAAATTTTATCTTAATTTCAACCAATTCCAGCTTAAATCGAATACACACAATAAATAATTTAATGAAGTGATTTTAACTACGCCTATATTATGGCTATGATTTAAACTACGAGCAAATTTAAATTTTTTTGGCGAAAATTCAAATAAATGGGTTATGCTAGGAATCGGACTCACCACCATTAATATCCATTATAATTCTCAAAATCTCACTTTTAATCCAATTTATGTTTAAATTGACAATCGATAATCTTAAATTATCTAATAATCTCTTTCGAATAGAATTAAATCTATTTTCATATACAGTCCAAAATATTCATATTTTAAATTCGAATATATAAAAACGCATTTAATATCAAAATTATCTAATTTGATTGCACCAAGCATATGAAATTATTCTTAATTTCTATAGGACTTAGTGATTAAAACCATATTGAGTTGAAATGAAAACAAATCTTAAACACGCTCAAACAGTGATCAATCATTTAAATAGACATTCAAATCATGGCATAAATCAAAATAACATAAAAATATTAGAAGCGGGATTCTTGAATTAAAATTTCAACATGTGATTTACATCATCATCCTTAGTACAAAGAGTTTAGTCTATCATATTGGAATTGCAAAAATACATAAATAATTGAAAGAACATCACTTGAATTCTATGAATGTAGAAAAAAAAAATAGAAGAATAGTCTTGACCATTTGAATATCTTCAACAAGTTCTTCGATAACCTTCTTCTTATTAATTAATCTTGTATTTTTGCCTCATTTTCTCTCCCAAAATTCGTCCTTAATCGTTATAAGAATTCTACTATTTATAAAGGTCTAATTATGGTTGAATTTCGTACCCAAAGGCCAAAGCCCCCAAAAATGCCAAAAATAGAATTTTAACTCAAATAAAGGTTTGATCGCATTACCGTCCATGTGAGCGGCTGGTCTATCCGCTCAATCAGATAGAAACGAACAAACGGTAAATTTTTGGCTGATGGTCTAGTCGAGCGGGCCGAACAAAGCTGTGTTCACTACGCGACTGTTTTTCAAACAGCTATAACTTCTTGTAAAAAACTTCGAGTTGAGATGTGTAAAAAACATTAGACTTGTAATTCAATTATATTTCCAATGGTATATCATTTGTCTTATGAAAATTTTTATACCAAAGTTTGTGCTCTAATTTTCCCACATGTTCCAGTTGTAGTTTCTCAATTCACTTTTTTGACTTTCGGGTGTTTAATCATTCACTTCAACTCTTCATTGTCACTCCAACACACTTTAAACTTATTGATTTTATCTTCTTTCTCATCCTCCAATATTTGGCTCTTGATATTCACTTCAAAAATTCAATTTCTTCTCATTTACTCATCGACTTCACCAATGTGACTTGAGTTCGAAAGTTTTATCCTACAATCACAAAAATGAACAAAGACTCAATAGATATCGACTTTAAAATACTTAGAATTATACAAAAACTTTTCATTAAAAAGTCAATATAAATGTATAAATTACACTTATCAACACGCTTCTGTATTAAACATGCATGAAAATGAACTAGATTTAAACTTCTCTTTCTTCTTTAATCATATCTTTTTTATATTTTTCATTCTGTCAAATGTGTTAAAAAGATGTTCGACCCAATTTAATATGAAGCAATCCATATACTAGGAAGCAATCCATATCTTTTTTTATGCCATATATTCTTACATGACTTGCAGGTAAATTATATACTAGGAAGCAATCCATTGAACATGTCATACATGGTGGGGTATGGGAACAAATTTCCCCAAAGAATACACCATAGAGGCTCCTCATTACCTTCCATGGATCAACATCCACAACATATTGAGTGCAAGGGTGGAACACCATATTTTCTCAGTAAAAACCCTAACCCTAATTTGCTAATCGGAGCTGTGGTTGGAGGGCCAGACATTAAAGATCAGTTTGATGATGATAGAATTGATGCTACTAAATCAGAGCCAACTACCTATGTTAATGCCCCCCTTGTAGGCCTCTTGGCTTACTTCAAAGCACATCCATGACAAGACATCATAGAAACTAATAAGATTTATAGGGTTTTTTTTATTTATATTTATATTTATTTTTGTATTGTTTTTCGTTAGTTTGATTAGCAAAGTGATGTATTGTCCACATAAATAGAAAATATCACAATGGCCCTTTTAGTTGAAAGGTCGACTTTCGTCCATGCTCAACAGAGGTGTTACAGTCTGAGATCTTATAGTTCAATGATCTCAACAACACAACAAAGGCCCTTTACCCGGCAGCATCAGATAAGGTCGACTCGAGAGGGTGTTGCGGTTTGAGATCTTATAGTTCAATGGTCTCAACATCTTCATTGACAAAAAATAATGCAGATGAAGGTCGTTTACAATTATTTTAGCACAGATACAAAGAGCCTCTCAACAATAGAACATCATAAAACTGCAGATTCATTTTCTTTTCTGATGGCATTTAATGAATCTATTTCATAACTTTTAGATGCACATTACTTTTCAAACACATTCTAAGAAGCTCATTATACATTTCAAGCCGCTTCCAACAAAGAGATGAAATGATGAAGAATTTTCATTGCGGGTTGTAAGGGTGACAAATATAATTAGCGTTTGAAAGAAAGAAAATTAAAAAAAGTGAAAAACAAATCCCGTTAACCTGCAGGCTGGTGAGAGTTAAGGTTTCACCGGATCACTGACTTGGAAAGAATCACTGGTGGGGTGGCTCTGCAGTCTGCAGAAAAAGGGATATAGCAGAAAGGAGGATCTTGCAATAGTTTGTATAGTTCCTCAACACTTGCAATTATTTTTCATCTGATTGCTTGCTTTTGCAGTATGTTGTTTCAAGTTTTTGGCCTGTAGATATAATTTGACCACTATGTCATATATAACATGGTACCAAACAAATTTAAAACAAATATGTCTCGAAGAAGTCAATTCTCAAGGAGATAGATACTTCAGTTAAACTTTCTTGTGAATAATTATCGTTGTAAGAAGCAGCCAACAGGAGTATAAGACAACGGGAAAAACGATAGTAGCATAGACTATTCATACAGGTACAGAGTCAAAAGAAAATATGAACAACCAAAATAGAAACCAAACAGCAGCATCTGGAGTAGAAAATTTGAATTTTTTTTCCTAAGACCACACACCACACATTTCCACAATGGTGAGCAATGAAAAGAGCCCAATCAATTGAAGTGTTGTACGAAAAAGCACTACACGACATACCTCAATGCAGCAAAAACTGGGAGGACTCGCTCAAATATTTCATCTTCTGTTCCAGTAGCATCGATCTACACGTGTTTGTTGTAATTATAAATGATGCATATTTAATAAAGCATTCATACAAGTAATGAAACTAAACCAAGGACATTTTATATATTACTTTTATCAGCACAGGTGAAAAGCAGCCAAGGTTAAGTCATTCAAAGACCATAACATAAAAAATTGAAGAAAAAAAATCATTTGACTGTTATTGCATAAGAGCAAAACGCAAATTATAAATATTGGTCATTAATCTACCAAATCAGTACCTTGTAAAGTTTGCCTTTCTCAGAATAGTATTTGATCACAGGAAGATTCAATGCCGTAAATACCCGTAGACGTTCTTTGACTGTATCTATATTATCATCAATTCGTCCCTAAAAAGAAAGATATCACAAAATTTCCTTTGGGCAGAAGAGAAGAAAGACAGAGATGAGAAAACAAATATAGAAAATGCACCTGATTACGGTTTAGCACTCGTTTCACCATTTCTTCTTCAGGGCAATCAAAGAAAAGCACAAAGTCTGGTTCAGTGCCAACCTGCAATAATAGTTCAACATTTAATACTAATTACTGAGGAACTGATTATTGTACACCGTTTATCACATTTTACCACTTGACCTCCACTTTCATAGAGTTAATCGTGCAGCAAATGGTTTTTCAGATTTGCATACGTCAGCTTGCCTAATACCTCACACCAATGGTGTAAAAGACCAATAATAGTGGAGCTGCCGTCGTTGAGAAATCAACTGTGGAAAACTTTCTTAACTTATTCGTGCATGTGATTACACTAAAGTGAGTACACTTAAATCTGGGATAAGTTTACAAGAATTGAAAAACAGGATAGTGCATTGCTATCAAAAAATTATAGGAGAGATGGAAATATAAAAAAAATGTCCCATCAATCATTGTTATGAGAATAAAAAACTCACAACTCGTTCATATGCCATACGGTTCTCTTCACTTCTCGGAAAACCATCAATAAGAAATCTATCATTTTCGCTTGATTCGATTGCCTTTAGGATTAGTTTTACAGTCACTTCTGAAGGAACAATTTTCCCTTCCCTGATCGTGTTGAGAATCATGGCACTGCAATTGGATACCATCATTGCACGACATAGCAATTTACACAGCATGCTAAGAGCTTGTTTGATTGAGCTTTTTAGCAAATTTTGATAAAATGTTGATGAAATGTGTGGTTGAAAGGTTAATCAAAGTTGTGGGTCTTGTGAAATGTGTGGTTAAAAGTAATTGTTGACTTTTGACCACAACTTTTTAGCAGATTAAAATCTGAACCAAACAAGCACTAAACAAGAGATCCATATCAGAAAAAAGAAGGCAAGCTTTACCCATTTTCAGTATTAGAAGAAATTTCCTTTCTTAACAAATCTCCAGCACTTAAGTGGGTAAATCCAAAGGTTTCTACAATCTTTGTACACTGAGTACCTTTTCCACTTCCAGGACCCCCTGAAAGCACAACTGTTGGATTAGCATCAATTCTCTGCAATTTCAGTAGTGTTGTGGCAATAATTATGCCAATGCCTTAGAAAGCATCACAATGGAGAAGCTATTCTACAAACAATCATCCAAAAAACTTCAAAAAATTGCCACATAGGAAGGTAGGCACAATCATGTGTCTGTTTCACTTTTGTGGAAGCAAGGCTCCAATCATTGAAGATGAGAATGAGAAGTGTCACTATACACATTAAGAGTTAAACCTACTTAAGCACTACTTAAATAGAAATTTACTGCACGAAAATTTCACGTTTCATTCATTTACATTATACTATCAGATAAATATAGTAGTTAGTGACACCAAATAGAAAAGATCCAGATAATAATTTCCGATTTAAGAGAAGCCACTGTTTACTAATGACAAACTGAGAAAATGATTCCACTGAAAGCAATGAGTATAACAATAAAAATCATTTTGAGTCATCATTTTACCAAGAGAATAATGTACATAAAATAAGCCACTTAATAATGCAAAGTTATTTACCCAAGACAAATGTTGTGACTGGGGTTCTTCCTGGATGGGCAAGTCCACCTTCTGCCTACATCCATACAAGGAAATATACAACATAAATATTCCATGTTCTGTTTTGTCAAAAATAAAAAATTCTCTTTTTCGATGTAAGAAATAACATTCCATGAGGAAAAATAGTTACTAGGCTAATCCTGAACCAAGTTAATCATCGAGAATTTGCAAGTTGAAAGTTAATTCACCACAGAATTAAAAAAAAAAAAAAAATGATGAAACTGGATATTACATGTTACACAGAATAAATTTCACAACCTGTGTTTCTAGCACAAACCATCCCTGGCAGTGGAATGAATTAGTAAATTCATCAAAAGAACAGGATCGAACAGATGCGATTATCAATAGTTTGACATAACCTCGGACCCCAGAATAGCGAATGAAATAGTTAATAAGCAGATGGCAATGTTAGAGATGGGGCCACCTGGGCCCTGGCTGGCAGATCTATTCTGTTAAAAGTGAAGTCGGTATTTCAATCTTTGAAGGCAAGAGCATTAAGATGCCTTACCTATCCTGAGACTCTCAACGGGAACAGGGAACTTAAAATATCACTGGAATAAGAAAAAAAATATGGTGTTTGGATGCCAAGAACTTGCCAAGGAAAACAAAAAAACGGCTCGTGAAAGTCCAGAAGCTTTTCAAGTAATTTGAACTATTTTACAAAGAATACATTTACATTTCCAAATTTTATTCCTATGGCTTAACCAACAGAGAATTCAGAATCTTGAAAACTGGAATATATGAGAAACTGATTTACTAAGTATTCGAAATCCCTCCCTACTTCAATTCCAGAAATATCAAACAATAATAATAATAACAAAAAATCCATCGTGGCCGCGAATTCTATTAGCTAAATTAAAGATGAAAGAGGTAGCTCAAAATCTAACACATCAATTTGAATACCAAAATGAAACTGATACCCGTTTAAAATCTTCGGTACTAAACGCTTGCCAAATCTTCAGTCCATACGCTGCTCGCATCTACTGGTACAAAGCGTATGATTAATGAAGGAAAAAACCTTACTAAAACAGGAAAAAAAACGATCATAAGAAACATGAAAATGAGGCGTAAGAATCAGATCAATGAAAAATGCCTGGTTGAGAAGGGATGGTTTCGATGATGAAACCAGCGGAGATAGTGAAGTCACGCGCCACCACATCTCTGCTCTTTACACACACACTCCAACACCGAGAATGAGTAGATCGAGAAATCAAAGAGTATTCGATTTCGAGCAGTTTTAAGGTGAAGTAATTGGGCGATACTTTCTGTCGAACACGTACAAAGCCATGTGTAATGCTGTCCATGTGAGACTTCTACAAATGAGACCATCACGTTTGGCAAAGCTTATAGGCTTTATTACCTATAAGAAGAAAAGTCTTTATTACCTATAAGAAGAAAAGGCTAAAGTAAACTTTCTTTTTTACTCATAACATCATTTTAATTTACACATTTCATATAACTCACAACTTTTATCCAAATATTCTATAAGATTCATTACAGAAAAATTTATCCAGTACTTAGAAATAATTAAGTTATTATATTCTTTTAAATAAATTGACAATCAATTTTACTATTAATAAAAGAAAAATATAGTTAAAAATGAATACATAAATATAAATCTATTATGGTCACATACACCTTCTGCTCATCAAGCGTGTTTTGGGGTATCCAATAAACTCATTATCAAGCTTGAAATCGCTGTTCGAAGGTGGGGTTAGTTATTTAATTGGTCACTAAACTTTTCCCACTGATAATAAATATGATTACACTTCAGTATATGATTGTTGCTGTCTTTCAAACGCCTTCCTCAAAATGCATGCTCACCTTGTTGGTCCGCCCGCCTTACTGGTCTCATAGACTCGCCTCTGACAGGTAGACAGTTATAATCCAGCTGCCATCAAGTTAGCCAGTAAGACAACCCATGGAATAACAGTCACCATCAGCCATTGAAAAGATGAAATGCCAGAAGTTAGAAGGACGAAACGTCCCTCATTAATTCTAATAATGAGACAGAGGCAAAGACACCCGCCATAAATGATCATTGAAGGCTAAAGTTGCAGGTCATTCCTATAAATAGAAAACGACCTCCCAGGTAAAGATAGAACATATACATACTTAATATTGTTATTCTGCATATTTGAGTTAATTACATACTGATTATCACGCCGGAGTGGAAATGGAGGAGGAAGCCCCACAACCTTTTACAGGTCTCCACCATTGCTACCGCCATGCTAGGAGGAGAAGAAAATATTTAATCATCAATTGGTGCCGTCTGTGGAAAACCGTACAAGAAATCATGGCTCGAACCAGAAGAACTAAGAATGCAACGACCCCGCCAGCCCCCGTCGGGGATGCAGACACAGAGTCCAACGCCGCCACTAATCATCTACAACAAGAATTTGCTTTTGCTGCTCAACTTACGGCACTGCAAGTTCAGGTGGCGGCCTTATCGGTTCTACTTCAAGATCGGAACACTACGGTTTCTCAGCCACCACAAGGTCCTAGCCCTTTGCATATAGGACCTTCACTGCTGAATATTCAGGTTCAGGGTCCTAACCCTCCATCTGTAGTGCCCTCTCTGCCAGGGGCTCCTCTTCAGGCTCTCAGGGCTCTTAATTTTCTTACAATGGAAACACCGCAAACGGCGGCTCCACCATTGGCCCCAGTTTCGCTGGTCCCACCTTCCGCACCAAATTTCAATTCATTGGCATCTGGCCTGAATCCACACTGGAGACAACCATCATGGGTGCCCACACCTACACTGGTTGAGACACTCGTGTTAAGCCTGGAACAGCGACTAGAAGATATGATGGGTCCCAAAATAGTTGAGGCTATGTCTAAAAAAATAGTAGACAGCAATCTATGGTGTTGGAAGATGATCCTTTTTCCTAAAAGTGATGGCAGTTCCCTTGCCACGGGATTTTAAACCGTCAAAGATAGAAAAGTACGATGGATTTTCTGATCCGGTCGATCACCTTAGAGCTTTTGTCGACTTGATGAGGTTGCGAGCTACCTCCGACGCAATCATGTGCAGGGCTTTCCCACCTACACTTAGGCGTGAGGCCAGGTATTGGGTAGCCACCATTCCCTCAAAATCAATTCGTACGTTTGATGATTTTTCTAAGAAGTTTGCTGCATACTTTGCCAGTAGCAAACGAGCTAAGAAAACTGCCATCGACTTGATACAATTAACCTAGGACAAAGATGAATTGCTGAAAGATTTCATAGCCCAGTTCAATAGAGCTACTTTGGGAATTAAAGATCTACGGATGTCTGTTGTAGTCACTGCTATGATGAATGGAACTCGCAGCCATCCTTTCAAAATGTCACTTTCCAAAAATCCACCTGATACGATGCACGAGTTATTATGGAGAGGGGATAAGTATGTAGATGCAGAAGAAGCTTTTTTTATTACTAAGGGCATGAAGGATCGAAAAGAACCTGAGTCTAACAAAGGAAGACACAGGATGAACCTGGATGAGACCAAGGCCCCAAAAATGATCCAACTAATCGCCTTGATGGAAAGGAGACGTATAGTACACCACTACACACCTCCAGAACTAACGTCTTGATGGAAATTTAAAATATGAAAGAGCTCGTATGGTCCAAAAAGATGTGGGCTCCACCACATAGAAGAGATGAGACCAAGTATTGTAAATTTCATCGAGATCATGGACATGATACGGAGCCAGCAGCTGAAGGAGGAAATAGAAATACTTATAAAAAGATGATACATATCCAAATTTGTGAAAATAGATAAAGAAAAGAAAAAGAGGCTAAATATCGATAGAAACCACCTCCTCGCGACTGGTGTTATAAATGTCATAGTGGGTGGTATTGCCAATGGAGGTGACTCAAATTCAGCACGGAAGAACTATGCTCAAGCTAGTGGATCTAATTTGGTAGATAAAAATGAAAGGTTTAGCCAGAATATGACCTTCAGTGATGAAGATTTGAAAGGTGTTACCTGCCTACATGACGATGCTCTAGTAATAGTGGCTGACATTGCTGATTTTGATGTAAAAAGAGTATTAGTGGACAATGGTAGTGCAGGTGATGTTATGTCCTGGAGAGTTTTCCTAGGATTGAAGATATCACCTAGCAAGATTAAACCTGTCACCACCCCCACTCCATGGGTTTGGAGGAGCCACCGTTATACCAGAGGGAACAATTGAGTTACCGGTGACTTTGGGTACTTATCCAGCTAGTGTGGTGATAATGACTAGCTTCTTGTTGGTAAAAGCTCCTATGGCCTACAATGCGATTTATGGTCGTCCACTTTTGAATGTAGCTAGGGCCGTGGTTTCCACGTATCACTAGGTGATGAAGTTGTCCACTAGCAGGAGAGTATGATGTGTAAGAGGTAACCATCAGGCATCAAGAAGGTGTTACGTAGATAGCATACTTCTCAAAAGTACGGTAATGATGCTTGATGTCGAACAACATAAGGGACGAATCGAACTGTTGGAAATCACTGAAAAAGTGGTGATAGCTGAAGGTCAGGTTTTGAAAATCGGAGGCGGGATAGATCCTGAGGAAAAACATAAACTAGTGACATGTTTATCTAACAATATAGACGTATTCGCTTGGGGACTTCATGACATCAACGGGATTAGTCGTATGATTGCTCAGCATAGACTCGCAATCCTTCTTGGAATAAAATTGGTCAAACAAAAGAAAAGACAATTTACTCCAGAACGACAACATGCTATTTCTACGGAGATAACAAAACTGTTAGAAGCTGGTTTTATTCGAGAAGTACACTACCCTGAATGGTTGGCAAATGTGGTATTAGTAAAGACATCGAATGGAGAATGGCGGATGTGTGTAGATTACACAGACTTAAATAAAGCTTGTCCCAAAGATTCTTATCCTCTTCCAAGGATAGACCATCTGGTGGATGCGACTTCAGAACATGAAAGGCTAAGCTTCTTGGATGCTTTTTTTGGTTACCATCAGATCTCTATGGCTGAAGGTGATCAGGAGAAGACTTCTTTCATTACTGACAATGGAACTTTTTGCTACACCGCTATACCTTTTGGGTTAAAAAATATAGGGGCTACTTATCAAAGGATGGTAAATCGGGGATTTCATGGACTCATTGGACGTAATGTTGAGGCCTATGTAGATGACATGGTGGTCAAAAGCCGATTAGCGAAAGATCATGTAACGGATCTCAAGGAAGTCTTCGGTGTTGCCCGAAAGCTTAAACTGAAGTTAAATCCTAAAAAATGTGTGTTTGGCACATCGGGAGGAAAATTCTTAGGATTTATGATTACACACCGAGGCATTGAAGCAAATCCTGACAAAATACAAACTATCTTAGACATGAAAAGCCCGACTACCAAAAAAGAAGTTCAATAGTTGACTGAAAGAGTGGCAGCTCTCAATCGTTTCATGTCGTGGCCTACTAATAAATGTCATCATTTCTTCAAGGCTGTAGGAGGATCTAAAAATTTTGAATGGACAAAAGAATGCAAGGAGTCTTTTGAACAGTTAAAGAAATCACTACAACAACCACCAGTGTTGGCACGTCCCAATTCCGATGACAAGCTAAGCCTCTATTTAGCAGTATCTTTTCACGCGATTAGTGCGGTATTGGTGAAAGACCTTTTGAAGGGATAAAAACCTGTTTATTATGTAAGTCAAGTAGTGAGATGAGCAGAAATACGGTACATCATAGTTGAACAACTGGTTCTAGCTTTGATAGTCCAGCTAGAAAGTTAAGACCGTATTTCCAGGCTCATCAGATGCAGGTGATGATTGACCAACCAATTAAACATATACTGCATAGACCTGAGACATCTGGGCATCTCTTGAAATGGGCTATTGAACTGAGCGAGTTTGATATTGATTTTAAACCACACACACGCCTATAAAAGCACGTGCCTCGCGATTTTATTGCAGAATTTACTCTTCCTGAAGAGCCACCTATAGGTGATAAAGCAACCTGGGTAATATATGTAGATGGATCATCCAACAGTGAGTGTTCCAGAGCAGAGGTCATAATTCTCTCACCGGATGCTGAAGAACTTGAATATTCACTTCGCTTTGAATTTCCAGCCACTAATAATGATACAGAATATGAATCAGTCATAACAGGGCTAGGACTAGCCACACAGTTCGGAGTGACAATTGTGGAAATTCGCAGCGACTCACAGTTGGTCGTTGGGCAAATTTTGGGAGAGTATGAAGCCAAAGATGGACGCATGGCTGCTTATCTGATGAAAGTAAGAGATCTGCAGTAAAAATTCGAAAAGTTCAAGATTACAAAGGTCCCAAGAAAGGAGAACAAGCGGGTTGACGCTCTCGCCAGGCTAGCATCAGCCAATCAGAAATATCTTCCAGCTATAGCTAGTGTTCAAGTACTTGGTGAGCCTAGCATGGTGTTATTGATTGCTGTTCTTGAATTGAACGAGGAGCCTTGTTGGATAAACCCAATCTTGGATTATCTCACAAAAGATACTCTACCGACAGACCTAACTGAAGCAAAGCTCTTGAGGATGCGAGTTGCTATGTATTCTGTGATTGATAGAAAACTATATCGAAGAGGATTATCTGTGCCTTATCAGAAATGCCTCCAACCAGTGGATGTAGCTGAGGTCCTATTTGAAATACACAATAGTATGTGTAGAAATCACTTGGGTGGAGATTTTCTTGCTTTTAAAGTTTTAAGGCAAGGATAATATTGGCCATCAATGAAGCAAGATCCTAAGCAACTGATAAGGAAATACGACGCTTGTCAAAGGTTTGGCAATATAATTCATCAGCCAGCTGAGCCACAGTTAGCAATTTATGCAGTGTGTCCATTTTATCAATGGGAGATGGACATACTGGGTCTTTTGCCACTTGCTAAAGGTCAGCGAAAATTTCTGTTAGTGGCCATAGACTATTTCACAAAATGGGTTGAAGCTGAGCCACTAGCTGTTATAACTACTGCCAAGATAAAGAGTTTCGTATGGAAATATATAATCTGCCGTTTTGGGATACCGCAGGTGATAGTCACGGATAACGGAAGGCAATTCGATAACCACAGCTTTAAGAATTTTTGTGACAGTTATAAAATCTCACACCGACTCACTTCAGTGGTACACCCTCAGAGCAATGGCCAAACTGAAGTCACTAACCATATCATACTTTGAGATTTAAAAACGAGGTTGGGAAAAGAAAAATGATCTTGGACAGATGAATTACCAAATGTACTATGGGCGTATCACACCACTCCTAGGGGGCCAACAGGAGAGACACCATTCAAATTATCTTTTGGTATGGAAGCAGTGATACCCGCTGAAATTGTAAATCCAACTTTGAGAATGCAAGTTAAACAGACGAATGACGACATCACAAAGGCAAAAGTCAACCTATTTGAAGAAGTCAGAGAAAGAGCCGCTATCAAGATGATGGCTTACAAACGCAAGGCCGCCAAATATTTTGATCGTCGAGTTAAGCCTAGAAGTTTCCAACCACATGATCTAGTATTAAGAAGTAGTGCAACTGCTGGACATCCATCATCTAAACTGAAGCCTAATTGACATGGTCCTTTCGAGATCATCAAGAAGATAGGAAATGGAGCATACAGTCTCAAAGATATGAATACCAAACCATTAGGAAGACCATAAAACGCAGAGCACTTGAAAAAATATTATCAGTAATTTATCAATTTTTTTAAGCAAGCATATGTATATGTATTAAATAAGTACTCCTACATTTGATTTTCAATTCAATAAAATGCCAAGTCGGATGGATGATGAGGGTGCTACGGAAGGATCAGCCTCGCTGGAAATCTTGGTGTACCTATTGAACTCGACCTACGGCATCCATTTCTTACTTGATATGGTCTCTATTAAGGTTTTATCGAGCAATATGAATTTTTCTTCAACTGCTACTACAATCAAATCAAGGCGATGAGCCTATGTCTCCAAAATTAAGGCAATGAGCCTTAATCAAAAAATTAAGGCAATGAGTCTTAATCAACATAGCACGACAATGAGTCTATGTCTCAGAAATCAAGGCGATGAACCTATGTCTCCAAAATCAAGGCGATGAGCCTTAATCAACATATCAAAGCGATGAGCCTATGTCTCAGAAATTAAGGCGATGAGCTTATGACTCGAAAATTAAGGTGATAAGCCTTAATCAAAATATTAAGGCAATAAACCTATATTTAAACATCAGAGGTGATGAACCTTGGGTCAATAATCTAGACGACAAACCTTCATTTCATACAAGGCGATCGTCCCAATAAAAACAAAAACAAAAACAAAACAAAAAAACAACAATTTTTTTTTTTGGGAGCGCCTTTGCTCAATGAGGGGCAAGGGCAAGAGGCAGTGCACCGCCTCCCCCAGGAGGAGGACAGGGCGCCCGTCCCCAGGGAGGGGTAGGTGCGCCGGCCCCTGCTGAGGGGTAGGTAGTGCGCCCGCCTCAACGGCAGGCGCCCAGGGCACCCGCCTCAATTTTTTTTTCCACACATTTTTCACTTTTCAATATTGTTTGGGGGAGTATAGTATCATACATTGTAACCAACGAATACAAAGATTATAAAGTGAAAAAAGTGAAATGAAAAAACAATTTTATTAAAGATGTATGTTTTATGTCAAACATACAAAATTGAAATTCCCGGTAGTCAACAATATTCGAAATGAAATATACTGAATATTATAGGTTTCATGATTAAGCGGGACAACTGCCATGAAACTAAAATAAGTAAAACAACTGTTTAATTATCAAGAGAGCCAGCGGGTTGAGATCCAACCCCTCCATGGTCAGTCACTTTGACCTTCTGAGCAGCTAAATTTGCAGCTAGACGTTTCCTCAGATATCTATCAAATTCATCTGGGTTTTTCTCTGAATGATCATCAACTAGCCACTCCTTGGTCATTTTGATAGCAGCCTTCAAAGATTCCGCGCCATACATGTGCAAGCTGCCCTTATATTCGACAAACACCTTGTATCTTACTACGGCCTCATCATCTGCAATCTCCAACTTTTTACGAAGCTGGTCTACCTCTTTATGAAGGTAAGCGATCTCACTATCTTTCTTCTTGGACGCAGCTGTTGCCTTGTCTAACAAAGACTCACCTCTGCTACAGCTTTTTTCTTGTCATGGTCTCTATCGGTTGCACATTTCTTGAATTTCTCCGAATCACATAGTACTTTCTCTTCCATAACAAGCATCTGTACTACAGAAGAAATTGAAATTAAATGGAGAATAAAAATTAAATGAGAGAGCAATAAAGTGTCATCAAAATATAACAACTTACCTTGCGGTGGTTGGTATACATAATACATCGCATGGCAGCTGCTTCTTTACTTTTTTAATTCTCAATAAGTTTCTCATTCAAGCAACCTAACATGATCTCAGCTTCAACAGTCGAATCAGCGGGAGGAAATCTAAACTCCTTAAAAGCATGGGCATCATTACCCCTGGTAGTGCGTGGCACAGAGTGAGGGGCAACTGTTGTCTCAGCAGTAGCTTTTCCTTTATCAGCCCGCCTTTTCTTTTTGTTTAAGGGAGATAAAGACGGGTCTTCAGCATCAGTAGCGAATCCTGCCACATCCATCATGCATCCAAAGTCAAAATCATCCATAACTGAAAGAAAAATAGAAGTTGATGCAACAAATACATGCAAAAATGAAAAGTCCAAAAACAAAAATAAAGACATAAAAGTAGCCTACCCTCAGGTGATCCAATGTAAACCCGCCGTAAGTTCTCATTAGATAACACATCACTCATATGTGACCCCGGAGGCGTCAAGCGTAAAAGCTTATCTAATCGTGCCTTCAACTCATGATCAAGATCCAAGGGTTCGTTAAAATGCTTGCAAAAAAGCGCTCTCCAACAAGTTTTAAAAGGAAACTGTCCTACCTCGGGTTGAACGAAAAAGAAATGTTTCCTCCAACCGCTATTTGAACTGGGAAAATGGGGTAATAACAATCCTATTTTAAGTTGAATATAAGCATAACATTTACTCCCGAGCACAAGATACATATCAAACACATTTCTAAAAAGCTTCAGACATGGCTCGATATCATTGGTAACGCACAAGTATAAGAAATAGGTTGATATACGCCAAGATTTAGGAGTCAATTGACCAAGAGTAACATGAAATTCGTTGAAGAAAGAAACGAACAAGGGATGAAGAGGAAATCTTAAACCAGTTGTCATGCTATCACGGTAAGCTACCACATCTCTAGGGTTTGATCCCGGAATTCTCTCACTAGGATGGAGAACTCGATATAAATGACCAGGATGTAATTCATATTTTTTCAACATTTTCATAAAACTTTTAGAATTGTAAACACAAGCCTCCTTTGGTAGATCTAACTCTATCAAATTACCATTTGAAGAATGTTCAGTTTGAATATTGAGCGGACGGGATACCGTAGAAGAATTGGCGTCAGAATCTACAAATTTCATAGAGGTAGAAATTTCAAGCATTGAATCAACATCAACCAAAGACGAACGAGGTTGCTCGGCCTGTACTGCTGGCCGCCCGCCCTTAGTTGAGTCTCCCACAAGATGGGCGGTGGCGTTTGCCCCGTTTTCGTCCCAAATCAAATGGTTTCGAGCTAGGGATGAATTTCTCTCGTTCAATCCTACATCAATGTCATCAATGGGCTCATTTAAATATCGAGGTCCACCATGTCCTAAAGAACTAATAAAGGTCCATTCTTCAACTGGCAGAAAAATATCATCTATTCCTATAGATATGGTGCGATAAGAGGGACTGCTATTAGAATTATTGGTTGAAGAACTACTACTAGAGGTAATCACCATCTTATGCATCTAAGAAGAAGGTCGAAAAAATTTTCTTAAAAAAAAAAAAAAAGAAGAAGACAAAAGTGAAAATATTACCTCAAGCGATGAAAGAAGAAAAAAACCTTTATAATTTAGACAAGAAAGAGGAGATCAGTCTGAAAAGAGTTCCAGCTAAGCGAGGAGATATGAGAATACTACAAATAATATCCCATCTACCTCTCTTATATATATTAAAAAAAAATTCCTAAATGGGGCTAAGATTTAAGCCCATATCAATTTTAAATTAGGCCCAAAATATTTATTCTATATTTGGCCGGTCAATTACCATATAATTTTCGTTATAAATAAATAAAAATGAATTATTTATTACATGTGTTATTCTTTCAATTTTTTGGTCAAAAGTAGCTAATTAAAAGACAATATTCTATTTTTCATTAACAATAGTCCATGAAAAGTAAAAGGGTTTATGATGATAAATATGATTACATTTTGATATATGATCGCTCTCGCCTTCGGACGCCTTTTCTCAAAATGCCCGCCCCCTGCTTGGTCCGCCTCTCACCGATCTTATAGACTCACCTCTGGTAGGTAGACAGTTATAATCCAGCCGCCATCAAGTTAGCCAGTAAGGCAACCCATGGAATGACAGTTACTATCAGCCATTGGGAAGATGTAACGCCAGAAGTTAGAAGGACGAAACATCCTTCATTAATTCTAATAATGAGGTAGAGGAAAAGATACCCGCCATAAATGATCATTGAAGGCTAAAGTTACAAGTCATCCCTATAAATAGAAAACGACCTCCTAGGTAAAGATAGAACATATACATACTCATTATTGTTATTCTGCATATTTGAGTTAATTACATACTGATTATCACGCCGGAGTGAAAATGAGGGAGGAAGCCCCACCACCTTTTGCAGGTCTCCACCACTGCTGCCGCCGTGCTCGGAGGAGGAGAAAACATTTAATCATCACCCACGTTACTACTTGGTCACTAAACTTCAAAGTTTTTTCTATAGTTACTCAACTTTCAAACATGATACTCATCTATCATTCAAATGGATTCCATTGAATGGATAGTTGACATGGCAAACGAAAATTTTATGTGGTATATCAACGCTGTTAACTTTATCCAACTAGGATAAATCATATTCTCAAATGATTACTAGACTTTTCCTTTTGTTATTAGATGGTCATTAAATTTTAAAATATTTTTTCATTGTCACTAAATTTTTTAAAGTGTTTCCTCATAGAATAATCAACATTTCATTTCTATTATTCAAACCTTCCTTGCCATTGACACGTTTTTATATTAAAATTTTATAGTATTGTGCTAACGTTGATTTGACTTTTAATCTATTAAAAAGAGTTGGATTGTAGCTTAACAATGGTTGAAGGACCCAAATGGTTATTGTGATTATAATTTGTTGAGCTTGGTGTACTACTCGTGGCAGATATAAGATTTTATTCAAGAGGGGCACTATGTAAACAATAACCAAAAATTTCAAAATGAATTATACATAAAAAGCAACAACTAAAATTTCCAATACATTAAAATTATCCACGACGAGTTTTCATATTCTTAAATCGTTTAACAATATCACTATTATAAATATTATCAAAATATATTTCTCCATTTATGCAATCATGCAGTCATTCATCCATTCATCTCAGATCCGATTGTGAAATTGATCTTTGATAATATTTATAACTGAAAGCACTCTTTTCTACGGTAGCAGTGGCAACTGGTAAAAGAAGAACCAATTTGATTAGCAAATAAACTAAATGGTAAATCTTGTCTTTTTTTTTTTGTCTCAACTAGCTTTCGTGCAAGACTACTAACTCCTTTCAAACTTGAAAATTATATATTGGAGAGCAAATCCATTATATAATTATCAAATTGATCACCAATTAGCACAAGTTGTACAGTAGAGAAGTCTTCTGAATAAAACTTAGCAAGTTGAACCAGCTTGGACTTATCAAAAATTGAAAATGAATCAATTGGATCCAAACAAGTCAAACAAATATGTAATTTGATGTTTGTCTCACTGAAACGACTGTTTAACTATTGCAACTGCAAATTAATGACAGTATAAAATATCTCAATTTGATAATGATGCATACTCGTGGTTTCATATACTCTGCGTTTTGAGCGTATTGGAGGGAAAAATACATCATTCATATTGCAAATATCAATAACATGTTTCTTACAAAATGAAAAGACTTCATCTAATAAGAGATTCCAACCAATGTCCCTCATTATTTACAATCTTTTCTTACATATTCTTACCAAAGTTAGCATTCACAATATTTTGATATTTTTTCTGCAACGCTTGTGACAAATCACTTGAGATTTCCAATACAGTCTTCATCAAATGTAGACAAAAAACAAAATTAAATGACCGAATAGACACCAATGCTTGTTTTGCTTCATTTCTTTGATCAAAGCTTAATTTAACATTGTTCATTACTATCTCGAATAATTCAACAACAGCTGAGAACATGTCAATCAACCTGATTAAAGTGATATGGTGTGAGCTCCAACGCATATCACCTGATCTTTTGAGATAGATTTCTTGATTAAGACATTTCCCACTTGAAATCTCACCATTATTATAAGCTTTAATAACAAAATTAGCATGTAATTTTTGAAGAATATCAAGACACTTAGATGATGCTCCAAAAATATTGACCACATTAGCAACCACAGTAAATAAATCGATGACTTTTACATGTTTCTTTACAACAGCAACAAGAGCTAATTGAAGTAGGTGGGCAAAATAATGAATATAAAAAACACATTCATTCTCCTTTAAAATAAGTGTTTTAAGACCATTGAAATCACCTTACATATTACTCACTATATCGTAACATTTTCTTCGCAATTGAGATATACTTAGACTATGTCTCAAAAAAATATCAATTGAAGCCTTAAAAGAGAGAGCTGTACTATCAACTACGTGCTCAATACCTACAAAACGCTCAATTATGAAACCCTTTTTATTAATATAACGTATCAAAATAGCCATTTTCTCCTTTGAAGATGAATCACAAGATTCATCAATAACAATAGACAAATAATCACCACACATATCCTTAAATATTGCATTAACTATTTCAATTGAAATATATCTTACAACATCTTTTTGAATACTTGGTAAAACCATTTGACATCTCCCACGAGCATTCTTTAAATTAACAGCCTTTATGTCTTCATTATGATCACCTAGCCATTGCAGAAGTTCAAGAAAATTACCTCTATTGCTTGAATTTTCAGATTCATCATGCCCACGAATGGTAGTCCTTGTCGTAAAAGGAACCTAACACAATCAATCAATGCAACCAAACGAGTATGATCTTTCACATTTTCTTGATCTGTGTGCTTGATAAACATAAGCGCTTCACAACTTCTAAAAGTTTGATTGTGAACATTAATTGAATCCCCAACATATGTTTGTAACTTATCTTTCTTCTTCCAATTTCGAAACTCTTTGACAACAAAAGAATTGCCGTCTCCTCTTTCTCCTTGTTGTGGTTTAAACAAATAACAATATAAATAGAATAAAGCATCTTCTTTCTTACTATACTCTAACCAAATATGATCATCTTCAAACCAACTAGAGTTAAATTGCCTTGACTTGTCCCCATACATTGAGTAAGGAAAATCATGACAAGAAGGTTGATAATGACCTTTCTGTAAATATTCTCTTCTAATTTCGTCTTGAATATTTAGAGGGTAATCTAAAATTCGTGGCCGCTCTCCTCGATGTGTAGGAAGATTTGCCAAGTTAACTTCATTACAACATTGTTTTGCACTATTCTCATTTCTCTTTGGAGATAATGATCGCTACGAAGTTGAAGTTGAAGTTGAATGAGTCATATTGTATTGAAATATCTCTTAATCACTATTTCATAAATAAAATAGAATAAAAAATATAATGTTATATATAGAATGAAATAACTCATTTGGTAAATCACCTAGTGTATACTTTCAAGAATAAGTTTAGCCAAATATGATTGATCACTGACATTTTATTTCTAGATCACATACTAACTTTTCAATTAATATGCAAATCAATTGCGATATTCAATTCTGCAAGTAATAACTGTGAAAGGCCTACACTTAGATAACAATATAAGGCCCCAGCTCAAGCAATTTCGCAAGAATAATAAATCTTCACATATAAGGGATACAATCAATAGCTCATTACTCACCAGATATCTTTCATATACAAAAGAGAGAGAATTTGACAATCTTTTACAATAAAATAAACAAGATTCAAATGTGTAACAAAAGTAGTTCAAATGGAAATGTCAATTTAAAGCCGTCATTAATGGAAATGCCAATTCAAAACTATTAATCTAACAAAATTAATTGAACTTTCAATGAAATAAGTTGTCATTAATATAAACAATAAATCCCACATTGACCGAAGATGAATTGCTTCAGAACCCTGATCCCATTTTTAATCAATATTTTTATCAAACACTTTAAGTGCATTTTCAAACTTCGAGCTTGCCTATCTTAAAATTAATGGTATAATTAACAGATTTAGTAAACTTACATTAAAAATTAAATGTTAAAAAACTCATATTAAATAAGAAATAAAGTAATGAAAACAAATAAATGATGATCCGAGCCCTAACCAAGCAAGAAGATAACCCGTCCTTTGATTCATTTATCTATTTCCTTTTATGCAATTCTGTTGCTTAACAGAGAAATAGGAGAGTGACTACTGGCTGTGGTGATTGAATCTGAATGCTTGAATTGAGGAGAATTCTTATACGGATCGATTGCAAAAACTGAGAAGACAAATGACCACTTGAAGAAATTAGTGTTGGGAGCCTAGGAGGGAGATATGGAGTTATGGACAGAAATTGAGAGGGGCCTGCCTAGGATATGGGCCTCTTCTTGGGCTTCAAAAATATTTAAATTGAGATGTGGTATGGGCCCCCTCTTGCCTTTTTATATATCCGCCGTGGTACTACGTTAGTTTAGACCCATGTCTTGATGTGATGAATGGGTATTGCCCGCTAGGTTTCATGATAGGAACTTATATATATGCAAGTTATGACAAGCTTCCTTCTTCTCTTCAAAAAAAATTCTAGGCATCTTAAACTTGACCCATCAAGAGTTGCCACTACAATTTGGAGAGTCTTGGAGAAGATTTGGCATAGGCATGATCGCTTCGACAAGATTTTTTGTGATTCGTATAGGCGAGGGAACTTTATAATATAGCTTCAAGAAGTAATCGTTAAACTATAGTTTCAATGTCTCTATAGTTTTGTGTTCTATTTCGATTGTGCATTACCACATTGAATCCATGTTAAGTTTCACATTTCAAACAAAATCTCTTATAACGATTTGATAATATTCCAAATCTAAATCAAGTCGCTCAATCGCCCTAACCAAACCTAACCTTATTGGCAATTTGGTTTGATTTAAACAATGGTTTCTTGATATAGTTTTTTTCCCCTTGTATATGTTCGGATTTTTTTAGTTCAATTAATGAGTTGTGTATAGTTAACTGGATTTATGCATGTTGTTGGGAATTGATTATCACCTAGTTTCTTTAACTTTTGAGTAGAATAGAATGAATTGTTGGCTTTATTACAACCCATATCCAATTAAATCTCATTAATAGAAAATAGTTTTGGAGAGTTATCTATAACTTATAATGTTATGAGAATGTTATAAACTTCTTCAATAGAAAATAGTCATCATGTTTATCTTCAATGTTAAGAGTGTGTTTGATTATTATTAAAATTAATTTTTTTTTTTTAAGGTTGATTAAATGTGTGGTTGAAAAGTTGTAAAAAGTTGTGGATTCATGAAATGAATGGTTAAAAATAATTTTGACTTTGACTTCAGTTTTTTAATAAAATTTTAAGTGAAATCAAACAAACTCTAAGAGAATATTATAAATCTCTTCAACGGAAAATAGTTTATGGCCTGAAGTTGATGTCCTCCCAATGACCATAGAGAATCACAAGTAAGAATTTAGTAACCATTATAAATATTTTAAAGGTCAATGACCATGGAGAAACATGAGGAAAAGTTCAATGATCATTTGACAACATGATTAGTCTCAGTTGGACAAAGTTAACGGCATTAACATGCCTCTAAGGATTTTCATTACCCATGTTAGCAACTTCTTTAACAGAATCCATCGAAATGATGAATGGATATCATGTTTGGAAGTTGAGTGACTATGGAGAAATACTTGGAGGTTTAGTGACCAATGAGTAATGCTCGAAGAGAATCCAAGTGAAAGCAATAACCAGAATGATAGTAGTGTGTCAACAAACAACTATAAGATAAATTGATTACAAATATGTAGTGAGTCTGAAATAATTAATCTCGAGAGTGATCGTTCAGATTTATTAGCCTAACCACTAGATTCCTTATATTTGTATGGTAAAATCTCATGTAGAAAGGTGCAGCAATACCCAAGCAATCCATGTTGTCACGAATTCGATCTCTAAATTTGTCCTTGTCGCTAGCTCCATTGTCTTGGTTCATAGATGAAAAAATGTCTATCTCGACAGATATTTTCTGGAACCCCCTAAAAAGCTGGTCAGAAGGTTCTCCACTGCATCTCGAAATTTGGGCTCCGTTTTGACCTAGGGACTCTTGAAATGATTGATAATTTAATACTTAAGTGATTGTTCATCATAGTTGCCAAACAATGCCCTATTCATATTTTTCAAATCAGTCCATGAGTTTGTTGGTTTATCCATCATGGTTCTTGAATTTTATATATTTTGCATGTTAGACCTTAAATTGTCTAAAGTCTGTAAATTGGTCAATGAATTTGTAGAATTTTGCATATTGATCCCTAAACTTTGTGGATGCTACAAATAGGTCCTTGAACATTTTATTTGATGTAATATGTTCCATGAACCTTTGGAACGTTTGAATCAATCCCTAATCTTTTGAAATTCTACAAACTAGCCTATAAAGACTCGGAGTTGTGCAAATCAATCTCTAAATGTTGAAAAGGTTGCAATTTGGTCCATGTTTGCATTGGAATGGGTTGGATCATGTGATTAACTCCATTAAAGAGAAAATTAGGCCCTACATTGTATTTTCGACCCAATTTTGAAAAAATCGGCACTCACAATTCTTTGAAAAAGTCCACGTCTCTAGATCTGCTCCGTGATTCATACTGCTTCCATTTTCGACGTGAGTTCCAATTCTCCAAAATTAACTTTCAAAATCGAAGACCGATTTAGAGATAACACCAAATCTGCAAAAATTCTTATAAAATTCTATAAATTCCACATAGTTTTCACAAAAAATTGCTCAAATAGCTTGCATTCCATCATAAATCCAATGAAACAAAACCCTTTAGACGAACGACTAGGAAGTTTCCTTTCATTTTATTTCTTTTTTTTTACTAAACTTTTGTATTCTCAGTGCATTTTTTTTTCCATAGTTTGCAATTTTTGTGTTTATAAATTTTATTTTTAAAATTGGTTGATTTCTTACTTTTTCAAATGATTTTTATTTTATTTTTTGTAATTTTCTTAGTTTGAAATTTGAAGATTCATACAATTTGTTCAATAATTTTTAAATTTTTCATTTTTTATGTTGCACATACTGATTTGTGCTTTTCAATTTGCAATTTGAAGATTCATGATATTTATTCATAAAATGTTAGATTTTTCATTTCCAATGTGGTCCCTAATTCATTTTTTTGTGCATATTATGTGGTGCGATTTATTCTTGTTTGGGATTTTGTAGTTGGCAATTAACGAGAACAGTTACACTATTTAATTAAATTACATGCTTCGCTTTTTTGGTTCATAGTGTTGAGTTACTATGAATTATTGTCATAAAATTACATGTGTTATTTTACACGTAAATGTGTATTTCTCATTAAAAAATCAGATGTTGTATTATTTGTACCGTAAGGTTACAGGTTATATTAGTTTTCTGATATTGTATTATTAGGCTTAAAGTGATTAGTATTGTATTGTATTATTTGTATTATAAGGTTACATTTCATGTTATTTTCTGTGTTTTTAAGTTATATATGAACCAATTTACTAAGGCTACATATAATATGTTTGTGTGTGCTTATAAATAATTATAAGTCGGTCAAACATCATTTTTATCCATACATTTTGTATGATACACAACTTTTATCCACACATTTTGTAAAATCCACTGCTTATAATCTATAAAAATATTAACCAAACATACACATAATCTATTGATATGTATATTTTTATGTTGTATTTGAATCTAGGGTTATAAGTTGTGTTATTTATTATCACAAATGTAAAGATGTGCATTATTTTCCTATTTTTGTCTGACTTATGAATTTATGGGTATCGAAAAGGTGCGACAAGTACAACCACAATCGGAGGATATGCATGATATTAGTGTAGCGGACAACAAATAGGAAGATAAAGTTACAGGACTTGTAATTTCATTGACAACCAACATTTTTTACTATACACTACAATTTTTGAACATTCAACATGTATAATTTTCCTTTTTGTGCAACATTGTAATTTTTCTAACTTCACTTGCGTCTAAAATAAGTCATATGCAGCTAGAATGGTAAACGTTGACAGAATTTTAGCTAGTATGTTTTCAATTTCAGAACATTAACCATTGCAGTTGAACATAACAGAAAAAGTTCAAATCAAAAACTTACGATAAGTGTAACTCTATAAGAAGTTACAATAATCATAACCTAGTTGTCAAAATATAAAAAATATGGACATTATGTAACAACGCAACTAACATTTTCAAATTCAAATTGTTAAAAACCACTGACAAGATTAACAAAGTACAAGTTACACTCGTTGCAACTTATTTGCAGGGTTTCCTAAATTATCTTTTTTTTCTTTGAACTGGGAGTCTATGTTGTAATTTTATAAAATTTAACAAAAATCAATATTTATCAATTTGCCCCCAATTTTTACCCTATTTGTGTAATTTGCCCTCCATTAAATTGCCCCATTCCAAAGTGGCCATATTAAATTCATCATCTCCATCTGCATTCTGTTGGGCCAAAGTCTCCAATCCGTCAATCAAATTGCTCGGACCAATAGCGTTTCCTACATTTTTGACGGGATTTTTCATAAATAAACCACTTTTAAAAATAATTCTAATTTTATCAACTTAACAAATTTATTCTAAAAATACTACATTCTTAAAATTATATTAATTAATAAAATAATAAATTAAAATTAAATCTATACTACAAAATATATATTTCCACGTGAATTCACTTAAATTTGCATTTGAGTCCTTAATTATTTGCACAATAAGTCCTTCATCTTTATAAAATTTTCACTTTAGTCCCTATACTTCCTCTTTTATTTCAATTTCGTCCTCTTTTATTTGCAACCTAAGTCCTTCAACTTTTAAATTTTTGCAACTTGATCTCCATATTTATACTTTTATATCAATTTAGTCCTTTGTAGTATCACTATTTGATACATATGTTACAAATGATATTGTGTATCAATGTTTGATACAAATGTTACAAAATGATATTTTGTAACAATCGTATTACAAATTGAAATATAAAATATCGATGATACAAAATATTAATTCACGTAATATGTATTGTATAAAATAACATAATATAATCAGAATATATTCATTGATGATACAAAATATTATTTGTAACATTTGTATCAAACAATGATACACAATATAATTTGTAACATTTGTAACAGATTGCGATA
Source organism: Forsythia suspensa (assembly GCA_023638005.1). NCBI lineage: Eukaryota > Viridiplantae > Streptophyta > Magnoliopsida > Lamiales > Oleaceae > Forsythia > Forsythia suspensa. The sequence goes on along the minus strand of CM042666.1, from coordinate 27,943,363 downwards.
CTAAACAGAAATTGTTACAACTGTTACAACTGCAAAATCAACTCTAAACTTTAATAAGTTCATTATAGTATGATATAGATATGTAACACAATGTTAAATTTAACAAATAAAACTATTGATTTCATCATTTGTAACATACGTAACATCAGTGATACAAAATATCAATTCATGTAACATGTGATGTGTAAAATAACATAATACAAAATGTAACATATTCAGTGATGTAAAATATCATTTGTAACATCTGTATCAAATAGTGATACAAAGGACTAAATTGATATAAAAGTATAAATATGGGGACCAACTTGTACAAATTTAAAAGTTGAAGGACTTGGATTGCAAATAAAAAAGAAGACGAAATTGAAATAAAAGAGGAAGTATAGGGACTAAAGTGAAAATTTTATAAAGATGAAAGACTTATTGTGCAAATAATCAAGGACTCAAAAGCAAAATTGAGTGAATTCACGTGGAAATAGTCATTTGATTTTAATTCATTATTTTATTAATTAATATAATATTAATTATGTAGTATTTTTGGAATAAATAAACTAAATTGTTAGATTTAGAATTATTTTAATATTTGTAAGTAGTGGGTATAATATCCACTTTTTTCACTAGATCATGTTCGAATGTAGGCTCACACAGATGTGACCCAATTTTACAATAAACAACAATGAGAAAAATGTAAGTTACTGTTATAGACTAAAGAGAACAATAGAAGATAATATAGAAAAAATGTGTATTTTATTATATTAATAGATCCATGTATATAGAGTTTCAAAGACATGTAGATTAGATAAGAAATATCCAAATATAGTCATCAATATTATTTTCCATTTTGACAACATCCCCCTTTAATGACCATCATTACAATTACTGCTTTGTTAAAAATATTGTTTGGTAAAAACCCAATGGGACAAAAAAAAAAAAAACCAAACGAAAGAAAAAAATAACTATTAAAAATTTGGAGTAATCAAATGATGCATCATTAAAACCTTGTCAAAAATATTCAATGGGATAAAACCTGAACGAATGAGAAAAGAGTATAATTATTCCTCCTGATTTCAAGAACAATGAGTTTTGAACTTACTATCAAAATTTCACAACAATCAAACTGCGGAATGTTGAGTTAACAACATTTGATCACAGCCGCATAGGCTATCCAAATTTTGTGAATTTTTTAACTTTTGTTCTCGAATTTTTCTCTATTTTGGATGAGTTTCTTCGTGCTAATAACGTGTTATAAACTAGAGAGAATATAGAAAAATTGTGTATTTCATTATAATAATGGACCCATATATATAGAGTCAAAGACATGTAGACTATGTAAAAAATATCTAAATATGGTCATCAATATTGTTTTCTATATTTTATAACAGTTAAATATATTGGAGGATAAAATTACTCAAAACTAGAGTTGGTAATGGGCCGAGCTAGACCCAAGAGAAGGGTCGAGCCATGGCTTGGCCAGTCCAAAAAATACAAGCCTGGACCGAACCGTGGCTCATGGGCCACACGGGCCGGTCCGCAGGCCGCACGTGAATTTTTTCTTTAGTTTAAAAAGTTAAAAAGAAATAAGTTATAATAAAATTGACATTTCAAACCTTCTCGTTTTTTCGGGCATGAGACCGACTACTTTTAGCGTAGCAGGGTTAAAATTGTACACGAACAAGTTGTTACATGTAAAATTTTTGATAAACTTAAATATCGACACTTAAAATGAATAAAAATGAAATAAATTTATACAAACTATACTTACATTTTATGTATCCAGTTCTTGCACCGCTTCGGCCAATATGAGATCTACTTTATCTTGGATTCGAAGTTCTGCATCTTCTCAATCTTTTAAACACATTAAACTCTCTAATATGTCTGGTTTTAGTATTGACCTCATATCATTCAGAATCCTACCATCTGTACTAAAAGCAGACTCTGATGTTACATTTGATACCGGAGGTGTTAGTAAATCGTGTGCTATAATAGAAACAATTGGATATTGATGCTTGTTTTTTCTCCACCACTTAAGTATATTTCTTCGCATCTTTATCTAACAAATTAAGCATGTAGTAACTAAAATATCTAGCTAATTCTAAAGATACGTCTCTAATATTTATTTCTACATTTGTGGCACGGGAAAGCGAAGAAGAAGAACTAGATTGTTGAGTTCTCTTAAGAAGAATGAAAATCCAATAATCGTTAACGTCATTTGTTGATGAAGAAGGGATTAGTGCAGGAGGTCTTCTAACATTCCTAACGTTTTTTGCCGCATAAAAGCCGTACATTTTACATAATGTTTTTTCTAAATTACCATAAGTTATTGGATTATCGTAACTTAACTTATTAGAAATTTTTGAAATAGTATATTTTGTACCTTGTAAATTCACTCTAGGGTCCATAATTGACGCTAACGAAAACAACATAGGCAGTTGTTCCCAATATTTTCTAACCTTAATCTCCATTGCTACTACAATATCAGAAAAAATTACAAATGTTTTATACATATTAAAATTAATTGTAATAAAATTAAAATAATTTAAAACTAATGGACTAGTAAGGTAATATACTAGCGCACATGCGTTTGTGGTGTTGAAAAAAACTTTTAAATTTTTTTTCCCATGGAATGTAATTTTCCAATCACATGTTTGCAAATCGTATGGACCGTGTAAATGTCGACCATTATAATAAGCAATTATACAATTTTCATAAACTTCACATGCTTGAAGCATTAAATAAGTATAGTCCACCTATTGCCTATGTCTGTACATAAAAATTTTGTTGGAATTGAATTTTCTACTCATAATTCATCAAATACTTGTTTTCAAGAATGTGAAGCAATAATATAATTTAAGGTATACCTAACTTTTTCTAATTGCGGGCCTATATACTTTAAACCATCTCGGATAATTAAATTTAAAATATGACATACACATCGAATATGAAATAAAATTATACCAAAATTCATATTTAATTCTTGAACTAATTTATCTATTACTATGTTATTAGACACATCATTATCAAAAGTGAAACTGCGAATTCTAGATTCGTAGTTAAATTCTCTAATAATATTCATTAAATAATTAAAAATTTGTATCACATTATGAGGGTAATCAATTACTTTAAAAGCAATTATTCTTTTAGGCATAATTCATAGTTGATCAATATAATATAAAGTGGCATCAATATATCCTTTATAATTTATATCAGACCATAAGTTCAAAGTGAATAATACAGAATATTTAGTTAAATTATTTATTATATTTTCTTTCTTTTTATTATATAAAGCAATAGTATCAACACGAAGATGTTTCTAGCAAATGGCACATACTTGGTTGAAGATATCTTTATACAAATTTGGTGAAGTGAGGACTTTCCACTATATTAAGCGGGAACTCACCACTGGCCATTAACTGAGTCATGTCTTCCCGACGCATATAGTCTTGTGAATACACACAGTTGTTAAGATTCGGAGTAGACTAGAAGATCCACCCGAAAATTCGAAATGAAGTTGAGCTTGATTGGTATCAACCCCTCTATACTTTTGCATACACTTAGAAATATATCGGTTTAGATGGCTCACCATTTGCCATGTAAATTGTTGTTCACAATATTTACACATTGCCTTGAAGGTTGGTTGTCCGTCTCTGCTCCACCACCATGCACTAATTTGAAATGATCCCAACAACGAGCCTTTTGTTTTGTGGCTCTTCGTTTAGTAGTCGATCATTCATTGTAATAGTGTTGGCCGTTTCTAATTCTTCATCGATATCCTTTAAATCGACAATTGAATCAGTACTCTCAATCCCATAATTATCACCAAACTCGGGAATTGGAACATCATTTAATCCACTAAAATCATCATAAATTTGGTGGTCGGCACTTCTTTGTAAGTTGTATTGACCCATGTAGAAAATATAAATGTAGAATGTAGAAAACTAAAAATGTAGAAATTCAACTATAAATTGTACAATAAAAGAGTTAAGATTCACAATATAATTTTTTCAGATTGTGTAGGTTGAGAAAGTTGTGAATTTGTGAAGACTATAAAAATTTAGGGGGGTATTTACAGAAAAAAATAGTCGATTGAAAAAAAAATTAAAGGGACCAAAACAGTCACAAAAGTGACCGTTGAGCTCGCAACAGTTACTTTTGTAATTGTTGAATTGGTCTCCAGCTTTTAAAAGCTGGGGACCAATGGCCCACGACCCGGACTGGCTCGCGGGTCTGATCCACGGACCAATCCATGAGCCAGCCCATGGACCGACCCGTGGTTTTCAAGGCCTATGTCAGTTCGACGCTTGAATTTTTTCTTCGACCAGGACCCGATCCTGTCCTTAGACGAGTCCGGGCCCCCAACCGGTCCGGTCCGGTCCAATTGCCATCCCTACTCAAAACAATAAAAGCTTAGCCAAACAGGCGAGCACACATGCGGGCATGATGAAAAAGCTGTTTGTAAGCTATTGGGAAATTGACGTAAATGAAACTAAACAAGGTCAATTGACTATTTTAGCACTTCTTTTGTTTTCAATTTTAGTACCCATTTTGTTGGGTCTCACTTCCGAAAAGGCAACTGTTACCTTTTGAATTCCAAAAGTCAACTCGCTACCCTTTGAATTGAACTAATATCATTTTAATGGTTGAGTACAAATACTTGGGATTGATACAAAATATACAAAGAAAATTTGGTTGGAGAATTTTTGATATGCTGAGGAGTATCATCCTATCAATAATTATTTAGGAAAATGCAATATTCTATACAAATTACAAAAAGGTTAGTGTGTTGAGATTGTCAATGATAGACAATTGATGTTATTTCCTTATATATAAGATTGTATAGGTGTGTACATATCATAGAGATTAAATAGGAGATTATATAGACAAATTTCTAGGAACTAATTGGGATTCTAACCATATTTATATTATGTATTTCATAAACTTATAATGCAATGAGAAATAAACCAGTTTATCAAACTTGCTCTCATGGTATCAGAGCCAAACAAGGTTCTGAGAATATTTGCAATCTAAGCCCAGAAATTAATCCCAAAATCCTAACTCACAAATCCACAAATACCAGCCAAATCAATTCCAAAAATCAAACCCCAGTATATCAAAAAAATCAAATCACAACCAAATAGCAAACTAAATTCATTTCAAAACAAACCCCAAACTTAAAAATAGGTCCTTGAAGGCCATAAACGCGATCCACTGCTACCACTTGAAGGCGCTTTGAAGCCCACCTGGCAAATGATTTCATATTCTCCTTTTTTTATTTGTGTGTGGTAGTTTTTTTTTTTTTTTGTCTATCAAATCTATTTATTAAAAAAATGAGTGAAGCTATTGAATCCTTTGGAACCAAATCATTCCAATTCTTGTTCACTAAGAGTGCCTTTAATGTCGGCATTCAACTTATCGAAACAAATTACGATGTGTGGTCTCAATTAATGGAGGTGCATATTGTTTGAGGAGAAAAAATCTCGCCACCTACTAATAAAAATACTATACATTTGACCTCCTTAGATTATAACATTTTGTCAGATCTCTTTGCATCGGATCACTACTACTTTATCTTGTGTTATTATTTTTGGCTTGATCATCGTAATAAAGTGGTCATGATCATTGTGTGTTTAAGGACATTCACACTCTTTGAATAAGGACATTGAAAACGATTGGTTTCCGCCATGACCCGGTCGGGGCGTCTCAAGAGTTCCAACGGTTCAAACAAACCTACATACATAATCACTCACCGCAGAACAAGAAAAAGTCGGTGATTATATAAATTCCAGTGGCTTTCCAGCTGCTGCAGTTCCTCAAACAAAGAATACGATTCAAGACATTGCTAACCACTACAAACACCGGACCACTTCTACACTTATTTTGAATAGTACATGGATAATTGATTACGGTGCTACTTGATCATATGACATTTAATGTTAGGCAAGTCACAAATCTTAACTTTCATCCTCCCAAAATTGTGTCACCACGCAAACGGTAATACCACCCCAGTTGTTTGGGAAGGGTCATCCCACCTACTAATACTTTACATCTTGACTTCTTTAGATTATAACCTTTTGTGATTCACACTTGGCAAACGATTGGTTATGGTGTTAAGAGAGGAAAATTATATTACTTGGACTTGGAGGCAGACACTTCCAACAGATTACAACAGGCTTTGGCAGTAGAAAGCACTCACCGACGAAGATAGCTAAGATCTTGCTTTGGCATCGACGTTTGGGACATGCCTCATTTGGTTATTTAAAAAGGTTGTTTCCAAGTTTGTTTACGAATTTAGATATTTCTATTTTCAAATGTGGTGTGTGTGAACTTGCAAAAAGTCATCGTGCCTCATTTCCTTTGATATTAAATAAAAGTAATGTTCCTTTCATGATTATTCACTCTGATGTTTGGGGACCATCCAAAGTTTCCACATTGGGAGGGTCACATTGATTTGTTACCTTTATAGATGATTGTACTCGAATGACTTGGTTGTGTTTGATAAAATCCAAATCAGAAGTTAGCTTGCTGTTTCAAAAATTTTATAATACCATTCGTACACAATACAATGCCCGAATACAGATGTTACGTAGTGATAATGGCGGAGAATACTATAGTTTTGAACTTCAATTATTTTTGGCCTTTTATGGCTCGATCCATCAAACCAGTTGTCCAGATACACCTCAATATAATGGTGTGGTCGAACACAAAAATAGACACTTATTGGAGGTTGTTCGCGCTTCCCTCATTGAGGCTCACATGCCCTTATGTTACTGGGACGAAGTTCTTCTCTCTGCAACATATCTCATCAAGTGTTCCATCTCGTTCTATCAAATTCAAGACACCCTTCCAGACACTTGCAGAGCTGTTGTTGTCCCCAACATTCCCAAATTTCTCCCCTCATATCTTCGGGTGTGTTGTCTATGTTCATCTTCTCAAACACAACGCAGTAAGTTAATGCCTCGAGCCCTGAAATGTGTTTTTGTTAGCTATGATGTTCATCAAAAAGGATACAGGTGCTATCATCCCCCTACTAAACGCATGTTTATCACTATGGATGTTGTCTTTCATGAAAATACTATGTATTTCTCCAAGTTTGATATTCAGATAGGGTATTTTAAGGAAATTCAGACTCCTTTATACAACCTTGAGAAAAAAGTTGTGGAAGTATATGATCAAAATGTAGGTGATTTTGATTCTAGTGGTCAAAACTTGGATGCAAGTGGTGATACCCTACACAACGATACAATAAGCGTAGAAGTGGATGAGTTGGAGCCTAGTGGTCAAACTTTGGATCAAAGTGAAAATGAGCACCCTAAAAGCCAGGAAACGTCTGAAACCGAGTCTGAGTCTCTTCCAATAGATACACCAAACCAATCGTTGTCCGAGGATATTCTTTATATAGTGCCTAAGTAATCCAAGAAACAGTTACCACATCGTCTCACTAGAGGTATTCCAAAACCTACATATGAACCTCAATTATCTAGTAACGTAAGATATCCCATGAACAATTTTATGTCTATACATCGCTTGTCACAAACAGATCATTCATTTGTCAATCAATTATCTATTGTATCTATACCTAATAGTGTGCATGAAGCCTTAACTAATCCAAGATGGAAAGCTGCGATGAATAAAGAGGTGGCTTCCTTGCAGAAGAACCAAACTTGGGAACTCATTGACCGTCCCACACCAAAATTGGATGTCGATGGATCTTTACTTTGAAATACAAAGCTAATGGTACAATCGAACGTTTTAACGCAAGATTGATAGCAAAAGGATACACTCAAACTTATGGAATTGACTACACTGAGACGTTTGCACCTGTAGCCAAAATCAACACAGTCCGGGTCTTGTTATCCTTAGTTGCAAATTTGATTGGCCGTTACAACGGTTTGATGTGAAGAACGCATTCCTACTTGGTGAACTCTCTGAAGAAGTCTATATCGATCTCCCATCAGGGTTCATGGTAACAGAAAGACAAAAACAAAAGGTGTGCATGTTGAAGAATCAATATATGGATTAAAACAGTCCCCTAGAGCATAGTTTGGACGATTCACCAAATCCATGACAACCTTTGTTTACAAACAAAGCAATTCAAATCACAAGTTATTTTTAAAGAAGCGACATGAAAAAATTAATGCACTCATTGTACATGTGGATGACATGATTGCCACTGACAACGACTCAAAAGAAATGGAAGCTTTGAAGGAATACTTGTCCATGGAATTTGAAATGAAAGACTTAGGCCCTTTAAAATACTTTATGGGAATTGAAGTATCTCGATCAAGTAAATGAATCTTCCTATCTCAAAGAAAGTATGCCTTAGATCTACTTTATGAAACTGGTATGTCAACCAGCCAGCCAGCTGACACTCTAATGGAAGAAGGCCTGAAGTTATGTATTGAGACAAGCCAAGTACCAGTGGACAGAAGGAGATACCAGAGACTCGTTGGAAGACTAATGTACTTAGCTCACACAAGAACAGATCTTGCCTATGCTCTGAGTATCGTTAGTCAGTTCATGCATAATCCCGGTGAACAACATATGAATATAGTCATGCGCATTTTGAGGTATCTAAAATCTGGAGGGAATTCTATTCTCTAAAAATACAAACAAGCAAAATATCGAGGTATATACAAATGCTGACCGGGCCGGAGCAATTGATGATAGACGATCAACTTCAGGATTCTTTACTTTTATAGGTGGGAACTTAGTTATATAGTGGGGTAAAAAACAGAATATTGTTGCAAGATCTAGTGCAGAAGTCGAGTACAGAGGAATAGCCTTAGAAATTTGTGAATCACTATGGTTGAAATTTCTCTTACAGGACCTAGGCTATTCCCTAAAGCAACCAATTCAACTATATTGTGACAATAAAGCAGCATGTGATATAGCCCATAATGCAATTCAACACGACCATACAAAGCATGTTGAAGTAAATAGGTTCTTCATTAAGGAGAAACTAGATGAAAAAATTGTGGAATTACCAAACATTCAGTCAAAAGATCAGTTAGCTAATATCCTTACAAAAGGGGTATCCAATCGGGTGTTTTCAAAATTCTTAGACAAGTAGAACATATATGATATCTATGCACCAACTTGAGAATGAGTGTTGAGACTTGAGATTGTCAATGATAGTCAATTGATGTTATTTCCATATATAGAAGATTGTATAGGTGTGTACGCATCATAGATATTGAATAGGAGATTATATAGACAAGTTTCTAGGAACTAATTGGAGATTCTAACCCTATTTATACTCTGTATTTCATCAACCTCTAATGCAGTGAGAAATAAACCACTTTATCAAACTCGCTTTCACCGTGGACCTCCGGTATCAATTTCTCTTAGAAATAACAAACATATGTTCTATACAAAACCAAGCATATATAGAAATACAACAAGTGTTATTTGTAATAAATTTAAGGATAAATAAGTCAAATAAACTTTTTTTTTAATCGTTCTATTAGTTTAGAAGAGAAAATAAAAGAAGAAAATGCCTATGACAAGTTGGATTTACATATTTTATACATCGTCATTCTTCTTCTCATGTGCTTAGAGTAACATGTCTATCGTCATTCGCCAGCTCTTATGGTCGATTTTTCATCTTCGGACCACGGAACTCGATCACTAACGTGGCAGTGGAGCACATTGGCACGTCTGGAACATCCTGATAGGAGACTGGTAGTTGGAAGCAAAGCACTCCAGAAACGTATTGGCTAAAGCAATGTTTCAGCAATGTTGTCATGGAATGGATGGTTTTTTAGAATCTACTGATTCTTTAGCACTCTTTACAACCAAGTCATAATTGATAGAAGCCAGTTGAGACAAGTTCTGATGACAAAATGAAATAAAATGAGTATGTATGCTGTTTCTTCTCTAAGAAAACTATTTGGTTAAAAACATTGTTAATCATCCAACTTATTTCTTTCAGATTAATCAGTGAACTTTCGTTCTTGTTTCAGTTTAGGTACTAGTTCTGCCCCTTTTGCTTAATTAACAGAAATGTTGGCATGGCTAAAGGAAAATCCGTTAGTACATTGTTTTTGTCGTCCAATTGGGCAAAGACGTGTCATGTTGGACGATAAAAGCAATGCATTAATGACTTTTTATGCCAAATCATTTTTCCATTAGACATTTCAGCATTTCTGTTAATTCAAAAGACGGGGATAGACCTGACCTGCCCACAAAGAAATACAAATGAAATTTCATTTGTTAATTTGGAAACTAAAAATTTCGGTGACCAAAGTAAAACAATGCTATAAGTGGGGTGAGTGACGGTGTTTTTTAACCGAAAAACCATTATCTGTAAATTATTGCACTTCCATTATTCAGTTGGAAGGGAGGGGCGTGACAATGTTGAATGATCTTGAAGTGTTTATACTAGAGATTCTCACCTTAAATGAGAAATTACTGAATGAGTACGTCATATTAAGGGCAGGAGGGCCAAATTCTGCCAAATTTCCACATTCATCCCCCTGTTTCCAAGGCAAACAATGGAACTTGATCAGTAATAACACTAAATGCGGGAAAGCAATAGAGATAGGCCACATTTGGTTTAGACTGTACGTCCTTCAAAACTGATTGTAACGATACCAATATTTCATGATTATACATCAAAATGAATAAATTGAACATTCGTATTAAAATGAATAAATTGATATATCAGTTTGATCCAAACAGTCTATTTACTTTCTCTTTGTTTTATTATCAGTAGATAACGAGTGACTCGAGCATTGACATTGAAATTGAAAGAATAAAATGATATCATCAAGCGCAAAAGCCTACTGCACATCGAACATCTTCATCTCATACATTCAGCAAGGGAGATTGTTGGTTCAAGTCTTGAGTCAATCACTAGTAAAATTAAAAATCTGATTCTGACTTGTTTAACTGAGAGGTTTAGCAGAATAAAATGCAATAACACGCTTACTTCTTCGTCCTGTATGTTGCTGTACGAGCTGCTGCTGCACGAGGCACTGCCTGTCTCGGTTATGTCATCAAAATCACTACCTCCGTGAACATTTTCATCTTCTGGATTCCAAATATACCGGCTCATAAAATAACTAGTGTCTTGCACATCAGCCGATGGTATGAATGTAGCCTGTGGGAAATTGGAGAACTCTAGTGAATTTTCTGAATTTTTCGACCAATTGGTGGGGGTGGGTGTGTGTGTGGGGGTGGGGGGGGTGGGGTGGGGTATGGGGGAAGAGGTAGATGAGACCTTCTGCCTTGCAAGAGTGTCCCAATTAATATCCTTAAAAAAATGATGTTGTTTCACCTGAGAGTGAATGGGATAAATTTTAGTGTCCTGATTTGTTAACACGATCTTAAAACCTCGTTTTAATTAAGTGGGAAATTTTTTACCTCTCTAGCCCCAGTTGCACCCAATCTTTGAACCGGATTTTCAATCAGCAACCTGAAAGACACATAAATATTCATTCAAGCTCACTGAAGTTTGCAAGTGCAAATATTGTTTTGAATAAACACCTGCTATAATTATGCTTATACAAAAATAAAGCATGAAATTCAGTATCTTGGCAACGCTACCAATTACCAAGGGCAAAAAAGGACAAAAAATTGTAAACGACAAGTAGAAATGTTTTAGAATAGGTGCTTTCAGATTTCATCACTACACACAAGGATGGTTGGTTTCCCATCACACCCTGGAGAGGAGATGACTCTCACATGTACCTATATAACACTAAACACCATCCTTTTGATACAATGACTGCCTTAAGTTGATGGTACCAAAACAGAAAGTGTACAAATTCCTTTTCCTAAAACTTACTTGTCCATCAAATCATAAGCTTCATAGCTAATTTCCTCAGGTACCTTGGGCCAGGGAATGTCCCTATTCATGATATTATCGAAAATTTGCTGCATTGAAAGGCATGTGATCTGTAAGTCCACATAAAAGTATACAGACAACAAAATTAAAGCAATAACTACTTCATCTTTACAAAAATTTATCAACATTAAGAGAAGCAAAAAATCAGAATCTTCATGCAATTATAAATGAGATTAAATTTGCAAATAATAAATCCCAATGTATTTTTGAAAAATTACAATAATAAACTATTTGGGATAATTAAATTACCTCTCTTTCTAGGAAAATTAAGTAGAGTACAACCCATATAAAAGACTTAATCTGTATAAATGATTTTAATGGATATGACTTCTGGATATCTTACTAAAACCAATCTCTTCTGAGGTTTAAAAATGTTAAACCGGTAAAATGCAGATTTGATCAACTACCATAAGAGTTAAAACCAAAACCCGTCTTACTGCACCCTTGTAGTGTTATATGTAGAACCATATAATGGCACTACAGGACTAGTGATAAATGCCTTCTTAAGTTCCATAAAGTCAAATACTTAACGGGACGAAGAAAATTGATAAATGAGAGGGCTAACTCAAAACTGTTGAACAATTATCCATTCAAGTAGCTGAAAGAACTCCTAGAATGCCCCATTACAGTTTTTTGGATTTACACAAAACTGATAGCCTTTGCAATCACGAGTGCTGGATCTAGTTTCTGATATATTAATGGCCTCATCAATAAACAAATTACTCTCAGAAGTCAAAGGTTTGCAACAAAGTAAAACAATCATATTATGTTACAATCAACTGTTCAGAAAATGTGCCAAAGTGAAAAAGAAAATTAGCATCCCATTGGCTAACTAGATTGCATAGTATTGAAGCAAAACCTTGAGAACTAAAGAGATGTTGCAAAGGCAAATACTCATTAGTCATAAGTAAAATTCCTTGTCACTTAACCCGCAGGTTATCGAATAAAGATTGCGTACATGTGGATGTTCAGCATTAAAAGGTGGAATTCCTACTAGGAGCTCAAAAAAAATGACACCCACAGACCACCAATCAGCTGTTGCACCTAAAAGAAGAAAATCAAAGAGAGATAAAGACAACCGCAACATTGATAACTGAGAAAGCAATAAATGTCACCTGTTCACTCATATAGAAATATAAATTTATCAGAAGATAGATTCAAACCATGTCCCATTCCAAGGAGTATCTCTGGTGCCAAGTAGTCGGGGGTTCCAACAACAGAATGCTTTTGCCTCTGTTCTCTTTTGACTGGTGAATGGGCTGCAGCTTTTGGTTTATCATCCCCAAGAAAAGCAGACGGACCAGATAAGTCCTCTGTACTGTTTATAAGACCAACTTTGGAGAGCCCAAAATCTGTCAACTGTAACAGTAGGGATTTGATTTGTGAGAACTGAAAAATACAATGGTAGATTGCAATAGTAGGACGATAAGAGAATCAAAAATAAAAAGTAAAGGAAGTACCAGGAGGAGCCAAAAAAAGTCAAAAAGATCTAGACTTCAACAAGGTCCATAATACAACAGTTAGATTTGATTAACTTGTGATGGCAGGGCCAGCCATCCTGGGGTTCAATTCAACTCAAGTAAATACCAGTGTTTGAAGCTTGTCTTCAGGTGACTGAAAGTTAAGAACTCAGGAGGGCATCCAATCTTATTAAATAGGTGAAAGCGAGTATAGGTTCCCTCAATGTTCTAAAGTGTTTAATTGTCTCGTACATACATGTCCATCAATATTTGAGGGGAGAACTTGATCCTAGGGCCCTTAAGTGTGTATTCTTAGGTTACTCCTCAACACAAAGAGGGTATAAATGCTAAAAAAACCCACCCACCCCCTTCCCCTTCCCCCTTCCCCCTTCCCCATAACATAGAAAAAATTGTTATTATGGACGTTTACTTTGTGGAGAATCAATACTTTGATGACACCTATACTCAGTGTGGGAATGACTCTAAAATGGAAGATAAGTTGGAAAAGAGTAGGGATCTCACAAACTGTTCAAAATAAGAATGTCACAACTCACAATTATGAAGTAGTCCCTCCGTCTCACATTACTTGTCGAACACCTTTTGGCACGAAGTTTAAGATATATTGCCTTCACGCTTACAATTTAAAATTTCATTTGTGCCCTCCACTTTTTGCCACATGTGTTGATGAGGGTTTGAATATCAAGACACATTCTTCTCTCAAAATTCGATTGCTAACTTTACACGAGCAAATTAGGAATCAAAATATAAATCATTTTTAATTTTTGGATAGTGACATTTTCCACAAGTCATCTAAAATGGGAAGTGTCTCGTATAACATGAGGAGGGAATATAAGTAACTTTTATATACTGACCTTGATGTGACCATCTGGACCTATCAGCAAGTTGTCTGGCTTCAAGTCCCTATGAATGACATTTAATGAGTGCAGGTACTCTAAAGCAAGAACCTGAAAGAAACAGATAGAGATATATCGATCATTGAGGAGAAGAACTGAAACTAGAAATCAGTACCCATAATTTAACGCAAGAATAATAACAGTCCTTACAACTTCTGCAATATATATACGTGCCATATCTTCCTCCAAGCAGCCTAGGTTCCTCAGCAAAGAGAAAAGATCTCCTCCATTTAAGTACTCCATAACCAAATAAAGATTTTCCCTGCACGTGAAAGAATAGAAAAACCGGACCTGTTCACATTCATATTATAAATTAGTAAACAAGGTTTTATGTTCAACTGCTGCTAAAATAGGTGCAATCTCCACCGAGTTTGAAAATATAGCATCTGCTCACCACAAAAGGATTGCGTACTGATATTAAAATATCACGTTCAGCTAAGATACTTTCTACTGCATTTTTGCGAATCATATCAGCCTTCTTCAAAACCTGTAAAATTTCCAATAATGACTGTTTATAGAAAAGTACTGCATCAGGTTAGTTAATGTACAGTCATAAAAGCCTGGCTGTTCTCAATGCACAGATAACACTGGAGTGCTACTAATGGAAAAAAAGTTACAAAATTTCATTCCTTTAATCACTTATTTTCATTAATAGTAGCATGTTTTAGGTTTAAACAAAAACAAAACAAAAAAAAATGATCTGGTCAAAACTATTTGAAATTTCATGATTATACACCTTTGGACTATGGCATAGAGTCGGACCTTTATTGCAAATAAGTCTCCAGTTGCCCTTTTCCTGGCCAGGAAAACTCGTCCAAAAGCACCTCTGCTTATAGGTTTGATTATTTCAAAATCTTCAATAGATGTTCGATCCTTAGTACATGGAACAATGGGGCTTGCACGTAAACTACGAACTACATCATCTTCCATTGAACTATCATCATCAGCGATGGTATTTGATGATTCCACCTTTTCATCATCTATCTGCCCGCATAGCACTACATATTTCTCCCTGTCAAGTTTAAGAGAGACAAAAGGAAGTCAAGAGTAAAATAATTTGAAAATATGGACAGTATACACTTGCTACCTACTTATGAAAATTGAGCTTTTGCTAGATTTTTGATGAAAAAATGAAACTGGCGTGCACGTGATGGGGCATGTTGAGAAGATAATATAAATAAATATGTTTGTTTTATCTCTAAAAGCTTAAACTTTTAGATAATGTTATCCAACACTGAATAATTTATTGACTGTATACATGCATCCTGCAGGGTAATAATATGAAGTTGCACTAGAAGTATGTGATTTCCATTAAACAAAGTGCCATTCCCCACAATCCGCTTTCTCATCTTTAATCTCGTCAACTTTTGCAGAATTCACTCTCTTTTATCTTCTTCACTTGTGTTCAGCATATGATGATAGCCTGGCATCTTTTCAGCACGTCAACGTGAGGCTGCTATCCATAATGGTCGTCAGGTATAGTTGACTCTTCTATTGATTCACTGTTGTCATTTATTCTCATATGACTATTACAATATGTTTGATTTGGATTATACACCCCAGGTTGAAATCCCAGAGCTTTTGAATAGCTTGATTCATTATAGAATATTTAGAATGTGTTTTTAGTATATAAGTCGCTTCAGCAAGCTCATATTCGTATGAGCTTTAACATGTGTTCTTTTAATAATTTATCTAACAAGCCTCAAGACAAGCAAACCAATCTTCAGTGGCTCAGCTGATTTTACGGCCCTAGACCAGCAAAATTTCCATATGTTATGCAGAATATGATAACAACGGATAAAATAACTTATGAAAATTGAGCTTACTGCAATAGTTTCTCTATGCGTCTCCCAAATGTCTCAACAACAAGAGCATCCACCTTCCTATCGTGAATGGCATATTTGAGATCTTCTAAACGCTCAAGCATATACTCCAAGGTACTGTAATTATTATTGTTGACAATGGATACAGATCGAGCAATATCCAACAGCTTATGTATCTGTCTTACCATTTCATGGTGTAGTTAGTAAGTTAAATTACTAGCAATGTTTTTCAAAATATAAGTTACAGTCAAATGAGCAATAAAGAGAAATGCTTTTCACCTGTATCATACAAGGCAAAAGCATCAGTTAACCAAATTTACATGAGAAATATTAAGTCAAAAAATGTTTCTAGCAAAACAGTGCTAAAAATGAACCAAAACTGAATGAAACCCGTGAACTGCAATCTTAAACGGACAAAAGAGGCAGAAAATCAGCAGTTGGCATTCTATAACAGAAAGTCAGAAACAGTTACGCAATTCTGTAGTATGGCAAAACTCAACTAAGGATGAAGAACTTTAAATTTCTTTACACGAGGATCACAAAGGAAAACAATAATGATTTATAAGTAACAAAATAAAGCTCTTTAATTGGCATTTCTTGTTCTCTAATCTATTAGAATAAGGTTTTAAGAAAGCAGAATTTACGGAGTCAGAGGTCCGGGTAAAATGAAATATGTGAAACCAAGTAATGCAAATGGATCGCTAAGAAGAATGAAGAGGAACTACATTATGTTCAGCAACACAGACTAAAACTATCTGCTAGAATTCACTTAAAGAAAACTAGATGAATGATGGAACATGTATGATAATATAGAATAAAAAAACACTTTTCGGGATGGAAAAAGGCGGTAACTGAAATGAACATGATAGAGAACAATTCCATTCAGTAATCAAGAGTTCTAAAGACAAATTTTCCAGCATCTGGTGAAAGATTTAGATAGTTCCAAAAATCAATACCTGCTGATAACTTTCAAACTCAGATATTGTTCTCTGTCCAATCAGCAGAAGCTCTATCTGGCTCGTCCGTGGGGTTACTAAAGGCGATCGAGGTGTCAAGCTCCCTGGTGATGAGGCCTTCTTAATCTGATCAGGTATAGAGGCACAATTTTCACATGATACATGAGGACAATTGTGGAGATCATCCACGGGAAAAGAGTTATCAGCCTCACAAATGCAATCCAACATGTCTTCAGAGCATCGGAAAGAAAAGCTGTTGTGCTTTGGTGACAACCCCTCCGACTCTTCTGGTAAACTGGCTGCAGATACTCTCGCCACTTCAGGACTTCCCAACCCGGTGCTTGTGCTTTTTGGTGTCCATGATTCAAGTATTCTTTCAAGGGTCTCTGCAACTCTTTCAAGCCGTTCATTTACAGATAAACCTTTTAAATCACATCTATCTGCAATTGTACAAATTCTAGAGTGATGTTCAACATGGACTGTTGGTATTTCAACTTCACATATACGGCATATCAATGAATCCTCGTATACCATTTGGTGTTGATCCCAACCTCCCCAAGTTACTTGACGTACCATCAAGGAATCTTCTGAATGTTCGGGCTGATAGAGGGAGTATCAATATTTTCAGCACTATCTATTTCTTCTTTGTGTTGCAATTTATCGGATTTATCCTTCGAATGGGTATCAACAGTGTCATGGAATTTCCGGTTTTTCTCAGCTGCAGATGGAAGTTTTTTCCAAGATGACATCCTATAGCTTCCTGTGGATGAAGCAACACTCTTTGCAGTGCTAACCTCTTCAATTATTTGGTCTTGTTTGACATTCGTATTGCTTTGGTCCTGTTCATGGACTTTGTAAGTTTGTCTCTCATCACTTTCTTTCGAACCCTGTGACGCCCCAAGAACACCTTCAGGGTAGACACCAAGGTCACTAAATTGGTGTGAGGGCAGAATGTGATCTTCTACATAACCACTCTCCTTTTGGAACTGAACAAGCCGGGTGCAGCGACTGAGGATAAATAAGAGGCGTGTATGCCCTTGCTTGAGAGTTCCCATTGGTAGTTCTTGACGGCGGTCATCTAGATTCTGTACAATACCTTCACAATTTGACCAAAATTCGTTGGGTGACATCTTTGCACACTGCCTGGCTATAACTAACAAATCCTCCAGTCCTTCTTTACATTCAGGATTAGATTCTGAAGTCTTCTCAAGTATACTCACCAAATCCCCAGCAAAGACGCCCAAGTCAGCATTCACTTCTTCCTTTAATTTATCAAATTTTGACCGAATCATTACCATAATCTCCTGGCAAGAGTTCATATTGGAAGTTAAATGCATCGTTGAAAACGAGATAACAAGTAAGAAAAATACAAAAATCTCTGTGACAAGGCAAAATATTTGCGTTCATAAGCAGAAACAGGAGGGTACAGGGTGTATCTTGCATACCTCCGTGCGACCAACAGCTCGAGATTTCCAGAATGGAAGTGGTCGGACACCTTTAGAATTGAGTTCGTGAGAGAAGCTCTTAATATCTGGTGCTCTCTTTTTACGACCACTTGTTAGACGCAGAATAGCCTGGAAACGTGGAGATTGCATTTCCTTGACAAAAGCTGCATGATAACCCTACAATATGCACAGTGACATGAAGCTGAGCTACTTAATTCATTCATCTAACTTAATATCATAGAAGAGACCTCTAAAACTACTAATAGAATAGAACAACATTAAAGGATGATTACCTCTGACCCCGAACGGTGGGGAGAAGGGATTCTCAAAGATTTTGATTGACTCCATTGGGCCTTTTTACCTACAAACAGTAACATGCCATTCAGAATGATGTCATTTATCTCTTTCACCTAATTTTCTTTACATTATGTATTTCATGTCAAACGCCAGAATTGAGTTATTTTGACTGAAATTTGAGCTTAGACTACTAAATTTATGTAATGTTTTCCAAATAATCCAAAAAGCAAGTAAAAGGAAATTCAAAATCTCAGACCTCGTTTTTAAAACTTTTTTTTTTTTTCTGAAACAGTTGGCCTTAACAGTTAAATGATGCTTCTGCCCTCAATGATTCAAGGCTGACATCTTTTTTCTGGTTTTATCATCTAATATTGTAGATTGTATAGTGGTTCTCAACCTTAAAATGACAAACTGTATAAGATCATTGAATCTGCAAAATTATTCATCATTCTACATTCTCTGCCAGCTAATTAACACTAACAGTAGGACAGATTTATTTATGGAATTTCAACTGTACATTCCAGAACAAACATTAGCATCTATTATCATACCATTCATACTAATAACTAAGTCCGTGTATATGCACGATTACAATACAGGAGAAATCAAATTGCGAAAATCCACCTTGTTCAATAGAAGTGACAGCAGATCGCTGAGAAGTGGAAGACGATTTAGCTGGCAAATTGCCTCCTTGTTTTCCTTGATTACTACTACTCCCTAAATTCGCAAAATCAAGAGGCAAAGGAACCGACTGCGTCCTTAGTTGATTCAGGCCAAGCATCGAGGGCTCAACAATAAACGATTCCCCCCTCTCTGACTCATTCTTAACTAAATCGAGATTCTCCTCCTCTTCATTTCCATCAACATTCTCTCTGCGCCGAATGGAAATCGGAGGGATTTTTTGTAAAAACTCCTTGTAATTGGAGGTGTCCGGATTACGGGGATTTGTGGACGACATTGTGAATTCAATTTCATTGGGTTCTAATTTGTTGCATCGCTTAATGGAAATGGAATTGGTACGAGCAGAAAATTTGGAAAAAGATATTCAGATTTGGTGGGGTGGCATTTAGATGGAGAGATTTTCGCGGGAAAGTGGGTTAAAAACGTGCTAACCATTATGTAATGGAAGACGGGTCCGCGGGCTGACTCTTTTTCTATGGCGGGCCGATCTGGTTAGAGGGTTTGGGCCAGGCGGTTAACTAGAACAATTTAAAAAAGGAAAAAGAAAAAAAAAAAAAAAAAAGTAAATGATTAAATGATAGATTGCCTATAAGTCACATTTAAGTAACTTATTCCAAATTATGTCAAAAGACACCTTAAAATTGTCATTAAGGCATACTCTTCAGTCATATTTCATACTAATCCCAAAACTACCCATGTGATTTTTTATTTTTTATCCATATTTAAACTTTAGCGCAGCAAGGCACGTGGCCATCATCTTTTTTCGCGCCTCCCCATCGGCTATTGCACCTCGTCGCTAATGTTTCACGACTCGCCCCCAGCCACCCAAAATTTCCCACTGTTTTTTATAAGTGGTAATAGTGGATTCAAAAAAAATTATATTCTTCTTCTTCCTAATTATGTAAAAGATAAAATTTTAAATTTAACAACCCTACTATTGTTATCAGATAATGATGGTGATTCTGAGAAGTGTTGGGCAGTCTCTGGATTATAAAATTTTAGAAACAATTGCTTCTTGAATGTTATTTTATAAGTGGATTCAGTTTTTATGAAATATTTTTTTTTTTTTTTCTTGAATTATATTGTTTTG
Source organism: Forsythia suspensa (assembly GCA_023638005.1). Lineage (NCBI taxonomy): Eukaryota > Viridiplantae > Streptophyta > Magnoliopsida > Lamiales > Oleaceae > Forsythia > Forsythia suspensa. The sequence continues at coordinate 27,922,855 of CM042666.1, read as the reverse complement.
TTGGAGATATTGTTTTTTTGATATATAGGAACACAATTGTTTTGTAATCATTTTTTTTGTCGAATAAAAGAAAACAATATTTGTTTCACATACATCAATATTTTTATATGTTTCGAGATGTTACAATCACACATTCACGTGTGTTGTTTGACATTGTATTATAGAAAATAATATCTTAATAAAACAGTATCTTATTAAGAATAATCTATCACAATACAATATCACAAACAATATCTTATTAAAAACAGTAATTCCACCCTTAATATAACAATATCTTATTAAAAAAAATATTCCAGCCTTAATATAACAGTAATCATAGATAATTATATCTTAATATTTTAGTATCAGAAGCCAATTATTATATCAATATAACAAACGTGTTATATTAATCTTTTTGTAAACAAGAACAATATTACACGCACTCAAAATAGGAAGTTCCAACCTAACAAAAGAATGTATCATAATAAAATTATCTTAATAAAACAGTATCATAAAAAACAGTATCAGAAGCACATTTGTAAGTTGCGTTGACTAAATGGTCATCTCAAAGTTTAAATGGCCTCTTTTAAGTAGAAATAATCTAAATATCCTTACTTACTCAGACCCTTAATAGACACACATGTCTGTTAATAGGCATGTGGTCTATTAAGGCCAAATTAACATACCAATAGGTCTGTTAACAAGCATGTTGGTCTGTTAAGGCCAATTTTGACCTTAACAGTCAAAATTTGTTATCAGACTCATGGTCTGTTAACAGGTGTTAACATACCAAATTTACACATTTTAATTGATTTTTTAGTGAACTCACTTCAAATGAATTTAAATGTACAATAATTTATAGTAAACATTACAATTCATACTCAAATTTATACATATTTTGAATGATTTATATTACAAAATTCACAATTTCTTCCGTAAGTAAAAAGAAGAAGATAGAGACGAATGAATTTCTACTTGAAATGAGATTTCTTACACAAATGAAATGGGTTAGATTCTAACATTGAATTTTCTCTTTTTCCACAGACACATGAATTTGAAATCGTTTAAAATAGATATAAGCGGGGAAGAAAAACATGGTTATATTTGGTATTTTACAGGGTAAAATTGGTCAACGGCCATTTTGGAAAATTGGCCAAATCACCCGGCCATTCAGCACTTATCCCACCACATTTGTATCAATATCATAATAACAATATTATAGATAACAATATTGTATGGTTAAATATAGCAAATATAACAGTATCAAAATCACATTATTATCAAGCACATGCTTAGATGAATACAAATGTTATGTTTTAACAAAAACCATATCACAATATCTAAATAAAAATGTAACTTAATAAAACAGTAACTTAATAAAACAATATCATAGATAAAAGTATCTTATTATATCAATATCATACATGACAGAATCTTAATAAAACAGTATCACATGCACAAACTATAACTCCAATAAAAGAACAGTATCATAGATTGAAACAGTATCAAATATTTTAAAATGAAAATAGTATCAATGATCTTGTACTACTAATGGAGCATTTTGAAATAGTATCATTACTTCAACCATAAAACATTTAATTTTGAATGTGTGTTTTGTTTGGTTGAGTTTAAAAGTAGTTTTTTTGGAGATTTTGAAAAAATTAGTGAAATGTGTGGTTGAAAAGTTGATAAAATTTGTGGTTTCATGAAATATGTTGTTGAAAAAAAGTTTGAAAAAAAAAGTTAATAAACCTGGTCAAAACATGCTATAATGTAACGAAAACTAGTGTACAATATTAAGATAAAAATAGGATCAAATATTTTTTATAAAACAGTATAACAGTATGATACCAAAATCAGTATCATGTTTGAATTAGCGTTTTTTGCAATTGCAGGGGCACGTTGGCCTTTTAGCACTAAAATGTGATTTTAATTGAATTAAGTTTGTGTCATATGACTTAAGAGCTCATAAGCACATAATCAATAATCGACCCTGAATTTTTCTATAATTAAATTATGTGTTGAAACAAGGCATAAATCAATACCTTGATTTAAGACATTAATTTGTGCAAGGCATAAACCAAATGAAGTTGGGAGATTTAAATCAAAAAACACCATTTACATATTTTTCTTTTACATTTCATCTTTTAAATTTTTTGAAAATACCAGTTAAATCCAAACCGGACTCGATCGGCTTGCTTTTAGGACGGGGCTGGTCTAGCATGTCACCAGGACATGCCAGTTCAGTGGACAAGTGGGCCGGCCTTTTGAAAAGAAGGCTAACTTGGAATATACTTGGAACAACACTGCAAAGAAACTCGTTGAAGGCTACCTTTTCAATCTTTAAATTCGATTTTAGACTGATCGAGACTCTTATTACAACGGTATTTGCTCGTAGTTTAGAACTCATTGAGTTACCTTTTTAATATTTATGAACCATCTTAGGAATATTAATCCAATATTGTGATAATTGTTTTTTTTTAAATTTTGTTACAAAAATATTATTTTTCTATAAATACTTTTGAATCAAAGAAAAGTATTTACATTTATATTTACAACAACAACAAAATATACTATGATTAGAATTTTGAAATATACTTGTCCTATGAATTATATTATCTCTAATAACTATAAAGCTATATTGACAATTACAAAAATATAATCGTAATTTGTTTAAGTAACAAATTGAAATTTATATTCAAAGTCGTGGATTTAATTTATTGTTGAGAAAATATAATCTTAAATTAACAAAACATTACAAATTAGGGTTAATTTCACCAACGGTCACTGAAGTTACCTTTAAATTACAAAATGGTCACTGAAATTCAAAAATATTAGTGGTGGTCACTGAAGTTAGAAATTCTTTCACTAATGGTCACTCCATTACATTTTTAATTTAAAATGGTGATGTGGTATTTATTTATTACATAGTAGTTCATGTACTTTATATAATATTCACTTTAGTCTCTATATTTCAATTAAGTCCTTCAAAAATTGTATCTTAGGTCCTTAATCTTTTACATCTTTACACTTTGGTCTCTAAATTTTTAATTATTTTTCAGTTAAGTCTTTCAAAAATTGTATCTTAAGTTCTTAATCTTTTACATCTTTACACTTTGGTCTCTAATTTTTAATTATCTTTCAATTAAGTCCTCCAAAAATTGTATATTAGGTTCTTCAACTTTTACATATTTATACTTTGGTCCTCAAATTTTCAATTATCTTTCAATTAAGTCCTCTAAAATTGCATCTTAGGTCATTCAACTTTTTACATCTTTACACTTTTGTCCCCAAAATTTTAATTATCTTTCGATTAAGTTCTCTAAAAATTTCATCTTATGTCTTTCAACTTCATACATCTTCAAACTTTGGTCCCCAAAATTTTTAATTTTAGTGGCCAAAATAAGTGTAATTTTAGTGGTCAAAATAAGTATAATTTTAGTGATCAAAATAAGTACACTTTCAATTAAATCCTTGACTTTACACTTGAATTTTTACTTAAACGAACAACATAATAATATTATAGGGTTTGACCACTAAAATGTCTATTTTTAGTGGTCAACTCTAAGTGATAAGTGCGAATTTTATACTTATTTTGACCACTAAATAATTTATTATTTAATTATATTATTTAGTTCATTTATGTGAAAATTTGAGTATAAAGTCAAATATTTAATTGAAAGTACACTTATTATGACCACTAAAATTGTATTTATTTTGGTCACTAAAATCAAGGATTTGGAGGACCAAAGTGTAAAGATATAAAAAGTTGAAGGACCTAAAATGTAATTTTTGGAGGACTTAACTGAAAGATAATTAAAAATTTGAGGACCAAAGTATAAATATGTAAAAGATTAATGACCTAAGATACAATTTTTGAAGGACTTAATTGAAATATAGGGACTAAAGTGAATATTTTATAAAGTACATGGACTACCATGCAATAAATAAATGACATATTATCATGCCATATCACTATTTTAAATTAAAAATTTAATGGAGTGACCATTAGTGAAATGATTTCTAACTTTAGTGACCACTCCTGAAACTTTTGAAGACTATTTTATAATTTTAAGGTAACTTCATTGACCGTTGGTGAAATTATCCCTTACAAATTACCATATGCTTATGCCGCATTTTAATATATTTTAAACATATCAATTTAATTCTAACATAATCTATTAAAGCAATATATCGACTTATACTTTTTCTTTTAGAGAGCTAGGTAGCCTTTATTAGGAAGCAGACGTTGCAATATGCATACCATGTTTTGCACAATTTTTATAGTGTCGGTTTGATTTTGTTAAAAATTATTTTTTAACAGATTTTGATAAAAGTTGATGAAATGTATAGTTAAAAAGTTGACAGCATTACAAATGTATTTTATAAATTACTATCTAGGTGGTACAAAAATATTGAAAAATTTATAATCTATGTGGCATTAACGTTTAATGAATAACTATTCAAATTCAAATTTAATCTACAATGCATTATATAGATTGCTAGGTATGTTAAATTTGATCAAAATATAAACAAATGGAGTTTCTCAAATTTTGTTGAGTCATGTCTAAACTCAATTTAGACATTATTTTTTTTTTTTTTTGTCGTGTCAGTTTGATAAAGTTTTGATAGCTTACCTTAGAAATGAATTTTTATTTTGTTTTTGTGGCAAAAAGTTTTTTAGCAAAGAGTGGCATTGGAGATGCTTTATAAAAATTGTGGGTTGAATAAAATATATTATTAAAATTTAACAATTTTTTAAAGTAAAATTAAATAATTAAAATAATATTTATCGATCGTAAGGAGGTTTTCTCTGTAGAGATAAAAAAAAAAAAAAAAGTAGTTCGTATGTCACACTGTTGGTACGTTTTCACTGTTCAATCTCCCCACACAGACAAAAAATTTCCTTCAAAATATCATCACCAACTCTACTCATCGCCGATAGACTGTCATCCTCGTCTACGAGGATTCCATCAAGAAAATGGGAGTTCAAATCTAAGTAACTCCATTGCCATTACATCAGGTAAATCTATGAAAGGACACAAAATAGGGAGATTGGACAACATAGCTCTTTTGCCTTATAACTCAAGAAGAAGATTCATTACATCGGGTAAATTTGTTATAATTTTTGGGGGTTTTTTTGTGTGAATTTGATATGTTTTCAATTTTTTATTTCAAGACACACTCTATGGTCGATTCCACCGTAAAGCGGTATACTAGTATTTATCACTATTTGTTTATCACGAACGTATGGAGTTTTCTCTCGCCATTGAAATAAAAAAAATATATACGTTCGTGTGTCTCTACGTATTCAATATACCTCTCAAACGAAACTCTCTCTCTAACGATATTCTCATTGCTCTACTAAATGTCAATCCTAAAACTATAATCATCACAACTCAGATCGTCATCCTCACCAATCAATACTCCATCAAAAACAAAAAACAAAATCAAATTTCAGTGACCCATTATCATATATCCTACGGTTGGATCATACCGCATAAGTGGAATACTAGTTTATTATGTTATGTAAGATTAAATAATAGAGAAAATCAAACTTAAAAATATAAATAATCATCGACCGTAACGGAGGTTTTCACCCTCACTCACAAAAAAAAAGTGATATACGTTTATCTTCACCCTTTGAAAAAAAAAATCTCTCAAACTACTCAAATCTCTCATTCTCAATTCTCTTTCTCTTCATCATTCATTATTGTTCTCTAAATCTTTTATTATCAACCTTGTTCATTCACATTATTAACCACCGGTCACTCATCAACTTCTATAAATCTCTATTTTTTCATTTTAACGCCAGCAAACTATTATATTACCCACCCAAATTTTTTTTTCTACGGTCGAATTCCACCGATAAGCGATATACTAGTTTATCACCGAATGTAAGGGAGACTTTCACCCCATTTACACAAAAAAGTAAAATACATCTGTCTTAGCCCTTTTGAAAAAAATCTCCTAATCTCCTAGATTTCTCATTCTTAATTCTCTTTCTCTTCACCATTTACATTGTTCTTCAAATCTTTCATTATCGATCTTTTTCATCCTCATTATTCACCACCGGTCACTCACCAACTTATATCACTCTCCATTTTTTCCATCTTCAATGCAAGCAAATTATTATCTTATCTACCCAATTTTTATTTTTCTACGGTCGAATTCCACTGGTAAGCAATATAATAGTTTATCACCAATCATAATGGAGGTTTTTAGCCCTTACTCACAAAAAAAAAAGAATATACGTTTGTCTTCACCTATTTGAAAAAAAATCTCTCAATCTCTTCAAATATCTCATTCTCAATTATCTTTCTCTTCATCATTCACCATTGTTCTCTAAATCTTTCATTCTCAATCTTGTTCCTCTTCAATATTCACAACCGAATACTTACCAACTTCTATCAATCTCCATTTTTTCATCTTCAACACGAGCAAACTATTATCTTACCCACTTAATTTTTATTTTTCTACGGTCGGATTCTATCGGTAAGCGGTATAATAGTTTATCACTAACCGTAAGAGAGGTTTTAACCTGCACTCACACAAAAATAAATGATATACGTCTATCTTCACTCATTTGAAAAAAAATCTCTCAATCTCTTCAAATCTCTCCTTCTAAATTCTCATTCTCTTCTACATTTGTCATTGTTCTCAAAATCTTTCATTCTCAACCTTATTCCTATTCATTATTCACCACCGATCACCATCAACTTCTATCAATCTCCATTTTTTTTCTTCAACGCGAGTAAACTATTATCTTACCCGCCCAATTTTTTTTTCTAAAGTCGGATTCCACCAATAAGTGGTATACTAGTTTATCATACAAAAAAGTAATGTACATCTATCTTCACCCCTTTGAAAAAAATCTCTCAATCTCTTCAAATCTCTTCTTCTCAATTCTCTTTGTCTTCAACATTCACCATTGTTCTCCAAATCTTTCATTCTCAACACTGTTCCTCCTCAATATTCACCAACTTCTATCAATCTCCATTTTTTCATCTTTAACGCGAGCAAACTATTATTTTACCCACCTAATTTTTATTTTTCTACTGTCGGATACTACTGGTTAGCGGTATACTAGTTTATTATCGACTGCAATGGAGGTTTTAACTCACACTCATACAAAAAAGTGATATACATCTATCTTCACTCTTTGAAAAAATATCTCAATCTCCTCAAATCTCTCATTCTCAATTCTCTTTCTCTTCACCATTCACCATTGTTCTCCAAATATTTGTTCTCAACCTTATTCCTACTCATAATTCACCATCGGTCACCATCCACTTCTACCAATCTCAAATTTTTTCATCTTCAACACAAGCAAACTATTATCTTAGAAACCCATTTTTTTTACAGTCGGATTCCACCAGTAAGCGGTATACTAGTTTATCACACAAAAAAGGAATATATATTTGTGTTCACCCATTTGAAAAAAATCTCTCATTCTCTTCAAATCTCTCATTTTCAATTCTTTTTCTCTTCACCATTCTTCTCTAAATCTTTTATTCTCGGCATTGTTCCTCCTCATTATTAACCACCGATCGCTCACCAACTTCTATCAATTTCTATTTTTTTTTCTTCGTTAATGCCATCAAACTATTATGTTACCCACCCAATTTTTATTTTTTTACGGTTGGATTCTATCGGTAAGCGGTATACTAGTTTATAATCGACCGTAAGATAGGTTTTAACCCCCAACCCCCATTCACACAAAAAAGTGATATATGTTTGTCTTCACCCCTTTGAATAAAATCTCTCAATCTCTTCAATTCTCTCATTCTCAATTCTCTTTCTCTTCAACATTCACCACTATTCTCCAAATCTTTCATTCTTAACCTTGTTCCTCCTCAATATTCACACCGGTCACTCACCAACTTCTTTCTATCAATCTCAATTTTTTCATCTTCAACATGAGTAAACTATTATCTTACCCAACTAATTTTTATTTTTCTACGGTCGATTCTACCGGTAAGCGATATATTAGTTTATCACCGACCATAAAAAGTTTTAACCCACACTCACACAAAAAGTGATATACATATGTCTTTACTCCTTTGAAAAAATCTCTCAATCTCCTTAAATCTCTCATTCTCAATTCTCTTTCTCTTCACCATTCACTATTGTTTTTCAAATCTTTCATTCTCAACCTTCTTCTTCGTTATTATTCACTTCCGATCACTGACCAACTTCTATGAGTCTCCATTTTTTTAATCTTCCACGCAAGCAAACTATTATCTTACCCACCCAATTTTTATTTTTACTACAGTCAGATTTCACTGGTAAGCAGTATACTAGTTTATCACCGACCATTAAGGTGATTTTTACCCCCACTCACAAAAAAAATGATATATATATCTGTCTTCACCACTTTGAAAAAAATTTCTCAATCTCCTGAAATCTCTATATCTCAATTCTTTTTCTCTTCACCATTAACCATTTTTCTCCAAATATTTCATTCTCAACCTTGTTCCTACTTATTATTAACTATCGGTTACACACTCACCAACTTCTATCAATTTCTATTTTTTCATCTTCAACGCGAACAAACTATTATCTTACCCACCCAATTTTTATTTTTTTACGATCGTATTCTACCAGTAAGAGGTACACTAGTTTATCACACAAAAGGTGATATCGTCTATCTTCACCCTTTGAAAAAAATCTTTCAATATCTTCAAATCTCTCATTCTCTTCACCATTTACCATTGTTCTCCAAATCTTTCATTCTAAACCTTGTTCCTCCTCATTATTCATCACCGGTCACTCACTAACTTCTATCAATCTCATTTTTTTCATCTTCAACGTGAGCAAACTATTATATTACTCACCCAATTTTTATTTTTCTACGGTTGAATTCTATCGATAAGAGATATACTAATTTATCATCGACCGTAATGGGTGGTTTTAACCTCCATTAACACAAAAAAGTGTTGTACATTTGTCTTCACCAATTTGAAAAAATATATTTCAATCTCTTCAAATCTCTCCTTCTCAATTCTCTCTCTTCATCATTCACCATTGTTCTAAAAATTTTCCTTCTCAACTTTGTTCCTTCCTCAATATTCACCACTGTTCACTCACCAACTTCTATCAATCTCCAATTTTCATTTTCAATGCGAGCAAACTATTATCTTACCCACCTAATTTTTATTTTTACGATCGAATTCTACCGGTAAGTGATATATTAGTTTATCACCGACCGTAGGGAAGGTTTTCAATCTCACTCACAAAAAATAGTGATATACATCTGTCTTTATCCATTTGAAAAAAATCTATCAATCTAATCAAATCTCTCTTTCTCATCTACATTCACCATTGTTCTCCAAATTTTTCATTCTCAACCTTGTTCCTCCTCATTATTCACCACTGGTCACTCACCAACTTTTATCAATCTCTATTGTTTTATTTTCAATGCGAGCAAATTATTATCTTACCCACCTAATTTTTATTTTTCTATGATCCAATTCCACCGATAAGTGGTATACTAGTTATCACCGACTGTAATGGAGTTTTTAACCCCACTCACACAAAAAGTGATATATGTCTGTCTTCACCTCTTTGAAAAAAAAAATCTTAATCTCCTCAAAATCTCTCATTCTCAATTCTCTTTTTCTTCACCATTCACCATTATTCTCAAAATCTTTCATTTTTAACCTTGTTCATCTGCATTATTCACTATCGGTCCCTTACCAACTTCTATTAATCTCCATTTTGTCATCTTCAACGAGAGCAAACTATTATCTTATTCACCCAATTTTTATTTTTCTACGGTCGAATTTTACCACTAAGCGGTATACTAGTTTATCACCGATCGTAAGTGATGTTTTCATCCCCACTAAAAAAAAAAGAAGTGATATACGTCTACCATTGGAAAAAAATCTCTCATTCTTCTCGAATCTCTCGTTCTCAATTAACTTTCTCTTCAACATTCATCATTGTTCTCCAAATATTTGATTCTCAACCTTGTTTCTCCTCATTATTCACTACCGATCACTCACCAACTTCTATCAATCTCTATTTTTTCATCTTCAACGCGAGCAAACTATTATCTTATCCACCCAATTATTATTTACTATGGTTGAATTTTATCGATAAGCGGTTACTAGTTTATCACCAATCGTAAGACATGTTTTCATCCCCACTAAAAAAAAGTGATATACATCTCTTTCCACCCATTTGAAAAAAAAAATCTCTCAATTTTCTCGAATCTCTCATTCTCAATTCTCTTTCTTTTCACCATTTACCATTGTTCTCCAAATCTTTCATTATCAACCTTGTTCCTTTTCATTATTCACCACCGGTCACTCACCAACTTTTATCGATCTCTATTTTTTCATCTTCAACGTGAGCAAACTATTATCTTACGCAATCATTTTTATTTTTCTACGGTTTGGATTCTACTAGTAAGTGGTATACTAGTTTATCAACGACCGTAAGAGATGTTTTCACCCCCAATCACACAAAAAAGTGATATACATCAATCTTCACCCATTTGAAAAAAAATCTCCCAATCTTCTCAAATATCTCGTTCTCAATTCTCTTTCTTCACCATTCACCATTGTTATCTAAATCTTTGTTTATCAACATTTTTCCTTCTCATTATTATTCACCACCGATTATTCACCAACTTTTATCAATGTCCATTTTTTAATCTTTAATACGAGCAAACTATTATCTTACCCATTCAATTTTTATTTTTCTACGATTGAATTTCACGATAAGCGGTATACTAGTCACGACCATAGGAAGATTTTACCTCCATTCACGATAAAAAAACACTTACGTCAATCTTCAAAAAATTTAGATAAGAGTTTGCTCATCTTTTCATCATATCTCATTTATTCATCAAATCTTATCTCTTCAAAACAGATTTTTAAATCAATCTCATTCTTCATCTGTTATTATTTGCAACCTACAATTACATTGCTTCGTGATATTTATTTGCCATTGAATTGGAATTTTGACTTTACGGTTGAATTCTAATGCATGTAAGCAGTATACTAGTTATCTATATGTCATTTAATGGCCGAGTGAAATAAGCCGAATCGAGAAAGTGCCTAACTTATACAATTTAAGTTGAAAATACTTTTTTTACATAAAAAAAGACTTCAATACTCTCATTAATAAGGCATGTTAACATAATGAGTCTTTGTTAACAAGTCTATTAATAGATTTGTTAACATAATGATATGTTCATTATGTTAACAGATCATCAACAAACCATATGCCTGTTAATAGACCACAAGTTTGTTAAGACCAAAATTAACAGACTAAGCTTGTTACTAAGCCTGTTAACAAACACTTTTGTTAATGATTTGGTAACAGATCATGGGTCTGTTAAGGCGAGTTTATATATTTTAAACTGGTTTTTCAATTAATCCACTTCAAATGGATTCAAATTTAAAGAAATTTAAAGCAAAAATCACAATTCATACTCAAATGTATACATATTTTCATGATTTATATCATAAAATCCACAATTTTTACCGTGAATTAAAAGAATGAGATAGAGATGAATGAATTTCTACCTTGAAATGAGATTTCTTACATAGATAAAATATGTTGGATTCTAATCTTAAAATAAGTTAGATTTAATTTGGAAATCTTCTTTTTTTCAGCAGACACATTTGAAATGTTATAAGAGAAAAAAATGCATAATATATTTAATAATTTGCTTGTAAAATGAGTCTGCGACCATTCAAAAAATTTGTCGAGTTAGCCGGGCATTTAGCGCTATTCCCACGTCATTTAATGCTTGCACTCAACCCCCAACTTATCGCAATTGGAAATTGGGAATGGTGCTGAATGGCCGGCCAATTTTCCAAAATGGCCGTTGACCAATTTTGGTGTGTAAAATATCAAATATAACTCTGTCTTCTTCCCCACTTATAATCATTTCAAACAATTTCAAATTCATTTATCTGTGAAAAAGAGAAGATTTCAAAGTTATAATCTAACATATTTCAATGTTAAAATCCAACTCATTTTATTTATGTAAGAAATTTTATTTTAAAGTAGAAATTCATCATTCCCTATCTTCTTCTTTTAATTCACGGTAGAAATTGTAGATTTTGTAATATAAATTATGAAAATATGTATGTTGACGTCGAATTCTGCATCAACCACGTGTCAATAGATCTCAAGTCAATCCTCTGCTAATCTGTATGTTACATGCACACTAGAACGATCGTTAGACACCAAGATCACCGGAAAAAGGTCAGGCGATCGTTGGCATTACGACGATTAAGTCAACTGCATGTATATGTAAATGGATAACAATATACGGAGGAATAATAAATGGGTGTGGGAGGGACAAGCAGGCAGAGATTTGAGCAGAGTTTTAGGGTGAGGATAATACGTAAAATGTGCGTACCTTAGAATAGCCGGAGATGTTGTATTTATAGCATTAGAAACCTAATTGATTTAGGAAAATAATCAATTAGATATCTGACTGGATCCTCATTCCTTATGAGATATGGATGATCGGTTGTCAAGATAATCTCCTAGATTTTAGTCCTTATTTGAGTTGATCACGTTGCCTAATTTTTAGGAGATTGCAGTTTGGTTTCCTTGTGTGTGTCGATCAAACACCACCTTCCTTTAATTACTTCTCTGGTTAACTTATTCCTTCACAATGTTTTGATTCATGAGTGCTAACACGTTTTCGGGAGGCTCTTACGAATACTAAAGGCCTTCATTGGGATTAGGGTACTTTTGCGAGGCTCAACTTGGGCCTCCTCTGGACCTTTATGGGAATTATAGGGTATTTGCTAACGTGAAGGCCTTACTAAAATTTGGTGGTAACAATGTATAAATTTGAGTATAAATTGTGATTTTTACTTTAAATTTCTGCAAATCTTAGTTCATTTGAAGTGAATTAATTGATAAAATCAGTTATAATTGTATAAATTCGCATTAACAGACCATGGGTACAAACCATAGGCTAGCATGCATGTGGTCAGTTAATTTGCTAGCATGGGGTCAGTTAATGATATGTTAATAGACTATATTTGTTAACAATCGTAATTAAATAAGAATATTTAAATTTTTTTATCACCGATCGTAGGGAGTATACTCCACTACAAACAAAAAAAAAAAAAATTAATTTATTCGTCACTATGTCTTTTATCTTCTCAATTTCTCCAAAATCCATATCTCTCTCAATTCCTCCAAAACCCATATCTCTCTCAATTTCTCAATTTCTCCATTTTTATTGATGTTCTTCATATTCTTCAAAACCAAACCTCCCTAAAACAAAATTCTCCTCCCTCTCAATCTTCAACATTCTTCTCAACGCCTTCAAGTCATTAAAATCATCTACGGTTGGATCCCACCGCAAAAAAAAAAAATATAGTGTATAAAAGAGTTAATTAAAACTTATTTGATATATGTTAGTTTTTTTGCGATTCCGTGGCTTTCACAAGGCTATTTAGCCAAAGCGGGGGAGTTGGAAAAGATTCGCATATCTTCTGTTCTTCTCCTCCGTCTGCAAACAGCTTCTCTACTGTGTTCAGCTAAAATTCAAAGTGTTTTTCACTATGCAAACCCTAATCCGCAGATCCGCGGAGTATTTTAGCCCCGCCCGTCGCTGTCTACACACATCCACAGCTCCATTAATCAGAGAAACTGGTCTTTATGGATTCGACCACTTGAAAACTCCCAGAGGGTTTCAACGAATGGTCGACGACGCTATTGAGCGGTAACGCAATTTTTATTTATTTTTATTTTTATTTTTAAGATTTCGATAAATTCGTATCGTTGTTTTGATTAGTTATGTTTACTAGGTCTAATGAACTCGTGAATTATATTGCTGGAATGCCTTCAGGTCCGGAAATTATCAAAGCCATGGATGAAATATCCAATGCAGTATGTTGTCTTTATCTTTTTGTTCTGGCTTTAAGCTTTCACGATTAATTATAACATATTTACATCAGACACGTGAATGAAATTATATAATATTACTTAATCTTGTTGAACATTCACTGTAGAATAAAGAATTTTAGTAGAAAGTCCAACAGCCAAAATATAATACCATAGCAGCACGTTTGATATGCCTTGCTCATGCATCAGTTATTTGTGGTGATCCTGGGAGTTTTCTATTTCCCATAAGGATTAGATCACCATATGTATTTTGCACAGCACAGAGTGCTCTGTATTTGGACTAGAGTAACTAGACGAGAGAGATAGACATTTTGGAATTTTAACTATAGCAATCCCACACCCAAATAATAGAGCTGCTTGAGTGTGACATTCTTAAATTGCTAGTAAATAGCTGACCTTTCAGTGATAAGTAGTGATGGAAATATTTGATTATGGTAGGTTTGCACAGTTATTGACTCTGCAGAGTTGTGTAGGCACACACATCCAGATAGGTGAGTGCTGTTGCATTGGGTTAAATACGTATATTTGCAACTTTTTGGTCAGTACTTCATCATTTTTTCTTTCAGGGAATTTGCAGAGGAGGCAAGCAAGGCATCACTGCGCATAAATGAATATCTAAATGTGAGGTGACCACTGACCTGTGGTTTGTTGTCTCCATTATCTAATTGTGATTATTGGCAATTATATGGAATTCTCGGTGAATTATCTTTTTTAATTGTTGCTTAAAAAACTCAAATTGATAAATTGGTTGAAATGAATTATTCCATATACTTCAATTATATTTATACAAGATATAATCCTATTTAAGATAGGACAATTAATTCTATTTCTATGTAAACTTGTAGCTAAATAAGGAATAAAATTAATACAAAATATGTGTACATATATTTTAACTCTTCCTTCAAGTTGGTGCATAGATATCACTCACACCCAACTTAGATAATGATATATAGAATGGTCCACCAGCAATCTCACGTGTTATTGTATCAGTCAGTAGGTATGTACTCTTAATGTATGGCATCTCTATTCTTCCAAAATCGAGGTTATCGTTGATGTAGTTCGTGTTAAATTCAACGTGCTTGGTTCGATCATTCTATATCGTTATTATTCGCAATCTCAATAGATGCTGTGTTATCACATAAAAGCACCAGAGGTTCTTTTGTTCAAACCCAAGTCCATTAAGAAGAATCTTGAGCTACGTAAGTTTGGTAGTTGCATGACCTAAGAGTGCAAGATTCACTTTCGGCACTGACAAAATGACACCACATTTTGTTTCTTACTCTTTCAAGTCACCAAATTTTCTCCAACAAATGACACATACCCCGACGTAGACTTCTTATCCAATCTCAATCAAGTAAAGTCGGAATCTATGTAACTCATAATATTTAGATGCCCATGTTTAAAAAATATAATATCCTTGCCTGGAGAGGATTTTAAATATGCCAAGAAACAATTTATTGAGTTCATGTGCCATGTCACTAGGATTATGCATGAATTGATTTACAACACTTACTATATATGATAAGTTAGGTTTTATGTGAGTCATATAGATCAACTTTCCGACTAGTTTTTGATATTTCTCTTTGTTTGTAAGAGTTTGATCATGGTAGATAGATAGTCCCTAGTTGACCTCAATAGGAGTATCTACAGACTTACCGAGTTTTTTGTTAAGTGATCTCGTACATACTTTCTTTAGAAGAGAATAAGTCCTTGCTTGGATCGAGATACTTCAATCCCTAAAAAATATTTTAGAGCTCCCAAATTTTTATTTCAAATTCTTTGGCCAGATAACTTTGAAGTTTCTTTATTTTATTATGTTACTATTTGTAAGAATCATGTCATCGACATACATAATAAATAGCGTGATATCATCACAATCTTTTTTAAAGAGCAGAGTGTGATATGTCAAGTCTATAAAATCATACGCCTCTATTGAGCAGAGCCTACCAAACCAAATTGTTTGTGACTACTTCAACCCATACAGGGCCTTCTTAAGCTTACATACCTTACCCCCTGGGAGTATAAATTTCGAAGGTGGGTCCATATATATTTCTTCTATCAGATCACCACCATAGAAGAAGACATTGTTGATATCAAATTGCCTTAATAGTCAGTCCATATTAACTACTAGAGATACACTTTAACAATGTTCATCTTAGCCATTGGAGCAAAGGTCTTTTGATAATCAATCCTCGAGTCTGAGTATAAACTTTGGCAACGAGTTTACTGTGTCATCTGTCTTGTAATTCATTGAAAATACTCACTTACACCCCATTATCTCTTTTTTCGAGGTAGCTTGACCATCTCCCAAGTAGAATGTTTTTGAAGAGCCTTCATCTCCTCTATCATAACAAACTTCCACTTAGGATCTTCAATGGCTTCCTGAAAATGGTTAGGAATAAATATAGAAGACAACTGAAGGACAAATGATAGGCGATTCTTAGATAAACGATGATAAGAAATATAATCAGTGATAGGATAAGCGGCATTAGAAGAAGATTTGGAGAATCCCAACCTATCGGGTTCTTTACGATCGCGAGAGGGTGTCTTCTATCTTGATTATCAAATAGTGGATTCAGAGCAGCAATTTTAGAAGCTCGAGGTTATAATAAAAAATTAGAGCTGAAGTTATAACAAGAGAACCATGTACCTCATGAAAGAGTCATCCAATGGCATGATATTATCATTAAGACGAGTGTTGGAATCTGGAGAGAGTTTGGCAGTATTATCAAAGTCTGGCGGGAGGTCAACATTTACACCCTCTTTTCTTTATATATAATCTTTTTAGAACGACCTAGGTGACTTTTCACTCCTAACTTCAGTTTCAGTATGTGGAGCAAACAAAGATTCATCTAAAGACCCCTCTTTACTTGAGATCCGCATCTATTTTTCTACCAACTACACTTGTTCATCTTCCTTACTACTAATCTCCTCCTGAAGAGAACCACACGAGCAGCCCATAATAGAAGGACTCTCGTTCACAAAACTAAACATCCATAGACCCATAAAATTTTCTTGTAGGAGGATGAAAACACTTATAGCTTCTTTATGAGTTACAATATCCAAGAAAGACTCATTTAAGAGAACAAGGACCAAACTTATTCCTAAAGTGAGAGTGTATACGAATATAACACAACCAAACACTTTGGGATATTGAAATTGTGATAACATCCTCAAAGGAGTTTGATAGTCAATGATACGACTAGGCATCCGGATTATAAGAAAGACAACACTCATGACAGCTTTAGCCTAGAAACATTTAAGAACGTGTGTAGTAAAACATAACGCCCGAGCTACTTCTAAGATATGTCGATTCTTACGTTTCACTATGTCGTTCTGTTGTGGGTGTAGGCACATGTTGTCTAGTGAAGGATGCCATTTTGTGAAGAATTAGTTTAAAGATTGATTTACAAATTTATGAACATAGTCAGGATAAAACACCCATACTTGTGTATTAAATTGTGTGACAATCATTTTTAAAAATTGAAGAATAACAATTATAACATCATTTTTAGATTTCAACAAATATATTCAACTCACCTTAGTACAGTCATGAATAAAAGACAATATTTATGACCTGACGTAGACGGAGTAGAAAATATCCCAAACATCGGTATAAACACAAGCAAAAGAAAATGAACTTTTATTGAAATTGATTTTAAAAGATACACGAGGATTTTTAGCGTAAATGCATTGTTCACATCGTAAATTAGAAGTAAAAATGTTCTAAAATAACTTAGAAAATAATCATTCTAAGTAAAAAAAAGATGGATGATATAAACGACAATGCCATAATGTTATTTTTGCCTAGATGATGTGTCTACTGCTACTTGAAAGCCATTACTTTCAGCTTGCTCAAGTTTAAACCACTCCATATAACTATGTAGCTTTTAACAAACATCAACTATGCCTCTAGTGCTACGGCGGTGAGTGTAAAACCTAGTAGAGGTGGCTGAACTAAAGCTGAAGTCTCATAGTAAACCTTTGTCCTTATAGTAATTTGCATATGCACTTCACGGACTATTGAATAGGCCTCTTCCATACTTGGGAGAGGAGAGGTAGCCAAAACATGACTACTAACTTTATCCAGTGTGTGATCAAGACCAGCTAGAAACACATAGACCAATTCTTTAGCTATATGCTTCCTTTTGTTTCTCAATATCAACTGCATATGTCATATCATTAGACTTTTGATACTTGACTTACATAAATATGGAGTTTAGTTTGTTGTAGTAATTAGCAAGAAGTCGACTATTTTGACGCAATTGGAACGATTTCTTCACTTCTTTATCTGTTCATATATCTGTTAGAGAAACATCAAAATATCTCATCTTTACTGCATCCCACGCTTCCTTAGCCATTCAAGTTAGACAAAATGCGACATTAGATTGTCGGTTATGGAATTGATGGGCCAAGATTTGATTAAAGCATTTTCAGCCTCCCATTCATCATTTGCAAGATTATTATTTGCAGCTACAATTTTCGTTTTGTGATATAACCTTTTTTCTTCTTACCCGCAATATGCATTTCCAAAATTTTAGACCAAACCCTATAATTAGCCCCATTCAATATAAAATGAATTGGAGAAGAAGAATCATGAAGAGTCACTTGTGAAAGGTTCTTGTTGTCAAATGTATTAGTGCTATTTTTTTTAGACATTTTGACGTCTAGGGTTTGAAATGTACCCGTGAATGAATTGTACACAGTAACAGTGAATAGTACCATGAACAAAATGTCAGTATCGAAAGAAAGAAGAAGATGGTGGTTGCTAAGGTTTCAACAGAAAAAAAGAAAAAGTTGTAAAGGAAATTATTTGCCTAAGTTGTGATACTAAATTGATAAATTGGTTGAAATCAATTATTCCATGTACTTCAAGTATATTTATATACAAGATACAATCCTATTTAAGATAGGACAATTAATTATATATTTATGTAAATTCCTAACTAAATAAGGAATATAATTGATACAAATTATCTACATATGTTTTACTCTCGGTATGATCATTTATAAATCATACTTTGATATAAATTTCTTCATCGTATTTTCTAATAATATGACATTAACATTATACATCAAAGAAAGCCTATGGTGATTGATTTGGGGAGGATCGAAGTGTATGTTTGGTAGTGTTTAAAAGTAGTGTTTTATGAGATTTTGAAGAAAGTTGGTGAAATGTGAAATTGAAAAGCCGATAAAAGATGTGGGTCCGTGAAATATGTGGTTCAAAATGAGTTTGGGAAAAAAAGTTTATTTTAAACTCTACCAAACATGCCATAAAATTGTTGTATGCTGAGGTCGACCATGGATGTGTAGCAAAGTGAAAGGTATACCTTGAGATGATGGAAGTCATTTTCGAATTGGTTCAAAAAGGAGAACCCTGAATCACTTTAATTTTGAACTCTCTATAGATACTGGAAAGACAGATAAAGATTTTCTTTTATCAAACCCATGTTTGAGAAAGCTATAAGATAGGAAAATTTGTTTTGTAGAGAAGGATCTGGTAGCAAATTATATTCCCATAATTATGTTGCTTCTGGTTTGCAGTATCTTAATTCGAATTGCACTTTGTATCATGCGGTGATAAAAGCTGAGCAGGATCACCATTTGCTTACTGAAGAAGCTCAAAGGGCAGCCCATTATCTACGTATTGACTTGGAGAAGGGTGGCATTCATCTCAGCTCTGGTAATGATTTTTTTCTCCCTCAACTAGTTGAATTTTCTTTTCTTTTGCACTTGTTGAAGATCTATCCCCTGTTTTCTTGACAGAAAAATTGGATCGAGTTAATCAACTAAACATAGACATTGTCCGGCTGTGCAGGGAGTATGCTCCTAAAATCTTTACTTTTTTGTTCTTCTTTTTGTAAGTGTTATACTGTGCAAGTCATGAAAGGAGTAGTTAGTGGCATGTATCTCTAGTTGACTGAGAAATCATGATATTAGTTCTCTGTTTTTTGCTATGATGTATCTATTCTTTCACGGAGTGGTAACACTTTTCCAGTTCAATAGGTGTTTTCACGTTAATGTAAAATCATGGTATTTTGACTGAGATTCATTAGCTGCAATCCATGTATGAACATTCCCTTTGGTTCACTTGTTCTATTATGTATGCATTTAGTTGCAGAGCAGATACGTTTAACTGGTTCAATAGGTTCCTTCACATCTATGTACCTTTCACTGGTGATGTTATTTGTGGGTCATATATATTTATGTTAGATCTATATCTGAGAAAGGAGCTTTACCTGCCACCTGAGGTTATTATGTAGTTCATTTTGTTAACGGTCTTCATTTGTCTATTATTTTCTATCTTGGTTGTGAAATTACTCTGCATGCATTTCTTCTCTTGATCAGGTTCAATGAAAATATTATTGCCGACCCAGGTCATGTGGATATATTTCCAGCGTCACGTATACCAAAAAAATTGCACCATCTCACCAGGCCCATCTACCGTCCAACAAGAGCATTGAGCTTATCAACAGTGCCAGACAGTAACAAGAGAGAGAAAGGGTTTCGTTTGGTGACAGAGCCTGATGCTTTGTGTTCTATTTTGCAGTTGGCTTCTGATGCTGAGGTAGCTTCTTGTAAGACTTGGATGTTGCTCATCCTGAATAAAGAATATTACCTTTGAAATATGACTTCTGCATTTTCTATTGGATCTAGCAAATAGATATTTTAACAGATGCCACTTTCTATCCTACAAAGTGGGTCAACAAGAGTAAATGTGATACACTCTCACTTAGTCACTTGATATAAATTGTGAGGAAATGGAGTTTGGTTTAAAGGATTTTGATAATTTTTTGTTGGGGTACTTGCAGTCTTGCACTCACTCCATCAATATTACACCTCCGTCTTCAATTGAATATTACTATTTACTTTTTGACATCAACGCATAACCTTTTCATATGGTATTTACTTCCCAAAATACTTAAAAAGTATATGGTACAACTGATAAGGATTCTTGGCCTTTTATCTTCAGAGTAGAAGTGAAATATAACATAAAACTTTTTAACTCTCATCTACAACTTTATGCCAATTCATATTTAGACAGGATGGTTGATGGATTTCTTTGGCAGGTTTTCTTCCTCGAATTGTTAAAGAATTTAGCATATACGATTTTTCAAATGACTTTTTTCAAATTTCTATCTTAATCTTATACAGGTTAGAAAGCTGGCTTATGTCAGAGGAAATTCCGTGCCCCGAGCAAACTTGGTGGTTCTTGATAAGCTTATTGCAGCCCGTCACGAGTTTGCTGAGGTTACTACGCCACTTACTTGTGCATTGCAATAAAAATTAATGTTTGGATATATTATTCTTGTTCATAGCATGGAGTACCTTAACCAAGATGATATGTTTAATTCTGTTCAGAATGGTTTGATTTAATTTACATTGACTAAGATGAAATAGGCTTTCCAATAAACCTTTTACATCAGAATTCAAATGATTTGTTCGATTGGTATGAATATTTTGAAGATGCTTTTTTTAATCAAATTATAAGGATAAGGAAGAGGCGACAACGTCTCACACCTAACATTTTCTACTTCAAATGTTGATTTCGTTAGAAGTGACGACAGCTGTACATTCATACACATAAATGTACAATATATTTCAAGGTACCTTGAATGTGATCCACAAATGAAGAGAAGGCCATATGGACCTCTAATCGACATGGTTCAATATTTCCAGTTCATAGGCTTATAAGAAATGAAGTGGAAATTTTTTACAGACCTCTAATTCTCTCTTGAAGCAAACTGTGTTCTGATCTGAATCAAAATTGAAATGTTTTATGTTCCATGTTCTATATGCGATAGGTTATGGTGTTCAGGATCAAATTTGAATATGACTATTTAAAACTTCAATTTTTCCAAGTTATATATCTCCATATGTGATAGGTTATGGTGTACAAGATCAAATTTGAATATGAATATTTAAAATTCTCTCTATTTCCTTTAGTAAGAGAATAATGTTTTTTAACTCTCTTCTTTTCTTGTATGTCTTTACTGCTATTCCTATTGCCTATGCCATTTAATACAGAATCCTGATCTCAATGTCATTCTTAACATCCTGTCACGTGATGAGTGGCATCCATGTGCAACTTTCCATGAACTTGTTTCCATTTGCTACACGAAGCGAGTAGATCATGACCTTAGTTGATATGATATTGTCCGCCTTTAATGTGCTTTATAGTTGATATGTGCAGATAATGGGGTATAAATCTTATACTGAATTTGCTCTGAATGGAAATATGGCTTCATCACCTGAAGTGGTTAATTCATTTCTGCTTGATATGAGCAAAATGGTCAGACCCAAGGCTGAGGAGGTATGATATTTAGTAAAGTGTGTGTTTGAGACACGAAATATCAGTAACCTATGTATTTCTGCTGCAGGCTCTATTATGTTTGTTCACAGATTAGTGGGTACTGTTACTGTAGGAGTTTAAAAAAATTTTGGATTTTAAGAGAGAAAGAAGTGGCCAATTACATGAAGGGTTAGAGCCGTGGGACGAGGCATACTTCACACAATTGTTGAAGTCTTCTGCCCATAAGTTGAACTACTCGGTAAATTTGCATTTCCAATTCTTTGTTTCTTGCTGAGGTTGTTGTGTGAGTGTGTGTATCTATATGTATCTATATGTATTGAGCCTTCTTAGTCATTATGTAGTCAATAAATATTTATTGTTTCGACTTCTGCTTGATTAGTTAGCACTTTGAAGTCATTGGTTGTCTCATTGGTCGATTATCGATTTGTGTTTCAATGAAGGATTACAAAATTCAGCTATAGGCTTGTTTCTCCCAGAACTAAACTGATGTGCAATAGAATATTTTAGTTATCCTGGTACTGAATCAATAGAGGCTGCCTCAGTTTCTGTATTGGGTTGATCCCGTTTTCTCTTTTCATCGTTCTCTTCTTTTTATATCCAGTAAAGGGAAGGCATATAACAATTGCAAATTTGCAATGAAGCCATTGCTTTTGACTCTTTGGCATTGGATACAAGTGAAACTTCGAAAGATCCATAAACAAAGTCGAGTCAAGTGCAAGAAGGAGAAAATTTTCAATCACATGGAAGGAAAATGATCTGCCACTCTAAGCGGCACATTACTAATGAGGATATTCTCATCAATTTTCCAGAAGCTGAGGCAATTTCAGACTAATTTTCTCGAGTAGTCATTACCTTTGCTTAGTTGCTCACTATCCATCCCATCCCTTAACTTGGGACAGAAGAAGAATCAAACAATAATAAAAGGACATCCAATGGGGATTTGTTCTCTTTTTTGTTAGTAATTTGTGTTAGTTTTAAACCTAGGTAACAAACAACCTAGAAGGGGGTTAAATAGGTTGTTATTGAAATTAGGCGGAAGCTGTAAATATATATTTTTTAAAATAAATCGTTAACTCGAAGGTAAAATGTTCTGATATTAGTAGAAATTTGTTGAACGTCAGAATATTACAGTGAATGTTTTGCACAGTTGTAGACACATAACACAGTAAATCAGATATAGCATGGTAAACTCCTAAGTGAAACATCCACGGACTCCCATGCTACGGGTAAATAAATTCACTATTTTAGAACAAGTTACACACGTGTCAGTATTTTTGAAATTACAATTTTAGACCTAATCTAAAACGTTATCAGCAATTTACAAAAAGCAAAACATAGTTAACAAGAATAATAAAACTTTCCTGTTTTTAGATCTTCTTTAACTAGTCCACGAATACAGTCAAGTTTCTCAGTTTTGATCTTGGTCCATTCCCCGAGTGTATCCGGATTGTCTCTACAAATCGGAATAAGGACTCAATTTTTATCTTGCTGTCGAAATACCGTTCTTTCTCACAGTACACTAACTAGGACTTTTGAATGTTTCTTTGGAATATACAATTCATAGATTATTTCTCATAGATGTATGAATATTTTTGATTTCAAAGTCTGTAAAATTCTTGGTTAATCACCTATATGCAAAAGTAATATGTATAAACTCGATGACTTAGAATTTATTTTATTCAGTGATAAGGTAGACTAAGTATTTAAGTTTAAATACAAATTTTATTATAAAAATAGGACGAGTAATATCACAATATTAATAATGAAAATAATTAACTAAGTCATTGAGTTAAATAATTTCATTTAAGAAGATAAAAATTGTGATAGAGATAATATTTCAATATGCGTACAACTCTATCTACTTAGAAACTTAGTTCATATAGAATACTCAATATGCATTTAATTCAATCACTTGTTTATCACTTAATGAACAAGAGTTTTAGAACAACTAAGTTTCCAACTTGATAATTGGATTAGGAAACGAATACTTTTTCAGTAGCATGCAGATTTTCATTCAAGTACTAGATAAGATTGACTCTCAGTTATCTTAACTCACTTCAATATGAAATTAATTAAAATAATATATAATTAAGGATGCCAACAAAAATACAGGTTCTTCAACAATTTGAATTATGAACCCGTGCATATCTTCACATGATTAAAATGCAATTATATTATCTAGACCATTTTTCTTGCTGTTAGAAACTTGCTCTTATTGAATTTCTGATTTATATTTGGCTTTAAAATTTATTTATTTCCCTTCATTCTTCTTAAGATCCAAAATAACTTGCACACATAATTCTGCAGGTTGTGGCATCGTATTTTTCCTTGCCACAATGTATTGAGGGCTTAAAAATGCTGGCCGAGTCCTTGTTTCAAGTAACTTGTCACGAGACTCCTCTTGCCCCTGGTGAATCATGGCATCCAGATGTGCTCAAATTAGCCCTACATCATCCTGATGAGGTGCATTCACAGAAATATCTGCTTTCGGTTATGGAAACCACTCCCCTCCCCTCCACTCCACTCCCCTCCTGTAGGGAAAATCAAATAGAGAACAGTCTAATCGATAATTTACATGGAATTGTTGCATGTTTTAGTATGCTCTCACTGGTATCACATTTATATCATACGGGTGTTCAACTGTGATCTGTGAATCTGGTAAATGGTGAAGTTCTGAGATCCATTGAGGCATTAACTACTCTCTTTTCTTGAAGTTACTCGGAATGCTGGCAAGATATCAATATTTTTGGTTTCGTATTCAAGAGTAAAGGGATTCACAGGATTGGAAATTTATTCCAATCTAAATCTTCCGAAATTTTCTATTTCAATCAGTGGGCTCTTACTATCCCTATAGATTAGATGGATAATGAGGAAGACCTGACCTTTTTTTGATTTGTTTCCCTCTGTGCTCTTCAAAGAAGAAGTCTTGTTAATTTTTGTTTAGTTAGATGTGTTATTCAACTAGATTGATTATCATATTTTTGCAATATTCTTTTGTTGTGTTGCCAGTCTATTATGCTACCCACTTTTTCATCTTTTTTTGGTAATTTGTTAATTTTTCATCCGGAGTGGTAAAGGTAAATGCCTTCCAGCTTCACAAGTTGCTTTATAACATTATTCTAAAACTGCCAACAAGTTGAATTTGTTTTTCTTTTCTTTTCATGTGCTTATTTACTGATCAAGCTTCATACACATGCAGAAACAGGAGACTTGTAGTCTAATCTTACATAGCTGGTAAAACTTTATTGACTATTTTGTTTGAGAACGAACATGTGCTACCAAGTCCAGAACTACAGCTCATTTATCTTATATATGTTTGTTGTCGAAACTGCAGTAATTTTCATCTTAATTATATGCGGTTATGAAGCAGCATTCATATTAGCTTCACTTATGTTTAATATCAATTATAATCTCTTTGGAATATAGAGCACATCAGAAATTACTTCGACTAATTTGGACCATTGAGTTATCCTTAATCTGTTACATTATATTGGACGATGCAGGGTGATTTGGGATACTTGTACCTTGATTTGAAATCAAGAGAGCGTAAGCATCCTATTTGTGCACATTTTGCAATCAAGGGAGGGTGTCGAATCTCGGAAATGGAGTACCAATTGCCCGTACGTAAAAATGTTGCTAACTGTTCCCTTTTTCTGTACCTTTTTACAGGAGACATTTTTAATTGATCCCTTGCAGATTGTAGCCCTTGTTTGCAACTTTTCGGGATCAAATTTCGCATCAGTGATGCTTCACCATTCGGATGTAGAAACACTTTTTCATGAGTTTGGACATGCTCTTCATTCATTGCTTTCAAGAACGGTATAATGGCTATCTTTAAGCTAATCAAATGGACATTTCTGTTGTTTGAATGACGATGATGTAAACTTCCTTAATGATTTCCCTTCCAGGATTACCAACATTTTTCTGGGACCAGGGTGGTCCTTGATTTTGCTGAAACACCATCAAACCTCTTTGAGTGAGTACTGTTGACTCTACATGCTTACCTTATATGCTTAAAAATGCTGCATAAACGATGAGAATAAAAGGAATGACTCTGAGTGTTACTTGCTTTTTGTGCATAGTATTCTATTCTCAAGTACCATGGTATCATGGCTAGTCAAAGCAGCGAGGGGAAAGATGAAAATTCCTTGATGCTCGGCTTTTTGGATTGCTTTTGTTTTCTATTAACCACGACATATACATCAGTTTTCACACCTCAAACTGGTGCAAAAAATTCAAGTCATAAAAGTATTAATGGCCTTCCCTATTTTTTCCCCGGTGATGGACAGGTACTATTCATGGGATTATGGTTTCTTGAGGAAATTCGCTAAGCATTATTCAACAGGCAATCCAATACCAGAAGAATTGGTAAAGTCAATGCTAGAAGCGAAAAATATGTTTGCTGCAACTGAGTTGCAACGCCAGGTTTGTTGTCCATGAGAACAGTCAAATTTAATACATTTATTAGCATTCTCTACTTTGATGATAGATGGGTCAACGCGAATTTTAGAAGGTTTTTGTTTTCCTACCTCTTTTATCAGATCTTATATGCCTTGATTGACCAAACGCTTCATGGAGCACAACTATCCTCTCCCAGGGACACATCATCTGTAGTAGCAGACTTGAGAACAGAACATACCAGTTGGAAGTACGTAGAAGGAACACACTGGCACACCCGATTCAGCCATCTTGTTACTTACGGTGCAGGTATGTCTCTAATCAACACTTATTGGATTTTTGCATATGTTTAATCTCCAACAATATCTAGTACATATTGATTTATTTAAAATGCTTTTGTAGATGAAGAAAAAGGAAATAATCAAATAAATAGGTGTCTATATGAAAAGATAGTGAAATTAAAAATAATTAGAGGCAAGAGTACCTTGTTAACCCTGTATATTTGTTGAATGTCTATGATGATTTGGTTGCCATTAGGTTTAATAATTTTCTCATAATTCATTTCATGTATATGTTCTATCATATTAACATGTGATTGTCCAATCTGATTAATGATTTATTGAAATTTATGGGGGATATTGGTGAGATTTTCCTGCTCCACTTATGCAGGTTACTATAGCTACTTGTATGCAAAATGCTTTGCTGCAACAATATGGGAAAAAGTATGTCAAAAAGATCCATTATCACTAGCCACAGGATCTGCTCTTAGAACAAAGTTCTTACAGCATGGTGGAGCCAAAGATCCAGCCGATATATTGAATGATCTCATAGGAAGTGATGCCATAAGAAATCAGAATGGTGGTATTATTCCTGACATTACATGCCTTGCCGAGGAAATGAACCTTTGAACTCTTAGCTAGAGTTGCCCAATGCAGTGAGGAGGAGAAACAAGAAATAGCTTGTATTGACTGGTTAATGGCTTACATCAAGGTAACAGGGAAAAATGGTTTTTTGGAGTGGCATTAATTTGATTTCAAGTATCGTTGTCGGGAAAAACTGGGCACGGGCATTTGGGGAGACATTTTATGGCATCTTTGGCGAGATTGGCTTAAACAACACTCAACAGTATTGAAGAAGAAAAAGAAGCTGAAAAACTTTGCCCATTGTGCTCACAGTATCATCTAATATTATCAAACATGAACTTCTTGTTTTCCCATTAGATCAGTGAGAAAATCTTTTACGTATTTTTTATACTCAGTCTCCGTATTTATACGAGTCTGGCAGGGCCGCCAGTGCTGTGTTGTAGCATTAGTGTGGCTAAAATGGTATCTGCATGTTCTTATAGCTCCATTTTTTGCTACAGCCTTCTCACGATTTGTAACTCTTTAAAGTATAAGAAATGAATGCATAGAAAATCTTTACACGTGTAACTAATTGCTTATTTGGTAAAGTTTTTGTATATTATTAGTAGTAGATTTTATATAATGTGTGGATAAAAGTTATGGGTCTTATGGAAAGTGTAGATAAAAATTATGTTTGACCAACTTATGTGTGTTAAAAAGCGCTCACAAACATAAATCTGGTGGAATTTCAAGTGGAGTACCGGGAATGTACATGTTCAAACTCGATCCGATAGCTGTTACGTATGTTGTTTTACCTCTTGTTATGCTAAATCTGGCCAAGGGTACTACACGGGGACGAATGTAATCTAAACTGAGGGTGAAATGGAGACAAGTAGTTATTTTAATGTTCAACTATAGAATTACGATACAAAAGATGTTGCCTTCAAAAAGCGTGTAGTTAGTAGATTTTTGGACTTTCAAATGGTCGACTCTTAAATTCGACAACCGATTCAAGATGGGACTTCAAGACATTGTTTTTATTTTGTTAAACAAATGGAACTTTGCTTGGCATGTTGGGTTTTTGCACTTAGGAATTTTTTTGATTGGGCATGGAAACAAATGCGCATTTACCTTGAAAGCAAATTTTTGGCATCATTTCATGGGCATTGCACTTGGGAATTTAAAGTAAATCGTAAGGTTAGATTAGAATATAAGTCTTATCTTTATACGTGCAAAAGTCTTTTATTAAAAATTAAAATTTGATAAATTATTTTTCAACTTTTGTTATTTGATAGCATTTTTTTCTAGGAAATTAAATATTGGGATGAAAAATTGAAGAAAAATTAAAGTTATTTGTACACAAGGTTAATATGTGTTCTCATTTTCCGAAAATAAAATGCCTATATTATGCTTGTTAACTGTGATTTAGAGCAACTTAAATTTGTTTTAAATTATAAATTAAATTGGTT
Source organism: Forsythia suspensa (assembly GCA_023638005.1). NCBI lineage: Eukaryota > Viridiplantae > Streptophyta > Magnoliopsida > Lamiales > Oleaceae > Forsythia > Forsythia suspensa. Next base: position 27,893,960 of record CM042666.1, on the reverse strand, counting down.
AATCAATGATTTAGATTTTATATAATTTGCTAAAAATAATATTTTTGCCAAGACATTATTTTGCCAACAAATTATTATTTTAAGCAAAATTATTAATTTGCTTAAAATTTAGAGCATTTTATATAATTTGCTTAAAAATTAATAAAGGCTTCTTAATTTGTATTCTTGCCAATTTTCATTTGCCATGGAAAATTGATTCTACTCATTTGGCAAGAAAATGTTTTCATCATTTTCATGGAAAAACCATCACGTGCAAAAATGGAAAATTTTTTCCATGGCAAATTTAGGCAATCAAACATAGCAAAAGTTGGAAAATGGTTTTTGATTTTCCATGGAAATTTAGCAATCAAACATAGCCTTAAAGAAATCTTAATTAGAATATAAGTCTTATCTTTATACGTGCAAAAGTCTTTTATTAAAATTAAAATTTGATATTGCGTAAGGTTAATGTGTCTTTTTCCGACTTATGCTTGTTTGTGCGAGTTTAAATTATAAATTAAATTAGTTAATCATATATTTTATTTATACAATTTTGTATGTTTAATAAATTATTTTTTTATCACACATTTTATAGGAAACACTTAAAAAATAATTTCAATCTAAACATTTTTAAATCTTGTGGGAAGAGATGAACTTCAATTGCTTTTATAATATAATTTAGTCACTTAAAAATAATTTTATCCACACATTTAAACAAACATGCTCCTAAATTCATGTGTTAGCTGTAAACCAAAAAGGGTAATGATGGGACAAATTCCTTTAAAAAGTTGGATTATATTAATGAAAAATGATTACTTGTGATAAAACAAATGTTTCTTTTTCTTTTTCTTTTTAGCACAAATTGATGTCTTATTCAAAGGTCAAAGTAATTCCGCCGCTGTTGACTCCAGCCTTTATAATGTGGGCAATGACAATTTTTTATATACTAAAATTTTTGCTTTTGTTTGAGAGTGCTTACTTTTAGTGGAAGCAAGGATTATCCATTCATTCTCTCTTATCTTTTCATATTAAAAAATGTTAAATTTGACTCTAAATTAATATTGGTATTATCGTAAATATTTATTTTATTTTTTTGTTACATATTATTTTGTTTTTCGGAGAAATATAAATAGTGTATGTATTCGAAATTCATGCTTTGGTTAAACTAAGTGAAGTATGCATTACAGTATTTTGATATCTGATTATTTTGATTTAAATTTAATTATATATCTCTTGAGAGAAATGATAAATAATCATAATATAGTTATAATTTATTAATTTGTACATGTATGATATATTAAGTATTTTAGCTTTAGACAGTTCAAAAATAAAATACGACAACACATTGAATTTATAGTGTAAAACGTCACATACATCATATCAAATTAGATCATTTGTATAATTCTAAAATTTTGAATAACTCTAATTGATGGGGTATGAGATCACGGGTGATTAATATGTAACAATAATTTTTTTCTGTTTCCATTTCAATATGCTTATATGTAGTCTAAGTCAAGTTGATATTTTCTATTTTCAAATAAATATGTATTAAAATTTATGATTTCTATTCATTCAAAAATCATAACATTGTGAGATTTTAAAGGACATGATTTTTGGCAAGTCCCTTTCTATAATGGCATAATGCTGGGAAACAACATTTGAAATTTTATTTTCTTCATCATCTTTGAGCATGAAAGCAATGAAACAAAAATAAAAGGACAAAAGGGGGTCAAAAACACTTTACATAATTTGCTTCATGGTTCAAATCCCAATTAAGGATGTAACCATACACCACAACAAAAAGAATCCACTAACAATTGATACGATAATCTTGTGTCGGATATATTCTTTATTATTTTTATTATAACGTGTTAAATGTAATTGGATAACACAAACGATAATTTTGGTTATGTATTTCTCTTTTTCAATCGTGTATAATTATGATCAATATCTTTATAATATCTTTACTTGATGTGATTCATGTAAATTATATAACATTGGAAAGTTTCATTAGTTTATTTTCATAGAAAAAAATGGTTTAACAATTCATTACTCGTGTTTTGAGTTATAAGGATTTTACCAAAAACTTGCAAAATAACTAATTTTATAAAATTAAATTTTTAAAAATCATATGGCGTTGGAAAACTCTATCAATTTATTTTTATATGAGAAAAAAAAAGATTTTTCAATTAGGACTCGTATTTTGGGTCCGTCAAGAATGTACACACGAACTATTGTGTACGGGTAAATATAATTATATAATTAATTATTTCGTTCTCTCAGCAACTTAAACAAAAGATTTACTATTTTCAAAAATTAATTAAACATTAATTAATTACTAATTAACAGAAGTAGAACGGAAAAAAACCCACCAAACAATTCAAACCAACAGCAAATCACCACTCAAAATACAAATTGTAAATGAAGCATTTACTGATCCAGTGCATTAGGTCCAGTACAGTAATTTACCATATGGTTCCAAACCCACTGAACCAAGAACCGCCGTCGGATTCCATTCATGTTATACGTGGCACCATCTTTGCCGTTCAACATTTGTCCAGTGTACGACCCACCTCCTCCAGTTCCATAAATACCCTCACAAAGATCCGCTATTTCCACTGGGAAAACTGGGTCCTGACCCGCGTACCAGGCGTTCACTAACGGGTTGGTGGATAGCTCCGCTATTTCGTGACCAATCACGCTTATCATCCCGTCTACTCCTACGTCGTCGTTTGGGGATTTCACCGCCTTCAACCCGGGAATGTAATCGGGTACGGCAAACGGGTACGCGCATACACCGGGGCACAGCTTAGCGGAGTTACCCACCCAGGCGTACGGTAGAGTGTACCCTACAATGGCGGGGAAGGTGAAATAATGGAATCCGCATACGTTGTTGCAGAAATTCTGTACGTACACGTCGTCGGAGGTCAGTAAGAGGTAAACGCCGCTCTTCGGGTTGATCGGAAGCGGCCGAGTGGTGGCGGTCACGGCGGATTTTATCACGGACTGAACTGAAAGCCGAGTTAGGGATTTTCCGTGGGAGTAAAACCGGTCGTTTTTCTCCGCTCCGATATGGACATTGCGCGAAATGTTGGCGCCGGTTTGATCGGTGTAGAGTCTAACCGTTTTCCACCACCCGGCGACTGACGGAGGCTTCGAGTCCAAGGCGGAGAAGGAGCTGATGAAATCACGGATTATACGTTTTTGGGATTTTTTCCAAATGCCGTACCAAATTGGATAAACAGTGATGTTGGCTGTGAGTACAGGTCCCATGTGATACTTCAAATGAACAAATTCTGAAGAACCTTCATACTTTTTCGACCCACCGTAGAGAAAATCTGTTGTGTTTGGCTTTTGGCTGGGCCATGGACGCCATCCGACAGCAGGGCCAGTGAAGAAGAAGGAGAAAAAGAACAGTGGTGTAAGAGCGAGTGCCGCCCGAAGAGGTGGTGTCTGTGCCATGGCAGTGGAGAGTAGTAGCTAAGCAAACTAGTAACTGGTGAGAGAGACAACTGAAAGGGCATATATATATACACACACGGAAACATGTATATAGATATAGTTATATACTTATATATATGTGTGCGTGTATAGAATTGGTAGCAAGAAGTTGATTTTTAGTACATGTTTGAGTATGTTTATAAGTACATTATGATCATTAGTTTCTATGGTTCAAAATAAATAAATTGTAAATCTCAAACTCTAATTTGTGACTTACTTTATTTACTTTTTCAAAAAATAAATTTTAAGCATTTTTAGAAAGATGTTGGAAGTTCTAACAACTTGACTTTACAATTGGGTCATGTTGAGCCGACTATGTATGTTTATTTTAAAGAATTCATAATTTCAAAAATCATGATCTTGTACCAATTCAACACGATCTAATTTATATTTTTAGATTGAACTAGAGATGATTAATGAATATAACAAAGTTCGATTCAAATAATTTAAGGATATTGGAACTTAAAAAAAGACTTATTTAACTCGACTTGATTTTAACTTCTAAGATGAACAATGGGTGATGTATAGTAGAGACTCGAGTAAATATATGTTTGGTAGTGCTAAAATTATATTTTAAGTATTTATATTATAAGTTGTAGATGAATATATGAATAAAAAATAAATTATAAATTGTGGGTCTTATAAAATGTATGAATAAAAAATATATTTGATTAATTTGATCATTCATGAGCTTAGGAGCTACGAATAGATAATTAGATTATTATAAATGTGGGGGTGTAGGAGTGGGGCCTACAATGGGGGAATCTAAGGTCATGATAGCGATCGTCGTTATTTGATCAGACGATTATAACTGATGAGTGGTCCGGAATTTGCTTTTGTCTTTCTTTTTCCTAATCTTTTGCGCGGGAAAAAATTGAGAGAAGTAGGGGTACTTTAGGAATTTAAATGTGTACATGGCACGACTTTTGATTTTCTTTTGGGACCGCTGCGTAATCTTTTTTTGTCTTGGAACACACACTACTTTGTGAAATTTGAACCTACAAAATTGGTTAATAGCAATAAAGGTCCCAAACTTTTAAATTTTGTGAAATCTCAAATTTTTGATATCTAGTAATCTCAAACTTTTTAAACTTTTGCGCTTGAGATCTTTTTATAACGAAAACGTTAATTTAACCGTTAAATAGTCATTATTTATTGAAATAATAGTTGTAATTTTACTTTAATTTAGTATAAATAGTACTTTAGTCTCTAATATTTAAATTTTATAACAATTGGTCTTAAAACTTTGATTTATAACACTCAAGATTTCAAGCCTTTTAAAAGTCTGCATCCGAAGTCATTTTGTGATGAAAATGTCAGTCTGACTATTAAATATCAAAATTTGAGTAAAATGATTTGTGTATTCCTATTTGATTTTGAATTAAATAAAAATAAAAGGAATAAACAAAAGGAAAAGAAAAAACAAAAAAGAAATAATCATCTTCCTCAATAACAAACTACCCATTCCAACATCAATGGAAGCGATATGTCATAATAATTGGTTTGTATTTCCAAATTACTAATGAAATTATTGGTTTAAATAGATGGGAGTAATGATTTCATTTTTCTTTTCTTTTTTCCTTTTCTTTTTAATGGTCAAATTGACGTTAGGCGCAAATATTTGAATGGTTTCGAATCTCAAATACAAAAAATCAAAGATTCGAAACCCCATTGTCACAAAATTTAAAGGTTAAAGACTCCCATAGCTATTTGCCCTAAATTAATAAAATGGTAGAATTGTCATTTCAATAAAAAAAAAAAAAAAAAAGAAGAAGAAGATAATTTGATGGTTAATTGATGTTTTTGGTTACCAAATGACTTCAAACGCATATATTTGAAATATTTGAGATCATGGGTGCTAGAAATCAAAGGTTCGAAACTTTATCGTTACAAAGTTCAAAAATTTGGGACCTCTAATGCTATTTATCCAATTATTTATTCTATAAGAAAAATTATTTGAGGAACGCAAATACAATTGTTTCTTAAATATATAATAAATTTAGCTATACTTGTTCATGTTTGGCTAATCTTAAATTATAATTTAAATTAATCAAATATATTTTGTTATTCACACATTTTGTAGGATTCACAATTTACTACTTACTTATTATCTATACATTTTATAAGACATATAACTTTATAAACACATAAAAATAATTTAAGTACTATCGAACATGTATAATTTCTTAAATTAACGATTTATTCTTTTAATATAAGTTTTTCTAGTTTTACAAATTATTTGTAATGACACACTATACTCCCCATCTTTATTCTCATTTGACTATTATTTCCTTCATAATTCATAATACAAAAAACATATATCATTTTATTTGGTATACAACAATAAGCTAAATAATATTATCAATAAATTCAATATTACGAATAAGAATTATGTCCGTAAGTGTACCACAATAGCTTTGTTCTGCGTTGTCTCCTTGAGCAACAATCTATTCGTCTATTTTCCTCAACTGCCTTGAAAGTCAACTACGGAAATTTTTTTGACCATCGTGATTATACATCCTCATTTAGATCTTTTGCACGTATTCGGAGATTCATCTATCACATCTATGTGACTAAGTATGGTGTATGACTCTAATATAAATTGTTGGAATTCGATATGGGTCCGTTAGTTATACGATCAATAGTTAAAGATAATTGATAAAATTATCTTATTTTGTTTGGATGGAATTTGTTGACCTCGAAAATACCGCCAACAGGAACCCCACACCTTCTCTTCCTATGTGTAATTCCCATACGCACTTGGACCTCCACACGGTTTTGTTAACCACGCAGATGCGGTTGGAACTGAGTAGATATGATGTTTGTAGGGAGGCACACGCTATGGTAGAGGTGGTGGCGTGAGGGCCCTTAACTAATAATTCTTCTAAGTGATTTGTTCGCCCCAAACCCACTTGGGCTCCACGTGTCTTGTGGTCAAAAGTCAACCGAGGCTATTTGTGCCGAGGTGGTTAGACAACCGAGGCTATTTGTGCCGAGGAGGTTAGTCAACCGAGGCTATTTGTGTAAGAGGTGGTTAGACAACCAAGGCTATTTATGCCGAGGAGGTTAGTCAACCGAGGCTATTTGTACTGAGGAGGTTAGTCAACCGAGGCTATTTGTGCCGAGGTGGTTAGACAACCGAAATTTGTCAAAGTCCGACCACAGTTGCGTGCTAAGAAAGCCTTCCTACCAAACATGTGATTCAATCTACGAAAGATTGATGGGATCGCTCACAATGCGGTTTGTCACGATCATAGCCCCCTAGTTTCTTGGTGAAAAAGTGACTTCCTCATTAATGCTAATGACGTGACACCAAAGATGGGACTCAAGAACCCTTCGGATGGAACCACGTGTCGCACATCAAAGAGGATCATTCTTGTAGAATTTGCCTATAAATACTAAGCTTATTTCCACAATAAGGGGAGGTTGAAAATATTACTCTCACAAGAAATATCAAGTCCTCCATACTAATTATTCTTCAAGTGTTATAACCACCTGGGAAATCGTTAGTTAAAGACCCTCAAGCTATTACCTCTCCCATAGTGTGTTTCTCTTTATCCTTGGTTACCTACCCACCGGGGCTTAGGCATATCTGCGTGGTTGAATAAACTACGTGGCGGTCTAAGTAAGAGGAGAAAGACACGTGGGAAGAGGAGGCGTGAGGTTCTGTTGGCGACCATTTTGGAGGTCAACAGTTGGCTATTGTCTTGCCGAGGAGGTTAGTCAACCGAGACTATTTGTGCCGAGGTGGTTAGACAACCAAGGCTATTTATCCGAGGAGGTTAGTCAACCGAGGCTATTTGTGCCGAGGTGGTTAGACAACCGAGAAATTTGTCAAAGTCCGACCACAGTTTGCGTGCTAAGAAAGCCTTCCCTACCAAACATGTGATTCAATCTCGAAAGATTGATGGGATCGCTCACCAATGCGGTTTGTCACGGTCATAGCCCCTTAGTTTGCGGTGAAAGTGACTTCCTCATTAATGCTAATGACGTGACACCAAAGATAGGACTCAAAACCCTTCGGATGGAACCACGTGTCGCACATCAAAGGGATCATTCTTGTAGAATTTGCCTATAAATACTAAGCTTATTTCCACAATAAGGGAGGTTGAAAATATTACTCTCACAAGAAATATCAAGTCCTCCATACTAATTATTCTTCAAGTGTTATAACCACACGGAAATCGTTAGTTAAAGACCTTCAAGCTATTACCTCTCCCATAGTGTGTTTCTCTTTATCCTTGGTTACCTACCCACCGGGCCTAGGCATATCTGCGTGGTTGAATAAACCACGTGGCGGTCAAGTAAGAGGAGAAAGACACGTGGGAAGAGGAGGCGTGAGGTTCTGTTGGCGACCATTTTGGAGGTCAACAGTTAGGCGCCGTCTGTGGGAAACGTGACTAAAAGCCTTAGCCTCCTTGGATAAAGGAGCCTTCTTGAAGAAATGACGCTATTCAAGTACTAATTGGGGCTAGCATAGGTCATTTGAAGAAGAGCCTTAAACCTCCTTGGACAAAGGAGCTTTCTTGAAGACATGATGCTATTCAAGTACTAATTGGGGCTAGCATAGGTCATTTGAAGAAGAGGCTTAAACCTCCTTGGACAAAGGAGCTTTCTTGAAGAAATGACGTTATTCAAGTACTAATTGGGGCTAGCATAGGTCATTTGAAGAAAAGGCTTAAACCTCCTTGGACAAAGGAGCTTTCTTGAAGAAATGACGTTATTCAAGTACTAATTGGGGCTAGCATAGGTCCTCTGAGAAGAGGCACCGGCATTTGATTAATTATAAATCAAGTTTCGATTGTTTGCTTGTTTGAGGCTCCTAAGAAGAGGCACTCGAAAACTATATATACAAGCTTATTCAACTTGATTAATGGTTTAAATTTCCTAAGGCATTGCTTGTATGTCGTTGGAGCCTGGGTGACACCTCCGAGAAGAGGCACCGGCATTTGATTAATTATAAATCAAGTTTCGATTGTTTGCTTGTTTGAGGCTCCTAAGAAGAGGCACTCGAAAACTATATATACAAGCTTATTCAACTTGATTAATGGTTTAAATTTCCTAAGGCATTGCTTGTATGTCGTTGGAGCCTAGGTGACACCTCTGAGAAGAGGCACCGGCATTTGATTAATTATAAATCAAGTTTCGATTGTTTGCTTGTTTGAGGCTCCTAAGAAGAGGCACTCGAAAACTATATATACAAGCTTATTCAACTTGATTAATGGTTTAAATTTCCTAAGGCATTGCTTGTATGTCGTTGGAGCCTAGGTGACACCTCTGAGAAGAGGCACCGTCATTTGATTAATTATAAATCAAGTTTCGATTGTTTGCTTGTTTGAGGCTCCTAAGAAGAGGCACTCGAAAACTATATATACAAGCTTATTCAACTTGATTAATGGTTTAAATTTCCTAAGGCATTGCTTGTAAGTCATTGGAGCCTATGTGACACCTCCGAAAAGAGGCAACCGACATTTGAATATTTATAAATCAAGTTTCGATTGTTTGCATGTTTAGATCGCTAAGAGGAGGCACTGGCCATATAGAAGCGCCACGCCTATCGTTCCGCCATTTGATTTGGAAATGCAGCCCATAAAAGAGGCACTAGTACTTAATCAAGTTTGGGGTAAAATCTTCTCGTATGCCTCCCCAAAGAGGTACTCACGGCTTATTGCAAGGGCCTCTACAAACTCTCTTATTTGGAACTTAGTTTTTGTAGAAGCGCCATACCCACACAAGGGCCTAGCCTCTTCATTAAGGCATGGCACCAAATGGAAAAGGCCTAATATCATGTCTCATCCGATATTGAAAGGGCCTCTACAAACAAGCTCCCTTATTTGGGACTTAGTTTTTGTAGAAGCGCCATACCCACACAAGGGCCTAGCCTCTTCATTAATAATCTTATCTTTGTCAAGCCTCTCCCACTGGGACTATGCTCTTCTGCATGAAGCCTCTCCAACATTGGAGACTCGCTTCTACTATCTAGCCTCTCCACTGGGACTAGGCTCTTCTACATTAAGCCTCTCCAACATTGGAGACTCGCTTCACTATCAAGCCTCTCCCACTTGGAAATAGGCTTCTTCCGCATGAAGCCTCTCAACATTGGAGACTCGCTTCTACTATCGAAGCCTCTCCCACTGGGACTGTGCTCTTCTGCAGAAAGCCTCTCCAACCTTGGAGACTCGCTTCGCAAACCTAGCCTCTCCCACTTGGGACTAGGCTCTTCCAGAAGCCTCTCCAACCTTGAGACTCGCTTATGCAACCTAGCCTCTCCACTGGGACTAGGCTCTTCTCGCATGAAGCCTCTCCAACATTGGAGACTCGCTTCTACTATCAAGCCTCTCCCACTGGGACTAGGCTCTTCTGAAGCCTCTCCAACCTTGGAGACTCGCCACGCAATCTAGCCTCTCCAACCTTGGAGACTCGCTTCTACAACCTAGCCTCTCCCACTTGGGACTAGGCTCTTCTGCATGAAGCCTCTCCGACATTGGAGACTCGCTTCTACTATCAAGCCTCTCCCACTTGAGAATAGGCTTTTCTGCATCAAGCTTCTCCAACTTTGGAGACTCGCTTATGCAACCTAGTCTCTCCCACTTGGGACTAGGCTCTTCTGCATGAAGCCTCTCCAACATTGGAGACTCGCTTCTACTATCGCCCCTCTTCCACTTGAGAATAGGCTCTTCCGCATCAAGCTTCTCCAACTTTGGAGACTCGCTTATGCAACCTAGCCTCCCACTGGGACTAGGCTCTTCCGCATGAAGCCTCTCAACATTGGAGACTCGCTTCTACTATCAAGCCTCTCCCACTGGGAATAGGCTCTTCCGCATCAAGCTTCTCCAACTTTGAAAACTCGCTTATGCAACCCAGCCTCCCACTGGGACTAGGCTCTTCTCGCATGAAACCTCTCCAACATTGGAGACTCGCTTCTACTATCAAGCCTCTCCCACTTGGGAATAGGCTCTTCCGCATCAAGCTTCTCCAACTTTGAAGACTCGCTTATGCAACCTAGCCTCTCCCACTTGGGACTAGGCTCTTCTACATGAAGCCTCTCCAACATTGGAGACTCGCTTCTACTATCAAGCCTCTCCCACTTGGGAATAGGCTCTTCCGCATCAAGCTTCTCCAACTTTGGAGACTCGTTTATGCAACCTAGCCTCTCCCACTGGGACTAGGCTCTTCCGCATGAAGCCTCTCAACATTGGAGACTCGCTTCTACTATCGCCTCTCCCACTTAGGAATAGGCTCTTCCGCATCAAGCTTCTCCAACTTTAGAGACTCGCTTATGCAACCTAGCCTCTCCCACTGGGACTAGGCTCTTCCGCCAGAAGCCTCTCAACCTCGAGACTCGCTTCTACTATCAAGCCTCTCCCACTGGGAATAGGCTCTTCCACATCAAGCTTCTCCAACTTTGGAGACTCGCTTATGCAACCCAGCCTCTCCCACTGGGACTGGGCTCTTACACATGAAGCCTCCAACATTGGAGACTCGCTTCTACTATCAAGCCTCACCCACTGCAGGAATAGCTCTTACGCATCAAGCTTCTCCAACTTTGGAGACTCGCTTATGCAACCTAGCCTCTCCACTGGGACTAGGCTCTTCCGCAGAAGCCTCTCCAACCTTGGAGACTCGCTTATGCAACCTAGCCTCTCCCACTGGGACTGTGCTCTTCGCATGAAGCCTCTCCAACATTGGAGACTCACTTCTACTATCAAGCCTCTCCCACTTGGGAATAGGCTCTTCCAGTATCAAGCTTCTCCAACTTTGGAGACTCGCTTATGCAACCCTAGCCTCTCCCACTGGGACTAGGCTCTTCGCATGAAGCCTCTCCAACATTGGAGACTCGCTTCTACTATTAAGCCTCTTCCACTTGGGAATAGGCTCTTCCGCATCAAGCTTCTCCAACTTTGGAGACTCGCTTATGCAAACTAGCCTCTCCACTTGGGACTAGGCTCTTCCAGAAGCCTCTCCAACCTTGGAGACTCGCCACGCAACCTAGCCTCTCCCACTGGGACTGGGCTCTTCCGCATGAAGCCTTTCCAACATTGGAGACTCGCTTCTACTATCAAGCCTCTCCTACTTGGGAATAGGCTCTTCCGCATCAAGCTTCTCCAACTTTGGAGACTCGCTTATGCAACCCAGCCTCTCCACTGGGACTAGGCTCTTCTACATGAAGCCTCTCAACATTGGAGACTCGCTTCTACTATCGCCCTCTCCCACTTGGGAATAGGCTCTTCCGCATCAAGCTTCTCCAACTTTGGAGACTCGCTTATGCAACCCAGCCTCTCCCTTGGGACTAGGCTCTTCAGAAGCCTCTCCAACCTTGAGACTCGCCACGCAACCCAGCCTCCCACTGGGACTAGGCTCTTCTGCATGAAGCCTCTCCAACATTGGAGACTCGCTTATACTATCGAAGCCTCCCACTTGGGACTAGGCTCTTCCGCAGAAGCCTCTCCAACCTTGGAGACTCGCACGCAACCTAGCCTCCCACTTGGAAATAGGCTCTTCCCCGCAAAGCCTCTCCAAAACAACGGAGATCGCTTAGCACAACCTCTACGCTCAATTTCTCACCCACTCCAAGCTCCGCACCTCACATAAATGAGAGTTCCGACCGTGGGACTAAATCTCCCAATTACGAATCGCCACTTTTTTGATCGCTACCAAGTCCAAAGACCCTTCATAAATGATCGAGGTCCCGAACTTGGGGACTATTGTTACGCTCAAACCCACTTGGGCTCCACGTGTGCATGGTCAAAGTCAACCGAGGCTATTTGTGCCGAGGTGGTTAGACAACCGAGGTATTTGTGCCGAGGAGGTTAGTCAACCGAGGCTATTTGTGCTTAGGTGGTTAGACAACCAAGGCTATTTATGCCGAGGAGGTTAGTCAACCGAGGCTATTTGTACCGAGGAGGTTAGTCAACCGAGGCTATTTGTGCCGAGGTGGTTAGACAACCGAGCTGTCAAAAAGTCCGACCACAGTTGCGTGCTAAGAAAGCCTTCCCTACCAAACATGTGATTCAATCTACGAAGATTGATGGGATCGCTCGCCAATGCGGTTTGTCACGATCATAGCCCTTAGTTTGCGGTGAAAGTGACTTCCTCATTAATGCTAATGACGTGACACCAAAGATGGGACTCAAGAACCCTTCGGATGGAACCACGTGTCGCACATCAAAGGGATCATTCTTGTAGAATTTGCCTATAAATACTAAGCTTATTTCCACAATAATAAGGGAGGTTGAAAATATTACTCTCACAAGAAATATCAAGTCCTCCATACTAATTATTCTTCAAGTGTTATAACCACACAGGAAATCGTTAGTTAAAGACCCTCGAGCTATTACCTCTCCCATAGTGTGTTTCTCTTTATCCTTGGTTACCTACCCACCGGGGGCTTAGGCATATCTGCGTGGTTGAATAAACCACGTGGGCGATCTAAATAAGAGGAGAAAGACACGTAGGGAAGAGGAGGCGTGAGTTCTCGTTGGCGTACCATTTTTGAGGTCAACATGATTATTAAGCACTTAAAAGTTCATTAGCATAGTGGACTTGTGTTTTCTCCGTGTGAGTTTATATTTTTTCCATCATTTTCTTGTGAGAATGGCATTAGTATTTATAGGCAAATTCTAAATGATTGACCTCCTTTCGATGTGTGACAAGACGGCTCAATTTGAAGGGTCATCGCGTCACATCTTGAGCGTCACCTCAATGGCTTTAATGAAATGGTCTCTTTCAGCCGCATATTAGGAAACTAGGATGTGGCGGTCGTATTGACAGGCCATCCAATCATTCGCTGGATATGATGTGGTGTTAGAGAGGGCTTCCTACACACGCAATCACGGATGCTCTCCTCAACATAAAAGAACAACATCTTCTTCTTGACCAACTCTTCCCAAACCTCTTCATCTCAAACTGCCTCTTCCAAATCTCCTCTTCCCAAACCGCCTCTTCCAAAACCTTCTATTCTCAAACCTACTCGACATAAAAGAAAAGCCTCTTTTCTTAACTTTCTCTTCCCAACCTCCTCGAAAAGAAGGTGAGACTGCCTATTAGACAAGTTTGACTTTGACCAAGCTATGTGGAGCAACATGTGGGATTGGGGTGTAACAGAATTAATGTCCGCATATACTATTATCCGGATAACAATTTAAACAAAAAATGAAGATAAGTTTTATCCTCGAAAAGAGGAAGACAAATTTTTTTATTCATATAAAAGTGTCGTCAAAATCTATTTTCCCGCTCAAAGTATTTTCCTATTTAGAATTTCTGTTTTTTTTTCCCGTTTTTGAAAATCGATTTTTTTAATAGCCATTAAATGTTCATTCATAATACTACATTTAATAACCACCTGATTTTTTATTTTTTCAACTAGAGTCCCTCCATCTACCTTCTAATTTAGTTATCATTGTGCCCCCAGGGCATAGCTCAGTTGGTTGAAAGGTGAGAGTGAGGTAGTCTCAGCTTTCCCGACAAATTTGTATGATGGAGGTTCGATTCATACTTTTGGTATGGAAGAGGCTCCTTGCAAACGCAGTTAAAAAGCAACCTCTCAACCCTGCTCCACTGAAGCACATCATGCGATTTACATCTTCCACCAAGGCCCCAGAATAGGAGTGGTGGAGGTCCCTCGAGGTTGGGGTTCAACCTTTAGTTATCATTGCAAAAACTAATATAGTTTTGTTATCATTACAAAAATTAATTATCCAATGTGTTTTAATTTAATTATCTATATTTAAAATATTTAATTAATTTAATTAATTAATCTTATCTTTGTTTTGGTAAAAAAAAATGCATGAATTTTTCAATACTAATTAAGATTTAAGATATCACATTTTCAAGATTATTTTCAAGATTATTATGGAAAACAATCAATGTACATTGAAAGAAAAATAAGTCCAAATCTATATTTTTAAAGTTTGATTATTATTGCAAAAACTAATTTTCCAATGCATTTTAATTTAATTATCCATATTTTAAATATTTAAATAATTTAATTTAATTAATTAATAATTAATTAATCTTATCTTCATTTTATTCAAAATATGCATGAGTTTTTCAATACTAATTAAGATTTAAGATATCATATTTAAGAAATTGTATTTTCAAAATTATTATGAAAGACAATCAATGCAAAGTGAAAGAAAAATAAGTAAAAATTCATATTTTCAAAGTTTTGTTATCATTGCAAAAATTAATTTTTCAATGCGTTTTAAATTTAATTATCTATATTTTAAATACCTAATTAATTAATTAATCTTATCTTCGTTTTGGTCAACATGTGTATGGATTTAATACTAATTAAGATTTAGTGTTTGATTTTATTATAACTAATTAACTTTCATAGATAACTATCGAAATTATTTTTGTAATTACACCTTCCGTGCGATGCAACACTAATTCTTTTTTAAAGATAAACAAACTTTTTATATTATATATAAAAAATATTTTTATACATTTATATCTTAGGATAATTGTCATGGCCCTCCGCCGCCCGTCACTACCATCCGTCACTAAATCTATTTTTTTCTTTTTTAGTTTTTTATTTATATTTTTTCGTTTAATTAAGAATAATGGCAGAATTGTCTTTTTACGAAAAAATGATTTTTTAACATTGATTTTTTATATTTTTATATCTAATTGAACTAAACAAGATAATAATAAATAGGGTAAACAGGACACTTGGGTCTCGAACCTTTGAACGTTGTAATTATAGGGTCCTAAACCTTTGTTTACTAGCAGCTGGAGTCTCAAATCTATGAAACGTTAGCGCCCGATGTCCTTTTTTGATAGAAACCGTCAGTTTGATCGTTAAATGGTCAAAATTTTGTTAAATAGACTATTTTACCCTTTTCAAATTAAAACAAAAAAAAAACCAAAATAAGAAAATAAAAAAAAAATTGCAATCAAGCCCCTCACTCACTTCTTCTTCTCCAAACAAGCCCCCCCATCTCTCTCTTCCCACCGATGGCTCCGACTCCAGCACCAAGCACTTCACTGAACCCGACTCGTTCCCTATCCTTAACATCCCCACCAAGCACTGTACTGCATTAGCATCCAACAAAACTGACCGCCCCTCCACAAAGCCGCTAGGTTCACTACCACCAGCACCAGCCGTGCAACCACTGCTTCAAATTTAATAATTTTTGCTCTATTGCTCTGCACTAATGTCAAATTACACAGAGCCATGACCGCATCGGTCCGTGTCGTGCCATGTCCTAATCTCAAAGCGTGCAACAATGGTGGCAAAGCGCCTAGCACTCCGATTGTAGTCTTGTTCTCATCTTCAAGTCCTAAGCTAAAAATTGCCCTCGTGGCATGTTCTTGTGATTCTTGAAACCCATTTTTCAAAATGTCAATTAACAACATTCTTGATCCCCAAATGAACCACAACATCCACAAACCTCTTATGTCGATGGGGAGTCCAGGGTCCGAGCCGGCTCGTCCGACCCCACGCCGCCTCTGACCCCGACTACTCCCCCATCACCACCCTTCTCGACCCACCCAACTCAACTGAATCAAATTCCGCGGACGAGTTAAGTTGGAAAGAGTGCACGTGGTCTCACTGTGAGTCGCGTGGCGTGGCAGTGAGTGTTTTGTTGGTTGTGATCTTGGGGTGGGTTTCGAATATCAAGAGTCAATGCTAGATCAAGGGTTATTAGGGTTTGGGATAAGGGCATCAACTCCTCCGATGATGGCAATTCTTCAAAATCTCCAACCAACTGACAGAATTGCAGAATTGATTTGGGGGGTTTAGTTGCAATTTTGTTAGTTGGGGATTAGTTGTAATTTTGTTGTTTGGGATTTAATTGCAATTTTATTTTATTTTTATTTTTAATTTTTATCCTTCAATTTAAAGGTAAAATGGTCTATTTAACAAAATTTTGACCATTTAATGGTCAAATTGACGATTCTATCAAAAAAAGACATCGGTCGCTAACGTTTCATAAGTTTGGAACGCCAGCTGCTAGTAAACAAAGGTTCAAGATCTCATCGTTACAACGTTTAAAGATTTGAGACTCCTAGTACTATTTACCCTAATAAATATGCTTCAAATAACTTTTATTTAAATAAATAATTTTATCCGTAAATCAAACTGATATTATAAATTAAGAGAAAATTAAGATATACCTAGGGTTTGTTCGGTAGAGTTTTTTTCAAAAAATATATTTTTTTGTCTACAATTTTTTACTTTTCAACCTTTTACACTACAAAAAAAATTTGAAAAGTCAAAAAGTAATCAAAAAAATTTATTTTTCCCAAAAAATTCTACCGAACAAACCCCCAAATGAAGTACTCGGGTTGTCCGCTGAAATAATTGTCAGTACAATATCAGCAGCTCGTAATACCAATCATGCCTGGAGTACTATTAGTATTTACAATGCTTTCATGGCCAACTGAAGGTCTGTTCGGAAATTGAATGATTTTCGTGTACTATTTTTTCCAACGTCCTTAATTCAGATACCCCACTTTCACCACACAACCTTAAACAAGCTGCCACCCCAAATTTAATACTATTCAATTGTTAAGTTTGAAATGTTGATGTATAGTAAGTTAGATTGAATAAAATTAATGTAATTACTAATTAGTATATTTCGTTTTTATCATTTGTTTTTATTGTGTAAAATGTCTCAATTGTTTGGATTTTGCTATCTAGGCTCCTTAATAAACATTTCTTTGCAAAAAAGTCCATGTTGTTTATATCCGTTAACAGTTGTCGTTAAAATTATCCAAATAGTTAATTAGCACAAATAAATTTAAACGATGGTGATGATTTGCACAAAAAGGGTAAATGATAGGAATCTTTTGTGTACACAAACGTTTAAAACCCTATTTTGGATTTTCTTCATCCAGCAATTATAAAATTCTACACAAATAGATAAAATCAAATACATTATAATATTACTACAGAAAACTCATAAATATTAAAAGAACTTGACACATCCAAACAAATGTATACCGCCATATACGCATTCTTGTATAGTATATTTTGCAAACAAAGTGTCACGGTGGAGATAATACATTGTTTGCTTAGATCTAGAAATGCGTATGAAGAACAATTATTGAATTTGTTGAAAGATAATATATTGTTCAATTTTAGAATGTGGTGTTTAGCTTTTGTGTATGAGTTGGTTATAATGTGGCTTTTTGAAGTGTTTAGAATGTATTTGTCGGCATACATTTGTTTGGATGTGTTATCTTCTTGTAATATGTATGAGTTTCTTGCACTATGTTTAAGTATACTATTACAATGTATACAATTTTATCTGTTTGTGTATAATTTTATAGTTGTTGGAAGAAGAAGACCCAAAATCGGCTTTTAACATTTGTATGTGCAAAACGTCCATATCGTTTTACTGTTTTTTGCACAAATCATCTCTATCATTTAGATTTATTTGCTCTAATTAACTATTTTGATAATTTTAATAATAAATATTAACGGATATGGATGACATATACCTTTTCCACAAAGAAATATTTATTTATGGGCCCAAATGCCAAAATCCAAATATTGGGAACGTTTTACACAATGAGAACAAACAATAAAAACAAAATGTGCTAATTACATATAAAATTATACATCGTTAGAAAAAATATATATATAATACAAGTATAAGGTCGGCTTATCAAATGTGACAGTTGTAACTATAATTTTTCCTATATGAAATTAATTTATTAGTTCAAAGAAAATTCAAAATGCACATGCATGTTTCGTACATTAAATTAAATAGGTACGGAAATAAAGAAGAAAGACATATAAAAACTTATTGAATGTGACAATTATTTCTATAATTTTTAGCATGAAATGAATTTGTTAGGTCAAATGGATATTGTATCTATAATTTTAGCCATGAAATGAATTTGTTAGGTCAAATGCATCCATTCGTTGGCTAAAGTGTGTTTGCATTTTAATGCTAAAAATAGAATTGTAAATTTTTAGTGTTGTGACATAATAAAAGTTGAAATAGTAATTTTTATTTGGATATTTAATAATTATTGTTCAATTAAAATATAACTTGCAGACTCCAATTTATGTAAATTTAGTTATGTTTGTATTACATTCAATGAAATGGTCAGCTGATGTATTGAGAAACATGAATTAATTAGAAAATAATAATAATTTATTTAATATTAATTAATAACTTTTTGTCTCTTTGAATAAGTTTTAAACCTTGTGTAACAAAATAGATCCTTTCGCACAACTCAAATGTCCGAGGACTACAAAATATGCTCATCACTTTTCGTTTTATGAATCTGTCAAAATATAAAGTCAGAACAAGTTTAAAATGACCAAAATCAAAATTCTCTTCTTTTACTATTCACAGTGAACTGTTTATGTGAAAACTAATCTGTTTAAAATAAAAATTTTGATATTAATTGAAGGACAAATCAAGAATTATAAAATATTAATGAATTTTTACACACCAATCCCATCAAATTTTGGTTGAATGCATGATATTTAACTAAACAAGTTGTGCAAAGTGTTCGAAGAAGGTGACTCTTGATCACCTCATAAGTCATAACAATTTGTTGCAAAATGTAAAAATATTTTATTTGTATTATTTTTGTATTTACGTCCATGGGTAACTATGATTTTTATTTATTTTTTCAATTTTTGAAAAAAATTGAATGTTTACTACGATTTGAGTTTCGACACTATACGACTATATCTAGCAAAATTTCTTTTAAGGAATCTCTAAAATGTAGATTTCAAGTCTTGGTGCACTCGAATGACGTGTTTCTTTACTATTATTTAATTATGTTTAATTTAACGTATTAAACGTGTAAAAAATAAACTGCTTTTTCAAGCTAACTTCAATAGAGCATAGAGCAAAATGGAGATAATCATAATACATGCAATGATGATAGAGATGGGAGGAGGATGGTGGCATTGCCTTATTTATTTTCAATAATGGTCAGAAATTAAAGAAATATCAAACACAGGCACACAGCCTGAGAATGAGAGCGATATGTGGGCCAAGTGGGGCCCAATGAACTACTGACGAAATTGTACAGTGTCCTTATTGAGCCATTTACTAGGCCCCACATCACCTTTTAACAAAATTTTCTTTTTCTTTTTCTTTTTCTTTTTTAATCGTACTCCTCA
Organism: Forsythia suspensa; assembly: GCA_023638005.1. Lineage (NCBI taxonomy): Eukaryota > Viridiplantae > Streptophyta > Magnoliopsida > Lamiales > Oleaceae > Forsythia > Forsythia suspensa. The sequence continues at coordinate 27,874,381 of CM042666.1, read as the reverse complement.
AATGATACATTTTGGTAGTCTATTTATTTTTCGACTTTGCTTGCGCAATTAATTGGCTCTTTCGATTAGTTTTCATTCATTCATTAAGGGACTATGAAATATTTGGTTAAGCAATTTAGAGAAGGCTTCCTCGCTACTTTAGTCGTGTCCTCGACAATTTAATAATATTTTGGTTGTGATTTTGGAATAGGAATGGGTTTCATGCGGATTAGATAGTATCAAATAAGAACCCGCGTAATAAATTTAATTCTCTTATAAGTTGAACATATAATAGATGTATAAGATTATACGGTAATGCTTTTCTATATATATATTTTTTTGGTGATGCACTATTATTGGTCATGTTTTTCTGGGAGCTTAGAACATTTCTAATTCATTCTTTGGATTATTACATAAGAATGGATTGCTATTAATTTAGGTGATACGAAATTTGAAAGACTTTCAATTTACGTGAAATATATATCTAATGAATAGACGTTTAAATTCAAAATTAATTTTCAATGTATTATATAAATTGTTATCTAAGTGTATTTTAATTTCTTAAAATAAACACAAAATCACATGTTAAATCTGTATAGAAAATATAAATTTGTACAAAAAATTTAAATTTTGTTAAGTCAGCATGTTTAACGGAGCTTTAAACATTGTCTACAATATTTTTCTGTCACGTCAGCTTGACAACTCGTTGAAAATGATATTTTTAGATATTGTGTATTTTGCTCATATGGCAAATTTTTTTTTTATCAATCCACGATTGCATTAGAGATACTCTAATAAATATACATTCAAGTTTTAAAAAAATATTTGCGAGGGAGTGGGGGTGGGGTGAGACTGTGAGAGCATCTTCAAGAGACTCTTTAAACATAAGAGACTTCTTATTTTTGAAAATCAACCATTAAAATTATGTTCCAAAAAATTATTCAAATTAATATTTTTAAAATAAAAAATAGGTTTGACTCTATAAATTTAGAAAGTTAAATTCACTCTCTATAATTAAATGTATTCAAAGAATTTCAATTTTCAGTTCATATATATTGACTAAATTAAAAACTATATACAAAATAAAATAGAGAAAAATAGAGAAATGCCATATAATAATTAAGAGGGAAGCATATCAAAATAAAAGAAAAAATAAATATTTATTGAAAGAAGTAAAATAAATTATTAAAAATAAATAAATTATTAGATTATTTCAAAAAAATTACACTCTAAATTTATATATATGTTTAAAAAAAAATTGTTATTTATAAATAAAGACTCTTGATGTTGTGATCACGCTGTGTCACTGACTCACTGCAAGAGGGGTAGATAAGTGGGCCTTCTTTAAGTCAAATCACTTGGAAAATCACATTTTAACAGTTTTAAGTCTTTACAAAATTGGACCATACCCATAAGTGGACCCAATAATAAAATGGAAAATTACACAAATGGCCAATATATGGGCCTTGTAATAAAAAATTATTTAAATTAATAAATATTACAAAATTACAAAATAATACAAATTACATAACATTTTAATTTAATTTCTGAATTTTGTAATCATGTACAATAAATTTACAATATACTTTATTTATATTTTTATATATTTTGTAATTGAATTAATGTATTATTTCTACATTTATAGTTTTTTTGGATTTTTAAACTTACATAAAATGTTGTTGTGTGGTTTCTGTTAGAAAATAAATAAATTCTTATTTAAAACTTGGTTTCGTAAATGACTCACATATTACATAATGAGTTATTTTTTGCACACACCGTTTTTGGATTTATAAAGTTATTTTGAAGTTTTTGTAATTCTCTCTTTTTTTATTTTTTTATTTTTTAATTTAAAACTGGGGGACTACATTGATGAGTACCCGTCATTCCTATACCATGACTCGCTTCTACTTCTTCGATTTTGTTGGCGATTTGCCTTCATCATTCCTATATGTTTTCTAACTTTTTTTCGATTTTGATGGTGAGCTCCCATAATTTTTATGCGTATTTTGAGAGCCTGATTTGCTGCAAAATGCTTCATTGGAGATGAACGAGTTACTATTATTTTGGTGTGTTAATCACCAATTCAGGTGAAAATTGGAAAGAATGTTGGTTGCAAATCTTCGTTTAGGGTTTGAATCGTCAATTTTGAGGGGTTTTACTTGAGCAAAAATTAGTGATTTGGGTTTATTTGGAAAAATATCATTACCCAATATAACCTAACAGCATCTCCAACGCGATCGTGGATTGTACTAAAAAGTGTACCACATCCCCCAAAATTACTTGCATGGCAAAAAAAAAAAAAAGTGGAGGATGTCTACCACACTGTCCACATTTTTGGACAGTGTATTAGACATCCTCTATTTAATTTTTTATAATTAATATCTGTCGAAGTGTATACTGGGCCTCTTTTATTTAATTTTTATAATTTAATTCTATCAAAATGTGTGTTAATCATAATTTATTTAATTTTTTATAATTTATCTAACACCCTCTCTTGTACATGTGGACCACAATTTTTTCAATCCAAAATCTAATTGGAGATGCGTTTCTTTCCGTCTTCATTTTATTTTTCATATTTTTCACATGTACAACAATCCACATTGTTAGAGTATCTCTATTTATAAAGAGCATCTTTAAATTTAGAGAATAATTTTTTAAATTACTCCAACATCCCATTTATTTTTAACACTTTATTTTACTTCTCCCAAAAAGTATTTATTATTTTTTCTTATATTTTATTTTGACATATTTCTCTCCTAATTATTATATGATTTTCTTCTTTTTTTTCTTGTATATATTATTTAATTTAGTAAACAAATAAGTATTAAAAAATTGAATTTTTTTAAATGCATTTAATTATAGAGAGTGAGTTTGACTCTCGAAGTTTGGAGAGTCAAATGCACTCTTTTATTTTAAAAAGTTGATTTAGAGAATATCTTAAAATAGTAATTTTAAAAATTGATTTTCTAAATTATGAGTATCTTATATTTAAAGAAGTTCTTGGAGCCCGACCCCAACCCCAACCCCAACCCCAACCCCAACCCCATTCTTATATCTTACCTAATTGTCATGGGAAATTGCTTACATTAATTACTAAATGCTACACAACCTTAACTAGATCAAATACTAGATTTTCTGTTCACATGGGTTGTTGAAGTATTGATTTTTTATTAATTACTAAAGTGGGAAATTAATGAATGAGTTTTATTTACAACACAGATTTATATACAATCATAAAATATTTTGAATAACCAATTTGATTTTGGAGAAACTTTTACGTCATAAAAATATAATATTCGAAATCAAATTGTTAACAAATAAGCCGAAAGTAACAATTTTATGACGACATTAAAAACGTCATATTACACAATATACATTCCAATTAATGGTAATTGACATATAAATTATTTAATAGCGTAAAATATAATCTAAAATGTAGATAATTTCTCAATTTCACCCTACCTTGGCTTGATTACATACTACAATAATAATAATAATAATAATAATAATAATAATAATAATAATAATAGACCGTGTTCTCAAAAATTCATAATTTTTTTAAACAGGCAATTAATTTACCATATAAATGAGTCATGGTTCCCCTTAAAATAATTAGAATGTCAAATAATTGAAATTTAATTACTTCATTTTTGAACATCTAACTGTTAATTCATGTTACATACAGAGTCCTATTCTCCTCCCCACAGTGGGGAGGAGTTATGTTGTCAATTGCTTACATGGCAATTGACTATTAGTCAAAAAAAATATAATAAATATTTTTTTATTTTCACTTTGGCCAATAGTCAATTGACAAAATAACTTTTCTCCACTGTAGGGAGGATAATTGGACTTGTTACATCCAATCATTTTCTCCCACCAACTCAACCTCATATTCGACTGTATTTAAAAATAGATTTTTTAGCTAATTACTCTACGACACATACTAGCTGCCAAAAAAAATATCAATTATACTTTATTAAAAGTTTAATATGGTATGATTGTGTAGAATAAAGTGACTAAAAGAGCTTATCCCAAGACATAATTTATTATTACCCTTAATAATCATTAAAGTTGGATTTGACATAAATTAATAGCCGAAAGAGCCTTCTTAATCACGCTTAGTTTTTAACAAAATCAAATAATAATAATGTTTTTTTTGTATATGACTACATGATAGGGAGCATAAAATCAACTTGCTCAATTTTGATGAAATTTGTGCATAATTGCTGCTTTTGGGGAATCTGCTTTGTTTTATTTCATTTCAATTAGACATGTCATCATGATCAAAGTAAAAATAGGTTCTAAAAGAAATAGTTTATTATAGTGTGTTAAGAGTAATACTATTTATCACAATTAATGATAATTATCAGTTTATGTGACATTTTATGATAGATCTAATAAAATGAGTTTTATATATGTACATTTTATTAGACTTATCATTTAATATTAAGAGCACCTCCAATACACTCCGTCTATTGTAGGTTATGTGGCAGGTAAAATAGATGGACTTCTAGTACATGTGGCACTACGTCTATTGAATAGACGGTCAAATTATAAATTCGTCTTTAATGGGTTCCGTCTAAAATTAATATTACCGCTTATGCAATATTAAATTTTTTTAAAATCAGCAGGTTTTCAATTTATATTTTCTTTGTCTGTTTTTTTTTTAAAATAAAATGTTGAGATTGATTTAAATTTGTTGAGTTACTCTGTCTGACTTCTAGACGGAGTCTATTTTTGATGTGCCAAATCAGTTAGACAGAGTCCTCGTCAGCATGCATTTGAGATGCTCTAACATATATACCACATGGACTGGTGATAATCACCAATATTGATAAATAACATTATTCGTTTATTAAAATTAGTCGTGAGTCCAGATAATAGGTCAATTTGACCAACTCTCCACGAACGAGTTAGGCAATCGTAGTGAATTGAGAGGGTTAGGCAATTTTGAAAAGTTGAGCTTTTTACTTAGACTATTGTCTCCAAACTCAACAATTTAGTGAGCAGATTGAGTTGAGAAAAATTCAAAGGAACACTTTTCATTTTTAAAAAAGTTTATCAACTGTTTTGCTTTTCATCAGCAATTCTTATTAATAAAAGCAATAAGTTTTCTTACTCTCTTAAATATGAAAATAATCATAAATTTCAACATCTTAAAAATATGATTTTCACAAATAAGTATTGAGTAATCAAGAACGTAACTCAATTCATAAATAACAATCTTAATAATATATCTTGAATTTCTAACGGAATGATCTTTAATTGTATAACTTCAATCTCTATCATTCTATAGAATAATATATTGTTGAAGTCGTGTTTCACAAACCTATTTGTTTTGAGGGAATAGCGTGATTGAGGTTGAGTATAATTGGCGTATGTGGCTGTAGAAGAATTGTGCTTTCTCTAAGTTATTTTCAGAATCCAACGAGTGAAGATAGCCCCTGACACTTTAGTGCGCCTTTGCCTTAGATGAATTTAGTCATTCAGTCAGTTAATATTTTTCTCTCTCTCTTTTTCTCACCTCTCATCGAAAAATCTCGCTTTCTGCCTACTCTTTCTTCTTTTTCTTTGATTTGGAGTTTGGACTTGTTGGTTTAACAGCCGAAAGCTTGAGTGAATAGTATTTTTGGTGTTATTAGGCCTGGTGTTCATCCTTGTTGATGAACAGTAACTCCAATCATAAGATCAAAATTAGAGTGGTGGTTTTGGCCATAGTTTATGGTGGAATGGTTGATTTCTTATGATCTGGTGAGATATGTGCTTATCCTTGGATGGAAGGTGCGGTGATCTTTTGTGGTTTGTTGATTTGAGCCAGAAATCTTCTCTAATGGTGGTCCGTGAATATCTTTGATGTATTAGCATATAGATATTGGATATTTTTGTATTTTGTTATTCGTATTGTTTTTGTAACAGCAAAGTGTGAATAATCTCAAAGTGGTATTAGAGCCACTCTTGAAGTTTATTAGGCTGTTCTTGAGATAAATGAAGATTGGTCTATCAAATCTATGATAAATTTGTCAAATCGTTCATAAAACTCCAAAACGAGTTAGGATATGTAACCTTTTGCATTGCAAGTTTAATAACTGAACATCTGGATCTGATGTTGGTTGCTCTTTCTGGTATTCTGGTGATCTAATCAATTACTAAATAACCCAATTATATTGTTTTGACAACAGTATATTGGTAAAAGTTGTCAAAATATTGGTAAGACCTTCTGTTTGTCTACTCTTTATGTGACTAGACAAAATTCGAGGTTTTGTATGTTGAAATAGCTAAATCTCTGTATAGACTAATATTTGACTCATATGTGTATAAGATCGATGTGAAGAAGCACTGAAATATAATATGCCTGAGTAGTATGCATTTGAATGATGGTTTGCATGTTGAGGTGCATTATTTTTTAATTCAGCAAGTTGTCTTGAGTGGTACACAAGTGCTATGCCGAAATATTAAGTATTTGTTGTGTATATTGGTTGTTGTATCTTTTGTGTAGAGTAGAGTTCGTGATATATTCTTGGAAATATTGGTGTATATGCAGTTAGTAACCTTCTGGTAACACGTGTGTGGTGAGCCTATTGCTGTGTGTAAATCTACTTGTGAAGTCTGCTAGTTTTAGTTGTTTTTTGAAAACCATCTTTGTTTAAATGTTTGCAGATTTTGCCCAAGATAATCACTCATTTTACAAAATGTAGTATGGGTTCGAGGTTCGAACTAGCTATATTCGATAGAAATGGTGATTATTCCATATGAAAACAAAGAGTCTTAGTGGCTCTTGTTGACTCCAAAAAAAAAAAAATTATGATGAATTAAAAGTAAAATCCATTGAATTGCTCATATGAATGAAATTGCATATAGTTCCAAGTTGATGATTCAATAACTGTTAGAGATGTATAAGTTGCTTTAAATGCTTTTTTTTTTTTTTTTTTTACCAAGACCTTGCCTAATAAAATTTATAAGTTTGTAAAATTGTTCATTTTAAAAATGGACGCTAGTAAAGATTTGGAATCAAATTTAAATTTGTCTATTTAAATTTATATTCTTGTAAAATTATTCAATTTTTAAAATGGATGCAAGTAAAGATTTGGAATCAAATTTAAGTGATTTTAGCAAAATAGTAAAAAAATATCTCATAATGGAAAAAAAAATTTGTTGATGAAGACATTGTTGTTATTCTGCTAAATTCTCCTCTCTGATTCATATAAAGATGTCAAAAATGCCATTACGCATTCTAGGGACGCCTTGATCCAATCTATTGTCATAGATGCTCTAAGGTATAGAGATCTAGAAGTTAAGGAGTTCAAGGGGGGAGTAAGAATGGAAAGTCACTTTATGAGGAGTATGTTTGAGAAAAGGGAAGGACATAACCACAATAAGAAACATAAAGGTAAGTCTAAATATAGATCCAAATTGGGAAACAAAAGTAACAAAAAATATTACCATTGTGGCAAGTGAGGTCATTTTAAGAGAGATAATTATGATCTTAAAAGGAAATAGAAAGATTAGATTGTATAACACCAAAATAATGTTGATTTAGAAATTGAAATTGATAGCTTGCATGTAATGACTATTTGTAAAAGCGATCAGAATCAAGAATGTATCTTTAATTCTGGTTGTACTTTCCATATAAGTCATGTTAAAACGTGGTTCAACAATTGTTAGGCAATAATGGGCAATGTCAGGTGTATGCTAATAAGTTCTCGTTTGTCTAGGGGATTTTGGGGGTGAAACTGCTTGTACTACAACCTATTTGATTAATAGGTCCCCATCTAGTACAATTAACTTCAAAATCCCTGAAGAGCTTTGGGGATGAAATCTCCCAAGCTTCTCTCATCTAAAAGTATTTGGTTGTGGTGCATATGCACACCAAACTGAAGAAAAAATAGACACAAGATTTCTAAGTCTGGAATGTTGGGTTACCTAACTGGGTGAAAGGGTATAGGTTTGTGGGTGTGTGGTGAAAAAGGTATCAAAATCATTAATAGTAGATATTTAGTCTTTAATGAACTTGAAATGCCTCTCTTAAAAAGTAAAGATTAGTATAGTGACAAGTCTATGGTCATCAAAATAATAAAATAGTAACTGAGGTAAGAAATGGTAACTTAGATCTAGATGTAGCTGAACAAAGCCAAACTCAAAAACCAACCTGATGAAACAAATGAGCAAGAAGCTACAAATTTTCTGAACCAATTGAAAATCATTTAAAAGAGACCCAAATTGAAGCAAATGAACAATTCGATGTTAAGACTATCAACTTGTTAGGAACAAAGAGAGAAGGCAAGTGAGACTAAATTCAAAGTATTGCTCCTTAAACATGTTAGAGTATGCTTTAGTTTCAGGTAAAGTCGTTGAAAACCTTGAACCATTGACATATGAAAAAGCTGTTAGCTGTCTTAAATCTAAAGAATGGAAAGATGCAATGAGAGAAGAACCGAAGAAATACACTCTTTAATAAAAAATAAAACTTGGAAATTGGTAGCTAAACTAAGTAATCAAAGAATATTTCAAAGTAAATGGTTATACAAAATTAAGGAATGGAATGGTAGTAGTGACCCTCCTAGGTATAAATCTAGACTAGTGGCTAGGACTTCTCATAAAGAGAAAGAATTGATTACAATAAGGTGTTCTCTCCAGTAATCAAGTATAAGACAATCAGATTAGTTTTTGCACTAGATGTTCAGTTCGATTGGTAGTTCGAGCAGTTAGGTGTTAAAATTGTCTTTCTTCATGGAGAGTTAGAAGAGGTAATCTATATGTCCGAGCCCAGGGCTTTGAAGTAAAAGGGAATGGTACAAAAGATTTGAATAATTTGTAATCAAAATTGAATTTAAAAAAAGTGAATATGATATTTGTCTCTACTATAATAATCGGGAAAAAAAATTGTGTTATGTATATGCTTCTTTATGTGAATGATATGCTCATTTCCAGCAATAGTAAGAGTGAGTCAGAAGCAGTGAAAACTCTTTTAAAGTCTGAATTTGAAATGAAAGACCTATGGTGTGCAAGAAAATTATTGGCATGATTATCAAGCGAGATAAAAGTGAGGACATATTAACAGTTACCCAAGAGTCTTATCTAAAAAAAGTAGTAACTAAGTTTAAAACGAGAAATGCCAAGTCTGTAAATGTGTCTCTTGCTGGCCACATGATCATTTCCTCTCCCAATCTCCAAAGAATGAGGAACAAAGAAAAGAAACGGAGCACATCCTCTATGCTAATGCAATAGGGTTTGTGATGTTTTCCAAGATAACCATAGCCTGACCTTGCATATGCCATACATTTTTTAAGTAGATATATGGCTAATCCTAGGAAGTTTCATTGGGCTGGCTTAAAATAACTATTAAGGTATATTGTTGGCACTTTAAGCACAAGCCTTGTGTATGTAAAGTCAAGTGAGACATTTTTATTAATAGGTTATGTAGACTCTAATTTTACTGAGGATAGGGATAAAAAGAAGTCTACCACTATTTTTTTCTTTACTCTCGATAAAAATTGCATATCTTGAAAGTCTCAATTTCACTCCTTGCTGACATTATCAAATACTGGAGCCGAGTACGTGGCTATTACTAAAGCTGTAAAAGAGGGTTTATAGCTTAAATGGTTCTTGAATTGAATATAATAAATAATTTTGTGAACCTTTACACTGATAGCCAAAGTGCTTTGATGCTTTGTAAAAGTCATGTTTATCACAAAAGATCAAAGTATATAGAAGTTAAATACCATTTTGTAAGAAAACAATTGTCCAATCATGCCATCTGATATGGATACAATGATACTTCCTATTGGTAAGTTTAATACTTGTTTGTTTGAACTACTAATTGACATGAGTTAAAATGTTTCTCTTGCATGTATTTGAAGATGATGTCCATGTGGCAGTGATGAAATAAAATAAGACCACAATTAAATTGGAGAGCACAATGCAACCAAGGATGATAGCACGTGTGTGAATCAAGGTGAAGAATGTTGAAGTATTGTTTCACAAACCTGTTTCTTTTGAGGAAATAAAAGTGTGATTGAGGATGAGTTGGTGGGAGTCACGCAGCTGAGTATAATTGGTGTATGTGGTTGGAGATGGATTATGCTCTCTGTGAGTTATTTTCAGCCGTTAGATTAATTCAAAAATTGAAGACAATCTTTGAACCTTTAGTGCACCTCTACCTTGGATGAATTTAGTCATTCGGTCAGTTAATGTTTGTCTCTCATATATTTGATTTATTTCTCTTACCTCTCTACGAAAAACCTCGCTTTCTGTCTATTCATTCTTTTTTTTTATTTGAAGTTTAGGATTGTTGGCTTAATAGCGGAGGCTCGATTGAACAATAATTTTGGTGTTATAAGTAGGGATTGCAAAAAATCAAATGCCCCGGACCCCGCCGCCCATACCCAAGTAATAGGGGCGGGTTTGGGGCAACCCCGCCCCTAAAATTTTTTTTTTTTGAAAAATCATAAAATATAGTAGAAATTATGATTTTCACTAAAAATTGACTAAAGAAAAATCGAACCCGGGTTAAAACTTATAAACTACTAACCTTAACAACTACACCACAATTCAAATTTTATAATTTTTTTGTTTTGTTTGGTACAAATATTTAAAAAATTTGTATATATATTTTTTTAATTATTTTTTAGTTTAACAAAAAAAAAAAAAAAATTTGCTGGGCGGTTGGCGGGTCCAACGGTTGCCCCGCCCCGTGAATTTGCGGGTCATGGGGCAGGGCGGGGCCAACCCGTCCCGGACCCACCCCATTGCCATCCCTATTATAGGGTATGATGTTCATTCATATTGATAAACAATAACTCCAATCTTAAGATTAGAATTATAGTAGTGGTTTTGGCCTTAATTTATGGTGGAATGATTGATTTCTAATGATGTGTTAATATATGTGCCTTTCTTTGGACAACACTGATGTAATCCTTTGTGGTTTTGTTGATCTAAGATCTTGAACCTTCTTTTAGGGTGGTCCGTGAATATCCTTGAGGTATTAGCAAAATGATTTTGGATATTGTTTTATTTTGTTCTTATTGTTTTTGTTATAGCAAAATATAAATAATTCCAACATACAAGAATAATTTTATAATATAAAAATTGTGTTTCTTTCTCATATAGTAGCATGATTAATTTGATGCTCTGCATATTGTTTTATAAATTTTTATATGTGGAGAAATGACTAATTTTCGAATAATCTTTATAAAAAATAAATTCTTCAATTAACTATTTAATTATCTCTACTATATTAAAAGAGCCAATTCAAATAGCATTATTCCATAAGAAATGGGCCTCCCATACGACGCCGTTTTTCTTTCTTCTCTGACAGCTGTTTTAGCATACCCACCAAACTTCTCTGATACACCATCCCACGTCCTCCACTTTCTCTCAACAACTCCCGTCTTTTCTCTCTGATTATACTGTTATTTTTTTATCTTGTTAAAATCTTCTAACTATACTGTTCAGACCATCCAATAGGCACTAGACGTACGAATAGTACCTCATTTGATTGTCGATTATACAATTTATTTGTTTGCATTACTATTTATTTTTTTTCTTCTATTTTTAAATATCGAAAAATTGTGATTGTCGACATTGTCGACAAATAATAGAAACAAATTTGATTTCTATTTATTATCGTTAATAACGACATAAATAGGAATCAAACATTTTTTTTTGTTAATAACGACATTTATATTGTCGTTATTAACGACAATATAAATGAATAACCAAATAGTTCCCATTAGTCACCAAATGGACCTTGGTCGTGATAAGTACAAATTTGTATTGATTGGAGCCCACAAAAAATGACAATTATTAGTACTCTTATATGTTTTCAGTATAATAGTACAATGTTTTATTATCATTTTAGGACATAACCAAATTCAAGTGTTGATCTAATGAAAAGAGAGCAAACAGAAGAAAATGGGACTTAATTATAAAGACAAAGAGACGTGAGGGGCTTGGCATACAAATAACTGCGTCCAAGGTAACCATGCGATCGCATGGTTAACCATGGCTACGATCGCAAGACATCTAGATTTTCAGCAGAACTTTAATTGACCAAACCATGCGATCGCATGGCTTTCCGGGCACAATTTAAGTGGATTCTTGATAGAAGTAAAACTCAACCGAGTCCATGATAAATCAACTACCTAAAACACGTTTTGAAGAGTTATGAGAGAAGTATAAAAGCCAGAGAATAGACAAATCACAGGAGATGAATTTTGGAAAGAAATATACAAGGGAAGAATCGAAGATCAAGAAACAGATTGAAGATTCTTGAGGCGAAATCACTGGATGTAATTTTATTTTCTTCTTTTTCTTCCGGAACATGATTAATACAATTCTTGCATTATTTTACGAAATCATGTCCGGCTAAATTACTGATTCCTAGGATGAACGATGAAACCTCATATTTTTAATTAATTAGAAGTTTTTCCGTTTTAGTAATTAATTAATCGTTTTTAATTATTCCTAGGGTGAACGATGAAACATCATTAGAATGTTTTGTGATCTTTATTGAAGTCGAGAAGTTCAATATAGATAAGCACGTGATTTTGAATAACATAGGGTCCAAAAATAGATAAAAATTACTATTATGCCTTATAAAATCCAATTAAGTGTTCTTGTAATTTAAGTGCATATTTTTATGTTCAAAACATAATTAGAGATATTATGTTCGTATATCGATATAGAATTGATTAACCATCGAGAGAGGCTTTTAATTATTATAAGATCACCAATTTTCAATCCAAGGTAATTATAAACTAAAGTAATTAAATGGATAATTGATTAAGAAACGTATAGGTGGATTCGCAAATCCTAGTGTTAGTAAAACTCAAATTCGTTCTCACAAATATATTTTGATCGATAAATTAGATTTATTTAAACATAATTAGAATAGTTTTAGAATTAAAATCTTAAAAGAAATCTGTATTCTTACATTGTTAAAACCGAACTATAAATTAATTGGTTAATTGATAATTAGTCATCGTGGGTTCGACACATTTCACATTACTTTATTACTTGTTAACGATCCATCCACTTGCGGGATTAAAATCTACAACAGTCAATTTGGTGATTATTTTGATATATATAATTTTTCCCCTCCTCCTTGAATTTTCTTTACTATATTAGAAGAACCAATCTGAATAGCAGTATTCATAAGAAATGAGCCTCTCATACGATGCCGTTTTTCTTTCTTCTCTGGCAGCCTGTTTTAGCGCACCCACCAAGCTTATCTGATACACCATCCTACGTTCTCCACTTTCTCTCAACAACCCCTATTTTCTCTCTTTGACTATACTGTTGTTTTTTATTTTTATTTTGTAAAAGTCTTCTGACTATACTGTTCAGGTCATCCAATAGGCACTAGACATACGAATACTACCTCATTCGATTGTCTATTATACCATTTATTTGTTTGCAGTACTATTTATTTTTTTCTTCAATTTTTAAATGTTTACAATTAATAGAAACCAATTTTGGTTTTCATTTATTGCTGTTAATTATGACATAAATAGAAACCAAACATTTATGTCGTTATTAACGATAATATAAATCGGAACTTGGCCCCATTTGGTGATTATTTTGACATATGTAAAAAAATTTTCCTCCTTCAATTTAATAAAAAAAAATCGAAAACATTAAATATTCTACATAAATCATTGACTTAAGAATTATTTGGCTACCCGTTTAGTTTTGCCCTTATTCTTCTTTAATTGTAGCTTACATTATATACATCAGGGCTGTTCTCCTCCACGGAGAACTATTTTGCCCACTGGACAAGTGTTTAGTAGGCAAAATAATTCTCCCCACTAGGTAAAGGAGATCAAATCCCTTATATACATACACTATAATAATTTGTATCTATTAAATTTTAACGAATTATAACTACACAACGTGCAACTATATATATACATGTTCTTAGATTGACCTATCAATTAAGCGGTTGTTTTCATCATGTGCTTAGGCTCTTACACCGTTTGTTCTTTGTACACATTTTACCATTAATTACACAAATCATACAATTAAGTAAATAAATTGATAACTTTTTACCATCAATATATTAATAATTTGTTCATAATACTTTATTTCAATATATATATTTATTTTATATTATTATTAATATTATCAAATTTAATACTCTACCACGTGCAACGCACGTGCATTCGCTAGTTTATTCAATAAGAGATAATTATTAAATCCAACAACTTATCACATGAACCACATTAAATGGAAAAAATTTAAAAGAAAATAGAAAAATAGAGAGCATGAAATTAAATAAAGAAAAATAGGTTAAGAATGATGAAATCAAGTTCGAATTTGAGACGATGAAAATTAAATGTCTTAATTTTCAGTTGCGATCCACTACATCTTGGAGCAGCTGGGCTCCTATTCAATATTTTTGGCATTCAACTTTTAAGACTTACTTGACATGCGCGATACCGCAAGTCAGGCAACTGCAAATTTCTCAAGATTTCTTAAGGGTTATTTTTATTTATTTATGATCTAAATCTTGTTTAAATAAATGATCAAAAGATTCAAGATTGTCAACATTAGCCAGTCAGTATGTACAATTACATTGTAAATGTCAACAGCATGAACATTAAGCCCATGTTTAGCTCATCTTAAAAAATTAAAATTAAAGTCAACAATTAATTTTAACTACACATTTAACAAGAACCACAACTTTTATCACCTATATATTTCATCAACTTTGATCAAAAACTTTGTCAAATGATCCCTAAATTGCATTTCAAGAAGCAAGTTCATTAAAGAATAACCCCTAATGATTAATCAAGTCCTGATCTGCTGCCCCTAGTGGGCAGCAGTTTCTTGCCCACATGCTGACAAATCAGCATGTGGGCAAGAATTTCCTGCCCACTAGGGGCAGGAGATCAGTTTCCATGATTAATCTATGGAAGAGAGAATGGCAGGGGTGAATAATTCAGGGTGCTAAACCCTAGCACGTGAAGTGGGAAAACAATTTACAGAGAATCCTCTATGGACCATAGAATCAAGTATATGACATGCGTGGTAAGTACACTATAAACAAGTGATCTAACGCCTAGTGGTAGAATAAAGTCTCTTGGAACGACAAGTGTCAGGTGGGCGTTGGAAGAGTCAAACACTTTTTATTTTTCAACGCCACCTGATGTCAGTGTCAGTAGAGACACTTTATTTAAATTTACTGCAAAGATTAGATCACTGCTCGTACATAATCAACATCATTTCAGCTTTTTTATCTCATAATACTCTTTAGTGCAATTCTATCCTGTCTACCAATCATGTAGTTTTAATGTTCAAATCAAATTTCTTGCCACCATGGCATGCTAACTGGTGAGTTTAACAGCTGACAAGGGCCACATTGGATTGTCCATATGCCACATCATCTTCGTCGTTAGTTTTTGAAACGAACATAAAGAGCAGAAGGCACTATTATCCAATTAATCGAGCGCATCCAGATGTTCAATTTTTGCAGGAATTTAAAAACAAGTGAATTCAAACTTCTTTAAAAGACAAATAAAAAAATAACCAAACTTCCTCTTCTCAAATCAGTCTCTTTCAACTCAAAAACATAAAATAGCAAAACCCCTATGACAACTTTGCTACAAGACTTGAGCCCATTACTTGGGAGACGTTGAAAAGAAATTTCCAAGCTTACTCCAGGGCAGCATAACCAAATGTTAACAAAAGATAGAAATGTAAATAAAAGCAAGGCAACTCTAGGAATCAGCAATGGTAACCTCAACCTCGACCCCGGGTTCGATAGTAATCGAAGTAATCTGCTTAACCACATCGGGTGAGCTGAACAGGTCAATCACTCGCTTGTGAACTCGGAGTTCAAATCTATCCCATGTGTTAGTACCTTCAAATTAAAATTACAAAAAAATATATCTTGTTACCAATAGTATCAAGCAGATGGGAGTACACAATTCATGGTAATTCAAAATTACTCAGATGTCATGACCCTTCCTCACATTTCTCCACATTAATCATGAGTTATGATCTAGACAACTTCAATTGTAATAAGCTTGTAATAAAGGCAGAATAACCTAGAATTTCAGAAATCAAAAATCTTGAAATAAAATGTGAGAGCATATACTTGTCTGGAGACTATGTTCAATGAAACCAGATTATCCTTGTGAAACAATCACCAATACCCCTCACACTGACAAAAATAGCAATCAATCTCGAATTTGAAAACAGAAACAAAGCCTATAGCAGACTAAAATAAAAAAAGAAATAATTTCTAATGAAAAACTTTTCAAAATGTCTATGGTCATTGAGACTGAACTTCAACAAGCCACGTGTCCAAGAATTATTTAAGTTTCAAAATGCAGAAGCAAAAAAGAAACAAAAGAAGAAGAAGAACTGGTGTGGCTCTAAAACTAAAAGTCTACTCTTGTAGCACACACCACCAACGGGCCAAAATAGTATTAGTACCTTACTACAGTGTGTACCATATCAATAAGAAACAACAGAATACCACCAGGTATAAATTAGCTTTTAAACCGAGCTACATCATATGATGCATCACAAACAAGTCATCCACAAAAGGCATTTGCAAAATAGATAAACTCTCGAGTGCTCTAGCAGTTATACAACAAATTGCGGTCAAGTTTCATATAAACAAAAACAAATTTCTTATAATTATGCCAGATGTAATACCTTCACCACAAGGAGACTTCCGGGTAGTAATGAGAAGAACTTTGGTAGGCATTCTCACTGGTCCCTTGACCCTAAGCCTCTTGTCCTTGGCACCACGTACCAAATCAGCACACACTATTAATAAGATTCAGGTCAACAAAAATTCAATTTAATAATAAATAACATCATAATTATCAAAAAAATATTTACTAATACTACTTTAAGCACAAGTCGAACACTATTAATAACATTCAGGTCAACCAAACAGTGATCTAATAATAAATAATATCGTAATTATTAAAAAAAATTACTAAACCTACTTAAAACCACTGTTCTAAAAGTCCACCTAGGCGTGGGGCACGGCCTCCACCTCTCACACCTCGCCTTGCCCTTGTCTAGGCCTGGCCTAGATCCGAAAAGCTTGAAACTCGGCCTTCACATGAATCACATCTAACCACGCTTTACGCTTTTTAGAACATTGCTTAAAACACAAGATGATGTCGAAAATAATGTACACTCCATTTCCCCAAAGTTACTGGGATGAGTCCATTTGGACAACAATTGCTATCCATCTAACAATTTCAAAACCCAAGGATAAATTTTTGAACTGGATTATATTCTATGGATCACCAAAAGCAGCCACACACAAACCAGGTCAAATTTACTTTTAAGTTACTTATTTGACCAAATATCAATTTTCAATATTACTTTCTCAACTTACTTTCTAGAAAACTAAATTTTAAAGACAACCAAACATGTTCCTATTCTTGAACTACAATAAACCAATAAGAAAATACTAGACAATTACTTAATTAAAAACTTATATAGTAACACAATGAATATGGTCAAAGCCGCTGGAGAAAAATAACACAAATATCTTTATCAGAACTAAAAACGAAAATTGACTAAGATTAACTGAACACGCAATTACAGTAAATATAACATTCTCCGCAAGAGTAATTGTTGTAGTGAGACAATTAGCAGACCATGACCGAAGAGTACGATAACATTAGACCACGATAGCATACCTTTCTCGAGATTCTTAACATTTTTGGAGGAAAGAGTGATACGGATCTTGTGAATCTGTTCCTGCGGCTCCTCCAATCCAGGTTTCGTCGGCTTCATCGCTGCGTACGCCATTATTTCCTTTTTCTAATCTTCTGCAATACAGACAGAGTTAAATACTGTTTTATGCTTGTGAAAATAAATCAAACCTAAATTTACAAATATGAAAAGAATGTTCGTATAAAGAGATCGGCGGCGGAGGAGATTACCGAGGGCGGAGAGAGGTGGAGCGCAGCGGCTGAGCTGGGAGTGCGAAAGAGCTTTGCGATTCGACGACTTGGAAAAATAAGCAACGGAATTGTTAGTTAGAGTTTATATATGTCTAGGGCAAGGGTTTTTCATTTTGTTTTATGGGCCTCTTTCGGGGGTTTGTTTCAAGGATTGGGTCCAAATTGCCATTGTTGTCGCCTTGTTGGGTTTATGTTGGGCTATACTCTATTATTACAATTGACGGGTTTTGTTCTCCACGACCTAGTGAGAGCTTATTTTGTCTATTTGAATAAATGTTCAAATGGACAAAATAAATTCCCCACTAGATGAAGGAGAACAGCTCTATACAATTGACACTTATATTAGTAATAGTTTGTGAAATTTTTACAAGTAAACCATTTTATTATATTATTTAGAAAAAAAATTGTAACATGTTTTTTATTCTAAAAATACTGAATTTTATCTAATTTGTAATTAATTATTTAATTGATTAAATATTGTAGCAGAATCCTTAATTATCTCATTTACCATTTTGATTATGATTTTATATGTAACTAATTAAGATTAATCCACCTCATCTCTCTTCTGTTTCTCTCTCTTTCATTTACTCAAACGTTAAAAGTCTCTCTTCGAATTTTCTCTCTTGCATTTTCTAAAAAGTGAACATGAGTTGTTCATGTCTTTTTCCTTTCTTACAAGAGCCGTGCGACATTGATAACATAAAATTTTAGGAAAAGTTTTCTAGTTGTGAATTACGGTTATTCAGGTAATATTCAATTAAACACAATTTTATTTCATTATTTTTGAAATCAGATTTAGAAAACTTTACGATGTATTGAAATTTTTGATATCAACTATATTTACATAAATATGGGATAAGTTATCATTGGGTGTTAATAAATATATATCAAGAAGTTTGTATAGTTTCATCTTACGTGTGTTACATTGCCTGATGTTACAAAAATACTAGTTAATGTTGGATTGCGAATTAATGTTACAAAAATATGTGATAATGTTATAGTTCATAAATGGCTTTCGAGTTTGATGTTACAAAAATATGTGATAATGTTACAGTTGATACATGACTTGCGAGTTTGATGTTACAAAATTATGCTTGTGAGTTTGACGTTACAAAAATATGTGATAATGTTATATATGATAAATGGCTTTCGAATTTGATGTTACAAAAATATGTGATAATATTACAGTTCATAAATGGCTTCCAAATTTTATGTTACAAAAAACTGTGATAATGTTACAGTTCATAAATGGCTAGCGAGTTTAATGTTACAAAACTATGCTTGCGAGTTTGATGTTACAAAAATATTAGTTAATGTTACATGTGATAAATGGCTTGCGAGTTTGATGTTACAAAAATATGCGATAATGTTACAAAAAAATAGGGTAATGTTTAACAAGTTAACATTCATTTTGGCAATGTTAAAATAATCGATGTTATTGCACAATTTTTGATTTATTTTACATGTTATTTTCAGGGATGTAAAACCTAAATATTTTCATAAATTACAATGGAGAAACAACAGGGGTTCTTGTTCCAATAGGTTGTAGTTATGTACAACTTGTTGATATGATAATGTCCGTGTTGAAGCTTAATAAAAGTATGATCGTAATATCTATACAATATGAAGTAGTTGGTTGCTTGTCTCCAATTAAAATAACGAATGATAATACGTTATTGTTCTATTTGGAACTTAAAAGAAATGATCAAGTTATAACGAGTTACCTACTACATATTAATGTTGAACATTTATTAGGGGATATTCCCACACTAAATACTTTGGAGAATTCGGATGGTTATGTTGGAAAAAGACTACAGATGCAACTACAAAATACTGAGTAATGATTCACAGACTCATCAAATAGCATCAAATATCTACAGAGCTTTGCTTCTAGTGTATATGAAAAAGTCCCGTCTTTGCTGGGATTTGAAATTCAGGATGATAATAGTGTTATTGAGCTTCTCGACTTTGACGAAATTTCACTTGGGAGGATTTTTCGTAATAAAAATGTATTGAAGAAAACTATCTCTTTATATGCTATTCATAACAATTTTCAGTATTGGGTATATAGGTCTGACAAACATGAATATGTTCTACGATGTCTAGATGATAACTACATGTCGCAGTTCAAGGCTTCTAGACTAGGTGAAACAGATCAATTCAAGATAAGATATATAAAAAATAGACATAATTGCTCGATGAATTATATTATGGAGGATCATAGACAGGCAACAAGTACTTTTTTAAAAGATTGCATTAAGCACAGGTACATGAATGCTAAAATTATCTATACTCTATGAGATATTGTGAATGACGCATCAAAGACATACGGTGTAACAATGAGTTATGGAAAGGCCTGGAGGACTCGTGAATGTGCATTGGAGAAAATTTTGGGAGATCCAGAAGATTCATACAACAAGCTCGCCAGTTATTTATATATGTTGAGATTGAAAAATCCAGGCACCATAACACGAACTGAGACAAATGTAGATAATCAATTCGAATATATGTTCATGGTATTGGGAGCATCGTTACAAGGTTGGAAACACTGCAAACCAGTAGTTGTTGTCAATGCAACATTTTTAATTGGGCGTTACGGAGGTACACTTTTCACCGCTTGCACTCAAGACGCAGATTACAATATATTTGTGCTTGCATTTGGGGTAGGAGATTCTGAGAATGATAGTGCATGGGAATTGTTTCTAATGAGATTCAATGAGGCTTATGGAGAACGAATAGATATGTGTATAATATCAGACAGACATAAATGCAATCGAACAGGTATATCCGAACGTAATGCATGGATTCTGTTCCTACCATTTGTTGCAAAGCGTGAAGAGACGATTTGGTAAGGTGGCAAAGCATATTACAAAGCCTTTCAATGCAGCAGCGAGGTCATACACAGTTTCTGAGTTTGAGTACCAAATGAAACAATTAGACAAAATACACGATGGGATTCGACCATATTTGGTTAGAACATAGTAGCCTTTATATTAAAATTGAATAATTGTTGACATGATCTTGTGATTCTAATTTATCTATTCCTTATACAGGAAGAAAAAGTTGGATAACATAGGTGGTCCAGAGCACACATGCCAGTTAACCGGTATTCTACAATGACATTGAATATTGTTGAGTCCGTGAATGTTGTAATAAAGTCGTGAAGAATTATACTATTGTAACAATGCTTGAATGTTTGAGGAACTTATTGCAAGAATAGTTTTACAAGATTCCTAACAAGGCACGTTCCACATTGACAATACTTGCAACAAAAAATGAGAATATGCTGAGGTCGAATTCCAAAAGCGCACTTAAATTGAAGGTAATGGTGTTTTTATCATTATTGCAACAAAATTTGTTTGAATGATATATATTGTGGTTGGTAGATTATTTAAATTCTAATTGTGTTCCAAAGTGCAGGTATTAGCTTCAAGCGACGTCCTATATCAAGTAAGCGATGATAATACACAAAATTTGGTGGATATGGAAAAAGGTCATTGTACATATAACAGATTCCAAGTAGATGGAATATCGTACAAACATGTGTTATCGGTTATCAGCAAATATGGAATGGATACTTATAAATATTGTTCTTCGTACCACACCAGAGAATCTTATATTGCCGCATATGACGATAATATTGTACCACTCAGCGACCAGTCTGATTGGACATGTTCAAATAGTGTGGAGACAGTGGTAATATTGACTCCTAATATTTCGAGAAAACCAGGAAGACCTAAAGAAAAGAGGTACAGATCGGTAGGAGAACAAAATATTGTTACAAAGTGTAGGAGATGTGGGCGACACGGTCACAATAAAAGGACATGCAAGCATCTATTGGTTTTGAATAATCCATTAAGAAATATTGTGTAAAACTATGGAGTTCATCTATTCATGTTAATGAATCGTTTAGAACAAATAATCAGTTAGTGAATATGAATGTGTTCATACTTTGTTTTATTTAGAAAATGTGTTGAATTAATGTTACAGAAACTACATTTTGAACTCGTGCACCTTGATATCCATTTGATTCAATTCGCATGATTTTGTATGATTCTATTCAATTTGTTTGACAAGAACTCCATGAGTACAAGCCGACCGTAATTGACGGATAGTTCACGTTTATAATTTTATTGTTCAATCTTTGCAATTTGATATGTAGACCGTATAAACTAAACTTCGTTTCCTTTGAGTGGATCTGGAACTACAAAATGAATATTAGTAACTAAGACGAATTGAAATGATGGTTCCAATCATGCAACACTTTATTATAGAATGTATTTGTGCATGGTTTTGTAACAAAATTGAAATTATGATAACTCACATACATTGTTAATAAACCATTCACTTGAAATTATGATAACTCACATACATTGTTAATAAACCATTCACTTGAAATTATGATAACTCACATACATTGTTAATAAACCATTCACTTCTATGTATTGTTTAATATTGGTATGTGACAAAGCTAATTCAGCATGCCATAATAAATTCTCAATATAATAGTAAAATGCTTCATTTGACTTCATTAGCCGTTTCATGGGTGATTCATCAAACGTAAATGAAATCAACGTTACATTGGCCTCAACAAACATAATAATATAATTCGAAAATAAGCTGCCTTAATATAACAGAAAGAGCTGCCTATATATAACATCATTTGTCATGTATTTACAATAAAATGCCCAGATTCTAAGAAAACATATACATTTCTCCAACATGATCAAAACTAGTCAACATGAATCATCATCACATTACAGTTGAGTATAGTGAGCAAAAAAACTCAACTGTTTGGCAACACTCTATAAATTCTAAAATTCTAACATTCAGACAAACATTAAGTGACGATATACGTTCACATACTCAAAAATATCACAATGGACAGTAGTCAAAAAATTATTTGTCGAAATTGTAATTGGCTACTTTTTTTATTGCATTAATTGCCTTTCTTGCCCTCATCGATAGAAAATCTTGATCAAATTCATACCCCTTTATTAGTTTGTCCATTCCATGTTTATACAAGAGAGATGTCAAATTTTTCCTCTTACGTGTAACATTGAACGGATTTGGCATTCTTTGAATATTGTCATTTATGATATATTCAGCGTACTTTATCATAAATACACTGCAATCGGTCCTTCACAGAAGAAATTTGAGGATAAATAAGAGTATGACTAACCACTTGCAATCAATCACATAATGAAAGAACAATAATAAAATAAAATAAATACTAACCCATTATTCTGTTGAGGGATGTCATGAACAAGATTGATAGCAAGGGGTTCAATACGTTGCACACCATCAACGATCGTAGGTTTCTACACATCAATACTGGTCATCATGTGTGGGATAACAAGAGCAAAAGGTTGAACGTTTGCTCTGACTTCTCTAACTCTTATCGTATCCCATCATGAATTATAAACGTTTATACTTCTCTTTGCAATATCCAAATGGGCAAGTATCCAATGGGCACAGGTACTCATCCTTATTGGAATTAACACATGATCAGTTTCTGCCCAAGGCGTGTTACAATGCATGTATTCTTCAAAAAGATATTCTAATAAAGACACATGCCTAGCAAGAGCATTATCATCCTTTAAAACAGTAGGGTAAATACCTCTGATCATGCTGCCAAAGAACGAGTCGGTTGTCGTAACCTTCAAACTAATTTCCTAACTAAATATGGTCATCTTTCTAAGATAATAAAAACATACTGTGATAAAAAAAATAAACAAATTCATAATTATTTTCAAAAGATGTGTCAAATGAATAACATACAAGATTTAATGAGAAAACGAGGTTAATAAATTACTGTGTCTCTTAGTGACTCAGCAATATCACGTAGCTCGTACCACCATGTTTTATCATTCACCTCGACTGGGCCAAAATCAAACGGAGGATTGATTTTAATTTTATAGACCAAGAATTTTCTCTTTCTGCACATTAACAAAAGAATTGTAAGACATGGAATGAATGTAAAGTTGCACATAATATTAGGATATTGACTTACACATTATCAGGCATGTAACCGTCATAAAACCAATCATCAAAGGAACTAACATCATCAATGACTGGCTGGACCAGACCAGGTAGAAAAGCACGTGTGTCAAAACGAAAACCTGATGTTGACTTTCCAATTTTTTCTTCCATCGAGGTATGGTGATATAGTTAAAAGACCGGGTTTTCGCTGCCTCTTAGACGGAATTTCTGATGTGGCCTCGTCGTTAGAAACACTTGTTTCTTCACATTCAATCTGCTTGATATCATTTGAAATGTAACACAAGGAAATATTCAACTTCAGTTAGGTTCAAATCATAT
The DNA here is from genome assembly GCA_023638005.1 of Forsythia suspensa. NCBI lineage: Eukaryota > Viridiplantae > Streptophyta > Magnoliopsida > Lamiales > Oleaceae > Forsythia > Forsythia suspensa. Next base: position 27,850,145 of record CM042666.1, on the reverse strand, counting down.
TGGAAACGAAACAAAATATGAAATTCAAAGTATACCTCTATAGTTTCCGAATCTTTAGACTTTTCAGCACTCTTGATAATGTCTTCTACTTGTTTGATCACATCATCTGTGTAAAACTTATCATCAAGGGGATCACAACTATTTTCATGGAGATGAAGATCAGAACCAAGCTCAGCATGGGCAGATTTGTGGACATCAATGGACTTATATTCTTCGTCTCCATTCATTTTATCAAAAACACATTGCAATGTCGTGACTTCTCAACCATTCTTTTGGAACTCTTTCCCACTCATGTACCTATAAAAATTGTACACATTTGCTATTTATGAGTCAAAATGCATTAAGAATCATCCAACACCATCAAAATAAGAAATACAACTGCAATTTTAATTTTTTCCACCTTGGTTTTCATCTTAGCTGAATCATTGTAGATGACAATTGGACTTGAATAGACATGAAAAGTGGAGTTCCCAAACAGTTTTCTCCTCAGCTCATCCATAAATTCATTGATTTTTTTATCGACAGATCATTGCATTGCCCTCAATTCATCCTTCAAATCAATTTGCTGCGATATAATTTGATCTTGCCGCAGTTGTATGTCCATCATGATCTTATTTAATTTTTTACCATAACCTTTCAATTCATCCTAGACACAAGACCGTGGTAATTAGAATATATTTAAACAAAACAATGAATACTACAAACATTTACACATAAGATATTTTAATAAAACTAGTAGATAAACCAACCTGCTTTATCTGTGAATTGGTATTTTTTGCAGATTTTGATACATTGCAACCCCGAATTGGAGCGAGATCAGACACGTTTGTTCCTTTGACAGTGTTTTGTAGTCTAACAGGAGGATCAACAAAATCATTGTCATCATCAATGTCTGGGTCAGTCTTGTAGCTTTGAAAGAATCCAACCAAATACAAGGCATCCATCTCCTCCTCGTTCGGTTGAATACCCTGAATCTCCAACTGCATGTTCGCATGTGAAACTAAATTGATGTAAAATATTTAAAAAACGCATGCAGAAGAATCTATGCTAAAAAAAAGTTAACAAAATAAATAAAACAAGTGTAACATACATTAGGAAGGTCAAAGTCGAGCTTCTCCAGTTGAGCAACCGTAACACGTGTAGTGGGATTTGTCCAGTTTAATAACCGAGGCCAAGTATGGTATAATCTTTTGCATATTTTTCCATCTATTGACGACACGGACTCATATATCCATATCTGGAAAGCAAGTGGAAATCCATATAGCCTGTACGTGAATATATTCTTCCTCGTGACCTCGTCATATGCACGTTTCGTCAGTGCAGTCTTCAAGTAATTAAAAGTATTGTTGAACAATTCTTTTCCCCACGCGAATCTTTCAATATCCACAGATTCAATAAGGCTAAATGTGGCATTGGTGACTTGTTTCCTATACGGCATGGTAAATAAAAACGAAGTGATTAGGTAAAGTATTTCTATTTTCACTACATCTTCATTAGCCGTATTCGCAGGCAAGGCTTTAAATACATCCTCGACATCCTTTTTGTATATACTTTTCAAATGATTGAAATATCTTTGTCTCAAAACAGAAGGTCCTTTACGAAGCTTTGACGAATCATCACATCCAACACACTTTAACCCGGTAACAACACAAAATTCCTCTATTGAAAATCTCAACAGCTTTCCAGATATATTGAACATCATTTGATCTTCTTTCAGTTGCTTCACTTCCATCAGCAATATTTTATATATTAATTGATGCTGAAAATGTAACTCCTTCATATCAAGAAAGTTCTCAAAGCATGAAATACCGAATAAGCCTTTCTGTGCAACATTCATCTTATTATTCAAAGTTATAATGACGTCGTGTGGTGCAGACACTATTATCCTCGTCCCAAGCCTGTCATTAGGATGTATGCAATAATCCCAATCCTAAAACAAGATAACTACATTAGTTTCGTTATGTAAAAAACCAATATGTTATAAAACACATAACTAAAAACAATGTAGTTAACAAAAATTTGGAAAATGCAATTTAACCACAAATTGATCTGATATTTTCATCTTTCATAAATCTGAAAGTCTTAGAATGAAGAGTATTCGGTATCAACAAGGAGTATTTATCACATAATATGCAATTGAATTCATCTCAATGGCTCCATTCACATATCAGTTGCACACCTATTCAAAATATTATGGAAAATTCATCAACGAAAGTTTGCTACAACGAAATATTAAATCTGTTGTATTAGCATTATGAATGACCAATAATGTAAAACATAATAACATGTCCAAATGTTATTACAATATATAATCATAAATTGGAAAATTTAAAAGTTAATCAAAATCTTGTGGCTAATTACAGTGAACATCATTTTAATAAATTCAAATCTCAAAATGAAAAAAATAAATAAATCTCACATACTCAAAAAATGCTAGATGAAATCATAACGGATAGTATATGTACCCGAGGTTCGGAGACAAGTGATTCTTTCATCTTCTTTAACCTACAATTTTGGGCTGCCTTCTCCGATGTCTCTTTGATATTCTGAGTTTTGGGTGAATCATTCGAAGAACACGACATCATTCGATGGCGATGGCCAATATTAACACCATACCTATTTTGATCAGAGTTAGTAACATTGATTGAAGTGGGTGTGTCCAGACATATGAAGTTTTGCTTGGATTGTAAATTCGTCTTCTTTCCCTGCTCTGGCGATTCCATTTTCGTGAGATACCGAGTTAATCTTCTAGTTGGAGTATCCATGGGTCGGATTTCGCCTTCAATAACAGTGAATCAATGATTGCATATGCTTATAAAATGAAAAATCGTGGCTAGAGTTTGCAAAAATGGGTAACAGACAATGAAAAATAAGAACTATATGAGATGTTTTTGAATATACATAAATATTGGATGATAGTATAAGAACCCTAGAAAATTAAAGATCTTGGTTCGATTTGGTCGCTGGGTTGTAGCCAGATGATTAGGGATTGAGATTCTGTTGAGAGTTATTTTGGGGATGAAGAGATTTTATTGTTGTCAAGGAATAACAAATACAAAATTGTTTGTGGTAAAAGATAAAGAAACAAAACACACTAAGTTAAAGAAAAATTAATGGACACAAAGAGTTTCATATCTACCAAGGCTCAGAAAATTTACCCTAATCCCACACTAAGCATACCACAATCTCAACCTACGCACAAAGGAAAATCTCACAAAGAAATTTTAGGAAGAGAGCTAGCTATTATTAACAGACGGATGAATAATGGCCATGGAGGAAACCATTCAAAAAGGTCATAACCAGAAGCTGCAGAATCACAAAGAGGCAGCCACCGTTTTCACATGGGGTGGGGTGGGTAGATTTATGTGGACTCTTTTTCTATTTCCTCTCCCTTTTAGTTTAGTTAGATATTAGATATATAACCAAATATAGGATAGAGTTTTAGTCATTCTAAAACTCTAGTAGATGACCACAACTTTTAAACACATAGATAACTGTGGTTCAAACTCGATCACTTGAGCAACTCTAATTGGTTACACCTCAAAAGTGACCGTTATCCAAACCAAACCAACAACCACGATTCTCTAATTTGAATTGACCCGATATACCAGTGTGGGATTAACTTGGGCCATACACTTTATTTAAGGCACAAGCCTAATGAAGTACGATTAAATTCTTATCACTGCCTTGGGAATTGTTTGACACAAAATACCCAACAATCATCCACCTTTGGTACCAAAGAATCCGTTCTTGCACCCCTCTTGTTACCTAAAACAAGAAAAAATAAAAATTAGTGAGTTAATCAGAAATGGAATTCAAAAATTGAAAATTCACTAACCTTTATCAATATTCAAGAGACTTAAACAACTCTTGAATTTTACCAAGGGCAACACTTTTGTTTCCATATCAGAGGGATTAAATTGAGAGAGTACCTTTTCAAGGTTAACAGTTCCCTGTGATATAATATCTCGAATAAAATGCATTCGAATATCTATATGCTTAGTGCGTTCATGAAAAACAGAATTTTTACATAGATGTATAGCAGATTGACTGTCAGAGAACACAGTTACATTACCATCCAAAACACACAGTTCATTTAGAAGACCCTTAAGCCACAAATACTCTTTAATGGCTTCTGTTGTAGCAATGTACTCAGATTCTGTAGTGGACAAAGCAACTATATGCTGCAATTGAGATTTCCAACTCACACAAGAATCACATAAAGTAAACACATACGAAGTAGTAGACTTTCTATTGTCTCTGTCACCTGCATAATCAGCATTAACAAAACCTTTTAACATAACACCCTCAGATTTATTTTTAAATACTAAGCCCGTATCACTAGATCCTCTCAAATATCTTAGCACTCACTTAAGTGATTCCCAATGATCTAGACCTGGATTTGACACGAACCTGCTAAGTGTGCTCACAGCATAGGCAAGGTCAGGCTTAGTGCACACTATCAAATACATAATAGATCCTATAGCATTAGAGTAAGGAATTCTATTCATGTATTCCACATCTTCATCACTTACTGGAGATTGATCTTTAGACAAAACAAAATGATTTGCTAAAGGTAAAGTAACAGGTTTACTCTCATTCATGCCAAATTTTTTCAACGCCTTCAAAACATAAGATGTTTGATGCAACCGTAACCACGAATTTGATCTATCCCTTTCAATTTCAATACCTAGGATTCGTTTTGCTTTACCTAGATCTTTCATATCAAATTCTCCACTTAGGACAGTTTTTATCTTATTAATTAAGATAATAGATGAACAAATCAACAACATATCATCCACGTATAATAAAAGAAACACATAGTCATTTTTATTATGATGATAATATAAGCAATGGTCAAATTTACTTCTGCTGAAATCAATAGAAAGAACAAACGAATCAAACCTTTTGTACCACTGTCCAGGGGACTATTTTTAGCCATACAACGATCTTTTAAGGTGACACACATGATCAGGTTTTAACTTATCTTCAAAACCTTGAGGTTAATTTATGAAAACATTTTCTTCAAGTTCGCCATGTAAAAAAACAGTTTTCACATCAAGTTGTTCAAGTTCTCAGTCAAAATAAGCAACCAATGTAAGCATAACTCTAACAGTAGTATACTTAACAACAGGCAAAAAAATTTCATTATAATCTACTCCCTCTTTTTGTGTGAACCCCTTAGCTACTAACCTAGCTTTAAATCTTATAGGATCATCCTTAGTGGTACCTTCTTTGACCTTAAAAATCCACTTACAACTTACTAAAGATTTGTTTTTAGGTCTAGGAACTAAATCCCAAGTTTGATTTTTCTCTAGAGAACTCATCTCTTCATTCATTGCCACTAACTACTCATTTGATTGTTAACTCTTAAAAGCCCCCTGATATGATCTTGGCCCCCTATCGACTAATTCTTCAAAACTAGCATAAGTGAATGCCACCTCCAACTTATACCCAAATCTCTGAGGCTCTCTATGAGGTCTTCTCACTCTATCTCTTGTCAATTGATAATCTCTTAAAGAATCTCCCCCATCTAAATATTTCTCAACAAAATTTTCACCTATATAATCTTTCTTAGGTTGCTGAACCTCCATCTCACTAGAGGTACTAGGGATATGTGTACTAACCTTAATAGTCTCCAACTGTCTACTATCACCCTCTTGTTGATCTTCACCTAATTTCTCTAAATCAGGTCCTAAATAAGGCATTTCAGATTCATTGAATATAACATATCTACTCACTATGACTTTCCCTCCCTTCTGGCTTCTATCCCACAACCTATATATCTTCACTCCCTCGGGATAACCTAAGAAAACACATTTCCTAGCTCTAGGTTCAAGCTTTCCCTCACTTTGATGAGAAAAACAGTACAGCCAAAAGTACGAAGCATAGAATAGTTAGCACATTTACCATACCATTTTTCATGAGGAGTATTACCAATCAAAGCAGTAGACGGAGTAATATTAATTAAATAACAAGCATTCATCATAGCTTCACCCCAAAACGATTTAGGAGCATTAGAGCTAATCATCATGCATCTAACTTTATCAAGCAGTGTTCTATTCATCCTTCCAGCTACCTCATTTATGTTGAGGAGTGTAAGAAACAATTTTACGTCTTGTTATTCCATTTTCAACACACATCTTATCAAATTCAGTATTGCAAAATTCTAGTTCATTATCAGTCCGAATAAACTTTATCTTTTTACCAGTTATATTTTCTATCCTCTTTCTCCAATTATTAAAGCTATCAAACCTACCTGATTTATCTTTTAAAAGAAAAATACATACTCTCCTAGAATAGTCATCAATAATAGATAGAAAATATCTTTTCCCACCCATAGTAGGATTACTGGCAGGACCCCACAAATCAGAATGCACATAGTCAATTATTCCATTTGTTTTATGAACACCTGAAGAGAAAGAAAGTTTATGTTGTTTACCAAGTACACAATGGTCACAGAAAGGCATATCAGACACAAAGTCTTTACCAAAAACATATTTTTCATTAAGGAGCTTAAGCCCTTTATTGCTCACATAAGCTAATCTACCGTGCCACTTGTGTGTGTCATCTGTGTTGGCAGGAGAAACTGAAAAACTTGAATTTTTAATTACTTCTCCTACAGTGACATAAATATCGTTTCTTTTTATGCCTTTACAAATTACAAGAGCTATTTGGTCATTTTTAGTATCTTGTTTTCAATTTTACCAATTAAACCCATTTCTTCTAATTTACCCACTGCAATTAAATTCCTAGTCATTTCAAGAATATATCTGACTCCTTTTAAAGTGAGCACACAACCATTATTAAATTTAACAAAAATATCACCAATTCCAACAACTTTGCTTGTTAAATTGTTACACATAATAACATGACCTAAATCACTTTCATGCAAAGTTTCAAACCACTCTCTATGTGATGTAACGTGAAAAGATGCACCAGAGTCAAGTATCCATTCATGCAGATGAGATTTCTCAGATAAATTTAATTCAACAGAGTTTATTAAAACATAAACTTCACTGGGTTCCAAATCAGAATTAAAAGACATCAAATTCACTTCATCTTTCTCGTTTTCTTTCTGTTCGTTTTTTTCTTTATAACAATCTTTTATAAAGTGACATGTCTTACCACATCCATAGCATTTTCTTACTTTTGACCTAGACTTTGATCTAGATTCCTTACCTTTGTTTTTACCACTCTCACTACTATTTTGATTATCGTGATTTCCACTCTGCCTGTATTGAGATCTACCCCTAACCAAATAGACGTCTCCAACTCTTTTTTCTAGTCTTTCAACTTTTTAATTCTAACTCTTTAATTCTCAAAGAATCGACAACAATTTCAGGTGTTAACATGTCTCTACCATACTTAATGGCACTTTTAACCTCTCTGTAGATTTCAAGTATAGCATTTAACAAAATAAATGCTTTATAATCCCCCAGACACAATTTCACCACAATTAACAATAACTTGAACCAATTTGTTAAAAATATTCAAATTATCATCCAGATCTTTCGAAGAGTCAATTTTAAAACTAAAGAATCGTTCAAGTAAAAAAAGTTTGTTAGGTGTAGATTTTGACAATTATAGCTCTTCTAACTTTAACCAAAGTTTTTGTGTGGAATCAAGTTTACCAACTTTTCTCAAAACAGCATTAGACAAGTGTGAAATTATTGAAGTATAAGCTAGCTCGTCAAATTCCATTTTCTGTTCATCAGTAACAGTTATTGCAAAAGAATCATCTATAGCTTTAGAAATCTTTTGTTGAACCAAAATTCCCTTCATTTTTAGTTGCCAGATTGAAAAATCTCATTTTCTATTAAACACACTCAAGTCAAAACTATGAGTTGTCATTTTTTAACAAAACAAATAAATTCACAATGACAAGACTTAACACAAATTGTAACACACAGCCACAATAAATATAAGTAACCAGCGCAAAAAAATAGAAATTTGCAATTAATGGCCACAAATATACAATGTCCTATATTTCACAGGATTCTGTGAGAATCAGGTTCTCAAGTCAATGGAAAATATAGAACAGGCAAGTCTTGGAGTTTTGTTAAAATAATAGTTTAAGCAACACGAAGTAGAATAATCTAATTAATAAATAATTAAACCAACAAAAAATTTCAGACAGATAAACAAACCACAGAAAACAGCAAAGTAGTTTGCTACGGCAAGATAGCTATTCTCAACACGTAATCCCAAACAATTAATAGCAGTTTCCTACCGGCAAGGTAGCTATTCTTAACTGAAATATTAAAAGTGGATTAGATGTTACCGAAAAGATGCGAATTTTTAATTTTAATTAGAGGTCCACTAAGAACCCATAGAAACAGCAATCGTCAACGAACCACCAGGTGCAAAAGTGTCCAGATTTCAGCACACTGGACACGGGAACAAACCAACACCACCAGCAGGTTCGAAATTCTAAGAGGAACAATCTACCTTTTTGTTCGGAGTTCAACCGTCATTGCACGCCGTCAATCAACAACCTCGCGACGTGACCTCCACGCGCCATCGCTCTGATGAGTCCATGCACCACATGCGCCGGCCAGGTAGTTTTTCCTTGACGTCAGGAGTCCAACGGTACCATCCACACACCTTAACTCTGACCGGTTAGCCTTCCACGAAGGTTTTTCAGACTCGGTTATTTAAAAAACACCCAAAAAATTTCTCTCTTTTGATTTCTAATCTTACCACCTAACCCAAGCTCTGATACCAATTTGTTAAAGAATCGTTTATGGTGAAAGATAAAGAAACAAAACACACTAAGTTAAAAAAAAATTAATGGACACAAAGAGGTGATTTTTTATATTTACCAAGGCTCAGAAAATTTACCCTAATCCCACACTAAGCATACCACAATCTCAACCTACGCACAAAAGAAAATCTCACAAATAAATTTTAGGAAGAGAGCTAGCCATTATTAACAGACGGATGAATAATGGCCATGGAAGAAACCATTCAAAAAGGTCATAACCGTATGCGTGTCGCGAGAATCACAAAGAGGCAGCCACCGTTTTCACATGGGGTGGGGTGGGTAGATTTAGGTGGACTCTTTTTCTATTTCCTCTCCCTTTTAGTTTAGTTAGATATTAGATATATAACTAAATATAGGATAGAGTTTTAATCATTCTAAAACTTCAGTAGATAACCACAACTTTTAAATACATGGATAACTATGGTTCAAACTCGATCACTTAAACAACTCTAATTGGTTACACCTCAAAACCAACCCAATAACCACGATTCTCCAATTTAAACGGGTCAATGACTCGATATATAAGTGTGGGATTAACTTGGGCCGTACATTTCATTTAAGGCACAAGCCTAATTAAGTACGATTAAATTCTCATCACTGTCTTGGAGATTGTTTAGCACAAAATACCCAACAATTGTGATATATTGTTTTAATAAAATAATAATTTATTTGCACCTCACCCAGTATTCTTGGAATAAAAAAATATGAAAAGTAGAAGTGGAATTATTTTACAAATTGACAGTAGGGAGTGCAATATCCACTAATTAATAGTTTTTGATACGTGCGTTGCACGTACGCATTAATTGAATATATACGTATAAAAAATTTTGAATGTATAATACGTAAATAATAAATATGAAAAATATATTTTTGAACATACTATTTAATACAATTAATTAAGTTGAAATTCTATTAAGAAAAACATAACAAATAAACACATAACTCGTACAAAAAAAAATTAAATAACTAAGATTCGTAAACGACATTTGGATGTTGATAAAGTGACCATTTTTATATTTTTATTGAATTGCAGCCACTTCGAAAATTTGAATTGTCCCAAACCCTCATTCTTCAAACTCGGCTACAATTCAATTTTTTTACTAATGATTCAAATGCCAAATATTAATGAATTGTGTACAATTTGCTTACAACATCAAATTAAAAAATTTAAAAAATGGTGAAAATTTGAATGAAAATTTGGACGAATGTATGAATAAGTAAAAAAATAAGAAAAAAATTAAAGAAAAAATAATAGCATTTATATAGAATAATCTGTAATAAATAATTCAGTAAAAGTGAACTGTATCTAATTGTATACAATTTGCTTATAAGATTAAAAAAAGATTAGTAAAAAATTGAATAAAAAGGTGTAAAAGAAAAATAAATAAGAAAAAAAAATTGTTGGCTAATGATTAGCACACACCACAATTTAAAAAAATAATAATAATAAATTTCAAAATGGGCCAAAGCCTTTATGGCATGTGTCACCACATGGTTGAGTGTTTGTGGAGGTCAGAGAGTTACTCGACAAAGTATTAATTTTTTTTTTTTTATTGTAGCTTGACAAACTCTATGTTGAGTAACTCATCAGAGAGTTTGTCGAGTTACTCTCTGTTGAATAACTCGACAAATATTTAAATTTTTTTTTGTAACTCGACTCGACAAAGATTTAATTTTTTTTCTTCTTATTGTTTAGTTTATTTTTTAAAAATTTTTCACTGTTTAATTATTGGACTTCTATTTGTCTGTTCGACAAAAAAAAAGTTGATATGGGGGAGCTACTCTACAAAAAAATGGTATTTGGGCAGTGTCGAACCGCTCGAGAAAGAAAAATAAATAAAAATAAAAAAGAGAAAAAAGAATTGTGTACAATTTGCTTATAATATCAAATAAAAAAAATTTGTAAAAAATTGAATGAAAATATAGACGAATATGTGAATAGTAAAAGAAAAAATATCTAATTCTCAAAATGGGCATTGCTTGGCCTTCTAACCTAAATAAAAAAATTAAAAAATTGGACATTGTCGAGCTACTCGATAAAAAAAAATTGGCTTTATCAAGTAACTCAACAAATTGGGTTACTCGACAAATGGGACTCCTATTTGTCCGCTCGACAAATAAAAAAATAGTATGTGGGCGGTGTTGAGCTACTCGACCAAAAAATGGTATATGGACAGTGTCGAGCTGCTCGACAAAAAAAAAAAAGGCATTTGTCAAGTTGCTCGACAAAACTAAGGAAAAAATTTAGTATTTGGAGCTCCTCGACAAAAAAAAAAAAAAAATTGGCCTTTTTGTCAAGTTGCTCAACAAAACTATGGAAAAATAAAATTAAATCTGTTTTGATTGGTATTGGAGAAAGAAATAAAAAATGAGGAAAATGAAAAAAAAATGAAAAAAGGAGAAAAAAGAATTGTGTACAATTTGCTTATAAGATCAAATAAAAAAAATTGATAAAAAATTAAATAAAAATATGGATGAATGTTAAAAGGTCAAAAAAAATAAGGAAAAAATGTATAATTGCTTTTTAATCTTTTTTTTTTTTTTTTTAAAAGTCATATTGTCAACATGGGCTAAAGCTTGGCTTGGCTTTGGTTTGTCGAGTTTGTCGAATCTTTAAAAAAAGAAAAAAGTCAACTGTCCCAAAGGTGGAGACCCAAGGCAAGGGAGGGAGGGGGGGGGGCAACTGGCCCCCACTGCCCAAGTTAAAAACTTCTTGTTTTTCTAAGTTAATTTGAATTTTACATCCCCATTCCTTAACTCTTTGCCGTTATCTCTATCACTATCTCTCTCACTCTTACTATTTATACAAAACCTAATGTAGAGCAACTTCCAACACGTGGAGAAGCAGGAGAAATAGAAATTGAATCCACTTGAAAGTAAAAATTAAGTCAAACATTTGCCAAGCAGCAATGTATATGATTTATAAAGTTTCATTTATTTGTATTGGATTAATACTTACTTTCAATTATTGGATTTATCAAAGAAAAAATTGCAGTCTAATTCTATATTTTTTTTCAAATAAAATGCATTATATATAATTCCATTCAATCTCCATCTCTCTGCTGATTTATTGAAGTTTGAATTTTGTGGACATAAATAATTGGTCGGTGGACTGGATGAATCCGACATTTGGACATTGTTGTGTTCACCTTTCATTTAGAATCCTAAAGTTGAATTCAAATAGTTAGTGAACAGCATAAACATTTGTAATTCTTATACTTACATTTTTCAATCACAGGCAGTCAGGCATAAGCATAATTCTCGCTGTATTTCAAATATTGAGAATGATAATTATTTAATTATATTTCTTGTAATGAGATTGTTGGAAATTTCTCTAGTTGAGAATGATAATTATATAATTATATTTCTTTAAACTCTAATGATTTGTTTTTTGGTGTAGATGTAGAGAAATTTTTAATCAAAAGAACAAGACCAGAGCAAAATTCAACTGAAGGAAGTGTGGATCCACAACAATTTAAGTATACGCGTATTGATTTAAAAAGTCTTCCCAAAGATTCGGGGTTACGAAAGAAAATTTGTGATTATCATTCTAATGATAGAGATGAAATTCGAAGAGCTTATTGTTGAGAGGTCCATGTCAACCTCGTGGACACGATTTTAAACAAACAAAAAAAAAAGCAGGAAAAAACATTGTGTCGTTTCCAACCTAAATGGTTGATGAATTTAGCAATTGGTTAGAGTTTAGTATTGAAAAGGAAGCTGCTTTGTGTTTGTGTTGTTATCTTATGAGAGAGGATGTTGACGAGTAACGGTCTGGAAGCGAGTCTTTTGTTTCAAGGGGATTTAAAAATTGGAAAAAAAAGTTGAGACTTCAAATGCATACAGGAGGCCTCGCAAGTGTTCATTATCAAGCTTGGATCAAATGTCAAACTTTAATGAATCAAATGCAACATATTGAAACTGCATATTCTAAAAAAAAAGTTAAGACTTCAAATGCATACAGGAGGTCATAGTGAATGTTGTTGGAGGTTTATGCAAGCGTCGAGACATTTTAAGAGAAAAACAAGCAACTAAAGTCGTTGAAACATTGAGTAACGGTGAAATTACAAGTGGACGTGGTTTACATCAAGAAAGTAGTATCCATGGGCCCCGTGATACAAGTGGACATGGTTTACATTAAGAAAATTTAGAGCAAAAAGGTGAAGCTTGTGCTTTATCAAAGTTTAATTCAATCTTTTGAGTTAGTATTCAACATGCGTTTGATGAAAAATGTATTGTGAATTACAAATGAGTTGTCACAAGTAATACAAGGAAAAGATCAAGATATTGTAAATACTATGACATTGGTTAAATTGTCGAAACAACATTTACAGAAGATGATAGATGAGGGATGGGAACTGTTACTTAATGAACTTTCTTCTTTTTTTGTGAGAAGCATGAGATTGTTATTCTAAACATGGATGATGTTTATATTCTTCTAGGGAGATCACGGTGTAATGCCGAATATCATAATAATTTGCATAATTTACTGAGCTGAACTATTTTATTGGGTAATAGACAAAAAACTTCATGAGCTCAACAATTGTTTCGCGGAGATAAACACCGAATTACTTCTTTGTGTGGCATGTTTGAATCCAAGTAATTATTTCTATGCTTTTGATAAGGATAAGTTGCTCCATCTTGCTCGATTTTATTCATTAGAAATTTTTGAAGTTGATCTCATGGTGATTGACAAATCAATTGGAGACTTAGGCTTTGTTTGTAAACAATTAAAATTTTGCTAAAAAGTTAAAATCAAAGTCAACATTTAATTTTAACCACATATTTCATAGGCTCACAACTTTTCAACCACACATTTCACCAACTTTTATCAACTTTTACAAAAAATCTGATTTTAATCAAAACCAAACACACTCTTATATAATTAATGTGTGGTCTACTTATGAATTTTCAGAAGTTAATGAAATTAGTGGTCTTGCAAAGAAATTAGTTCAGACAAAAAAGAATGGATAAAGAATGTTGTATACACATTGGTGTACATACTTGTGAAGTTAGCTTTAATTCTGCCTGTTGTAACTGCAACCGTTGAAAGGGGAATCTCATCAGTGAAAATAGTTAAGAATCATTTGCCCAGTCGAATGGATAATCAATGGATGAATAATTGTTTGGTTACATATATTGACAATAAGACATTTGATATCGTTGATAATAAAAAAATATCTAGCATTTTTAGAATATGAAGACTCAACAAGAGCAACTACGATGACATAAATGTAAGTACTTTAAATTACACTTTTTGTGCAACTTTTGATGTTCTTCATTTGTTGAAACATAATCACTTTTGAAAATTAATCACTTAATGCAATTATTTTTGGAAATTATGCAAAAAAATAAAATTGAGGGATTTTGGGTTTAGGTAAAATTTTGATTTTTAGTTTTAAATTGAGGCATTTTAGACATTTCAATGGAAGAGTATTTAAGACATTTAACATATAATAAAGGAATAACTGCATCAAAGGTCTTCCAACGTTTCAAAATCGTTGGGAATATATACCCCTAACCTAAAATAATAGCATCAAACGTTCCTAACGTATGAAGAAATATGTATCGTAGGTCCCTCTTCACACTTTTCGTCAGATTTCTCCATTAAAACCAAAATTTGGACTGCACGAGCTATATTTTTTCAAAGAACGCGACTGAAAATGGCAGGGGTAAAAAAGTTACTCCACTGTAAACTTGGAACCTTCTATTAGCCTTTATGAAATATGAAAATGAAAAGTTCTTTTTGTCTATTATCTTCCAAAACTACAAACACCATTTCTTATCCACTTTGAGGTGAATCATTCTTCACTGTTGAGGAAGTCGCTTGGTAACACCATTGCATCAACTGTCTGATCGTCGTAGTTATTCCGTGAAGCATCTTTGAAGTTGTACGTTGAAGTGCAATGGGACTACCGCGAAGAAGGAGAATGAGAAACTCCAACCTACAGTAAAGTGGTGGAAATGATGTTTTTTGTTTGATATTGTCCAAAAAATTTTAAACATTTGTATTATTAGTTACCGTAAAGTCAATGACAAAATTATGTTCTATTTTTTGGGGGCTTTTTATTGCAGACGAAAATTCCACATTTTTCACCATCAAGTGTATTCATGGTGAGGAATTTTTCACTAGAATGGACAACGTGATGTACTTGCATGGGCAGGTTTACTATATTGATTGGGTAGACTTTGATTTTTTATCTTACTTTGAGTTGGTTGACACTGGTGAACTTTTGGGTTATCTTCCTCCATTGGCCTCCGCGTATGGAAAACCTAGGATAAATATGACTACAATGGAGTTAATTTTTTACCCCTGCCATTCTCAGTCGCATTTTTTAAAAAAATATTGCGCGTGCAATAAAAATCTTGGTTTTAACGAAAAAATTTGACGAAAAGTGTGAAGAGGAACCTACGATGCCCATTTATTCATACGTTAGGGAACGTTTGGTGCTATTATTTTAAGTTGGGAGTATATCTCGAACAATTTTGAAACGCTAGGAACTTTTGATGCAATTATCCTTATAATAAAATAGACTAGAGGCTTTTTAAACTAAACTATTGAGTAGAAGCCTTCTAATCAAAAACTTTTGTTCACTGAGCCTTCTAACCAAATCCCCCTATATTAAGGACACTCAACTTGCACAAGTGTTATGAAATTAAAAGAAGCAAAAAAAATATATAAGAAAAAAATGAATTATATAATTTTATTATAACTATAAATTCATATTTATAAGATTCTAAAAAAAATTACAAATTAATTTAAATACAAACAAATACAACTTATTTAATAAAATTAAGTAATCATCAATAATTATCCCATAATTTTACAACACAATGATATCTAACAAAATCACCCAAATTTGAATACGGATTGAACTTCAAATGTATGTTTGATAAAAATTTGTATATCATACATTCTACTTAAATTTAATTGTTAGGTAGATAGTTTCTTCTAACCATAATAAAAAAATCTGTGAAGTTTCATTTTAATTTATACATATTAATTCTAAATCCATCTACTTTTAAACCTTCATTATCCGATCATATTTGTGATTGTCTATATAATTGTTCAACCAAACATTCAATATATTCATACAAATCTTGAAATTATAATCTAACAAAGCCGACCGATTGATATTCCATGTACTTAAATGGTCTATAAGTATTTAAAACAATTCTTGCGCACGATACCAGAACTAGAAATACTAGAAAAATGAAAAGCTGAAAACTCATTTTTGAAGGTTAAAAAAGAAAATGTGCAACACTCAGTTAAAGATCGTAACATCCCTGTATATCCACAACAATGCTTGTGCGTGATAACAGAACTAGTCGAGATGGGTTGTGGCACGGAATTGAACAGCTCTCGAATCCCACCTTGCATCCCCACTACCATCTATATAGTTAATTCATTCCCCACACCCACACCCCAACCCCAAAACAAGGAAAAATAGTTAAACATAAACCTTTTTTCCCCCCGTCTAGAATTTTTTACCCAGAAAACTGAAGAGCATAGAGTAACTAGTTGGGAAAAAGGCTATACTTGGGCATGATGCAAGATCAATCCAACATAAGCAACCAGGTTAGGCCAATCTCAACAAAAGATGAAATGCATAGTACTCTATCTAATCATAAAAGCCACTCGCTAAAGTTTCAACATGAATTTTTCTGTGAGAACCATTCAATTGAAACTCCTTGCTATAAAAATATAATGAGTCAACATGACAAAAAGAACAGAGATATCCAAAACTGTAGTCCAATCTCAAGTAACAGTACCAACTAATGGAAAATACGAGAATACAATCTTGTCCACAAAGTGAACAGAATCCACATCCGAGGATGATCAAAAACTAATCCAGACGTTACCTAGCTTAAGCGACGAGGGTGCTGGCAGTGGTTGACTCGCTGCAAATAAAAAAGTTCTCATCAAGAAAAATTGTTTGTTTTCTAGTGGGGACAAAGAATAATTGTCCCAAAAAGTTGAGATATAAAACAACAGCAGCAAAAGAAAAAACATCAGATAATAAAGCATTTCTTGAAATAAATAATCCAGATTATTGCATCTAACAAGTACTTTGTCAAAGAAGAAAAAAAAAATACATTGAATACATGTCATGCTAAAAAAACTATCATCTTAAAAGCTTAAAAACCAATCTTTTTAAACCCGGTCCGGTCATTGAAACGAAAAAGGTCAAGAGTCTAAAGGCTCCACTGGGGTTGAACCAAGAGTGAAAATAATTATATATACATATATTTAATATAAAATAAAATTTTGGTTTTGTATCATCAATATAAAATAAAATTTGTATCGACAACTAAACGATAGAGTTCTACTAAGTCAGAGATTATTGACAATAGTATATTGTTAAACCATACCATCAATTTCAAAAACAGTTCTACAAATAAACTACAATTTCCAATATTTGTGCCCCTTTCGACAACTTGTTATTTCTACCTTCTACTCCTTTGTTATTTCTGCATTCTACTCTCTATTCACTGCATTATTGCAATTAGAATTTCTCTCCAATAAAACCACTAACACCTCATTCTCACTCCACTGAAACCAATGTTTTTAAAATCGGATTGGACAGGTCAGTACAAACAATAAACTGGAAACCAGAGCGAAATCTTCTGGTTCTATGTTAACCATATGAAGAAAAACCAGACAACCGGCTGGTCCAGTCCTGCCTGGTTTCAAATGCAGTTTTTCCTATTTTGGCAATTTTCTTCTTAGAAAACAAAAAGAAAAAATCATTGGCAGCACTGTTTTTTAAAACCTTTGTTTGTGCCACACCTTGGCTATTCAAAGAATAAAAAAGAGGAAGAAGAGAAATCTAGATTCAAAGTTAAATGAAAGGGAAGGAGAAATCCAATGAAAGGAAAGATAATCAACGGTGAAGAAAATGATATATACAAGATTTTTTTTTTAACAATGAAAGCCTATATAGTCCAAAATGTCTATAAAAGTACATGAAAATCTACGCGAGACTTTAAAAATGGAAGTTCATAAAAGTCTTTCGAAATTCCGTACAATCTACAAAAGTCAATAAAAGTTCAAGAAGTCCACAAAAGTCAAGTCAATCCAACAAATCCAATACCTCATACATAGTGCCTACAGTGCAGATGAAGATGGCAGTGGGTGACAGAAATGTTTTCTTTTTCCCTAAATGGTAATTATCATACAACTGAATCAGGTTCCGCTCCAGTTCACAGGTTTTTCTGATCAAACGGGCCGGTTTGGTCCAGTTTCTAATTGCTTAAAACAGATTAGACTCAAAATGGACAATTCCTAACATATAGCAGCAAACCATCAAACTGCACAACTGGTTTCCTTTGTTTACCTACAAATACAACAATTAATTCTGATTTCTAACCCGCCACTCCTGCAGCGCAAGAAATTAGCAGTACATATGAGCCCTGGGGAAGAAACAAGAAATTGGCATGGTGCAGTAACTTATTACCCAACACAGTTTCTAGACCTGATTTTATCAACTTAAAATACCATGATAACTATGAAGTTATTGTGTTGTAAGCCTGAAATTTCCCAAAATGATGTCAGCCATTGAGAAATTCGTTCAGATTTAAACAAAACAACACAGTGAATGTGCAGTTCATTAGACAGCAATCCCCAGCAAAAACATATTCAAGGGAGGAGATATTTGACATACATTTGTAGAATAGTATGCAACTTAGAAGATTAACATGTGATACGGAATAGTAATTTCTCATGAAAATGCATAATAAAAGAGAGAGATGAGACAAAGGCCTTACTATTTCCAGACGGGTGGGAGCTTCTTGGTCTTCTTGTAGTACCTGGCCAGGCGGTGAATCCTGCTTTCCACAAGAATCAACCTGAACTTGGAGTCCTTATCCTTCCGGTTCCTCTCCAAATGCTTCCTAATGGCAACAGCTTTCTTGATCAAATGATACAGATCCTCTGGAATCTCCGGCGCAAGCCCTATAAAAAAACAAACCAGACAAAATTCATACACAACTCATTATCACGAGGGAAACCCTGTAAAATCCACACATAAAAAAAACTAAGGGCCTGCTTGGGAGTTTTTTTTTTTCACCGGTTTTGACTGATTTTGGATGGAACCGTTTATGAAATTATGAGAAAATCAGAGCTTGTTAGTTTTTTGGATCACCGAAAAACCGGTGTAGTGTAATTTAAAGCGTATCTCTCAACCCCCAAATCGGCGGTTTTTGACCGGTCTTCAAAATTTCTTCCAACTTTACCGACTTTCATACAATTATTTTCAAAACTACCACAAACTTAATATTTATAAAAATAAAAGAACAAATACAAAAAGAAAAAAACATATGCAAGAATATAAATTTAATTTTATATTTTCAATGATAGGTGGATATATAAAATTTCTAAAATTTAATTTAATTTTTTTATATATATATAGTCTAATTTGATTCTCTTAAAAAGCGCAAGATAATAAACTCACAAGATCATCTAAAAAATGGTTACTAAAAACCGACCAAAGCCGCTCTGCTCATAAACGATCAAAACCAGTACTTTAAAAAAAACATCATAGCCAGTACTCAAAAACTCCCCAAGCAGACCCTAACTCAACCAGTAGGTAACCAAAATCAATGGGGAAAGGGTATTCATTCAATGCCTGCATCTCAATACCGTGAGCCTTGAGAATACGCAAGATCTTGCTACCAGTGACGCTCTTCACTTGAGCAATACCGTGAGAGTCACGGAGAATCACACCGATCTGCGACGGTGTCATTCCTTTCTTTGCAAACTTGCAGATGTTGTCGTCAACCTGGAGAAAAGGGAAAAATTCGAATCAAATAATTGTAAAAACTGGTTTATAAATGTACGAGTTTTATACAAAACAATTTCTCACATCTTGAGAAGAGATTTTGAGCCAGCTGGGGGGAGTTCTCTTGTAAGGCAGAGCTGAAGCAGAAATACCCTTACTGAAATTACAAGGAAAGAAAAAACACAAAAGAAATCAGAGTAATGCTTAATTGGGCAAACGAGAAAAGCATTTGATTCAATAGAGAGAATTGATAATGGGTAAAGGAACATGAATGTGGGGGGAAAGATTGAGATACCCGCGGCTGTGCATGCGACCCATGGTGGCGAAGAGTTGGCGGAGGTGCGGCTCTGTGTTTACTGTTGAATTTCAATTTCTCAGAAACTGAAGGCCACAAACCCTAACCCTATATGGCGCGATGCTGGCATGCCAGTAGGGTTTTATTGTACCCTCCAATGGTAGGCTGGGCCGGCCTACTGGCTCTGGGACCAACAACATTAGAATGGGCCTTCTCATACAGACAATAAAATTGGGGGAAATTGGCGCAAATGGTCCCTAACGTATCATGTTAGTGCGCAAATGGTCCCTAACCTTTCATTTTTGCGCAATGATCCCTAACCTATCCATTTAGGTGCGGAAATGGTCCTTTTTTCACGAAAAGACAAAATATATTCACTTTACGATTCCGTTAAAAAAGTCTGTTAAGAAACCTTTCATTTTTATGCCAATAAATGGTGGTCCTGTATCAATGTTTTTGTCTTTATTAGTGGGGTGGGGTGGGTGAAACCTTTTATTTTTTTTTTTTTGAATTCAAAAATAAATTAAATTTTAAAATAAGATCGTCCCTCCTCGGCCGCCGCCACGGGGTTGGATTATTTTTTTTTTAAATTCAAAAATAAATTAAATTTTAAAATAAGAATGAGATTGATTGACCCAAGAATATGAGATCGTATAAAATCGAAATTTGTTGAAAAGCATAATTAAAAATTTTATTTGTGACAAATTTATTTTTCTTTTTATTTTGTGATGATAAAATTAAAGTTTGAATTTTAAATAATATGATTACTTAATAACAATAAAATAATTTTAATTAGCACACTCGTTAATAATTATGATTTCGATTTTAGTTATTTTATAATAGTTTATAAAATATACAAAATAATTTAGTATATTGTCAATTTGTTAGTTTTTTTTTAAATTTTTTTTAATAAAAAAATTAAAGTATCGGACTCATTTTTACTTTTTTTAAAAGTTAGGAATCCAATTGCAAATTTTTATAATTAAAAGTAAATATATTTTTGTCTTTTTCATCAAATAAGAATTAATTGTGCACCAAAATATAATTATAGGTTAGGGACCATTTGCGCCAGAAAAAGGTAAAGGTTAGGGACCATTTGCGCCAATTGAAAGAAAGATGTAACTTGACAATTTTACCCCCACTAATAAAGACAAAAACATTGATAGGGACCATTTGCGCACCAAAATGAAAGGTTTTCAACACTTTTAACTAATCCGTCCAAAAGGACCATTTCCGCACCTAAATGGATAGGTTAGGGACCATTGCGCCAAAAATGAAAGGTTAGGGACCATTTGTGCACTAACATGATACGTTAGGGACCATTTGCGCCAATTTCCCTAAAATTGGGCACACAACAACTTCAACTATCATTTGTATAGACTTCTAATTTTAATGCATCTTTTGTAAGTCTATCTGAAAAGTAAATGCAAGTCGTTATTTATGATTTTCGACTGGAGTAGGTTATGAAGTACTCGCTTTATTTTAAACACATAGTTCGATTTGTGATGAGAAATATTCTATCTTTTTTTTACTGTTTGGACTAAATTGGTACTACAATTGAGATCCCATATTTTAAGTTAAACTAACTCAAAAGAACAAAAATAAAAAATCTTACTCAAACCAAGTCGAGCAAAAATGTCGTTTGTTAATCGATTGTACAAATCTTTTGGTGAATTATTGCTCTACATTTGTCTTTTTGTCACAAGATACTGGGACTCATGATCTTTACCGTCACTCCTAATAACCCTAACAATTTACACTTGTAGTTTTTAAAAATTACTAATACCCAAGCCACAAATTGCACCGCAAGCATCTAAGTTCTAACTTAAAGACATTTACTAATAAGTGGGTTAAATTAAAAGTGAAAGAATAAGATCAATTTTGTAATATGTAATTTAAAGAAACGTACTTATAGGTAGATTATGTTTGGAGGGGAATGTTCTTCGGGGAGAACATCCCCCTATGTTTGGAATAATAATTAAGGTAATTATATTGATACTATATTTTGCTTCAATTTTGTAAAGTACTAACATTGTTCTTTAATTTTTAATTTTACTATGCTTTGATTTTTATTCTAAAAATACTGGATGAAAAATTAAATTTAAGAGGGATAATTGCATAGTTGGTTCCCAACATTTCAAAAACGTTGAGATACACTCATAATTTTTAAAAATAGCACCAAACATCTCCAATGTTTGAAAAACTTGGCATGATAAGTCATTTATGACGAAATTGTCATTCTCTTTAAATAAATAAAAAATAAAAAAAATTATTAAAAAATAACCAAATTTACCCTAAAAAATAAAAAGTAACAAAGTTGCCCCTCTTTTTCATCAAACTTAGAAAAAATGAAAGATTTTTTTTTTCAAAGCAAATCAAAATGGTTGCCGGAAAGCATAGAATCGACGAGAACCACTAATCGATGGCTACTGAAAAATAATATGAATTTTAAAATAAAAATAACTCTGCTCAACTTCTTCCGTATGATTTTTTAAAAATTAATAATATATATACACTAGTTTTTGCTACGTGCATTGCACGTCCGTGAAAAATGTAGGGATAAATTTTATGTTTAGGCTGCACGTAGGTATTGCTTGAATATATACGTATAAAAAATATTAAATATATAATAAGTAAATAATAAATATGAAAAACATATTTTTGAACATACCATTTAATACAATTAATTAAGTAAAATATTGAAATTCTAATAAGAAAAACAGAACCAAATAAGCACATAATTCGTATAAAAAAATTAAATAGCTCGTAAAAAAAATTAAATAACTAAGATTTGTAAACGACCTTGGTAAAGTGATATGGTAAAGTGACTATTTTTATATTTTTATTGAATTGCACCACTTCGAGAATTTGAATTGCACCAAACCCTCATTCTTCAAACTCGGCTAAAACTTTTTCAGCTTTTTTACTAATGACTCAAAAGTCAAATATTAAATAATTGTGTACAATTTGTTTATATCATCAAATAAAAAAAAGATTGGTGAAAAATTGTATGAAAATTTGGATGTGTGAATAGTGAAAGAAAAAAATTAAGAAAAAAAAATAATAGCATTTATTTAGAATGATTTGTAAACGTAAAAGGTAAAATAAAAAAAAAACAAGATTAGTAAAAAATTGAATGAAAATTAGGTCTAAAGAAAAAAAAAAATAAGAAAAAAAATAAATTTTTTTTTTGTCAAAATGGCTAATTGACACACACCACAATAAATAAATAAAAAATAAAAAGCACACAAAACAATAATAATAATAACTCAAAATGGGCCAAAGTCCAGCATCACCAAAAAAAAAGAAAAAACAAAAACAAACAAACAAACAAACAAACAACATTCCATTGCTGCCAAGTAACAATAATGGGAAAAAGGAATTAAAAAGTCAAAATGGGCTAAAGACCAGTATCACAAAAAAAGAAAAAAAAGAAAGAAAAAAAAAAGAAACAACATTCCATTGTCGAGTTACTCGATAACAATGGAAAAAAAAAGACATTCCAATGTTATCGAGTTACAGTAACTCGACAATATTGGGGGAAAAAAAACATTCAAAAAAAAAAATGTTATATATTTTAATATTTAGTAAAGTGATGTGGGTAAAGTGATGTAGTAAAGTGGCTATTTTTATATTTTTATAGATTGTACCACTTCGAGAATTTGAATTGGACCAAACCCTCGTTGTTCAAATTCGGCTCCAATTTTTTTAACTATTTTACTAATGACCCAAAAGTCAAATATTAAAGAATTGTGTACAATTTGCTTATAACATCAATAAAAAAAAGATTGTTGAAAAATTGAATGAAAATTTAGACGAATATGTGAATAGTAAAAGGAAAAAAATTAAGAAAAAAATAATAGCATTTTTTAGAATAATCTGTAATAAATAATTCAGTAAAAATAAATTATAATTTGCCTATAAGATAAAATAACAAAGATTAATAAAAAAATTGAATGAAAATGTGTAAGATAAAAACAAATAAGAAAAATAAACTAAAGAAAAAACAGTTGTGAAAAAAATTAGAAAAGACAAAAAAAAAAAAAAAAAAAAGAGCTAAAACCCCTCATGCATAAAAAAAAAAAGAAAAAAAAATTTTGTCGAGTGAACAGTAACTCGACGTCGAGTTACTGTTCATTGTCGAGTTACTGTTTCAATCGACTTCATTGTTGAGTGAAACAAAGAACTACTTTTTCCTTACCTCGAACTCTCTCTCTCTCTCTCTCTCTCTCTCTCTCTCTCTGCGCGCTTGGGGGCGAGTGTGTGTGTATATGTATATATCTATGTATTCCCTCTAATAATATTTTTGGGTGGGGAATTTCTCTTTTTTTTTATTGAGTGTTTGAATTTTTGAATGCTCGAGTTTCTTAAAATGCAATCAATAAAAACTGCAACAATTTTCAATGAAATTGGTAAATATATAAAAATCTTCTATTTTGTCAGCTCTGCGTGTAGTGATTATACAAATTAACATCATTTTTAGCTTTTTACTTGTAGAGCTTTGGTTACGTAATTTCTTTTCGTCTGTATAATAAATTGCAAACGCATAGAAATACCAACTTTTTATGGTTTCTGAATTTCATGAATGATTGCCGCAGCAATAGCATCTTTGTCTTAAAATTCTCTTAATGGAACAGGCAAGACTTTTTTTACAGGGACGCTAACCATAAAAAGAATTTGGAAAATGCAAAGAACAATAAAATTTAAATGTGAATGTATATATGCCAATATTTCAGATGTGTATCTTTTTGAACATTTTAAAGGGTTGCTTTCTCCTCATGGCAATGATTTCTAACCGTTCTATTTTTGTTCAATACATTAAATTTCAGACCTGTCTTTTACTATAATTAGAGCAAAACTTGGAGTAAACTGATGGAATTAGAGATGTGGACTCGCTAAATATGTCACAATATTCTTCGGGATGAGTAAGTAGCAGAAATTGTAATTGGAAGAGTCTAACTCGACAACCAAGTTGGCTGTCGAGTTGCTCGACAACCAACAGGGTTGTCGAGCTGCTCGGCAACCAATACAGTTGCCGAACTACTCGACAACCATGGCAAGCTAACTCGCCAACCGATTGCTCGACAACCTTGTCCAGTTAGTTTCCAGTTAGTTTGATGCCATCTTGGTCTGGTCTGCTGGTTATGGTAATCAAATGTCAATCAAGACCCATTGAAATTTGCCATCAACATTGGTAAGAATTAAGTTTTGGACAAATATAACGTAGCAATCGAATGTATTATGTATTAGAGAATTCGGAGAAATGTAAGCTTCGCACAACTTCCACATAAATATTTGATTTGAAATTTTCTAAAACTATGGAAAAATTAATGTAGTATAAATAAGAATGAAGTTCTCGCTTAAAAATTTTGTCATTGTCATACAGATAATATACACTTACAGAACTTGCTTGAAGAGAACAGTCTGAATTATAAGCTCCAATGGAACAAGTATAGAAAGAGACGAACAATCTGGCGGCTAAATTCTAAGCTTCAATTGAATGGAATTGAAACAAATATGGAAAATGAAGTTAAAATTGACCTTCCAAACGGTAGAAAGTAAAAAAGCAGAAAGTAGGTGAGTGAAGTAGGTGATAAAATTAAATGGTAGTTGTAAAATGACGGCGTGTTGGATGAAAATTGTATAGTGACAAATTTAAGGCTCTTATGTTATTGTAAGGATACATATATCCCCCTTACTGGCAAGAGGAACTGCGGAGAAATTATCCCTTGGGCAGAGTGTATGTCGAATCGAACACGATAAACTCGTCCACATCTTCAGCTTTTGCAACCTCTGAATCATTCGCCAACACGTGATTCACCTCGACAACTCTATCTTTACTCTCACACACCAAAGCCGCATCCACCGCCGCTAGATGTTCCTCCATAACATTGCTAATCTCAATCGGAGTTGATAATGATGCAAACTCAGATGATGGGGGTGTTTTCATTGAAATTAAATTCTCAAATTGAACGGACGGCTCAGATTCATTGTGGTAGAAGAGAGACGCAGCGGCGATGATGATGATAATTTCGTGAATCCTCCCGTTCGATTATCCGGGAAATTCTTATATCTCCGATGAACTTTTCGGTGAAACAGCAATATTAAATATTAGTGTGCTTGCTTTTTGATAAAAAAGATGGCCACTTTGTTATTTTTTATTTTTTTGGAGTAAATTTGATTATTTTTCAATCATTTTTTTCTTTTTTCTTGTTTTTTGTTTAGTTAAAAGAAAGGATAATTTCGTCATATAGGACATACAATGCTAAAATTTTCAAACGTTGGAGATGTCTGATGCTATTTTTTAAGGTTAGGAGTATATTTCCAACGTTTTTAAAAAGTTGAAAACCAAATATGCAATTATTCCAATTTAAAATCATCAAAAATAATTCATCCACTTCACCCTAATCCCATAATTCTCGTTGCCTCCACCCACTAACATCTTTGAATTGCAACCCACCCCAATTCTCTTTCTCTCTCTCTCACACACACATGCACACTCTCTCTCTCTCTCTCTCTCTCTCTCTCTCTCTCTCTCTCACAAATTTCTCACTATTCCCGTCCCCTCCACCCACTAGTACTACCACCTTCAAATTTCAACTCACCCCTACTTATTCTCTCTCTCTCTCTCTCTCTCTCTCTCTCTCTCTCTCTCTCTTAAATTTCCCACTCTTTAAAATCAAAATGGACTCCACCATCATCAGCGAATATGTGCCATAATATGATAATTTGAGCTTTGTTTCCACTAATGGTCATTTCTAGAATAAAATATTTAAATTTGGGGTGGTGAAATGAGAAGGTGGTGGTCGGCGGCAACGGGCAGATTTGATTTGTGTTGACTAGAGTATGGTGGTGGGTCACAACTCACAATGGCGGTGAGTTCGACGATGGCAACACAAATCTGGTGGTGAGGGGTTGTGAATGATCGATTGTGGCGACGACGATGACAGATCTTCTCTCTCTCTCTCTCTCTCTCTCTCTCTCTCTATATATATATATATATATATATATATATATATATATATATATATATATATATATCTACAATAATATAAAGCCTTAAATTTTTAATTGCTCATTTTTTTGTCCTACACGCCGTCGTTTTACAACTTCTTTTTACAACTTTAATTTGTTTTATTGTCGGCTACTTTTGAGGCTTAGCAGTCTTTTATTGACTATTGGAATTAGAATTCAAATTCGAGTTCGAGATCACGGAGTTCCGTCCTTTTACAACTTTAATTTTAATTTGTTTTATTCTCTATTACTTTTCAAGCTTTGGAGCGATTTTATTCACCATTAGAATTAGAATTCTAGAATTGTAGTAAAGTCGAGTTTTGAAAGATTGGATCCTACATTAAGATTTTTAGACACCTGTAAGTATTATTACAACGGTTAGAGATTCATTTGCCAACACCAAGATATAAAATGAGTGCGCATTCACGTAAGGAATACTTCATTTGACTACAATTTATCTATTGCTTTTAATAAGAGAAAAACTAAAAAAAAAAAATTACCAATTCTCGGCAACCAAGTTGGTTGCCGAGGTTGCTCAACAACCAAAATCGGTTGCCGAGCAATCTCGCAACCAAGTCAACTTCGATGACGACAACCAACTTGGTTGCCGAGTAATATATCTATATATATATATCGTAATATGTATATATATATATTGTTAGGAGGAAAATCAATACCCAGCCGGAAAATTGCAAGAGATCTTGAAAGTGATCCTCATCTATTCTCATGCAATTTCTCAAAGGGTGAAGAAAAAATTTGTTTCTATAACATTTTTAATTTTGAATATTTGTAATCGGACTTACTATTTTGAGTGGTACTAATGGATTCTTTCATTCCTTCATTACATTAATTATCTTGAATTTATCGCCTGTCTTGAGGAGGTTTGAAGGTATGGTCTTTTCTCATACGCTTTTGTTTACTAGGAAATAACAAACAATGAATTTTCAAATATACCTTCTCTTATCTACTTGGTTGAGTAGCTTTGTTTGTCAAAACAAAGACATGTTGTGAAAATTGTCTTTTTCTAACCTCTTTTCTTTCAAATTGACTTAATCTTTGTAAATGTACCCGACTTTCAAAATTTATCATAAGATACTAATGGTTTCATGAAATGACAGAGCCAAATATGCCATAAATCTCACTTTAGGCTTGTTCTCTTAGATTGTCCCCATAACATTCAATCGTAGTTCTTATTGCGGTGACAAAAATATACAATTTCAACTAGCTTGGTCTTGGTTGCCGATCAATTTGGCAACCATCATTAGTTGTTAACATGGTTGTAAATTGTTGGGATTTGGTAATGCAAATAGTATATAAAAAATAGTCCAAAAAATTGAAAGAAAGTTGGGATGTTTATTGTTAAAAATGCCATTGAAGAATTTCGTGTAATGTATAAATCCACGCATTTGTAAAATCTTGGTGGCAAATTGAGTGTTTTTATTTTTTTACACCTTTTCATTCAATTTTTTATTAATCTTTTTATTTTATCTTAAACAAATTGAATGTTTTTTTTTTTTATAATGTTGCCACATTAAAAAAAAAAAAAGCGTGAACACTAAAATTCTCGCAATGAATTGTTCATTGCCGAGCAACTCATCTTTATTTTCTTCGTTCATCAATTTTTTTTTATGCCCATTTTCTTTGACATTTTTAAAAAAAAAAAAAAAAAAAATTTATCAGCTTCTTGAGCCATCTCGGCAATTGGCATTGATTGTCGAGCCATGGCAATTAATTGATTGTCATGTAAATCAATTTTTTTTTTTTTTTAAAATAAGGAATAATTGCACAAAAGGTCCTATACCTTCTCTTATCTACTTGGTTGAGTAGCTTTGTTTGTCCAAAACAAAGACATGTTGTGAAAATTGTCTTTTTCGAACCTCTTTTCTTTCAAACAATCTTTGTAAATGTACTTGACTTTCAAAATTTATCATAAGATACTAATGGTTTCATGAAATGACAGCCAAATATGCCATAAATCTCACTTTAGGCTTGTTCTCTTAGATTGTCCCCCGCAACATTCAATCGAGTTCTTATTGCGGTGTGACAAAAATATACATTTCAACCACTTGGTCTTGGTTGCCGATCAATTTGGCAACCATCATTGGTTGTTAACATGGTTGTAAATTGTCGGATTTGGTAACGCAAATATAGTATATAAAAATAGCCCAAAAATTGAAAGAAAGTTGAGATGTTTATTGTTAAAAATGCCATTGAAGAATTTCAGGTAATGTATAAAACCACGCACTGTAAAATCTTGATGGCAAATTGAGTGTTTTTATTTTTTTTACACCTTTTCATTCTATTTTTATTAATCTTTTTTATTTTATCTTAAGCAAATTGAATGTTTTTATTTTTTATAATGTTGCCACATTAAAAAAAAAAAAGCGTGAACACTAAAATTCTCGGCAATGAATTGTTCATTGCCGAGCAACTCATCTTTATTTTACTGTTCACCAATTTTTTTTGAAGCCCATTTTCTTTGACACATTTAAAAAAAAAAAAAAATTAACAGTTGCCGAGCCATCTCGGCAATGCCAATTGATTGCCGAGATGTCTCGGCAATCAATTTATAGCAATCAATTGATTGCCATGTAAATCCATTTTTTTTTAAATAAGGAATAATTGCACAAAAGGTCTCTATTGTTTTAAAATCGTTGAAATATGCCCACAATCTAAAAAAAAAATCTTTAATTTATTTTTCTTATTTTTTTTTCTTTTACACTTAATTTTCATTCAAATTTTTACTAATTTTGTTTTTTTATTTTACTTTTTACAAATTATTCTAAATAAATGCTAAAAAATACCATTCATTCAATTTTTTTATTATTCTTTTTTATTTTATCTTATGTTTTTATTTTTTATAATGTTGCCACATTAAAAAAAAAAAAAAACAAAGAAAATTCGATAAAATTCTCGACAATGAACTTTATTTTACTGTTCACCAATTTTTTTTAACTCATTTTCTTTGACACAATAAAATTAAAAAATAAAAAAGTGAATGAAGGTTTCTGAATGAAATTCATTGCCGAGTTGCTCGAAGAATCAAATTCATTGCTTGGTGAAGCATCTCGACAACCAATTTTTTTTTTTTTTTTTTCTTTTGTCAAATAAACATTTTAATTTGAAATTTTTTTATACATATTAAATTACCCATTTTAATTTTTATTTTATTTTAAAATTACTACATTTTTTTCATACTTGCATTCCAGGTAGTCATAAATATTAAGTAAACACAGGAACCAAAAAAAATTTCCAACCAGATCATATTAATTCTCCACAATCATCATCTTATTCATTTATTTAACACATCAATTTTACAAAATCTCTAACATATTTAAGTGTATATTTATGTTCAGAATTTTGTTATACAACACAACCACGCCTAATCCTTTATGTAATTGGTTACCGGGCATCTCGGCAACCCAATTTTTTTTTTTTGTCAAATAAACATTTTAATTTCAAATATTTTTTTATACACGTTATATTAACCATTTTCATTTTTTTTATTTTAAAATGATTGTATGAATAATTCTAAAACTTTTCCCTGCATTTTTTTTACATACGTGCATTGCGTAGCCAAAACTAATATATATATATATATATATATATATATATATATATATATATATATATATATATATATATATATATATATATATATATATTTTTTAGTATACCACTTATCGGTAGAATTCAACCGTAGAAAAATAAATAGAAATTAATAGAAGGAACAATGTTGAGGTTGAAAAGGAAAGATTTGGAGAAGAACGGTGAGAATAAAGAGAATTGGGAAAGAGACAATTGAAGAAATTAAAAAAAAAAAAAAAAAGTTAGAGCTGATGAAGATAAATATATAGTTGATTTTTTTGCCAGTAGTGGAGAAACTCTTTATGGTCGTGTTTATTACTTAATTACTGAGACAAAAACTATTGGAATTGAAGTTGTGATGGTCTATGCTTTCTTTTCTTTGAATTTTTCATTAGCATAATCAAATTTGAATTTTGGTGGCAGCTGCGGTGGAAACCGGCAGCGAAATTTGCATAACAAATGTGATATATTTTTTTATAACAAATGTAATAAAAAATGACAGCAACAGTGGCAACAGACACATGTGGCAAAATGTGTGCAACAAATATAACACATATTTTTTTTTTTTGTAAGAATTGTAACAAAAAAAATAAAACAATATTTTTATAATAAAAAAAGTAGAACAACACTTTTAAAATTATTTTATTTTTTATGATTATTTGTGAACCCATCCCGAAAAAGTATTTGCCCCTCATTTCAATGTACATTAGTACAATATTTAGACAAAAATAAAAAATGCTACGAAAAAAAAAGTTCAGAACATAAATACTAAAATATCAAAGATCGAAAGGCCTTTATTGCAATTAAAACGTCGTGTAAATAATAAAATTTGTAGTTTGAATATAATTATCCTTTGTTTAAAAGTGAACACTACTTTTAAACCAAGTTGACCCAACTAGAAGTGAAAACCATGCAGAAACTTCTTCATTTTTCTTCCTCGTTTATTTAGAAAACATTTCCCAATGCCATTTGATTGCTGCGTACACATTCAAGCTTACATCAATTGCTCCACATACACATGACACGACATGTTGGGTCCGTTAAACTTCACAAATCTGAACTAGATTAAAAAAAGAGCAACATATCATAGAAATTTGTCAGTTATCATGTTGAGTCGACTGTACCAACATGCTTTTAGAATATGTAAACCCCACACAACAATAAATTTCACACACCATTACCAAAAGATAGTAGCAAGAAACCAGATCAAGAAGCAAGAAGCACTTACCTAAGGTTTAAATCAATTGAATTATACACACAGTTTCACCAAAACGAGAAGGGTTGTCCTCAGCAAGTCCTTCTAAATTCTAGTGGTTCAATGGGTTTAAATTGCAGTAGACCAAACATAATATTCCTTCAAACTTCCAAACAACAAATTGTCCGCCAACGAGCAAAAGATAAAATAACAGAAGTACGTGGGCAAATGAAACTGCACTTCAACGTGCCAAAAAAAAAAGAAAAAAAAACCTACACTATAATAAACAAAACAAAAAAATAAAAAAGAAATTAGGTTCCTGCTCATCCAAATGCAAAATACAACCATTCAGATTACCTGCAATTATAAATTTCGACACAGAGAGTGTATTAGTCTATCGAGCAACTATATATTCATAAACAGCACCCAAGTATCAAAATATTCATAAACAGCACCCAAGTATCCAACATGTCAAGCTTTTTATGAGAACAAACTCTGTCACGTGGGAAGACGTATATGCCACAAATCCCATCCCTTATAATTATTTGTGAGGCTTACACCTCCACTTCGTGAGGCTTACGCTTCGACTTTGTAAGGCTTGCGCCTCGACTTAGTGAGACTTGCGCCTCAAGATGAATGTTTGTCCATTTGTCTTGAATTTTCAAGATATTCTATTATTGGCCTTAGCTTTTTGGGCTATTTAACTTTTTTTTATTGATTTATTTTTATGTTTGTTTGCAAGTTAAATTTTTAACAGGGTAAATAGCACTGGGGTCCCGAACCTTTGAACCTTGTAATGATAGAGTCCTGAACCTTTTCTAGAACACTGGGTCTCTATCTTTTAAAAAGTGTGCGAGCATGATGTTTCTGTTAACAAATTCGTTAATTTAACGGTTAAATGATTAATTTTTTTAAATGACCAAACTACTCTTTTTTAAATTAAAACAAGAAAATAGAAAAAAAAAGAAAAAAGATTAAAACAAAAATTTACAATCCTGATCTCCCTCTCTGTTCTCTCTCTCACTCACACACACGAAAATCAAAAGTTGCATAAATGAAAAACCCATCCCACACCACCTCCAAACCCCTCACCCATGGCCAAAACGGAAAAAATTCACCTTTCTCCATCCCACCACCCTGACACCCATTTCAAATTTCAAAGCACCACTACCGCCATCCATTATTTTGTGGTCTGAGTTGCCGAAGAATTGGAACTCTCCCATGGGTTTCTGTTTATTGCCGGAGAATTCGAAATTGCAAAAATCGAGGCGACTTCCATTGTAATTTTGGAACCAAAAACTAATTTTATAAAAATGAAGGAAATTGCTTCACATTATGTAGATAAAATCCCAACCCGTTTTGATTATGTAACTGCTGTAATGTTGAACAAGGTTTTGCTGCTATTGAAATTGTGTTAGAGATCGTTTTCCAATTAAATTCGATCGCGCAAAGGCGTGATATGAGAAGTCAGGTTGGGCATAATTCCAACGATAGGGGATGTATAGGAAACTCGCGGTTGTTGGTTAAGGTTGTTCTTGGTGGTCTTCCCGCTGGCGGTGAAGAAGTCTAAACCTCCCGATGGGTTTTCTTGGTGGTATAGAGCTTTTGGTGGGTGGTTGTTGGCAATGGTTTTGGAGAAGAAAAAGCGATGGGATGAGGAGTTAGTTACAATTTTTTATTTTTTTTTGGTTGAGAGTTGATTGGAGAAAAAAAAGTGGAGAAGGGAGTTGATTGCAATTTTTAATTTTAATTTTTTTTTCCCCATTTTGTTTCTTTTTCTATTTTTATGTTTTATTTCAAAAAAGGATAGATTGGTGATTTAAAGAAAATTTTGACTATTTATCCGTTGTTAATAGTCAAATTAACGATTTTCTTAACAGAAGGACCATGCTCGCACGCTTTTTAAAGGTTGGAGACCTAGAGTGCTATAAATTGAAGGTTCGAAATTCAATCGTCACAAAGTTTAAAAGTTCGAGACATCTAGTGATATTTATCCTTTTTAATATTGTTAATTTATTTTATTATGGTTCTTTTAAAATAGTGTACAATTTATTATGAACATATTTTTATATCTCTATATTCTTTTGAATTATTTAGTAGTCTATCTTGAAGCTTACGCCTCAAAACGCCTTGATGCTTACGCTTCTTCGCCTCCCAGAAGAAAAATGCCTCGCTAACCGATTAAGCCTTTTTAAAAAATGGGTCACATCACCTTCATTTCCCTCATTGTTAAATTTCAAATAGAAAAAATAAAAGAAGCCTGCTCTCTTTTATTTCTTTTCTAGATTTGCAAACAAAAAGAGCAATAGTTAACTTCTTTTCTACTATTAGAAACATGTATAATGTCCTTATGCTTTGTTTCGCCCTTTCAACTTAAATCTCAAATGCAGACACAATCCTCTCTTTGTAGTGCCAATACTAAGGGATACAAAAGTAGCTGATGGAAAGAAAGGAGAAGATAGCTCAAGATATGGGTGAAATATATATATCGGATCAGGTATAATGCACCAACACAACCTTTTCATTCATGAGAAAGGTCAGCTGCACTTGCAAGTTTGGCAAGTGCAGCATCTCAACTGTCCGCGATAACCACGAGCTACAAGGCAGTCAAAAACAGCCAAGATGATGCAATCAAGGCTTCCTGCACCATGACTACATCGTGATCATTCCTCTTGCATGTAAACATGAATTTTCGATTTGCTACAAATAGGAAGATATCAGAGTTCTCGTTCTCCTTAATTATCCAATTCTGGTATTCATATAAATTACTTTTCCGAGCAATTTCAATTTAAATTTTCCTCAGTCCTCCGAAGATAAGAACTTCAATTCCACAAACCCTCAAATCTGCTAACACCTAACATAGGCACATAATTCAGCGCACATATTCCAAAATGGACCCAACTAATTCCCACAGGATTACAGGAAGTTTTCACATATTCCATATCATGCGTGAAAATTGATTAATTAAATTGTATTTCGTAAAAGTAACTAAAGAATGCAAAAATAGAAAAAACGAAAATATTGAAAAACACAAGATATTTGCCACACATAAACTCACACGGCGGGAGAAATTCCTTCTCACTTGGCAACCATGCGGGCAATGAAGTCCTCGTACCGGATCTTGCCATCGGATCCAACCTCTACCTCCCGAATCCACTCGTCAAACTCCGAGGGCTCCAATTTCTCCCCAATACTTGTCAAAATATGCCTGAGATCCGAAACAACAACATACCCAGTCCCATCCTTGTCCAGCACCTTGAACGCATCCCTTAGCTGGCGGTCAAACGGCTCCGGCTTCAAATGCTTGGACATCAGGTCCAAAAACCTATTAAAATCAAACGGGTGATTCAGATTTTCCTCGGCGATTATGGATTTGAGCTGGGCCTGAGTCGGGTTTCCGCCGAGTGAACGCATCAGAATTCCAAGCTCCGACGGGGCGATCTTGCCGTCGCCGTCGGTATCGAAGAGTGTGAAGGCTTCTTTCATTGAGGAAACCTGGTCGTTGCTAAGATCTTTCCCCATTTTTTCAGGTTTCTTTTCTGATTTCTGTCTGTTTTTGCTGGTTTTGAATCCGTGAATATGAATGCTTGCGTATATTTTGTGGGAAATGTAGGGGTTGGAATGTAACTAATTCGTTATATTTACACTACAATTCGTTATAAGCGTACCACATTTTAATTATATTTAACATCCTTAATTTTTGTTTATTATTGTAATTATGTTCTTAATTATCACCAAATTCTTATTTTTAACTTTCA
Organism: Forsythia suspensa; assembly: GCA_023638005.1. Taxonomy (NCBI): domain Eukaryota; kingdom Viridiplantae; phylum Streptophyta; class Magnoliopsida; order Lamiales; family Oleaceae; genus Forsythia; species Forsythia suspensa. The sequence goes on along the minus strand of CM042666.1, from coordinate 27,814,747 downwards.
TTAATTAGTATATTTTATTATTAATGATGATTTATATAGAGATATTTTATTTACGTGTTTTAAAATGAGGTAAAAATATTTTATCGTACTTTTGTATCTATTTTTTTTTTTAAAATATGACAAGCAAATAAGTTTTTTTACGAATTCTCAACAAATCTTTTAGACAAAAATCGTTATCAAACACAAGATATGCTAATTAATAAAAAATTTAAAATAAAAATGTGATAAAAAAAAATTTTGGGACATGAGTGCTATAACGTTCATAGATTAAGAATGTTAAATGTAATTAAAATATAATGCAAAAAATAAAAAGTGTTGTTTGAATATAATTACCCGACAAATTGACAAGGCTCTAAAGTCTGTAAAAAAGTTGAAAAAGGTTGAAAAACACTTGTTTCTTTTTTTCTTTTTTAAAAATACTTCATTTTCATGATTTGTTTTAAAAATGGTTAATTACACTAATGGTCTCTATTTTTTCAAGTTTGTAATGATTTTATTTCCATTCAATTTTTTTAGCAGATATTATCCACATCTTTTCATTTATTTGCACAGATGGTTCCTAAATCACTATTTTTCACTATTTTGACAAAAATTTTTTTTGACAATTTTGCCTATTGACCCAAATAAATTAAAATGATAGAAAAAAGAAAATGCAATGAAAATATTACAATTGAGCCCTTAACATTTTCAAAAATATAAATAAATCCTAAACTATTTTATTTTATATATATAAGTGTTCTCCCCCAACAAAAAAAAAAATCGTCTTTTCCAACCCACCCACCAACCTAATTTATGATGCACTCTATGATGCCAGAAGTTCTCAGTTATGACTTCTGCTGTTGCGCCGGTTAGCGGGAAAGGTGACGCTGATTAGCTTATGTTGTCGTTTCAAGGAAAAGTCTATGTTTTCGACTCCGTGTCCCCTGAGAAGGTCTGTTGTGTATCTAGTTTTGACTCAGCAAACGTGAATACCAATGCGAGTGCTTTATCTAGTGGATTTAACGTTGGGGTCGGACACGTCGGTGGGGCCCAATATGACTGGCAGAGCTCCTGAACCATTCTTGCTCGCAAAGTGGTGTTACAGCAGCCAGACAACGAGAAAAACGATGACTATGCCATTTTCGAATGTTGGTCACTTTAATCCCATGACATAACTCTGCAAGCATTTTGGTTTCAAAATCTGTAGCAACAATCTCCCACATCTGAAAACCAATGGCTGTCCGCCATATTTTCGTAACCAGCTACCATAAGATGGGCGGCCCTCCACCATCGAAATGTAATTTCAGCAACCATTGCCTCGAATCATCACTACCGTCAATTTGAGTCACCACAATCTCAAATGACACAAATACTAATTTCATCGAGTCAAGAGCTCGAAAATGAGAGCACATACCAGAAAAAGAGAAGTTTGGGGACACATATCTAACATTGAGAGTACATCCATTTGAAAAATGGGAGCACATTTTCAAATCTAATTTCCAATTGATTTGAAATCTAAAATTTCAGACTACAAATAGAATAAGGTGGAAATTATAATCTCTATAAAAATCATTTGAAATTTTCAAGCTGATTTTAGATCTAAAATGTTAAAAAAGAAAAAAAATTAGGTGGGTGTATGGGTCGGAAAAGATAATTCTTTTTTGGTTGGGGAAGAACACCTATATGTATAAAATAAAATAAAATAATTTATAATTTATTTGTACTTTTGAAAATGTTAAGGGCCCAATTGAAAATATTTTCATTGTGTTTTTTTTCCTATCATTTTAATTTATTTAAGTCAATGGGCAAAATTGTCAAAATAGTAAAAAATAGTGATTTGGGGACCATCTATGCGAATAAATGAAAGGATGGAGATGATATCTGCTAAAAAAAATGAATAGGGATGAAATCGTTACAAACCTGAAAGAACAGGGACCATTAGTATAATTAACCCTTTTAAAAAAGAGTAATGCTTGTTAAACAATAAATTAAACCAAATGTTAGACCACTATCAATGAAATGTCAAATATGTCCCTTGAAAAGATATAATCCAAATATCTATTTATGTCTTTTCAAGGGACACATTTGACATTTCATTGATAGTGGTATAACTTTTGGTTTAACTTGTTGTTCAACAAGCATTATTCTTTAAAAAATGAGCCACATTTCATTAAAATCAATATTTTACTAGTATACCGCTTTACAGGCGGTGGGATCCAACCGTAGACTCAGTAGATGAAGAAGGAAAAATGAGATGGATTTGATGAGGAATAAAGAAGAATGAGATGGATTTGTAGAAATGATTTGAAGAGATGAAAATTGATAAATTGAAAATATAAAGATAGTCGTATGTAATGCTTTTTGGGCCATTAGAAGAGAAAACTCCCTACGATTGTGATAATTTAATAAAAAATACATTATTTTCATTTAAAATCTATATTTCATTTTTCATTATCTAAAATTAAATTATTTTTTTAAATTAATATTTTCAGTTTTTCATTATTTAAAATTATATTATTTTTATCTAAAAATATATTTTTATTATCTAAAAATATCATATCTATATACTATTTCAAATATAATAATAATTATAATAATTTTTCATTTGAAAAATAATATTTTTACGCGAGTGTGTTACGTCATCATTTTCATTGAAATCAATACTTTATAATTTAATCATTTTATTAGTTTTTTAAAAATATATTATTTTCATTTAAAACTAATATTTCAATTTTTCATTGAAAAACAACATTTTTACATAGATAACATATATGTTACTTCCTCATTTTTTTTATTAAAACTAATATTTTACAATTTATATCTTTTTACAAATTTTTAAAAAATACATTATTTTATTTAAAATCAATATTTCAATTTTTTCATTTGAAAACAAATTTCTACACATGTAACATATGTGTTACTTATCATTTTCATTAAAATCAATACTTTACAATTTATACCATTTTATAAATTTTTTAAAAATACATTAGCTTCATTTAAAATCAATATTTCAAAATTTTTTATTTGAAAACAACATTTTTACACAAGTAACGTATGTGTTACTATATGTTATTTCCTCGTCTTCATTAAAATCAATATTTTATAATTTATCTTCTTTTTATAGTTTTTAAGAAAATACATTATTTTCATTTAAAATTCATATTTCAATTTTTTATTTGAAAACAATATTTTTACACGAGTAACATATGTTTTACCATATGTGTTATCACATGTTACTTCATCATTTTCATTAAAAATAATCTATTAAAATTATCTCTTTTTATAAATTTTTAAAAAATACATTATTTTTATTTAAAATCAATATCTCAATTTTTTAATTTGAAAATAATTTTTTTTACACGAGTAACATATGTATTACCATATATATTACTTCATCATTTTCATTTAAATCAGTATTTTATCATTTACCTCTTTTATAATTCTTAAAATAATATATAATTTTAATTTAAAATCAATATATTAATTTTTAATTTGAAATCAGTATTTTTACATTGGTAACATTTGTGTTACTATTACCAATCGCCTTCTATCACTACTACCACTCGTCTTATACTAACACAACCACCACCACAATCGGATTCAAATCCGCTACCACCATCCACAATTATAATCACATCTACCACAAATGTGGTAACACATGTGTTCCCATAATTTAAATTAAGATAACACAAGTGTTACCATTCGAACACCAGGAGTGGTCTGATCCCTTATTTGATCAGACCGCTCTTAGAAAAATAAAACAAAAGCAAACTCTCATAAAACCATTAAGTACGAAGCAATGGGAATGAAGGAACCTGTGAATGCAAAATATTTCATTGAAAAAATAAATCTTAACGATTCCATAGTCGAGGTGTAATTTAGTTAGGATAACACATAGTGGTGATGCTAACCGGAGCAACACGTGTTGCCGTAATTTAAATTAAGGTAATATGTGTTATTGTGATCGTAATTTAAATTAGGGCAACACACGTATTACTTGTAAGACAACACATGTGTTATCCTAACTAAATTACGATAACATGTGTGTTACTACGACTATAAAATTAGGATAACATATATGTTACTTGTAAGACAACACACGTGTTAATATCACTACTACTCCACCACCATACACAATCATAATTTCTTCCACAACCATAATATCCTCCACCATAGTCGAAGTAACACATGTGTTACTCTAAATTGTTGATTCAAAGATGAAAGCAACAAAGCAGAGAAGCATACCTCATAAAGATATGAATCCATGTAGTATTTTGGTCTTCTCACTAGTCGTTGATGCAAAGCATAGTTAGGACTCGTAAGAAAATCCATTCACCATCACCACTAATTTAAATTAGTTTAACACTTACTTATATGATCATACGTATATTACCTTGTTATCTACCATTTTTCTCCACCACCACGCAGCTCTAATACTACCGTCAACAATGCTCTACCACCACATTAGTTCAACACTTACTTATATAATAATACGTATATTACCTTGTTAACTGAACATTTTATTCACCCAACAGTCCAATATATCATATTTCAACAAATATTTGTGAACTTGGACCCACAAAAAAGCAACCTGCAAACAACAGATAAGGAACTCGAAAGATCGATTTGTTCGAATTCAGATATAGCCACACAATACATCTAATCCTTTTTTCAAGAGGTTAAAATTTACAAAAAGAGATACATATAGGATTTGTAATGAATTTTTCCCATCCGTAGTTCTGTGATGAATATATTAATGATTTGTAAGGCAATATTTTCTCCACAAATTCCCTAAGGAAAAAGAAAGAGAAAGAAAAATTCTCTTGGCGGTCCAAAATCTAGGATTTTTATTTATTCTCTTTATGAGGAAGTAATGTTCTTTTTAACATTGTTCCATTGGTTTATTTTCTTGATCATCCTACAACTATGCTAGCAATTTTTCATTTCAGAACAAAATCCTATATTCATATCTCCACCTTGCTCGTAAGATTACCAATTGGTGGTGAAATTTCAAGAGTGGTGGTGGCGAATTTTCAAATATAATTCACAGAGAATAACATTTAATTTTGAGGGAAGTGGTAGTGATGAAATTCACCACTATGGTTGTGGAGGAGGCAATGGGCGTGGTGGCTTACAAAACGATCAACCTCCCAAGATTGTATGCGGATCTATGCGACAAAGGTCGTAGATCGTACAGATCTACGTTATCCAGGTGGCATTGCATAGATCTAGCAATTGAGGTTGCAGATCATTGCTATTGTGGTGGTAGTAGCAGAGACATGATGACTAGGAGTGGTAGTGGTGGTGTAAAATAAGGTGGTGATGGTCGTGGCTGTATGAGATCGCGACGGTGAGATTCTACAGATGAAGAATAGATGGTGATGGTTGCGATAGAGGCTAGGAGTGGTAGTGGTGGTGATGGTTGCGCGGGGTTAGGAGGGGTGGTGGTGGTGGTGGTGGTGGTGGTGGTGGTGGTCGCTGGCAACAAAGGAAGAGAACGATTCGTTGGGATGGGGTATAGTGGTTTGGATTATAATCAGAGTTGTTTAGTAAATTAAATTAGAATTAGAATTAGTTAAATATATATAAAATATAAAAGAGGTATTTTCATTAAGTTTTTTTTTATTTTTTTTTATTTTTTATATTTAGGAAATATATTAATAAGATTTAAAATAGAGCATGTTTCGATTTTTTTTGTTAAAAGTAGGTATATGAGTTAATTAGATCTATTAAAAAGTTTGAATAAGAGATGTGGGCTTGTGGCCCACAGTGGTTGGCCCATTACTGGAAAGTCTTGTAAAATACGATTTTGTGAGTGTAATACAAAAGTTGTTAGAATATGTTTGGCATAGTTTAATTTAAATTTTTTTCATTAAAAAAAAATATATTTTTAACTACATATTTTGTGGGATCTATAATTTTTATCAATTTTTCAACTATACATTTTATCATCTTTTTAAAAATCTTCTTTTAAACTCCACTAAACATACACTTAATAATGTCTTTTTCTTAAAAATGAGTTATTTAAAAGTATTTGAGAGTAATAGCATGAGTAAGCTAGGAGGATATATTACCATGGATAAAGATTAATGTGATTCATATGTCGAGAATTTCAAATTTAATTACGATTAGATTTGGACGATAATTTCTATTCTAAAATTATCTATCATGGAAGAAACATTCGGGGGAGACGTGTTTCGATAGTGTATTTGGAAATAGTTAAACGCGGACATCATGCATGTAAGGTGTACAATACCAAGTTCTATAGTCAACATGTGCACTCAAATTTTGATAATGACATTATTCGATAAGTATTATGTTGACTTTCAATTTTAAATGATTTAACTGTTAATAGATTCTTTGTCACCTCATTGTCCACCTATGCAACTACATGTACACTAGAACAGGGGACTTTAGCCTCAAAAAGGCGCCTCGAAATGAAGTTCCTACTACAACTTAGCTTGTGCAGTAATTTTAACAATGACATGATAAAATATTCAACACAATAATTTTAAGCTTGAGGTTTATTTGGCAACTTAAAAGATTCAACACAATTTTTATTGCAAACTCATGCAATTTGGTTGTCTGAATATTCACCAATAAGTTCAACACATTTAAAATGAATGATCAAAATCCTTATTTGTCAAAGTACAAATTAAAGAATTTGAAATATAAATACATAATTCATCATCATCAAGGCATGACTTTTTAAGTTTTCTCTCTTTTCTTTGATGACTTATTCAATCCGAATGGATGCTTGCATGTTTTCTTGTCGTGCATGTATTGCCCAAATCTTTTACACTTTGTAATGCTCTTCCTCCATCGTTGATTGGAACCTAAATTCTTTAGATCTTCCTGGTTTTCTTAATAGATTAGGAGACAATATTTTCATCATATCTACACTCTCTGGTATGATCTAATCAGCGCTATCACCTAGAGGTATAATATCAACCAAGTGGACGTAAGTACAATAATTTGATAAACGATTCCAAATTGCTTTTCCTTCCCGATCGATGAAAAAATTTATAATTCACATACATATAATTATATTATATTAAAATTTGTCAAAACTAGATGGGGCAAAGATGGACCGGCCCAATGGACTAACTCAGATAACTTAGACTCTAGGCCGGCCTGGCCCAATAAAAAATTGGTCAAGCAAAAATCGGACATATTTGGCCTCGTAAACTAACATACTGGGCCAATCTGTAAAATTTCATAGCCCAAGTCATCCACCCCCATTATTTCACCCAACCTCAACCACCCACCCACTCTCCATGGTGCCATAATATGAACCAAAAAGGAGGATAATTTTTCCCCTTGTTTTTCGACACCCTTTGTTTGCTCGCGAAAATCAGGGAGTAATTTTACTCCCTCGTTTTTACGAAACCATGGAGATTTTCTCCATGGTTTCGTGCTGTGGGAGAAATCCCCCTCCCTCCTCTCCCTGATTTGGTAAACTTTTCACGAGGGTGAGTGAGGATTTGTTTTTGTAGGAGAAAGATGATGAAGTTCTTTTATTTATTGTTTTGAAAAAAATAAATTAAAATTTTAAGTTGGACTTCCCCAATAGTCCTGCGGCTCAAAATCGGGCTAAGTTGGCCCAGCAAATACTGGTCCATGTAAAATTGGGACAGGGTTAGGCCAACTCAATTTTTTGTGTGTGGCTCGTCTGGTTCATTTGCCACTTATAGTCAAAGCAAATGTTACTTGCAATATAACATTGTATGAAAAGTTATCAATACTGCTTCTCCATTGCAATACAAACACTTCGAACATATGTTATAAGATAAGCGATTAACAAATGTAATGAACTATGTTGGAATGTATCATAATAGTTGGTAGAGTTTGTAACATTGAATGTAACAAAAGGCTAATACATAATTACTGACATAAAATTTAATACAATAAAAAGTATGTGATTAACATAATTATTAGCATAAAATTTAACACAACGAATGTGTAACATCGAATATAATATAAGGCTACAAAAAAATTAGCATAATTTGTAACAACGAATGCAATATAAAGACACTATAACACTTAACACAAAAACAAGTATGAGTTTAACATAATTACTGGCATAAAATTTGACTAAATATCACCAAATGCAATAAGATAGAATTTGTAATACAAGAATTGGTAACATTATGTCGAGTTCATATTTTATGATAAAAATTTTATGAACTTCAACTGTAAATATACATACATTTATCACAATCAGAATTACATATTATTGTAAACTTTGTCAAAGCAAACTATTTAACATTAACTTAATTAACAAATTAACATCCACTGAACTTTGGAATTTAAAAAATACTTACCACACAATCTGGATTGCAATAAAAAATTGGATTCGTCGGTATAAAATATTCAATATTCATCCGCTGTTAACATTAATGTTTGGAAGAGAGAGAATAACAATGTTATCCAAAAATATATTTACTCTAATTATGAGATTACTATCACATGCGTTGTTGTTGGAGGAGAGAGAAAAATCTCTTATTATCGATTCCTTAAGTGTTAGATTATAATCACGTAGTTTCTTTAGGCATTTTTTTTGCATGGATTTTGGTAGTTTCAAAATAACGTCAATAATTTTAAATAAAAAAAAAAAAAAAAGGCAGAACTAGTATTTTTAAATTTTTTGACAAGTAACATTTTTTTAATATTATTATGAATTAGTTTCTTAATAATGTAAATTTCCCATTATGGAATAATTTCACCATATATCATAGAAATACTAAAAGAATTTAGAAAGTACTATTTCATTTTTTTTATTCTAAAAATACTATTTTTACTTTTTGTAACACTTTTTGTTACATTTGTTACACTTCTTTAAAAAAAATATGTGTTAAAAAGTAATTGTAGAATTTTAATATAAAATAAAGTATATGGCAAAATTATCACTCAAGTCATTGTTTTAGTTGGGTTTAGTATCTATGGGTTGGACATGTAAAATAGTGGAGCTAAAATTCGTTTTTTATTAAAAGCTGCATAAAAAAATTTGGGCCAAGGCTGCCATGGGCCTTAGCTCGGGGTAGCCATTATAATACTATGTCCTTGTTCTAGTATACATGTAACTGCATAGGTAGATGGTGAAATGACAAAGAATCTAATGCCGGTTATTACATACCGAATAATGTCTATTATCAAAATTTGAGGGCACATGTTGAATATAGAACTTGGTATTGTACACTTTACATGCATGATGTCCACGTTTAACTATGTCCAAAGACATTATCGAAGCACGTTTGCCCAGAATGCTTCATCTATGATAGATAATTTGAGAATATAAATTATGATCCAAATCTAATTGTAATTAAATTTGAAATTCTCGACATATGAACCACATTAAGCTTTGTCTAGAATAACATCTCATCCATGCTTACTCGTGTTATTACTCTCAAATACTTTTAAATAACTATTATTTAAGAAATACGAAGAAGAGTGTAGGACATGAGTGGACCAGAAGGAATAAGAAAGATGAGGAGGAGATGGGTGGGGTTCTTGATTAGAGAACGTAAGCCATTGTTGCAACAAGAGGAGAGAGAAAATTTTATTGAGTGGAGAGGGATTGTTGTTGTATTTTGGTTAACTATGAATCTAATTGTGATCAATGAATGATAATTGAAAATATTTAAAAGCTATATTTTAAGTAATTTTCAAAAAATATTTTGAATGTTGGTCAGTATATTTTGAAAATATAACATTCACCAAATTTTTTAGCGGTAATTTTACCATATACTAAAAAATATAAAATAATTTAAAAAATATTATTTAATTTTTTTTATTCTAAAATTACTATTTTTTATTTTTCTAACATTTGTTGTTATATTTGTTATGTTTGTTAATAACAAATATAACACGTCTATTATAACTAAAATAACAAATGTAACAACAAGTGTTACAAAAAAAAAAAAAACAATATTTTTAGAATAAAAAAAAATAACAGTATTTTAAGAAATGTTATATTTATTGCCCAATTTCTTAAAGAAAGATAGATAGAGAACCTAATTTTCTCATTATTAATTAAGTTGGGTTTAGCATCTATGGACTGGAGCTGTAAAATAGGTAGACTAAAGTTGTGAAAATTAGGCCACGTACCTTATTTTATTTGAGATTTTGAAATATACTAGAACTCATAAATTTTCTCATAAATGCCCATTGTTTTTACAAATATGGTTTATATCCTATGAAATTAATTGTATAATCACTTATTAATGTAACATAAATTTTTGCTTTTCAAAGAATTGAAATATATCATTCCATAAGAAAGACAAGAAAATACGTTATAATCAAAATCACTACTTCAATCATTCACCCTTTCCAAACTCTCAAAACCTCATTTTCTCTCTCGTTGAACAAAACTCATCTACGATATTGCATAGTGATGAAATTGTGTAAAATATATTTAGAAAAATATAAAAATAAAAAATTATAAAATTAATAACGTTATAAAAATATATTTAACTTAGTTCAAATCATATCAGTATAATATCAAAAACTTTAACTATACAGTCATCAATTTTTTTTTTTTTTTTTTTTTTTAAATCATTATAATCATAGTAACGTAAATGAAATCAAATAAATAGAAGATTAATTAAAAGTGGTTTTTTAGGATTTTTTTTTATAAAAATTGATAAAATGTATAGTTAAAATTTATGGGTCTCATAAAATAAGTGGTTCAAAATAAATTTGAAAAAAAATAAAAAAACTTAACCAAACATCATCTAAATAATTTGAGGAAAATAGTACACATAAACAGTTTATCGACCCCACATGCTTTCAAAATCAAATCATGTACTATTGTCAATGCCACGTAATCATCTGTAAAGCATTATGTCAAGCTTTGTATGTACAACAAGCATTACTCTAAGAAAAATTCCTAACTTAAAGCAGATTTTTTCCAAAATGGAGGGCCGTCGTCTCGAAGAATGCACATAATGCCCATACAAACCTACATCCTACCTATATTAATCAGCCAAAAATAAAAATAAAAATATGATTCAGAAATTCAATTTGAACTGATCTTAGATTGCATTCTTTTTTTTGGCCGCCTTCATTGCCTTTTGCGAAATAAAATCAGGGTCGATTCACTACCCTCTCTCAACTTCTCTTTTCCATTTTCTTGTATATTCTCATTCAGAATATATTCAATGTATTTTGTTGAACACAAATCCTAATCGGATCTATAATCAACACTGAAATACCTTCCTTTTTCCAGCTATGAAATTCCTGCATACTTAACACCAAAATTGTCAGTTAACATAGGCGATCGGGAAGGTTGCCGTATGATCTTCGACGCTCAAATTAGAATTTATGCTTTAGCCGAATTGATTGAATTTAAGAGAAAACTAATATCACAGCAGAGTTCCAGAATACCCACCTTGTTCCTTGTTCTCTTCCTTCTTATATATCTCTAAAGTTTAATTGACTTGAGTCATATTTTAGAGTGAGTGATTGACTCACGTCCCATCAAATTGTCAATGTCGCCGTTCTCTTTTGAGTTTGACTTTGGTTTCGCAGATGGCCGATTTATCCTTTCTTATTCTCTTCCTTTATGTTAGGCCAATATTGCCACCTTGCTTCTCTATCTTGTCAATTATTCGGAGTGGTTCGGCTATCACGGAGTTTTCAGACTGCCTTCGTTAAGAGTAGTCCGGATAACCTTTAAGGCATCCTCCATGTGTCTCCCGGTGTATCTGCTTTATAGCTGAGTCATTGCATGGGGCTTACTTGTCTTATGCCACGTGGGTGTATTTTTAGGAGGCGTAACATTCAGTTCCCTAAGTCTTGAACTTTATCATTTATGTGAGGCCATGGGCTTATTAAGATGTAACCTGAATGGCCAGACCATATTTAGGCGAATTTTATATTTGCAGTGCCGATATTAACTGGTCTGGTCTATTATTGCGCGCCAGAGCGAGGGAGCTGCAGGAGGGATTCGGAGCTTGGGGACTTGGGGTTATATTTGAATTTGTTAAGAAAGGGTGATTGCATGACGTTTTGGAGGGTTGTAAGTGCGTTGGTCGTTCTGTATTCCCAAGCTTGGAAAGCCCAGTAATGATGACGTGGGGAAGTGTAAAGGTAATGATGATTGTTGCGCCATTAAATGAGCCTGTGGTTAATTTTTATACCACGTGCACGTGCAATATACTCGCAGACTAGGGCTGTTGGATGTATCCGCGTGTTTAATACTCTTCCTATTAACGGTTCAGATAGAGGGGCACGTGGAGCGTTTAGAGTAGTTGGTTGAGGAGATCAACGATGGGGGTAAGAATGTGCCGTTTATATAAGCCTCAGAGTCTCCCATTTTTGACTTATCGATATTTTGAAATTCAAACTTATTCAGAAAGAGAAGATCATTTTCTATCATTCTTTCAAAAAGCAAATGAAAGGGTATCTCTTCAGCCAAAGTTGCGCATTCTGGTTTGAGTCTTATCTCGCTGTTAGTGCAAACGACTTTGCTTATCACGACGATGGAGCGCTAATCCACGAATTTTCTTAACCCTAAAGGTACGTTTTTACCCTGTATTGAGATTGTGCTTGGTTATTTAGCTTCGTGTGTTTTATTCCTTTCATTTTCAAAATATTGTACATTTCCATCACAGCTACACGATGGATTGTGGTGAAAGTGATTTGGAAGAGATTGGGGAGACTACACCAGGAGAGATAATGGTTATGGCTGAACCTGTTAGAGCCATCTGTTTTGTTTTCAAAATGGCTTTTAATGCCCGTTATTTTAAAATGCTTAGGAGAAAACGATTTGAAAAATTGCATGGAGTAATAAATTTAAGTGATTCTAATAGCCAAGCAGAGAGGATTCCTTTAATGATGGCGAAATTAACAGCAAAAGAGGTTGCTGACTTGCAGAGGCAAAGAGAGGAGAGTGCGAGGCAAAGAAAAGACAAAGGGATAGCTGGTCTTTCTGGAGTAGTATAGTCTGATAATGATGGAGAATCCATTAGTCCTAGGACTCATAGAGTAAATTTGGGGTTGGACCCCAACTAGATGGATTTGGTATAGGGGCTATGTAGAGCACGTTAGGGATTTGTCAGGAGGACATGAGGACCCAACTTTGATCCATGGAACTGGGCATGTAATCAATATCATTCTGATTTAGGGATCTTATCAAACTTAGGGACCTTTATAGGGTGCCAGAGGGGGTTAGATTAATATTTCCTAACAAGACTGATAGACCATGCAATCTGCCCGAGGGGCATGTTCCGATCTGAGCGATGCCTTCGCTTGTGGGATGAGGCTGCCCTTCTACCCTTTCTTCAGAGCTATTCTTATGTCCTATAATGTTTGTCCTTACCAAGTTTCTCCTAACTTCTAGACCCAAGATGTAGGCACTTGGCTTATTTGGCAGGAATTTAGCCCGAACTATCCCATGCCTCTCTATGTCTTCCATACCTTGTTTAAATTGAACAAACGCGCAAAGAGAGACTGAGAGCCAACAAAAGGCGTTAAGGATTAGGATTGCTATTATTTAACCCCTAATGGGACTCATGGTCCTGTCATCATCGGACATCCTTCGTCTATCAAACATTGGAAGAACCAGTGGTTATGGGCTACTGGGGACTGGCAGTGTTTCCCTTTGGATTCGGTCACTAAGATCACAGTACCCCGGACTCTTTCACATCAGCGTGAGTCATAGTTTAATCTCATGTCCCAATGCAGTTGATTGCTTGCATGTTCTCTTTCTTTGTGTACAAGTTTTATACGGAATTTTCATTGGATTTATTTTTATGTAGGAGATGTGCCAACGTTCTTTTTAATTGAGAAGGACTTAGCTATGATCGGTCGACTGTATTCCTATAAAGGAGATTTTTTTGGAGTTATTGGCTCGGACCATCTTTTAGTGAAACACAATCTAATGAATAAGCAATGTAATCTTTATTGTGTATAAATGGCCATGTTTATTTATCTTCTGCATTTGAAGCTGCTAACGGACTGCTGTGGGTATCTTAAGGTCGAGCTCATTGCCCAAGATTGGGTTGGCCGGTCTAGCTGCCAAGAAGATCTCTCTGGTGGTGAAAAAGAAGTCTTCAGATAATGATCAGAAAAAGAGCCTTGCTGGACTTAGCCTTAAGGGTGGGGAGAAGGGCCAAGATACTTCTACGGCTCCTTCTGACCCGAGGCAAATAGTTTAAGTTCCTTCTGCTTCACTATAAGGTTTGCAAATTATGGTGCAGAAACGAGAATTGGAAGCTAAGAAGGCGGATGAGGAAAAAGCAAAAGGGACAGGTTCATAAGTAGGAGTGTCCTCAAAACCGTCTTTGGAGGATGAGGAAGATGTGGAAATTTTGGAGGAGTTAACGCTTACTAGAAAGGCCAAGAAACCTCGGACCGCTTTCTCCAAATCATCTTAGAATTTGGCCACTGAGGTCGGTGAGAGTGCGGATGGAGACAAAGGAACGGAGTCGCAGAATTCGGAGGGGTCGGATTACAGCCATTTGGTCCATATTAGAAAAATCCTAGAGAGAAAACCCTATGATATTAACCCCGAAGTTTTTGATATGATTCCTCCACACCCTCAACGGGCACTTACCACCGTTGACTCATTTTGGACTCACGGTTGGGCCAATTATTCTATTAAACCTTCCGTCGGAGTCAAGATGAGTGTTGTTAAAGCTCTTGTTGCTCGGTCCTTGGTCTTGATTGAAGAGGCGGAATCCAGTGTTCGAGATTTGGAGTTGAATAAAATAAATGTGGACACTGTCTTTCGCAACGTCGAGAACATAATCAAGAACTGGGATCATTTTAAAGAGCGGACCAGTTGGTTGCAAGGGGTTCTTAATGAGTCGAAGAAGGAGATGAGGCTCTTGACTGATGAGAGAGATAAGCTCAAGATAGACCTGGCGGCCGCTGAGTCCGATGTGGTTGAGTTTTCAAAGAAGTTTGTTCTCAAATAAGTTTGATCTAGACAATCAGGCTCAGGAGATCACGACCCAAGCTTTGGCCAAGGCCAATGTTCAGAGGGAGAGCCTGACGGGAAGGCTTACCCAACTGGAGGAGGCCAACGCTCAAAGAGATGGGTTGTTGGATAAGATTGGCCAACTGAAAGAGGTAGCCGAATCTCTGAGGAGTGAGAATCTTAGCCTCAAGGCAAACACTGAGGAAGTAGTGAAAGCAGGAGTGGAAAACTTCAGGAGTCAGTTTGAGTTTACCTCGGACTATGAGAACTTCCAGGCCTTCTTTGTCAACTTCGGGGCTCGACAGGTGTTGACCGAAGTGAAGGAGCTGCATCCTAACCTAGACTTCTCCACTGTTGAGGCGGACTACCCATCCTCTAAATAAGTCGAAGATGGTGCCGGCCAACCTCCTGTTGCGGGGCCTAGGACAAGATTTTGGTGTTTATTTGTCAACTCTTGTAATGTCCAATTTTGAATGGAACATTAACTTTAATTGTTTGAATTTTGTTGTATGAACCTGAAGAGTCTTCGTGCTTTATGTTTAAGTCTGGAGAATCTCTTTTTAATTGCATTGATGGCGCATTCTTTCTACAAAAATCAAAGAGTTGCATTCAAATTTGAAGAACCAATTTTTTAATGCATTAATGGGGGCGTTTTCATTATTCAAGAGAGCAACAGTTCGCATTTATCCTTGAATAACGCTTTTCTTTAATGCTTGCCCAATGCTTGGCATTCCTCACGGAGTTTTAGATCTTGATTCTATATAAATCAACAGAAATCTTTATGTTTGGCTTCATTTTGCATTTAGCATTCTACTTCACAAATTGTTCTACTCCAATTTTGATCTTGCTTCTTCTTCGATAATCCATGAAGTTTCAAGTTGCAAGATTAAAGCTGGGTAGGACAGTTCGTGAAGATAGTGAGCTAATTTTAGATTAGGATCCTTTAGAAGATATTTCACGTCTGGCTTCAGAATGATTGGCTAATTTCAAGATGATGCTGGATAATTAACAGCATAAGTCTGACTTCACCATGATGGGCTATTGTAGTGAAGCCAGGTTTATGTTGCTGATGACCCAGCAAGTGCTGCAAGAGGTAGAGCATGGACGAAATTAGCGTGGATCAAGCAAAAGTTAGTCTGTCTAGGTGCCCTCTTTTGTGCCGGCCCTGAAGAGGTGGTAGGGCAATAAGATTTTCTTTTAATTTCTCTTTACTCAATATGTACTTTATTTTTCATTTCATCGAATAAAGGAGAAGTTTGATTACATTGTTCAATTCAATGCCTGTTTGTGTACTTTTATTAACTTTTTAGTATGCCATTTGACATAAGTTGTAATTTTTGAGTAAATCTTGAGATCAATAACTTTGATATGTCTCATCTCAGACTAGCTATCCTATATAAGGCGTCTCAGAAGTCCGACCTGGAGGGAGTTTAAGTGACGAAATAAATTCACATCATAAGTTTAAAAGAACCAAATGACCGAACCTCCATGCTTCATGGATGTAAAACTTTAACATAGCTGATAAAAGATCCTACCACTAGCAATTAGAATTTTACTGATAATATCTGCGGAGGTGCTTTGTGTTCCATGGGTGTGGCAAACATTTACTTGAATGGTCTTCTAATACGTAAGTTCCCGAGATTGCTTCACTTATAACTTTGTAAGGACCTTCCCAGTTAAGGCTTAAGGTCCCCGCACCAGATTCGTGGGTAGTGATAGACACTTTCCTCAGGACCTAATCCCCCATTTGGAATGAGCGAACTTTTACCCTTTTATTGTAATAATGGGTCATCTTTTGTTGGTAACGTCTTAGTTTCACTTGTGCATCGTGGAGAAGGTCTAATTCTGCCTTTCGAGAATCTTTATTGGAAATTTCATCAAAATGAATTTGCCTATGGGAAGGCATTCTGATTTCCACCGGACACACTAATTCAGCACCATATGCTATTGAGAACGGGGTCTCTCCAGTGGCCGTTCGGGTGGTGGTGTGTATCGTCCATAACACCTGAGGTAGTTCGTCTACCCATGCTCATTTTGCTGATTCCAACTTCTTTTTCAAAGTGTATTTTATGGTCTTGTTTATGGCCTCTACCTGACCATTAGCTTGTGGGTGGTGTGGAGATGAGAAGTGATGCTTTATCTCCAAATTTTCACACATATTTTTGATTCGACGGTTTTTGAATTGCTTTGCATTGTCTGAAACGAGAGAGCGGGGCACACCAAACTGGCAAATGATATTTTTCCATATGAATTTTGAGGTATTGGCTTTAGTGATTTTCATCACAGGTTTTGCCTCTACCCACTTGCTAAAGTAATTGCCTCATCCTCGGGGTATGGGTCTGATTATATGAATTCTCCACTTATCGAATGGCCAAGGATCGAATACAACTTGCAATTCTCGTGGAGGCTGTTTGTGCATGTAGGCGAATCGCTGGCATTTGTCGCATTTGCGTACAAACTCAAGCATATCCTTTTTTAGATTGGGCCAATAATAGCATAGTCTAAGGATTTTATGAGCCAATGAGTTTGCTCCAGAGTGGTTGCCACATGTTCTTTCGTACAACTCTTTCATAATGTAGTCTGCCTCGTCTGGCCCAACACATCTGAGAGGGAAGAAGAATAACCTTTTTTGTAGAGCACTCTCTCTTGTATGAAAAAATGTGCTGATAGTTTTTGGATCTTTTGTGCTACGACTTTATCTTCCGGGAGGATTTGCCTTGTTAAATATGAGAGGATGAGCCTCATCCATGAATCTCTTTCCTCAATAAAGAACACATCATCATTCTGTTCAGTGGTAGGCTTGGGGAGGAACTTAATTTGGACACATCTGAGAAGGTCGAAGTCTTTGCTGCTAGCTAGTTTGGATAGTGCATCGGCACTGTGATTATCAGTCCGGGGGATTTGGATGAATCTAAAGTCTTCAAAATGATGTATTAGGTCCCGGACCTTCTTAAGATAAGAAGCCATATTCTTGTCATTTGCTTCGAAATCCCTATTTACTTGGCTGACAATCAGCTGGAAGTCGCTATGCGCAACTATAATTTAGAGTTGTAATGTTTTAGCTAACCTCCTGCCTGCTAGGAGAGCCTTATATTCCGCAACATTTTTGGAGGCTTTGAACCTAAAGCGTAAGTAGCGATGGCAATGGGGCGGGTCCAGGGTGGGTCAACCCCGCCCCACCCCTCTCCTCATTAAGGGTGCCCTGCCCTGCCTCTAGACCCGCCAATTGGCCGGGCAGGGCTCCCCCACTGTCCCGCAACGCCCTTTTTTTCTGCCTTACCTATTTCTAATTTTTCATTTAGAAGAATTCCATTTTTCTATTACAATAAGTCAACTTTCTCAATTTCTTCAAAATCATCCACACTATTTGTTATTGCTTTACCAAGTCAATAGAGAAACAACCAAAATATGGTTAATGAAGTTGGCAGGGATGTTTGCCCAAATTGTGACAAAATATGACCTTTTGGGACCGTCTAGATAAAGTAATGACATGAACATCCACCAAAATCATTTCAAATTGTTTAAAATACGACACGATTTACAAAATTCAACAACATATAAAATTGAAATTGAAATCTAAAATCTTCATTCTTCTTCTTGCGTAGTTGTGAAATACTTGGATCCCTATGATTCCTGTATAATAAGTAAGAAAGTACGTATATTAAATATTATTATAAATATAAAAAAAATTAAATATTATGCATTCAAATAAATAAGATTACATCTTCTTTAATTTCTTCTTGAGTTATAGTAGAACAACATCCGGTGTACGACGATGGGGGAGAGTTTTCTAACAATAAAATAAATCGAGTTAACAATAAATGAATGTCAAAAATAATAAATATAAAAAATACTAAAAAGTTTTTTACCATGAATGTCAGCCCACAACTAGTTTTGAGCACACATCAATGCCTCCAATGTTGTTGGATGAAGTCTACTTCTATGCCGACTCACAAATGTACCACTCGCACTAAATGCATACTCAGAAGCAACGGTAGAAATATGAATGGCCAAGATATCTCTTGCAAGTTTTTGTAAAGTATTGTATTTGCTTGTATTTGGTTTCCATCAATTTAATAGGTCAAAACCACTAGACTTAGGCAAAACCAGCTCTTCCAAATACAAGTCAATCTCTAATTTCATATTACTAGTTCCCACTTTCTTGGTAACAAACAAATCAAAATCATCAAAATCATCAAGTACTCCAACATTAGAAGAAATCCCAGCCTGGAAAGATGAAAATAAAGATTGAGGATTATTCACACTTGAATTATTTTCTATGTATTGAGACACCAACTTTCGACAAAGTGAATTGACATTGACAATTTCAACCATTTCACGTTCATTTCCATATATCTTAGGGAAGTAATATTCAACCAACATCATTTTAAACCTAGGATCCAAAACAGTTGCCATAGCTAAAATCCCATGAATCTCATCCTAATATTTCTCAAATATGTCCATCATACTTAAAGTCATCATTCTAATCTTAGAATAAGCAGAAGTAGTCCAAGTACAAATTGACAACTTTATTTCACAAATTTTTGGAAAAAATAAATTTGCTATAGGATACTTAGTTCCAGAAAACAATTCAGTTACCACATAAAACAACTTCAGCCTTTTACATATTTCTTTTACCAACTTCCAGTCTTGATCACTAGGTAAACTTTTATACTGCGTTTCTCTTTGCTTCAAGCGAAAAAAAATCAATGTACTCCGAAGCAGTGTGAAGCATGATATATGTATAATTCCACCTAGTCTTACAATCAAGTACTAATTTTCTACCACAACTGATTTTAAGTTGACGTGCAGTATTCTCAAATTTTTTTCCATCTTTTTGGTGTTGATGTCCAAAAAGAAACACTATCACGAATTTTTTTAACACTTCCCTCAATGTTTTCTAAACACTCATCACAATTAGATTCAATATGTGAGCACAACACCACATATGGAAGAAATCACAATTTGCTAAAAGTAAATAAGTAGAAAGTTTATTATCTAACAGGATATTGATCATAGCGTCATTCGTTGAGCAGTTATCAACAGTAAGAGTAGATAACTTACAATCAATATTCCAATCTAATAGACTTTCAAAAAGAGTTGTAGACAGCGATTATGCCGTATGTGGACAAGGAACATATATGAACCTACAAATAAAACCAAACAAAACGTATTAATAATTAGTTAAAAAAAACATATTATACATAACATTACATAGTGTATACCTCATAACTCGACTTTGAAGAGACCAAGCATCATCAATAAAGTGTGCAGTGATGGCCATGAAACTCTTTTTTTGGTTTGAAGTCCATAAGTCCGTGGTTGTAGCAATTCTACTCTTGTTATCCTCCAATAAACGCATCATTTTGACTTTTTCCAATTCATAAATCTTCAAAATGTTGTTTTTAATAGTATTCTGAGACACAACTTTAAATAGCGGTTGAATAGATTTCACAAAATTCCTAAAACCAACATGCTCAACCATACAAAGTGGATACTCATGTAAAATTATCATTTTTCCTAACTCCGTTCTAGCATGGTCTTGATCAAAATGGTAAGTCACCATAACCATCTTTCCACCCGCTTGCTTTGTAGGATTCAATATTGCATACCTAATATCAGTTTGCTTACATTTACGAAGTGCACATCTATTTAAATATTTTTTTCAAATGATTTGTCCCATTTTTACTATGACCAACCAACGTCGCTCCACAATAATTACAAATAGCCTTGATCTCGTTATCAATATTGTTGAGCTTAAAATGGTTCCATACCTCAGATGTCAGTTTTCTTTTTCTACCCACTACACCAAGATCTGTTGTATGATGCTTATCGAAATTTGTCTTGAATTTTCTCCTACCGATAATGATGGAGGATTAATAGTATTTTTCGTTGGAGTGGAACTATCACGAGGTACTAGCGGGGTTCCATGTGTACTTTCTATTGAACTACGCTCTTGTTCCGACATCCTGAAAGTTGAAGAATGATAGACAAAAATTATTAGTTGGCTTGAATGAGTAAGAAAATTTTTGCAAACTGGATTCATCTAGAATAAACACAACTCCAACATTGCAAACCGGATTCAATTAGAATAGCAGATAATCATTCACCTATTGCAAAAAAGGATGGTTATCAAAATAATATTAGAGGCTAACCAATATTTTTTATCCTAATTCTATGAATATTGCAAGCAATGTACTTAAAACCATTTTTCACCTATTGCAAAAAACGAGAAATAAATGATGGCACTTAAACCATTAAATTGTACCTAAGGTAGAGAATTTTAATTTTCCAAAATATGATAACATGCAAAGTTTATTTTACAGCCCCCCAAAAATGAGAACAAACGATGAGGACTGTCAATTGTCAGCCAATCTTGAATGTGAAAATTCACATACGTAATTATGTAACTACAAGAATTGTCTTAAAGACATGAATTCAAAATTACTCAAATAAATTACAGAACAATGTTGGAATTAATTGTCTGAAAAGCAGACAAATGAAATTGGGATAAACATAGATCACTAATGGCCAACACAGAATTACATAGGAATGTAAGGATGAACAAGAAGTATTTATTCAGAAATGCCTGCTTAAAAAAACATTACAGCAGAAATTACATTATAAAGAAAAATCTTTGTACAAAACTCAAGATTTATATAAAAACAGCTGCACATTTCGTCTTATATGTGCAAAAAGTAAGAAGAACAGCAAAAGATGACAAAGGAAACCACGTTAAAACTCCGACAGTCCGACTCCCATGAATGTCACTCTCAACAATACATAAAATATACATACACTCTACACTCTAATTTGTCTCCATAGAAGCTGATAAAAAATCCAAAATCAAATACCCAATAACCAAAAAAAAAAGGTAGTTATAATTTACCTTCAAGATTCAAGAAGAGAGATTCAATCAATGGATGAAGAAGATTAGAAGAAAGAAGAATAAGCCGAGGGCTGCGTGCCGATAGGAGACTGGAGGAGATGACCGAGGACCTCAGGGGTGCTGGAGGTTGGAGCATAAACAACATAGGGAAGGGAAATGATTCAAATGAAGAAACGATTTGGGTTGGGTTAGGGTTTTGATTTAAAAAGTAAGAATTTGTTCTAATATTTTTATTAAACAAAAAGAAAACTTTGCAAGTTGTGATTGTGGTGGAATGGTTGAGGATTCAAAATATTCCTTGTCTAACCCGGGTTCAAGTTTTGAAGCCAACACTTTACCTTTTTTATTGTATTTATGATTTTTACTATTAAAAAAAGTTTACGGGGCGGGTCACGGGGAGGGTCAACACCGCCTCGGACCCGTGACGGGGCAGATTCATCTGTCCCATACCTGCTCTATTTATCTAATCGTCCAGGGCGGGACAGCCACAAATGGGGCGGGTGCGGAATGCAGGGCAGGGCGCGGGTCAAATTGCCATCCTTAAGCACAAGGTGCTGTGCAATTTGTGGCCTTCTGGACTGATCAGTATTATGCCTGCCCCGGACTCATTTTCTCCTGATGATCCATCCACAAATAGGTTCAAAAGTTTGGTGGGTCTAGTTTGGTCAGCCATCTCTACCTCTGGAGAATGGGTAAACTCGGCTATAAAATCAGCTAAAGTCTGACCCTTGATAGCATTTCAGGGCTGGTACTGAATTTTAAACTGGCTTAGCTCTATTGCCCACTTTATCAGTCTTCCAAACGCGTTAGGTTTCTGTAACACCTGTTTCAGAGGGAACGTAGTCAGTACACATATGGTGTGTGACTAAAAATACGGCTGGAGCTTCCTGGAGGATATGATCAGGGCCAAAGCTAGTTTTTCCATATCTGGATAGCGTGTTTCAGCATCCAGCAAGACTTTACTTACATAATAGATGGGGTACTGCTAGCCGTCATCTTCTCTGATGAGGATTGCACTGACAGCATCTCTTGAGACGGCTAGATATAACATTAAAGTTTTTTTGTTTGATGGCTTAGACACGAGTGGTGCTTTCTCCAAGTATTGTTTCAAGGCTTGAAAAGCGTCTTCGCATTCGGGAGTCCATTCGAATCTGTTCTTCCCTTTCAGAGCCTTGAAGAAGGAAAGTCACTTGTTAGTTGACTTTTAGATAAAGCGGCTCAAAGTAGCCACCCTACTTGTCAGACTTTGCATATGCTTAGGGGTCTGAGGAGTATTCATATCAAGTAACGTCTTAATCTTCTCGGGGTTCGGCTCAATACCTCTTTGGTTCACCATGAATCCCAAAAAGTTTCTGGAGGATACGCCGAAAGCACATTTAAGAGGGTTTATCTTCATATTGTACTTTCTTAATACGTTAAACGTTTCTTTCAGGTGGTCAATGTGGTTAGCTTTTAAGTTCCATCGTTTTGCTTAACTGTTCGGCGAACATCTTGTTTACCAGCCTCTGGTACGTGGCTCCGACGTTTTTCAAACCAAATGGCATAACTTTGTAACAATATAAGCCTTTGTCGGTAATGAAGGATGTGTGTTCCTCGTTCGGTGGGTACATGGGGATTTGGTTATATCCCGAATATGCATCTATGAAACTGAGTACTTTATGACCGACCGTAGCATATACCAGCTGGTCTATGCGGAGAAGGTAAAAATTGTCTTTTGGGACAGGCCTAGTTAACATTGGAGAAATCTATGCACATCCTCATTTTCTCGTTGGGCTTTGGCACTAGCACTGGGTTGGAAATCCATTTTGGGTAACAGGATTCTTTTATAAAGCCATTTTTCAACAGCTTAGACACATCTTCTTCTAGTGCATCATATTTTTGAAGACTTATAAGCTGGCGTTTCTATTTGTGGCCCGATTGATTCACTTCTAATTGTAGTTTGTGGCATGAGACATTAGGGTCAATCCCCACCATGTCTCTATGTTTCCATGTGAATACATCCAGAATTTCAAATAAGAACCGTTTCAGACGGTCTTTGAAATCTTTCGAGGATTCACTCTCCAGTTGTAGCTCCTTTGTTAGATCATCTAGATCTACAGAGAGGCATTCCAGCTTTTCAGCCAGAGAAGTTCGAGGCTCATCTTCAGCCACTCGTGGATCTAGATCTTCTAGATCAATCATCTGCTCATTCTCTTCCTTGTTCTTTCTATCTAGTCTTTCAAGATCTGACATGGCCTCCTTAATCTCTTCATTGATCATATTGACTTTTCGGTCTACAAATTTTCTCATGGTATTGGTGTAGCATGCTTGGGATTCAGATTGGTTCTCTTTGACTGTGGCAATCCCATGGTCTGTAGAGAACTTTATGCACAAAAACTTTGTGTGAGTTACTATTCCCAAGTTGATAAGAGCTGGTCTTCCAAGTACACCGTGATAAGATGAGCTTTTATCAACTACCAAATATTCCATAGGAGTCCTAACGCTGGTTGGTGTTACGCCCATTTCTGTCATCAAAATGATTGTTCTTCTGGAGAGTCGGAGACGATGGAGTTCCCAGTGAATCCATAGATAGGATTAGTGGCTAGGGTCAAAGGAGTATCTATACCCATTTTGTCATACATGACCCCATAAAAAATGTTGACAGAGCTTCCGTCTTCAACTAGCACTCTCTCCAATCCATTTCTGGCTACTACTGCTCAAACCACTAGAGCGTCATTATGGAGAAAATGTACCCCTGCTGCATCTGAGAGGGTGAAGGTGATGGGTTGACTTCTGCCCGTTCATGTTGGGCATGTATGTAGGTGATAGTTTACATTCGCAAGCTCTTTGTCTTTTCGGATGTATCTCTTTTGTGAGTTATTGGAGCTTCCACCGGGATGGGGCCCCCCAACAATTGTGTCAATTTCCTTGATGATGGCCTGTTGGGTCGGTGTCGAAGGCTGATCCATTTTTGGTGCTCTTGCTCTTTGAATGTTTTTCCTATCATTGCTCCGATCACGCTCTCTTGATTGGGCTTATCTTCCTGGTTTACTATTTCTAGCCTCCTGGTATCAACTACGATGCAACTCGTTGGACCGAAATGGTGAACTGTTTATGCCTCGACTTCCTCCGGAAGGGGCACCATCCTTCTTTTGGGTTCTTTGTTTTGCCAATGCCTGTATGTCACGACAGTCTTCGGTACTATGCCTATAGAACCTATGGTAAGCACAGTATGAGCTGATAAATGACTTTTTAGACTTGCTGGACCTGCTTGTCCAGCAGCCATCCATTGATTGGTGACATGCCAGCTAGTGTGCAAATTTGGGATTGCCTTAGTGATCTCCGCTGCATAACTGGATTTGGTCCCTAGGAAGGGGTGTTGACGAGTCCCCTAGTGGCACCTGGTCTGACGACGTGCATTGTCATCAGAGGATTTGGCATTTGCATGGCCTCCGTGGTTATACCGTTGTTGGGTGTGATTGTCCCTCACTTTAGCCATTATCTCTGGTATGATCTCTTCTTTCATCATGTCTACCAATGCGTTGTAGTCCCTGGGTTTTCGGCTTCGAATATCTCTCTAGAACATGCTTCTTATCTCAAAGCCTCATTTGAGGGTTGAGAACAACTGTCTCCGTGATGTTTTCACAGTTATGCATTTCTTTCATAAATCGGGATAAGTAGCTTTTCAGCGACTCATATGTCCCTTACCTCAAGTCGTGTAGGAATTGGACTAGAAGTTGGCCGGGTTTTGAGGATACAAACCCATTTATGAAAGATGTCTTTAAGTCTTTCCAACTGTGGATGCTTTTGGTGGACAGTTTCTTATACCACCTGAGTGCTTTTCCTTCCAGCGTTAGAAGAAATGCTTTGCATTTTAATGCTGGGGTGGCTCTCGCAGTTCCTATGCTGGCATTGTAATTTAAGAGATGATCATCTGGATCTCCCCAGCCGACGTATTTTTTAATTTCAGGCATCTCAAAATCTTTAGGGACTTGGCATCGTTGTATCCTTTCAGAGAAGGGATCTGTCTCCTCATTGTCATCCATATCATAAGACCGCAATTGGGACGGAGAGATTACTCTAGGGGATCGAACTCATTGGGTTCGTCCACGTCCTTCACCGAGTTCACTCATTGGCCTCTTGTAAGGGTTTTGCTGGGCTTGGTATTGATATGGCGCAGACATATGTGGCACTTGGGAAAAGACGGCTGCTGCTGCTAGCCTTTCTCTTATATTTCTAGAAGGCCTGCTTTCCAAACGGTCGAATACACTGGACCTTTGTGAGGTTTCAGATTCTTGAGAGTATTCAGGAGGGAAGTTTGGGTTTTCATAGTTCTCTTCCGCGTTGTACCCATGATATGGGCATTGATGTGGATCCATTCTATCATTTTCCCAAAATGGGGCTCCTGGTCTTTTCAACGAGGCGTATCAGTATGGGTCATATTCTTCATCCCCGTGTCGCATTTTCGTATCCTTGGGGCTGATAAGGTGGATATGCTGGTGGTGCATGGGGCATAAGTCCTTGTTGTAAGTATGCATTTAGGACAGCAGTTTGCAACTTGTTGTCTTTGCATTTCCAGCATTTGTTCTGCCATAACTTCTATATTGCGTGCCATGCGTGCTCTAGAGCGCCTTCCACGCCTGTGTGGTTGGGTAACTTCAGGAGCCCTTTCGTCTCCTTCTTCTAGTTGTCAACCGATTTGTCTAGTACGCGTGTTTCTGTCTTCGTCACTTATTGTGTTATTTTTGTTCAAAATCACTGGTGGTTTGTGATTTGTTCTTTCCTTATATTACGCAAAGTGGGATCATATAATAGCGTAACAATCAGAAATTTATAACCTCCCGAATATGGGCCAAGCCTTATCTTCGTGTCCGAAATGGAATACTTTGTGACTACCAAATATGAGTAAGATTTTGCATTTTTCAAGAGAAATCCTATAATTGCAAGCCTTCAAATAAAATATCTCCTTTTATTCAAAGGAAAATTTTGTGACTTTAAATCTTCAACTACAATTTCTCCTTTTGTTCAAAGGAAAGTTTTTTACAACTTCAAATCTTCTATCATTATTTCTCCTTTTATTCAAAGTGAAACTTTGTGACTTCAAATCTTCAAACTTTGTGACTTTAAATCTTCAACTAAAATTTCTCATTTTGTTCAAAGGGAAATTTTTTACAACTTCAAATCTTCAACTCGTGGGTTTTAGTTTCTTCAAATTGAGTATTCATTCTCCTTCATTCTTGAGTGGCTATGTTTTTTCACGTGTTTCCTCGTGGTTCTGTGTCGGTTGCCACATATGGCGCCAAAATGTAGACCACAAATTCTAATCGGATCTGTAATCAACACTGAAATGCATTCATTTTTCCAGCTATGAAATTCCTGCACACTTAACACCAAAATTGTCAGTTAACATAGGTGACCGGGGAGGTTGCCGTATGCGCTCCGACACTCAAATTAGAATTTATACTTTAACTGGACTGATTGAATTTAAGAGAAAACTAATATCACAGCAGAGTTCCAGAATACTTACCGTGTTTCTTGTTCTCTTCCTTCTTATATATCTCCAAAGTTTAATTGACTTGGGTCAGATTTTAGAGTGAGTGATTGACTCACGTCCCATTAAACTGTCAATGTCGCCGTTCTCTTTTGCGTCTGACTCTGGTTTCGCAGATGGCCGCCTTATCATTTCTTATACTCTTCCTTTATGTTAGGCCAACAGTGCCACCTTAATTCTGTCCCATCAATCATTCGGAGTGGTTCGACTATCGTAGAATTTTAGGATTGCTTTCGTTAAGAGCAGTCCGGATAACCTTTAAGACGTCATCCACGTGTTTCCCGGTATATCTGTTTTATGGCTGAGTCATTGTATGGGGCTCACTTGTCTTATGCCATGTGGGTGTATTTTTAGGAGGCGTAACATACTTAATAACAAATACTCCACAACTGGTTCTTTAAAAATAGAAAATGTAGACCGCATCCGGATTTACCTGGGTGGCAAACTAGGAGGGAAGGCCGTCACTCCTCAGGATTAGTCAAGCGAAGCTTGGACACCTGAGTCATAAAAAAATAATAAAAAAAAATAGAAAATGTGCAATGTTAACATAATGTGCTATTGATGGATTGATTCATAGCTGTCACATACATTTCATGAAAAAAAAACTATCACACAATCTACACATCACTAACATCATTTGGCAAGATTAGAAATGACACAGAAACCTCATTTGAAACAATTCATGTTACGGATGACATGTTGACATATAAGTAAATAATCCATATAAAAACGGTACATGACAGTACACAGCAAAAAAAAAAAAAATCAAATAATCATGATATTAATATGAAGTGAAACAAACGAAATCCTCATTTGTGAGACATCATGTTATAGAAATTGTCACATAAATCATATTTGTGTCACACCATGGAGCATAACACTTTAAAAAGTGATGCCTCTAACAATAATCATATCGGCGTAATCTTTACCACTGCAAAAAATGTTATTTTTCTTCTTGGTATGTATATACAAAAGCTAGATGTTTGCTCTGCTGCAACTAAAATTTCTCATTGGAATGGTAAGAGTCTAATTTTAATAATTTATTTACCAAAATAGTTTGTGTTGGAAAAATATGTGTCATATTTTTCACTTTTTACATCTTGGCTAACTTAATAAATATAACTGATTTTTAATGATAAAATAGCAGGTCAACGTTTGCGTTTTTGACTAGTCTGGTTAACGCTAGTTCTGACTAACTGGGTTGATAAGCGGATTATTTTTCCAGATCAGTAAAAGCTGCGATTTTATTCTGTTTCTATACTTGATATATTCTGATCTTATGAATATTATTGACACCTCCTTTTGTAGGTAAAAGAATCTTTTCTTATTCTCTTAGATTTGTTTAGGAAGGAAATATTTAGTTTCTTAAATTCTTTCCTTTTACAAATCTAAGAATATCTTTCTATATTTTTTCCTACTAATATTCTTTCCATTCTTGTTGTATATTTTTAGGTAAGAAATAATTTCTAAACTGATTTCTACTTTAACTATAAGTAAGAGTGGAAATCAATAAGGAATTAAGCCTTTGAAAATATTGTGTTCTTGTTCCATAAGCTTCAAACCGGTCGAATCCGTTCAAGGTGAAGAAGACATGGCGCTTCATTGATTAAGGTGTTCAAAGGCAGCGAGTTCTTCAAGACATTGAAGAATAAAGAGCTTTGAAATATAATTTTTGGTCTTGGATTCTCTAAGCAAAATCGGCCAATTTTATTGATGGAAAACAAGACTCGATGCTTCATTGATTCAACTTTCAAAGCAAAAAAGTTTTCTTCAAACTCATTGAAGAATCAAGAACTTATTAGTGCTCAATGAATAATTCCATATCTTGTTCAAGCTACTTGGTGTGAAGTTAAGAACGGGGATTCTTAATCCAAGTGGTGGTTGCAGTTAAGTACAATAGGGAAGTGGCGATAAAGTCAAGACCGGTGGGTTTGATTCCACTTCATCAACAAGTCAGAAGAAGAAGTATCACAGGGAGTTGATCTGTTTTCTTATGATTGTTATTTTGTTAATTTTGCGAAATTACAAAAATCGATACTATTGTATTTTTGAACAAGATAATTAGTGGATTGTTTTTACCTATGGCATGGGGGTCCGTGGATGTTTTCTTTAGGGGTTTACCACGTTATATCTTGTGTTCATAATTAATCCTTCAATTTTCGCACGTGACAAGATTAGGTAAACGAACATCAAGCAAAGTAGTCGAATCATATCTCTATATCTTGCCAATTCTGACTATGTTCAGTCCATTGCTTGTTTAATTAAGATTAAAATTTATTTTTAATTTAATTAATCTAAGTTTTAGAACTTTCAATTGGTATCAGAGAGGGTACACTTTTTAAGTGGGATCCAAAGAAACCTAGATATGGACAGTGCCCCGTTTAGACCACTTGTTTTAGATGGTATTAATTATGCCTATTGGAAAATTAGAATTCAAGTTTATATCCAATCCCTTGATGAAAAAGCTTGGCACACTATTGTCCATGGCTATAAAACTCCCACAATTATTGAAAATAGTTTAGAAAGAGAGAAAAAGGCAGACGAAAGGGCTACAACTGATTTTAATTATACTAATTGGAATTCCAAAGCTTTAAATGCCATATTCTCTTTCGTAGACTCTAATCAATTTCGTTTGATTTCTACTTGTCAGGTTGCAAAAGATGCTTGGGACATCTTATGAATTGCTCACGAAGGAACCACTATGGTCAAGTTATCCAAGCTTCAAATTCTGACTCTAGAGTTTGAACAACTAACCATGAGAGACGATGAACAATTCAATGATTTCTATGCAAAACTCAGTGACATCACCAATACTGCTTATACTTTGGGAAAGAAATATTCGGAGAGTAAAATTGTAAAGAAAATTCTCAGATCCTTGCCTGATCGGTTTCATTCTAAAGTAACTGCAATTGAAGAAAGTAATAAGATTGAGAATATGAGAGTTGAAGAATTGGTGGGATCATTGATGACATATGAGCTACATCTACAAAGGAGAAAGAAAGAAAAGGGATCTAGTATTGCCTTCAAAATTAAAAATCATGAAGACGAGGTTGATTGTGAGGAGAGCGAAACAAATGAAAACATGGTCATGCTCACCAACCAATTCAAAAAATTTCTAAAAGGAAATCAAAAGGGAAAGAACTTGAATACCTCTCTCCAACAAAAGAAGAGATTTCCGATCAACACAAAACAAAACCCCACTACCTCTATGAATAGATCTGACAATCGAATTCAATGCCATGAGTATAAGGTTTTTGGTCACATAGCCTCTGAATGTGCAAATACTTTAAAGAAATCTCATACCAAGAAGGCCATGAATATCACTTGGAGTGAAGATGATGAAAAAGACTCAGATGAGGACGAGGACGACAGAACCACTGATGATCAGGTAACGTCTTTAACTGTGAACTTAACTTCTCATACTGATTCCGTGCAAAACTTGATTGCGTGTTCGACTCCTTGGTGACAACATCTCAAGAACCGATCAAGGTCATTATAACTCAATAGTATGATGAATAAAAATTACAGGATGAACAGGAGAAAACTTGTCTACTCAAGTCATGATGGAATTTTTGGAAGATGACAAGGCTGAAATTGATTCTCAAAATAATATTCTTACCAACATCTTAAAAGAGAAGGATGATCAAATTGCGAACCTTCTTGATGAATTAAAGGTTTCAAAAGAAAGGATCAAGTAATTAACAATTGGAGCCTCGCACTTAAGTGAAACCCTAAGATATGGAAGAACTCCAAACGTCAAAGAAGGTTTGGGATATGTTGGAAAAGGTGAAAGAAAAGTTGGGAATCAGATCAACTTCATCAAAGAAACAAAGTCGGCTGCATTTTCAGACAAAACTGCTCCCATCACCGTTAGAACTAAGGCTGACCTGCCTATGCAGGTTCTGACGAATGCCAAGACTAAAAAACAGTCACAACCATCAGGTATACAACCAATACAGAGAGGTAAATCAAAGTACTTTATAAAATATTGCATCTGTGGTAATTTAGGACACCACTCCTTTCATTGTTTGTTTAGTAAAAACTTGGCTAATAGACAAATAAGACACCTTAACAACACTAAAGTAAGACAAATTTGAGTCAAAAAGGGTGATTTAAATTTTTATATGGTTGATGTTGCCTGTAGATCTTTTATTCCTAACTCTTGGTATTTTGACAGTGGTTGTTCTAGACATATGACTGGTAACCGATCATAACTAACTAACTACAAAAGTTATGAAGGTGGTCTGGTTACTTTTGGTGATGGAGCACACGGTAAAATTGAAAGTGTAGGTACTATTCTAATTGATGGTTTCTCTCCGTTAAAAGAAGTTCTTTTTGTTGTAAGTTTAAACTCTGTGATGATAAACACTTGGTTATGTTCTCAAATTTTTTTTGTAAAGTCTTGAAGTATGATGGTAGTTGTATTCTACATGGTACTAGATCAAATGATAAATGTTATCTTCTTGACACCAAAATTACTTGTCATATTTCAAAGACTGACTCAACTGAGTTGTGGCACAAACGATTGGGACATTTAAACTATAGTGATCTGTTGAGACTAACAAAATTGAATGGACTAAGAGGTGTTCCTAAGCTTACTGAAAAATCTGAAGGATTGTGTGGTTCGTGCCTAAAAGGTAAGCAAACTAAAAGCACTCACAAGCAAGGTAAGTTTCTTACTACAGCTCATGTATTAGAATTACTTTACATGGATTTGATGGGACCTATTCAAACTGAAAGTATTGGGGGCAAGAAATATATTTTTGTTTGTGTGGATGATTTTTCTAGATATATTTGGGTAGATTTCTTGAGAGAAAAATCTGTTGTTTTTGAAAGATTCAAATTTTTACACCTAAAATTAACAACAGAAAAATATTTTGAGGGAATAAAAATATTAAGGATTAAAAGTGATCATGGGAGAGAGTTTAAAAATGCTATTTTCTCTACTTTCTGTGATCAAAATGGTATTTTTCATGAATTCTCTGCACTCAAAACTCTTGAACAAAACGGTGTTATGGAAAAGAAAAATAGGTCTCTACAAGAGATGGCTAGAGTTATGCTAAATAGTAAGAAGCTCCCTGTTAAATTATGGACTGAAGCTATTAATACTGCTTGTTATATTTTGAATCGTGTGTCTTTGAGAACATGAACTACTCAAACTCCTTATGAAATCTGGAAAGAAAAAAAACCGAATCTCAAATATTTCTCTACATTTGGTAGCAAATGCTATGTGTTAAATGATTGGGAATACTTGGGTAAATTCGATTTAAAAAGTGATGAGGGAGTGTTTATTGGTTATTCTGAGAACAGTCGTGTTTACGTAAATTTATAACATGCGTACTCGGACTATCATTGAATCAATCAATGTAAAATTGATGATACCGATGACTTTTCATCTTATTCACGAGAGCCTAATATTCAGACTTTGGAAGAACAGGTTACTGGACGTCGACCTACTCAAGACCATCATGTATCTGCACTAGACAATGATATACAGTATGAACATCCAAAGATTAAGTTCTGATGTCTCTGCTCCTACTCCTGGAAGTTCTGACGCACCATATACAAATAACGAACAGGACATGAGAAGGCAACCCCCTTCTTGGGTTCAGAAAGCACACACATTGGACAATGTTCTCTCAGATTCCAGAGACGACATGATGACTCGGAGGAGGCTGGTTAATGAACTCGGAAATGTTTGCTATACTTCACAAATTGAACCCAAAAATATAAATGAAGCCATTATTGATGAAAATTGGGTTCTAGCCATGCATGAAGAGCTAGCTCAATTTGATAGAAATGAAGTGTAGAAACTTGTACCTCGGCCAAAGGACACAAATGTAATTAGGACAAAGTGGATATTCAAAAATAAATCAGATGAACATGGCAACATAGTCAGAAACAAGACACGCTTAGTTGCACAGGGATACACTCAACTAGAAGGAGTGAATTTTGATGAAACATTTGTACCTGTGGCTCGACTTGAATCTATTAGACTCTTACTATCAGTGGCATGTCAAATGAGGTTCAAGCTGTACCAAATAGATGTCAAAAGTGCCTTTCTGAATGGAATTCTTAATGAAGAAGTCTATGTTGAACAGCCTAAGGGATTTGTTGATCCTTATTCTCCCGACCATGTGTTCAGACTCAAAAAGGCTCTGTACGGACTAAAAGCAAGCCCCACGAGCTTGGTATGAACGATTAACCATGTTCTTGTTGGAACAGAGATACAAGAGAGGAGGAGCTGACAAAACGTTATTCATCAAACATTTTAAAACCAGATTAATTGTTGCACAAATCTATGTCGATGACATTGTGTTTGGTTTTTCACTAGAAACAAAATCCAATGAATTTGGTACACTTATGCAAAATGAATTCGAAATGAGTATGGTTGGTGAACTAAATTTCTTTTTAGGTTTGTAGATCAAACAGGTTGGATCAGAGATTTTTATCTCCCAGGCCAAGTATGCTAAAAATCTTGTGAAGAAGTTCGCCTCGAATGCACTCAAGTCGGTCGAGAACTTGATAAGTGCGTTTATGCACTTATTTTGGCCTTTTAATTAATCAT
Source organism: Forsythia suspensa (assembly GCA_023638005.1). Classification (NCBI taxonomy): domain Eukaryota; kingdom Viridiplantae; phylum Streptophyta; class Magnoliopsida; order Lamiales; family Oleaceae; genus Forsythia; species Forsythia suspensa. The sequence goes on along the minus strand of CM042666.1, from coordinate 27,780,858 downwards.
TTATGTCGTCATATAGTTGCTTTTCTACTTAATTTAGTTTATTATTGTTTTATTTCAGTTTTGGACTTGTTGGTGAACAATTGGAGAAGTTTGGGCAAAAAGAGCAATGATTTAGAAGATATCTCATAAGTCCGAGGACTCAATTGCACTCAGCCCAAAGTTGAGGGACCAAACCGGAGATAATGCAAAGTTGAGGGACTAAACCGCAATGATGTAAAGTTGAAGGACCAAAGTTGATGTCATGAAAAGATGGAGGACCGAAATGATCAATACTTAAAGTGGAAGGACCAAATCAGTGACCGTTGAAACATGAAGGGCCAAACCGCAAAACAATGGAAACTACAAGCTGGGCGATCGCCCAGACTATAGCTGGGCGAGCGCCCAGCAGATGAAACCAATTCAGGAGCAAAAGCAGCCTCTGGCGATCGCCGAATAGCTCAAGGCGATCGCCCGTGCCAATCTCTAGCTGCGAATTTTCGCTTTATTTTCTTTCCTTTTTGAGTCCCAATCCAACTTGGAAACGTTTTGAACAATTTTTAGGTCTTCTTGGGATCTTTTGTGGGACAATAAGAGTAGTATAAATATGAGATACATTCTCATAACACGGGTTGGATTTTTGGGAGCAAATCAAGAGAAGACTTCAAGAGAACAAGAGATCAAGACATCCTCGACTATCAAGATTTCTTCGAAGATTTATTCTCCTTGAATCCATGCCGGTTTTATCATTTATTGTTTTTCTAGTTTAATTATGTTTTTCTAGTTTTCTTTAGCCAAGGTAGATGATGAAACCTTGTCTTGATTTAGCGACTATTTAATTATTCGGTTAATTCCTTCTTAAGAGCTTTAACGTTTATGGCTTGTTCTTGACTAAATTAATTAAATATGATTTCTTTCATCTTAAATATCATGTATTTTTGATAGTTAGATGTTGATTTAATTAATCCATGCTTGGTGATATAATATGATCTATTAATTGCTTTTGATTTTTCGTTATCTTCTATTCGAATTGGGATACATAGAATGCTTAGAACTTCTTTGATTCTTTGTTTTCTTTCAATTGAGCTTGATACGGCAAAACGCTTAAGTGGTTTATGTTTGAAGCATAAGGGAGCCTATATTTGATATTCTTCTTCCGGACTTGATTGATAAATCTTTAGGGACGACAATAGATTGATTTCGGGTTGTCGTATGTGTTTTTCTTGGGAATTAATGAATGATTGGATAATTGCTAAATTAGACAATGGTGGATTCTGAAACCTTGGTGTTTTTACACAACTTGAATTCTCAATTCATTTATTAGCTTATTTCTTTAGTCTTTTAGTTAAACAATTTCAACAACAAATCTTCTCAACTCAACTAGCCTAGAATAACGCTTAATTGGGATTAAATTACACCTTCCTCATAGCGGTCTCGTGGGATCGACCTCGCTTTTTACTTATCTATATTCCAATAGATTCGTACACACTTGCGAGTTAATTAAAATTTGACATCGAACTCCCATGGCCACGCCCTTGAAAATTTTCAGAGATCACCAGGGAAGGGAGGTTGACTCCAGCTTGTCTGTAGCATGATGATAGGAGTTTGTTTGTACTGATCGCAAGCCATCCTGACATATCATTCAGTGTTAGAGTTTGTGCACGTTGTCAAGCTAAACCAAAAGAATCACATCTTGCGGTAGTGAAGCGAATTATTCGTTATATTAACTGTACTTCTGATTATGATTTATGGTATACTAATGATACTACCTCTCATCTTGCAAGATACACTGATGCTGACTGGGCTGGAAACATGGATGATAGTAAAAGCACAAGTGGATGATGTTTCTACATTGGTAACAATCTCATTGCATGGTTAAGTAAGAAACAAAACTCTATTTTCTTATCTACTGTAGAAGCTGAGTATATTGCAGCGGGTAGTTGTTGCACTCAACTACTTTGGATGAAACAAATGCTATGTGATTATGGTATTGATCAGGACTCTATTACTATATTCTGTGATAACACTAGTACTATCAATATTTCTAAAAATCCTGTTCAGCACTCTAGGACCAAACATATTGATATTAGACATCATTTTATTAGAAATTTGGTCAAAGAAAAAGTAATTACTTTGGAACATATTCAGTCTGAGTATCAGTTGGCTGATCTGTTCACCAAGGCCTTAGATTCTGCTAGATTTGAGACTCTACGGAAGGCCGTGGGCATTTGCTTGATGCATTAGTTTTTCTTTTATAAAAAAAAATACTTCGTAGAAGTAGTATTTTTCTTTTTGTTTGATTTTATCATGTGTGTTTGTTTGCATTTGCTTGTTCTTTATTTTTTATTTATTTAAAAAAAAAAGGGGAGGGAGAAGAATGGGTTTGGGAGAAGAATGGGTTTTCTTGCAAATAGCATATGATATAAATGTATGATTGGTCTATGAATTTTGAGATTTACTTGGATTAACCAATCAGTGTGGTATGCTCATTATAATTATGGTAAAATATGCTCAGATAAGCACACTTTGAGGACATATTGACTTGTTTGATTGTACCTTACTACTAACTAGATTGTTATCTTTAAAGTAATTTCGTACTTTGTTGTGATCTATGGTCAGTATCTATGTCTCTTGGCACTATAGTATGTTGTTGTGTTAAACAGACAATTTCATAGAAGAGAGGGCTACCAACATAGATGTGTACAGCCGTCCTTGATAATGAACATAAATCATGTAGAAAAGGACTACCTTTATGGCTGTGAGAAAGTCAACTTCTTGATCTTATAAATTCAGTGCTTTGACAAAAAAAAAAAGGATATATATATATATATATACAAATAAAGTCAACACTCTGAGTACTCAAAAGAAAAATTACTATAGTACTCCTGTCTGGCATGCACATATTTTTTTCTATTTAAAGAGATATGTTCAGATGATGACTGATTTGAAATACATCTCAGTATTGATCTTCTTGACAAGGTTCAATTTGGCTTAGTGAGACAGGTTATAATTGATTAGTCCAGTTTGTCCTATCACACACTCACATTATAAATCTGACCAATTAATTGAATCTAATTATGCGCATATATCTGATTGGAAGATTCCGGTTGATTTTGATATTTTTAGACTGATTGTATAATTTGTAGACTATGAAATTTTTCCATAAATAAACGTTTCAATTTTATCTCATAAAATATTTTCATTATTTTTATGTGATTATCCTGTGTGGGCCTTTTCGTAGAATTTTCAATCTACAGTTTAATCTTGGCAGCACAATCAACTTGAACTGAGAACAATCTGGATGAATTTTTCCATAATATAGCATTTTAAGGGAATAAACTCGAATTTCTAAATTCTTGGTTAAGTGAGGTTTTTCTGTCCATAGCTGCCAATCATCAGTTTACTTTTGGTAACTACTTTACACACGTTCCAAAATTAACTGCTCTCTCATTGTGCCCTTTTAATAAAAAAAAAAATCCTATTAAATTGTGACTTAGGGTTTTCTCATTCATCTCTCACACTTAATTTCGAAGTTGTGTTGAGTTTTTCTTTTCAGATTCAAACAATGGTGAAAACTAAGATGCCAAAATCAAAGAAAAATGTTGATGGTACTTCCAAGAACATTGTTCCTTCGGTGTCTGCTGCTGAAACTGCGATGGGGCCTCAACTATCGCCGGTAAAAACTCTCCAGCGAAGTGCACGGAGACTAGAAAAGGGAAAGGTAAAATTGGTGTTGCTGCTGGAGAGCCTACACCCGCTGGTCAGAACAGGCCGCCCACTGCTCCAGGGGTGCCTACAGAGTACTACCTATTCCCAGTTCGGACCCCCACCTATTCAGGCTTGATACTCTGACTAGAGGAACACACTCTTTTAATCCTCTAAACTATCGTTTTCTATCTGAGACTGCTTAAGGTCTATTTCTTTTATTTACCTCTTTTCGTAAGTTCATAGTTGAATGCAAGGTATCGATTCCTGAGTTTGTTGCATTTGATCTAGATAAGATTACTGGGTTTCATAAACTGTATAATTTGTTGAGTTTTTCTGCACCGTTTAATGAGACACTTGTCAAGGAGTTTATGGAAAATGTTTCTAAGAATTTGGCTATCTCCAGTGATGATGAGTTAACTAATGATAACATTGCTTACAAGATGACTGGTTCAGCTTGGCCAGAGGCAGGTGAACTGACTGCTTCTAGACTTCTTCCAAAATACAAAGTTCTCCATCGTATATAATCAATAACATTGATCCTTTGACTTATCGATCTGATATCTCGGGTGATAGGGTAGTTATCCTATATAAGTTGGGAATGTGTTTGCGTGTTGATTGGGTCAAAATGATTTTTGATAGAATTGTGTATGAAGGGCCACTACGGGCTAAGCGGTACAGACTACTATATCCAACTTTTATTTATCATGTTTTTGCTCATCAAGGTGTGCCTCCTATAGATTCAGACAGGTTCTCAGAAGCTATACCTGTCCTAGGCGTTCATGAATTTTCAAACTTAAGTAGAACATCAAATCCCACTCTCAGAGTTCCCAAGCACTTTCTATCCTCGTTGGACCATTCTGGATGTCTGGATGCACTGGAAACTCAGTTGGGGTTGGTTCGAACACAGGTAGATCAAATTTTTGCCCTAACCAAAGGTTTTTCTGATGAATTTACTTTCATGCGTAGGGTGTTGGGTAAACTGGAATATCTGGGCGATGAGCATATAAAGTCTGCATACCGCATTGTTACTCTAGAGTTCTCTGCACATCCTGGAGATCCAATGGAGATTCCGACTTCCGATCCTGTTGTTGAGACAACTGCTACCCCAGCCACTGCACCTCTCGCTGATGATCCTCCAAATGATGCTCCTTCGTGATACTCATGCTCATGGAGAGAGTTGCAAATGCATCTCGCACATCCCAGGTACAAAGAAGCCCGATCCTCCCAAGGCACTAATTGTTCTCAATTCTAACTTTTAACTTTCTAACTATTTGGCTATGGATGACTGTTTTAACTCTTAAATTCTGCTTTATTTCCCTTAAATTCTGCTATGGATGACTGCTTTTTTTTTTCTTCCTTTGGCGTTCCTCTTACAAAAAGGGGAGTAGTAGTAATTTTTAATTTTTTAATTTTTGTGGTTGTTAGGTTTTTCTTGCTATGGACACTTTGTTGGTTAAACTTTAATAGTAGTATTTTTAAGTTTATGGTAGTTTGTTCATTACACTTAGATGATATCTTGCTAAGGGGAGCATTTTTAAAGTTACGGCTAATGTGTGTGGTTTTTGCATATGGTGTTAACTTCTTTGCATGAGTTCTTGGTTTACACACTAAGGGGGAGCCATAACCCTTGTATGTTGATGCTCATGGGTTCTTTACTTATTCACACACATCACACTTACATTAAAAATCTGATAGTTATGTGTTTGTAATTAAGCAATGCCAAAGAGGGAGATTGTTGAAAAGATATGTGTCATATTTTTCACTTTTTATATCTTGGCTAACTTAATAAATATAACTGATTTTTAATGATAAAAGAGGAGGTCAACGTTTGCGTTTTTAACTGGTCTGGTTAACGCCAGTTCTGACTGACTGGGTTGATAAGCGGATTATTTTTCCAGATCAGTAAAATCTGCGATTTTATTCTGTTTTTATACTTGATATATTATAACCTCATGAATATTATTGACAGCTCCTTTTGTAGGTTAGAATCTTTTCTTATTCTCTTAGATTTGTTTAGGAAGAAAATATTTAGTTTCCTAAATTCTTTCCTTCTACAAATCTAAGAATATCTTTCTATATTCTCTCCTACTAATTTTCTTACCATTCTTGTTGTATATTTTTAAGTAAGAAATAATTCCTAAATTGATTTCTACTTTAACTATAAGTAAAAGTGGAAATCAATAAGGAATTAAGCCTTTGAAAATATTTTTGTGTTCTTGTTCTATAAGCTTTAAACTAGTCGAATCCATTCAAGGTGAACAAGACATGGCGCTTCATTGATTAAGGTGTTCAAAGGCAGCGAGTTCTTCAAGACATTGAAGAATGAGGAGCTTTGAAATATAATTTTTGGTCTTGAATTCTCTAAGCAAAACCGGCCAAATTCATTGGTAGAAAACAAGACCCGATGCTTCATTGATTCAACTTTCAAAACAAAAAGGTTTTCTTCAAACTCATTGAAGAATCAAGAACTTATTGGTGCTCAACGAACAATTCCATATCTTGTTCAAGCTACTTTGGTGTGAAGTTAAGAACGGGGGTTCTTAATCCAAGTGGTGATTGCGGTCAAGTACAATAGGAAGTGACGATAAAGTCAAGACCGGTGGGTTTGATTCCACTTCATCAACAAGTCAGAAGAAGAAGTATCACAGAGAGTTTATCTGTTTTCTTATGATTGTTATTTTGTTAATTTTGCGAAATTACAAAAATCGATACTATTGTATTTTTGAACAAGATTATTAGTGGATTGTTTTTACTCATGGCATGAGAGCCCGTGGATGATTTCCTTAGGGGTTTACCATGTTACATCTTGTGTTAATAATTAATCCTTTAATTTTCGCACGTGACAAGATTAGGTAAACGAACACTGTTGTGCGAGTCAGAACTGTTATCTCTATATCTTGCCAGTTATGACTACGTTCTGTCCACTGCTTGTTTAATTAAGATTAAAATTCATTTTTAATTTAATTAATCTAGGTTTCAGAACTTTCAGTTTAGTTGTGTGTGACCAGTTTGATCTAAATACCCCGAAATTGCCATGTATAAATCATGGAACTATTTGGTTTAATTACACCATTTTAACCTAAATCTGGATTAAAAGAAAACATGGGAGGGGGTGGTTTAAGCAAATCTTATTTTCATTTGTTCTAAAACAAGGTGCATGGACTTTTAAAAGTGAAAATAAAGTATCTCAAACTTGTTTCAAAGTTTAAATTAGTGGTAACATTTAACTAATAATTAGTTTTCATGCATCAATTTTTCTCACGAGAAAAGAGAATTCATATAGCCGACACAAAAATTCTTAAGAATTCTTAAGATTGTTGCTGATGTTGCATTTAACGAATTGTTACTTTTTGAGTTAACTAAATTTATAAAGTAATATAAATATTGAACTAATAAAGGAAATGATATAAATAGATAGCCATCAATAGTATCATTTATGTACTTTGTTGTTAAGTGTACTATCATTCATTTCTTATTTCTTGAACTTATATTAAAATAACTTCCTCAACCTCTCGTTGCTTTTTCTTGCAGTTTTTTGAGTGGTTCAAACATAGGTAAAATTGCAAAAAATCCTTCGCTTACGCATATTATGTAGTTCATTCCATAGATAATCATTCAGTCAAGCCAAATGGGTATATCCAAGATCTTGCAATATAAAATCTTGTTTCTATATAAACAATTAGATGACGTTTGTCCAGAGCTAGTCCAACAAAATATGAGCTAGTCCAATACAATCTTAACAATTTAGAAAATGACAAATTTAATTAAAAAAATCACATAATATGAAATATTCAAAATACCTAGGGTTCGACATTCTAAGGCTTTTTAATCTTCTTTGAGTTCATCATTTGGTTTGCATTGCCTGGATTCTTTGTACTGGACTTTTTGTAACATCCCGGTTTTGTTTTTATTTTTTATTTTTAAGAATTTGTAGGAGTTTTCTGAGAATTTTTAGAGATTTTATTGGACATATTAATTGATTTTTAAAATATTTTCTCAATTAAGAAGAAATGAAATTCTAATTGCAACGTTTACCCTAAGTAAAAAACATAATCAATGAAAATAAATTAATGCGGTCAAGTCTTTGATCCTCCTATAAATAGGAGAGATGTCAGTTCATTTTGAAAAAGTTAAAAGCTAGCTCATTCTCCCGAAAAATTTATTTTTATCCTTTCTAAGCATTTTTTATTTTATAAGATAGTAGAAAATGACCCCCAAGCAGTAAAATATCACCTGTGCACAAGAAACTGAGCTGGACGGCCTCGATGTATAGTAGGGGTCGACCTTACCTATTTGGGGGGTCGACCCTCTCACCCTTCTCCACCTCCTATTTTTGGCCCCCACTCAATTACTTTTTTGGGATGACTCCAAGTCCCCATTTAACTTCCGAGCCCTGTTTTTGAGTCATAAACTCCAGTTGACCATGGTTGAGGCTTATGAGTCGAAATAAGTTATGTTATTAAGATTAACTAACAGAGAATTATGTTCTTTAAAACAGATCCAGACGTCGTAGCCGACAGTTAAGGTAAGTATGATAATTTCAACTACAGTGCAAAATACTATGATGTGTAAGGTATTTGTTACTGATATTCTATGATGATTATATGTTATTCCTATGGAACTTGTTGATCTCTTATGAGCATTGATGAGAGTCGGTCAATCTCCCTAACTTGAGATATATGAATAGCATTCATATTAAGCACATTGATATTGTGATAAATGTGAATTCCGTTATAGTGTACTATACTTGACTTCGCTCCAGGTATAACTTTCTAGAGGCTCCCGACGGTCATTAAGGGTGTCCGACGAATGGGTGTTGGAGGTTCAGAGCTAAGATATACAGGCAGTGTCGTAGGTCCATTGGTGGCCTTGGGACTACATAGCGATAAGTCAAGCACCATACACGATATGCCAGACCTAAATATTATATTGTATTCCTATCGGTGAAGCCTCCTGAGTCGTGTATGAGATCATAACGGACGCACAGGCATCGGTAAATGGTACATTCTTATTATTGGGCATATTGTGATTGAGCTCATACAACACACTATAATTTAGGATTTGGGCCCATGTATGATTGACATCTCATTAGACATTATCATATCATCATATTTACTGAACATTATTGTTCATATATTGTATTTTGTACTGTAAATACAAATAAGATATACGAAAGAAATACGTAGTACTATGCATGCTGAGATTTCTGCTGACGATACGACTATATATGTCTTCTAGACCATGCAACATTACATTAGATTTTATACATTATTAGATTATACTTATAATATAATAGAAGTTTATGACTCTTTCATTGGCCACTTCATCCACAAGATGAGAGAGATTGAATGATTTCCTTTTTGTTTACCGCTTTAGTCTGTATATAGTAACTTGGTAGGTAGTGTAAATATATGCAGGGCCGGCCTTGAGATTTTGGGGGCCTTAGGCAAAAATTAAAACAGGGCCTTAATAAATTAAGATGTTTTAAAATGTAAATTTTCGACAGACTTACAAGCCAAAAAAAGGTACATTATTCTTCTTTTTCACTGAATGAAAAAATAGTTGAAATTTGTGTTAAGTTGTGGAGCCTAATTTGTTGCACTACGCAGAGCTGATCGCGGATCGACATTAAGTAATGATGTTTTTCGAGATTTTACCTTCATAATAAGGTTGTCCTAGTATTTTATTATAATTAAGAAACTTTCATTGGATTGTTGTATAGGATTAATCTCTTCTGTTATTTATTTTTTGTCCTTTTATTTATTGCTCAACTCCTAACAATTTGAAAATCATTTTGAATCAAGATAAAGATTTTTATGTATACAAATTTAAAGGAAAAATTACACTGTCTATAATTTAAAGACTAGATTAAAGTAAATAATGTAAGTTAGATTTTTTCCCCCTTATTTAGGCTTCACATGTAACTGGCTGATTTAAAAAAAAAAAGCCCCAAAATTATTGGGCCCTAAATGGTTGGGCCCCCTAGGCAGTTGCCTGGACGCCTAGGGCCAGGGCCGGCCATGAATATATGTATAGAACAAATTTGAAAAATTGTCTGGCTACCACCCCACCGTTGATTGTCTCGTCAATTCTTTGAAATTTACTAATATTCTTTTGTTCTTTTAATATTATAAATACTTGGCGACGTCAGTATTACTTGTAAAGAAAAATCATTTTGACTATATATCAAAGCGGTGGATATTACCTTTTGTTTCCGTTCATTTAATTTTATTATTGGCTTTAATTAAATATATTTATATGAGCTAAAATTTGATTATATATTCAAAAATAAAATTAACACTATTTTGGGACGCGTGCCCAAAATTAGAGTGTGATAATTATTAGAGTGATATCAGAGAAAGAATTATATATTTTACGAGGACGAGAATATTTTTAAAGGTAAGGGTGCTATAGTATTAAGTGGTATCAGAGCCAAGGTTTAAATAACATCCTGTAGACTCGACATGTATAGTCATTAGTTGGAGAAGGAATCGACATGTTGGTATGTATCTTATTGATTTAGTAGGGTTAATTACACTAATTGTCTCCATTCTTTCAGGTTTGTAATGATTTCATCTCTATTCTTTTTTTAGCAGATATCATCCCCATTCTTCTATTTATACTCACAGATGGTTCTAAAATAACTATTTTTCACTATTCTAACAATTCTTAGACAATTTTGTCCCTTGACTTAAATAAATTAAAATGATGGAAAAAATATAATGAAAATATTGCAAATGGATCTTTAACCTTTTCAAAAGTACAAATAAATCCTAAACTATTTTATTTTATTCAAATAAGTGTTCTTTTCCAACTAGAAAAGAACCATCTTTTTTCAACCCCCACCCCACCCCAATTTGTTTGCATAACCCTCCAATCAAGACATTATACATAAACCCACTGAGATTCAAACCACATTTGTTCATGTGATTAATCAACTCCAAACCCCTTTTCAAATCCCCTATTCGTTTTTTACTCTTGTGTTGTACTTCTCATCTTTAACCCAGTGCTGAAATGGTAAGGTACACGACGATTGATCGCTTCTAGTTGAAATTGAAGAAACACAAGAGAATTGCAATTTTTGAAACAAAAGAACATACCTGAAATGGGCCTGATGGATTGGAAGAGGAAAGGATAACCTTCCCATCCTGGATGGTCAAAGAGTAATTAGTCTCCGCCTTAGAATAAACCCTTACAGAGGTTGTCAGTGAATTCTGATTTTTCGTGGCTGTGGTGATGGACAATCAATGGAAAGTGGAGGTGATGCTGATGGTGATGCAGGTTGTTCTCGCTTTGATGAGAGACAATTAGTGGAGACGGATGATTCTTTGCCCTCCTGTATGGGAGCTGTGATAAACATTGGTGACTTGCGGTGGTGAAGGAAACGGTGGCTCATTTTCCCAGTAATAGGGAGGTGGTGGCTCATTTCCCCCGTAATAGGGAGGCAGTAGCGAATTTTTCCCGTAGAAAGGAGGCGGTGGCACATTTTCCCAGTAAGTAAAAAGGATGTGGTGGTGGATTTTCTCCGTAAAAGGGAGGCGGGGGTAGTCGTGCTGGTAGTGGTACTCATCTTCTCTCCTATCTCGACTATGGTGTCGATTGGGGTGGCCATGGGGATATTCCATTTCAACTAGCAACCTACAAAGCTTGGTGCTTACTCCTAGTAGTTTATTAAGACACTTTCACTTATTTGAAAATGGGGTGGGGTGGGGGTTGAAAAAGATGATTCTTTTTTAGTTGGGGAAGAACACTTATTTGAATAAAATAAAATAGTTTAGGATTTATTTGTACTTTTGAAAATGTTAAGGGTCAAATTGCAATATTTTCATTGTATTTTTTTCCCATCATTTTAATTTATTTAAGTCAAAGGCAAAATTGCTCAAGAATTGTTAGAAAAGTAAAAATTAGTGATTTGGGGACTATCTATGAGTATAAATAGAAGATTGGAGATGATATCTGCTAAAAAAAAGAATAGGGATGAAATCGTTACAAACCTAAAAGAATGGGGACCATTAGTGTAATTAACCATTTTATTAACTTATGTGAACAGAATGTGATTTAGTTTTGTATATTACTTATGTATTGGCTAATGCATCTAGTTATACGTAGAAATTTAAAATCATGAATAATTAACTTGATGCAGTTGTAATATACAAGAGAACATTATACAGAAGTCGAATACAATTCTATGGGGTACAGAAAAATGGGAAACATGGGTAATCTAACCTTGGGGAGCGGGAAAATAACCATAAAATCAAGCATAAAATTGTCTTCGTTCTTCTTTTTCTCTAAGCTATTTCTCATCCATCTGACCTATTAGGCTTGATAAATAACTTATTTGGCCGAATATGAGTATCAATTGGGACATCATCTGGCTCAAGGAGTCGATGTTGGGAGGTATTGATCATGTCTCGCCCGGAGGGTGCTAAAAATTTCTGGAATGCCCGTCGTAGGAATGTCTTCCCCATCATTCTCTTCTTCTTCCTCATCTATGTTCTCATAATCGTGTGATGAATCTGCCAGATGCACTTCCGGTCTATGCCACCTCCCCTATCTTTTTACGCATTTTAGTTTATGAAGTTTGGGTTGGCCTAAATATGTGCTTGAGGATGGCCTTAGCTCTAAAAACCTGGTAATATAGGCTCGATCTATTTTCTGTCGTAAAATCTGACCGATAACCATCATGTAGGCAATATTCTGGTTACCTTCATTACGGGCTATGGATATTATATGAGTAATCTTGGCATAGCAAAGATTAGGTAGATCTCCGGCCATAATCTTCTACATAAACTGTAAATCTTCTGGTGTAATCTGAGCATGCTTACTTGCCCTAGGCTTAATCACATGACTAAGTATAAAGTGCAAAATTTTCTCGTCTAAACCCAAATTATTGATATTCAAGCTAAACCTATCCAACCTATCATTTTTGTACACAACTCGACAAGCTTCTAGTTTATTGAATGAATGATCATATACCACACCGTGATCAGAAATACCAAAAAACTCATTAAGTGTTTCCCAGACACCTCAAGATCAGTTCCCGCTACATATGTGTGAAACCGATCTTCAAAATAATCAATAATGGTATGATCTTCATCATAAATGCCATTATCAAGATTATTATGAACACCCATACTAGATGGGGATAGTAATCTATTCTCAACGCCAAATATGGATACCATTCAAATGCCTTGAAGTAATTAGTATACCTAAATCCAATTTCACTAAAACATCCAAAATCGATTGTCCGACCCGAAATAATACTCACATCCTTAAATGAATAGAATTTTTTCCACATCTGGTCTGAAGGAAAATTTAGGATATCTCTATTAGGCTCATACTGTATTTTAGTTCAACGCTCGGCCACGGCATTGGATATGGAACTGGAAGTACGAGCAAGACTCCTTTTTCTTGGTGGCATGTTAAACTGCCAAAAAAATCATCATCAGTATTTTTGTACGGTACAGTATAGGAAAAAATAAAATGTTGCAAAAACATCAATTTTTGAGTTCTAGAATGTTCCTTAACACTAGAATTGAAGAATTCTTAAAATAATTTAAGCTACAAGTAAACGTATAACAAATAGGACGAGTTTGAATTTCAAATTTAGAACTTGTTGTTCTTCACTAATAATTACCCAAACAATCTTGAAAATAAAAATGTGCTAACATGCAATGATTATTAACTATATGGTTGTAAGAAAAATATTAAGAAAATGTAGAGTTTAGATTATCAATAGATTTCTTTTTGCAACAAAAGAGTAAAATTTTATCAACAAATAAGAAAACTTTTATCAACAAATAAGAAAACTTACTTACAATGTGATGGACACCTTTGATTCAAGTGAAAATGGCAAAAGTAAAGCATTTAGAAGGTGATTTTGAGAGAAATTGGGAAGAAAATGGATCCAAAAAATCAGGCATTTTTTTTGGGTCCTGGGGGTCGACCCCCACGATTTTTTTTTTAATACTTTCCAATTAAAATTATTATGCAAGGTGAAATTATTTCGTATTATTTAGTTTTACCATGCAAAATTGGATTGTTTGATGAAAGGAGTAACATTTAAGTTACCTCGTAATAAGTTAATATTGTGTCAGGCAAATGAATAAATTCATTTCTATCATAATTATGTCTGCTCACCAAGTTCAAAAGATGTTACACTACGGACGGACAACGTTCTTAACAAGTTTTCATAAGGAATGAACAAAGTCAGAATTTTATTTTATGTTTGATGTGTATCTCACATTTTTAATTTAATTTTCCAAGATGATTTAAACTATATATGCCCACAATTTGAAAAAATTATATATGCCATAAATTATATTATTGCTTTACCTTCTAAAAAACAAATATTTGGTGAATTATGTGTAGAAAATGTTAGCATACAAACATACGCAATATGTAGAACTCTAATTATTTAATGCTTCAAGTATGTGAATGTTATGAAAATTGTATAACTGCCTATTATTGGCCAACATTCACACGGTTCAAAATATGATTTGTAAACTTATGATTGGAAAATCGCATTCTATGTGAGAAAATTTTTAAAAGTTTTTTCGACGCCACAAACGCATGTGCAGGCGTATAGTACCCTACTAGTCCATTAGTTTTAAATTATTTTTATTTTATTGCAAATAATTTTAATAAGTATAAGACATTTATAATTTTTTCTGATATTGTAGTAGCAATGGAAATTAAGTATAGAAAATATTGAGAACAAATGCCTATGTTGTTCTTGTTAGTGTCAATTATCGACTCTAGAGTAAATTTAGAAGGTACAAAATATACTATTTTGGTAATTTCTAATAAGTTAAGTTACAAGAATCCAATAACTTACGGTAATAAGTTAAGGCAGTTTAACACAAGGCTGGGACATGGTTTAAAATGGATTGAGCCATGACATAATTTTTTTGGGGAGAAATTGCCTAAAAGTCACCTACAAATGACTTGTTTCAAATTAGGTCAAAACAATTTTTAAAATTATCAATAAGTCATATTCTTTAGCAATTTTTCATATTAATCCCAAAATTATCCATGTGATTCATATTTTCCACAAACATTGTTCTTGGCACTGCTCCCATAACCACTACCGACGCCACCATGGCCGCCGCCGCTACCAACTCCTTTAATAGACTTTAATAGTCTCACGAATGCCCTCTTTGTAAGGCCCTAATACAAGACGGAGGAAAAGTTGATTCTTTTATATGGCAGAGGCAAAGATGCCAAGTGACCAGGGATCAAAATCTGTTCCAGGCATTGAAATCCTTAATCGACCAACAGTAAGACGATCTGACTCTGCCACCAGATGCAAGTAACTTTTCTAATGTAGTTTTGAGAATCATGGATGGTTTTTTTCCAATGGTATCTGCAACCTTCGGTAATTTTAGAATGTCTATTGGTTTTAGTGAGGTGTTCAGGAGTTCTCCTATTTTTAAGGTTCAGCTTCATGGGTTTTCAAATGCAAGTGGATTTGGTGCAATATCAGGGTACCATTTTTGAAATCTGGTTCTTTTCAAGGTACTGGCAGCCATGTCTGTAGAACTGGTCAAACTCAGTAGGCAAATGATGGTTTGAATACAAATGAATCTCTGAAGAAACTTTTGCTATTTATTTTTGTTCTTGAGCTGCTTGCTTCATTTATCATGTAAATGAATTTTGCTCATAAACTCAATTTGCTTAGGGATGAGAATTGTTATTGTCATGTCTCTGGAAATTAATCTGATTTAAAACTCCCAGACAAGAAGGGTGAGGAAGGAGTTTTGGGATGAGCGTACAAGCGAATGTTTAAGAAGTGTATTTTTTGTAATGGGATGAGCGTAGAAGACAATGTTTAAAAAGTATATTGGTTGTTAGTGTGATGAAAAAGTTTGATGTGTGTTGTTAGTCTGATAAAAGTTGGCCATTAGATTATTTCTTTATGTTGTTAGTCATGTGTATTGTTTGATCTTCAGATTATAGAAAAAGCGATTATCACGTAAAATAGTATCATAACAAAAATGGCATATAATTCGCATACGTGCTCGAAATTTTTATTATAATATATTTTCAGAATCGTCTCGACAAACCGGTCAAGACCAGTCGCTTTGCCACTGCTGACGATAGATTTTAGCAGTTTTATGTTGTTTTTTTAGTTTAAAATGGCAATTTTTTATTTTTCTTGTCTAAACAATAACACACATAATAAAACAATATCATAGATAAATGTATCTTAATATATCAATATCATACATAAAAGTATCTTAATAAAATAGTATCAGAAACTACAACTCAATAAAATAACATTATCATAGATTAAATAACAATATCATATGTTGAAACATTATCGTAATAAGACAGTATCAAAGATAAAAGTATAGTATAAGTATATCATATCACTTTATATAGATAAAATAGTATTACAAACTAAATAGAGATGTTTTACTGTTTGAAGTAATGATATTGTTCTTAAAATGCTCAATTAGTAATACAAGACTATTGATACTGTATGCATTCAATAACAATATCATAGATTGAAACAGTATCATAGGTTGAAATATTATAATAATAAAACAGTACCAGAGATAAAAACATAAATAAAACAGTATCATATATAAAACTAAGTACAAGATATTTTTAATGGTTGAAGTAATGATAGAGTATAATATATAACACATTATCTAGATAAAATAGTATCATAGTTATAACTAGGTAGAGATGTTTTACTGCTTGAAATAATGATATTGTTCTTAAAATACTCCATTACTAGTACAAGACCATTGATACTGTTTGCATTCAATATCATAGATTGAAACACTATTATAGGTTGAAACATTATCATAATAAAACAGTATTAAAGATAAAAGCATAGTATAAGATAAAACAATATCATATATAAAACTAAGTACAAGATGTTTTAATGGTTGAAGTAATGATACCGTTCTTAAAATGCTCAATTAGTAATACAAGATCATTGAATGTGTTTGCATTCAATAACAGTATCATAGGTTGAAATATTATCATAATAAAACAGTATTAAAGATAAAAGCATGATATAAATATATCAATGCACATTATCTAAATAAAACAGTAACATAGATAAAACAATATCTTATATAAAACTAAGTACAAGATGTTTTAATCGTTGAAGTAATAATACTGTTCTTAAAATGCTTCATTAGTAGTATAAGATGATTGGTACTGTTTGTATTCAATAACAGTATGATAGGTTAAAAATTATTATAATAAAACAGTATCAAAGATAAAAGTATGATATAAATATACCAATATACATTATCTAAATAAAACAGTATTATAGATAAAATATTATAATAAAAAATAGTATCACGCAAAATAGTATCACAATAAAACAGTATCATTAAATTAACGTTTTTTTGCAATTGCAAGGGTCTTTTAGCTCTAAAATATGACTTTAATTGAATTAAGTTTTGACCATATAACTTTAGAGCCCAAAAGTGCAACAACAGTGATCTGCTTTAAATTTACCTATTTTTTCCCCTTATAACTGATGCTCCAAGTCTATGATAAGGTTGGGCCATGGCCTAGTAAGGCCCAGCCCTGTCTCCGCCCTTGATTAGACATGTCGTTTTTCTATTTGTTATTTTGTTTCTTTTGTAACCGTTATTGTATACGTGGCAGTGGGCCCCTCGCCATCTCACCTTAAGAATATTTGATTCTTTTCTACGGTGTAGAATATAGTAGTCTTAGAAAACTTTCATCTTATTTGGAAAGATCTTGTGAGCCCCAACCATAACCATCATAATTAGTGAGGAGAGACTAAGAGATGAATGGCAATGGAGCCGGGCAGGCGGTCATTCTCATCCCTGTCCCGTCGGGGATTTTTGGGAGGCGGGGCAGGTATAGATAAATTTCTATTTATTGTCCCATTTAATTAATTAATTAATTTTTAATATTAATATTTTATTTTTTACATACAATTTAAATTTTAAAACATAAAAATAAAATAAAATAAAAACATTCGGAGTGAGTTCAGAGATTTCAGGACGGGGATCATGATTCTCGTCCCCTGTTAGTAATCGGGGCGAGGCAAGGCAGGGCGAGTCGGGGACGGGCTTTTTTGCCATCTTTGAAAGGAAGATTCCTCCCAAGGCATATGGTTCTTCTTTTGCTTCGGCAGGCCTCGCTGTTAAGGTTCACACCCACTTTGGCTAGCTTTGTGGTTTGTCCGTTAGAGAACCATCGTCAAGGGTTGCAAGAGAGACATGCAACCCTATGGTCCTAGCAAAGCGCCCATATACTACAACTCGGCACTTTGATTCTAGCAAAGTGCTTTGTGGTTTATTGGGATCCCTCGCGCGGTTCGTGATGATGTGGTGACAATGTCTCCATGTGGCATCCTTAGTCCTACATAGTTGACACGTGGCATTCACATGTGACAAGGATGTAACTATAGTTTCTCAGTACGAGCCTAAATTCATGTTAAGTTTTGAAATTTGCTTTTAGTTTGCTTATGCACCGTGTACTGGTTGACTCAAATAGGGACTTTGCTTAATTTATGGTTCAATGAAATTATGTCACTTGCATGAAATTCCTGTTTGCATGCTTTTGTATAGTGATGGCAACGGGGCGGATCGGCCTGATCCAAATTTGCCCCACAATAATTGTAAGAGATCCAAATTGCCCTGCGATATGCCATTTTTCGGGGTGGATCGGATACGGATCTAGGCGGATCAGAGCCCTGATCTGTTTTTTTTTTTTTGGCATTCAAAAAATTTAAAATATATTGAAACAAGTTTTACTACTATACTATAGAGTTTAGACAATATTCTAAAATACATTAACTACTTAATTAAATGTCCAAAAGAAACAAACGACATCAATTACTTAATTAAAAGTTGAATACTCCAAAATACATAATAAAAAAAACAAACAAACAAATTGTTTATCATCTCATCTTCATAACTTCATGGAATCATGATCCAAAAGTACTCATATTGGAACCATAGATGCCTTCCTGTAATAAGAAATTAAGAAATAAAATGTTATATTAAATATTTATTGAACTATTATGATTGACGTCTTAATGTAACGAAAAATAAACTTACCTAATCCTCCTCCTCAATTTCCTCATCACTAAACCTTGTGCAAGATCCACAATATGTCGAAGGTGATGAATTTTCTATTCAAAAAATATTTTAATTATCTATAAAATAAATAATCAAAGCACATATAAAATAAAATATAAATTCAATATTTGCTTACTATGAATGTCGGCCCATAACCAATCTTGAGAACACATCAAAGCCTCCAACGTATTGGGATGTAGCCTGTTTCGGTGTGGACTCACAAATCGACCACTAGTACTGAAAGCAGACTCAGATGCTACAGTAGGAACCGGAATGGCCTACACATCTCTTGCAACTTTGGACAAAACTCGATATTTTATTGAATTTTCACCATGCCAAAATGTCAAATTTATCTGATGGATGCAATATTGGCTCATCCAAAAAAGTGTCAAGTTCAGTTTTCACATTAAAATAACTAGATGAAGTAGAAACAAATTCATAAAATCCGGCCATTCGAGTCATTTTCCTACTAGGAGACAAGTTGGACCGAAAAGAAGTAGAAAATTGAGAACCACTCATACTATCAGCTTTATTTGTATCATACTCTTTTACCAACTTTTGACAAATTTGACAAAGCTTGTCAATCTCATCTGAAGCATTTTCTTTAAAAATAAGAGGGTAATAATACTCAACTAGCTTCATCTTGTACCTCTGATCCAATAAATAAGAGGGTAATAATACTCAACTAGCTTCATCTTGTACCTCTGATCCAATACTGTTGCTAACGCCAAAATTCCATGAATTTCACTTCAATATTTGTTAAACTTTCTAATCATACTATTAGCCATAAGTTGAATCGTCTCATAAGGAGATTCAAGCCACTCTTGTAAAGAAAACTTGATTTCACAAACATTTAGAAAAAAAGATTAGCAGTTGGATATTTTGTCTCAGAAAACAATTCAGTCGCCTAAAAAAAATCTTCTAACATATCGCATATTTCTTTCGCCAAATCTCAATCCCCATCACTAGGCAAACATTTAAACCTCGCCTCTATTTGCTTTAAACGAAGAAAAATATTCCTATACCGTATCGCAGTTTTAAGCATCAAGTATATCGAATTTCACCTAGTTTTAGAGTCAAGCAGTAACTTTTTTTCACAACTTATATTCAATTGACGTGAAAATTGTTCAAATTTTTCAGATCTCTTAGGTATAGCTGTCCAATATGCAACGCTATCGCGAATTTTCACAATCAAATTTAGGATGTGTGCACAACATCTCATGTAAAAAAAGTCACCACCCAACAAAAAATTACTTGCATCAATCTCGTTCAAAACCAAATTAATCATGGCATCATTTGTTGTACAATTATCTACAGTCAAGGTAGATAACTTACAATCGAGATTCCAATCCAACAAGCAACCAACCAAAGTTGTGGATAGTACATCCGCAGTGTGAGGACAAGGCACATACATAAATCTGCGATTAAAACAAATGAAATATTTACCACGAATATAACTTTGTCAAAGCACAAAAGCAAGTGAAATTAAATAATTTTCAATCAATGTACCTCACAATCCGACTTTATAGAGTCCAAGAATCGTCAATGTAATGAGGTGTGACTACCATGAATCTCCTCTTTTGATTTGACAAAGTCCACTTGTCTGTAGTTATAGTAATTCGACTACTATTTTTCTCCAATGCTCCCAATATTTTTGATCTCTCGCAATCATAGATCTTCAATATATCATTCTTAATGGTATTACGACTAGGGACCTTGAACAATGGTTGGAGGTCGTTCAAGAAGCTCATAAAACCAATATGATCAACCATAGACAGTGGATACTCGTGTAAAACGACTGCCTTCCCTAGACTCATCCTAACTTATCTTGATCAAAATGATATGTATTCATTTTAACTCTACCAAAACTCTCTTTTGTCAAATTCAATAAGCCCTGCCTAAAACTATTATCCCCTCTTTTGATGAAAGGACATCTCTTTAGATAGTTATGTAAATGAGTTGTACCTTTACTAGTTTCACCAACTAATTTAGTTTTGCAATGATTGCATATCGCCTTCCAAACTTCTCCAATTTGTTGTCTACTAAAGTATTTCCATACCTTCGAATATAGTTTATTCTTCTTACCACAAGGTTGCAAACTCTCATGCTCCTCCTCACTTAAATCAATTAGATTTTGATCTACATCTTGTGGAGGATTATTACTCATTGCATTTGCATCGGGCAGCTCAGCAGTACTATCGTCTAGTGGTACCTGTCTCATACTACCAACACTTGGTACCGATGTAGGAGTAGGACGTGATTCCGACATCTGTAAATATTAAGAAAATTTTTAAAAAAAGTTAGTAAGATGTGATATTGAAAAATGGATAATAATTGTAGATTTTAAAAACATGTAATTGAAAATGGTAAACAATAAATGCATTAATCAGCCAATTAGGAAATTCATTAAGATGGTAAACAATAAAGTTAGTTCCAAATGATTTTATTCTGTATGTTTCGCTCCATCAAGATGCCCCTCTAAAGAATTAAATTGTTATATTAGATTATTAATTATACATTTGCTTGCCCAAAAAAAAACAAGCAAGCAGAGCCATGTATGATTCCACTCAGCAAGGTGTCCGCCACTAACTAAAAAGAAGTCTCGTGTCACCAAAATGTAGTTCAGGATGATTTGATTTCCTTCATATTGACAACAGACTACTTCCGAAAAGAAGATCCTTGTCAAACATTAACTTTAAACCTCCTAGACACCCAAATGATTATGCATCTATTTTTTCCACAACTAGCTTATCTTCTATTACATTTAATACAAAAGAGCAAGAAAGCATCTCAGAAAACAACAGGGTCATACACTGATACACTCACACTGCATAAATTTGTTTAGATGCAGACTCTCAATAGAAAATGCTTAACCTTTAGTTAGAGTACTAGGTCTAAAATAATTCTCAATTCTGTAATTAGTAGCAAATTCAAATCAGTAAGAAGACTTCATAATCCAGCAATTAGGAAATTCATTTAAATAAAAGTTCACATGAGAAATGAAGAAATTGTCATGAGCGAAACTCAAAAATCAGAAAACATTCATCAAAACTGAAAAATTCAGAAAACTAACACTAAAGATCGTCGATGAAAAATGAGCGAGGGACGGCGGCGAAGTGGCAAAGCAGTTGATGGGCGAAGCAGCGGCGGGGCGGGCGGGCGGGGCGAGGGCGTAGGGCAAATGGCAAATGGTGGAGTCGTGGAGAACTGGAAATCAGGAAAGAAATGTTCAGTTTGACAAAAGCAAGTGAATTGTGAACACAGGAATTCACCTAGGTTTAGATATAACAAATTAGGAATTAATAAATTTGAAATTGCAATTGCAACCTTTGCCCCAAATTTTTTACCTTGTCATAATTTAATCTTTTTTTTTAAATACGGGGTGGGTCGGATCGGGGCAGCCCCGATTCGATTCGCCCCGAGATCCGCGGGGGATCACAGATATCTACCCTGAACCACCCCGTCGACCCGTGGATCAGATATTTTTTGCTCCATTCGGATCAGGTATCCAGGGTTTGGGGCAGATCGGATATTTTTGCTATCTCTACTTTTGTATGATGAAGGCACACTTGCGTGAAATTCCTGTTTGCATGCTTCGTGTTTGCATGCTTCGTGTGATGAAGGCATAACATATTCAACTTTTATTACGGTTAGAAGTTGAGACGTTTAAACTCAAATCTCAATAATAGATAATATGTAGTAAGTATTCTTGGGTCATTGCGACTGTGTATTTGGACAATTTCAAAATTATAGTATCAACATTTGAACTCACTTTTCACTTGTCATTACGACTAATACAAATTTGGACAACAAAACCTCCAAAACTAGTACACATTGAAGAGTATATAAAAAAGTTAAGGTTATGGTCCTGATTTTTGGAAGTAAACTGATGTGTATCAGTGTATGAACATCTTTTCCTGATAAAATGACTTTAATTACAATTTTTATTTCTATTTTGTATCTAAGATTTTTCAGAATTTTGTTCTCTATTTCCAACATTATATCCATATTTAAGCACATCTATTGTATTGTAGTCAACCATATTGAGCTCTTTAGAGTCATCTCCAATACAACAATGTGGATTATTGTACATGTAGCAAGTAAAATAGAGACGGGAAAAAACATCTCTAATGGGGTAGTGGATTGAGAAAATTATGGTCCAATTATGGAAGAGAAAGAATGTAAAAATTAAATAAAAAATAATTAGCACACATTCCGATAGGGATAATTATAAAAAAAATTAAATAAAAGAAGTTAACACACATTTCAATGGACATTTATTGTAAAAAAATAAATAAAAAATGTCTAGCACATCATCCACATTTGGACGGTGTGTCAGACATCCTCCACTTTTTTTTTTTTTTTTATGTAAGTAATTGAGATGATGTAGCATACTTTTTAGTGCAATCCAGAGTTACATTAGAGACGCTCTTATCAATGTCACAATCAACATTTTCCCCAGCATCAATGCTCCAAGATTCTAGTAAAATTTTCACAATGCCATAAAAAGTTAGTCCCGCGCAAGTTTTGGAACACGTTTAGATACGAGGAATATATATGTGCTTGTTTGGTAAAGTTTTTTGTAAATTATAAGTAGTGTTAGTGAACGCGTGGATAAAAATACATAAAAGTTGTAGATTATACATAATATAAGTATTTATAAGTCAAGAGTGATCTCCTCCCCACTGGTGGAAGTTTATGCTCCCACTTGGACACTTGTCCAAGTGGGGTTGGAGGAGCTTATGCATTAACTTTATGCATAAGCTCCTCCAACCCCACTTGGAACTTGTCCAAGTGGGATGCATAAGCCTCCCACCCCACTGGACAAGTGTCCAGTGGGAGGCATAAGCTCACTCTGTGAGGAGATCACTCTTGTTATAAGTACACCCAAACATGCTAAGTAGACCCCAAAAATTCAGAAGCATGCCCACAAAAGTATGCAACTTCAACTATTATATAGAAAATCTCCAAAACTTGATTTTTTTTTACAGGATAATTATCCTTGCATAAAATGGAATTTGTGTATTGTTCATTGCCTATATACATTTGATAGACCTATGAGAAAAATACTTTTGATGAAGCGAACTCTACGATGAAGTGTTGAACTGTATGGAGTCTTGATATCCTTGATCGCAAATGGACCGATGAAGAAACTTTGTATTCTTCTTTTCTGCGGTACTTAAGTGGACATAAACCTCACGTTGAGGGTGAATTACTGTTCATCCCACGTGTTCGCTTTGCTTGATTTCCGATTTCATTTGATTTACCATATATTGCTCTCGTAAAAAGGGATCATGGCTTAATCCCGGGCAAGATTTAAGCTCTGATGACTCTCCCAACAGAAGATCTGACCCTGAATACATGCTCTTCACCTGTGCATTTGTCCACCTTAACAATCCAATTCCCTCTCTTTTTCAAAGCAGAACCATTAGTATTCCTTTTAGCTGCTATTTTTGTTAATAGCAAGCCTTCTCCTATTGGCAACAATTCACTACACAAAGGGCTATTTCTCCAAGACTCTTTGCAAAATGCATTGTAGCCTACAACAATAGTATTGTTTCTTCTCGGGCTTTCTTGAATCGAGCTGATAATCTCCTCGTAATTTTCTAGATTGCAATCAATGGCAACAAAATCTGCATCCTTGTAATCGTTTATCAGCAGATTCTTGACGTCTCCTGTTACAAACTCCACGTGATCTGCATTTACGCCTAGAGTCATCTTGGACAGACGGTGGTCCTGTATGCTGCTAAGAATGCAGATAACGTGCCCACCGGTTTGTTGGGCTGCTGCAACCAGGGCTAGCGTTGTTGAGTCTGCAACACCCGCGCATGCAACAACCATGATTTGCGCGTTGTTGCCTGCAGCAAGCGCTGAAATGAACTCGACTCCATTCGGCTCTTTATCTTTTTCTCCCTACAAGAAATATCAAATCAAGTGAGTTCAAATATATCACAAGAGAACATTGAATAAGATTAACAGTCTCTAACAATTTAAACTTTGAGACGAGAATATATCACAAGAGAATACGTAGTTTAATAGAATGGATTCTTGTAACTCACCATTTTCATGGTTCTGAGATAGGCCTTGGTGGCATTTTCAGCAGACCAGCAAGCCATTTTTCTGTATTTGTTTCCCTCTTGATTTTGTGTCAAATCTTGAGAGAAGTAATGGACTAGTTTTCAATATTGTGTATGAATGTGATATGCCTTATTTAGGGTACTGTGTATATATAGAGAAAAGGAATGGAACGTGCTAGATGCACGTGGGACTGTCTATCCAGCTGGCTAAACTTAAATTTTATTGAAGGCAGCCTTGAAATGAATAACATTGTATATACCAACCAACATGTAAATCCCTTTGTTAATATCTGTAAGTACTGTGTTTGTATAGGAAACCACATGTTGCAAGTTGCCTATTGAAACCTTAGTTGTGGTAATAACATCTTAGTTTTTTCTTTTCTTTTCTTTTCTGTTCTGTTGATAAATATCAAATTATGTCTAATTTGTTAAAAATTAGTGGAGGTAGAGATGAAGATCTAGTTAAAATGAGCCGTCAATATCAAAATTCAATTGGCATGGTGATACTACGAGGGCCTGGTCAAATTAATGTGATTTGAACTAGGGTGAACACAATTTGATTCAAATGATTTTTTTTTCAAAATTTATTTTCAAACAAAACTATTTAAAACAATTTGGAAAAATTCCATACCAAACAAAACAATTTCATTTTCCAAACCAAACTATTTTTTGCGGTTCGGTTCGGTTTTAAATAATAATAGTAACATATTTAAAATAGGTTAAAACATAAGTAAGTTAATCTAAAATTCTCAATACAAGCTTAAACAAAAACTTTTTAAACATAAACGTTACATTACATTAATATTTGTTTCAATTATTACATTATATTAATATTTGTCATACAAGGAAATAGGAATGGAGAGGAAATTGATATAACTTAGTAAATAATTGGATTGAATAATGAACTTGTGTGTTATGAGTTAATGACCCAATAGTTTGACAAAAATTAAATAAATTAACTCAATATGAGTATTACATTGTACTTGCTTACTTTGTAAATGTGTAAGTAACTAGAATTAATTTATTTTTAATTATAAAAAATTAAATACGTCATTTCGGTTTAAGCAATTTTTTAAACAATAAAACATAAACCAAACTATTTTCAAATAGTTCAATTTAGTTTAAAATCAAAATATTAACGAGTCCACGTGGAATCGAACCAACAATTTCAAATCACCAAGTTCAATGAAGTTGGTGATTTGATAGTTTTTTTTGTAATCCTAATTTGATACCCTAGCCGATCAGTCAATTACATGTCGCGTCATCCTAGCAAAGTTAAGGTGGGAGTTGGAAATTTCTCACTTGTGCAACCACCACGACATGGACTCCCACAAATGGAGTCACAAAGACCACTATGTCATAGTATTACGGGGCACCTTTTTTTTCTAGCACAAAAAGGGACACCATGCGGCAATAGTCTACTATGGTAGATTACCTTCTGCCTGTTTTCGGTTGATTTAGTAATGAAAAACAATTTAAAGAAAGCTTTGCAACAGAAAATTTGAATACATTGAAAATAGCTTGTTCATTGATTGACGAAAGCAGAAAATTATAATTGTTGGTGCAGGGGGTGAACACCAGTAAGCTTGACAAGACTTCGAATACCAACTACCCTTTATAATAACTAAAGTAAGAAAAAACTAACTTATGAGAATAGATGTTTAAAAGCTGAGGAATCATAATAAATATTTACAAATAGCAGAGTTCTTTTATAACTGAAATAAAACTATTACAAATTAAAAGAACGAACAACTGAAACTAATATTTACAAAGTACGACCGAAGTTGGGCAAACTGCAACTGCGAGTGGTGTCATGGGGCTAAGTATAGCTGCGGGCCCTGACATTCTCCCCCATTTGATTTGGTGACGTCATCGGTGCCATCATTGTATGATATTTTTCAAATAGAGGTTTGAAGGCTCCAAGGTCTTTAACTCTTTCCCAAGTATTCTCCTCGCTACTGCATCATCTCCATTTCACTATGGTGTGTTTGATTCACAAATTTTCCATGGAAAATGTCACTTCCATGGAAAATCTTGTCAAATCAATGTGTTTTATTTTCCCACTTTTGTGTTTGATCATTGAAAATGGAAAATATTTTCAAATAGACAATTGTCTAAAAGCACAAATTAGGCCACTTCTTTAAAAATTTTTTCTCATATTTGGTGGAATTTCTTTTCCAACTTACATGGAAAATATTTGCATTTCAAAGCTATCAAACACACCCTAAGTACTTTTGATTATCTTGCTTGGAAGTCTGGATAACTCGGTGATCAATAATAGTTTCAATAGTCCTCTTACCTGTTTTCTTCAATTCAAATTCAGGTTGTTTCGAGTTATTTCTGGATGCGTCCTCCTTATTTGCAAAATATTACTTGAGTACACTAACATGAAGGACATTGTGGGTTTTGCACCATGAAGGAAGTTCTATTTTGTAGGCGACTTTTCCAATCCGCTTCATGATGGATAATCTTTCGTATTATCTAATGGTTTTTTGTCGGAGAATTCACCATCACTAGATCTCCCACGTTGAGTTCTAGGAAACGAAGTTTTTGATCAACAGCCTTTTTGTATCATTTCTGTACTTTCTCAAGATAAATCCGAGCAATTTCGATATTTCATTTTTATTCTTGAGAGAAGCTCTTAGCTTAAGGAAACTTAGTACTTTGATCAATATCTACAGTATGAGGGAGCAACGGTTACTTTCCATTAAAAATATCAAAAGGCATTTTATTGGTGAAAGAGCTCTTTTGGGCATTGAAACAAATTTGAGCCGTATCTAAAAGTTTCACCCAGTTTTTTTACGAAGCAGAGATAAAGTGCTGAAGATATTCTTCCAAAGATAGAATTAAACCGCTTCATCATCCGCCGATTGTGGGTGAAAACAAGAACTCATACTCAAAGTTGAACCAAGAAGTTTGAACAACTCGGTCCAAAATGTGTTGGTGAATCGAGGGTCTCGATCACTGACTATATCTTTAGGCATCTCCCAGTATTTGACAATGTACTTGAAGAAGAGGCGAGTGGTCTCTTCGAAGGATACATACCTAGGTGTTGTGATGAATGTTGCATATTTTGATAAATGGTTCACCACGACGATAATTGTACCAGGATCTCCAAATGGTCTAGTTAGGACGGGAAGGGGCTCTAGTAAGCCCACCTTTATCTGATGGTCTGGTTTATATTGTTGACAAACCAAACAAGTTTTCACATAAGTCACAATTTCATCTCTCATTTGTGTCATTAGTATGCACACTGCAACATCGCAGAAGTGTGTTCATCTCCCTAATGTCCCACCCAAAGCGTGTCGTGGCATTCCGTTATTAAGGATTTTCTCATATATCCTCCTTTTGGTACATAGAGGCAATTTCATTTTATCTTCAATAGACCTTTATCCAGCCAAAACTGTTGAGTTTTTCCCGACTTGATGAGGTCGACCAAATAATATATTGCAGGGTCCTTCTCTAGAAGTGCCCGTATTCGGTCCATTGTGGTTGTAGTAACATCGCTCCTTGAAAGAGTAGCCATTGAGCAGATAGCAGCCTAGTCAGCCCTTTGAATGAGTGCATCTACTACATGATTGCTCGATCCAGCACGATACTGTAGTACAAAGTTGAACTCTAAAAGAAGTTCATGCCAACGAGCCTGTTTGCTCGAAAGTTTCGGTTATGATATGAAGTGACTCACATCAATATTGTCTGTCTTCACAATGAAAGGAGACCCAAGTAGATAGTGACGACATACTCTGAGGCAATGGACTACTTCCAACAACTCATTTTCATGCGTTAAGTAACGGTGCTCTGCATTATTTTGCTTTCGTCTCTCATATGCCAATGGATGCCCTTTTTGCATTAGAACTCTCCCAAGTGCAAAATCTGATGCATCTGTCTGCAATTCAAAAACTTTAGCCATATCTAGCAAGGCCAACACCGAATCTATCCATGTAGACTCCTTCAGTTTCTCAAAAACAACCTGGCATTGTGTCGAACACTCCCAAGCTTTTTCCTTCTTTGATAATTCAGTTAGTAGCAGTGCGATTTCTGAATATTCTTTCACAAAACTTCGATAGTAGTTGGCCAACCCGAAGAATGAGCGTACATCATGTACGTGCCTTGGAGATTGCCAATCTTTGATAGCCTTAACCTTCTTCGTATCTATGCAAACTTTTCCTTACTCGATAATGTGACCCAAAAATATGATTGAGGTTTGGGAGAATGAGCATTTCGATGGTTTTGCATAAAGTTCATTCTTCCGTAGCCGAATAAAAACTTTTCTCACATACTGCACAAACTTCTCGAGAGTCTCACTATAAATTATGATATCGTCCAAGTACACCTCGACAAAGTCATCTAGAAACCCGTGAATTACCTGATTCATCATCTTGTAGAACGTTGATGGAGCATTTGTCAAGCGAAAATGCATAACTTTGAATTTGAATGCTCTATATCTGGCTACCAATGTAGTCTTCGCTTCATCCCCTTCCTTGATTTAAATTTGCCACTATTTAGACCTTAGATCAATCTTTGTATAGTTCTTCGTGCTCAAACGGTCGAAATAATTCGCCACTAGCGAGGATAACTGATTTTCACTGTGATTTTGTTCAAAGCTCGATAGTTACAGCACATCCGAAGAGAAAATAGCACTAGAGCTCCATATGGAAATTTTCGTAGGTACAATAATCCAAATGTCCAGAATTTCAGCCAATTGCTTCCTAAGCTCCTCTAGCTCAAGTTGAGCCATGCAATATGGCGTCCTAGCAGAAGGCTTGGCACTTAGTATAAGCTCAATTCATGATCAATATCTCCATTGGGGGCAATCTTCTTGGCAATTTCTCTAGCATGACATTTTCAAATTCTCGTAGAAGTCTTCTAACAGGTTTTGGGATAGGGCCAGTTGCTTCCTCAATTTCTAGTTGAAGAGTGCACAAAAACGAGGGCTCATTCTGCTTAAAGCCTTTACTAAACTGCATGACTGAGATGCTATTCTCACCCATTTTCCCAACCAGCGTGGAGATGACACAGGACCTGCTCCCCATCATCATCAATGAATCAGAAAATGGCAACACTACTGACTTCGTATCTCGAAGAAACTCAAATCCTAAAATCAGCCTGAAGTCATCCATCTAAACTGTCGACAAATTAGTCTTTCCTTCAAAAGGACAACCTTTAATTTGCACGGACTTGGCTACTTCGACAATCAGTTGATCAACTGAGTTGATTGCATTGACTTTTCTGCTACCTTTCTCCAGCACAAGCCCGATACACTTTACTTTGGAACTTGAAAGGTAGTTGTGAGTGGTACCGATATGTACAATGGCCTTGATTGGTTTCTTATTGATCTTCACATCAATGTACATCAAACCTTTAGCCCTACAAATAAGAGGTTTTGATTCTTCTTTTTTCATCTTTTTCAGAGATACATCTAGGGATGACAAAAAGGTAGGGTCCCCCATAGACCAGTCGGCCCGACTTGTGAAAGCCTGGCCTTTGATGAGCCTGGGCAAGGCTAAAGGTAAATAAAGGGCCGAACTAGGCTCAACCCGTGAAATCCACGGGCCGGCCCGTGGATTGGTGAATAAAAATAAATTTTTTAACTTCTACAACTATAAAAAAATTTCACATGGGCCCGTGTGGCCCACGAGCCACGGGCTGGTCCGGGCCCATGTTTTTTGTTGCTCAGCCCGTCACTTCACAGGCCGAGCTGGGTCTACCCAGCTCATTACCATGCCTAGATACATCGTCTTTTTTAGTCACCCAGTACGATATTGTACTACAATAGTGAGAGAATGCCCCAATGACCTCGTCTTCTTTAAAATCGGCCTCGCAATGACTGCTGGCCTGCAGAACGTGTTGCTTCATACCCGATGCTCTACTTGTCAATTGGCTCAACACATTCACAAACTATTTCTACGAGCAATCCTTCACCCGATGAGGCCCACTGCATAAAAAGCACCTATCCTTTCTAGGACTAATCCTTGGTTTGCTCTCTGGCACATTTCTTTTGTTCTAGTGGCCACCCTGATGGTTGGCCTGATTTTCTCCTTTATGGTGAGAGTAGCGTTCTTTCCTATTTGAGTTCGATGTGGGCTTAAAGGATCTATTTCTCCCCCTCAGGATTGACTATTTACTGGCAGCTGCTTCTTTCTGGGTTCAGATTGATAGTCTATCAAGCATTTGGCAGTTATCATTGTCGTCCTTACATCAGCCACCTTCTATCTTTGGAGTTCGATTCTTACCTATAGTTTTAGCCCTTCCATGAAAGTGAAGAGCTTATCCTTTTCAGACATGTCTCAGATGTCCAGCATATGCCTTGAAAAGTTTTCACATAGTCCCAGATGGAGCCAATATGTTTTAGTTCTCGTAGTGCCTATCGGGCCTGATATTCCATAATTTCTGGGAAAAACTGTGTTTTGATCGCTTCTTTGAGGAGTCCAATGTATCTATCTGGCCTGTTGGCCTGAATATCAGCATATTTTATGCGTCACCATAGTTTTGCATCTCCACCCAGATACATAGTAGCCGTTGTCACCCTTTTTGCCTTGTTTTCAATATTAGCGGTAAGAAAGTATTGTTCTATGTCAAACAAGAAGTTCTCGACATCCTTCGCGTCGCACGCCCAATCATAGGTGCACGGTTTTAGAATTCAAAGCTTAGGTTCATATTCTTGTGAAGGGACTTGCCTATTGCCAACTGCACGTTGAAGTATCCGCAACTGAAGTCTCATGGCTTCCATTTTTCTGCAGATCGGGAAGGATTCCAATAGCATCAGTTATCATTGCGCAAATCATTTGGCTCTCATTCATCTGGATGTTTAATTCGTAGATGTTCGCCTCTGCTATCTCAACATTTTCCTCAAGGGTCTTAACAGTGTCGCATAACGTAGCAGTTTGCCCATCGAGCGCATATAGGCGCTGTTTAGTACTCTTTTGTGATCCACCACCTCAATGGTGTGTAATGATAGCCCAAGAATAACTAACCAAGAGGGGAGTGAATTGGTTTTCTCAAACTTTTTCGAAAAATATTCTCAAAATATGATATTTAAGAAATGAAAATTAATCCACAAAAAAATAAGCACAATATAAGTAAATAAAAGGGAAGAGAGAGTGCAAACAATATTTTTATGGAGATTCGATCTAACCAATTATCTACGTCTCTCGTTACCAAGCTCTCCAATACGGCACGGCCTTTCCACTATTTTGATTGACTTATGGTGCAATCCAAACCCTTACAATGTATCCGGTGACTTACAAACTCATAGGTCAACATGTAATGCATTCGGATCCATCGCTTTCTTCTCGAGGGTCGTGAGCCTGACTATGATACCAACTATCACTGGGCATCTTTCTTTCTAATACCAACTACCTCTTATAATAACTTAAGTAAGAAAAATCTAACTTACGGGAATAGATATTTAAAAGATGAGGAATCATAATAAATATTTACAAATAGTAGGGTTCTTTAACAATTGAAATAAACTATTATAAATGAAAAGAACTAAGAACTGAAACTAATATTTACAACGTGCAATCGAAGTTGGACAAACTACGACTGCGAGTGGTGTCGGGGGGCTAAGTGTAGATGCAGGTCCAGGCCCTGACACATAGGCAACTCGCATAAGTGCAAGGCCACTAACTCGGGAGTTGAGAGGCCGATTAGTTTATACATAGAAGGGTAAGTATTTGTTTGGTAAATTTTTTTGTAGATTATAAATCGTATGTCTTACGGGATGTGTAGATTAAAAATGAATAAAAGTTGTGGATTTTATTAAATATGTGAATAAAAATGATGTTTGACAAACTAATAAACATTTATAAACACTTTCAAACATGCTATAAATAATATATGTAGGGGGATTCAATACTTTTAACATAGAACTTCCCACAATCCATATTCCAGACTTTAACATTGGAGTACCCACGCTGGAGCCATTCAGCACTAATTCTAACTCCATTAGTTTTGAAAACAAGCAATGCAAGAAAGACGCCCACGAGCTAGGAGAAAGAATTGTGGAGAGAGACCGTCAAATTTCCTAAGAAAAACAACCATGTCATGTCTGGTTTGACTAGCTAGACAAAGTTAAAGACGAGATATTCTAAGTAGAGAGGAGATTACATTCTAAGAAGGATTAGAGAGGAGATTAAATTCCAAGTTACTGGTAATCAATGAGTGAAGTTACTTGGCAGTTATTAAAGTACAACTTGAAGTAACACAACATGTACTGAATGTACCTCCAAATATTAGTAAGCTTCCAGGAGATTTCATTATTAATTATCGTTAATTATTTGTTTAGTGGAAATATTTATTTTAATCTGAAATATCTGCCTCTGAGCTGTAATGTTGTATTTCAGAGGGACAGTTGAAAACGTACAATTAGACAAAACAGAAATATTTAATGATTAATTAGCTATAATAAGGATTATTAAGTACAGCCAGCAATCCCATGTTAGATCTGGAAGTAATATAAATGATCTTTATAAGATTATTCAAAGAAACTATGTGCTAATACAAGGTTGTTTCTGGTGTTTGGGGCACCTGTTTAGGGACTGATTATTGAATTAATGCTAAAGTTACAACCCGTTAAAATTACCTAAAAACCAGCCCCTTTGATCCCAAAAGTGGCTGGCTTCAACCAAAATCTGCCTAGTCATTCCAAAATCGGCTGATTCATGCTAAAGTTTTCTTTTTCGTTCGAAGTTTTAACCATTAACCCTTTACCGTCTTCAACGTCTTCAAATCAGTGCCCCGACCTGTTTTAAAACATTGATATTGTCCAATCAATCTGAATGAATGATGAACATCAATCAATAACATATATATAAACAAGTTGTAATTAAAATAAAAGTGATTGGTATTTAAAGAATTCTTTACTGCCATTGCAGAATTTATATAGTGAGGCTGGCAGGCAGTGTCTGAAGAAACAGAAGGGTTGTTGTTACCATTTCTCCCGGATAGGCTTACAGAGAGATTTAGATCCGATCAAATTGTTTCCTTCTCAAAACACATTACACATCTGTAACAGAACAACAGGATTCTTAAATTTTATGTTTCTTGGTCTTTTTTCGGATTATACTAAGTCCCACATGTCTGATTCCTATATGTCATTCAATTCAATATTTGTATCCTCACCCCCACACTGTGCATGCACCCACATTGTCCTGGATCAGGCCAATCTAACAGCGTATATATTTTTTTTTTATAGATTTGGTGATAATTGAATTCTGGAATTTGTGTTTATCTCTTTTAAAAGTTTAAATTTTTTAAGAGAAGAAATGTACTTATACCATCTCCAATGCACTCCGTCTATTGCTTTTTAAACGTGCCACATAAGTATATATAGACGGAGTCTTAAAAGACTCTCTCCAATGCATGCTGACGAGGATTCCGTCTAGTTGATTTAGCACACCAAAAATAGACTCCGTCTAGAAGTCCGTCTAAATTTAGACGGACTTCTAGACGGAATGACTCAGCAAATTTAAATCAATCTCAGCATTTTATTAAAAAAAAAAAATCCAGACAAGGAAAAATATAAATTGAAAACCTGCCAATTTTAAAAAAAAAAATGCCACATAAACGGTAATATTAATTTTAGACAGAACCTATTGGAGACGAATTTATAATTTGACCGTCTATTCAATAGCCGTAGTGCCACATGGACTGGAAGTCTGTTTATTTTATCTGCCACATAAATTACGATAGACGGAGTGTATTGTAAATGCTCTTACTTAATTTTAAATTTAGTCTTTGTTTGATCAACTTTTTAACTCATCAAACTTCAATTTTAACCACTTATTTCATGGTACCCACAACTTTTATCAATGTTTCAATTACACATTACACCGACTTTTATCAAAATTTGCTAAAAATTTTTCAAAAACTTTATCAAATTAACAAGCCACTAGTGTTCATATGCTCCCTGTGGAGGTTGGATTTAGGTTGTTTTGATCCATGTGCAATTTTCGTAAATGAGTAACGACATATCATCTTAGAGCTTAAATTTAGAGATGAGGTAGATTTATTTATTTTGAAAATTTTATAAAAAGTTTTGAGTTTATTTTTCATTGTAGTGTTACAAAGGAGCAAGTTTGCATGGATCAGATACTGGCCATGCTTAAACTTGACTGATGTATAATACTACTCATCTTGCCATATACTTTGACTGGTCCCAAGAAGAATGGGCATGCACAGGATATGAAAATTTCCAGTTTTTAATCAGACAATTTTGAGTTCATCTCATGTAGACACAACTTTTTCCATGCTGCAATTTTTCACATGGCTCAGTTGCCTGTAAGCATTTTGATTGAGCAAAATGAACAATGGAGCCATGCCATATGATTGACTTGTGATAAAATTATTTTTTAAGTACTTATAAGTTGTGAATCTTGTGAAAAGTGTGGATAATAAGTGAGTAGTAAGTTATAGATCCTACGACATGTATAGAATAAAATATAAATAGCTAATTTGATCAGCCTAAATTACAATTTAAACACAGACAAACAAGCACTGATGAGTGCCAAAGGAAAATATGAGAGGTAAATTGGCAAGCACCACTTGGAAGACATCATTTAATGTAACGCTCTGAAGTACTAGCCAGTGGCCGATCTAGAATTATTGATTTGGAGGCAATCGTCGGTCGTATGATAGTTGACAATGTTACATCGATCAACGACATGACATTAGTTGACACATGGATGTATTTGAAGAAAGAATAAAGTTACTTATTTTTATTCAAAAACTCTGTTAAAAAAACATAAAAGTAATCAACTTTAAAATTACATTAAAATAGAAATAAAATAACGATGAAAGTAGAAAAAATGAATCAATATTTTATTTAAGTAAAATCAATGTTTGAATATAAAACACTCAAAATCGGGAGAAAAAAAAAAGGAGAATTGGAAAATTTCAAATGTAGTTTTAACTTTTAACCTAAAGAATCTATTCATTTGGTGTGCTTATTTAGTTTTGTCGTGCAATTTTGGCTTCTTTTTTTTTTTCAACCTTGGTGGTTGACATGTTCAGATTCATCTATAATACCGCTTAATATAATTTGCTTAGTTATTTCAGTGGTAGTAATTGATTTAATTTAAATTAATGGAATGATAGATTTATACGCATGATGGTGAGTAATTTGATGCTCCATAAATTGAATACATGGTTGATTATGATAGTTTTACGTGTGGGCCAAGAAAAAAGGAGAAGAAGTTGATGGAATTTTACGGAAATTGGTGCAATGGTCTTTAACTTTTGCCTTTAGTGCTGAAATGGTCCTTAAACTTTATTTTTTGGTACATAAGTCCCCAACCTATGTGTTTAGGTGCGTAATTGGTCCTTATTTGATAAAAAAAATAAATATACCTTTATTTTTAATTAGAAAATTTTTCAATTGGATTCATAACCTTTGTAAAAAGTAAAAATAGGTCCGATACTTTTATTTTTTATGAAAAATTAAAAGAAACTAACAAATTGATAATATACTAAATTATTTTGTATATTTTACGAACTGTTATAAAATAACTAAAATTTAAGCTCATAATTATTAACAAACGTGTTAATTAAAAGAAAAAAATTGTATATTTGGTCTCCAACCATTCAAAAATATAAGGGATATATTCATAACTTTTAAAAATTACACCGAACATCCCCTACGTTTGAATAAATAGGCATGATATGTCCTTTATGACAAAATTGACATCCCCTTTAAATAAAAAACAAGAAAAAAGAAAAAAAAATGATTGAAAAATAACCAAATGTACCCAAAAAATAAAAATCAACAAAGATGTAATCGTTTTTATCAAACTCCAAAATCCAAAATTCAAAATCCTCCACTACTCCCAAAACCTAAAAATCCCAAGGTGGTCATCTTCAGCCATTGCCATTTTCTGATGCAATGACATTGATTAGAGAAAGACGAAAAAAGGAGTATCCAGCTACAGAACTAGAATTCCTTGGAAAGTTTGATGAGAAATTGGACAGGTCAAGTTTCAGTTTGTGTGTTTTCGGTTCGCTGCTTTCTTAACTTTCAATTATTCCATCGGCTATGTTTGAGGCTGTGAACAATGTCCAATATGAAGAAGCTACTGGCTGGTCCATTACAGATCAACAATTTTGTAGAACAAACACTTTTATAATGAAATTCCCGTCCTTCAGGTCGAAGCATGGTTTGCCCCACCTCCAATTCCAGCAAATTATTACCTTTCACTAGAAACAAATTGATAGAGCGGACTAAGTGCTTGAAACTCACGTTCTGTTGTTGCTCAGGTTATTTAGCAATTCAAACATGGAATAGTGAAGAGGATTCAACACTTCCATTAGTTAAACTCGGATTGGCACGGGTGGCCAATAAACAACTCGGATGCTGGATACAATTATACAACATCACTCAAACATTTACAAAAACGAAAGAGGGTTCAATTGCTGCCAAGGCAACTATTCAAGACATAAGGAAAATTGGAAACCAAATGGCAAATTCAGACCACCAGTGGGCTTCAGATTTCCTTGTCTTCGGCTTTAAATCCAAAC
The DNA here is from genome assembly GCA_023638005.1 of Forsythia suspensa. Classification (NCBI taxonomy): domain Eukaryota; kingdom Viridiplantae; phylum Streptophyta; class Magnoliopsida; order Lamiales; family Oleaceae; genus Forsythia; species Forsythia suspensa. The sequence continues at coordinate 27,743,501 of CM042666.1, read as the reverse complement.
CCCCAACTGTCCTGAAGGCATTTGACATGGTTGCCTTTATCAAGAAAACAAATGCGTTGATAAAGAAGTGGGTGGTGGATTTTGGATTTTGGATTTTGGATTTTGGATTTTGGGATTTGATAAATAAGATGACATCTTTGTTATTTTTTATTTTTTTGAGTACATTTTGTTATTTTTCAATCATTTTTTTTTCTTTTTTGTTATTTTTTTTTTAATTTAAAGGAGAGGTCAATTTTGTCATAAAAGACCTACCATGCATATTTTTTCAAATGTAGTGAATGTCCAGTGTTATTTTTAAAGGTTAGGGGGTATATCACTTACGTTTTTGAATGGTTAGAGACCTAATGTGTCATTTTTATTATTAAAATTATTTATTATTATTAAATAATCATATTATTTAAAATTTAAACTTTAATAATATCGTTATAACATAAAAAGAAAAATAACTTTGTCACAAACTTGATACTCATATATTTTTATTTAATTGAATTAGTCATTTATTAATTACAAATATTAGAGCTCAAATTGTATTACTCATATTTTAATTTATCGTTCTAAAATAAAGAACACATAATATGTAAATTAGTTTTTATTAGTATTTTTATGTAATAAAAAGATAATAAAATTAGTTCAATGTTATAAAATTATATACACCATTTTATTATTTATTTAACTTAATTTTTATTCAAGTTTTTCACATCACATAGCAATTATATATTCCTAAAGAGTAATAATTTTATATTTTTCTCTTATAAAAAATTTAATTGATACGACTTAGTTTTATATTTAATATGCTAAATTAAATATTATTTAATAAATATATCGGATTTATTTGTACATTTTGTAAAAAGTTAGAATCTAATTGCAATTTTCTTTGATTAAAACTAAAGGCATTTTTATTTATTTTTAATCAAATAAAGATCAATTTCACAACAAAACACATATGTTAGAGACTGTTATGCCAAAAAAAACAAATGTTAGAGACTCTTTCACACTGAGGGCAAAGGTTATGAACTATTTGCACCAATTTTCTTGGAATTTTATGTAAAAAAGAGTAATTAGGCAAATTGAATTAAAGGTTGGGGATTCAAATGACCGATTTTAAGGTTGATGATGTATTTTTTTATAGATGCTAAAGGTTAAAGATTAATAAAATGGAAAATTAATAGTAGGGCCAATGGGAATTGAACCCAGGTATGAGTAAAAAATGCGCCGTGTTTGATAGTGGTGGAATTATTTTTTAAGATCTTAGGGTGTGTTTGATTGGCAATGGTGGAAAATGGTGGAAAATGAAAATAATTTTCATGTAAGGTGGAAAAAAAAAAAAAAAAACCAAAATGGCGAGAAAACATTTTCCAAGAAAGTGGCCAAATCCATGTTTTAAGTGATTGTACCTTAGAAAACATTTTCTTTTTATACCTTCTATCAAACAGTCAAAGTTGAAAAATATTTTACACTAAATATTGACATTATTTTTCATGGATGTGATATTTTCTATGGAAAATGGTGCAATCAAACACAGCCTTATATTATAAGTTGTTGGTGAATGTGTGAATAAAAAATGAGTTATAAGTTGTGGGTCCTATGAAATATGTGAATAAAAAGTATGTTTGACCAACTGAAATTATAATTTAAGTATGCCCAAAACATATGCTTAGACAGTCGATTGCCTGCCTCATTTGAAATTTCAAATGAAATCTTTCAAATTTATTTTTTAAAATTACCTAACAGCTAATATCACAGAAAAAAAAGAATATTATTTTTTAATACATTTTTCATCCATAATTAGTACACTTTCACTCATAATTTTTCCACACTTCTCTACTTTTCAATCTTCTATCTGCAAGCAATTTTCATATATCAATCTCTAGTAGTATAAAATTGTAATTGTCCTTTATATAGAATTCATTATTCTCTGTTACAAATTTAATCTTCCACTTGTTCTCTTCAACTTAATTTGATTGTTATATTTTCTTCCATATTTTCAATGGACCCCAAATTTTTGACAACGTCAACAAGGAGATAAACCAATTCATCAGTAGTTCGAACACTCCAAATGAGGATATTAATGCTTTGAATTATGTTTCAAATCCTGATGGTGGCATACAAATTGAACGAATCATATTACTATTGACTTAGAAAAGGATTTTGAAGAATAATAAATGGTGTCCACCAAAAAACCCAAGGGGGTGCTGAAAAACGAGAAACAACTTTTGAGTGTTGGCAATATTTTATGTTGACTTTCAAAAATGGCTGCCAACAGAAATTTCAAGCCTCATCTTTCTACTTGTATTTTCCTACACACTTAGACCGCCACGTAGTTTAACCAACCACGTAGATAAATCTAGTAACAGGTGGATATGATACTAAAGTGAGAGAGGAACACACTATGGCTGATGTATTGGCTTGAGGACCCATAACTAACAATTTATCAGATGGTTATGATTACTTGAGAACACTTACCATAGAGGAATTTGTTTTATTTTTTGAGAGAGAGTTATAATTTCAACATCCTTTTCTTGTGGAAATGGGTTTGATATTTATGGGCAAACTCTAACTGATTGTCTCTCCTTTGATGTGCGACAAGTGGTTCAATCCGGAGAGTCCTCGCATCACATCTTGAGTGTCACATCATTGGCTTTAATGAGGAGGTCCATTTCAGCTGCACACTAGGAGGCTAGGACTGTGGCAAGCCCCATTGGCAGGTTGTCCTATCAGTCTTTTCAAGTCTGATTCGCAGAGTGGTAGGGGAAGCTTTCTCAACACGCAATCAGGGTCGGGCTTTGATCACCTCGTCTCCTCAGCCTCCTCGCATGATCCTCATCGGCATAAAATAATAGAATCTTCCTCTTATTCTCATCTTCCTAAACTTCCTCGGCATAAAGAGAAACAGCCTAGAAGAAGAAAGTGACAGTCTACTAAAAAGGTTTGACTTTGATCATACCCACGTGGAGCGCCACGTGGGATTGTTGCATAACAATGGTCTCCCAAGTTCAGGACCTCCATTATTTACAAGGGGTGCTGAACTTAGTAATGAGGCATTTTCCTGCCGACACGAGTTCGGCAAATGACAAGTCCGCATTTAGAAGAGAAGAGGCTCCACAGCAGAATATGGGGTTGTTGAGGAGTCAACAAAGGTACGCCGCGTGCAGTTGGTGGTGATATAAGAGGGATGCGTTGTGCGTATTAATATTTATAGTCCCACAAGTTTAGGATTTCCGTCATTTATGTGAGGGGCTGAGCTTGACGTGGGGGCGAAGTCCCTCCTAGAAGAGGCAGTGCAGCAGAGGCGAATCTCCAAATGGAAGATGCTGGCTGCGGAAGAGCCTATTCGATGCCGGTCGCGCTTTGCAAAGAGGTGGGTGTCGCATAAAGCATTAATAACTGAGCCCACGAGGCGCGCAATGATTGGGTGTAGTGTCGCACGTCTCTTCGGACGTGCTGAAAAGACAGCTGCATGTAATTATGGCATTAAACTTTGGATGCTTTGATTTTGCCAAGAAAACAACCTCCCACGCGCACGTAATAGGCACGTCTGCATCATGGCCATTTATTGAGATGCTCGTTGGCGCCCTTTGGTATTCCAGGGCTGGGATGGCCTCAAGGCTCCAACAGTGCAAATAAATGTTGATTAGATCCAACAGTTACAATTCATTGATCCTCGCCTATATATAAAGGATAGGTCCATTTTCACAATTTCATTGCGCGATAATGAAAGAGCAATTTTGATAGAATCATTACGTTCATTGCATTCCGGCAAGAATCCTCCGGCGTTTGCTTCTCCAATTGCAATTTCGTCAAAGACCTAGATTTAGGTAAACACCTCTCCCCAAGAACCTTTATTTATTCAATTTCTTAAGCGTTGTTGACAATGTTCGTAAACCTCATCGAGGGAGAGGCTTCTGGACGTATTGAGAGTGAGGCATTCCCTCCTATGTCCCTGTCTATGGCCAATGTGCTGCTTATTGATAAGTGCATTTTGTGCACTTATTCGGACCTTTAAACTAAGCTTTTATCCCGTCAGTTTATTAAATTTCTACTTAATTTAGTGTATTATTGCTTCTATTTCAGTTTGGATCCGTTTGTGAGCAATTAGAGAAGATTGGACAAAAAGAGCAACAATTTGGCAAATATTTAGAGAATATGTGAACTCAAATTCACTCAATTGGAATTTGAAGGACCATGTTAGAGGCTATTGGAAGATCTAAGGACTAAAAGAAGACAAAGTGGAAAGATGGAGGACTAAAGGCGAATTTTAGAATAATCAAGCCGGGCGACTGCCCAACAACATCAAACGAAAGCAGAGACGTGTTGCACATACCTGGGCGATCCGCCCAGGGTAAATTCTGCTGCGGAGATTTTTATTTCCTTTCAGAATTCTAATCTAATTAGGTAACTTTTGGCCCACGATTTTAAGGATTTTTGAAGATCTTTTAGGGCACAATTAGGGAAGTATATATATGAGTTATTAACTCATAACAAGTGTGAAGTTTTGGAGAGAAAAACGGGAGACAAATCAAGAAACGAAGATCAAGATTTCATCTTTTAAGAATTCAACGAAGATCAAGTTCAAGATTTCATCTCTCAATTATTTATTCATATTCGGGTGATGGCTTCCATATTTTATTTTTATTTTTATTTTTATTTTCTTCTTCTTAGTATGTTAGACTAGATTTATTTTAGTACTAGGATCATGATGAAATTTGTGTCATGAATATTTAATTCTTCGAACCTAGTTTTTGATATTTAAGCTCGTTTTTAATTTTGAATAATTGATATTGATTTCTCTTCATCTACAATTATGTCTTCATCTAAAATTATGTGAGCAATAGTTGTATGATTCTTGTGGCTTGTTTTACCTTCGAGAGATGGAAAATAGGTTATACATAGTATCAATTGTCGTAGAGTTCGATAGGGGATAGAGATATACCGTTATGCTTTACGCGATCTTTAAGTATTCACAAATTCTAATGTATTCTTATATGTTCGCATTCGTCTTAGAGATATAGTCTAGTTACATATAGGAATATGTTTAATTCTACTCGAGAGAGATTGTTAAACAAATTAGAAATATTGATCTTCATAATTAAATCATGTTATCAAATTCAATAGCTTGGGTTAAAGAGAATTGGTATAAGTGGATTCGGGATCCTAATATGCTTTTCTTTTCTTTTCTTTTCTTTTCCAAAGTTAAAGTAATTCTTATCTAATTTAATTTCTTATTTATTTAAATTATAATTATTTATTATTTTTTGTTAAGATTTTAATTAGTTTAAGTAAACAAACTTTCAAAAGTAATTTGATTCGGTTAAGGTTATTATAATTGAAATTGAACTATCTAAATCTTTATGGATACGAACTTGGACTCATAATCTACTTTATTACTTGTGCGATCCGTACACTTGCAGAATATTAAATATCTAAAATCGCTGACAAGTTTTGGGCACCGTTGCCGGAGATTTAGTTTTAGTTCTTTTTCAGTTATTTTAACACTAATTCGAACTTTATTTATTTCATTTTTTAAAATTATTATTATTTTTTGTTTATTTCAGTGTTCAATTTATCTCTTTTCAGATCACAATACAAGATGGAAGACCATGAAATTGATGAGGACAATATGCTTGTTGGAGACTTCTTCGCAATGCATTAGGCTAATATAGCAAGATATGATGAAATTTATGAAATTGATTAGGACAACATGCTTGTTGAAGATTTTGTCACATTGCAGCATGCTAGTATAGCAAGATATGATACAACTTTTGAGATTGATGAGGAAAACATGCTTGTTGGAGATTTCTTCACAATGCACTAGGTTAATACATCGAAATATAATGCAACGTCTGAGATTGATGAGGAAGTAGAGACTATAACGGTGTTTTATGCAAAAATAGATTCTTTAGCACACAAAACAGAGAACATGTCACATTCAGTCTATGCGATTCAAAGGAAGAAATCAACTTGCGAAGAGTGTGAGGCAAATCACAGCACATCCGAATGCCCGATTCTATCACAGCAACTCGAGTAAGCCGAATATGTTCAAGGTGGTCAATACCTACAAGATAATCCATTATCCAATACATTTAATCCAGAATGTCTTAATCATCCAAATTTTTCTTGGAGGATAATTACAATAATATCAGACTACAAAGTCCTCAGTTCAGCAGCCAGAAAAGAGAAATTCACTAGAAGACATATTTAATAAATTCATGGAGACCGTTGAACGGTGCATAGAATCTAATAATCAGTTCATGAGAAAGATGGAGACCTCTTTTCAAAATCAAGGCGCTTCAATAAAGAATCTCGAGACACAAGTGGATCAGATAGCAGTTGCTATATCAGACAGAGTACAAGGTACATTGCCAAGCAATACAGAGTTGAATCCCAATGAAAGTGTTATAGCTGTTACTACCAGAATTGGGGTTCAATTACCAAAAATCCATGTAAAGAGAACAGTTGCAAATAAAGAAAAGATATCGTCCATGATAAGGAGCACGTGGAACAAACTGAGTAGCCAGCAGATATTAAAGAGAGTTTAGATATACCACAGGTTAAGGCAACCGTTCCTATCAAACCATATGAGCCTCCGACTCCTATCTTTCTTCTAAAATTGATTTTGTGATCAAGTTCGATGAGGAAGTTGAAGTTTTCGTAGTTGTGTTCGAGAAGGTGCTACACTAAAATCATATTTTTATGAGGAGCACAAATTTAAATTTTTTAGGATAAACAAAAAATAGTGCAAAGTCAATAGATGCAAGCAAAGACGGTCCTCCAAAGTACTATTTAAAGTACCGTAAAGCAACCAGACAATAAGTCAAGCTAATGACTATGACATCATCTTTTGACCAAGAGTCTCAGCACTACATCTGAGTCCACTTCAACCGAACCTTCAACCAGCCAAATCCATCTTCTCCACATCTATCTCTGGGGAGTAACTGGTCTCTTTTCTCCTTTATTTGTTTTTTTTATTATTACATTAGGGACAATGTAATGTTTTATTTTGGGATGGGTTAAGTATCAGGATACTTAATTATTTTGAATTTGTTTATTATTCGAGTCTATATAACTGCAAATTTCATTTTTTTAAAAAAAATAGTTATTGTTGAACATCTTACTGCAAATGATAGTATTTGTTTGAAATTAAGTATATTTTTAGTTAGAATATTAGACAACACTCATTGTATTTTTACTTGAATAATTATCCATGTTAGATTAGATTAACAGAGCACATAGCCACTATTGACTTATCACTTATTAGAAACATGACTTGAGTGTATGGGTTGATATTATTGATTTAGGATTATTATGAAAAATTCTCTTCTTAAATTCTTATACTAGTAACCAAATTGTTTGAGAATAGTTTGGGAGTGTTAAAGTTAGTACATGTGTTTGTAGAATTTTGATGGTTTGGATTTTCTGAATCTCATCATTGGTTGAATAGGTTGTAGTCAAAGAATCTAAATTGAGCACTACTCACTGCTGATAAAAAAAAATATAAAATAAAATATCTGACTCGAACAATTAAGCAAGTTAGGGTATTTTAAAATATGGTGCCCTATGTCCTCTGACTTTGGAGTCATCGGCCCAAAGCTTGTTACATGAGTCACCAAAAAAAATTAAATTACATCTTCACTTCTCTTATAGCCTGTGAGACTCGAGAAATTAAGTCCGTTAGGGTATTTCAAAACCTGGTGCCCTATGGTCATTTGACTTGGGAGTCGTCGATCCAAAGTTCGCTACAAGAGTCACATAGAAAGATTGTGAAAGAGATTTATTTCACATGATGTAAGATTGTTTATTTTAATTAAATAAAATCAAAAGAGTTAGAAGTGCTCGGTAAGGATTGCTAGGTTAGGACCTCAGAGACTGAAGATGAGAATTTAGAAAATCACTCACCATCCTAGTTCTAGGAATACAAGTTTCTAATTTTTACCACTTTATTTGAAAAAGCCTTGTGTTGATCAGTAGGAACCAAATTTATTAAAACACCTCGGGATTGGAGAGAAAAGTATTAGAAGTGTGTAATTTACTAGAGGTGTAAGAAATAAATAACTACAAAAGATTTGAGATTGTTAAAATATCAACAACACAATATTGGTCGTGGTCTAATACAGGTGTAAGTTCAATTTTTGACTATTCACACACTCACAAAAGGTCGAGCATCGGATAAGTAAAAATTTATTTTTTATTGTTTAATCTCTTTTTAAAAGTGTTGCTTTATATTCGAACTTGAGACAGATGGTAAGAAATTTAACATAAACTCAATTTATGTTAATTCTTTTAGCTTAGTTTAAAATTGTAGTTTATTTTTATTTTTGTTCGAGTACGAACAAAGGTTTAGTTTGGGGGTGTTTGATAAGTGCATTTTATACACTTATTCAGGCCTTTAAACTAAGTTTTTATCCCATCATTTTATTGAATTTTTACTTAAATTAGTATATTATTTCTATTTCAGTTTTGGATCCATCTGTGAGCAATTGGAGAAGATTAGACGAAAAGAGCAACAATTTAGCAAATATTTAGAGTATATGTGAACTCAAATTCACTCAATTGGAACTTGAAGGACCATGTTAGAGGCTATTGGAAGATTTAAGGACAAAAAGAAGACAAAGTGGAAAGATGGAGGACTAAAGGCGAATTTTAGAAGAATCAAGTCAAGCGATCGCTCGACAATGTTGGGCGGCGCCAACAACATCAAACGAAAGCACGAAGGTTTTGCACATACCTGGGCGATCGCCCATGCTAAATTCTGCCGCAGAGATTTTTATTTCCTTTTAGAATTCTAATATAGTTAGGTCACTTTTGGCCCACGATTTTAAGAATTTTTGAAGATCTTTTAGAGTACAATTAGGGAAGTATATATATGAGTTATTAACTCATAACAAATGTGAAGTTTTGGAGAAAAAAACGGGAGACAAATCAAAAAACGAAGATCAAGATTTCATCTTTCAAAACTTCAACGAAGATCAAGTTCAAGATTTCATCTCTCAATTATTTCTTCATATCCGGGTGATGGCTTCCATATTTTTTTTTTCTTCTTCTTAGTATGTTATGCTAGATTTATTTTAGTGCTAGGATCATGATGAAATTTGTATCATGGATCTTTAATTCTTTGAACCTAGATTTTTATTTTTAAGCACGTTTTTAATTCTAAATAATTGATATTGATTTCTCTTCATCTACAATTATGTGCACAATAGTTGTATGATTCTTGTGGCATGTTTTACCTTCAAGAGATGAAAAATGGGTTAAACATAGTTTCAATTGTTGTTGAGTCCGATAGAGAATAGAGATATACTGCTATGTTTTACGTGATCTTTAAGTATTCACAAATTTTAATACATTCTTGTATATTCGCATCCGTCATAGAGATATAGTCGGGTCATATATATAGATAGGTTTAATTATACTCGGGAGAGATTGTTAAACAAATTAGAAATATTGATCTTCTCATGTTGTCAAAATCAATGGTTTGGGTTAAAGAGAATTGGTATAAGTGGAGTCGGGATCCTAGTACACTTTTCTTTTCTTTTCTTTTCCAAAGTTAAAGTAATTCTTATCTAATTTAATTTTTTATTTGTTTAAATTATAATTATTTATTATTTTTAGTTAAGATTTTAATTAGTTTAAGAAACAAACTTTCAAAAGTGATTTTGAATCAAAAGTTTAATCGAATCAAAAGATATTTGATTCGGTTAAGGTTATTATAATTAAAATTAAACTATCTAAATCTCCGTGGGTACGATACTTGGACTCATAATCTACTTTATTACTTGTGCGATCCGTACACTTGCGGAATATTAATAATATGAAATCGTTGACACCTATCTGAGGTGTAGACACCTCTACGGGTGAGGAGATGGCTATAACTTCCATACAGAGGCTGATTGGGAGCGGGGATATCCCTAGTGTCGTCCATGTCATATGGGTCGCCATGGATGTCCAATCAATAATGGTGGAGGCGGATTTGGTTCATTGAGGGAGTCGTACAAGGTCTCTGACGACATTGAACTCATGATCCCGGGGCCTCATGAGCAGGCCTATTTCTCGAGGAGGAGGTGTATTGCTTTACACTTTCATTCATTTGTGGCTGGGATGAGGTTTTCCCTGCATCTCTTCTTCTGAAGAATTCTACGGACGTATGGCTTAGCTCCAACGTAGGTGGCTCCCAATGGGTAGAGCCAAATGGCTGGAGCCTGCAAGCACTCATTCGATCTGGATATGCCTCTCCATAAATTTCAGACCATATACTTGCCAAAGAAAATATCGAAGAAGAAGAGCAATGAGGAGGAGCCCGGCTGGTACTATTTCGATCTATGGAGAGCTCATAAGCCTCTGGTGACTAATTGCCCCTCCTCCATCAAGAAATGGAATGAGTTATGGTTCTGGGTGACGGATAACTGGCAGAGGGTGGACGACGACCCCGAACTAGACTTGGATATCCCAAGTGTTTACGGAATAGCTAGTGAATGGGATAGGAGAAACTGGTTGCCTTTGATGTTGAATTTTGTGTGTTTCCTATCTGTTTTCTTTTTATTATTGTAGACGCTCTTCCTTGGTGCGAGTTATTCAGTGACTAGCTTGAGGTATTTCGGTCAATTTATCAGGAGGCTCTGGTGAATAGGCGGTACGAGTTTATTTTGAACAGGCATCGTTGCTTGATTGAATTGGGTCTGATGGCCTTGAGAGGTAATAGCCCTTGTACGATTTTGCGTTTTATCAAAGTGTTTGTCTGTTGAGACCGCCTCTAATGATATGTTTTTCTTTGGCAGCTGATGCCAAGAAAGATCAGCGAGGTCGTTGCCACCAGGATCCTTAGAGGATACAAAGAAGAAAAAAATAATTGAGGATATCAGTCGCAAGGCGACTAGGAAAAAGGCTGACAAAGCCGATAAGGTGGAGGCCACCGAGGGAGAGGAGCCCCTGGAAAAGAAAAGGAAAGTGGGACCCCAAGAACGCCCCAAGATAACGCTAAAGAAGCTAAGTGGGAGTGGGTCATCGACCGGGACCACCTCGTCCATTCCTGCAGGGCCTACCACACAGCCGAGGAAGAAGGTGATCGAGATTGTGGAGGACAATGTCCTTTGTAACCCACCACCTCTATAGAGGACACTCTTGGTCACGCTAACTGGGGTGGTTATTTTAGATGCTCCTCTTCATTGGCCTCAGTCAGCCGGGATGGATTTCGATTCCAAGAAAAAACTAAGGGAGTTGATCGAGGCTCCGGGGGAAAGGTTTTCCGACGACTCTGTACGCAACCTCCCACTCTATCCAGCCTTGGGGACACAAGCCTTCAAGAAGTATTTCAACCCCAAGTGGGAGGACTTCGCCTCCTATGGGAAGGTGGAGGACATGATGGAGGCCAGCTTGGCCGCAACTATAAGGGTGGCTGGGATGCAAATGAAGGCCCTGGGAGAGTTTAGGCAGCAGATGCAGCAGTAGAAAAAACTCATGGCCGAAGCTTCAAAGTCAAAAGAGCATAGGCAGGCTCTGGAAGGACTACAACTTGCTGTGGAAAGTATGCACACAGTATATGAGCAGCTTAAAGTAGACTTGAAAGAATCTGAGGCAACGTTCTGTACCTGACTAAGAAACTGGATGATGCCAACACTGCCTAGAAAGTTACTACTGAAGCTCTCGAGATAGAAAATGTAGAGAAGAGGTAGTTCAAGAAGGACTCTACCTCTCATATGCTCGAGGTGGCCCAACTGTATGAAGAAACTGAGGTGGTCAAAGCTGAGGCTGAGAATTTAAGGAGAATCTTAGAAGCTTCTGAGAAAGGCGAAATGAGGCTAAAACTGAGTTCGCTAAGCTCCTCGGTGAGAAAAAAGAGTTGGAAGAAAAGTTGGAGAATGCTGAGGCAGAATTCTTGGCCAACTTTCACAATATCGAGGCCTATACCAATTTCTCCGACTACTTTGTTAAGGTCAGACATCAAGAGGTCCTGGAAGCCCTCCGGTCTGAGTACCCAGACTTTGATACTGTCTCCTTAGAGGCTAAATTCCCTCCCGCCGATGTTGAGGGCGATGATGGTGGTTAGTAGTAGTATTCAATTTTGTAAATGTATTGATTCCTCGGCAGAGGCCTGCTTGTAACTCCTTATTTTTTGTGGTTAATGAAATTCTTGCACTTATCTTAGTTATTCTAATTACCTATTCCAAAGCATGCTCTCCTTTTGACAAATACGACAAATTTAGCAAGAGTCTATTTCAAATAAAGTTAAGAAGAACAAACTACGAAAGAGGCTTCTCTCACAGAAAGAGGCTCTTCTTAATATTGACAACCGAATTGAAGGATGCTTTAATATAATTAAAGAGGCTCTTCGTCTAAATAGAATTGAAAGATGCTATTTCCTTATAGAAACGCTTTAACATAATTAAAGAGGCTTTTCGCCTAAACAAAATGAAAGAGGCTCTTTCTAATGGTGATAATTGAATAATGAAAGACTTAAGAAGATAATAAAAGAGGCTCTTCAACCTCCTTCATTGATAGTACAGGCCCAGGTGCTCGGCATTCCAAAGATAAGGCTGCGGATTAGCGTCTAGGTCCTCGATCTGGTACGTCCCTGGGTGTACTTTCTTGGTGACTCGATAAGACCGCTACCAATTGGGGCATAGTGTTCCGACCCCTGGCTTTTTAGAGGATAAGAAGACTCTCTTTAGGACCAGGTCGCCAAGGTGGAAGGATCTCTTCTTTACTTTCTTGTTGAAATACCGAGCCATCTTTCTTTGGTAAGATGCTAGCTTTGACTGGGAGTTTTTCCTTCGTTCCCAAGAGGTCTAAACCAGCTTTCATGAGGTCGTCGTTGTCGTTTTCACTGAAGAACAAGCAACGAGGCGAGCGAATGCCAACCTCTACTGGGCTCATAGCCTCGTAACCGTAAGCCATAGAAAATAGAGTTTCTCATATTGGTGTCCGGATTGTGGTCCGGATCATCCAGAGCACATGGAGGAGCTCCTCGACCTAAGCCCCTTTTGACACATCAAGCTTCCACTTGAGAGTATACTTGATGGTTTTATTAACAGCCTCCACTGGACCGTTAGCCTGCGGGTGATGTGGCTAGAAAAGTGCTTCGTAATCCCCAGCTCTTTGCATAGGGTCCTGATTTTCCTGTTGTCAAATTGCCTCCCATTGTCTGACACCAAATAGTGGAGAATCTCGAACCTGTAAATGATGTTTTTCTATATGAACTTGGAGGTGTTTGCCTCGGTAATCTTCGTTACTGGTTCTGCTTCAACCCACTTCATGAAGTAGTCAATGGCGACTATGGTATGGCATGCGTTGCCTCTTCCCCTAGGCATGGGCCTATAAAGTCTATCATCCACTTGGCGAAGGGCCAGGGTCTAGATACCGTAGTTAGCTCTTAGTAAGGCTGTCGTGGGATTGTGGCGAAGCGCACACTTGTCACATTTTCGGGTGTGGAACAGGAAATCCTTATTTAAAGAAGGTCAGAAATAGCCCTGCTTTAGGATCTTTTGGGCTAGGGCCAAGCCTCTTGTGTGGTTGTCATTTATCCCATCGTGGACCTCCCTGAGGATGTAATTTACCTCATCGCTGCCCACGCACCTAAGAAGGCGCATGGAATAGCCTCATTTGTAGAGGACGTCGTCAGACAGCAAGAAGTGCAATGCCCTTCTTCTCAGTTTCCTGGCCTCCTTCCTATCGGTAAGGAGAGTTTGATCCTTCAAGAATGTGAGGATTGGTTCCATCCAAGTGGAAGTATCTTCAATCTACATTACCTTTGTGACAGCCTCTATAGATGGCTTGGTGACTTGTTCGATGGGTACCAGTTGAGGAGCTCTAAGTCCTTGCTGCTCGAAAGTTTGGATAGTGCGTCAGCGTTATGCGTTATTGCCTTGATGCACTGGACCAGCTCGAACTTGTCAAAGCATGGGATAAGTTATCTCACCAGCTTGAGGTAGGAAGCCATCCCTCTTTCTCTTGTGTTTAAGCTCTCGTTAACCTGGCTTACGACCAGCTGGGAATTGCTTTCGACTGAGAGCCTATGTACTCACATTTTCTTGGCAAGGCAAATTCTAGCTAGCAGAGCCTCATATTCAACAACGTTTTTTGAGGCTTTGAAGGTGAACCTGTTTGCACAATTCAACTTATGGCCTTCTGGGCTAGTGAGTACAACCATGGCTTCAGAGCCCGCGTCTCCAGAAGACCCATCAATAAAGAGGTACCACGTAGGTGGTTCGAGAGGGTATGTGAGCGTCCACTTCGGGGATGTTGGCAAACTCGACCACAAAATCTGTGAGTGATTACCCTTTGATGGCCATCATTGGTTTGAAATCAATAGCAAACTGGCTGAGCTCGACAACCCATTTCAATAGCCTCCTCGAGGTGTCTGGCTTCTGCATTACCTGCCTTAGGAGAAAGTTGGTAAGAATATAGATGCTGTGGGCCAAGAAGTAGGGCCTAAATTTTCTGGAAGCAGTGATAAGTGATAATGCTAGCTTCTCCATATCAGGGTAGCGTGTCTCCGTTCCCAGGAGGGCCTTGCTTACGTAGTAAATAGGCAATTGGTGTTCCTCTTCTCGGACCAGAACTGAGCTTACTGACTCAGATGATACTGCTAAGTAGAGCAGTAAAGCCTTTCCTAACCTAGGGTTTAATAGTATGGGAACATAGTCGAGGTGTTCTTTCAGGGCCTGGAATGCAGCCTCGTATTCTGTAGTCCATTCGAACTTGTTAAATCCTTTCAAGATTTTGAAGTAGGAGAGGCACTTGTCCGTTGCTTTTGAGACAAACCTACTAAGGGCTATCATTCTTCTAGTGAGACATTGCACATCTTTTGGCATCCTGGGCCACTTCATTTCAATCAATGCCTTGATATTTTCCATATTGGCCTCAATGCCTCTTTGGTTGACCATGTAGCCTAGGAACTTTCCAGAGGCAACCTCGAAGATGCATTTTAGAGGATTAAGCCTCATCTTGTAAGCTCTGAGGATCTAGAAAGTCTTTTCCAAGTGCAGCACATGGTCCTCAGCTTTCAAGATTTTAACCAGCATGTCATCTATATAGACTTCCATGGTGGAGCCAAGTAGGTCGGCAAACATTTTGTTGACAAACCTCCGGTGTTTTTCAAGCCGAAGGGCATGACCTTGTAGCACTAGAGGCCTTTGTCCATTACAAATGATGTGTGATCCTCGTCTAGGGGTACATTAGGATCTGGTTATAGCCCGAGTAGGCATCTATGAAGCTCAGGAGTTCGTACCCCGAAGTGGCATCCACCAACTGGTCAATCTGAGACAGTGGAAAGCTGTCCTTAGGACAAGCTTGGTTAAGATTAGAGAAATCTACACAAATTCTCAACTTCCCGCCTGCTTTTTTTACCATAACTGGATTGGAATCCCACTTAGGATAGCGGGCCTCCCGGATGAAGTTGCTTTACAAAATTTTTCCTATATCCTCTTTCAAGGCCTCATATTTCTACGAATTCAAGGGCCTCCTTTTCTTTCGATGCGATGGGAACTTAGGATCGACATTGAGTCTGTGACAACTCACTGTTGGGTCAATTCCCACCATATCCTCGTGCTTCCAAGCGAAAACATCAAAGTTGCAACAGAGGAATTTCTTCAAGGCCTCATTGGGCTCCTCAATGAGGTCTTTTCCTACTCGGAGCCTCCAAGTTAGATCAGCAGGGTCGACTGGGAAGCTTTCTAGCTCCTCTACTGGTGAGGTCTAAGAGTCTGCTACTGTCACCCTAGGGTCGATGTCCACAGTGGAGGTTGCTTCGTCCAATATAACATCCTCCAGTGCTTCCTCCGAGGCTTCTGTCATCTCGACATCTAGGAACGTCATGTTGACTTCCTTCTTTTCCACCTTTCGCAAGGCATTTCTATAGTATTTCCTAGCCTTTGGCTGGTTGCCTTTTACCGTGGCTATGCCTCCCTCAGTGGAAAACTTCAAGCAGATGTGGTGAATGGATGTCATGACCCAAAGCTCTTTTAAGGCTGGTCGGCTGAGGACGCCATGGTAGGCTGACCTTCTGTCTACCACCAAGAATTCTATGAAAGTGTGGATGGCTAGGGGCTCTTCTTCCATCATAACGGACATGCGCACTACCCTTTTCGGGGTGACACAATCACATGTAAAGCCGTAAAGGGCTCCTGGGAAGGGGCTAATGGGGCTTCGATGTTCATCTGCTCATAGGTGCTCAAAAAGATGACATTCACAACTAGCATTCTCTCCAATCCATTCTTCGCCACTACTGGCCTTACTACTAAGGCATTGCAATGGCAATAGTGGACATCTTTCATGTCCTCCTCTGTGAAAGTGATAGGGTGTACCTTCTTCGACCCCGAGGAAAGGTTGTTGATGAGCCAGTTGGTCATCAACTTTCCCTCAACCTCTTTCGCCTAGCTTCTTTGAGCATTCTACGTCTGACTTCCCAAGTAGGTCCATCGTAGATGGTATCGATTTCTTGAATAGGGCCTTGTCGGGTACTTGATTAGGCATAGCTTCGAGCCTCTTTCTAACCGAGGATACCGTGCTGGGCTCTTAGAATTACGCCGCCTTTGTTGGTCATGGCCCACGGACCTCCTGTCTCTCTACTGGGATCGTCTGTTATGGAATGGAAGCTGACAGCCCCTCATCAGGGGTTGGTCTCCACGCCTTTGATCTGACTTGTGCTTGAGCCCAGCGTTCGCTTCTCTCTTATTTGCTAAGTTTTCCACCTCCTCCTGACACTCCTCCGTGCTATGGCCATAGCTCTGGTGGACACAACAGTAGCTTGAGAATACCTTCTGATGGGAAGAAAGCATCAGCGACGCGCTGGTCCCCACCTCGTAATATGTCGGAGGGGCCATACTATAATTATAGAATTCGATGGAGGAGCCTGAAGCTTCTGGAGCTTAGTGTGGAGACAGTAGGCTTTCTTGTGCAGAGGCTACATAGCTCATCCCAGAATTCAGGTCAGATGGATAGTCCTTTCTGCGCTGAGTTTGTTGGTGGTGGGGCCTGCTATGGCCTCAGCCGTATCCAGCTACTAACACTGGGCTGGCAGCTACTCTACCATGATTCCTATAGATGATCATGTTCTCATTAGTGATCTCCTCTATGATCATTTCCACCAGTTGGTCGAAGGTGATTGGGTTTTTGTTGTGGACATCCCTCAAGAATGGAATGTTCATGTTCAATCCTCACTTTAAAGCAAAAAGGGCATCGGCATTGGACACTTTTTCCTAGAAAAGCATTTCTTCATTGAAGTGGTTGAAGTAGTTCTGCAGAGGCTCGCATGCTGCTTGTCTCATGTCTTGGAGGCGTTGTACCAGAACTGAACCCAGCCTCCCCAAGGAGAAGTAATTGATGATTTTTTTTTCAATTCTGGCCAGGTGGAGATACCATCGGTGGCGAGCTTGTTGTACCAACTCTTTGCTCTCCTAGATAGGGTAAGGTGGAAAGCTCTATATTTTAAGGTTGGAGAAGCTCTTCAGAGGCTCTTTTTCGTCTTGTAAGTGTTTACGTGGTCCCAAGGTCCCCATTGCCCGTGTACGGTGCAATCTTAGGCACGCAAAATTCATGGGGTATGGATGCGTTCTTGATTTCCATTGAGAATGGAAGATTCTCATCGTCTTCGTCTATCTCGAATGATTGTATATGCCTCGGGCCCTCTCCTCCAGTGTTTATCTCTAGTGGGTAATGGGAGAAGTGTTGAGCCTGTTGGGCACTCCCATAGTACTGGGACTACATGTACTAAGGCTAATGGGGCGGATGCGGCTAGAACATGGATTCACCCCTGGTTACTACCTCTTTCGCTCTTCTTTTCTGCTTATTTCTAGGTGGGCTTTGAGGCTGCTCCATTCTTGGGAGGCTCTCTCAGGGCCCATTTTTGAGTCCATGCCCTCCTAACTTTTAAAAACGCTAACAGACATTGTGGGTTGAGGCCTTCCTTCGCCTCCAGGGGAGAGTATGCCCATTCCATGTATGTTCTGGCATATGAAGCCTCTTCCATTGCTTGAGAGATCAAGGGGGTGGCTGCTATTTACCTATGGCTCCTCACTAGGAACATCCAGGTATGATCCATGGGGTCGGTGGCCTTGCATATTCATCCGTTGGATGTAACCTTGCATCTGAGCGTAGTGTTGGGCCAGCTGGCCATAGTTCTCAATCTCTTTCAAGGTTGGTGGGAGCCCTCCTCGGACGTCATTTTCGTGGGGCTCTCTCGTCTCTTGCTGCTACAGCAGCATTTTCGTCCGTGGCAGGCCTGGCTCTCCTTGGGTTCTTGTCCTCGTTGCTTCCACTCATTTTTCTATTTGGTGGGTTAGTGGATCCCTTGTTCAGAGAGGCTCCTTTATTTAAGGAGGCTTAGGATTTTAATCATGTTTCACACGTGGTTTAAATGGGTGGTTTTCCACAGACGGAGCCAATCTGTTCACCACTAAAAATGGCTGCCAACAGGAACCTCACGACTCCTCTTCCTACGTGTATTTTCCTACACACTTGGACTGCCATGTGGTTTAACTAACCACGTAGATAAGTCTAGTAACAGATGGATATGATACTAAAGTGATGGAAGAACACACTATGGTTGAGGCATTGGCTTCAGGACCCCTAACTAACAATTTCCCAGGTGGCTATGAACACTTGAGAACACATAGTTTTCTTTTTTGCGTAAGAGTTATAATTTCAACATCATTTTCTTGTGAAAATGGGTTTGGTATTTATAGGCAAACTCTAATCAATTGTCCTCCCTTTGATGTGCGACAAGTGGCTCAACCCGGAGAGTCCTCACGTCACATCTTGGGTGTCACATCATTGGTTTTAATGAGGAGGTCTCTTTCAGCTGCACACAGGAGGCTACGACTGTGGCAAGTCACATTGGTAGGCTATCCCATCAGTCTTTTCAAGTCAGACTCGCAGAGTGGCAGATGAGGCTTTCTCCACACGCAATTAAGGTCGGGCTTTGATCGCCTTGTATCATCAACCTCCTCGCATGATCCTCCTCAACATAAAAGAATAGACCCTTTCTCTTATTCTCATCTTCCCAAACCTCCTCGGCATAAGGGAAAACAGCCTTGGAGAAGAAGGTGACAGTCTACTAAGTAGGTTTAACTTTGATCCTGGAGTTCAGCTCTTGAGAATTGGGTTTGTTTTGAGGATTCCATGCGAGAAGGCATGGTAAACTATGTAGCAGGTGATGAGTTGCCACTCAACAAGGTAGAAATGTGCACTTTATAAGATTCATACAAGATGCCTTCAACCAAGGTATAAACCAATTACTAAAAACACACTTCATTCTGATAAAATTAAAGTATATATTAAAAGAAAAGTATCCATCATAGATGTTTTAATTTTTTGGACAAATAGTACTGGAGTCCCAAACTTTTGAACCATGTAACGATAGGGTCCCGAACCTTCAATGACTAGCATTCCAGGTTATTAACCTTTAAAAAACTTGCGATCAAGGTCATTCTGTTAAAAAAAACCGTTAGTTTGACCTTTAAATGGTCAAAATTTTCTTAAAATAACCAAATTACCCTTTTTGGAATTAAAACAAACAAAAAAACTAATTCTCTCTCTCTCTCTCTCTCTCTCTCACACACACACACACACACACACACACACATGTGCGCCCACCCCATCCCTCCAACCCACCCAAGTTTAAGACATTACTCACAGATGCATTTTTTCCCTGTTTGACGACTCTTGTAACAAGGAAATAAGAAAATTGGACCTCTCCAATCTTCCCAACATCTCTTATGCTGATGTGCTTCTACTCGTAAAAACTCGTTTCCAATATTTGAGCTCTGAATGAGACGATGTCCTCTCATAGGTGATACTTCTGTCATGGCATTAGCCTCTATGCTGGTTGACAAGACGATATGGCACGGCAAATGTTTGAGGTTGTTGGATCTTTATAACTGTGGGGGTATTACTCAACTTGTATTTCAATAGTTTTAGAAGCCTTATTTCCCAAGATTGAGATGGTTGAGAGTAACTCGATCTGTGAATAGAGATATGGTGGATGCTTTAGCGAGAAGTAGGCCATTCTTGCACGTTGCTTGTCATGGTGAGGAGCTTGGAACAGACCAATGGGATGATTTGGATGATGTTTACTTGCAAGATTTAGGTTCGAGAAACCAAAATTTTGAAGATCAAAACCAGGCCTTGATGAGAGATTTGAGTTTTTGAATAAATCTGACCATTAGAAACGATAAATATAATTAAATTTTGTGAATAAACTTTGTCCTCTCCAGATCTTGTCAGATTTAAGTCCCAAAATCATTTGTGAATAAGCTTTGTGAATAAATCTTAAAAGTCTCAGAATCATTTGTGAATAAACTTTGTTAATAAATATGTCCTCTCCAGATCTAGTGCTGGCTGGTTTTTTTCAGTGGATGGTGGGCGGTGGGTGACGACAGTTTTGGAGTAGAAGAAGTTTTTTCGATGGGTGGCGACGGCTTTGGAGTAGAATAAGTTTTAAGATGAGTGGTTGATTGTAATTTTTTTAGTTGGTTGGGGGTTGGTTGGAGAAGAATAAGTGAGGGAGGGGGTTTGTTGTAATTTTTGTTTTTTTTTTGTTCGTTTGTTTTTCTATTTTGTTTGTTTTAATTCCAAAAAAGGGTAATTTGGTTTTTTAAGAAAATTTTGACTATTTAACGATAAAACTAATAGTTTTTTTAATAGAAGGACCTTGATTGTGAGTTTTTTAAAGGTTAAGGACCAGTGATGCTAGTCATTGAAGGTTTGGGACCCCATCGTTATAAAATTCAAAGGTTCGGGACCCCAGTGCTATTTATCCTAATTTTTTAATTGAAGTTCTTTCTTTTACTTGCAATTTTTGGACCAATAAAAACTATAAAGGTTACATTTGTGCCACGGACCATTAAGTTGATAGGCGGTGGATCATGCATAAAAAAGTAATTTAATTTAACTTAATAGAATATCCGTATAATGCTCAATTTTTTTAATGTTTTAATTTCCATCATAAAAGATTATGCTGAAGAAAATAAAATTCATAGTTTCACTTTTTACAATGCAACCATTTATACGAGTTTTATAGAAAAATTAATTAACAAACTTCAAGCAGCGTTTGATTGTACGTTTTTTCATATGTGTTGTGTTTGTCACATTTTTAATTTCATCTTGCAAGATGGCCTTAGCCCTTAAGTTCATTTTGCTGCAGTTATAGAAAATTAGACATTCTATAGATTTCATTAATGTCTCTTATGCTCGTAAACAAGCACTTGTCAGTTTATGTGATGAACATGGCTTAGCCGAGAGATCATTTGACACGGACATATATAATAGATGGAACTCTACATATCTTATGCTTAAATCTTGTGTAAAATATGATAAGCTTATTACAAGTTATTTTAATGGTAGGCATAGTTAGATTCCTAGTTTTGATTTAGATGATATCTGGTTAATTTCTTTTGAGATTATGAACTTTTTGAAGATTTTCTTCATTGCAACCAATGCATGTGCCGGTGTTTACTATCCTACAAATATGCTTGTTATAAATCATTTTTTTATATTGCAAAAAATTTTAATAGATTTAGAAGTTGTACATTTTGTGATGCTATTGTTTTTACCATTGAGACAAAATTTCAAAAGTATTAGGAGCATTTATCCATGTTGTTATCTTTAGTTGCGATGATGGACCCTCGTATCAATTTAGTGGGTACTAAAGTTATTATAAAGTAAATTTCTAAATTTCTACACAATTAACTTTTAAAAATTCGATTACTTATTGTGATTTAGAAACAACTTTATGCCAATTGTACAATCACCATGCTGCCAAACATAATAACAACAATGCTATAACACCAGCTCTTATATCCAAAAACTATTACATTCCACGTCGACGTCGCGTGGATCTTGAGGGACACGTGGCAAGGCTGATCGGGCCAATGGACAAGTGCAATTAGATGTTTTTTTCAAATGTCAAAGTTAAGCGTCTCGAACCGACACAGAGCCTTGAATTGAAAGCAGAGCCAGAGGCGAAGTCAACTCAGCATGTAGCTTCAGGTTGAGCTTGAGCCTTAGTCGCAGCCATATGCATCTTTCTCAGATGTGACATTCTGATCTTAAACATTAAATGAACCATATATTTGTACAGTTTGAACAAAAGGCTACTTACTTAGTACTTAGACCCGAATGATAGATAATATCAAATCATAAAAATGGAACATCAAATCATAAAAGCTAAATGACTAAATTACATTTTAAGAGTCTCCTATAAATAGATGATGAAAATCTTGGAAAAAAAAAAGGAAATTGGCGCAAATGGTCCCTAACTTTTGCCCTTATTATGCAAATGGTCCATAACCTTTTATTTTTTGTGGAATGGTCCCTAACCTATCTATTTAGGTGCGCAATTGGTCCTTATTTGATAAAAGACAAATATGCCCTTATTTTTATTTAGAAATTTTTTTAATTGGATTCATAACCTTTGTAAAAAATACAAATGGGTCCGATACTTGTATTTTTTAAAAAAAAAATTAAAAAAAATTAACAAATTGATAATATACTAAATTATTTTGTATATTTTACGAACTATTATAAAATAACTAAAATTGAAGCTCATAATTATTGACAAATATGTTAATTAAAATTATTTTATTATTATTAAGTAATCATTAAAATTTAAACTTTATTTTTATCATTACAACATAAAAAAAAAAAATTTGTTACAAACTTAATAATCAAATATTATTATTTCATTGAGCTATTCGTTTATTAACTACAAATATTAGAGTTCAAATTGTATTCTTCATATTTTAATTTATTATTGTATTATCGTTCAAAAATAAAGAACACAAAATATGTAAATTAAATTTTGTTAGTATTTTTATGTTAAAAACACATAATAAGATTGATTCAATGTTATAAAATTATATACGCTATTTTGTTATTTATTTAACTTAATTTTTATTCAAACTTTTCATATCACATAACAATTACATATACCTAAAGTGCAATAATTTTATATTTTTCTCTTATAAAAAATTTATTTTACACGACTATAGTGATATATTTAAAATACTAAATTAAATATTGTTTAATAAATGTATCGAACTTATTTGCACATTTTTCAAAAATTAGAAATTCAATTGTAATTTTTCAACTAAAATTAAGGGTATTTTTATCTTTTTTATCAAATAAGGACCAATTGTGTACCTAAATAGATAGGTTATGGACCACTCCACCAAAAATGAAAGGTTAGGGACCATTTGTGCACTATTGGCATACGTTAGGGACCATTTGCATCAATTTCCCTAAAAAAATTGTTACAAATTTTACATAGAAAAATCCCATAGCAAAATGGATGTCTTGTGTAAGTAGAATATTATACATTTTCTCCAACCACCTTGTTTATTCATCAAAAAAGAGGGTTGACTTCGTTCACTTCATGCATCCTCCAACCATATTGTCTATTCATCAGAAAAGATGGTTGACTTTGTTCACTTCATGCATCCTCCAGTTCTATCTTGACAGATGTCTTTAAAAATTACTATCCATTTTTTGAAGTCAACATCAACGTCAAGGAGTAGTTTGGTCGTTATGGGTGTCAATTTATGGTCTTACTTAAGTTCAGTTAAATGTACTTCATCCTCTTCTATTTTTTCTTCCCATTCTATGGAAACTAGTAGTGGAAATGTTGAATTTCCTACGGAGTTATCTAGATATTTTGCTTACGGCATTCTTAGTATATTAAATTTTGAAGAATTTGATTTTCTCAAATGGTAGGATTTAATGAACGACAATATTTGATAGTATCAATGATGCCCCATGATCTACTAACGCATTCGATATTCACGGTAGCATCGGAGGCTACATTTAGTGTAAGGAGCAGGGTTATGTTAAAGGACTATTTGCATGTTGAAAATATATATATTTGAGTCTCTAATGTTCTTGAATGATTGGCAAGATGCAAAATATCGAATTCAAGATAAAGTTGACTGCGTAATTTCTGAAAATTTCCAACATTTACATGCTTGAAGAATTTTCACGAATTTAAGTTCATTAAATTGTAAATTTTAAATACATTACATTAATTTACCAAACTGTTTTCATTTTGTTTTTCTAAAAATTGGGCACGAAATATTTAATTGTGTACAATGTTAACTCTACCTACGTATCATAGTCGATCCCAAGCACGGGAAAATGAGGAAGATTATAATGACCTGTTTTATTTTTATGTGAAAAAAACACACATTTTACAATTTGTTTTTACTAATTTAAAATTCCAAATATACAATTTTTATTTACTTTTTTTTAACCATATTGAAAATCAATTTTTGGGATATCATTAAAAAATTCAGTGTTTTGAATTTAAAAAGAAAAAAAATTAGACTCGCTAGCTGGTTCTTCTCAACCCAACATGAGCTTAGCTCATAAGTCGAGCTTGGGCTCATTTTTTAGCCAGCGAGCTGAGCCCATTGCCATGGCTAGGTTGGTGACTTTCTTGCGGTTTCTTCCATTTTATTGTAAAGATTTATTTAATTTTAAGTTGAACTAAAATTTGTTTACAAAATTACAATTTTTGCAACTGCTTTCAATGAAGCTTTAACATTCCATAATTTTTTTGCGATTTTTAGAGAATTGTAATAAAGTTATAGGGTTGAAAAGGTGATTAGTGAAACTTTTGAGAAAAATGATTACCCTAGAGATTTAAAATGCAAATAAGATATTTATTCTAATTGCAGCCAAGCTCCTGGAGAAAACTCTCTCTCTCTCTCTCTCTCTCTCTCTCTCTCTCTCGAGAGAGAGAGAGTGTGTGTGAGTGCGGGGTTATTCATTCTAAAGGTTTTGATTTTCTTAGAAATAGGTTGCTTGGCTGGGAAAAATACTAAAAAGATCGTAGAAATAATCCTGCCACAGTACTGCATGCATGAGCATGTAAAACGAGGCTAAAATGAACTTCTGAGAGTGGGGTTCAACACCTCTGCTCTAGGGTGTCGACACCCATGTGTCATACTTGGTTGGCTGGACGAAAATACACATAACTTCTTGTAGTGATTTGTAAATTGTGTTGGACTTCTAACTCAATAAGCTTTCTAATAATATAATATATGCATTTTGGAGACATTTTTATCAATATCGAAAATCTAGTTTTTTCACGTTCTGAACATTGGTTTCTTAGTGTCGACACCCACATTTCAATTTTCTCTTCGGAACCATTTTTCTGTGTTTTTAGCTCCGATTTACTTCTCAGTTGATCTTGAGACTTAATATGGTCCTAATTAATATATGGACACTTGATTTATACAGATGTTAACCTAGATATGAAATGTAGATGAACGAAACCATGAATGCTAGGATAGACAATGATATAGCTAAGTAAGTTCAATTAAAATACAAAACAATAGTATATTTATTATAACATGCTCATATGTGATAATACGAGATGTACTTGCTATGTACGTGGAATAATATTGTTGTTAAATATTTGTATATGATTGAAGTATTCAAAATATGATATTATTATCAATGTAAATGGAATGCCATCGAAATACTATCATATGTCATTATGACGCATACAATGGTGCACAAGATATATTGCAGCATTCATGTGCATGTGAATAGCATACGCGTGAACTTGGAAGAAATGGTCGTTTATAGCTTATAAAAGAAGAGATTCGAGAATAAAGAGAGGTGATTGCGAATACTTAGATATAATATTCAATATGAGACAATTGAAAATAAGGAAACTGCGCTATGTTGTACTGTAGTATTTGGTGTCTGTATAGATATACATGTTAAGGCTACCAACTGTTAGCTCCTTAAAGTTGACATACGTGATGGCATGGGCATGCCTTGCCTTCATGCCAGAGTTTAAGGGCGAAGTGTGTTGATGGTGAACATTTCATGTCTGGGTGCAAGGTAAACGTGGGTTTCGGTAGTGGGCATTAGATGGCGGTGCATGGATACTTGGTGTTGGCATAGGTTGCGGGCATCACTTACGAGAATGGTGCTGGCCGTAAGTTGGCAGCAAGCATGGATGGATTCTAGCTTGTCGCCCAACTAACTCTAGTCCACAAATTGAATGTGCAAAGGCAGCACGTGTTTGGCACATGAATGGCAGTTATTTCATGGCTCCAGAAGTTGCAGACCTTTGGCAGTTGATGGCAAGTCACTTGGTGGTCAATTTCGATGTTGGTTGAGTTGACAGATGTTGGCCTTTCCCCTTTGCAGTTGGAGGTGTCACTACATACGAATTATGTATATTTAGGGATGCTTTGTTGTGACACAGATCAGAGAGTGAATGTTGTGATCCTTCAAACATCCCTTTGTGTGTGTAATCTCTTAGGTTGTTGAGTCATAAAGAGTTGGGAGTGATTCTCGTGAATATTGTGTGTTGGTTTCTTTTCGTTCATAAATTAGTGTGCACATTGCTTGATTGAATAATATAAACTTTGGAGAAAGTTGACTGAGTCTAACCTCAGTGCCATCATCAGTTGAAATGTGGCTAAGTGTTGGAAACAGAATTAACCCGTTGATAGCAGTCAAGTATAGAGTATTGTGGATTTGACACCCTTATACGGGCAGGGTTAAGAGGTCTCTTAGTTGTCCGGGGATTGCGAATCGACACAGGTGAGCACCGTATAACGAGGCGGGCCTATTTGGTGATTTATATGATGGTAGAGTTTTTTGAGTTGTTGTAAGGACTATGATGGACACATTGTGGAGTCGTGAGATGTTGTAGCGACTAGGACATACTCACATAAACACTAGCCATAACACATTTGTTATTAGTCATATTAACATTTGAGCTCATACGATACACCAAAGTGAGATTCGGGACCCAAATAGTAAAAGACAAATATGCTGTGAATTTGAGTATAACTACAGATATTGAAGAAATGTGCGAGTTTCGAGAAAGAGAGCATAACGAAAGAAATAATAGAAATTATGCACATGTTCATGCTTGTCATTACTTGCTAGGTATTCGTTCATATATTTTTACACTGTGAGCGTGCATGTATTGGAGGAGGTTGGTGTCCACTCTCAAATGATCGAATCATTGTGTATTACTTGACCATGGTTTAATGGGTCTATCACTAGGGGATCCAAAGAAAAAAGTTATAATTGATTCTAAATGATTTATTTAGATTTTGGAAATATTGAAAAATATTTTATATTAATTCTCAACTGTAACGCCCCAAATTTTCTCAATCTGGAGGGTCATTGAAATAAATCTTTAAATGGATATGAGGACTCCAAATAAAATTTCCCAGATTTTTTTAAAAATGAAATTTGTTGCGGAAAATAACAAGCGCACAAGGGAAGAGGAATTTACTTCAAAATTTCATAGTTTTACCTATACCGTGATGGGTGTCGCCATAATTTATTTGATCATTTAAACGAACTCTAAAAATTACGAAATTGGAACTGTAGATACTTGGGACTACGGACTACAACATGTTAAAATTTCAAAGTTTAGCTAAGTCATTTGGTAGGTGAAAAAGATAGCCGAAGATACTTGAAAAACTGTTAAGGCACCCATTCAAACATCCATAATAAATTCATCCGATAGAATTGTTAAGTGATTCTAATTTTTGTTATTAGAACACATATAGGGCTTTACACAGCAACTAGTTTCACTCAAAAAATCCAACCGTAGAAAAAGTTATAATTTTTCGAAAAGGGGACAGTAAGCTAAAAATTTTGAAAATGAAACTAAGAAATTTCTAATTTAAAACTTTGAATGACAATTGAACCAACATATTGTCTTCCGTACATATTACATAATTAAATACTGAATCAAATACTTAAAATATAGTAATTATATCATAATTGACTCGATCATTTCGACGACAAAACATAAACTAAATAAGACTTTCCATGACAAGCTCGATAGCCTACCGCCATCGCATCAATGACGATCAGTTCAATCTGAAAATTTATTCTTTTTGGGGGTGAGTATTTCATAAGAAACACTCAGTAGCAATACTTATAGTATGTGAAAATTTTTACTTAAACATGAATTCGACATGCCATGATTTTTGAAACGAACATAATAACATAAACATTGGTAGCCGGCACCACATAACGTCATATGTGATTACCTTTAATCACAAACATGTTAAAGTGATTACCTTCAATCACTATCATAATTTCCTTCGTAAATGAGTTTGCATGACATTCATATAACGTCATAATTTCTCAAAACTTCATTTAAAAACCGCAGTAAAAACATTAAGAAAAACTACTTTAAAACGAGTTTTTGGTTGAAGTTTTGATGAAGAAACTTGTTTCTGCAGCTTCCCAAAAATGCAACCCGTACACTATATATATATAGGGAAATTTTTCAAATTAAAAAGAAAGGTTAAGGTCCTCTTACTGCTAGCCAAATTCTGGACCGAAAATTGAAAAGAATTGTTGAAACTTTGGAGCTGAAAATGTAGAAATCTGAGAGTGTATGCTGGCCAAAATTTTAGACAAGAAAATGAGAGTTTTTATTCTAAATTTGTTGCATTGAATTTGGGATACTAACATGGGAGGATGTTGCTGGAAAAAGTGGCTGGAAAGAAGAAAGAATACTGGGACTTGAGGCTGATTTTTTTGAAGAGAAAATAGGAATTTTTGCTTTACTTAGGAATTGATTTTCTAGGCTATCCTATGGACAAATTTGGGGTGGGTTTGGAGGGAGAAATCAGATGGACTGATGGCTGGAAAAGAGAGAGATAGAGTGGGAGAAAGAAAGTGGCAAAGACCATGACTTATCATGGCTGGTGGGGTAGTTCTTTTTTGGCTGATTGTGGAGAATTGGGGGACTGTTTTTATAGGGTAATTTGGAGGGAGAATCCAGTTGGATTAAAGGCTCAAGAGTGGGAGAAAAGTGGGGAAGGAAATGATAAGAAACATGGCTGGAAGGTGGGCTGCTGGGACTTTTTTTCTTTCTTTTTTTGAGATCATGGGGTGGTTTCTTTGTTAAGGGAGGACTTGTTTGGTTGATGCAAAATGGTAGAATTTAAGGTGTTGTTTGGGTGGGCCTTTTGGTTAAATTTTGGAGTTGAAATGAACCGGGTTTTGGACCAATTATAGGTGGACTTTTGAACCGAAAAATAAGTCGGGCTTTAGCTAAGAAATTCGAAAATAAAGGACAAAGATTTTTAAATAAACAAGGCGAATCAAAATAATAATTCACGCTCGCCAAAATTTATTTTTCATACAACTTGAAATTTAAAAGCTTTCCAAAACTCAAAATAGAACGAGGTTCGTTTTCGAATTAATATTCCACATTCGTCAACTTAAAATTTAAAACAAATGTGCGCAAAATTTAACGCGACAAAAATATTTAAAATGTACTATAGTTTGTAGCAATGCCGAAATTAAAATTTATTTATTTATTTGAGATTAAAAGTCGAAAAATTTTCAATTGTTACATCAACTGTCTTCCCATCTCTATTTTAACTAAATATTATATGTATCAACTTCTAAACTACACATCTCAATTATGGTTAAATTTATTAATAATAGAACAACATAAAAATTTGAATTATTTTAAATATACTTGTACTAAATGAAGATAAGAGATTTTAAAGATAAACATTTACCGTATATGTTATTGCAAATTATTTGAGATTCGCTTTCAAAACGACGTAAGAACTAAATTATAGAGATATACTAGTACACTTTATTGCTTTATTCATATAAAAAATTAGAAAGAAAAAAATCACACTGACCTAATAAATAAATCAGAAATACAAAAACAAAAATATTAGTTAAACGAGAGAATGTGATTGCATTCTAATCAATGTTGTGTCAATATTATTTGATTGATTTTCAATATATAAACATTATTCAAACGTTATATGGTCCTTAAAGTATGCTTATCACGAATAATTATACTTGATTTGCTTACTTTTGATATTTTGTTATGTCAAAGTTGTAGCCACCTAAATTTTAATTGACTTTTATAAATTTAATTAAGTGCTTGTTTGTCTATATTTAAATTCGTCAAATATATTTTTTATTTATACGACTCACAATTTACTATACACTTATTAATTATTATTCACACATTCTATAAAATCTACAACTTATAAACACTTAAAAAATAATTTTAACATTGTCAAACATGAGCATGTTTGGGTGGCTTTAAAAAATAAACATCATATAGGTTATCATTTTTTTTAAATGGTGTGAAAAATCAACTAACTCTTTTCGTTCTAAAGGTTACTAGTAGTTACAAAGGTCTGGAATATGGATGGCAATTGAGTCGGGCCGCCCATGGGTCGGACAGCTCGGCCCGTAAAAGTTCGGCTCGTTATGTGCTTAGGCTCGTCTAAGGATCAAGTTGGCTTGGCCCTTGGAAATGACGGGCCAACCCGTGGATTGGTCATTGGGCCACGGTCTCCAGCTTTTAAAAAGTTGAGGACCAATTTCAACGATCACAAAAGTGACCGTTGTAGCCCAATGGTCACTTTTGTGACCGTTTTGGTCCCATTTTTTTTTTCCAACGGCTAATTTTTTTTCCTATAAATATTCTCATAAATTTTTATGTTCTTCACAAATCCATAACTCTCTCAACCTACACAATCTGAAAAAATTATATTATCAATATTAACTCTTTTATTGTGCAATTTATATTTGAATTTCTACATTTCTAGTTTTCTACAATTCTACATTTTACTTCTACATTTCTATTTTATACATGGATCAATATAACTCACAAGGAAGTGCCGACCACCAAATTCATGACGATTTTAGTTGATTAAATGATATTCTAATTCCTGAATTTGATGATGACTATGAGATTGGGATCATTGATCCCATTGTCGATTTATAAAATATCGAAGAAGAATTTGAAATGACCAACACTACTACAACGACTAGGTCGACTACTAAACGAAAAGGTGCAAAACAAAATGTTCGGTATTGGGATCATTTTAAATTAGTGCACATTGGTGCAACCGCATACGGACAACCAATCTTCAAGGCAATGTATACATATTGTAAAGAAAAAATTACATGGCAAAAAGGTGGCAGCACGAGCCATCTAAATCTACATTTTCTTAAGTGTATGCAAAAGCACGAAGGAGTTGATACCAATCAAGCTCCACTTCAGTTTGGATCTCCCGATAGATCTTTTAGTTCTAGTCCTAATCTTAACAACTGTGTGTATTCATAAGACTATATGCGCCGAGAAGGCATGACTCAGTTGGTGGCCAGTGGTGAGTTCCCGCTTAACATAGTAAAAAGTCCCCACTTTATCAAATTCCTACAAATATATCTTCAACCAAAGTATGTGTAATTTGCTAGAAACACTCTTCGTACTGATATTATTGCTTTACATAATAAAAAGAAAAAAAATATAATAAATAATTTTACTAAATACTCTGGTGTTGCATCATTTACTTCGAACTTATGATCTGTTATAAATCATAAATGATATATTGCTGCCATTTTACATTATATTGATAAACTATGGATTATGCATAAATGAATAATTGCTTTTAAAGTAATTGACTACTCTCATAATGAGTTACACATTTTTACTTATTTAATAAATATTATTAGAAAATTTAACTGCGAATCTAGAATTCGCAGTTTCACATCTGGTAATGCTACGCCTAATAACATAGTAATAGATAAATTAGTTCGAGAATTAAATTTGGATTTTAGTAGAATTTTATTTTATGTTCGATGTGTATGTCATATTAGAGACGTACTTTTAGAGTTAGCTAGATATTTTGGTCATAGCATGCTTAATATATTAGATGAAGATGAGAGAAATAATTTTGATATACTTAGGTGGTAAAGACAAAACGAGCGTCAATATCCAATTATTTTTATTATAAAGACTTTCGATCTACTAACACATCCTAGATCAATCAGTAGATGGCGTGGTCTAACTTTTTAACACAAATATCATAATTTTGAATCATATGAGGTCAAGACTAAAACCAGACAATATTAGAGAATTTGATATGTTTAAAAGATTGAGATGATGTAAAACTTCGAATTCAAGATAAAGTAGACATCATATTGACCGAATATGTGCAAGAAGTGGCTACATTAAATAAAAGAATATTTTGTATAAATTTATTTAATTTTTCTTAATTTTAAGTGTTGATATTTAAGTTTAGCAAAAATTGTACGCGTAACAATTTGTTCGCTATCTCCGTCTATGTTAAAAGTATCAGGGTCACAAGCCTGGAGAAAAAGATGAGGATTTTAAATGTCAATTTTATTATAATTTATTTTATTTTAAGTTTTTAATCCCAAAAAAAAAAATCACGTGTAGACCTGCAAGTGGCTCTGCCCACGAGCTACGGGCTGGGCCGAGCTCGTAGATTTGGGACGAGCTGAGTCATGGCTCGGCCTGAGGGACAACCAAGCTGGGCCCATCTTGGTACGACTCGGCCATTGTCATTTCTAGTCTCGCCCGCTGGTCCATTATTCATGACTTGCACAAGGCACTACATATTTTCCACGTCACTATCGTCAATTTCTGCAGCATTAGGGTTTTAACATCCCAGAACGCAGCGTTTTTGCTCTCTTTTAGGGTTTTAGAGAATAACGCAGCAATTCGACCACAACAATGGCTTTCTGGGGTCAGCTAATTATTTTTACAATTTTTCCCTTTTTGGGTTAATTTTCCCACTCCAAACACGTGTTTAAATTTTATTGAATTATATGACTAATTATACATTTATCTTTTTGTAATTTTAATCAGGAGTTGAACTTAAACCAGGAAAACCATACAATCATCGGTACGATAGCGAGAGAGGAAGTCTTCATATATCTCAGGTATGTTTCACAAAAAAAATTCGACCTTATTTTTTGTAACTTATGTTTCAACGATCAATTTTCTAAAAAGTGATTGTTAATAATGCTATAGCGTCATTTTGTTATTTCTAGTTTTGCTGCATCGAAATTTTAGAGCTCGGTGATGCCCATTTTCTAAATTGATGTATATGTAATATACTACTCTGTAGGAGCATATGTTAATGTTTAAACTAACTAAAAATATTGCATTTTAATTAATGGATCTATGGATACATAACAAAATTTCATTAGGTGCAAAATTGTTATGTTTTTAAGCCGTAATTTTGCATGTTTTGCTTATTATCTTGTGTCACACATCTTAGGCGACATTAGGTACTGGTTCGGCAACCAAGAAGAGCATAGTACAGTGTGACGTGGGAGATAAGAAGCCCATCTACTTGTGCTCATTGTTGCCAGAGAGACTAGAGACGTGTGCGCTAAATCTCGAGTTCAAGGAGGAGGATGAAGTTACATTCTCTGTTATAGGTTCTCACAGTGTGCATCTCTCTGGTTTCTTCTACAGTGAAGATGAGGATCAGGATAATCTGGGAGATGATTGTGGATTGTATCCTTATATTGATGTTGGTTAACTGGTCAACGCTTTTTACTCGTGGATTTTTATGTATTGTTTGTAGTTTAGCTTCTTTAATGATGTATTTGTGATATTGAGCAAGAATGGAAGTATGCCCATATGTGGTTTATGTTCCTTTCATTTTGTGTTCTTTAACCATGATTTAAGCAATCATTTTGAGGAGGATATTATGGGGACGGATTCTGAAGATGAGGATGATTTTGTCGAATGTGATTCTGAAGATGAAGATGATGACTTCACTGATGATTATCTTATGATGAACCCCTCTTCGCCTGTCCCAAACAGCGGAGGTATTTTCTAAAGTAATCTCCATTTTTATCACAAGCTTAGCTCTTGCTTCTAAATGTCTAGGTTATATTATATATTCCTATTTCATTTAAGAAGTGGCAATGTGGATAACTATCAATAAAAAGTGAAAGACAAAATTCCATGAGAGTGATAAGCCTCACTTATATTATGGGTGTGCCTCGCTCTTGCCTCTTAGAAATCTTTTCCTTGTTTATGCACTTTTCTAGTTTGTTTATTTCTAGTTATCAGTTAAACATTATGTTGATTGAGGCATGAGCCAATTTTTCACTAACGTATTTGAAAGACAGGTAGAAATAGAAACTGCAAGATCTCTGCAGAATTTGATCTTTTTCACATCACATTCTTATACTTTTCTATAGCTGAAGTGTTTGAGGATGTTCTTTATTACATTTTCCTGGAAGTAGATTTTTATTAATACAACAGTAAATTATTCACAATTGAACTTTTGATGCATGCTAATGATTACCTGTATCTCACTATGAACTTTATCTAGTAGTCTCTGAGCACGTGCGTAGCTATTCAAGGGTATTGTGATGCAAGCATTGTATTCTACTCTCTACCATATTGGTGTTGAATTTCTGACTATTTTATCTTTTTGCATGTTTCTAATCTGTTTCCTAAAGTGAAAATTGAAGAAATAGTGGATGATGAAAATCCTAAAAATGAGAATGGTGTGTCTAATAAACGAGCAAAAAAGAAGAAAAGCCGGTCATGCACGAAAGATGACCATGAGAACCCTGACCGGCAGATTGTTAAGACTGGAATTGGTGCTTCTGTCCTGGAAGAAGATGAAGATGGTTTTCCTATATCTGCATGTAAAAGCAAAGCTGAATTTTTGAACTCTAAATCAAAATCAGAAGAAACAAAAGATGTTCAGGCTGGGGAGGAAGCTCCTAAAAAGAATAAAAAGGATGATACTGATCCTAGCAGAAATTTGAAAAGAAAGATTGATGCAGTTGGCCAAGATGAGGAACATGCAAGGTGGGAAAATTTCTAGGTTATTATATCTGATGATGTGTAATTGATTATTGATTGGGGAATGCTATGATGTTTTCACCTGATTTGGATGCATATTATTTAGATAATGAATATTGTTACCTTCGTTGCATTTTCTATCCTTAAAAGGCTGTTAGCTGTTTAGAAATTCCCTCCTTGTTCCATCGCTTGCGGGGAGGGGAAAGGATGAACTGTGTGGCTTTTCAGTCCCAATCCCCAATGGGTTTCCTGAAAATGAAGGTTTCCTGAAAATGAAGCCAAACAAAAGAAAACGAACAAGTAGAAAAAAGTAATAAAGCAAGAAGACCAGGCTCTGGGAACTGCGGCGGCTAATTCCAATGTCATGGAGCAGGTCCCAGTAGCTGAAATGGAAAATTATGAGAAGCCCACTGGTGAAAATAAGTTCTGCTCCCCCAAATTGAGTCCTTTTACTGATAAGTGGAAAACCTTTTTTAATTGAACATTTACAAGGTGTAATGGCTCTTTCTATATCTTTGAATTGATTATTTTTCTTGTTGCCAGACTTTAGGGATAATGCATATATGAAAACATTGGCTTTGGTATTGACTCTATATCTGGTAAACATCACAACAGGGAGAATGACAACAAGAAGAAAAAGAAACAGAACAAGAAAAAGGAGAGTGCAGCAAAACCAAATGCTGAGCAAAAAATAAAGGATAGAAATGGAGCCCAAATGGAAAAGGAAGAGAAAGCTGAAGTTAAACCATTGCAAGTGAAGTCATTTCCAAATGGAATGGTCATAGAGGAGTTGACAGCACGTAAACCAAATGGGAAAAGAGCTTCTTCAGGGAAAAAGGTGAAAGTTTCTCTTCTTTATCATTTTCTAGCAATTGTCTCGGCCCAAAATATGAGGGTATATGTGGTAAGAAGAAACCCGAAAAAGGAAACGTAGGAAGAAAAATGAGAAGATTAATGAAGTAAATTATGTTCAAACCTGGCTGATGTCTTCAATGCATCCCTTACCCATGGAACTATGCAGTACCCCCACCCCCCGGAGAAAGGGAGAGGGGGAGAGAGAGAGGGGGGGGGTGGAAGGTCGTCTTTGTAGATTCTTATATTTTTTTGATATACAGGTCAGTGTCCATTACATTGGCAAGCTGAAGAAGAATGGCAAGATATTTGACTCAAATATTGGCAGAGCACCATTTCAATTCCGTTTAGGTACTCTTTTGATAAGCAAATGTTTGACCATTCTTGCAAGTTTCATTGGTTCCTTGTTAATATATGTACTTCCTGGTTATAGGTGCAGGGCAAGTTATCAAGGGATGGGATGTCGGAATTAATGGTAATTGTTTTTTATATATACTTTTTTCTGATTCTAATCAATTATTTCTTCTGGTATGCAAATGATTTTTGACATTTTGATATGAATTCTTTTGAATAATTTAGGGATGCATGTAGGAGACAAAAGAAGACTAACAATTCCACCAATCATGGGGTAAGCAATTATTTTCTCTTCCCGTTTCATATTTATATATCATCTGCGAAGGTTACTACGTGGGGAATTGTACAGAACAGAAACCATGCTGTGTTCCTTGGGTTTCTTGTTAAGCAGGGCACATTAGAATTCTGCTACGTGAATATTTTCATTTGCTGCATGTATGCATAGAGCATGTTTGGCTAAGCTTAAAGAGTTCCATTACAAGTAAATAAGTTTGTTTTAAAATAAATAACTTTTTTTTTATTAGTTAAAGTTGGAAATTAGTTACTTTGTCAATAATATACATATCCAGATGAGTTTGAAAACAACTTTTATGCTTAGCCAAACATGCTCTAATCCAACAATCACTAACACTCTGGTTTTCAAAACGCAGTTACGGATCCAAAGGGGCTGGTGGAGCCATACCACCAAACTCATGGCTGGTTTTCGATGTCGAGTTGGTAGATGTAAAGTGAGCACAGTAAGATTACAAGATGCCTCGTCTTCTTCCGATTTCATAATCTGAACATTGAACCTCTATTAGTTTTTTTTGTTGAAAAAGTTTTGCCGATTATACTAGGTCATTAGTGCGCCTCCAGTTTTGTAACTGCTTGCTAAAGAGCAGCTCAAATTTTGTGGATTTTACTGTGGGAACTTTATCTGGCTTGATGAAATTGTTTGGAGTGTACTAGCACCCAAAATTTGTCTCGTCCCTGCTAAGTGAACAAGCATGTATTGCCATTAGGCATTTTTGTTTTGGATATATTCAGTGTTGTTGTACTTATGGGCTGTAAAGTCATATGGTCAAAACTTAATTCGATTAAAGTCATATTTTAGCGCTAAAAAACTAACATACCCCTGCAATTGCAAAAAAGAGTTAATTCAATGATATTGTTTTATTATGATACTGTTTTCTATGATACTGTTTTATTTAGATAATGTGCATTGATATACTTATACTATATTTTTATCTTTAATACTGTTTTATTATGATAATGTTTCAACTTATGATATTGTTATTGAATGCAAACAGTATCAATGATCTTGTACTACTAATGGAGTATTTTAAGAACAGTATCATTACTTCCACCATTAAAACAAATTGTACTTAGTTTTATATATGATACTGTTTTATTTAGATAATGTGCTATGATATACTTATAATATGTTTTTATCTTTGATACTGTTTTATTATGAAAATGTTTCAACCTACAATACTATTTCAATCTACAATACTGTTTTAATCTACGATATTGTTATTAAATACAAACAGTATCAATTGTCTTGTACTACTAATGGAGCATTTTAAGAACAATATTATTACTTCAACCTGTAAAATATCTTTACTTAGTTTTATTTATGATATTGTTTTATTTAGATAAAGTGTTATGGTATATTTATACTATGCTTTTATCTTTGATACTGTTTTATTACAATGATGTTTTAACTTATGATACTGTTATTGAATGTAAACAATATCAATAATTTTGTACTACTAATGGAGTATTTTAAAAACAGTATTATTACTTCAACTTTTAAAACATCTTGTACTTAGTTTTATTTATGATACTATTTTCTTTTAAAATGTCATAGTAAATACTGTTTCAATCTATGAAACTGTTATTTTATTTGGTTGTAGTTTGTGTATGTGTTGATGTTCTATTAAGATACTTGCATATATGATATTGGTATATTAATATATATTTATTTATGATACTGTTTTAGTATGATATTTTTATGTATGATATTGGTATATTGGGGAATAAAGACGATATTTTTTGTTTTTTTTTTTTAAATTATTTTGAATAATATAATATAATAAATTCTTTTGTCTTTGTTAAATTGGTCGAATTTAGATCACGAGTATAATTTTTTGTCAATTAATGAACTACTAGACTAAATTTGTAGAGACTTCAAATGTCCTTTCGGTGAACATAATTAGAAGTTTTGGGATTTAATGATATATTTTTTATTATTTTAAGTAAAAATTTGTAAAAAATAAAAAGGTTTAGGATTTATTTGTACTTTTGAAAAAGTTAGAGTCTGAATTATAATTTTTTAATTGTATTTTATTTTTTCTATCATTTTAATTTATTTAAGTCAGAGGTAAAATTGTTAAAAAAGTCATTTTGGGATTATTTGTACGAATAAATAGAAGGATAATGATGATATCTGCTTAAAAAATTGAATGAGGATGATATTATTAGAAACCTGAAACAATATGGACGATTAGTATAATTAACCCAAACTTTTACTAGTATTAAAAGTTCTACTCATAACAGTAGTGCTAAACAAACCTTTTTTTTTCAGTTTTTTCTCAGTTTAATTTCACTGGTGATCACTAAAGTTTTGAAGAAATTACAAAACGGTCACTCAAGTTACAAAGTTTTAGTGTCAGTGACTGAAATATATTAACGCATTCACCGACGGTTATTCTATTAAATTGCCAGCGTGAATTGAAGACATGTCACCGTTAAGTGTCCATGTGGTACACAATCAGTCGATATTTGACAAAAATTAACTCTATATAGACTTAATATACTAATAACAATAAATTCAGACTACAAAAGATGCGCTTAAAACATGAGGACCTACCTATAATTTTTGGACATAATTTAGGATCCCGAATTCTTCCATCCCTTCGAATCCGATTCTCAATCCCAAATCCTTCCCAAAACCCTAATTTTCCCCATAATTGCTAAAATACCCAATAATTCATCCTAAATATGATTCATCTATGATTTTTTCCCCTCTTA
Source organism: Forsythia suspensa (assembly GCA_023638005.1). Taxonomy (NCBI): domain Eukaryota; kingdom Viridiplantae; phylum Streptophyta; class Magnoliopsida; order Lamiales; family Oleaceae; genus Forsythia; species Forsythia suspensa. The sequence goes on along the minus strand of CM042666.1, from coordinate 27,704,680 downwards.
TCTAGGAACCCTAGCCTCAAATACTCTCAACAACCAAAAATTTAACAGATAGTGCATCGGTTTCCATACTCGGTTGAGATTTTTCGTCCACCATCCAGTGTTTTGGGTTGGCATTTTGAAATGGAAAAAGATTTCGACGTAGATTGTAGATGTCATTGTGGGGTCCGTTGTGTATTGAAGACGGCATGTTCCAATTATCGGGTAATACAAATTCTCTTTCATTTTGGTTTGAATTTATTGTTATTAGTACATTAAGTCTACGTGGTGTCACTTTTTGCCAAATGTTAACCGATTGTGTGCTACGTGGACACTTAACAATGACACATCATCAATTCACACTGAAAATTTAGTAACGTGACCGTCGGTGAACGCGTTAGTGTACTTCAATGATTGACACTGAAACTTTGTAACTTTAGTGATCGTTTTGTAATTTTGCTAGAACTTCAGTGACTGCTAGTGAAATTAACCCTCCCCCAGTAGGAAGAACCCCCACCCGTAGCCCCAACTGCAGCTACAACTAACGGCAACAACCAATACCACCATCACCAGCCACTTCCACCACACAATTTCTACAACAAATTGCAAACACCAACCCAAAATGGGAAAACAAACCTTTTACTAACACTGAAATCTCAGCCATATATACAAAATTGATTTTGTTTGTAAATTCTAATATTTTTTCAATGGATTTTAAAATTGAGGATTCTTCAATTTTGTTTTCAGATTTCTTTGGATTGCTGTTGAAAAACTTGAAATGGTCACTAAACATTTGTTTGGCGTTTTATAAGTGAAGGTAGTGGTGGTTGTCGCTAGAGCAGAGCTACAGGTTGGTTGGGTGGGTTGGGGAAGAAGACTGGTATTTTTTTTTTTCATTTTTCTTTTCATCTACAGTGTGGGTTAATTGTTCCAAAAATTATTGAAGTTTGTAATGGGGCACGGATTACTAAATTTTAAAATGTTTTTAGCACCTCACTGTACAATATGAAAATGACCTCTGAAAATCACTCTTGATGGTTCCATCTATTGAGTTTGACGAATCTGCCAACGTGGTAGATGAATTTTCAAAGTGGCTTGAATCGCCGTCCATATCATCCTACGAGCAAGCACATAGATGTTAGAACTTCAAGTCGCATTTTGGAAAAGCATTTTACATAAGTGATAATTTCCAATTCCCAAATCCATATATTCCCCCAAATCGCCAAATTCCTAGCCCAACATCTATTGCACCGTTTCTCCCTTCATCGTGGACATAGCTACCCTACCAGTGGGGCGGCCACTGAACTTAAACAAATTCACAGTGTCCCACATGGAGGGACCACTTGGGGGTAAGTGAATTTTTTTTTTGTTTGTATTTTTTTGTCCCTCGCTGTCTACAATTGATTTTTTTTCAAGATTCGGATGAGGACCTAGATTTCATTAATTCAGAGAACGAGATAAATAATGACGATGACGATGTTCTATTTAACGAAAATGTCACTAAATGCATTAAAATGGGATGTATACCCTTGCAAACTCAAGTGGCGGAGGATAGAGATGGTGAAGTGGATGACTTGGACTGGTTAGTGAGTATTAATATGATAATGAAACTAAGTACATATTTCCAAAATTTCATGTTGATGTGGATATGAAAAATTCGCAGTTAGAAGTTGGGCAAAAGTTTAGGTCTTTAGAAGAATTCAAAAATGCAGTTAGGCATTACAGTGTGATGAATATGTTCAATGTTAGATTTAAGGTAAATGATTCAAAGAGAGTACATATGGTTTGCAAGTTGGGGTGTGTAAATGGAAGGTTTGGGCTTCTAAGATGAAGAGCAGTAGTACGGTTCAGATCAAATCTTTTACTCTAGAACATACATATACTCGGGACAAAAATAGACATTGCTTATATATATTCTTGGCTAATCAATACCTTGAACCATTTAGAGTCGATTTGAATTGGAAAATAAAGAGTATTATAGCCACCGTGTACAAAGATTTAAAAATAAAAATTAGTAGGAATGTGGTGTGGAAAACGAAGAAATTTGCAAAGACCTTAGTAGAAGGGACAATTGAAGAACATTTCGGGTTGTTGAGGAACTATGGGAGAGACATGTTGATGACTAATCTCGGATCTACTATGGTTATAGCGGTTCATGAGGATGTATTTCAAGGAATATATGTATGTTTTAGTGCATGTAAGCAAGGATATGTTAGTGGATGTAAAAATCTAATTGGGCAGGACGGATACTTTTTGAAGGACAATTACAGAGGGCAAATGCTTACAACTGTTGGTATTTACGTTAATGACTGTATTTATCCAGTGGAGTACACAATAGTTGAGAAATAAAATACACGAACATGGAAATTGTTTATGTCTATGTTGGCCAACGACGTTGGTATTGATAACGACACTGAATGTACATTTATAACTAATAGACAAGAGGGATTACAAAATGTCATCGATGAGTTGTTCTGGAGGTTGAGTGATAAATGTCGTTTTATACTTATTTAGACTATCAAAAGTGGACGACTGTAAGTATTCTTAAGTAAATTTCTACTTAATTGTGTGTTGATTTAATTGATTTAGGTCAAAACCCAAGTTCAGGTGGAATTAGAGAAAAACAAAGCAAATTAGGCGATAAAGGACTGAAAGTGCACGAAGACTTGGGAATGGGGACCAACTTGCAAGTTAAAGGACTTATCATTTAAATAATCAGGGACTTAAGCACAATTTGTGACCACAATTCTAGTTTCCTTATTTTAGTCAAACTCTAATTTGATAATTCTTTTGGAACAAGTCTTCAACACTAAATTAGGGTTTTTGGGTTATATAAAAAGGGACTATGATATAAAACAAGGAGAGATACCATATACAAGAATCAAAAGAGAAAAGAGAGACGAAAAAAGAGAAAACGAGGAAGAACGATCAAGATCTTAAAGATTAGGACATGAAGACAACGAATTATTGGTGCAAGATATTCAACTTTTTCTCATCCCTTATTGAAATCCGGTTATGTATTCCAAACTCTTCATATTTTCTTTCTCCTGAATTATGAGTAGCTAAATTTATATTTTGGATGAATGATGTAACCTACTTTTGCTTAAAAATTAATTAAGTATTGATTTTACTTCTTCTCTTAATGTTTGAAATAATTGATCATTATTTGTCATTGAATTGTGGATTGTAACAAATCGAGAGGCAGGTTATTAATCTAGACCATGTAGTAAAATTCGACAATTGGATAAAAAGTAGATATACGCTTTTGTTATTGTTGCGGTCTTGAATGAAATTTTTAGGTGATTTAATGCATCTAGTTAAGGATTATTCTAACTTCACATAGAGATATTGTGAATTGACTTAATTAGATAAGACTAATTTGAATTCGAAAGAGGTAAATTAGGTTAAATTTATGAATTCGACCAAATACAACATTAGGAATAAATCTTGAGATGAGAAATTAGAGATGACAACTACGGTGAACTCGTGAGTCTAAATCTTTTAATAATTATACTTGTTAAATTCTTGACTTTTGCATTCATAGTATTTTTCTAGACTTAATAATTATAGTTTAAATCTTCAAATCAAGTTAATTCAAAAAGTTTTAAATAAATTAAGATTAAGATTAATTGAATTAGTATTTAAATAAGATAGTCTTCGTGGGAATAATAATCCGAACTCAATAGGTCCACTTTATTACTTATTTACGATATTGTGCACTTGCAATATATAATTTTTCACAAGTTTTTGGCGCCATTGCCGGGGACTATGCTTATTTGATATTAGTTTAGGTTAATCGTTAGTGTTAGTTTTATTTTTATTATTATTGTCATTATTTATTATTTATATTTTTATTATTATACTTTTTATTTTCCTTCTTTGTTTTCTTACTACAGAAAATGTATTTGTTGCATGCTCCGTTCAAAAGGCGGCAATTTTGAGCCTATCAATCTTGAAATTGAACGTACTTCTAGACACAAACATAAAGAACACAACCAAAAACAGAAATTTTTTTTTGGAACAACTTCCAATGGCAGAGGTACAAGTTAGAAGAGAAGCTGAACAAGAGGCTGACAGGGCCACAGCTGTGGAAGTAGTCTGATTGGTAGCTCAGCAAATTCAGCATCATGATGATGATGATGATGATGATGAAGACGATGGAAATATGTCAATGACTCAATTCTTAACTCCAACTGCAGCTTCTGATCGTTTCAGCATAGTTTATCCTGCTTTTGGTTGGCATGACTTTAAATTAAGGGCCGATCTGAGTAATCTCTTCAGCAATAACCTGCAATTCTATGAAAATGCGCATAAAAATCCGAGTACTCATCTTTTCAAATTCCTACGGATGTGCCATAACTTTCAGTTTCAATTGGTGAATGATGATGCCATCAGATTTAGACTATTTCCCTACATTTTGACGGATGGGGCTTTAGAATGGTTGGACTCAGAACCACATACTAGTATCACCACTTAGGATTATTTAGCTAGAAAATTCTGTAACAAGTATTTTTCACCAGCTAAAGTAGCCAAGATGAAGCTGAAAATATTTACTTTTCAGCAACTAGATGGGAAAAGGTATCATGAAGCTTGGGACAAATTCAAGGAGCTACTCAGAAAATGTCCAAATCCTGGCATTAAAAATAGATTACGGGCTCAATAGTTTTACTCTGGACTATCTCCTCAATCCAAATCAATAGTGGACTCCTCTGCAAACGGGTCTATTACAAATAAAAATGTCAACGAAGTATTGGAGCTATTTGAATTGATTGCGAATACACATACCATGTTTTTATCTGATCGTGCCACTCCAAGAAAAGTAGCAGATATACATGAGATTGACAATCTTTCGACTACTAATGCACAAATTACTACATTGACAAATCAGGTAGAACTCTTGGTCAAAATACAAACGCATGGTGTGAATGCAGTCCATACAAGTTCTACTTGTGAAAATTGTGGGGCAAATCATTATATTGCAGATTGTATGTTGTTCGCCAATCCAAATGAACAAGTAAATTTTGTGCAATATAATTCAAGCCAGCAGTCCAATCTATTCTCGCAAACATACAATCCAAGATGGAAACAATACCTAAATTTCAGGTGGTCTGAGAATTAACAAAGTGGCAACATCAATAATGCTCAACAATAAAGAAGACTAAGTTTGGGATAGATGTTTCAACAGTATATGCAGAAAACACATAGAATATTAGAGTGGCATGACACAAACTATTAGAATCAACAAGCATCTATTAGGAAGTTAGAGACTCAGATTGGCCAATTAGTCCTACAACTGTCAGATAGGTTACCAAGCACTTTGCCTAGCAATACAGTGACAAATCCAAAAGAGTAGGTAAATGCAATCACTACTAGGAGTGGGGTACAACTACCAGAGATTCACGTGAAAAGGCCAGAGAAAAATGATAAACAGTTGGTATTTGAAGAAGAAGAGGCTGAGAAACAATATGCGCAATCAAAAGAAGAAGATTCAAATCTATCTGTTGAATCATCAAAAGCGAGGGCGCCAATTCTTGTCAAAGCTTTGTGCCACCAATTTCTTTTCCTCAAAAGTTACAAAAGCACAAGCTTGACAAACAGTTTGGAATATTTCTTGAAGTCTTCAAAACACATCAACATCTCATTTGTCGAAGTGTTGGCCCAGATGCCATTGTGCTTAAAATTTATGAAAAAAATATTGTCTAAGAAGAGAAAACTAGAGGAATACAAGACAGTAGCTTTAACTGAGGAGTGTAGCGCTATTCTGCTAAATAAGTTGCCTCTGAAGTTAAAAGATCCAGGAAGTTTTAAATTACCTTGCACAATTGGAAAATTCTATAATTTTAATGCTTTATGTGATTTAGATGCAAGTGTTAATTTGATGCCCATTTCTGTCTACAAGAGATTAGATTTGGGGGAGGTAAAAGTAACAACTGTATCTATGCAACTTGCTGATAGATCAATCAAGCACCCACGAGGTATGTTTGAGGATGTGCTCATCAAGGTGGATAAATTTATCTTCCCGGTTGACTTCATTGTCCTTGATATTGAATAGGAACGGGATATGCCGACCATTTTTAGCGACAAGTCAAGTCCTTATTGATGTTGAAAAATGCGAGCTGGTCTTGAATGTACATGATGATGAATAAACAGTATACAGTATGTACACCGTACTTGAGCAATCAGTCGACCTCGAAGAGTGCTTTATAGTTGATAAAGTAGTGAGAATTGGCCAAGAAAACTGCAAACCGGATGTGAATATGGGTGGACTAGTTGCAACAATTAAAGATAAAAATGACAAATTTAAAATATGGAGAGCAAATAAGAAGTCTTATAAAGCCGGTAATTGCAAGCAATGCAAGACTTTCAAAGTCCAATTCGAACCTCCATGAGTGATACTTGCAAAAAGTCTAGCTCTAGACTATAAATCAAGTGTTTAATAGAAGGCAACCCATATTTCTATCCCTTATCTGTTTATTGTTTTGTACGTAGAATTTTAGGATTATATTAAGGATTTAGAGCACATTTCTCGATTTTTAGTAATCAAACAATTTTAAATTCTAAACTTAGGCTAAGCATCATCGTTCAGGTAAAAAAAAAATTATAGTTGACCATGGTTGAACCGCAACAAATAGCGCTTAGAAAAAAAAATTACGATTGACCGTGGTCAACTGCAGTTTACAAACCGTGACTTATGGTTTGCCGCGGCTGGGCCACGGTTTGCAAACTGCAGCCCAACCATCGTCAGGTGGGGGTTATTTTAAATCCCCAACTTCTTTTCTACACTTCATTTTCTCTCTCCTACAAACAAAAATTTTCATCTCACCCTTTCACACTCATCCCAAATTATTAGTTTCATCATAGAAGGGTAACAATTCATAGCAATTTAGGCCTCCACTTCTTACATTTTCATCTTTTCCATTAGGATTGCACAAAGGTAAAGGTGTCATGAAGACTCAGCTCCCGATGCTTACTGATCGAATACCATTCCGATTGTTTCTCCACGCCTTCGCAATCGAGTACACTCTTTCTTTTATTTATTTATTTTGCTTTCTTTTGTCACATTGAGGACAATGTGTACTTTAAGCTTGGGGATGCAATTGATGACTTTATTATTTTCGTTATGTTTGTGTGTTGATAATATTATGTGAGTAAAAAAAATCTTTTCATTTGTGTGCTTGTATGTTGGATAGCTTTGCCGGCTAATGATGATATCTATTTAAAACTATTATCGATTTATGAATTAATACTAGGTGATGCTACTTATGCCTTTTAATATACGATACTTATCTATGTGTGATAAGATTAAGTATGAACACAATAGTAATGAATATCACTACCTTTGGTTAATTTATCGAATAGAATATTGAACCTAAGTTGTGAAAACTAAGACCACCAATTGACAACTCAATTACTTAACCAGTTGAAAAGATAATTTGGAGATGGTTAAACCAATGCAAAAAGTATTTAGATAGGTGTTGATTCTGTGCATGAGTAATATTTGTGTGGAGTGTATTGGGCTACCAGGTGGAATCTAAGTATTGACCAAATGCTAAGAATCTAATCTCCGATTATTTATCTTGCAAAAAAAAAAAGGTATTACACTTGCATTATCTTATGTCTCTTTTCGTAGCCTAATTGACTTGAGTGATAAAACCCGTAGGGGTTCTCAAAACTCGGTGTCCTAATGTCTATCAAATATGGGAGCCGTTGGTCTTAAACTCGTTACAAAGTTCATCTAGAAAGCTTAAGGGAGTGGGGTCTTACACATAAGATATATACATTTAAAACAAAAAACAAAAAAGCAAAAGCAAGATTGAGCCTTTATAAGTATAACTTGGAGATTTAGATGACTAGTGGGTTTGCCTTGTCTAGTGGTAGCTTGACGGTCGAAACACTCAATAAAGGGATAATCATCACAGATCTAGATAGTTACTGTATTGGCTAGACCTAACCAAATTTTGAGTAGTAAAAGAATAAGTGTTTTGAAGACAACTTTAGAATTAACACCCAGGGTGAGAGATTAAGTATCAATATGGGAGTGTGTATTTTTACGAGAGAGAAATGAAATATTTGACCATTGAGGGACGGAATATTACCAACCTAAAGGTTTATAGTGATTGGATTGGCTATGAGCACACACACGCGTTGGTCAAGCATCGAATGAGTAAAAAAATTAATTTTGGTAGCATGATTTAGATGTTTCTTATAATTGTTTAATATGTTTCAAAAACTTAAGGCAAATACGGCAAGCTATCTATTATAGTAAATTTTAATATTATTTGCTTGATTGTTTAAATAAATAGTCATGTTCGAAGACGAACAAATGTTCAAGTTTGGAAGTATTTGATAAGTGTCGTTTTACACTTATCTGGACTATTAAAAGTAGATGATTGTAAGTACTCTTAAGTAAATTTCTACTTAATTGTGTATTGATTTGATTGCTTTAGGTCAAAACCCAAGTTCGGATGGAATTGGAGAAAAACAAAGCAAATTAGGTGAAAATGACTAAAAGTGCACGAAGACTTGGAAATGGAGACCAACTTGTAAACATCCAAAAGTTGAACAACTTATCGTGCAAAACATCAGGGACTTAAGCACAATTCGTGACCAAAATTCTAGTTTTCTTATTTTAGTCCAATTCTAATTTGGTAATTCTTCTAGGACAAGTCTTCTACACTAAATTAGGGTTTTTGGATTATATAAAGAGGGATTATGATTTAAAACATAGAGAGATACCATATACAAGAATCAAAGAAGAAAAATGAGAAAAAGAAGAAGAACGACCAAGATCTTAAAGATTGAGACATGAAGACGACGAATTCTTGGTACAAGATATTCAACATTTTCCCATCTCTTATTTAAATCCAGTTATGTATTCCAAACTCTTCATAGTTTCTTTCTCCCGAATTATGAGTAGTTAAATTTATATTTTGGATGAATGATGTAACCTAGTTTAGGTTCTTTAATTTCAATTCTCAAGTTTTGCTTATAAATTAATTACGTATTAATTTTACTTATTCTCTTAATGCTTGAAATAATTGGTCATTATTTGTCATTGAATTGTGGATTGTAACAAACCGACAGGTAAGTTATTAATCTAGACCACGTAGTAAAATTTGACAATTGGATAAAAGGTATAGATGCGCTTTTGTTATTGTTACGGTCTTGAATTGAATTCTTAGGCGATTTAATACATCTAATTAAGGATTATTTTGAATTCACATATAGATATAGCGAGTTGATTTAATTAGATATGACTAATTTGAACTCGAGAGAGGTAAATTAGGTTAAATTCGTAAATTCTACCGAATACAACATTAAGAATAAATCTCGAGATGAGAAATTAGAGATGACAACTATGGTGAACTTGTGAATCCAAATCCTTTAATAATTATACTTGATAAATTCTTGACTTTTGCATTTTTAGTAGTTTTTAAGAATTAATAATTATAGAATAAATCTTCAAATAAAGTTAATTCAAAGAGTTTTAAATAAACTAGGATTAAGATTAATTGAACTAGTATTTAAATAGGATAGTCTTTGTGGAAACGATAATCCAGACTTAATAGGTCCACTTTATTACTTGTTTACGATATTGTGCACTTGCAATATATAATTTCTCACAACATTGAGCACAAATTTTGTATATGGCACATGTACTCGAACTTCTTCAAGGAAGACTTTAAAGGTCAAATTTTGAAGCATTATTTGTGGTGAGTTGTTAAGTCAACCACTGTTGTGAACTACAAACATTGGATGGAGTGAATACAAAGTGTAAGTGAAGAAGCGTACAATTGGTTGATGGATTGGATGCCGATGGAATAGAGTAAATCCCAATTTTCAATCAAACCAAATAGTGATATTTTGCTTAACAAAAAGTGTGAGTGTTTTAACAAGACATTACTGAGGATATGGAGAACTCAAATCTAACAATGATGACTTCAATACAAACGACTTTCATGAAATGAATTCAAACAATGAGGTATAGGATGAGGAGATATATCAGGCAATTGTGCCTGAAGATCAAAACAAAGTTAGATAGGAATGTTGCAATCGCGGAAGGCTGTCATTCGGATTCGTGTGGAGGCTCATAATATCAAGGTACTTGTCCATCTGGTACATTCATTGTTAAATTACAAGCTTGGACTTGTGCATGCTTGTGCAGTCATGCTAGATGAAAGGAATGAGCCAAGTGACTACGTTGAGAACTGCTACAAGGTAGAGACTTATTTGAGGTGCAATGAGAATATAATAAACCCGATCAATGGGAAAAATTTTGGACTAGAAGTTGATGGTTTTATGATCAAACCCCCAACATGGATTGTCCAACAAAAGGAAATAAAATAGACTATGAGAAGGCTAAGTATGGAAGAAGATGTCATTGGACACAATTAGTCTAAGTCCTTTGTGAAGAGAAAATGACAAGTAACCATGACATGGTCTGTGTGGATTGGTAGGCCATAACAGCGGGTACCGTTTGAGGCCAGATGCCCCTGGCAATGTAAGCAAATTTAGTTCTGTTAAACAATTGTAAAATGGGTTTGCTTTATTGCATGGCTGTCACATAATTTGCTTCATTTCATTGTTGTCTATGCCAACAACTTCTTCATTTCATTTGTCGTATATTCCAACAACTTGCTTCATTGCATTGTTGTCTATTCTTTGCCCAATGTTCAAGGATTGTGTTGGTCTCCAAATTCTTCCATATAGCTGAGTTGTTAACATGTAGTAGTGATAGTTAACTGATGCAAATAAGTTGTTTTTCAATATAAGCACATGTTTGGGAATGTTGATTTTATTTTTTAAGTGCTTATAAATTATAGATCATATAAAATATATGGATAATAAATGGGTAGTAAGTTGTAGGTCATACGAAATGTGTGGATAAAAAGTATGTTTGACCAATTTGAACAGTTGAAATTGTAATTTAAAGTTGACCAAACATGAACTAAATGAGTTGTTTCTGCTTTCAGATTGAGAAATCTGAAAGTAACTTATGGGACTTTTCATTTGCTGGAAATGGATTCATATTTATAAGCTATTGGTTGAAATGGAATGGTTGCATTCACTGATTTATCACTAGTTTTTAGGATTTTTTTAATGTGAAATTGGAGCCAATGACATCAAAAAAGGGAGACTCTAATCATGCGAAAAGTAACGTACTCATTATTGTTGGATGCTTTGTATTCATTTGTGTCATTTATGTATATTTTGAAGGACTAAATTCGTTTGCATGCCAAAGGACAAGATGGTTCCAAACTGATGGAACAAATGATATTTTAGCCAGTGACAAACACTACAATCTTATTTTCGGTTTATGCCTACTCCTGGGGTGTCCATTCCAGGTGCAAACAATGTAATAAGCAATGGGCCTTCAGCTTTTGCGCCTACTCATGTGACCGTTAAAGTTGTAACATAAGAGGTAAATATCTCATCAATGGTGAAAGAACTGCAAGAACTTGATGCCCAAGAAGCGGCAAGTGAAAGAGCTTCAAGAGCACAGAGAATGAAAATGAGGAACGTATCAGGAGCTCTCAGAAGCAATGTCTAATAGATGATGTTGATAATAAATTTAGCTTGAAAACTGACATGGAATGAGAGATAATGAAAATCAAATATGTTGTCTAATTTTGGCCTTTTTTTTTTTTTTTTTTTTTGGAATCAAGCAATAACTAAAAATGGTGGATTTGTATGTATGCTGGCGGATGACGTTTGCAGACAAAATAGTTTCTTTTTTTCTGTTATTGTTGTGAATATTTTGAAAGACTAGAGCAATCAAAAATTCATAATCAATGTACCTTATTTTGTAGCAATCTTTTTTCTGTTATTGTTGTGAATCAGGCATTACATTGCTTAGTGAATAAGCTGACGATAAAAAAACTACAATTTTTTCAAGCATTACTCAAATGAACAATAATTGATTAGGAAAATTGGAATAGAACACTGATATACAACATACCACCCTAAGTCCAACCTTACACACTAATGCAACTACTTCACAAGCTAACATTAAACATTGTATTCCAATACAAACAAAATGCTATCCATTAGACTATATCCAACATTACCCAATTATTACAATATGTATTTAGAAGACAAGATGAAGAACTACGAAGCTAAAGAGCAACTAACATCTAATTTGATAAAATAGTCTCAAGCGGATTTGTTCATTTTTTTCTCAGCTACAGTCTTATTTCACAGGATTCCATCGATGACTGTCTTGTATCTTGGATGTGGTGGAGGATCAAGTCACGAAAAGAAATTGCAAGCATCTGGCATCTCATAGAACTTGCAACCTCAAAAATGATGACCGGGATTCACCTTTTTCCAAGAGGTCTTAAAATTTGTAAATTGACCATAATCACACATAATCCCGTCAATTTCCTACGAAGAATTGGAGGAATTTTCCATCCTACTCATGGAATACGGGTTGTAGAGAAATGGGAGACACTTATTGAACATGTTCTATGGTCGGTCTTTGACCTTTGGATGCCAAAGGCACCCTTGGGGTGATCTCGTAGTTAGGGTTGAATGGAAGGTTAAGTTTTAGGTTGAAGACAATGAGGATTGTGAATTTGATTTGGCAGTTTTGGAAATAAATTGGGAAATTGGACATTATCAATAGTGAAAGACGCATTTCTGAAACGCAGATTCAAGCCACGTTGGCAAATCCATCAAACCCAACAGACGGAACCGTCAAGATTGATGGATGTAGAGCATTTTCATATTGTAAGGTTTGATAATGTATCTATGACATGTTACAAAGTTTAGTGATTTTTGGAACAATTAATCCTCCACGATGCAGCTCATTTGCTAATTTGGCACGAGCTAATGTAAAAAGGATGCTACTTAGACGTTTTCATTTGCCATGTCATTCATTCTCTCAATTTTTTTTAAATGTGGGTGACGGAATGATATATGAGCTAAAGTTTTAGTAAGTTAAGTGATCGTTTAGAAAAATTTAAAAGTTCAATGGTCAATAGAAAATATAGTGGAAAGCACGATGATCAATGAGATATTTAACCCTTCGCATAAATTCCAAAGTATCAAAATGAAGTATCTTTTTATGGTGTCTTGTCAATCAAGATATTCTTGCGATTATAAACACTCTAGGCCAATTAGACGACTAATAAAGTAATTCAAATAAAGTTAATAATTTGACACATTTCTCATCCATATTTGAGCCCAATCTAGATTATTAAAATGTTGAAAATTGACTTCAACTATTAAAATATTTAATATCCAAATAATAATAAATTTACAGTAATAAACTATAACACTAATTATATATTTAATTTCAAACATTTTTCAACTAAATATAGAACTATTTATAAACTTGCCTACTTAACGATTGTATTAAAATTTATTGTTACGCGATAGTATATAACTAAAACCGTTGCAATTGTTAAAATCGAAATAAACGGGTTACCCCATTAATATCCGCTTTTACGCATGTTACGTTTTACTTCCTGCTACTCTCCGTTTCATCACTTTCCTAAAAACCCTAGAGCCCCTCTCCAAGACGCAGAGCTTCGATTGGCAGGCAGAGGCAATCTTCCTTCTTTCTTGTTACGTAAATTTCTTCTATTCAGTTTGACATATCATTACATATTTTTGTGTCAGTTTGTTATTTGGGGCGTTAAAAAAATAAGTAAAAATGCTTCTTTTTTTTTTTCATTTTTCTCTCATGCTGTTTTTTTTTTTAAATTTATTTATTTTCAATCTTATATAAACTTCAGTTCTACCGATTGAGCTATTGAAATAATTTATTGTTTATCGTAGTTTAATGGCGACATACGGTTTTTTATGCTTTCCTTTTGGTTTCCAATTGATGGAGTTGTGGCTATTCTGATAAATGGCAAACTAGTTTTGTTGGATTTTGTGAATGCTCATTGGTTTGTCGCAGTCTTTAGTGCCAATCATGGTTCCCGATTAATTATGTTTTTCTTTCTGTTCGTTAGTTTCCATAGGAAGACGGATATATATTTGTGAACTTGTCATGGTAAAAGAATAGAAGTCTTGTGGTACGCAATACTATGATATTTTTGAAAATATGTTAAGCAAGAGTCAGTAATATATACAAATAAGAGCGCGTTTGGCTAACTTGGAAAAAAAAGTGAGTAAGCATGTTTGGATGTGTTACTTTCTTATTTTTAAAGTAAAAAAACACTAAATTAGCATCACGTATTAATTTATTGTACGGAACACTTTGTTTTATAAAGGACAGCGGGATGCACAAACTCCATTTAATTGATGCCTGGAGAATATAATTCTTTTTTCTTTCTCACAAACTGATTTCTGGCACCATGCTTTTCAAATCTTATTATACACAATGTAAATAAATAAATAAAAGTGTGTATAATAAGACTTGAAAAGCATGGTACCAGAAATCGGTTTGTGAAAAAGAAAAAAAAAATGTATTCTCGAGCCATCAATTAAATAGAGCTTGTGCAGCCTGCTGTCCTTAATAAAACAAACTGTTCCATACAGTAGATCAGTACCTGATGCTATTTCAACTTCGATAATTTGAAGCTGTTTTACATAAAATAATTTGATTTGCAAGTTTGGAAAAAATCAGAATGTCAAGTGTGTAGTATCGGAGCATGAAATCTTCAGTACTCTAGTTAAATTTATTCTCTGGACTCTGGTTTGAGCCTATTTTTATTTTGTGTGTTTAGTGTTCTAGCTCACTAAACTGTATTTCCCAATAATGGATGTACAAGGTGCTCCTTGAATAGGTTTTCTTGTTTATTAAATTTATGACTGGGGAATTTGATTAATAAATGGGACTTATAGAGTTATTTTGGGGAATGCTTCTGCGGTATGGTTTTGTGTGTGCTGCATGGGAGGGTGGCGTTGGGGTGGGTTTATTTTACCTCTTTTCTTGAATCATTTTGTTGGTATACAGTTTCTTGATTCTTACTACATGCTTTTGAACTCTTGCTATAGGAAGCTGACTGTTATTTTTGTTTTTTTTTTTGCAGATTGCGTAATCACTACTGGTAAAAAAAAAAAAAAAAACCATGTCAAATGAGGTGACAATGAATGACAGAGAGATGGAAAATCCTGATCCTGTGGTTTCTGAGACTGAATCAGAAGAAGGTGAAGATGAAGATGAGAAACTAACTGAACCTTCAAAGAATGCTGTAAACAACAAAGATGGCTTGCTTGATAAACTCGGAGATATAAGCTGGCCTGACAATGTTAAATGGATACAAAAGCTTTCGATCGATATCGATCAGGAGCAAGAGGTGGACGTAAATGATGACTTCACACGGGAGCTTGCTTTCTACACCCAGGCACTAGAGAGCACGAGGCAGGCTTTTGTGGAATTTCAGTCGATTGGGCTTCCTTTTCTGAGGCCTTCTGATAATTATGCAGAAATGATTAAATCTGATGCGCACATGGAGAAAGTTAAGAGTCAGCTGTTGAGTGAAAAAAGAAATGTCGAGGAGGCTGAGGAGAGAAGGAAGGCGAGGGAGAATAAGAAGTTAGCTAAAGAGATACAGGCACAGAAGCTAAAGGAGAGGGCCAAGCAGAAGAAAGAAGATATAGAATCTGTTAAGAAGTGGAGAAAGCAGAGGCAGCAGAGTGGATTCGTGAGTGG
The DNA here is from genome assembly GCA_023638005.1 of Forsythia suspensa. Lineage (NCBI taxonomy): Eukaryota > Viridiplantae > Streptophyta > Magnoliopsida > Lamiales > Oleaceae > Forsythia > Forsythia suspensa. The sequence goes on along the minus strand of CM042666.1, from coordinate 27,689,097 downwards.
AAATAGAGATGGCAATTTTGATTTGGATTTTGAAAATGGAAAAGCGTTTGAGAGATCGAATAAGAAGAGGCCTGGGGTGGATCCTGGAGATCGTTCCGGAGGGAAGGCAAAACAGGTTGGCATAAAGGGGAAGAAAGGATTGGATAAAAACAGGAAGAATAGGGAATTAAGGGATTCCAAGTTTGGATTTGGAGGGAAGAAAGGGTTGAAGAAGCAAAACACGGTCGAGACCTCAAATGATTTAAGAGGCTTTGCAAAAAGTAATTTTTCTGTTAAAAAGAAACAGAAAAGGTGAGATATTGGATAGTGCTATGTTGCCAAAACATTTATGAATGGCCTCTTGTACCCAGTCTGAGCCTTTTTTCAGTCATTATATATTTATCTATGTTCACAAATTTATGATATTTAATTTTATGTATGTTCAGTGGAAGCATTTACTTTATATGATCTTGATTTTTGCTTCATTGCTGTTGTTGCCAATGATTTTTAAGCTAGTGCATGTTATTTTCTCTGTTTGATGGAACTTGCCTTGTCAATCTCAAGATTAGCATTTTGCAATTCATAGAATCAAAAGGAAGGATGGATGTTGAGTTGGCTTTATTCAAGGGATCTGGCATTGTTTTGAACACTACATAGACATTTTGTGCATGTTTCGTACACATTATTGGACAATATTGTATATCACAATGAACAAAATTAACTTCTGTTTCTTCCTTCATTCCTTTCAGCACTGTCTAGTCCGGTATAGCAAACGTGCCATTTTGTTTTAGGAATAAGATTCTCAATGGTGATTGATGATCCTTTTTCCTTGAAGCATATCATAACTTGGAGATTTTTTTTGAGTTGGTAGATATGGTGGTATACGTATAAAATTGTTGCATTTGTTTATTAAAGTAGAATCTTAGCCAGTTTGAATGAATTGTCAATTTGTCTTGTCCTGTTTCCAAAATTATTTTCATTTTTGAAAAATCTGGTTGATTTTCTAATCTTTTTTAGTTCTGTTTTTTCTTCAGATACCCCAGACTGTAAATTGTGTTCCAGCTTCATATTTCTTATAATGAGATGTATTATTTCAAAAAATTATTAGCACATTTTAACTTTCTTCTTGGTTTCATAGTCAAAAGGCAAAATTATGACATGTAACCAGCAGTAATTTCTTGGATCAAACCAATGAACGGGTAAGTTTACATGTTGAAGATTAAATTTGATTGGTCGTGTTTCTTCTTTAACAATTTAAATTTTAAAAAAAATGATTTAATATAGTATTAGAGTATCAGTATGCATTTAAATTTCATTGCCACCTATTTATGAGAATTATGCACAGAAGAAACTGTTTTGATGAAAAATGGATTAAATGTTACACCAAGATTTTTAATCGGAAGAGATATTTCAAAGAATTGACGTGTTAATTCTATAAGTAACTAAATTGGGCTCGGCACTTGAGGAGTGTGATGAATATGTTTTCTTTTTAACAATTTAAGCTTTTATACGAAATGGTTTAATATGATGTTGAGATTAGAAAGTGAAAACTGCAGTAGAAACTGAGTGTACATGTGGGTCCATCTTTGGTAGTTGTTAAGACTTTGATTAAACAATGAATGGCAGTTAAGACCCACAATTTAGTTAGGATAGAAAGGTCAAGATTAATTGATTGTATTCAATAGACAGAGTATCATTAAATTGATCACGTAACATGTCAACACACATTAACTTTCACAACACACCTCATTATACAATCCTTAGGTTGTACTAAAAGAGCAGCTTCCTTCACACACTTTTTCATTGAGACAACCCTTTAAAAGGCTTAATTCCTTTCTGTTATGATAACAAGCTCTAATCTTTATTTAAATCTTCTCAAATTATTTGGGACGCTTTACTCCTAACTCTACAAGGTCTCGAGACAAAGGTTAACCCCAAGTCTCGGTTCTTTTTTTCTCATTGTCTTGAGTCTTGAGCCATCATTCTTGTTAATGAAACCGCACTTCTAGGTCGGCCGTGTGTCTTGGATGAGATGTCTTTGGCAGCAGCTAAAGGAAGTGTCTAAACGCATCCAGATACCAACGTGAAAAAGGAATTTACACACGAGAATCGCGCACAATTTTTTGGAGGCATCTCGGGATTTGTCAAATTTTGCTCTTCATTATGTTAGTCACAACATTTGAATTAATCTGCCTGGGAGCCTCCAATTCTCATGCTGTTTTCTGTTTCTGCAATCTGATCATAGTCATTCTTGTTGTTGGAAATTCCAAGTCTACTTCACAGTACAATGAAGAGAAACCTGATCCTTCTCGCAGTTTTGCCTTTGAAAACAAAGATTCCACAAACATGAAAAATGCTTCTTCTTCATGCGAGAAGGAGATGAAATTGGTCGAAGCCGATGAAGCTGAAGCATCGTCTGTCAGTATAACAACGGTCGAAGATGAAGAAAGAAGTCGGGATGAGGAAGAAGATGAAGATGACAACGATGAATTGAGAAGAAGAGTTGAAGAATTCATTGAGAAAATAAATAGAGGATGGAGGTTTGAAAAGTTGAAAACATATTGTTTAGTCCAGTAATATTGATTGTTCTAATGGAAATTCTATTGAAGACAACAGAATTACCAAAATTAAGCACTTATATTGGGAAATTTATATATAATCCATTGATATATCATCAGGATTCTGTCTCATGGAAGATAATGAAGTGGCAAAAATAGGACTTGTGCAAGAGGGTGATCGCTGATCATTCGTACTCTACGAAGAAGTTTTAGCATTTCTTGTTTATTTAGTATAATGGATTGTATAGTACTAGTCAACATTGATAAAAAGAAACAACAATCTCGTCTATTATATCATTTAGTCATGTCTTGTACTGCATGCTAAAAATGTTTCCCCTTTCAATCTTTGATGAAAGGAATAATTTTTTTCATCGAGAATATTAATTTCTTAGCTCCATAAACAATTTTATTCTAGATTCTTTGTTCAAGTCTTTGCTTGTTTTGTAATTAAATTAAGTGGGTAGTTGTTAGTGATCAATGGAGCAAAATTGCAGCAAAAGTGGCATTAGGTAGAAAAGACAACACTTTTTTTTTTTGGTCTAATTGTAGTCTATAAACTTCGAATAATGCTATTTTATCAAATGATCATCAGTCTATGTGTCAATGAAATCTATTGTAATTGATTGATGCTACATAAATGTATTGTCCCCCTAAACTCATCAATTATAGTACACCACATTGATATATAGACAGGTGTGATATATAAATAGCATTACTCACATAATAAGAAGGACAAAAAAAGTCTTAAGTCTTTCAATATAAGTAAAAATGACATTTAATTCCAGCTTCACATATTTAAAATTCTACATCAAGTTACACAACACGATAGAGTATGACGCGGAACAATGATACTAGCACAAAGTCCTAACCTAGTGCCTAAAGGGGAAAAAAGAAAAAGAAATAAAAAAAACTTCTGGGTCGAACCGGGTGATAACATACAGCCAATTGACGTGTAATGGGGGAGGTCAGAAATAGTAAGCCTAAAATTTCCATACCCGATAAAAACAGCTAAAATACAAACAAGATTGAACACAATTGACACAATCAGCAAGTAATTTCGTGGCTATGTTCTCTAGAATCTTCTCCTTGAAGTGAGACATTGTTTTCTGGGTTAGTTCCCTTTGAGCCGTGCATTGAGTTCGTAGAAGCCGAGTTGTCTCCATGGAAGGAAGCGGAGGATGTCAAACTTGGCTTCAGTCCACCATAGGCTCCTTCGTGTCTTTCTTCAGAAATAGGATTAGCAGGACTTGGGGTAAAAGCTATTGTGTGTTCGTATTTTGGTTTCTTGGGCTTTTGCTCTTGCTGATGGCCCGGAATAAAGCTGCCTAGTACAACCTGTAATATATACACGAAACGTGAATAGAACATGGTCAAAGCAGTAAACTTAAAAAGATTCTAAACATGTTTGAATATGTTACTTTTTAAATAAAAATGTTATTTTGAAGGTAAGTATTGCCTTACCGTCAAAATTTAACATAGTACCTGTCTTATTTTCATTATTTAAAACAATTCTCTCACCTGAACAGGTCCAGCTGCGACTAGCATGCCAGCAACTCCACCCCCCATAACACGGCCATCCGGCCCTGCCAGAGAGACACTCATCCCACCAGATCTGCTTTTCGTCAACCCATTATCGCTGAGCATAAATGATCCTGTCAAAGAAAGTATTTCAAAGCGGCCCTGCAGTAATTACACATTCTATAATTTAGAAACAGAATTATTCCACAACTCAAACATTTTCTGAAATTTCTACCAGGAAGAAAAATCTATGAAATTCTCAAATAAGGAACCTCACTTTCTTCGACATATATTATCTTAATTTAAAACTGACAAAAAAATCTCTCACCTCATAGGTCAAAGTACCACCCGAAGAATTAGGTTGGCGCAGTGTAACATTAGAGATTGCACCATTTGCTGCCAGGACGCAAATGGCTCTAGACCCTTGTTGAGAAAAAGATATGATCTTCATTGTAATATCCTGATAAAACGAGAGAAGAACTAAGATTCAAAAAATATAAACATGAATGTTAGAAATAAATCAAAAGAAGAAAAGTAATTTAACGGTATGAATTGCAATCCGTCTTAACTTCCTGATAATGCTACTTGTACAATGCATTTACTACAAATTAATGATAAGTCTTCTCTTATGCACAAGATCGAATATTATTAGGCACGGACGGAAGCCAAAGTGCTTCAAATATAATAAACGAAATTATTTATCGACCCTTATATTCACTGCCCACACCTTCTAAGATCCCTAATAAAAATATCATAATTCACAGAAAATTGCACATATATGGAAAAGAAGAAGAAATTTGAACACTTCGAGCAACATTAGTTTGCTGTTTGCCTTAAAGAGACTACAGGAACAAAATTATAAATAAATCAATAAAAAGAACATCAAAAAATTTACGAGGAGGACACACTTACAGGATGCACTCTCGTGCCTCATCAGTTGAACAGATATGTGAAAAAATATTAAATGGAGAATAAGGTTTTATGTAAATCAAACATAAACAAAAAGAAATCGTCAAATTTACTTATAATTAGAAGTACCTCGCCAGCATTAACAGTAATCACATGTGGTGTAAAACTTGCACCAAGGGAGTATGCCACTGATCCTCCTACAAATATAGATAAACGTCAAGGCATTTGATTTGGTGAATGTAAAAGTGCATTAAAAGCACAAGCTTGCTAAATTACACAGCTTTATAGATGTTTTCACCGAGTGTCAATTTGTTGAAATGGTTAGTTCCAGAAATAAGAACACATTCATCAAATATAGTGGAGATTACATAACCAAGGTACCATAGTTTGATATTTGTCAGTTCTGCAACAATTATGCAAGAACAATAAATTTCTCTCTGATCATGCACCAATGGAGGAAATCCAAACAACAAGAAAACTGATATTTTCAAGCTTGACATTTACAGGAGACAAATGCTGAAAATGCCAAATATCCGGTCCCTGTTCTAAGAGAATGGTGTGTTCCTCTGCATTATTGGCTCAACTTGGAGTCATATTGATGGAGATCCGTAATGATATATTACTGAAGATTTACCATGTTTGGACGCTTTTTTCAGGAAAAAAGCAATTAGGGTTTTTTTAAAAGATTTTCTAGTATTTTGTTATTTCTTTAGTTGTTTCTTACTTAAATTAGACTACTTAATACCCTATATAACGACGGTTTATACATGGTAAACTTTTATTATTGAATACAAACAGAATTCCTCTCTCTCTCTCTCTCTCTCTCTCTCTCTCTCCCGTTCCTCTTTTCCCCTATCTCTTCCCTCTTTTCTCTTCTCATACAAGATTATTGATTATTGGTTGATTGTTCGATTGTGTCCTTCATCACATATACTAACTGGTTCATGTTTTAAAACAACTATTCTTGGTAGCAAATCTTATACTCATTTTTGGCGTCAAATCCACACATTTTACATCATCTTGTCATCAGTATTCACTCGGTGCATGTTTGGTATACATTACTCAATACGACTGCACATTGTAATGTACAAAATACTAGTTTCCTTTTCTTTCATAGTACTAGTATTAGTGTTGTCCCATCCTCCCTATCAAATATAGCATAAAGTTCTTTATCCTGTAATTTCTGAGTAAAGACAAGATCTTGATTCTAGTAACATCATCTCAGAAATCATCACCATCAAAAGAGAAAGTGGTGCCACAATTATCCATTCGATTCCTAAAAGAATGAAGTTATTTCCTACAGTGAAAAAATAGATTGATTCCCCGATCTCCAGCCCTCATCCAGCAGCAGTATCATACGGGTCAGAAATCCACATTCGGCACATAAAATATCATTTAAAGTTGACCCGACAACACAATAAACACTAGAGCACCCCATGAAAGAAAAAGCAGATCAGTAGATCCAGTTTCTGTACACTTGCCATAAATTATAAACATGACAATATCATATCCACTCAGAGTGCCTACACAACATTCTAATTATAGTACTGCATATATAATTTCAATGCAACAGTAGATCAAAATAAATCCCGACCACTATTCGAAATTCTCACTTAAAATCAATAAACAAACAACAAATCAGTACCTGGACTTTCGATTTCCAACTTACGCTTCTTCTTGAAATGGTCAACGGGCCGGACCGCTCCCGGTTTCCAAGCTGAAAAATCTCCAGTAAACGGAATTGAAGCCGATATCGGCATGGGTGACAATGCCACCACTGAACCATCTGCTGCGTACTTCCTTGGCCTTCCCCTCTTCTTCTTCACTTCCGTTTGTGCAGGCGGCACCACCGTGTTGACCGGTGGTGCTGGCCGAGGAGCCGTGGCTGATCCACTGAACTGGACTGAGTTTTCAACCCCAGGTTCCACTCTGTAGTTCTGTATAGCCTCATCACCTTTCACTGTGACTGCAGAAGCATTCAATCCTTCTTTGTCCTCCATTTATATAGTAACTATAAATAAAATCCTTAAACCCTCAAAATTTAAAACCTAAACTAAAATCTTAAACCCTACCTCAGAGTAAAAAATTAAAAATCAAATTTTTTTTTTTTAGCCAAAACGATCGCGCTAAGTTTTTTTTTAAAAAAAAATTGAACAAGAAATTATATAAAACTTAAAACTTTATAAAAAAAAAAAATACAGTAAAATACCCAAAAAATTTATACATAAAACCCAATCTAAATCTCTATAAATCTGGAAAATTAGGAATCAGCTCTGAATATTCAAAGATCATCAGCGTACAACATGGCTCTGCTGTTAGAATCAGCTAGCTGTAATTTCTTGAACTTACAACTTAATATCTGCATTTGCAGAGCATTAAGTGAGCTAATGAAAAATTCAAATTTTAAATCAGAATTATTTTGGGAGGGGTTGTGAAATTAGGGTTTTGCTAGAAAAAGTTGAGAAGGAAAATAAAGTAGAAAAATTCAGAAATTTAAAATAAAATATACCCAAAATATTAATATATTAAATTTAATTTAATAGGTAAGAATCAATTTTTAAATTGCAAAATTTAAAGTATTAATTATGGTTAAGTAAATGGTTTCAGGTCCGTCTTGGAAATTTAATAAATGGTATTTAAAAATTTGGCAAAGTTAATTGAATTTAATTAAAAATACTGAAATTTGAAAAAAAGATAATTCTTTTTAATTTAAAAATGCAATTTAATTTAATTTAAAGCTGTAAAGTTAACGTTGGAGGCATGCCTATTTTTTCAACCTCTGACCTGGTCTTTGTCTTTTTGGGTGAATTGAAGTTGACCATGTAAAATGAGATGCCCTTGAATTTATGGATTATTACTGTTTTGCCATTTTGTTCACTGCTACTCTGCTAGGGTTTTTGTAAAGCAATTGCAGCTTATGCCTCCTTTTAGGAAGACCAGTTGATTTTACCTGCCTACTCGACTTGACTTCTTGTATTTTAAAGAAATTTGTGTGAAGGTGAATTAATTGAATAAAAGATAAAATCAAGATTGAAATTTCAGTAGACATATCTAGGAAATCGAACAGAGTTGCAAAAAGAATTCTAGACATATCCACCAAGATCTTTCTATTAGTTGGTTTGTTAACAAAATCACGTTACGACACAAAAGTGATCTAGATAAAAGCATCTCTAATGCACCCCATTTATTTGCTTTTTTAAAATGTCATAAGATATATGTATGCAGCTTATAAAAAACAATCTCCTATATCTGAGTTGGACGAAGAAACTCTGTTTAGTTGATGTGGCGCAAGAAAAAAAATAAACTCTAAATTTAGATGAACTTACAGATAGAGTTACTCAAAGAAATTTAAATCCAACTCAATATTTTATTAAAAAAAATGTCAGATGAGGGAAATAAAAATTGAAAACACGAATTTTTAAAAAAATTAATTTTAATAATTTATTTTTAGACCATTTATTTTCATTTGACGTTTATTCAATGACAGCGTAGTCTGGACTGAAAAGTCTCATCTATTTTATCTCACATGTAGATTTTAATAGACATAGTGCATTAGACATATTGTAAGTCGAATTATATTATTTAATACTATTTACAAATAATATTATAATTTTGTTGATGTGTGTACTAGAGTCGATCAATTAAAGCCTGGAACAACAGTGCAAAATAGATCCCAAAGACATAAGTTGTCTTGTTTCTTAGGAAGGGAAATTTTAGATTGCTTTTGGCGGGTAGATCAACCTTAGAATTGCTTTTGAAGCAATTCAAGAAAGGTACCGGCAAACTTTGTTGACAAAAATGAACACATATTTTTCTGATTTTTATGTTTGGCTAAGTTTAAAAAGTAACGTATACAAACAAGTTTAGAAACAAAAAGTTACTTAAATTTCACTTACTTTTTAGCCTAGCCAAACGTGACATACCAAAGAATGAGGCAAAACTGAAGTATTACTATGGCAATATATTTCCACACTTGGCTTGAAATAAATGATAATAATCACGGTGTAAAACACACAGAGCTAAACTTTTTCCTGCCAACCTTCTCCATTAAGACCTAACAAAAGTTGAATCAACAACTGCAATTTGAGATAACCTCGCATTACATAATGAGGTAAAGCGATCCTGGTCTACGGTCAACTGTTCGTGGACTATTTACAAAATAGACAAGCCATTTAAATTGGCTAATCACATGTTATAAATGAATATATAAAGAATGCAGTTATAATAATTTAAGATACTTCTACAACACCTGTAACGTATTCTCTAAATGTGCCGTGGACAGCACAAATCCAGCTCTCCTCTCCTCGAAGGAGTATTCAATCTCTTCAGCAACTTCAGTTGGCTTGTCATTGTGTGGAAGAACTGCAGGAGGAGCCGGCGTCATGGCTGTCTGCATTGAATCGGATACTGTTGAAGGTGTAGAAGGACGAGTTCTGGGAGTTTGATTTTCTTCCTCCATGGCAGAAATTATCTTGGAATGAGTAGTAAACGGTGTGTTAATATTTGGAAGTGCCTTCTGAAATGTCTCGTTACTTTTTTCGTTCGGATCTTCTGAATTATAAGTTGCATTCGACATTGATGAATCCGTGAAAGAAGATATGGGAGTGAACGGCTTTCTCATCTTAGGCGATTCTGTTTCACAAGCATTCATTATGCTGAGAGAATGCTGTTTCGTTGGAATACTTGATGTCTCCAAACCTGTCCTCCCTGAAAAGTCCAGATATAAAAACAAAAATATAAAGACAAATGAGATATATCTAAAATCTCGAGCGCCTTTCATACCTACAATAACTATGCAAAAAGTTTAGAAACCATATTTGCTGTGGATCATTGTTCCAACTCAGTAAAAGAAGACTTGGAAATAATATTTTTCCTCAAAGGTTAAGAAGATGAGCATGTTTGACTAGATGAGCATGTTTGACTAAGCTTTAAAGTAAGTCAAACTTACTTTTAATTAAATATTTGTTTCTAAACATGTTTGGATAGGGAGAAATGATGTAGAAAATAGAAAACAATGGAATTCATGGCCACAGCAAAATGCAATTTACTAGTTAGATCATTACTGGGGCATGGCACTATTTCTTACTTATAAGTAGAAAAAGTTAATTACTTTGACAATAATGTAGAGAGGTTACTTTCATAATAAGAAACTTGCTTATTTTTAACTATGACCAATAAATGTTTTACTTTAAAACTTACTCTTTATTCATACGTAAATTTAGAGGTAAATACATTAAGCTTACCTTCGTCCCTAAGATTGTCCGGATTCGCACGTTCATTTTTCTTGACATTGCGTGGTGTATTAGGAGTGGTTTTTGCAGAAGGAAGTATATCAGGCTTAGGAGTCTGCGGCATAGCTCCATTGAATGAAAGACTTCTATTGCTTGCACCACTGCATGACAAACCTGGTCCTTTCTTCATACTCTGGTTCTTCATCGGGCTCGGTTTTGAACCATAAAGAACCTCCTGTTCGGCTAGTAACTGTCCCTGAAGTTTCTTTTGGTCCTAATGTTAGATAACAGAGAGAGTGAGAGGGAGAATAAGTCATTATTGAAAATAAGTTTAAGCATCACCATAAAAATAAGATGGAAAAGATATATACCCTCTGCTTTTTGCGCTCTAGCTCCTTTTCTTGCCGTAAGGTAGTATACTCTTCAAGCATAGAAAGAAGACACGTCTATACACAGCAGACAGAGAGGACGGGAAAAAATTCTTAAGAAATGACAAGATCTGAATGAACTTATAATTGCAGATTTAACAGGGTAACACTTACTCCATCATAAGTAAAAACCACTCCTCTCTCATTTTGCCACGCTGTGGTTTTTGAAGTCAAGGCATCCACCATTGCTATTCCATCAGAATAAAATAAGACATCATTGTCTAAATTGAATAATGCATGTGCTCAAAGTTTCTTACATCAAGATCACTAACAACACAAGGTTTCTAGCAAGGGGTGCAAATTATACCTGGAAGTTTACTGACTACTACTCGAGCTTTTTCAGCACGTTTCAGATTAAGATGAGTACCTCTCCCGGCATTGTACCGATTTTCGTCCTGCACGGAAGTAGAATGACTCTTGAGCAATTGAATTTTTGTAACTCAAGATATAATTATAAGCTAGTTGTAGAAAACACTTAACCCTATTATACTCCTCAAGCCAGCTCTCCTCCTCACATGCAGCTATCCACTTCTCAACCTTTTCAAGGATTTCTTTCCTGCTAAGGGCTTCCTCTTTAACTTTAGCTATTTGAAGCTCAATTTTTTCAAGCACATATGCAGCATCAACGGCTCCTTTTATTAATGAAAGAATAGGAATGAGAATAGAATCAATATTTAAGTGAAATATATATAATTATCCTCCGCATGTATAAGAAAGTACCAGATTCAATCGCATCAATAGCTATGTCCATTGCACTATCTGATTCTGGAATCAAATGTGTTTTCCTGCAAATATCTTCTAGCTCTGACTTCTTTTTAAAAACAATCTCCTTCATTTTGCTTGCTTTCAACTCTTCCAACCGAGAAACTTCTGCCTCAACCTGGATGACGATTACCATTGCATTCATTTCCCATCGAAACATTCCAAACCAGATATAACGCAAGGCATAACACAATGCAAATAAACACTTCAACTCACATAATTAATATAGTTGATAGAAAGCATGTCGGGGTCTGTTATCTCATCTTCTGAAGCAACTAGATTACAAGTAGCTTTCTGAAATATCTGTTGCTCTTCAATTGGTGTGTCCATCAAGTTCCAAAGCTCCAATAATGAAGCCGCAAGATCTTGTAGCTGGCAATATTGATTAGTCAACAGAATAATCTAACTGAAAAGATAACGATTTTTAAGTGATAGAAGTCTAATGTAAAATTACATACCCGCTGCATCCTCTGTAATTTGAGTTTTCGCAGTCTTAGTATAGCAACTTCCAACTGCTCTATGGTATCACTGCTAATATCTTTTGAACCTTCAGTTTCCCCTAAGCTAGGGTGAACCTCACTGACAATTTGCTTAAAATCCAAACCGAGCACTGAGCACAGTGAATTCAAAGAATTCATGTGATCCAGAACCTGCTTCAGACGTTCACTCTTCAAGCAAAGAAAAATCAATGAAAATATGTCAGAAAAGGATCATTAGAAAACCATTTAGAATGGATGATACTGCCTAAGATGAAGAGAAAAACCTTTTCCTTATGAAGTTCCTGCAGCTCTCTGTGCAATTCTTCAAGCTTTCTTAAAGACAAATCAGTTTCATCCACTACAGTGTCAGTAGACGTATTCTCTGCTGACCCATAAATTTCACTCTTGAGGCTTTGTATCTGCTCTAAGACCTCTGTAAATTGATTTTTTCTATCACATTTCCTCTTCCGCAATTCCTCTATCTTTGGAAGAATGGCACCAAGTTCTGCCTTTAAGCTTCCAGGGTTTTGATCAGACTGCGCAATGAAACATCATTGGCAACGTTACCAAATATTCCACATCATATTTTCATTCAGTTTTTATTGGTAGCCAACCTTACAAAACTGGTAGGACAAAATGATATGGTAAAAAGCATACTTGATTTATGTCAATCTTCGAATTCATATTTCGGTCAAGCCATGTTTTCTAACGACGCCACTTCAAAAGTAATATTTTTTTCCTTTTGTGGTGTAAAAAGTTAATATGTTTTGTGGTGGGGCAGGATTTAGAAATTATATTCAGGTTTAAACGGTCATAATGGTGAGGTTAACAAAAGTTGCGCGTGAATGTAAGATTTTTGTGTTGGCATCTTCAATGGTGACATGATGCAAAAGATCACTATTCCAAAATCATTAAAACATAATCATTCGTTCTGACCTGCCTAATATGTAATGGCCTTTCTCCCATGGTGGAGCAGATGGCAGCAAGCTCTGCTTCGGCATCCGCAATTGACTGCCTTAGCTGAGCTCTACTCGTGTTTGCCCGGTCTACTTTTCTTCTGTATATTTCTAAACATTCTTGTTCTAGTTCAAGTAACATTCTGTCCCTTTCAGCATCAGATTCCCCAATCTCATCCCATATTATCTGATAGTTTAACAACAAAGCATGCATATAAATAATTACAACACAATGAAAGCAAGATTAAGATTGCCATTGAACCAAGGACATAAAATTCACAATTTCAAATATAAATGGGGAAAAGGAAAGAACAGGATCAAGGCTATCAAAGACAACTCATGATTAATTTTTTTATAAAAAACCTGCAATTCATGTAAAAGAGATCCACAGGCAGATTCCATTTGCAAAAATGGAGATTGACTGTTAGACATTTTAAAGCACCTTCACCTGCACACAGAAGCCATCATTATAAGATTTACAAGCACAAGTTATATTAAAATATACTCCCACAATCACATTAGAAAAGTTCATCAACTTCAAGGCAATTAGCAGCCAAGGAATGCACAACTCTCTAAAAATAGTTCAACAGTTACTAACTTGAAAATTAGATGTTGCTTAAACTTAATTTCTCCTAACTTGTTTTTTGTTCATACAAAAGGGTGAGGCTAGATTTAAGTTTTTCGAACTTTAGGAACTCGCAGAATGCTTAAATTAAAACAAAACCCTTCACGATTTTCCCAATAAATCAAATATAAGAATTCTAAAATGGACAGACCCCACTTTAATAAAATTCCGACCAGAAAACCAAAAACTTGCTTTTGTCTGTATATTTGGAAAAACGAAATTCTCAATTAAAAAACTCTCAACTACAGTAAACACAAATACAAATAATTAATTTCTTTATACACCAATTTCCTGTATAATGGAACAATAATATATTTATTTATATTTTTCATGGCTAAGGCTTAGTTTGTTGTTCTTGTTGTATACTCCCCATGGCTCTCAGTTCCCTTCAATCAGAGGATATAGCAAAAACAAATAAATCAATCAATCAAACAGAGATCCGAGTAACCTAAAAACTAGAATTATAAGATGGAGAACCTGTATTTTCTCAATTCAGTAGCACAGTAATAGATTTTGTTTACTTACAAAAATATAATATGACTTTCTTTTGTGATTTTGCCAATGCACAAAATATAATATTGCAAATCCAGCTGAATTCAACCTAATCACCCTAAGATTCAAATTGATAAATGTTAGATAATGAATTAATCAACCGAAAAAATGCACATTTTATTAATGAAATTGTAAAATGAATATTTACGTCCTTCTACTTGAAAACATAACAAATTTATTTTTCTTCATTTTCGCAATCCCATTTACGGAAAACATTAGTATATTTTAAGATACTAATTCAAACAAACGAAAACGAAGAACGGACAAAAATTAACATAAATTAAACGTAGAACTGCGAACTTACCTGAAAATTAAAATGAAAATGAAAAAGAAGAAAACTTCTTTGTTTTAAATCAGAAGCGCATTGATAGATTTTGCGGGCTTGAATATGAGAAATTGCAATTCTGTCTGCTAATGAGGATAAAGTTGTATATAGAGAGAGAAAATAGAGAAAAGAAAGTTTAAAATTTGACCGTTGAAGACGAGGGTTTGCCGGATTCATCAATTATGGTTTAAACTTTAAATTTCAAACGTGGGGCGAGAAATTATTTAGGAACGGCCGGTACTGCCTGTGACAATTTAAAATAACGTGGGATGACAAAATGTCTAGCTGCTGCCCTGGAATCTGGGAGGGGGACGGAAAAATATGATCCCTTCTCCAATTCTGTCCTTATTTTTTATTTTAAATTTAAGAAATATTTTTTATAAAGCGATTTATTTTACTTAAATAACATTTAAATTATATAAATCATTTTGATTGAAAAAAATATAATAATATCAAACAATTAAATATTAAATAAGTAAAGATAAAAAAAGTTTGATATTTTAAATCCTTTTGGTCCCGCCCTACATCCTGAAAATTTCCATGGCATCCTCCCAGTTGCCATCCAAAATGCATCTATACAAGTATAAGATAAAATTGCATCATTGGTCCCTGATCTATTTTCCTAGTAGCAATCTAATCTTCAATCTTTAAAAATAAGTAAAATATTCTTCAACCTGTAAGATCATGTTTGATATATTTATTTTTCTTAATTTTGAACTTACATTAAAGATGATTGAGTTCGAAATTGAAGAAAGTGGCACTAAAATGAAGAAATAATGAATTATTAATACTCACTTTTGACAATATATTATTAGCATTCAAAGAAATTACCACTTCTATGTAATTTCTTCATAATCATTAAGAGTTATTTCAAAAGTTAGGGGAAGAAAATTGCATTGGATCTCTTCTTCCATTACAACAAACCATAATTTGAGAAATAATTTGTTTTGTTTTTTATTATGAGCAAGTTAAAGTTAATGGCTAAATTGAAATAATAGTTAAAGTTTGAGGGATCAAAGTTTAAACACAGTAAAAAGTAAAAACTCACATTAACTCATCTCCTCTGTAAAAATAAAATAAAAAATTACAGTTTATGAATTTTCAATTTCAAAACAAACAAAAAAAAAATGTATGAGAAAAAGAAAAAGAAAACTAAACCAAACAATTGTGAACATGACAAGTTTCTTCCTCTCGAACGAATCTGTAACCTGCCTTTTGGGCCGCATCTAGTCGAGGAGGGATACAAGTTTCCTGAAAAACATTGGTGCTCTATAGACCAGATTTGAAGCTAACACCGGCAGTCGGGAGCCATTTATCCCCATTAATAAATGATTTAACTGTAAACTTTTTAGCTTGAGAAGTGGAAATATCAAGCTTCAAGCCTCTCCAATTCACCCTATTACTGGTTAAAGCCCCAGGGCCAAAATTTTGAAATTCAGCGTAATATATAGTTTCTGGTGCAGCTGCACCCATCCATGGCAGCCACCCTTTTCGATCAATCAAACTTCCCATCATATTTTGTATATAAACAGTTGTAGAATAATTTTTCCAAGGCCTTCCAAGAAATGTGCTGACTCCAGTGAGATTTCTTGAGGACAAAATGGTGCAGTTTTGGATTGAAATTCCTGTGTTTTGATTGGGATCAATCTTGCCTTGTGCTGTGATTGTGTTTTGTTGGCCAGGCATTGGATTCTTGGGAAGAATGTTGCAGTTTTGTAACACAACTGCTGAGTTTCCAAAGATGAAGTCGACGGTTCCTGATATGTTACATTCACGGTAGAATTGGCGGTTAGAGTGCACGTAAAGTGTGTCTTGGAATGCGTCTATGCTGCATCGGTAGAAGACGGAAAGATCAGATGTTGATAACAAGGCAACAGCTTGTTGCTTAGCAGCACCTGCAGTGTTGAGAAATCCCATATCCCGTGCAATGAATCCTTCGCCGAACACGGCTGCATAGAAAGGGCAAAATGTATTACTCCCTCCGTAGATAGGATATATTGAAAAATCCCAATTGAAATTATAAAATTTTCACACATTTTTTCTATTATGCCGTTCGCAATCTAATAAATTTAAATGCTTATTAAATTACAATTAGAACATAAGCGGCATTACATTAAAAATAATAATGAAATCACTTTGTTATTAAGGAATGAGTGTTTCTAGGCAGAAATGTGGAATTTATTGACAAAATAAATATGAATAAATTATGTAATTTCATTATAATTGAATATATTAATTTATTTGGGTTGATAACAATGTTCATTAGTTAATACTTTTTATAAAGTACGTGACCTATAATTTGAGACAGATACACTTCCTTTGTGAGACGGGATAACACCATTTCCTTGCCCTTGCAAGGGACTTAAAGGGCAAATTACTTGAAATGAGTTGAAAACTTGCTTTATTGAGTCTGAAGGAATGTGCGGGGAAAAATGGATAAAAGATGTGGGTCCTACAAAATATGTGGATAAAAATGATATTTGAAAGTATTAGACTGTTAGAAAAAATATAGGGATTCAAAATAAACTCCAAGGCACGAACACGCAATCTTCTAGATGTTTCTCCCCCTATTCAACGATGTCACAATGGGGTTTTAATGAAAATCTCTTTCAAGATACAATAGAGATGTTTGATTCAAGTTGTGGCGGTTTGATCAAACTAAGAAAATATTCTAAGAAAAACTAATGATGCCAAGTAAAAACGAAAGAAGTAAGAATGAAAATTGTTTTATGTTGTATTTGCAAATTGAACAATCTGATATGATGATGTGGATGAATGTTCTGTGATTTTCAACATATACAATTCTTCAAAACACACCTATTCACATACATGTTCACACACCTATTTAGGTCGATCCCCATTTCAAAGCGGCAAACTATTTGTGACTTACCAAATGTCGAAAATGTGGGAGTTCCATCGATGAAATTGAGGCTGCTAGAAACAACGGTTAAATTCATTCCATCACCAACAATCATGACATTCCATTTTGTTTTCTCGACTCTAACATTTTCGACATAAACTCCCTTCTTCACATAGATAATGAATCTCGTGTTATTGTTATCAGGTACGTCCTTGAGGGCATCGGTTATTGTCTTGTATTTTCCAGAGCCATCTTTTGCCACCACAGCATCAGCCTTTATGTTTGAACTTGGAATATGCAGGAGCTTCCTATCCTTAAAGGACAACCAGTTAGGTACCTCGACATCCTCAAAACTCATCAAGCACCTTCGTCCAATGGCTCCCAATGCATCAATCGAGTCTTGAATCAAACTAATGACGGCAAGACTGTTGCTGGTATACTCAGTGGAATTCTTAAGGTTTTGACCCACAAAACTACTCAATGCAATCGATGCATTGTTTAGGCCATCCATGCACGTCTGCTGATACGTCCCTGCAGAACTTAACCAAGTTCTTAGATCATTGAATGCCTCGAGCAATTTCATGTCCTTTAAGGACAACGATTTATTAAGATGATCCAATGAAAGAGAGAGTAGTTCTTGGCAACTTTCTATAGCTGCAAGAGTCATTTTATCCGAGACATTAAATTTTTTTATCCCATTTTCAAAGACATTGTTGGAGATCTTAGTAGCTCGTTTATCACGACTTGAACTGATAATTTGAAGATATCTTCAGGCTGGACATTGCCAGACTTGACAAGAGGAAAAAGGCTATTGTAACATGAATCTGGATATAAAGTAACATTACAAATAGCTTTGATGGAAGAGGAAATGGATTGATTTTCACCTCCAGAATTGCCATTTTTGCTGTGAGAAACTCCAACAACAGTGGCTACTATAACAGCAACGATAACAATGGAAGATAAGCCAATGGTGGTAATTCTTCTTCTCGTTTTTCGATGAGATTCGAGCCTTTCTTGATCTGATTCATTGAGTTTCCCATAAGGATTGAGAGATGCCATGGCTGGAAATCTGTGTCTTCTCTTGTTTGAAAATGGTGAAAATGGCAATACATACATTACATGTTTGGTGCGAGTTGTGCAATATTAGTCTCGACTAGACAGTAGTGTAAATAAGATTTTAGTCTTATCTGTTTTCTTTAGTAATGTTGCAACGCGGATTTGGGTGACTGGCATGATCTTGAGGATCTGAAGACATTAACTCTTTTAAGTGCTACACATGTTTTGATATGGTGTGGAATTTTTGTTTGTATCAAATGAAGACAACTTTAATTATATTATAATATAATAAGCAAATTAAGAGTGCGTTATGAGAAATCAAAAATTAAGGTTCATCCAGGGGAGCCCGTCTTGAGGAACGGAGTCATGCCTGGTCAGGTGCTAACGGGGGTGGATGCAGGTGGGGAGTCCCCCTGACCCAAAACAAATTTTTTTAGTATAGAAAACTATTAAGTATTTTTTGTAAAAAAATAAATGTTTTATATAGAAATTTTATTTTCTTATATATTAGTTCGGTATAGTTTTTTTTTAACCCCCCGTCTAAGTGCTCAGCTATGTTTGAAAATTTTATATCATTGATCCCCAATTCATTTTCTAATTAGCATGTTAATCACTAACTTTTAAAAAAGAACAAATCGATTCTCAACCATTCAATATACTTTTACAACCAACCTCAAAGGCGTAAAAAGTGTCAAAATATCCATTGATTCTTGGCTCGTCTTGTTGTCAATACATCAAACCATGAATATATTATTAAATATTTTTTTAGCCAAGTTATCTCCAAACTCTATACATTTGACAATGGAAAATGGTTATTGAGAAATTTTACTAAAATGAAAAGTGATGGAATTTATTTTTTCCCTTTATCTTTCTATCATGAGACCAAGTGAAATGAGGAAGAGGTCATCAGCGAGAGAGGAAAAATCATGCTTGTTGTTATCATCATAATGTGATTTTTTTTTTTTTAATTAATTAGTGTCCGTTTGATTTTGCTACAATTACAAGTCATATTTTTGTAAATTTTGATTGATAGAACGTGGATCGTATGGATTTAGGGGCGACCTTAGGCTTCGATCCGTATCGCCCAAAATTTTGGTCCAAATTGTGTTTCTAATAAAAAAGGTAAATTCGGACCCACCATTTTGTTGCAACTTATAGAACTTAAAGTCATATCTTTCAAAACTTAATTCAATTAGATTCACATTTTAGAGCTAAAAGACCATCATACCCTTTAATTGTAAAAAAAGGCTAATTGTGATCTTGTTTTGTGGTGATCTTGTTTTTTG
The DNA here is from genome assembly GCA_023638005.1 of Forsythia suspensa. Classification (NCBI taxonomy): domain Eukaryota; kingdom Viridiplantae; phylum Streptophyta; class Magnoliopsida; order Lamiales; family Oleaceae; genus Forsythia; species Forsythia suspensa. Next base: position 27,669,573 of record CM042666.1, on the reverse strand, counting down.
TGATCTTTATTAAACCTATGATTTTGTACTACTAATAAAACATTTTAAGAACAATATTATTCTCTTGTTATTCTCTAATGATTAATTCGTCCACCTACCATTAAACACCTTATATATTTATACTTATCTATCCAATAAGAATCTTTGTCCTAATTGAATCTCAAACATGTTTTAATTCAAGGGAAGAATTAGAAACATTGTTCATAGTTTTAGATGAGAACCCTTTGCATGACTTCCCATTAACTTGAGAATGATTGGTAGTTCTTCTTTCTTCATCTTGACATTGCTCTGAAGTATGTGTTTACTTTTAAAGGGACTCAGATACCTTGGAAGAGCTTTAATTTGCAGTAAAAGGATGTACATTAATCCGTGATACTGTTTTAGAGGATTTGTGATACTGTTTTATGGAGAGAAAAAAATTAAAGATTGCCATTTAAGCTAAAGAGACGACTTCAAACGGGTAAAATCTATCATACGCAAAAGCGACTGGTCTTGACCGTCTCGTCGAGACCATTCCGAAAACATATTATAATAAAAATTATGAGCACGTGTGCAAATTCTATAATCATTTCTATTGTGATACTATTTTTTGTGATGCTGTTTTGCATAATACAGTATCAAACAACACACATGACTATGATATCATGCTTTTATCTTTGATATTGTTTAATTAGTTATATGTTTTGTTTGATACTGTATTATGCAAAATAGCATCATAGATTAAAACATTGATTAAAACAGTATCTAAATTATATTAATGCACATTACCTAACACAAAACATTGTCATAGATTAAAACTAAGACATTCAAACAAGATCATCGAGTTCAAACATTGCCATAATTAAACAATATCAAAGATCACATAGATTCAAACAGTATCACAGGATAAAAATAGTATCATGGATTAAAACGGTATCAAAATATACTAATTACCTAAACAAAACAGTATCATGGATTAAAACTAAGACATTAAAACAGTATCATAAATTAAAACTAATACATTCAAACAGTATCACAGGTTCAAACCTTACCATAATTAAACAGAGTCATGGATTAAAACAGTATCATGGATTAAAACATGTTTTAATCCATGATACTATTTTATTTAAGTAATGTGCATTAGTATACTTTGATACTGTTTAATCCATGATACTGTTTTTATTTAGATAATGTACATTGGTGAACCTTAATCCATCAACATATGATCTTGTTTTGTTTAAGATAATGTTTTAACTATGATACTAATATATCAAACTTTATATCCGGGTTTGGATTCATGAAATTTTTATTGGATCTTTGTAAATTTTGCACTTGATGTCTTTGTAAGTGACATTTATAATTTTGCATTTTGTTTATTCAATTCATTTCTGAGTATGTTTGGTTAAGCTTAAAAGCGGCTTATTTGTGTGTATTTGATCTGATTTAACCATCATGACTGTGTTAATTTATTTCTGATTCAATTCATTTCTTCGAACAACAATTATGATGCACCAACTTCGCCTATTATCTGTGATACTGTTTTAGAGAATTTGTGATACTGTTTTAAAAAGAAAAATTAAATATTGTCATTTTAAACTAAAGAAACGACTTCAAACGGGTAAAATTCATCGTACACAGTAGCAAAGCTACTGGTCTAGACAGTCTCGTCGAGACCATTCCGAAAACATATTATAATAAAAATTACGAAACGCGTGTCACGAATTCTATGTCTATTTATATTGTGATACTATTTTCTGTGATACTGTTTTGTATAATACAGTATCAAACAACATACCATGACTAAACCTTAGATGGTGGAACATTCATGCTCCTATTTACAACAATTAGATGGTGGAGCATTCAAACTCCTATTTACATAAGATAGTGGAGTATTCAAGCTCATATTTACCGCATTCAAACTCATATTTACAGCATTCTATGCTCATTTCTGTTGTGATACTGTTTTGTATAATACGATGATCAAACAACTTTCATGACTAATTAACAACACAAAGAAATAATCTAATGACCAACTTAATACAATATCAAGTTGCTATTCTATAATCTGATATCAACAACGATGTTACCTCATTGTTTACATAAGCGGAAAATGCTCATTGTTTACATAATCGCTAAAATACTCAACCCGGGTTAATCATATTGGTCAGCCTCTCTTGCAGCACGGATAGATCAATGCTAACCGTTAGATCACTAGCCTAAAAAAATGATCAAATACAAGAATTAAAATTAAAACAAAAAAATTAGTAACAATATTCTTACGTTAATTTGTTACCTCAATATGGATTATATGAAGTAACTTGTCATTTACTTTTGTAGTTTCACAGCTAACAACATTCAGTCTCCAATTGGAAATTGATCCAAAATCTTCACCAAAAAACTGCCTAAAACCAATCACAAAACTAGTTTAGCTACACCAAAATCTTTCACAAATCCTTCATTCATTCCATGAATGCTTAGATATCTTCACAATTTCAATAGCACATGGCCCAGATTTTACTAAATGGAATTAAAAAGTGACACTGCGACGTAGAAGCACTCGTCGGAGGTCGCCGGAGGTCGCCGGAGGTGGAGGAAGTTGTTGCCAGAGGTGGAAGAGGTTTGTGGAGTTGGAAGATTGTGCCAATAAAAAATATGGTTAAAAGGGGTGATTTTGAAATTAATATAATATATTGCTGTGAAGTATGACTTAATCACAATTTAAAAAAAAATTGACCTAATTTGAAACAAGTCATGTGGAGATGACTTATTGACAATTTTTCCTAAAAAAAAAAGATATAAAGTCCAAATTTCACCAAAACAGCCCAAGAGAATTTATAAAGCAGCCCAAATTGAAATTCAAACTTTAGAAAGTTAAAAATTCAAAAGTGGGTTTGAATTTTTTAATTTGTTTTACCTTCCACTATTTAGTGTTGAAATATTATTTTATTTTCTAATTTGGTTGTAAGAATCCCGTTGTATATAACTTACTTATATGTTGCTTCATTAAATATAGGATTACAATATAATTGTATATAACACTATTAAAGAGTTTAAATATTTTGTACATCAATTACATAGTTTAGTTTTAGATAAAATAGATATAGAATATATTATAAAACAATTTTGTGCATCAACTTCATTACAATTTTTGTTGAGAGGGACATTTTCAATAAAATAGATATAGATTCTATTATAGAAAAATTCGCACTTGTAAAAGATTGTCGGGCACAACTTTCTTTAGCTAGTTTAGATCTTGAATATTTTTGTGTAATGACTTCTTGTAACATTTTTAAAGATTATAACTTATAAAAAACATTAGATTCTCATAAAAATAGACTAAGAAATTGTGGTTTGAGAAGAAGAAACCCACCCCACCCCACCCCACCCCACCCCACCCCACCCCACCTCTTTGTCATATCCCAGCTCATACCTGAATGTAGGGTTGAACAGTTGATAAATTTTGTAGGTCTCATAAAATGTATAGATAGAATTAATCGTTGACTTTGATTTTGATTTCAGTTTTTTAGCAAATTTTTAAATAAAAATCAAACAAAGTCTTAATTTTCACAGAGTATTTAAATTTGCATAACCTATTTTCTCGTACAATATATTGCACACTCAAACCTATTTTCTTGTACAATATATTGCACACTCAAACAAGTAAATAATATTTTTCTTTTGTTAGAAATCTCTGAATAGACTAATTACACTAATCTCAAACAACTTAATAGTAAGATAACCCCATCCATGTACATTCCAACTCGTTGCTACCTAATAGCAATGCTTAGATTAGATTGTTGTGCTTATTTTAAGATACGGTTAGCTCATTCTTCATTTCAGGTTCAAGTTTGCAAGTCTAATTGCAACAGGGGCTTGGGATAAAGAACGAGTGACAGAACTAACTCTGAATACAAGAAGGGGACAAAGGAAGTGTTGTAAGTAATGGGAACAAAGATACTACCACTCTTCAAACTTTTTTGGTGTCTCTAATTTGGACGAGATTTTCAATATATTTATTAACAAACACGATAAGAAGATCTATTTATCAATATATAAATGTGAAAAATGACATGTATCTATAATTCATACACGTCGTGTACTCATTGATCAACCAAATAACATGTATCTATAATTCACACACGTTGTGTACTCACTGATCAACCAACTCCACACAATACAATACAACACGAGCACAAAAAGATGACGAGCTTGAGTGAAGACGGATCTACCATGTTATGGATAAAATTAAATTTCTTTCATGAAAAACAATCAATTATCTTATTATATCAACATAGTTTTTAATGGAAAAATACTTGTTGTACATCAAGCATTACATATCTATTTACAGAAGATGACTTGGCGATAAATTAAATCAATTTCTCGCGATAAATTAGATCAAAATCTCGTTGAAAGAGTAAACAAATTAAAATTGAGAAATAAAAAATATCTCAAACTCTTTATGTCAAAAGCACAACACGGAAAGAGGGTGAACGACTCTAAATCTTCCAACCACCATGGAGATTGTTCACAACCACTCACCACCCATTATTTCCGGCGACATCAACGTCAATGATTCAGACAGGTAATTTAAGTTTTAGCTAATTTTTTGTTCTTTGGTAAAATGGGTTCCCGCTTTTTTTGTTAATCGATTTTTTTCTGGATTTATTTTGTATACAGTGGTCGCTCGATCTGCAATTGGTTGCCGGATCTCCAAACGTCATTTATTTTACCAATCTCTTATTTTTGTCTCATTGTTCATCAATTTCTTCCTGAGAAACAATGTATCTATTTTTTCAAAATAAACAAAATTTAATATTTTTAGGCTATTTTTTGGATTTGGTTATTTCAATTATGTTCTCTATTTAAACAATGTAGCAATTCTGGGTCTTTATTATGTTCTTTGTTTAAACAATGTAGCTATTCCTTGTCTTCATTAATTGCTTTTTTTAATTGTTTCATTTTGGTTCTGTTTAATTGTTTTTTTTTTTTTTCAATTTTCCTATTTTACATGTATTATTCATGGAATGGAATATCCAATAATGGAAATTCAGTCATCCAATGATGAGTCAGTTAATAAGAATGTTGAAGTAGTGGATGACAAAATTTTGAAAGATTCTGGTAATGAGACAATAAGGGACAATTTTAAAATATTAGATGATGAAATGTCAAGAGAAGATAGTGATATGATTGTGCCTAAGGTTGGGATGAAGTTTAAGGATGATAATGAGTATTTGAATTTTATAAAAACTATGCTTATTATCTAGGTTTTCAAATTAGAAAAAGAAATTTGAAGAAGGGTGGATGATGGGATTGTAAGATATGTGACATTTGCATTAGTCGAGAAGGTCAAGACCTAGTACTACAAGCACTTCTTTAAAGCCTCAACCAACCTTTCAAACATGGTGTAAAGCAAGATGGACAAGATGTTTAGAGATTTGTAGACCATGGCGAATTAACACGGTTCATCTTGAGAATAATCATAAAACAAGTCCTTCCAAATCCGGGTTATATCGATGCAATCGACAACTTAGTGCACGCGTGTGAAATGAAAGCTTGAAGTACATGATATAGCTAGAATTCCATTGCACAAAAGTTATAACTCAATTTGTTGTTGATGCGAGATGGATACTACATTGAAAAAAAGTTATAACTCACCGGTGTTGTTGATGCGATGGATACTACATTGAAAAAAAAAGTTATAACTTTCATTTGTTGTAGAAACTACATTGAAAAAATTAGAAAGCTAAGACTTGAGGAATGAGATGCTCCTCTAATACAAGCTTATTTTCTAAAATGCAAACACATTGTCCTATTTTTATATTAGTATGGATTTGGATGAAAAGTCTCAATTGAAGAACATATTTTGGACAGATAATAAGTGTAGACAAGCATTTAAGGAATTCGGCGATGTAGTCACATTTGATATCACATATCTGACTAATAAGTATGACATGCCTTTTGCTCATTTTGTTGAAGTGAATCATCACGGACAATCAACACTTCTTGGATATGGTTTAGTTTTGAACGAGGATACATAGACGTTTGTTTGGCTATTTAGGATATGGCTTGAATGCATTTATGATCAGGCTCCCGATGAAATAATTATTAATCAAGATAGGGCTATGTGAAATGCAATTCAAATCGTTTTTACAAATACTAAGCATAGATGGTGTTTGTGGCATACTTAAAAAGTTACCTGAAACGTTTGGCTACCATAGTCATAAGGTTAGACACTTTCTGTTGTACACGGTTTGGTTTATGATTTACGAAGTTCTCAAGAATTTGAACAAGCTTGGAGTAGGATGCTTGAAAACAATAAATTGCAAGAGAATGATTGGTTGACAAGATTTACAAAGAGAGAAGACGTTGGTTCCATGTTTCTTGAAAACTAGTTTTTGGGTAGATATATTAACCACTCAACGAAGTGAGAGTATAAATGCATTCTTCGACGGGTATGTCCATGCAAAAATCTCGTTAAAGCAATTTGTTGAACATTATGAGCGTGCATTGAGTAGTATAGAGGAAAATGAGTTTCAAGTAGATTTTGGGTCATTTTCACAAATGGTCCCATGTGCAACTAAGTATGAACATAAAAGCAATTTCAAACAGTTTACACAAACTCAAAATTCAAGAAATTTTAAGAAGAGTTTACTAACAATACCAAAAATGTGTATTGTCAGGTAACATCTACTGAAGATGATGCTTTGGTAACAAAGTACGAGGTATGAGAAGATATCATACTCAGTGAAGGTATTAAGAAAAATAAATATTTACAGAATGGCAAAAATTCTCAATTCTCCTGATCCTCGCGCGGACCCACCCCCAAGGGGACGGAGAATCCCCGATTAATCAGAAAATTGAGCCAGGGCCGAGAACATGATCCCACCCCTTACCCACCCCTTTTATAATAAAATATTTATTATTATTATTATATTTATAAAAATATAAATATGAAAAAAAAAGGGCAAAGTTGACAAGAGCCCTACTTTTTGTAAAAAAGTTGAAAAATACCTTTTTTTTTTATTATTCAAAAAATACCTTATTTTCTTGGTTTGATTTAAAAAATACATCATTTAATTAAAAACAATATATTATAATGTGGAATGATGATGTGGCGTTTATTTATTGTATAGTAGTCTATGTACTTTATATAATATTTACTTTAGTCCTTATATTTTTAATTATATTTTAATTAAGTCATCCAAAAATTACATCTTAGGTCCTTAATCTTTTACATCTTTACACTTTAGTCCCCAAATTTTTAATTATCTTTCAGTTAAGTCCTCCAAAAATTGCATCTTAGGTCCTTCAACTTTTTATATCTTTACAATTTGGTCCCCAAATTTTCAATTATCTTTCGATTAAGTCCTCTAAAATTTGCATCTTAGGTCCTTCAACTTTATACATGTTCAAAGTTTGGTCCTCCAAATCCTTGATTTTATGGCCAAAATAAGTGTAATTTTAGTGGTCAAAATAAGTCTTGACTTTCAATTAAATCTTTGACTTTACACTCAATTTTCATCTAAATGAACAAAATAAATATTTATATACTATTTTAAATTATGGTACACATATGTTACTTTAATTTAAATCAAATTAACACGTGTTACCACCACCTACTATCATATTTGTATCATATTTGTATACTATTTTAAATATAATAATAACTATAATCATATTTTACAATTATTTTCTTTGATAATTGTTTAAAAATACAGTATTTTCATAAAATCAATATTTTTATTTTTTTAATTTGAAAAACAATATTTTTACACGAGTAACATATGTGTTATTTCATCATTTTCATTGAATTAATACTTTATAATTTACTCATTTTATTATTTTTTAAAAAATATGTTATTTTCATTTAAAATTAATATTTTAATTTTTAATTGAAAACAATATTTTTACATGGGTAACATATATGTTTACTATATATGTTACTTCTTCATATTTCATTAGAATCAATATTTTACCATTTCTCTAATTTTATTAATATTTTAAAAATATATTATTTTCATTTAAAATTAATTTTTCAATTTTTTTTAAAAATATTTTTATACTAGTAACATATATGTTACTATGTGTTACTTGCTCATTTGCAATAAAATCAATATTTTATAATTATTTAAAAAATTCGTCATATTTCTTTAAAATTAAAATTTCAATTTTTTTTTAAAACAACATTTTTACACGGGTAACATATATGTTACTTCCTCATTTTTCATTAAAATCAATATTTTACCATTTCTCTATTTTTATAAATTTTTTAAAAATACATTATTTTTATTTAAAATCAATATTTCAAATTTTCATTTTAAAAAAATATTTTATACTAGTAACATATATATTACTATGTGTTACTTGCTCATTTGCAATAAAATCAATAGTTTATAATTATTTAAAAATATATTACTTTTCTTTAAAATTAATATTTCAATTTTTTTGTTTTAAAACAAATTTTTTACGAGTAACATATATGTTACTATATGTTACTTCTTTATTTTCATTAAAATCAATATTTTATCATTTCTTTATTTTTATAAATTTTTAAAAATACATTCTTTACATTTAAAATCAATATTTCAATTTTTATTTAAAAACAATATTTTTATATTAGCAACATATATGTTTTACTTGAGTACGTTTCTCCTCCACCTAGTGAAAAAAATTATTTTGCTTGACCTGGACACTGAAGTGTTTGACTTTTAATATCAAACACATTTTGTTCCTCCAAATATTCGATGGGCTAAATAAATCTCCTATTGAGTGGAGAAGATCAAATTGTTATGTCACTATGTGTTAGTTGCTCATTTGCAATAAAATCAATACTTTGTATTTATTTTAAAAACACTTTATAATTGCTATCTTATAATTTATCTCCTTTTAAATATTTTTCAAAAACTACATTAGTTTGGTCTAAAATCAAATATTTCAAAATTTTATTTTTCAAAAAATAATTCTTTTACGCGGGTAACATATATGTTACTGAATTTGTTACCCTATGTTACTTCCTCAATTTCATTAAAATCAATTTGACACGGGTAACACATATGTTACCACATGTGTTACCCTATATTACTTCCTCATTTTCACTACAATTGCTATTTTATAATTTATCTCTTTATAAATGTTTTTAAAAATACATTAGTTTGGTCTAAAATCAAATATTTCCAATTTTTATTTTCAAAACAATAATTTTACGTAGGTAACATATATATTACCGTATTTGTTAACATATGTTACTTCCTCAATTTTATTAAAATCAATTTGACACGGGTAACACATATGTTACCACATGTGTTACCCTATGTTACTTCTTCATTTTCAATACAATTGCTATTTTATTATTTATCTCCTTGTAAATGTTTTTTAAAAACTACATTAGTTTGGTCTAAAATCAAATATTTCTAAATTTTAATTTTGAAAACAAAACTTTTACGTGGTAACATATATGTTACCGTATTTCTTAACCTATGCTACTTCCTCAATTTCATTAAAATCAATTTGACAAGGGTAACACATGTGTTACCACATAGGTTACTTCCTCGTTTCAATACAATTGCTATTTTATGATTTATCTCCTTATAAATATTTTTAAAAACTACATTTATTTGGTTTAAAATCAAATATTTCTAAATTTTTATTATTGAAAACCATACTTTTACGTGAGTAACATACATATTCTCGTATTTGTTAACATATGTTACTTCCTCAATTTCATTAAAATCAATTTGACACGGGTGTTACCCTATGTTACTTCCTTATTTTCAATACAATTGTAATTTTATGATTTATCGCCTTGTAAATATCTTTAAAAATATATTAATTTGTCAAAATAAAATATTTTCAAATTTTATTTTATAGAACAAGATTTTTATGCGGTAAATATATATGTTACCGTATTTGTTAACCTATATTACTTCCTCAATTTCATCAAAATTAATTTGACATGGATAACACATATGTTACCACATGTGTTATCCTATGTCACTTCCTCATTTTCAATATAAGTGTTATTTTATGATTTATCTCGTAAATATTTTTTAAAAACTACATTAGCTTAGTCTAAAATCAAATATTTTCAAATTTTAATTTTGAAAACAATACTTTTACGTGGGTAACATATATGTTACAATATTTGTTAACCTATGTTACTTTCTCAATTTCATTAAAATCAATTTGACACGGGTAACATATATGTTACCACAGTTGTTACCCAATGTTACTTCCTCATTTTCACTACAATTGCTATTTTATGATTTATTTCCTTGTAAATGTTTTTAAAAATACATTAGTTTCATTCCAAAATCAAATATTTCCAATTTTTATTTTTAAAAACAATATTTTTACGTGGGTAACATATATATATACCGTATTTGTTAACCTATGTTACTCCCTCAATTTTATTAAAATCAATTTAACACGGGTAACACATATGTTACCACATTTGTTACCCTATGTTACATCCTCATTTTCAATACAATTGCTATTTTATGATTTATCTCTTTGTAAATATTTTTAAAAAATACATTAGTTTATTCCCAAAATCAAATATTTCCAATTTTTATTTTTTAAAACAATACTTTTATGTGGGTAACATATATGTTACCATATTTGTTAACCCATGTTACTCCCCAATTTCATTAAAATCAATTTGACACGGACAACACATTACCCTATGTTACTTCCTCAATTTCTATACAATTACTATTTTATCATTTATATTCTTGTAAATGTTTTTAAAAATACATTAATTTCATCTAAAATCAAATATTTCTAATTTTCATTTTTGAAAACAATATTTTTACGCTGGTAACATATATGTTACCGTATTTGTTAACTTATGTTATTTCCTCAATTTCATAAAATCAATTTTTAGCAAATTATATCCTTCTATAATTTTTGAAATATGAATTATTATAAATAAAAATAATATATTTAATTTATTTACTTTTAATATCAACAATTTGACATGGGTAACACATATGTTACCCTATGTTACTTCTTCATTTTCTATAAAATTACTATTGTATAATTTAGATTATTGTAAATGTATTTAAAAATACATTAATTTCGCTCTACAATCAAATATTTCCAATTTTATTTTTGAAAACAATACTTTTACGCGGGTAACATATATGTTACCATATTTGTTAACCTATGTTACTTACTCAATTTCATTAAAATCAATTTTAGCAAATTATATCCTTCTATAATTTTTGAATTACTTAATTATGTTAAAAAAAATAATATATTTAATTTTTTCATTTTAATATCAACAATTTGACATGGGTAACACATATGTTACCCTATGTTACTCCTCATTTTCAATACAATTACTATTTTATGATTTATCTCATTGTAAATGTTTTTAAAAAAATACATTAGTTTGGTCTAAAATCAAATTATATTCTATGTTACTTCCTCAATTTCATTAAAATTAATTTGACATGAGTAACACATGTGTTATCACATGTGTTACCTTATGTTACTTCCTCATTTTCAATACAAATACTATTTTATGATTTATCTCCTTGTAAATATTTTTTAAAAAATACATTAGTTTGGTAAAATCAAATATTTCTAATTTTTATTTTTAAAACAATATTTTACGTGGGTAACATATATGTTACCGTATTTGTTATTATATGTTACTTCCTCAATTTCATTAAAATCAATTTAACACGGGTAACACATATGTTACCAAATCTAAGATGCATTTTTTGGAGGATTTAACTGAAAGATAATTGAAAATTTGGGGATCAAAGTGTAAGGATGTAAAAAGTTGAAAGACCTAAGATGCAATTTTTGGAGGACTTAACTGAAAGATAATTAAAAATTTGAGGACCAAAGTGTAAAGATGTAAAAGATTAAGGACCTAATATACAATTTTTGAAGGACTTAATTGAAATATAATTAAAAATATAAGGACTAAAGTGAATATTATATAAAAAGTACATAGACTACTATGCAATAAATAAATATTTTAAAAGAGTTTATATAATAAAGAAAAAAATGTATTTTTCATAAATATTATTTAGACGTGGGTAAGAATAAAAATTGAAAATAATTGAAAATTTGGGGATCAAAGTGTAAGGATGTAAAAATTGAAGGACCTAAGATGCAATTTTTGGAGGACTTAACTCGAGAGATATTTGAAAATTTGGGGATCAAAGTGTAAAGATGTAAAAGTTGAAGGACCTAAGATGTAATTTTTGAAGGACTTAATTTTAATATAATTGAAAATATAAGGACTAAAATAAATATTATATAAAGTACATACACTACTATCTGATAAATAAATATTTTAAAAGAGTTTATATAATAGAGAAGAAATGTATTTTTCATAAATATTATTTAGACGTGGGTAAGAATAAAAATTGAAAATAATTGAAAATTTTGGGGATCAAAGTGTAAGGATGTAAAAATTGAAGGACCTAAGATGCAATTTTGGAGGACTTAACTCGAAAGATAATTGAAAATTTGAGGACTAAAGTGTAAATATTTAAAAGTTGAAGGACCTAAGATGTAATTTTTGGAGGACTTAATTGAAAGATAATTGAAAAGTTGGAGACCAAAGTGTAAAGATATAAAAGATTAAGGACTTAAGATACAATTTTTGAAGGACTTAATTGAAATATAATTAAAAATAGAAGGACTAAAGTGAATATTATATAAAGTATGTACACTACTATGCAATAAATAAATATTTTTAAAAGAAATTATATAATAGAGAAGAATGTATTTTTCATAAATATTATTTAGATGTGGGTAAGAATAAAAAATTTAAAAAAGAGGGTATATATCAACTTTTTATAAAAAAATGGGTATATGAGCTAATTATCCCAAAAAAAAATACTAATGGACTAACTATTAATTAAAGGACCACAAATTTCATGGTCCATCCAAATACAAAGCCTATTATTTGTTTAATAATAAATTGATCTATTTTATAGTCTTGTCATTCAACACCCTTACTTAAAGAATTCGATGTGGGATTCCTTCCACACATTTATTGTTTAAATATTGAAATTTTGCTAAGATATTCATTTTGTCCCACAACAAAAAACTATCATTCATATTAGAAAAGAAAAATCTATAAATAATGTAATTTTTGTTATATTTTTTAATGTCTTTATAATCCAAGTGTTTATTAATTTGAATAATTTGATTTAAAATATAATATTTAAATTAAAATAGGGGAATAAACAGGATAAGGGGTTTCTTCGCCCGACCACCTTTTAGTAGGGATCGAGCGGGTAGAAGCGCAGAGAGGCCCCGGCCCCGGCCCCAAATTTCACCCTTGTCATCCCTAATATTATCTCAGTATTGATAAGTAATGATGTCGTATCACTTCTCAAGACATATATCTTGAGAAGATGGATTAGAGATATAAGCGAGACTCCACACGTGGGTCGCAATCAATTACAATGGTTGGGTTAGTCCTCCTGAGCAGTTGAGATATAAGCCAATGTGTCTTGCATTTTTCAAGGTAGCGGCGAAATTGGTAGCGGGGATGAAGAACGATCCAAAGTTGATTAGCGAGAGGATGAAGAACGATCAAGGTTGATTATGGAGTGGATCATATTTCAAACGAATGAATTATCTATATCAAAATCGAGATTAAGTCGTAGAATTAATCTCTATACCTAACCAAGTGTTCAAGTGGGCTCCGATTGCATTGAAGCAAAAAAGAGTGCAAGCGGAAACATTTTGGATCCAAAATACACGAGAATTAAGGGAGTGCTCAAGAAACTTCATAAAAAATGCCCCATGGAAACGAGTTCTACGAAAACCAAGGGATGCCATGAGGTTTGTTATATAATGCATAATTTACATGTTTATTACGTTAATGTTCACATTTTCAAATTTAATTATTTAATTGTGCAGGATGGACACGTTCCTTTGAAATCAAACAAGTCGAAGAGATCGACAAAAAATAAAGACAATGTTTCTTCTAAAGTCCATGTAGTGACCCTGATACGAGAGAGGCTTTCCTTCAAACATCACATCAAACAGTATATACAGAACAGCCACCCCTATCTTATTCAAAACAATTGCTAGTAAGTGTGCACACCATATGATAGACTACTTTTATTTCCATGTGAGCTTTCCACTTTTCTTCAGTAGTTCAAGTATGTCACATTTAGTATGTCACTAGTGTGTTCTGATGAAGTCAAAATCCTAAATACACTCTTAAATAGTTCAATGAGTTCATGCCCTAAAAAATATAATAGTAACTGAAAAAACAGCTCAATGACTTCACTGTCTGAGCAATCTATGATTTTGAAGAAAATATTATCAACTCTTGCATGAACAGACATTCTAAGACAATACTTGACACAATAATTCTAAAACATAATTGAATGACATAAACATGTAACTCAATGTTTTAAATATTACATACAATAAATTTGCGGTGTTCTAATTTTGTCATACCTTCCCTTTCATTTTCCTTTCTCTATTTCTCGCATTTCCTTTTCCTTGCAAATAATGTATCGACATCTTCTTTTTCGATATTTGAGCAAATTTTTTGAATATACACGACAAATATTCCATTTCATCTTTAGCATTAGATTTACCCGAAGAAACGTTATTTGATTCACCTTTATCATAAGCACCACTGGATTGACTTTCATATGTGACGTTTTTTTTTTTTTGCAAAACATCGCTCCACTTAAAATATCCAAAATCACTACTACAATAAAAGAATAACCTCCCTATGTTAACAATTTCTTGTCCACCTCCATCCATTTCACAAAGCCCTCTCTACAAATTAGGCATCGTTGTTTTTTTGGGCACTCCGGCAAGTAGTGCCCTGGCCGTCTGCAACTATGACAAACTCTTTTGTTCTTTCGTGTCATTAAAAAAGTCTGTTGTATTCATATTTGTGCACCAATTATCAACAATCAAATTAACCATATGAAAAAGAAAACTTGGATCCACAACACTTAATATAGCCATCTAGCCTTTGTTCATCAGATTTATATAAGGTACTTATTGCTTCAATACTGATCATTTAGCTTGGATCCACAATACTTAAACATGGAGAAAATGATTGAAAATAGTACAAGACTAAGAAATCATAGTTAACCCAAACAATTAATAAACAATCAAAGTCTATCGCATTTGATGTGTTTCCATCAACAATGTATTCCATTGGGGAAGTTTTTCACTAGTCTTAGCCATCTGTGGGAGAAAAATGCCTCGATGATTTTGTATTTATTGTATCATTTCATGCCTCTTACAAACACAACAATCATACCTCCTAAAATCTTTAATAAATTCAAATCTAGCACGACATAATATATTTTATTAATGTTATATCGAATACATGTTTATTTAAGATTTGAGTTTTCTTCTAACAGCAAGATTTGGCAGAGTATTTGAAGAATCTTTTCATAATTCTATCATGAGTGGTTCTCAACAATTTTCTTTAACTTACTTCTCAAAAATTTCTTTGAATTACATTGAAAAGAATGGTCAATTTCACTGAAATTAATGTGTATATTTCTACCCATAAAAGAAAGAAATAATAAATAAATAAATATATACATATCATATGTAGATTTCCAACTACATACGAATTGTCAATTTCACTAAAGAGCAAATAAAAAAGTAAAGACTACAAAAAGATTAAAAAAAAAAAAACCCAACTAATTTCAATATGAAACCTATAATTTCCTAAAAAGTTAGTATTAAAACCTACGAAAATTGACTTACTTGTGTGAATCATTGATGTTGATTTCGCCGGAGTTGATGACTGAGGAGTAATAGAGAATGAGGGGTGTGTGGAGATTTAGAGCTCTCTCTCTCTCTCTCTCTCTCTCTCTCTCTCTCTCTCTCTCTCTCCCCCCACTTTTGAAAGAAGGCGAAAAATAGGATGTGGGTCATTCGATTGCATGACGAATTTGTCAAGCTTCGATGAGATTGTTCACATTTCTGGCGATCGCAAGCCGCTTCTCTCTCTCCCTAAGAGCATCTCCAATGCATTCAATGGATGGGAAGAAAAATGTGTCATCAATAATGTCTATTAAAAAACACTTGTCCAATGCATTATGTTGAGTATTATGTTAGACCGATATGACACCAGAAAAAATAGAAGATGTGAGATACTCTTTCTACATCTAGACGCTTTGGATGAGTCAAAAATAATTTTAATTTTAATTTTAATTTTAATTTTTTGAAATTCTATTAAGTAGATTCGTTTTATTATTTTTTAATTTAAAAAATAAATGCCACATAATCAACATTATTGGATTGTAGAAGAAATCTATTCGAGAGAAATTTTGGACTTTACCGTCTATTTATTCCATATAATCTAGAAGTCTATCTATTTAATTGTCATATCAACCACAATCTATTGAATGTATTAGAGATGCTCTAACAGGTTTCGTTTTGTGAAAGTGTCTCTCTAAGTTCTTCTTTGGACCAAAAAAAAGTGTGGAAATTTTAATTATCGCCACATCATCTTTTCAACTTTTCCATGTCATCTTCTGTATATATGTATCTGTAATGCTTGATGTACAACAAACATTGCTCTTTTTAAAGTCACTTTTTAATCACTGACCGTAAGAAATTTTTCACTGCTACTCACACAAAAAACAATATACGTCTGTCTCAAAGGTAAACAATTGATCCTCTCAAATATCCTCACCTCAACTAATCTGTTGGAAAATCACAATCGATTCGTTCAAATCACCTCTCCTCAACTCACCCTTGTGTTGCAAATCATATTCACAGCAATAACAACGATCCCACTAAGATTTTTTTTTTTCATTCACTTTTTCCGCAGTTTCTCTATCTAGACAACAATCAGCCAAATTTTATCTATTAGATCTATTAATTTTTTATATAGTGGAGGCTTAATTTCCATCAGATTTGAAATTGATCTTTTTTTTCAATTATTTATTTAATCGATTAATACGAAAGTGATGATTTTTTCTTGAATTTTCATTTTCTTGGTTGTATCCTAGATATAATTTAGTAGATGTTCATTTTTTATTGTAATTATTTATTAAATCTAATTAATATGACAATGATGATTATTTTTTTCCCCTTAATTTTCATTTTCTTGGTTGTATCCCAAATATAATTTGCTAATTGCTCAAATAATATATGGTTTTATTGGATCAATTTGCATAGCATATTGAGAAAAGATTTACACTTTCTATAGTTCATTTATAATTTGTGATTTAGTTATTGGATTTTTCTTGTTTCTCAATGCAATGTAATATCTTGTTCTTCTCCTTTTTTGTTACTAGATATTTTTTAAATTTGGTTAAAATTCTTATTTGAATTCATTTTCTGATTGAATTGACTAGATATCAAATAAAATCCATTACTAAACCCATTACTAGATATACATGTGTTGTGCGATTTATATCCCGCAAGTGGACGGATCGTTGACAAGTAATATAGTGATAAAATAAAGTGTCGAACCCACGAGGACTAGATACTAAATTACTAATTAATTTCACAACTCAAATTTTAACAATGGAAATAAACACAGATTCAATTTTTGATTCTTAAGATTCTAAACTAAATTAACTATTTTAATTAAATTGAAATTCACAATAAGCAACTCTGAAAAATAAGAACGAATTAAAGTTTAACAATACTAGGATTCACAAATCCACCGACACGTTCTACTCAATTATCTGTTAATCACTTTTTAGCTTTTAATTACCTTGGACTGAAAATCGGTGTTCCTAAATTAATCGAAAGCCTCTCTCGATGGTCAATCAAATCTATATGTTATGCGAACTTCATTATCTCTAATTAAGCTTCGAGCATAAGCACATGCATTAAAATCTCAAGAATGCCTAAATGGATTTCATAAAGCATAATAGTAATCTCTATCTATTATTGGACCCTATGTTATTCAATACCACGTGCTAAATATATATTGAATCTCTCGACTTCAATACAGATCACAATATATTGTAATGGTGCGCAAGCATTAAAATAATAAAGAAACTGAATAAAGAATAATCAATCCACGGGCAATTAATTACTAAAAGGAAAAAGCGCTAATTAATCAAAACGTGAGGTTTCATCGTTCATCCTAGATAAAGTAAATTAGCGGACATGATTTCTTCAATTAACGAAAAGAATTGAATTCATCATGGTCCGGAGAAAGGAAAACAAAAGTAAAATACAACCCGTGATCTCGGCTCGATGATCTTCAATTCCAGCCTTGATCTTCATTCTTGTCTTGTATCTTGTTCCTCTAAAATTGCCTCTCCCGCGAAAAGTCTATCTTCGCCTTTTATAATTCTCTCTCCAGATCTCCAAACGTGTGTTTGGTTGTTAAAGTTGTATGGACTGGTAGAATTCTAATCGAATCAGGTGTCTGCACAATTTCTGTCGCGATTAGCCTGTGCGATCGCATGGTTTTAGTACCTGCGATCGCATGGTTGATCAACTTTACATTCTGCTGGATTTTTCATCTTCTTGCGATCGCACCAGGATAACACCATGCGATCGCATGGTTTATTCTGGTGCTGAGTTTGAATTTCCCGCCTTGGTATTTGTACATCAAGCCCTTGAAGTTTCATTTCTTAGCAATTAGGTCCCATGGTCTTCATTTTGCTCTCTTTTCATCCCATTGATACTTGACTTTGATTATTTCCTAAATTGATAAGAAAACACATGCAATTAAACTGAAAACAACTAAAAGAACTTATAATTGACCATTTTTGTGAGCCCAGATAAGTACAAAATTGTACTTATCAACATGCACCTTACATATGATGTTTGTGTGTGTGCAGTACATATACATGCATCTTACATATGATGAAAATATGTCATATGTTGCCTTGGCATGTACAAATGCTAAAAGGGAATATCTTATCCCAAAAAGAATTAAAAAAAATTGCTATTAAGAGACATAAACAAGAACTAAGAAAATGCTGGATATATGTGTGTATGACATAGAAAAATCTGCTGCATCATGCATTTGTAATCATTCTCGTTTCAGGAAGGCTTCGTATGTTACTTCATTAATGTTTTCTTTTCTTTTGTTAGATATACTTTTCTGGTTCGTTGTCGTCTATACGTGCTTTTTTGAATTGTGTGCTTACATTTAGGCAGTTGTATACACATTATTTACTAGATTTAAATTTTGGTAATATCATATTGAACTCCACTTTTGAGGTTTGCTGCTGTATTTGTTGGAGTTTTAGAACCTAGGGTGATTCTTTTTTTTTTTTTTTTCAAGTTAAGTTTAGAGCTATGTTTGTTTTATTTTCAACATGGTTTCTAGAGATGGCAATGGGCGATACGGGCCGGCTCGGCCCGCACCATATAGGATCCGCTCGACCCGTGAGACGGGCCGAGTTTGGCCCATGAAGAGATGGGCCGAGTCTAAGCTCGGCCCGTGTAAAATCAAGGGCTCGGATCGCCCGTGGTCCGCGGGCCACACAGTAGAAACCACGGCCTCCCATGAGATCCACGTGATAATCAAATTTTTTTTTTTGTAAAGTTAAAAAAAAAAAAAATATGGAAATATAATTGTTAATTGCAATATTTGGTCTCCAACTTATAGCTAGGGACCAATTTGGTGCCATTTGGACCACGGACCACGGGCGGCCCATGGACTTCACGGCCGAGCTTGGATCGCCCGTGGTTTATTTCCACGGCCCGGTCCGGAATCTGGATGCTTGTTCAACGGACTGGGTCCGTTGTTCGACGGGCCGGGACCGACGGCCCGATCCGCTTGACATTATTAGGTTCTTTTGTTGACATTTAAACTTAATTTACTTTACAAGAAATTTTTCTTTGTGGGCCTTAAAGTACCATCAATTTTTATTATCGGCAGTATCAATAAGTTTTTATTTTATTTATGACTATTGCTATGGGATTTGGGTTGGATCCTTTGGATGATATTTTTCCAATTACAATCTGCGAAGAATGGTAAATAATTCTATTTGTCTTAATTATGTTGACGATGAAATTCATTTGTGAGAATATGTGGGTCACTAAATTCACTTGGCACATGTTCATTGGACAAGTTGGTTTATTGAGTGTGGACCGTTAGATAAAATAGATGGGTGAGATGTTTCTAGGATTATATATATTATAGGTCTTCTTATTTTCTAGGTTGGAACTAAAGTGAATAAAAGTGAGGAGCCGTTTTTCATTCTGCTCTCAAAAGTGAGATTGGGTGAGTGTTTAAAAGTCTTGGTCATCTCCGGTTGGTTAGTTGGTGAACATCCGATTGCCGTTCCTTGGTTGCATTGCGGTATTCTTTGTGACAAGAAATCTGAGCCCACAAGTTTAACCAAGAACAAAGGGCAACTAATTAGAGTTTTTCTTATATTTTTCAACATTCAAACGAGATTGTAATACTTTGTAATTGTTTTCAATCTCAACAAATGGTATCGAGCCTAGAACATTGATCTAGGGGTGTTAAAAATCAAGAAAAGTTGGTGGGTTGAAAATTGGAACCGGATCTAAAAAGATTCAAAGTACCCGAGAGTTCAAACCAAGATTCCGGCCAAACCACTCATTGTCCGGAAATCTGAGACCATATCTAGGTTCACGGTAAAGAGGCGAACAAAGCCCACCAGTGCGTGGAGTCTCTAGAGACGGCGCGTGAGGCGGTGGAAATCCAGCTGGTAGTAGCTTCTTCAGGCGCGTGCGGGCTCCTTTCCGAGCGTGGTTTGGGGTAGACGACTCCTTTGACTGTGGCGCACAACCTGGTGGTCCAACATCGGTGCGTGGACTCTGGCGGCAGTGCGTGCGGTAACCCGGTGGCGCGCGTGCGGCGTGGCGGCATTTTTCGGCGTAAGTTTTCCGGAGCAGATTGTTTACTGGCCTATTTCTGACATTCTGGTGGTATTACTTTGTTGGTGGAGCAACGGTGCAGCAGATTGGTTGTTCAAGCGGTGCATTGGAACGCGAAGAAATTCATTTCGTCTCTCCTATAAATACGGACAACAGATTTGTCCGCTGAATTTGAATTTTTTGAACCCCCTCATTTCATTTTATACTTTGTTAATTGAATTTCAGGTAAAAACAAACTACGTGGCTAGAGCCTACATATCCTCTGTGTAATTTGTTGTTTTATTGTCTTGTGTGTTGATAAACTGTGTTTGCATGTCATCTTAGTTAGTAATTTGAAAAAAAAGTTGTATTCTGTGTTTGCATCTGTGTGAGTAAGTTTTTTATAAAACTTTTTCAAAAATTCTCATTCATGGATGATTTTCCATCCATGGGTTCAAGGGTTGAATTATCACAATTCGATAGAAATGGTGATTATTCATTTTGGAAACAAAACATGAGAGCTATTCTGGTTCAACAAAGGATTTCTAAAGCCCTTGATGATCCGTAAATTTTTTCCCGATGTATTAAAAGCTAAACCTGATCAAATTGAGGAGATGAATGAAATTGCATACAGTTCTATAATATTGCACTTATCTGATAATATTGTTAGACAAGTTGATGATACTAAGACTGCTAGAGAATTGTGGGAAGCTCTTGACAAGTTATTTTTGACAAAAACTTGGCCAAATAGAATTTATTTGCTCGAAAAACTTTTCAGTTTTAAAATGGACTTGGGGAAGGATTTTGAATCCAATCTGAGTGATTTTAGCAAAATTGTCAAAAGCTTGGCCCACAATGATAAGAAATTTGACGATGAGGATCTAAGCATTATACTTTTGAATTCTCTTCCTGATTCTTATATAGATGTTAGGAATGTGATTAAGTATGCTAGAGATGTTTTGACTCAAGCTATTGTGATAGACACTTTGAGATCAAAGGACTTAGAAGTCAAAAAGGAGTCTAGGAGAAGCACTAGGGAGGTTTTTTTATTAGAGGGATAAATAAAATGAGATGAGAGAACAACTACTAGGGTAAGAAGGGAAGCAGAGGAAAATCTAAGGGTAGGTCTAAGTATAGGGATAAAGACAATAAGAAATGTTACCATTGTGGGAAGTTAGGACATTTCAAGAAAGATTGCTATGAGCTTAAAAGAAAATCGAAACAACAATTAGTAATGAAGATCAAAATGTTGTTTCATTGTTGGAGATGCCCTAGATGGTTTACATGTTATGACTGTGTCTGATAGTGAGATTGACCATGAGTGGATATTAGACTCAGTGCCACCTTTCATTTGTGTCTGTGAGGTCTTGGTTTTATAACTATAGAGAAATTGAACCTAGAAAAGTATACATGGGGACAACAATTCTCAAACAGTTGAAGGAATAGGTGACATTGCTATTAGGATGCATGATGGCATTGTCCGACCCCTTCTTGGTGTTAGGTATGTCCCAAACCTTAAGAGAAATCTAGTTTCCTTAGGCGTTCTTGAAGATGAGGGCTGTATGTTCAAATCTGATTTTGGTACTTTAAAGATTCTTAAAGGTTCTCTAGTAGTTATGAAAGGTCCCAAGAGGAATGGGTTGTATTACCTTCAAGGTGAAGCTTTACATGCCAAAGATTCGGGATTGGTTTCAATCAATGATGATAGATCAGATCTATGGCATAGGAGGATGGGACACATTGGGAACAAGGGGCTAAAATATCTTAGTGGCCAAGATTTACTAAGTAAAGACATTGTTGCTCTTTTAAGCTTTTGCGAGACGTGTGTTCTAGGAAAGTCACACAGAGTCGGTTTTGAGATAGGTCAACACAGTACTAAGAGACCATTAGATTACATTCATGTAGATTTGTGGGGTCCAAAAAAACACCCTACTCATAGTGGGAACATGTTTTTCCTATCCATTGTTGATGACTATGCTAGAAAGGTTTAGGTTTTCCCACTTAAGTCAAAATCTGAAACTTTTAGCAAGTTTAAGTCCTAGCATACCTTAGTCAAAAATCAAGTGGGAAAAGGTATAAAAACTCTTAGGATAGGCAATGGTTTAGAGTTTTACAACTTTGAATTTGATGAGTTTTGCAAAGAAGGAGATATCACGAAGCATAGGACGGTGAGAAATACCCCCAACAAAATGGGGTAGCTGAGAGGATGAATCGGACCTTAATGAATAAAGTTAAGTGTATGTTGATTAGTTCAAGTTGTCCAAAGGTTTTTGGGCTAAAGCCTTATGTACTGCGGCTTATTTGATAAATAGGTTACCTTCTAGTTGTGTTAACTTCAAAACGCCCCCAGGAGTTTTGGTCTGGAAAATCTCCAGATTTGTCATACATTAGAGTGTTTGGGTGTTCTGCTTATACACATCAGGTTGAGGGTAAGTTAGACCTTAGGGCTACTAAGTGTGTCATGTTAAGATACCCAGAGGGTGTCAAGGGGTATAGATTGTGGGTTTTAGGTGTTAATGGTATTAAGTTAATTAACAGTAGAGATGTGAAGTTTAATGAGCTTGATATACCTTGCCTAAAAACTCCAGACAATTAGGTTAAACAAAGTGGAGAAGGGGAATCTTCTACTGGGAAGAAGATTCAGACTGAGGTGAAGAGATTAGATGTTAATCTAGAGGTTAGAGAACCTGAACAAATTGATCTTCAAGTTGAGACTGAACAAGAAGAAGTCTTAGAACAACCTGGAACTAGAAACTCCTGAAACTGTAATCCCTGACCAAGAACAACTTGAAGATACTAATTTGAGAGATTATCAATTAGTGAGAAATAGGGAGAGAAGACAGGTAAGACCAAATTTGAAGTACACTTCTTCAAATTTGATGGAGTTTGTCCTAGTTTTAGGTGAAACTTTAGAGTCGATTGAACTCTGCTTCTTATGAAGAAGCGATTAATCTGTAAAAATTTTGAAAATTGGAAGAAGGCTATGGGAGAGAGATTTATTCCTTAGGCAAGAATGATATTTGGAAGTTGATTGAGAGGCCAAAGAATCAAAAGGTAGTCCATTGTAAATGGATCTACAAGTTGAAGGAAGGAGTAGAACCAAATGACCCTTTAAGATACAAAACTAGGTTGGTAGCTAAGGGATTTACTCAGAGAGAGGAGATTGATTATAATGAGGTATTTTCTCCTGTGATTAAGTATAAGACTATCAGGTTAGTATTAGCTTTAGTTGTCCAATTCAATTGGGAATTAGAGCAACTAAATGTTAAAACTGCTTTTCTTCATGGATAGTTAGATGAGGTCATTTACATGTCTCAACCTCAAGGCTTTGAGATGAAAGGGAAGTTTGAGCTTGTGTGCTTGCTTAACAAATCTTTGTATGGTCTTAAACATAGTCCTAGGCAATGGTATAAACATTTTGATGCTTATGTGCTTAAAATTGGTTTCAAAAGGTGCGAATTTGATGCATGCTTATATTATAATAACACTAAGATATGCTGTGAGGTTTATTTGTTGTTATATGGTGATGACATGTTGCTTGTTAGTAGTAGTAAAGCGATATCATAAAAATAAAAACCTTTTGAAATCTGAATTTGACATGAAAGACTTAGGATGTGCAAGAAAAATTCTTGGTATGGTTATTAAAAGGAATATGGCTGAAAATAGGTTGATTATTAATCAAGAGTCTTATTTGGAAAAGGTAATAACCAAATTTGGTATGAAATTTGCTAAGTCTCATCAATATACCATTAGTCGTACACATGATTTTATCATCTGCTCAATGCCCTAAAACTAAAGAAGAGAAATAGAAAATGAGTAGTGTACCTATGCTAATGTCATTGGTCCTATAATATATTCGATGATTACCACTAGACCTGACCTAACTTATGCAGTTAGTTTCTTGAGTAGGTTTATGTCTAAACCAGGTAAACATCATTGGATTGCTCTTAAATGGCTGTTGAGATACCTAGCTGGGACAGTTAAAAGGGGTTAGTGTTCGAAAGAATGAGTGATAAGCTTGAGCTTAAGGGTTATGTAGATTCTAACTTTGCGAGAGGATAAAGATCGAAGAAATCTACCACTTCTTACTTCTTCACGTTAGGTGATAATTGTATCACTTGGAAATCACAGCTTCCAACCTTTAGTTACACTCTCCAAAGACCGGTTTTGAATATGTTGCACTAACTGAAGTCTTTAAAGAATGCATGTGGTGAAAGGTCTTTTATGTGAATTAAACTTCTTGAATGAAAATGCCATGATCTTTACTGATAGTCAAAGTGCTTTAATGCTTTGTAAAAACTCGTATGTATCATGAAAGATTTAAGCATATTGAGGTGAACTACCATTTCATTGGGGAGAAGTTAGCTTCTGGTGAATTTAAACCGCTTAAAATTGCAACCGATGATAACCACAGAGATGTTGGAACCAAAGTACTTGCTGGTAAGTTTAATAAGTGCATATCAATGTTGAATATTGATACGGGTTAACTTATGTGATAGGTACTTGCTGCAATGGAGGATTGGTGAAGCAAGTACTGAGCTGGAGTGGGTGATGATGATGAAATAAGACTACAAAAAGGATAGCACTTGTAGTCAGAGAACTTGGTAGTGGATTTGTGATCCAATGTGAAGTTTGTGAGAATATGTGGGTCACTTAATTCACTTGGCACATGTCCATTGGACAAGTTGGTTTATTGAGTGTGGACCGTTAGATAAAATAGATGGGTGAGATCTTTCTAGGATTATATATATTCTAGGTCTTCTTATTTTCTAGGTTAGAACTAGAGTGAAGAAAAGTTAGGAGCCGTCTTTCATTCTGTTCTCAAAAGTGAGATTGGACTGAGTGTTTAAAAGTCTTGGTCATCTCCGGTGAGTTAGTTGGTGTACATCCGATTGTCGTTCCCTTGGTTGCATTGCAGTGTTCTTTGTGGTAAGAAATCTGAGCCCACGAGTTTAACCAAGAACAAATGAGCAACTAATTAGAGTTTTTCTTGTATTTTTCAACATTCAAACGAGATTGTAATACTTTGTAATTGTTTTCAATCTCAACATCATTAATCCATTACAGACCTCAAATTTAATGGACATGGATAAACAAGCATGGCTAGAATATAATCATTTTGGTAAAATCAATTTGGCCCATGAAAAGATGTAACATTGGTCACCAACGAGACCCTATGGATATTAATATAACATTGGATTTTATTTATAGACGTGAAAAAGGGTTAGATTTTAGGAATCAACTTTATCGCTTGAGTCGGTTCATTCAAGAACATCAAGCTCTTATTTATTTTGGCCTTATGCATCCAAATTCTATTCATTTTGTTTAGTCTTTTTATATAATGTCTTTTAAGTTAGTTTTTAGCAATGGAGAATGCACTGAATGAGTTCTTGTTGCTTCTTCATGTAGATTACAAACAATTGCATATCTTCAACAGATCTGGTGGCTTGAAGTAGGTCCCTACCTTGAGTTCCAATTTCTAGCAGGGACATATAGTTTGTTCTTTAGACTCCAGCTGGGAAGGGTTAGTAAGAGATTGTCACTAATCCATTGCTCTGAAGAAACTCTAAAAAAAGGGTAAAAAGATTGCTGATGTAAGAACTTTGGTAGGCAACCCACAATTATAATTTGATCATTGTTTGTTTTTTTGTAGGTGTTTTTGGGAAGAGCATATTTGGGTAATCTTAAAAAGTTAATAAGTAAATAAATAAGTTCTAAAATAAATAATTTTTTATTAGTTAAAGTTAAAAATAAGTAAGTTATTTTGAGAGTATTTAAAAGTTGATTTAAAAAAATTTACTTTGTTACTAAAAGTAAGACTTTTATCCAAACATGTTGGGTAACAACAAAGTACTTAAAAGTAACTTTACTTTATTTTCAATAAATCAATTTTAACCCAAAATGCTCTAGACAAAGACTTTATGGCATAAACTCTATGTCATTTGTGTTTTGGATGCTGATTGTATTTATGTACACCCCCATGGCAAATTTGGTAAAGTAACTTATTCGGTGAACTTTTTTAGAGAAAACTCTGACTTTCTTTTAGTTAGCTGCACACAACACTTACAGCTTTATGGGTTCACTATTAATACAATATGTGTGTGTTTGTTATGCATTGGGATGTTTGTTTGTCTTTACGAAGATGTCATTTATTCATGCATGCGTATATTCTGTTAATATTCGAGGACAAATGGCGCTTTCAAGTTGCTTTTGCTAATTTGAAAATATTTTACTAAGTTTTTTGAACAATGAAAAACTACATGTATGCATATTATTTGTCATGACTGGTTGTATGCATATTTTCTATTTTTTTTTTAATATATATTTTTGTTTTGTCCATGTTTGTTTTATTGAGAGGATTATGTTTCAACTCTTTTGATAAATTCAGTGCCAATGTGAGTGTTGATGGCTGGACCGTGAACTTTGGCTTGTGGGATATTGTTGGTATGGTTAATCTAAATATGCATGTATAAATTGTACTTCAATTTACAAAATTATGGCCATCTGGTTTTCCACATTTAAGCTAATCTTGGATCGAGAAAATTGGTACACAGGAAACAAAAAAGCAGTTGTATATATAAATCTTTCTAATGTTAAATTGTGTAAATTTTGGTTTCACAATGTGTAATTTCGCATTATGGGCCCCAAAATTTATTTGGCATAAAACCTAATTTATTGTTGGATGTGTAATTTCTCACCGTATGATTATCAAGAAAAATTTTGTGGCATGGTCTCTCTTATTATGATATGACAATTTAATTATAAAAGAAACACTTAGATTTTATGATTTGTTAATAACATTTTGTTTCAAATGTGAAAACATGTTTCTTGTTTTTCTTTTCTTTCTAAAAATACAGGTGTTAAGTATGTAATTACTTTTCTTATTTTTGAGAGACGTAATCTTTGTAAAATAAGTTGGATATAACGTGGGGTAGAGGGATATTAAATATGTAATTACTTTAGATGACGGGTAATCAAACGTGATTTATGTATTCAATTTTAGATTTATTAAAAATAAGTTTAGTTTATTATAATCATTCTAGCTAGTCGTGGATGAAAGAGATTCAATGTGTTTAGAAGAAAATGTGTAGTATCGTTGGTTGTTAAGCTTTTATGAAACTTGTGATTACCATATATAATCTTCATCGTATTATTTTTCTTCTTTAATTGTGCAAGATCATTCACTTATGACAGTTTTCTTGTATTTTATTTTCTCTTTAATTTTTTCTTCAATTTGTCAATTATACTTGGTGAAATGTTGGTTATTTCATTTAAATATGGTATCTCACTTCACTAAAGTTTATTCTCGTCGCACAAAGTTGATTGTGGGTTTAACAATACTTTTTTCAAATGATGTGTGTACAAGTAAAGATGATGAAATTATAGACCATGCAAATACTCGTTGCCAACACTTGGGTATCATATTTGTCCTTCATTTCTAAACTTATTTTGCCAAAAATTGATACATTAGATTTTTTAAGTTTATTTTTATGTATGTTTTTATGTTGTAGGTCTTTCATGCTCCTACTTTAGTAAGTTCTATATACATCGTAAAGAAAAAATTTATGTTGTAAATATTGAAGTAGTAGTGCCGTCATCAATTAATGTGTTTGCTATTGAAATATGTGAAACACGTTCAAGACGTACAACATTCGATTCTCTTGTCACACCATTTAGTAATATTTGCGTAGTAGGAAGGCAAATCCATTTAGACCACTACATCAAGCACATGTAAATAGAGAAATTTGTGTAGTCCGTTCACGTCGTATTTCATTCTCTTCTTTTATCATGTCTATTACAAGACAAATACGAGTACATTTTCCAAGAAACAAAAGACGTGCTAGACATGCTATTAGTACTGCACAACACAGAAAATCACGTGCAGAGCAAACAAGTACGCAACAAACAATTGTAGGAGATTAAGATTGTACTCAACGAAAATAAACCAGTTAGGAACGAGCAAATGCTCTTGTTATAGATAATACACGTTGAAAATGATTACTTGAAGGACAGACGAGTGGTCAACGATCAAGGGAACAAGGTTCCAACGATGAAAATACGTTGAATCTTCCATTCACACTCTCTACTGCACAATGTTTTGGAAAATCTTCTGGAGAACTTATGTGGGTTAGTTGCTCAGCATGTCGTATATTATTTCATTTGATTAAAAGTTCAAGAAATATGTACATTGTTGAGACGTCAGATCAAACGTGGTCCATAAGTTCAGTGCTAAAAATTTAATACATCTTGACGCCGTTCTCATTGAGTTATCATGACTAACAAATTTAGAGCAAATTCTTATTGCCTGAGTACACTTGACGATGTCTGTTTATCATGTCAAAGGTCAACAATATAAATAGCCCACGAGCCGGCTCGTTTTTGATGGTAATGTGATAAACTTTGCTCAAGATGTGAATTCAATAGCTATTGTTTTGCCCTTCAAACCGGATGATTTATTCGAGATATTGATTGTGAATAGAACTGAGGAACACTCTGTTCAAGAATTTCGTGTACGTCGTGAGTATGTTCAATAAGCATTGGTTTGGCTAAAACAAAATCATATTTATTATTGAAACATAACCATTGATGAGGGCTCCTTGTAAACATTACCACATGATGGCATACTTGAAGATATTCCGCATGCTCATTGTTGTGGCCGAGCTAATGTGTCACCTCATAAGTCATACATCTACTATATTTTGAATTGAAAAATGATTATATTATTAGATCGGCCTCTGCCCAGAAGAGTCATCTGAAATGAGACATAATCATCATATGGCATGGCAATGTCAAATCCTTATATAGGCCGCCTCCCCTATGGTCCAATCAAAAAATTGACAAGAAGGTCTAAACAGCTGGGCCTATACCCTAATGCCATTGTTAGCCCTCTCCCACCGACCATAACAACCAATCAAAAACGTAAACACAAGTCAGTAGCATAGCTACCAAGAATGACAAGTAGTGTTTTGACATGACTAGGATGGTCACCGCCTCTAAACTCATCTATAAAAGGAAAAAGAAAGAACAAATTGAAGGGTGCACTTTCTACATTCATCTAAGTTGATTATTGAATAAAAAAGCAATTTTATTTGACATCAACAATTTGGTGCCGTCTATGGAAAAATTCTCTAAGCAGAGATAAATCTCCAAACCTTGTGGTTAGAAACACCCCTTCTCCTTATAATCACTAAAAATGCTGAGATAAGCCATAGCCTAGAATTAAAAGGCCATTCCAGAAAAAATTCCCAAGAAGAAAGTACGATGTGCTACCATCAACGACGCATGAATTGAGAAAACCCTATAGAGACAGATAATCCAAACCTCACCGCCATGCACAAAGCCATAGAACGTCTCTCCAACGCAGTACAACGTATTGAGCAAAATTTCACACTTACTACTCGCATGGCAGAAACCAATATAGAACCTCTCATCCATGGCCGAGGTGGTCGACCCCCAGTATGAAGGAGTCTACAATTCCCAGGAGAAGAATCATCCAAGAGCCAAATTGACGACACCATGAACACCCTGCAAAGAAAAAAAACAAAGTAGGTGTGTGTTCGATTGCCTAGAATCACAATGCACACCCCAGATGACGGAAGAGAACCTGTCAACCCAACAAGAACCTCATTCCAAACAAAGTAAACAAGAGAAATTGGACAGCTTCAAAAAATGAATAGCCCACTTAGAAGCAAAACAAAAGGGTACCATGGAAGAATGCTTCACATTCAAACACTTCCTTTTTGGTGAATACATCTTCTCAGAACCATTAACCGATAAAATAAAAATGCCTCAGCTTACCATATACGAGAGAGAAGACGAAATTGTAAGCTACCTTGATAAATATACATCCTAGATAGAGTTACAAAGCGCTAGCTACGCCATAATGTATAGAGCATTCTCACTCACCTTGGGTGACAAAGTCCAAAGATGGTTTCGGAAGCTACCCAAAGATCAATTAAAAATTGGAATGACCTTGCCACTGCATTGCATTCCTAATCCAATTTATGGAATCTCGAGCTCGAACCAATGATAAAAGAGTGACTTATCAGCATTAAGCAAGGTCAAAGTGAATTGTTAAAAAGCTATCTAGGCTGATTCAACAAACAGATCATGGAGGTGGAGAAAATTTCCGACGACGACGTAGCATTAATGGCTATATTATCTAGACTAAGAGTTCAGACCAGGTTATGGTGGTCCATTCACGAAGAAGCGGTCAAAATCTTATCACGATTCTTAAGCAGGGTAGAAAAACATATAAGTGCGGAAGAAACCACATCAAATCAGAGAAAGGAAAAATGAGAAGATGAGCACTCTTTAAGGCGGATAAGAGAAAAAAAGAGAGGGACATGTGGTTGATAGAAGAAGAGAGCGACAAAAATCAGGGTGACCTCGTCCATATCCTGAGCTTCCAAGAATACCATCCCCTGAATGATTCATTGGAAGGAATTTTCATGTAAGTAAAAGACAAAGAGATTAGACGTCGACCCCCAGCACTACGACAAAACTCTCTAGGTTCAGATCAAAGAAGGTACTACCGTTATCACAGGTCGACAAGCCATAACACGGATGAGTCCCGAGACTTGAATGAAGAAATCAAGGTGTTAATCAGGCGAGGACAGCTGTGTGAGTTCTTAGCCAAGCCAAACAACCCAAAAACTCAGTCATAAAAAAGCCCAATGATCCACCTCCACCTTTTCAGGCCGGCATAGTGGACCAACCGAGAGGGAAAATCTGGATGCTGGCATGAGAAAATCATTACATGGAGGGATCTAGAAGAAAAATGGATTTACGTAAGAGAATTACATACCTTGCAACATCATGAGATCAACATAAACTAGAACAATCCAGTGATGAAGATGGGAATCGAATGGTTTGGTTTCTTATAAGAGGATGTCCAGGGGTCCTACAACTTCATAGTGATGCGTTGGTAATAACTATGCCAGTAACATGTATAGCCATACATGAAACACTTGTAGATAATGGAAGCTCTGTCAATATCCTATACTTGAAGATACTTAAGCAAATGAAAATCTTGAACAATATCTAGCGGCCATTCACCAGGCTGCTTCAAGGGTTCACAGATGACTACGTCGAAGCTAAGGGCCAGATCGTACTCATAGTAAAATTAGGAGAACCTCTATGCCAACAAATGATGATAGATGACTTTGTCATAGTAGACCTCCCATCTAACTACAACGCGATCTTGGGAAGGCCCATATTGCATGAAATCAAGCGGCCACCTTTATCTACCACTACTGTGATAAAATTCTCCACACTACGGTGGAGGAATTCTCCACCAAAAGAAGATAGAAGGGTAAAGTAAGAATCTTTCAAC
Organism: Forsythia suspensa; assembly: GCA_023638005.1. Taxonomy (NCBI): domain Eukaryota; kingdom Viridiplantae; phylum Streptophyta; class Magnoliopsida; order Lamiales; family Oleaceae; genus Forsythia; species Forsythia suspensa. The sequence continues at coordinate 27,637,487 of CM042666.1, read as the reverse complement.
ATCATCTTGCAACATCACCTCGCCCAGAAGACATGTTAACATGATCTGATATGCCCATCTAACCAAAATAGGTATCATAGCGCTGCATGTGAGGCGGCCAAAAGATGATGATCTTACCTTCTAAGAGACCAATGCCGACTCCCATGCATACTCGAGTCTCCTAGTCATTACACTCTCCATTGCCAAAATTAACATCCGAAAAGCATTGGTAGACACTAGCAGCGCAATCAACGTGTTATACACGAACATCCTTAACTGGATGAAAATTATCCATAACTTCATTAGACCATTTCATAAGTCACACCTTGGTTTAAATGGTACAATGATGAAGGTCGTGGGTTAGATAACCTTGACCGTGGAAATAAGAAAGTCCCCACACAAGATTAGTATCACCACTAACTTTGTGGTAATATACACGCTCATTCACCCTACAATGCCATCATGGGACAACCATACTTTATAGTTTAAAAGCAATTATCTTCATACACCACTACTCGCTAAAATTTTCCATACTGTACGGAGTAGGAGAAGTTAAAGATTTAAGGAGAGACGCCAAAGAATGACCGATTCCTAAAAAAAAAGTTGAACCCTATAGCTCCCCCTTACCACACAAGCATACACGTGATACTTCAAGATAATAGTTCTCTCGACCCTATGTTGAACATAAACGAAAGAAATGTTGAGCCAGTAGAAGAGTTGGATCCACTTTTTTTGGGCTTGAAACACGACCCAAAAGTACTCTACGTAGGCCAGAAGCTCAAGCAGCCGCTCCAAGGAGAGCTCGAAGAATTCTTAAAGTCAAACTTGGATGTGTTTGCATGGGGGCATCAAGACATGGAAGGGATACATCCAAATATTGCCTGCTACAAGCTCAATATCAACCCAGACATCAGGCCAAAAAACAAAGAAGACGACCTATGAACCCGGAAAGATACGAGGCCCTACGTAACAAAGTTGAGAAACTTCTAAGTAAACAAATTATAAATGAGTCGTTCTACCCCAAATGGATTGCCAGCCCATTCCTGGTTAAAAACACAACAGAGATTGGAGGGTCTCATGATTTTACTGACCTAAATAAAACCTACCCGAAGGATAGCTTTCCACTCTCCTGAATCGATCAAATGGTTGGTGCGATGCCGAGCATAAAATCCTAAGCTTCATGGATACCTATTTGAGATACAACGAAATCCCAATGTATGAAGTCGAAGAGGAAAATACAACTTTTATTACTAATCGAGGGTTGTACTGCTATAAAGTCATGCCTTCCAAACTAAAAAACACAGGAGCCACATACCAAAGGTTAGTAAACACCATGTTTGCTAGAAAAATTGGTAGGACAATGGAGGTATATGTTGAGGACATACTAGTAAAAAGTGTTAACGCCAAAGATCATGTCCAACATTTGGAAGAAATGTTTGAAATCGTGCATAAATATAAAATGAAGCTCAACCCACTAAAGTGCGTATTCAGGGTGAGCTCTAGAAAGTTCTTAGGATCTATGGTGAACCGACAAGGAATCAAGGCCAAAATTAAGTCAATTGTGGAAATAAAAGCTCTGACCATACCCAAGGACGTCCAAAGCCTAATGAAACGCATAGTCGTCCTCGTTCGCATTGTTTAAAGGAAAATCGACTATTGTAAACCCTTCTTTGACATTCTACGAAGAGGAAAAAATTCGAGTGGACAGCTGAATGCCAAAAATCTTTTGAAGAATTGAAACAACCACCACTGCTGACCAAACCTAAAGCTAAGGAAAAAAATTCATATACCTAGCCGTATTCAAACATGCGATGAGCGTATTACTTATCAAAGATGAAAATGGCACTCATCACCTAGTATATTACATGAGCCAGGCCCTTCATGCGACCGAGCTACGCTACCTCCCAATGGAAAAAGATGGCCCTCGCACTAGTCAAGTCCTCTAGAAAGTTGAGGTCATACTTCTTGAAACATTCTATCAAAGTCATAACTAACCACCATTTGAAAAAAATCCTGCAGAATTCTGATGCGTCAGGTCGGTTATTGAAAAGGATAATAGAGTGCCCAGACAATTCGAACTCTCATACAGACCCATAACCACTATCAAAGGACAAGCTTTGGTCGATTTTATAGCATAATTCAGACTAGAAATCAAAATAGTCAAGCCATAGGAGACAAACCCATGGAGAACTGTTCATAGATGAGGATCCTCTACAAACAATCGATCTGGGGCAGTAGTGGTGATGGTCAGTCCAGATTACCATAACTTCGATCAGATACTTAGTTTTGATTTCAATGCTTCTAATAATGAAGCAGAATACGAGGCCCTCATAGCTGGCCTAAGAATGGAAAAAGATATGAGGATAGCAAAAATCATAGCACACAACAACTCTCTCACTCATTGTTAACCAAGTAAAAAATAGCTACCAAACAAAGGATAAAGAATGGAGTCCTACCTCCAGGTGGTACAAAAGAAATATAAGAGTTTCGAGGGAATTGAAGTAAAGCAATTATCCAGATCCCAAAACAACCACGCCGACACACTAGCCCACCTAGTGACCAACGAAGGGATTGAAAAACTCATAATATCCCACTAGGAAGAAATCAAATGAGCAGCAATCGAGGGCGGCGAAAGCACCCCAAGACAGTAGATCCAATGTCATCATGGATGGATGATATCATCTAGTTCTTAGAAAATGAGTGGGTACCTACCGACCCCATCGAGGCTCGTCGATGAGGATGGGGTCATTTACAAAGAGGATACGCTACGCTACTTTTGAGGTGTTTAAGCGAAGAAGAAGCATACTACGCCCTATGAGAAGTACATGAGAGAATATGCAAAAATCACATTGGAGGACAATCCTTAGCCCATAAAACATCGAGGCAAGGATACTTTTGGCTAATTCTAAGGAAAAACGCCTCGATTTTGCAAAAAAAATGTGACAAGTGTCAAATATTCGCTCCCGTGGGTCGAACCCCACCTCTGAGCTAACCTCAATAACGAGCCCTTGGTCCTTCGCAAAAATGGGACATTGACTTGATATGTTCGATGCCAGCGGAAAAAAGATGAACTAAATTTGCAATGGTTGTCATCGACTTCTTCACCAAATGGGCCTAGACCTAACCTTTGGCCAAAATAACGAGAATCAATGAGCACTAGTTTCATATGGAAGTCAATCATCTCTATATTTGGTATTCCTCATTCAATAGTAACTAACAATGGCAAATAGCTTGATAATCCCAAGTTAAAGGCCTTCTGCGATGACCTAAACATCAATAAGTACTCTTCTACCCCAAACCACTCGCAAGAAAACGGCCAAGTCGAAGCAATCAACAAGATCATCAAGCATACCCTTAAAACCTAGTTGGATGAATTGAAAAGAGCATGGGCGGACGAGATCCCAACATACTCTTATCTTACTGCACCACCAATCATAGAGTAGCACATGAAAACCTCATTTCTCCCAAGCATATGGAGTTGAAGATGTGATTCACCTAGAAATGGGGCTATCCTCTTTTCAGTGTGCATACTTTGACATCGGATGCAACCAAAAGGTACTTAAGGTCGGACTAGACTTGCTTGAAGAAAAAAGAAGTGATACCGAAATAAAGGCATCACTATACAACCATAGAAGTGTGATGTAGTACAACTAGAAAGTAAAGAAAATAACATTTGAAATTGGAGATCTAGTCTTACAAATGATATTCCTTGCTAAAAAATGGCACATTGGGTCCGAACTAGAAAGGTGAAAAGGACGCCTACGCACTAGAAGATAGCAGCATAAAACCCCTCCCTCATTCATGGAATGTAGAACATCTCAAGAAATATTATTATAGTAGAGTGTGTTGTCAATAACGATTCATGTAAAAAGTGAAAAATAAATGGAAAAATACATGTGAACTTTTTGTACTACAAATTTGCCTTTAACTTTGCCCGATGTTTTAAGCTCGGACATAGGCCAACGTTTCATGTGTTGCAACGTTCAATCTTCACACCTAAACGACAAGTCAGGACAAACCTAGGCCAATATTGCATGTGCTGCTACACGGCCATCATACTTAAACAAAAAATAATGGTACTCAGCCACGCAAACTCGAAAGTTATAAGAAAATTCAAATATAAGTCCAACACATAAAAATCCCAAGTCAAGCATCAAATTAAAAACCACCTCAAAAGGAAATTTCAAACTTAAAAATAGTCATCAAAATACAACTCAGTTTGAGAGATGTTTAAAATAGCAGAAATAAAACTAGTCAGCCTGAGGATTAGTGGCTTTAGTAGAAACATGAGCAGATGGTTGATCGATCAAGGCATAATGCTCATTTACACCTCTGTAGAGAAAGTCGATGTCAAGCTCTGCCCTCTTCTCTTCGATAAACGCCACAATCACATGCAGGCTGGCGTAATATATCGTCTATTGCATAGCCTCAAAGGTTGGAAATGCTTTCCATTGTGCCACCATCCATCGTCATGAACTATTTCCTTGGCCAAATTCTTGACGGCCTCCTCTATGATCGAGCTTGTTCTAACTTTACCTTTTTTCCAACTTATGCGAGTTAGCAATCGCCTCGAATATTTCATTCTTAACAAGCTAGCATCACTCCTCCAACCCATGCAACCTGGTTTGCAATGTCACCCTTTTCCTCCACCCAGGTCTTCTCAGCCTTTTATCACGACGGGCCTCATTCTCTTCAAATATCTTGAATACCAATTCAGCCTCTATTTTTAACTTATAGACTGCATTAGACTCAACACTCACCTTTTTAGCTACTCGACACCATTTATGATGGCCCGATAAAAATGAATGGCAACCATCATGCAAGCTTCTGCCACACTCATCTATTTCCAAGTAGTACTGTTGGGACAGGTGTCCAGCTAAGGATCATGACCTTAGTGAAAGTGTCCAACAGAAGAGGAGAAGATGCATTACCTTAGGCGAAGAAGAATGTGCCCTCACAAAATCAAAGATAGGTTTGGGATGCTCTCCATTCAGAATGTCCATAGGTGGCAAGAAGGTGGGGACAAAAGCTCAGCGGAATAGATGGTTCACCTTGAGAACTAGGTTGAACAGAAGGGGGCCCAACCATGGTAGTCTTTGTTTTTGGCGTGGGCGCCACCAAAAAGCACGTCCTCATTCTCAGGAGCCACCTTCTACAGTTTTTCTCTTCAAGCCAGATGAAGAAGCTTTCCTTGCTAGAACCACCTTTGAAAAACATATAATAGAATGAGCTAACAGAAATAACAAACTTGAAAATGAATGAGCAAAATAAGATTGCAGATCGGTAGATATGAGATTGGACTCGATTATAAGAAAACTACAAGACCTTTGAGATCTCCTCATGTTCCTTGCAATCTCGGTCCTATTACTCGTCATCGAGCTCAACTTTTCTTATGTAAAGTCTATTAAAAAAAAAAAAACTCAGATTAGAACAATACCACTAAACCAAGAGCCCATACTACCTCATAACTTGAATACTTACTTATTTTGTGGTATTGGGTAGGAACTATACAATCTCGTCTAGGATCGCCGGGAGACAAACTACCAATCACATCGGACAAAAAATAAGTCATATTTCCACTTCTTTATCGAGAAAAACGTGTCAACTACGATGGATCCACTAGTGTTAGCTTTGACACTGGTATAATACTACCCGATTGTTTCTTCCGTCCTTCTTAAACAAATAGATTGAGGCAAACTCCTCCACAGACAACTCAGAGTATCCCAGCCTGTCCCATAGTAAAATCAATCTAAAAAGTGTCATCCATCCATTTGGACATAAATTGAGTATGAGCTATTTCCCAAGCGATCATACACTTTTTAATGACTAAAGAAAATGGCAACCTCAATCTGGCAGCTAAGATAGTAGTGTTTAAGGCTACACACACATCTGGAGGTTCACATGCCCTATCAAGCTAAAGTGAAGAACATCTCAACCAAATCAGGGATCCTAAACTTTTTACACCATGTCTATAACTTTTTTCACTAGCACGACTCTCAAACTTCAAGTTTCTTAGTTTAGCCCATCTCCATGAAGGCCAATGAAGGCCAACCTCATCTTGTGCATCATACTCGTCCCTTAAGCCCCAAACCCAGGAAGGGTCAATATCATCATCAAAGGATGGTCAATAGGAGGGATTGCCAACAAGGGGTAAAACTTAGAATTTTCTCGTTATTTGAATCTAACTCTTTCTTAGGCGACTCTCTCGAAACTCCTACTGATTTCTCTTGCATGTTCCTCCAAGAACAAACTCTTAGCTCGTTTGAACTCATCACTACTCAAACTAATAAAGAAACAAGGAAAGATGAAAGAAAATGAAAAGGAAATAAAATAGAGAACGAAAAGAAATACTTGTTCAGGAAAAGAAATTGAGGTGACCTCAAATAAAGAACTCTTTGAGAAGCTTTATTGCAGCAATTAACGAGGAAAGATGAAGGTTGCTGATACAAAAATTGCCAAAAGAAATTAGCACAAATAGAGCCAAGAGAAATATAAAAACTTCCCAAGGCATACCAAGAGACGGATCATATGGATCGTCCAAATGGAAAAGAGGAAAAAATGAAAATTTTGAATCTATGTCCCAGATCAAACGATGTCACCATGAGGTCACATTAAGAAACTTACAAGAGAAGTCATTGCTTAAGTGGCATCTGACACTACTCTTAGATTCTTGACACGTGTCGAACACCTGCCAGCCTATGTGTCAACTTCACAACCAATGAAATTTTAGGATAGCACGAAGTTAAGGTTCGATCTCACTTATCAGTAGAAATCTAACATTGGAGGCACTTGTTGTATCCGAATTGAAGTGTCACCTCGAAACTCATACCTCTACTATATTTGAAATGAAAAAATCATTATACTATTAGATCGACATAGGCCCAGAGGAGCCATCTGAAAGAGGACATAATTATCATGTGGCATGAAAATGTCAAATCCATTAACAAGAAGGTATAGAAAGTATGCATATACCCTAATGCCATCATTAGCCCTCCACGACCGACCTCACCAACAAATCAAAAACTCAAACACAAATTAGCAGGATGACTACCAAGAATGTTAAATAATATTTTGACATGACTAGTGACATGAGTAGGATGGTCACCGTATATAAACTCATCTATAAAAGAGAAAAGAAAGAACAAATTGAAAGGTGCATTTTCTACTTTATCTAAGTTGATTATTGAATAAAAAAGAAATTTTATTTGACATCAACACCCATGGAGATAATGCATATAATTCAAATGCAAATCAACCGACGGATATTGTGGAAGATGACATAGAAGGGCCTCCATGGATTGTTAACCAAAATGTTCACATTGATGAGTTTCATGCTGTTGGGACTATTTTTGTAGGGCCACAACCTAATTAACACACATGTATATATATGGCATTACATATAGCTGATGCTCATCATACTATTGCTTACATGCATTTGACAAATAAAGTTATTGATCAGTTTTCTACACATGGGTATATTTCAATGGTTTCTCTAGCATTATTTTTGTAGAAATACAAATTATAGACAAGCTCATCTAAGAAAGTTGAATCTTTCATAATACTTTTAGTATTTGATGAAATATTTTGATGGATATTTTGCTAAATATTCATGATTCCGATATTTTGCTTGGAATCCTATCTCAAGATGTCGTTATCTTGTTTTAGGTGATGTGTATTTGAAGAAAAATCCTACACATGCTGAGTTGTCTATACAAGATATTTAGTATGGGGTTGATTCGGTGACAAACACATTGATACTCGTATGTCTTATTATGCCAAGTCAATTCGAGGAACACGTTCTTACTGTTATACAAGAATGAAAGAATTAAATGCAATGGTAAAACAATTAGGTGCACCTACAATATTTTTTTACACTAAGTGCAGCTAACTTGTAATGAGCAAAATTGTATAACCTGTTAGATTCTTTAATTAACCTCAACAATTTGTCAGAAAATAATTTAAAGAAAAGACGATCGAAGTTACTTAATGATAAACCATGTGTTGTTGCATGGTTCTTTCAAATAAGAATTGATATTTTCTTTTAAACATTTTTAATAAAGGAGTTTGACGTAATTGATTTTTGGTATCGGTTTGAATGGCAACATGGAAGAAGTGGGCATGCTCATGGCTTTTTATGGATTAAAGATGCTCCAAATGTTAATCATATAACAACAAATGATTACGACATGAAAAGAGTAATTGAATATTTTGATCGGCTTATTTGTACTAAAACCTAGATGTTACCATCTCTATGCCTCTGCAAAAACACCATTGTGTGTGCATCTTGTCAATAGATGTTGATCTTAATTCATATGACAACGATTATGCATCTTTAGTTAATTGGGTCATGCTACACTCTAAATGTGGAACTTATTATTTACGTTTACATAAAACAACAAAGTAGATGCTGTGTTAGTTTAGGTACCTTTTGATGTTCTTGAACATTCTTCAACAATTGAAGATCCTCCTAATAGTCACATGTTTCGGTTATTAGGACATCAAAATCATACATTGGTGTGTTCTCATAATAGAAAAGTTCTTCAAACTTGGTGAGCAAACATTGATTGGTCACCGATTCTTTTAGTTCAGTTAGTGCTATATTACATTGCCAAATATGCTTCTAAAACCGAACTTACAATGAAAACATTTACAGAGACTTTGCAACGAATTGTACATGATCTTCGTCGACTATGTCCAACAACCAGATCTGTAATCAAATGCTTGTTGATTAAAGTGTTTTCGAAAGGGATATATCTGCTTAAAAAATTTGTCACTTGCTTATGAGTTACCTTCTTACAAAGTCATCAAAGAAATGTTGTACTTTTAAATTTCAGTGAGAATAGTATGTTTTTATCAACTATACGACGAAGCCATCGTACAAATGATGAAGATGTTGTGAGAACATATCCAAGTTTTGTTATTCAATATATGACATGTCCTCTGATTATGAAAATTTGTCCCTCCTTGAGATGGCAAAAAAACTATTACTTTAGCAAAAATCGTTGGCACAAATCTAAAGTTGAATCTATTGTACGTATCATTCCGGAATTTGAAGACAGTGAACTTGTTAAAAATGGTAAAAACCTGAGAATTATATTATTACCAACATGTTTTACCATTAACGCATTTTAGTCAAAGCAAGGACTGAGTGTGAGATGTGGGCTACATAATATTGGACATAGGTTTTGCCATGAATGTTATTGTTAATACTCTTGATTTGGTTAATGAGAAATTTGAGGAAGGCGAAGATATATATCTAGAAATTGAAAGTGTTCCTCATGAAGAATGGATGCTCATAGTGTCAATATGGCCATCTTGTGACTATGGAGAAGATGTTGAATTGAGATTGAGAGACTTTGACACATCACACAATTGGAAAAAGGTTTAAATCGATATCCAAATATTGATATATAAAGAAAATTTATCTACAATCATTTGGATGTTGGAGATGGTTATAATAGTGAGTTGGTAAACAAAACTATTGTTGTTCCACTTATTAATTTATCAACTAAACAACGAATAGCTCATGATTTATTATTGAATTCTCTTCGTGAACAAAGACATATCCATATGATTATTTCTAGAGGAGCAGACACCGGGAAGACCACACTCATTAATGCAATTGTGCATTTTGCATTTAATTTGTTTCATTCCAATAAAGCAATATGTATCATGGCTCTACTGGACTTGCTGCATTTAATATTGGTGGAGCCACCATCCACCATGAACTTTTCATAAGTGCAAAGAGAAAACCTTTTCGACCATATATCCATATCAGTGGTGATCAATGTGAGACGGATGCAAGAAGACTTGAAAGATGAATACATCGTGTTAGGGATATCAATCATTGCCAATGTTGACATTCGTTGTCGAATATATTTGCAAACAATGAATCATTTGGAGTGTTTTATGTACTTGTTGGTGATATGCGTCAGTTGCTTCCCGTATTTGATAGTCCATTGTATTCAGGTAAAGGATGTTATATGAAACAATGTGGTACACTTGCACATTGTCTTTGATAAATGTATTCAACTATCACACATATTTAGACAAGCAGGACAAGGTATAACTGAGAGAAGCTTTAAACAGACTTAGTGATGGAACCTTTACTATTAAGGATTGATATATGTTCAAGACTCGAGATTATTCGACTCTAATTGCTGAAGAAATAAATAACTTTTGGTACTTTCCCCGTCTGTTTTCTACAAAATATTATGCTAATCAATATAATTAAAAAATGTTGATGGAACTTGGAAGACCAATTGCACGAATAGTTTCAAAAAAACAATTGTGAAATTGCCACAATAGTTGAGCCGAATCAATCAAAAGGTTTGGAAAAATTACTCTATATATTCGTTGGAGCTCGTGTCATGCTTCATGCTAATCTTGCCACACACAATGGACTTCATAATGGACTTTGTTAATGGAGTAATGAGTACAATTGTAGATATTGTTTATGCAATTACTTGTAAGTTGCCATTATGGACTTCATAATGGACTTGTTAATGGAGCAATGAGTACTATTGTGGACATTATTTATGCAGTTAATTATAAGTTGCCATTTGATTTACCTCTTGCTATTATGGTGGACTTCAATAATTATCGTAAGGGCGGCAAGATAATACCTATTTCACCAATAACATCAAATTGGAAGGAGTCAAATAGTATCTCTTGTCAGCGAAAATACAAATACCAATTATTTTGTGTTGGGCATCACAATACACAAAACCAATTACTAACTTTTGATAAGGTGGTGGTAGATATTGGTGAGAAGGATAGTCTTGATCTAACTTTTGTTGCACTATTAAGAACAAGAATGTTGCAAGATCTAATATTTAATCCAATATTTACTTACAAAAAACTAAAAAAAATAGGTAAATGTGAAGGTCTTGAAGGACGACGACAAGAGGAGAAACGTTTGCACACTATACAAATTATAAGGGACTAAATTTAACCGGGTAGGAATGGACAAATGTATAATTAATGGCTATTCTTGTGATATTATATTAAAAATTTAATATTATTTAATATTTGTTTTCAATAGGTTGGATGATGACAAATAATATTTGTTGCAATAATAACTCTTCAACAATTTACTTTTGGATTTATAGTTTAATTTATTTGTTAATCACCGATCGAGGAGGGAAGTTTTCACTTCTATTCACGATAAAAAATAACATAATTATGTTTTCAAACATATTTGGGTAACATTTATTCCCTGCTCAAATCTCCTCAAATCATCTCCGTCTCTTATCCACCATTCATCACCGGTTCCCGACGTCTGTCAAAGTATTCTCCGAATTCTATATTCATCGACACCAAAGTATTGACCTTGTTTGTATACCCACCAAATTTTGTGATATTTACTTGCTATTGAATTTGAATTCTAATCTTACGATCAGATTCTACAAAATGTAAGCAGTATACTAGTACAAATATGCAATTACTAATAATTAATTTGTTATTCTTTTGTGACGTAAACAATATATACTAGTCACCGACGTAGGGAGGTTTATTCTGCTACAAGCACAAAAAAAAAATACTTTTTTGTCCATCACTACGTCTTTATCATCTCAAACCAAAACACATATCTCTATCTCAATTCTTCCATTTCTCCATATTCTTCTCTATATTCGTCAAAATCCTCTCAAAGAAAATTCCATTTCTCTTATTTTCTCAACTCCTCAATCCATTAAAACTCTCTACAGTCGGATTCCACCGCAAAGAAAAGTGGTATACTAGTCATCGACCATAGGAAGGTTTTCTCTTCTACAGGAATCAAAAAATACTCTGTGTGTCATTACGCCTTCATTATTCATCTTTTCCAAATTTTTCTATTCAATTATCTTATTGAACAGACAATTTTCAAAATCTCCTGTTCAATCATCTTCTTCAACGAACCATTTCTAAAATATGCTCATCTTCTCAATTCATTTCTCTCAATCGATCATCTCCTCATGCAAATCATCTCCAAAATCTACTCACCACTTTAATCTATTATCATAATAGAGTTACAAACAGACTCTTCGAAAGAACTAATAGTAATTTAAATCCTTCAGATTTTATATTTCTAAATTTTGATACGGGCGTGTCTTCAAAATTGTTAGCTGTTAGACTGTCCTCCCGCCCATCGTTCCGCTATAAAAACCCTAGCCCGCGGCCCGCCCATTTTCTCCTACACACACGCACAGTTCCCACACTCTAATCGCAAAATCGCAAAACCGGAAACGTGCAACATGAGTTTCGCAGCGTACAAGATGATGCATTGGGCTACTGGCATCGAGCACTGCGCCTCCGGCTTTATCTCCCATTCCGCATCCGATTTCACTCCCCGAATTCCCCCGGGCTCCGCCGACGACCTGGACTCCGACTGGCCCACCTCCACCAAGTCAATTGGCCCAATACCCAACCTCATCACCGCTGCCGCCAACGTTCTCGAAATCTACACCGTCAGAGTTCAGGAAGATTCATCTTCACCCGTGGACTCCAAGAATCCCGCTGAGCCGAAGCGTGGGGGTGTCTTAGCCGGCATTTCCGAGGCGTCCCTTGAGCTAGTTTGCCATTACAGGTTTCTCAAGCGATATGTTTTTTAAGTTATTTTTTGAGAATTTTTTTCCTGTCTGGCGAATTGGTGTACATACACTTCAGCAGCTCCTATCCTCTACTGATACCAAACTCTAAAGTGGTGGTAGCCGATTATAATTTGTACTGAACTGGAATTGGAGCTGATGGCCTCGTCCTGAATAATTTTATCTGAGTAATGTTTTCTGGCAAATGAATTTTATTTGGAAAATGTGTTTTTGTTTGAATTGTATAATTTTGAATAGTTTTCATTGTCGTGGTGGTAATAATAATAATAATTGAAGGATGTGGAAAACAAGATAATAATTCTCTACTAGTTGTCACGACTGTCCACATACTCAGCCTGGATCTCAAGCTCTTATAAAAATTGACAATAACTAGTATATTGATTATCGATGGAATTCGATCTTAGAAAATAAATAGAAGAACAAGGTTGAAAAGGAAATATTTGGAAAAGAATGATGAAAAGAAAGAGAATTGGAAATGAGAGAAATGAGGAAATTGAAAAAAAAAATTGGAAAAGGTGAATACAGACGTTAGGGATTTTTGGGTTAGAGGAGGAGAAAATCCCTACGGTGGGGATAATCATTGTTATTTATTTTGGGTTTTATATTTTCCTTGACTAGTTTACATTATTATTTAAAAAGATTTAATCGGGTAGCGAGATGTTTTTGTTTTTGTGATGCGAAGCGTAAGTTTCTAGGCGTAACTTACAAGATAGACTAATAAATAATCAAAAGAATATAAAAATATGCTCATAATAAATCATACACTATTTAAAAAATTAATAATAAAAAAAATTAACAATACCAAAAACTTAGCTTACAAATAAACATAAAAATATATCAATAAAAGAAAGTAAAATAGCCCAAAAAGCTAAAGCCAATAATAGAATGTCTTGAAAATGCAAGACAAATGGGCAAACATCTTAGTTGTCTTGAGGCTTAGCCTTGAGGCGTAAGTCTCAAATAGTTTTTTTTAAACAGTGGACTTTACATATACAAAAAAAGTTCGGAAATAAATTATCTTTTATTTTGAATCTTGATTTCGGAAATCTAGTGTTTTGAATTGTATGATTTTGGATAATTTTTAAAATGGAAGCACATCAAATTATTTAATATGGATGTGTTCTTTTTTCTGAATTTTAGAAATGTGCAGTAATCATTTCTGGAAATGGGTGTGCTATAAATTTATCCTGGAAATTTTGTGGTTGCTTTTGTTATGTGGTGTAGGTTGCATGGCAATGTAGAGTCATTGGGAGTTTTATCATGTGGAGGTGTTGATGGTGGAAGGAAGAGAGATGCTATTATATTGACTTTTCAAGATGCAAAGATTTCAGTATTGGAGTTTGATGATTCAATACATGGGCTTCGCACCAGGTGAGTTGTGATCTTGTTAACGTGCTCCTCCCACCCTAGACGGGGGCAAAAGAGAGTTCTCGTTTTTCTGTTCACTAGTGGTGGCAATGTGAGCAGTGTCGCCCTGAGTATGCTCACTCTTCTTCAATTTGTCTTTATGTGCATTTCTGAATCATTTTATTTGGGGTGGGGGTGGGGGTGGGGTGGAGTCTTAAGTGCTCGCAAATCAGAAACAAGCTTTGTATAATTACAGATTATTAGATGTGAAAAGAATGCATATCATTTGGCCTGTCTTGTTAATGTGAGATTTACTTCTAAATTTGTTTAGATAGTTAAGAGACCATACATCCTATTGGACTCAGGTTTCATTGGCCTTGATTCAGTTAAAAATTTTAATTGCTTCAAGTGTTATTTATTCCACATATCGGTCTTTTAGGATGCTACTATGGTTATCTCCTGTATGCTTCTTACATGGTTATATGCTTCTTTAGTTCAATGCACTGTTTTGAGGGTCCAGACTGGCTGCACTTGAAAAGAGGCAGAGAATGTTTCGCAAGAGGTCCACTGGTGAAGGTTGATCCACAGGGCAGGTGTGCTGGGGTTCTTGTTTATGGACAACAGATGATAATACTCAAGGCAGCTGAGGTTTCCTTTTACTGTCGTGCCCTATTCTCCTTGCATTTGTTTTACACATCAAAATCTGTCTAGTTAGTTGAACATTTTGCATATTTATTTGCTTTACCTGCTAACTTCAAGAGTGAGGTAATATGACCAGAAGTAGCATGGACGAGAGTCCTTGTTGCAGCTTCTGTCAAGTTCTAATCGAATTGCTAACTTGAATAAAGGGGCGTTTCACTGATTCTGATTCATCTTGCCTCTTTTTTTGCCTCATTCTAATGCATCTTGATATATATAACTCGGGTTTAATGCAAATTTCAATCCATTGACAACCGTAGGTTATAAACTCTTTCTCTATGACAAGTCTATTTATGTTGTATGGTATCTGACCTTTATAAGCGACAGCACTTTAGAATTTCTAAAACCCAGAATCACAATGTCAGTGAGGACTCATTTTTTATACTTTGTGATCTTTTGATACTCCTCTTACCTTATTTATTTATTAGAGAAATAATGTGAATCTCGGCATTAGGCTCTCTGTGCAACGCTTCTTAGACTTGAAATGATCAAAGATGATAAATTTAACCTCTTTGTCAGAAGCAATGGTCAACTATATATAGATTTAATTTAAAATACAAGACCAATGAAACTGAACTGTAATTCTCTCTCCCATGTCCTAGCTATTTGTCATCCATTTGTGAGTATTTTGTTCCATGTATATTTTCTGGAAGTTATTTATTTATTTTTTACTTTTAATCTTTTTGTGTTTTGATTATTGCAATGCCTGCACTTGCATATGTTCATGGAAATACTATAAGCTCTTACAGACACGATAACTCTATGAAACTGCGATAGAAAAATAAAGATAATTTATTAAATCTTCTGTTTCACGATTGTGTTGTCAGTTGTGAATTGAAATTTTCTTAATGGACATATAACTTACCCGAATATCTTAAAAATATTTGTTGTCTTGTTTGTGAGCTGGTATGTGTGGAGATAGGTGTGGTTGGGAGCTATGGGAATGATAATTCGACTTGATAATTATTTGTTGTCTTAATTGCATTTTTCGTATGTAGTTTTCCATTATAGCACTTGAAGGTTTAGGCAGCTGAAAATGATTAGTACAGACCAATTGAGCGCTAAACCTTGTTGGAGCATGTTGACTATGTGATCCGTGTTGTTAACTGAGGCTTTTGACTTTGTCAACTTCCAAGATTTATTTATATTTTTCATATACACTTTACTTTGAATTTAATTGTGAAATTTTGATGTTAGGCCAGTTCTGGTTTAGTCAGCGAGGACAATGCATTAAGTTCAGGTGCTACTGTTGCTTCTCGAATTGAGTCATCGTATATTATTGGCCTACGAGATCTTGACATGAAGCATGTTAAAGACTTTATATTTATACATGGTGAGAACACTGAATTTTGTTTTCTTTAATCAGATCACCTAGTTGATTAAGTACGAGTTAAGGGGCCCAATGCGGATGCTTTTGCATGAGAACTATATTTGTTTTTATATGCACCTTCCTGAAATTTGTGCTCCTAACTTGCACATATTGCACAGTAGTCAATTGAAGTTTTTTCTTAGAAATATCCTTTTATAAGTTCAGCATCAAATTGACATTCAATAGCATCCTATGGCAGGCATGTTTGCTTTCTTGGGATTAGTTAATCAATCAATGCAGGATATCATCAAATAGCATTTGCTATTGGCTTTTGACGTCCTTATTGCAATTGATATGTGATTACTTCGTACTGATTGCTGGTCCAATATAAGTGTTAGAAGTTGGTAAATTTTGGTTTTTAAAGAAGTTTCTGCCTAGAAAATGTTGTAAGCCATCCTACTGATGTCAAAGGTGCCTAAAAGGAGAAAGTTCATCAATTTGCTGATGGTCTTGAAAAATAATTCTGCTTGCTGGCCGCACTATACGGACAAGTAATTGTTCCCTTTCAAGTTCTTTTGTTCTCTGTCTGTCTATTTTCAATTTTAAAATGATACTGTTCCTGAATTCAGACCACTAAAATGTGTTATGGGAGTTCATGCTGTTCGAGTAGTTTTATTGTTTAGCACCATAAGCCAATCCTGGTGATCTTACATATTGACCATAAGATACTAATCATTTACAGGTTACATTGAGCCTGTCATGGTTATCCTACATGAACGAGAGCTTACCTGGGCTGGCCGTGTCTCATGGAAGCATCATACTTGTACAATTTCTGCACTTAGCATTAGCACAACTTTGAAGCAGCATCCACTTATATGGTCATCAACTGTAAGTTGTAATTTCAATTTAATTTGCCGATTACCTTTCTTCAGGATTCCTCATTATTTTCAAATGTCAAAGAGATTTTATAAGGGCCAGCACTTGTTCTATCTTAGCTATTTTTCATAGAATATGAATATTACCATACCAGGCATTTTCATGGTGGTGATAGATATTTTCCTGTCCTACAGCTTAGAATTGAGATTAAGCATCTGTATACTGCCAGCTCTGTCTTCTCTTTCTGTACCATTGACATTAATAGAACTACTTTTCATACCATTTCAGTCATGCCTTCTCTGGTTCAATAGTGGAAATTCTTGTGTGTTTCTATGCTATAAGTACCGTCAAATGCGCTTTCTGTTGGTCTTTGTTCACATTACAAAAGTATTCTTCACAAGTATCATTCTTGATATAGCTATTCTAGTCCTGGAGGTTCCTGAAGTGACAATCAAATTTTTGTTTGGCACTTGACGTATCAATAGAAATCATCAAATCGATCAAAATCAGGGACAACATTAGAAGTTATAACTCTGGGATTTGTCTTTATCCATAGGACATCGTCAATTACATCAAGAAAAATCCAGCTTTTTTTTTTTTGTTTTATTGGGATTGGGAGGGGGGAGAGGTGCCCATGCACTTTGACTAGGAAAAGAATAATAAATGGCCGTGGCCTTCATGCCATGTGAGGCCCATACCTAATTGTTTTTCTCCAAGATGCTATATGCGTCAACTGTTGACTAGGCATTGCAAAATTTACTAGACAAGTGTCATTGGCCTTTTGGATGCAAAAGTCAACATTTTAACCTAATAATTTATGCAACTTGAACAAAATGACAATCTTGTTTCCAGCACTGTTTGCTTTTCGTGGTATGCAACTGAAAAATCATTTATTGAAAGCACATTCTTTTGTGACAATCAAAAGTTTGTTGATTTATCTTAAAACTGATTAACTCATTGTCAATCAAATTTTTGTGGAAATACTTTTTCACTAAAATATTGTAGATACTAATTGGTATGTGGTGAAACCAAGTATACACTAAATTGCTTAGTTCTTTTCTTTTTAATGAGTAAAGGTTTGGTTTCTGGGTATTTAGGGAATGCAACCTTTGGATCTAGTTCTTGTACCAACAAAGTAAGCTAAAATGTTGGAAAACTTATTCTAAAACTACATCCACATATTCATGTGATCAAAGTTATTGTGTTTAAGTTTGGTCTGGATGTGGGTATTCGATGGTTTCAAGTATAGGACATTTCAATTTGTATATTTTCTTTTGTAGCTAAAAATCAGGATGCAAACTGGCCTTTAATGTAGAAATATTTAAGTAGTGGGAGACCTCATGTGAAATATGGTTGGTTCTTCTGTTTGTTGTTTCAGAATCTCCCTCATGATGCATACAAGCTCCTTGCAGTGCCATCTCCCATTGGTGGAGTTCTCATAATTGGTGCAAACACAATTCATTATCATAGTCAGGTTTGGCTCCTTGCAGTTCCTGAATTTTCCACCGTTACTCTAAAATTTCTTTTGTTTTCTGTTGCTACGTTGTCTTTCACGCTCTTGATTTATTGGTATTTTGGGCAGTCGGCATCATGCGTATTAGCATTGAACAATTTTGCTGTTCCCGTTGGTGGCAGGTGAGATGCAATGCCTCCTCTCCTTTCTGCTCCTCTTCCTCCATCTCAATATATTCAAGCACACACTCCTTTTCTTCTGTTTTCAAGATCTTGCTCTAAGAAGTTTATTTTGACTTTCTATACCATATTATTACCACTTCTCTAACCGCTACTGCATCAGATTTTTTTTATTATCACGAATATTTGAGGCTTTTACCACCTCTTTTAATATGCTTCCATTTGTTATAATATTGGTTTAATTGTCTTAATAAGTTTTAGAGGAAGTCAGTTTTGTTTTAACTGTAATAATACTTGGAAGGATTCTTTCCAGACAATGAAGGGATCAGAAGAACATCTTCTGAAGTTTTCTCTTTGTTCTCTTTTACTGGTCTCGGTGCTCAGGGCTGGAAAAAATTCGCATAGGGCAGGTTATAGGCTTTTTCTAGAAGGATTTTACCTAGAGGAATCTGTGAGTTCCAACAATTCACAAAGGAGCGGCTTCTCTTTTTAGAAGGATTCTCCCTACAATATTGAAAAGGCAGCTTCTTGTTTATTAGTTTCTACCTCCTCTTCTTTGAGTCCCCACAAGCTATGAAGCACGGACACTCCTAATAGGTCGGTGTGTCCGTGTCCGACACGTGTCGTGTCGTGTTGGACCCGACTCCTCGGACACTCAAGTATATGTATCCAACAAGTCACCTACCCTTGTCCCATCTTTTGTATATTTAGAGATACTTTAGAGCCACCCTTCGCACGAGTGTCCGACATGTCATGTGCCATGTCTTATATTAAAAATTATAAAAAGAAAGAAATAATATAGGAATTCAAAATTTAAAGAATTTAAATCGCGTGTCCATGTCTTTTTCGAAAATCACGTATTGGCGTGTCCGTGTCGTATCATGTGTCCGTGCTTGTGCAACTTAGCCCACAAGCATAATGATTCTCCGACCTCGCTCTCCTAAGATTATTGCGAAAACTTCGTTCAGAGAAGGCAAAGACTATCTAAAAATCTTTGTAAATTAGATTAGAGTAGTTTCTCTATTCTTTGGTTATGGTTGAAGCCGAATCCTTGATTTATAGGGATTGATATTGTAGTCAACCTTGCTTAAGTTAGCCAATTGACTTTGTATATCAATGATGTACAAATTATCTTTTGATGTACAAATTATCTTTTTGTCAATGAGAATCACATTTTGTTATTGTTCTCAATACTGATAGTAATTATAACCTAGGTCCTATTCAACTTATTCCATCTTGTAGAATGCACTAGTGTGTTAGACCCGTAAAATTAACACAATCTATAGTGAATTTCCCTAACTCACCGCCGATACAATTAGTAAATTTACAAGAAACTCATGATTATATCTTTTGTATATAAGCCAATCTCTTACTATGTGAACTTGATAGTCAAGTACTCATTATCAATGTAAACAAAATTACATGCTATGAATGTACATGAATAAGGATCAAATTGTAGTTCTAATTTATTATGGCCAATGGTTAACTGCCTCAAGGGTCATTCCTATTAATTATCATGATTGCCTCTGTGTTGCTGATTGGAGAGCTTTTGACATCAATCAACTACATCATTAATCTTTGAGTAAATTAACTATGGGTCCCCAACGTTTCCTCTTTGTTGAAATTTTGTCTCCATTGAATTTTAATAGCATCTATCATCCCTAACCTTTCAGTAATTTATGTAAATAGTCCCTACTAACGGAATCCGTCAAAAAATTCTATTAAAGTGGTGTAAAAAGAACTTAAATTTAAATATATAGAAAACAAATCCTAAAAAGACAAAGAAGAAGAAAATAAAAAAAAAAAATTAATAAATAAATATTCTTCTTCTTCACTGACCCACATGACCCACCAAACCCAGTACCGTATAATCTTTCTTCGAAAGCACATAATTTCTCTCCACAAAATCTTCCACTACCCATATTATCTTCTTCTACAGTTCTTGATTTTTTGTAGTATTTGATAAAGTAAAACAAGATAGTTAAGTTTTCTGAAGTGATGGCGGAGGAGGAAGCCAAGAAAGTGGAGCCATGTTCCCTACCGACGGAAAATAGTCAATTTGAGTTACAATAGTCTAACTGGACGGTTACCAGTGTCAGATAAGTTGCCTATTACAATACAGATGGTCAACATATCTGACAACTATTTCCATGGACCATCCAATCTTCATTTCATCATCCGGCATTGAATATGCCAAGTTTTAATGTCAGCAACCACAACTTCTCTAGGTCAATTCCTTCGTCCATTTGCATATTCTCCCCCATGGTCCAGCTCCTTGATTTCTCCAATAAGAATTTGTAGGCCCAATTTCTCAAGGTTTTGGTCAATGTTCTAATCTGCAGAGTCTGCAAATAGGTTTTAATATTCTTTCAAGAGTTATTTCCAAATTTATTTTAAAGGATGGCACATTTGGGTTTGGGGGGGTGTGGTGGGGGTGGCGGTGCCTGAGCGGATTCTTTATTTTGTTATTTTTTTTTTTTACCTTTTTTACGTCCTTTTCTTTTGTCTTTTTTGGATTTTTGTATATTTAAAGTTAAGGGCAAGAATGTCTTTGTACACCACTTCAACATAATTTTTTGATGGATTCCGTCAATGAGTGCTATTAAAATCTAATGGTAACGAAATTGCGACAAAGTGGAAAGGTTGGGAACCCATAGTGTAATTTTCCCTTGATATTTTATAGGGCTGTTTTTCCATATTCTCCATTAAAACTCTGATTTTCTACATTGGTTTTTTTTACAATTACCTTAGCATATTGTAATTATTTAAGTTCTCTTATGTCTCTGAATTTGGTATATTTTGTGTGTAATTTTTGCCCTTTTAAGGTGGTGGTGTTAACAAGTGTGCATTATTTACTGCATTTTGGATAAATGTGATGATCTCATCCTACCTTATTTGATTATTTATTTCTAATGTAGATTGTTTCCCCCCATTGCAGTCAGGAGATGCCTAGATCTGGTTTTACTGTGGAGCTTGATGCTGCCAATGCAGCCTGGTTAACAAATGATGTTGCTATGTTCTCAACAAAAACTGGGGAACTGCTTTTGCTGACTCTTGTTTATGATGGGAGGTTGGTAACTTGCTTTTTATTCATAAATTTCTTTTTCTTATTTTATCAGGACAGAATCTTGAACTTCTACTTGGTTGGGCATTGACCTGATTGACTATACCCTGTAATCACGTTTGATTTTATTTCTATCTGCTTATTCTATGTTCTTACAATTGAGAGTCATTTCATATATTTTGGTTGTCCAGGCATGCCACCTCTTTGTTTTGACAACAAAAACAAACGCAATTAACCTTGTTCACATTTTTGTTTTGGAAGGATCAAGATGTAGAAAAGCTATTAGGGTTCTTTGCTGCTTCATTATCTATCTGGCATTTGAACCTTCTCCGCTACAGTCCCTTTGTGCTTGCTTTGGTATACAAAAGATCTTTTATTTTACTTGGTCTGCAAATCCTTAATTTGTTCCCAAATTTCTTGCCATTTAATCTTTCAAGTTAAACTTTGGTTATGTGTAAACAAGTATGTTTTCTTGCTAAACGCTTCATAGTTGCTCAACTTACTTGTCTTGTGATTACTTGTAAAATGTCAATGAATGAACAGTTATACTACACCCAACTTTTTGAAGAATTTGAATTCCATGTGATAATGCATTTGGGAAGTTCTATACCATAGATTTACTTAATGCATTGGGTGAGTTAAGGATATGATGCACAATGTTTCAGTCCCAGGTCTTGCTAGCATCTTTTTCTTATGGAAATTCTAGGACGTAAACTCAGAATCTTCAGTAGCAAATAACAGATGAGATGCTCACATCAACAATCTAGAATGAATGAATTTCTTAATGTTCTTGCTAATAAAATGCTTTGCTATATGTCGTTTGGAACTTCTGCATCTGGGTCACAGTTTTGGAGAATGGTTTCAAGATGCTTAAAACAGGGCCTCTTCTTGTACCTCTTTACTTGTATTCTGGAAAACATTGTTTCAGTGGACACATCTTAGAAATTGAAGTTGTATCTCAGGATCTTAAGTGGCTAACTTAAATGCATGTTTGGGAGTGCTAAAATTATTTTTTTAATGCTTATAAGTTGTGGGTCTTATGCAATGTGTGGATAATAAGTGGATGGTAAGTCGTGGGTTTTATGAAATGTGTCGATAAAAAGTATGTTTGATCTGATTAAATTATAATTTAAGCTTGAGTTAAACAAGCTGTTATACTCCTGATTTTTTTACATTTGATTTTCATGTTTTAATAATTCTATCCTTGGTACTTATAATTGATGCTAAGCATCCAACTATATCTTGGAACATTAGCAGAAAAAAAGATATGTACAGTGCTTTTCTGATCTGGTCACATTGAGACTGAAGAGTTCATCTTGAGGGGAGTAGTAGGAATTTGATACATATCCAACAGTAATTAAAAAAATAAAATTACAGGAGAAAAATAAAAAGAAAATCCTAAAAAGATGTCAGCACACGTGCTACCAATAAGGTGACACAGTCCTTTTCTAGTACGTGTTCCTTTTTGAGGAATTCCCTCCATACTCGTGTGTAGAGCTAAGAGCATCTACAATGCATTCTATGGATTACTATCTATGTGGCACAAATATTGAAAGACTTACAATCTACATAGTATTGATGTCTAATGAACATTAGCTCACGTTCAAAATTAGTCTCCAATGTATACTATCCATTGTATTCTATAGATTACTATCTAGATGTCTTTTATTTTCTTAAAATAAAAACAAAATCACATTTAATTCTGCATAGAAAATATAAATTTGCATAAAGGAATTTGAATTTTGCTAAGTCAACATGTCTAATAGAGCTTTTGAATTTAGACAAAACTCTAGACAAATTCTATTTTTTCTCTGCCATATCGGGTTGACGGAGTTCATGTCAGCTTGCATTAAAGAGAAATTTTTTTAAACACCATCTATTTAGTTTATGTGGCACAATTTTTTAATCAATCCACAGTTGCATTAGAGAGATGCTCTAAATGATGCCCTTTTATTCTCTGCTGAAACCAAATCCATTCACCAATTTCTATTCCATTTTTCTCCATGATTCCTATTGTTAATAACTGTGAAGGAAATCCTGCTCTGTGACATGTATATTTATATGTTTATTTTTCTGCAGAATTGTGCAAAGACTCGATCTCTCAAAGTCAAGAGCTTCAGTACTTACTTCGGTGAGATATGTTCTGAATTCCTCGTGCGATTTGTGTTGCACATGAGAAGCTTTTTTTATTATTATTATTTTTTTTATAGTTTGCGGTCATCGTATTTATTCTTCTCTTTTGTCTATTAATAGGAAATCACCACCATCGGAAACTCATTATTTTTCTTGGGCAGTAGTTTGGGTGATAGTCTGCTTGTGCAATATAATTCTGGAGTGGGAGCCCCGACAGTGACTCCTGGTGTGAAGGAGGAGGTGTGTATTATTTTTATTGTTCTAGAGCTTTTTGCCAATGGAATTCCTGTTTTAACAATGATGACTATTTCTGCATTGGCTCTCAGTTTCTTAAAAGTGACCTGCCTTGAAGTTTTGATCACTGTTTTAGATGTTACTACTACTTAGTCCTTACAGAATTTCTTGGAAATTATGTACATCTCTGTTTTTCGATTAATTTTTTTTCACATATTAGTTAACTGAAAACTGGGTGTATATTGCTTATTTTTGTAGGTTGGAGATATAGAAAGCGACGCACCTTTTGCAAAGAGGTTGAGAAGGTCTTCTTCTGATGCTTTGCAGGATATTGTAAGTGGCGAGGAGCTTTCTTTATATGGCACAGGTCCGAATAATTCACAGACTGCACAGGTTAAATCATCATCTTCAGACATTTCTGTCTTCATCTTTAGCTATTCTTAGCTTTTCATTGGTTTTTGATTATTATAGATTCAGTTACATGAATCTGATGGTTTTCTTCTCTCTCTGACAATGCCCCGTTTTTTGTGATGCATGCAGAAGACTTTCACTTTTGCAGTCAGGGATTCACTGGTTAATGTTGGTCCCTTGAAGGACTTTTCTCAAGGTTTGAGAATTAATGCCGACCCTAATGCTACAGGAATTGCAAAGCAAAGTAATTATGAACTGGTCAGTTCTTATTTTTGTTCCAAACTTAAATAATGATGTAGTTAACTTGGTAATGTGTCTTCGTCTGGGGATAGATAGTTTAAATACTATATGTGCTAACTACTGCTTTGTGGAAGTTCTAGCTTTTAATTTTCCTTTTCATTCATCTTCTAGTATTATTTTTCTAATTTATCCTGCAAAGTGATGGCTATTATTTCATATCCTACAGGGAATACATATTTACATCATCTATTTGGGATTTTCTTCAGGTGTGCTGTTCTGGCCATGGAAAGAATGGCGCTCTCTCTGTGCTTCAGCAATCAATCCGCCCAGAAACAATAACTCAAGTGCGTCTGGACTGTAATGCTTTCTAAGTGATTAATTATTCTTGGCCCGGTCCAATATTCATTCATGTGTTTGCTGCTTTTTTTATCAAGTTTTGCTCTACTGTGGAGGTTATGATTAAGTGATTTTATTATCAATTGGTGAATACCCCCTCATAATATTAATGAAAATGCCATAATTTGGTAATTAAATATGTTAGTTTTACTACACCCCAAAAAAAAAAAAAAGAGAGAGAGAGAGAGAGCAAATTTCTGATTCTTTCTCTAAGAAAAAGCCAAAATAATTATGTTTAGCTATTGCTCTTAACACAACCACTAGAATCAGAATCAGTATCCAGCAACGGAACAATGACATAATAATTTTAGTTGATGCTCTTTTATTGCATTCTCTGTATCCACAATAGAGTGTCCTTATTGGTTTTGTGGTTAAACACACTACTTTTTCAAGCCACATATTGCATATATTCTTCTCCTGTTTTAGTTAATAAAGTTCCTAGATCATATTGTTGGATGTAACTTTCTATTTCGAGCCATATATTTTATATAATCTTTTCCTGATATTATATAGCTTGGTTGTTTCTCTTTCCTTTTGATAAATTAATTTGTATTCATTTATTTTGTCTTGAAAATGAATGAAATATTAATACTTTTGCTGATAATAAGTAGCACTAGTTTTTTTTCTTGCCTGTTTAGTAAAATATAGTTATTACACGTAAACTGTGCCATTTCAGTTTGCCATCTTGGTAGAGACTTTTATTTTCTTTAATTTTGAAGCCTATTGACTTGGATGAGTCCTGAACTTTGTTGTTGTAGTGTTTGAAGTTTTCTGGTCCTTTATCTTGTGCAGGTCATGTAACTTTTAAACAGTTCTTTTACTCATATATCATGAATATACTTCATAATCCCGATGCTTTGTGTTTGTTAAGGAATCATTACCTGGTTGCAAGGGGATTTGGACTGTTTACCACAAGAATTCACGCAGTGATTCTTTGAAGATGGCAGCTGATGAAGATGAATATCATGCATATTTAATTATTAGCTTGGAGAATCGTACTATGGTGATCTCATTTATAGTCCCTAATCATTATAATCTTTTTACTAGATTTCACTGGTGAAACTCCTTTTATCATGGACCAGCTGTTTTATTATGCTTGTGATGTTTGATAACACTTTTCTTCCTTTGCTATAGGTGCTTCAAACAGCTAATAATCTCGAGGAGGTAACAGAAAATGTTGACTACTATGTGCAAGGTGGTACAATTGCTGCGGGAAATTTATTTGGAAGGTATTCTTTTCTTTTGCTTTCTATCCTTTGCCAGCTTGTAATATGTTTCTGGCTTATGGGTTTTCTGGTTTTCAGTTGAACTTTTACTTCCCCTCTCTATTTGACTTTTTTCAAATTTCATAATAAGATATTAAAGCACATGTATTTTTCATATGAGTCCATCATTATTTCCATGCGTGGGACATAAGTTAGGGAAGATGGCGCTGTTTTGATTTTTTATTTATTTATGGTTCCCATGTTTAATTTCTTTATTATTGTGCTCCTTTAATCTGGTTAGTTCGGGAAAGAATAGTTCAATGTTTAATTCTAGGAAAAATGGGCATCATCTTGGAACGTATCAAATGTAAAGTAAGCATTCAAATTGAAACAAGGTGACTGCTAAAAACAGGCTAATGCATACTAGGTCTCTGGCTTTGGAAAGAACGGAATCATTTCTGCACAGATATTGTCAAATTGAACATGAGATTTTTTAAAACCCCAATGAGGTTTCAGAATAACTATTTATGCTTGTTTGTTCCTCTTTTCTCATGCACCACAATTCAATATCTTCTAAGGATTCTGCAGTAAGAGGTGAAACTAAGTAACCCCACCCCTTAGGGGCTTTTCTCATGCACCACAATTCAATATCTTCTAAGGATTCTGCAGTAAGAGGTGAAACCTCCCCACCCCTCAATGGCTCAGACCTCTCCCCGGCTCAGGTCCACATTAAACTGAGCTCGGTTTTCGGCCAGGCGGGCTCGTGGGATTTAATTATTTGATCTCAAGATATTCTTTAAAATTCAAGTTTAGGTGAATCTCATCTCTAATTTTTCATAGTATACCTAAAAGTACTAGCTTTAATTATTTGATTGCAACAAGTTACTTAATTCCATTTGTGCTAGTGGACTTCCCGAGCCAGCCCGCGTATTTGATCTTTTTCAATTTTTATACTGTATTTAATTTGTTTTTAAAATTGTCTGTGAATCCTTTTTTTTTTTTTTAGAAAAAAAAAAACGAAGGGCTCATGGCAGGCCTGGCCCCTTGGTCAACAAGCCATCCCAGGCTCAGCTCGTTGACCAATGGGCATTGCCACAGCTTAACCCCCACCCCCAACCCCCAAACACACACGCACAAGGACATTAGGGGGAAACTTTCCTATCTGAGTTCCTGAGCTTTTGTGGGATTATGTAGTTCCTTGTATTAATGAGCCTGGATGGTCATTTTAATTTTGTTAGTACATTGACGCTGGGAGATTAGATTTCTCATTCCTGTCTGACTGATGTGACTTATTCAGGATATTTGACAATTACTGAATCACAAATTCATTCTCTCTTTAACTGACGAAAGAGAGTTCTTGTGAGTTATGCATTTATAATTCGGAAACAATAGATGATAATGGTGTCTGACAACTCTTTAGATATTATGTCAGTTAAGTTTCATCTGACATCATGATGATTTTCTTCATTGATTGCAGATATTTTGAATTGGTGCCAATACTTGATTATGTGGCATGATTTTTATTTCTCGAAGATATTAATAAATTTTTATCTTGCAGACGTCGAGTTATCCAAGTCTTTGCTCGTGGTGCTCGGATCCTTGACGGTGGTTTTATGACTCAAGATTTGCCTTTAAATCGTCCTACTTAGAAGCTGGTGCAGGTTCTGAAGGCACAGTAGTGTCATCGGTTTCTATTGCTGATCCATACGTGTTACTGAGAATGAGTGATGGAAGTATTCAGCTTCTTGTTGGAGGTATTTCTTTAAGCCTCAGCATATAGTATTCCCACGATCCTTGAACACAATATAGTTTAGTTGGCTGTTATTTGTGACAATATTACTGAGGAGGAACATCTAATGGAATTCTGTAAATTTGTTATGTATTACTTAAATACATATATTCTTGTCCTTCAATTTAGGTTTTTTGATGCTCATGCATACCCACACTCGTTTTCACCCTTTGGGTTCATGACTTTGGTTTGACCTTATGAAGCCAAATATTGTCGATGTATCATTCTGTCAAATATAATGCAATTCAATCTTTTCCACGACTAAGAACATTCAAAAAGGGAAGGCACGGGGCTGGGTGCTGAAATTGCTGGAACTCAACTACTAATTAACTGCTGGGGGATTCATTAGTAGTAGAGGACAAACAATAGTTTGTTATCTCGATGGTCCAACGAGGCAGTGGTGTCCCACATTTGGTTAGACAGTTAATGAGTTAAACTTTACCAGTGATTCTTAGAAACTCACCGGGAATGTTTTGGCTACCTTAAGAGGGGTCTCGCTATTTGGCTCTCTGTTTTCAAGCATTTCAACTTTTTGAACTCTATATTCTATTAGTTTTGGACTGGTGCTTATTATCTGTGAAATTGGTTTTCTTCGTGTAGATCCATCTGCTTGCTCTGTTTCAATTACTATTCCAC
This sequence comes from Forsythia suspensa, assembly GCA_023638005.1. Lineage (NCBI taxonomy): Eukaryota > Viridiplantae > Streptophyta > Magnoliopsida > Lamiales > Oleaceae > Forsythia > Forsythia suspensa. Next base: position 27,608,947 of record CM042666.1, on the reverse strand, counting down.
CAGTATTCGAAGGCTCAAAGAAGTTGGTATCTGCTTGTACTCTTTATCATGATAAAGGGCCTGAGCCATGGCTCCGAAAGACGAGCACTGATGCTTGGCTTTCTACTGGCATGGGGGAGGCTATTGACGGGGCTGATGGTATAACCCATGATCAGGGTGATGTATACTGTGTTGTTTGTTATGAAAGTGGAGCTCTTGAAATATTTGATGTGCCCAATTTCAGCTGTGTTTTCTCAGTGGATAAGTTTGTATCCGGAAAGACACACATTGTAGATACATTTTTCCATGACCCAGCCAATAATCCTGTAAAACCCATGAAAAAGGAATCTGAAGATGTTGGCCACGGCAGGAACGAAAACAGTCAGAGTATTAAGGTTGTGGAGTTGGCCATGCAGAGATTGGGGGCACAACATAGCCGCCCTTTTCTATTTGGTATATTGTCTGATGGGACCATTCTATGTTACCATGCTTATGTATACGAAGTTTCTGAAAATGCTTCCAAAGTAGATGTTTCTTCCCAGAGTTCTATAAATCTTAGCGGTATAAATGCATCTAGGCTTAGAAATTTAAGATTTGTCCGAGTCCCCTTAGACACCTACGCAAAAGAGGAGACATCCTCTGAAACTTCATCCCAACGCATAACTATTTTCAAGAATGTTGGTGGTTTACAAGGTTTATTCTTCTCTGGATCATGTCCAGCTTGGTTCATGATGTTTAGGGAACGACTTCGTATACATCCACAGGTTAGTGCAGTTCAGTCAAAACAGAGTAAGTTTTTGCATAAAAGCAATAAGTACACTCTTAAGACCTTGGTCCTATCTACTCACTCTTTCATCGTTGTCGATTTCAGGTGTGTGATGGACCTATAGTTGCCTTCACTGTCCTCCACAACGTGAACTGCAATCATGGGTTTATCTATGTAACCTTACAGGTTAAATGATTGGTTAATTTTGTTTTAACTCTGCCCTTTCTGTATGTTATTATTGATTTCTACATTTTCCTTCTTTTAGGGTGCCTTGAAAATTTGTCAACTTCCATCTTCATTATCCTATGACAACTATTGGCCAGTGCAGAAGGTAGTTATTCATTTGTTCACACGTTAATTGAATACATTATTTGCAATTTTATCTTTGGTGCGCTCATATGATTTCCTTCTTTTTTGGGGCGGCGGCAGATATCACTGAAGGGTACTCCACATCAAGTTACTTATTTCGCTGAGAAGAATTTATACCCACTCATAGTTTCAGTTCCAGTAAGTGCATTCTTTATCCTACAGTTTCTCTTTTTGGTGTATCAGCTATTTTTCACTTATTTTGTTAAACGGATGCTAGAACACTCCCTACACCTGAAATGGTCCCACTAGGAGCTTGGGACCACAAGAATCCATCATTCAAACTAGACAAAGTCTCACGTATTTATATGTCACTATGATCTTGTTCATTATGAACTCCACTCACATTACACAACTCTGCTGGCTTCATGTTGACAGCTAGGCTCAATGGAATAAAATATGAAGTAGAAGATTGGGTCTAATGAATGCAGGATCCTTCATTTTTTCGCTGCAGGTTCTCAAGCCATTGAATCAAGTCATCTTGTCTCTGATTGATCAAGAAGCTGGCATTCAATTTGAGCATGATAATATGATTTTTGAAGGAACCTATCCTGTAGAAGAATTTGAAGTCCGCATTATGGAACCAGAAAAATCGAGTGGGCCATGGCAAACAAGGGCTACAATTCCCATGCAAAGTTCTGAAAATGCTCTAACTGTACGGGTTGTTACATTATTTGTAAGTTTAACTTTGAATTTTAACTTTCTTTTAGTCTCATGATCTTGTTCTTTTTTCTGTTTGGGGTTAAATACAGTGGTTGTGGCATTACATACCCTGTTCACTCATTATTTTCCATGTGTTGTCTACATTCATAGAATACCACAACACAAGGAAATGACACACTTTTAGCAATTGGGACTGCTTATGTGCAAGGGGAAGATGTAGCCGCCAGAGGGCGTGTGCTCTTATATTCTGTTGAAAAGAGTTCTGACAATGCTCAAGCCTCGGTAACCTGCTATTTCATTTTGCCTTTTTGAGACTAAAGCAGTTTAGTGGACATTTCCAAATTTAAACTCAAGCGGATTATGTTTCATCTACTGTTGAAGGAATATTTATTTTGCAGAATGTAAGCATGCCAATTTTGATGTTATTCTTTACAGGTTACTGAAGTTTACTCCAAGGAGTTGAAAGGTGCTATATCTGCTCTTGCATCACTACAAGGTCATCTGTTGATAGCTTCAGGTCCTAAGATTATTTTACACAAGTGGACTGGTACTGAGTTGAATGGTGTTGCCTTCTATGACGTCCCACCTCTTTATGTCGTGAGCTTAAACATTGTACGTACTTTTTTAGTTTGCCTTTTGTGACTTTCCGCCCCATCCTTTGCCTGCTTGAAGTTATAGTCATGATACAATTTCTCAAAGTATAATAAAGTGACATAACAAACATATATTTTCTTGGAAAGCCTTGAAATTCATACTTTGCATTGAATTCCAATTCCTACAAATAATTGCTTCATTTTAGTTCACAAGGTTTGGCTCTTTTTAGGGAGAACATAATGTTTGAATAATTTCTTACATAGCCATTCTTTGTCTCAATTTAGTCAAGCTTTGCTACTTTCTGCTTGTTGTATTATCTGATTACATTCTTGGACCTTTCGTGTCTTAGATTTTAGTTTCTGAAGCTTAGGGTTTGACAAAGTTCCATTGATTATTTTATATGCCTAGCACCTATCAGTTTCAATTTGTATGGTTATAAATCTGTTCATTCATTATTTCTTGTTCTTCCTCTCTAAGATATGTTAGCCAGTTTACTTTGATCAATTCATGGTTTCTTTTTCTGGGATCCTTTCGGATAACAATAATGTTGCAGGTTAAAAATTTCATTCTTGTCGGAGATATTCACAAAAGCATATACTTCCTTAGTTGGAAGGAACAGGGTTCTCAACTTAATTTATTGGCGAAGGACTTTGGATCACTTGATTGTTTAGCAACAGAGTTTTTGATCGATGGAAGCACGCTCAGTCTCACAGTTTCAGATGATCAGAAGAATGTTCAGGTTAGCACCTGTCCGTTATGTGAATTGTGAAACTCTTTTTGAGCTTAGTGGTTTTCTCGTGAAAATGTAGTTGTGGTGGCTAAGCTTAATTTTCTCAGAAGAGTGAAAAGTTCACCTATTTAACAGGACCCAAAATAAGAACTTTGATTTGGTTTCTTAAACTATGTTGTTACTTGGCACAGAACTATTTGAGTGTACATGTTAACAACTTGTATGAAAAGTTTACCTATTTAACAGGACCCAAAATAAGAACTTTGATTTGGTTTCTTAAACTATGTTGTTACTTGGCACAGAACTATTTCAGTGTACATGTTAACTACTTGTAAATTTTTTTTTTTTTTGGGAAATAGCATCAAAGGTCCCCAACCTTTTCATAAGAATAGCCCTTAGAGCCCTCAACCAATTTTTCTTGGCATTTTGGTCTCCAACATTCCATTTTGTAACACTTGGGTTCCTACGGACAGATCTGCTGCCCAATGTCTGTAACATAGTTGCGTGATTGGCACGTGACACACTGTCTAAGGGGTACAAATGGATAAACATAAATTGTTTCAATGGAAAAAATTAATAAAAAAAAAAAGAAAAGGAAAAAGTAGTCCATCTTCTTTCCCATCCGCACCCCACCCCATCCTGTGATATTAATTGCTTGATATGCTTTCATGTCATCTCTAATATAATGAGTTGCTTTTGAAGACCCACATTGTGCAACTTACAGTCCAATTGACTGTAAATTTGGATGTTTTGCATGTGAAACATAGATATTCTATTATGCTCCAAAAATATCGGAAAGCTGGAAAGGACAAAAACTTCTTTCAAGGGCCGAGTTTCATGTTGGTGCCCACGTCACTAAGTTCTTGCGGTTGCAGCTGCTTCCCACATCATCTGATCGAACAGCTCCTGGCTCGGATAAGACAAACCGCTTCGGTTTGCTATTTGGCACCCTGGATGGCAGCATTGGCTGTATTGCTCCTCTTGATGAACTCACTTTTCGCAGGCTTCAGTCACTGCAGAAAAAACTTGTAGATGCTGTTCCCCATGTTGCTGGGCTAAATCCAAGATCTTTTCGCCACTTCCATTCAAATGGAAAGGCACATCGGCCCGGTCCTGACAGCATTGTCGATTGTGAGCTGCTTTCTCAGTAAGTACTTTCGCTTTCCCTGACATACCAATGGCAAAAAACAATGCCTGTGCTTTTTTGGATTCTGTTAGCTGTTACCCTAAGGGCCTGTTTGGTATATGATTATTGGTTAAAGATGACGGATAATGTCTTATCTTGTTTGAGTGGAATTGAAATCCGGACACACTTTTATTAGGATAATAATTTAAGCAAAAACAAGGACATTTTTTATCTTCGGAAAAGGATTACAAAAATATTTATCTAGATAAAGATTCACCCAATTTTTTAAAAAGACGAACATACTCTTTAAGAACACTAAATGTTTTTCATTTACTCTTTTCGTACTACCATTGCCTTTCACCCCTCCACCCATTCTATGGATCCCCTAGTGCCACCACCCTCCACCGCCCATCCACCACCACCACCACCACCATGGCTGCACCACCTTCACTATCACCTCAAATCAACTATCCCAACTATCCGGACTGTGGAATAACCTTCGCCGCACTATCCATCATTTATGAACCAAAAATTAATAACCCAAATCTAAAATTTTCCGCACTTGTAATCTCTTGTGTGTATCTTCAATCATCCATTACGCTTCAAATCTCTACTCGATTCAATTTTTCAAATGATTTGAATTGATTTTATTGAATAGGTAAAAGTTACAAATTTTTTATTATCTTTCTTTTAATTCTTCTTTTTTTGTTGTTGAATTTGAGTTTTAGCTCTTTGAGCTATCAATGGGTACTTTGGGTAATTTTATTTCGTAATATTTTGAATTTGTTCGATGGTGATTTTGGTTCAGGATTGAAGAAGATGAACAATTTTGTTTTTTTTTTTTTCTTTAGTTTTTTTTATATATATATTTTTTGTTTAATTAGGAATAAGGGTACAACTGTCTTTTTTTTTAAAAATGAAAAGTTGACTTTTTAGGAGTAGTTTTTTCCATTCTTATACCTAGCTCAACTAAACACGGTAATGATTAACCGGTTATCCGGATAACTATTATCTAGGTTACTTTTATCCGCAAACCAAACAGGCCCTAAGTTATCATCAACAAATGCTACGTGCTGAATTTGTTTTACTCATCTAATGGTAGTGTTTTTCTTTAGCTGGCCAAATGTCAAAACCTCAATCTAAATATGATTCAGAGGAAGTGATTTACTGCAGTATATATGATATGTCAAAACTATAAGATGAAATGTTAAGAAGTTTCAAATTGAACTCCTACAATATGCAAGTCAGGTCCTGTGTAAATGACAAATTTGTATGCTAAATCTAAAGTTAACCTTAATGCTTGGACTCTTTGAATCAGTTCAAGAGATCGATGGATGGATAACAAAATTATCTTGATTGCAAGAATGATGTTCTCATTTATGTATTCGCATGTGTGCATGGATAATGCTGGCAATTGATGGTTTTACTTGTTAATCTTTGATGCTAATGTTTCTTGTAAGTATCCCATCCTTTATGTACCCATGATTTTACAGATATGAGATGCTCTCACTAGAAGAGCAGCTTGGTATTGCTCATCAGATTGGAACAACACGAAAGCAGATCATGTCCAACTTGAACGACCTCACTCTCGGCACAAGCTTCTTATGAGGCATGCCCCATCAAAGCGCTGCTCAATTAAGTGTGGAGTAGTATTCAGCGTTCAATGCTGCTTACTCTAATAGCAAAAATAGCAATGACCAAATTGCTCAGCAGCTGCGCTCCATCATATATTGTAGGCGATATCCCTTGAATGCTGAGGCCGGCCACTCTGTCCATTACTAATGTTTGGGAGAAATATCCTGTAAGATGCCTAACGAGCCTTTATGATCAATTGTGGTCAGGATTGGAGTTGATGAATCTTCTAACGATTTCTTATTGTATGTATCGATGTAATTTTCTTGTTCTTCAAGGCAATGTAAGAATCTAATTTGCTCTGTGGAAAGTGTTTAAACGCAGTTCGTTGTGGTTATTTGGATGTAAAAATCAATGTTTAAAGAATCAGATTGGTTGGTTAGACTAGAAAATCCAGGAATTGGCTAGAAAACTAGTTTAGTTATAGTTTTAAAAGCTGCATTTTAAAAAGAATAATGTAATGTAGCACGAGTCTGTGTGACAGTGGGGTCTATTGTTTACAAATTGGTTAATCATTGAATAATGAATTAGGAGTACATTGTGGCTTAGACTCGTTATCATCACCAGTGATGAATGAGTAATGCTATTTAATTCAAATGGTGTTAAGTACTTTGTCTAAGAGATAGTAGTGCTACTGTCATATTGTCCAATGAAGGCAATGTCTCCAATGCCACAGACAATTATTTAACATCATTGGGGTTGAATAGCATTAATTAGGCAGTGTATTTCTTTTTTAAAAATCAAGATAAAACTGGAGCTGGTCACTTCGATTGGGAATAAAGTCGTCATAGAATGGCTAGGTTGTTTCAATAGCATTTTTTTTTTTTGTTATAACGATTTATTTCTTTTAAAGAAAGATGTCATGATATGTAGTCATTTATATCTTTAACGTCATAGACTTTAGTGATACAGTTTTTGTTTTTGCCTTTGTATTGATGAAAATTAATTTATATTTAAAATTTTTTATAGTGTGTTATTTAACTAACTATTTTTGAATTTTGACTCTAGTTGAACCGTAAGGCTTCAAAGCAACCACAAAAGGATTTGTGATGAAATGAAGCCATCAGCCATGCTATTAATTTACAAAATTTCAAGATCAAACCAGATCTTTAAGCCAACAATATTGTCTTTTAGCTTCTTCAAATCTAAATAAAGAAAAGACTAGCAACAAGTAATAAACTTGTTTTCTATAAAAAAAAAAAAAAAAAAAAAAAAAAAAAAAAAGAAACGTCAAGATTTCATTTTTTAATCTTTATGAAGTTACAATTGAGAGATATGATACATTCCAACAAAATGAAATCAATCCATCGTTCGCGTATGACTCCAACATAATTAAAGTAACAAAGAATGAGGTTCCTAGTATGAAAAAATTAAACAAGAATTTTTGCATCAAAATTATTAAGGGATAAATTATACATTGATTAAATATCAAAACTATAACTAAAATTTAAAATGTTAATAATGTTGACATTTTAAAATAGAATCACAAGTCTTAAAATGGTATCAGAGTACATTAAGTTCAAGTGAACAATTCAGTTCGTTTAAAGCTCAAACGAACTTTTGGATTCGAAGATTGGTGTGTTCAAATCAACAACCATCTTGTGGGGACATTTTAATGAATAATTTCTATATCGATTAAATGTTGAGACTAACCAATATATAAAAATTTGAACCACTTATTTTAACAAAATTGACTTTTCAAGATGTAACTCAAATCTTAATAAAAACTACATTAATCAAGCCCTATCCGTGAGTTTATTACTTTTACAGACAATATTTTATTTCATGAAAACAGCCCTAGCTGCAGTCTTTGTAATCATATCTGCATGCACGTGCCTCCGGGTAACTATGCATCCCACAAAAACTCCCCCACATCCACATCCCACATCCACATCCTACTAATCAAACTTTCTTGTAACAAGATTTACACCTGTTCTTCTCAATCGGAGGATTACTTTCAGTAACTCTTAGAGAATTTATGGCAGGAACAAAGTATCCGTTAACAGATTTGTTGAGATTTGTGTTCAAAAGTCTTACGACTATACTATAATTAGATATTGATCTCCTACTCACTTATAATGTTCATTTATAATATCTATGCTGAAGTGACATCACATGATTAGTAAAATTAAGTAGTGTGAGACTATGAACTACTAATCATGTGATGTCACCTCAGCGATAAATATTATAAGTGGGCATTATAAGTGGGTAGGAGATCAGCCCTCATATCGTAATAGTTAAACATATTTTAATATTATTAATTAATTTATTTATGTTTTAAATAATTGTTGTATTTATATTGGGCATGTGATTAAGTGCATTCAACCATTGAGTTAGCACTTTATCCTAATAAAGTCGTAGAGTCAACTATTCTCCTAATTGGATTATGAGGTTTGTTGTAATTAGGGGTGGGCGTGGTTCCATTGGGTTCGATTCTCATAACCGAATCGGAATTGAGAACCATTGGTTCTATATGAAATTATGGAACCGAACCAAATTCGAACCATAAAATTTTGGGTTGGTTTGGTTCGATTCCATAACCAAATTTTTTGCAATAATGATGCAAATAAGGATTTGAGGAATGGATTTTGATTTGTGATGAAGTAGAAATGTGTCTAAACGTGAATGTTTGATACTCTGATTTAAAATTAATTAATTTTTGTGTAAAAAAATTAAAGAAATTGATAAATTATTTGATTAGGTCAGGCGGTCGGCAACATCAACACAATTGATTATTAAAATTTTTAAAAGAATAATTAGCAAATTAGAATCGGTTCCAGTTCTCGGTTCTACGAACTAGAACCATTTGATACTTATGTGAAATCAAACCGACCAATCGATTCTGGTTCAATTCGGTTGGTTTCTGTACTTTTCACCACCCCTAGTTGTAATCGTGACGAGTAGAATTCATGACTAGTGGCTCTAGTAAACCTGAGAGTGTATTGGACAAGACCATTGTGTATAAAATTTAATTTTATAGCATAATCATGGGAAGAATGACTACTATATAAAATACATTAATATGTAATGGATAGTTATTGCTATTCGTGAACTCTAGGGTCTTTCATGTGCCAATAGATCAATTAATATAGTGAAATACATTAGTTGGCGGAGATATAATTTTATTCAATAGAACACTACATAAACAATAAGCAAAAAATTCAAGACAAATTATACATAAAAAGAAATGATTAAAATTTTCAATATATTAAAATTGTCTACGACGAGTTTTCATAATCTTAAATCGTTTAACAACGTCATCATTAAAGATATTATCAAAAACATCTTTCTCAACATATGCAATCAAGCAGTCATTCATCAAATCATCCCCGATCTGATTGCACAATTGATCTTTGATGATATTGATAGCTGAAAACACTTGCTCTGCTATTCTACCCAAGCCTGGCTGAGAAAGAGTTACGGGGCGTAAAAAAAAAAAAAAATGCCTATGGGCCAGGGGCATACTATTTGTAATGATTCCTTCATTCATAATATATAAAAAGAAAAAGCCATTCCAAAGACCCACATCATGATTTTCCTACCCCCAGAGGGAAAGATACCTCTCTTTTGGGCCGGTTGTAGGCGAGAATGGAATCGAACCCCCGATGCCATGGTTCGTAGCCACGTGCTCTAATCCTCTGAGCTACAGGCCCCATCCCGTGTCCATTGGATCTGTTCTCGGGAGTATCCTAAAAAAAAAGTAACATTTCCTCTCTCCCATGTGACAATTGGTAAACAAAGTACCAATTTGATGAACAAATAAACTAAATGATAAATTTTGTCTTTTTTTTTTTTACTTTCTTGCAATGCCACCGATTCTTTTCAAGCTTGAAAAATGCACGTCTACGATATAATTATCAATTGATCACCAAGTAGCACGAGTTTAATAGTAGATAAGTCATTTCGATAAAACTCAGCAAGTTGAACCAATTTGAATTTATCAAAAGCTGAAAATAAATCAATTGGATCCAAACAGGCCAAACAAATAAGTAACTTGGTGCTTGTCTTACTAAAACGACTGTTCAACTCTTGCAGTTGCAAATCAATGACAATATAAAATATCTCAATTTGATAATGATGTAAATTTGTGGTTTCATGTACTCTGGGCTTTAAGCATCTAGGAGTGCAAAACATATTATTCATTTTGCAAACATCAATATCATGTATTCATGTTTCTCACGAAATGGAGAAACTTCATCTAATATGAGATTTCAACCAATGTCCCTCGTTATTCGCAATATTTCCTTACATATTCTTACCAAAGCCATAGTATTCACAATTTTTTGATCTATAATGCTTTTGACAAATCACTTGAGATTTAGAACAGTCTTCGTCAAATGTAGATAAAAAATAAAACTAAATGACCATATAGATACCAATGCTTTTTCATTTCTTTGACCATAGATTAATCAAACACTGTCTATTACTATCTCAAATAAATCAACAACAAATGAAAACATACCAATCAACCTGATTAAAAGTGGTATTGTGTGAGCTCCAACATGTATCTCCGGTCTCATAAGATTGATTTCTTGATTAAGGCCTTTACCACTTGAAATCTCACAATTATTGTAAGCTTTAATTACAACGTTGGCATGTAATTCTCAAAGAATATCACAACGTTTAGATGGTGATCCAACAATATTTACCGCATTAGCAACCATCGTAAACAAATGACTTCTATAGCTTCTTTGCAACAGCAACTATGCCAATTGAAGTTGGTGAGCAAAATAATGAATATAAAAAGCACATTCATCTCCTTTAAAATAAGCATTTTAAGACCATTGAACTCACCTTACATATTACTAGCTCCATCAGAACTTTGTCCTTGCAATTGAGAATACTTATATTATGTCTAGAAAAGAAACTGTCAATTGCAGTCTTAAGAGAGAGAGAGCTGTAATATCAACAACATGTTCGATACCTACAAAACACTCAATTATGAAACCATTTTCATTAACATAATGTATCACAATAGCCATTTGATTCTTTGAAGATGAGTTACGAGATTCATCAATAAAAATAGAAAAATAATCACCGCACATATCTCTAAACAATACATTAACTATTTCGACTGAAATAGATCTTACAATATCTTTTTGCATACATGGTGAAACCAATTCACACCTCCCAGAAGCGTTCTTCAAGGTAAAAATCTTTATATTTTCATTATGATCACCTAACCATTGCGGAAGTTCAAGAAAATTACCTTGGTTGCTTGAATTTTTAGATTCATCATGCCCATGAAATGGTAGTCCTGATCGCAAAAGAAACTTAACACAATTAACTGATGCAATCAAATGAGTATGATCTTTAATATTTTCTTCATTTGAGTGTTTGGTAAACAATGTTTCAATACGTTGCTTTTTATTCACAAGAGCTTCACAACTTCTAAAAACTTGATTGTGAACACTAGTTGAATCACCAACATGCTTTTGCAACTTATCTTTCTTATTCCAATTTCGAAATTCTTTGACAACAAAAGAATCTCCGCCTCCCCTTTTGCCTTGTTGTGATTTAAACAAATAAAAATATAAACAGAATAAAGCATCTTCTTTCTTGCTATACTCTAACAAAGTACGTCCAATCTTCAAACTGACTAGAGTTACATCGCCTTGACTTGTCTTCATACATTGAGTAAAGAAAATCATGACCATGGGGTTGACAAGAACATTTATGTAAATATGCTCTTCTAACTTTGTCTTGAATATTTGGAGGGTAATCTGAAATTCATGGCTGCTCTCTTCGACCTATACAAAAATTTGCCAAATTGACTTTATTACAACATTGTTTTATAGTTTTCTCATTTCTCTTTGAAGATAATGGTAGTTCCGGAGTTGAAGTTGAATAAGTAGATATTGTTTTGAAATATCTCTTCATCAATATTTCATAAAAAATATAATATCTTATATAGAATGAAATAACTCATTTGATAATTACGTAATGAAATAGCTCAGTCGAGGTTCACTTGCAGGGCTGCATTCATGTGTGGAAGAGAGCCAACTTTGAAGTCTTAGAGAATGAAAAGCAGGAACTTAAGAAATTTATCTGGGTTGAATTTTTAGCTAACAAGAGTAAGCTTTCCATAAATTATAATTCGTTTCATTATTTCAATATATTTTGCAGAACAAGGTCAGGTGTTTAAGGCAGCTGATGTGGAATTTTCGAACTATAAACAAATGGGTAGAAAGAATCATATGCATTGATATAATCTTCTTAATATATTTGCTTTACTTGTAATAATGTGTTTAAATCAAATGGGCATTGATATTGGTGTTATATATTGAGATTATTGTTGTTCTATATATATGTTTATGCACTCGGCCAGTGCTTCGTGATAATCGGTGCAAGCTTTTTCCCAATCATCAAATCCCATTTAATTCCCCAATCACCTTGACTTAACTCGATTATTATTTATTCTATTTATTTAACAGTAATATAATATTAGTTGAACAACATAATCAAATCGTTTATAGCAAAATTAAATAATAAAAATCAACATAACTTTAAATATGTCAAATTATAACTCTAAGAATATTGACATCTATATGCATTTGTGCTTTTTCAATTACTCGAACACAATATTTTTATGAAGTATTGATATTTATAAAGATGTGATTATTCAAAAACAATAAAACAATATTCTTCAAGAATATTAATATGTAAAAATATATGTTTTTCAGGAGTAATGATTTAATATTATTTTAATTAAGTTGTGCCTTTTTAGGAGCAACAACACAATATTTTTCTAGAATATTATAATTGCCATGTAAAACATTAATATTACTTTAAGAGCAATAACACAATATTCTATTGGAATATTGGGATGTTGTAATAAATAAATTTCAAACAATATACATCTACCATTAATCGGTACAGTGAAAATGACGCAACCATATAAAATAATGTATACAGATTTATCGCTTTGCAAAATAAAATCAACAAAATACTAAGATTTTCTTTGGATAGAAAAGAAGAACCACTTTGCTAATTTAATTGACTAGAACATATCTTTCTTTGAAGAGAAAGAACAATCAATTTTTAAATTCAATTGGCTAGAGGTTCGTGTTGATAACATGTTATAAACTAAAGAGAATAATAGAAAAGAATAGAGAGAATCCAAACTTAAGTATGTCAATTTATTATAACAATGACTCATAAATAAATAGGGTTTTAATGTGAATTATAATCTGAATAGAATAGATTCTACTAAAGTAAATAAGACAATTATATAGACATTTAAATAAAATAAAATAATTATCCATCATTATTTATTATTTTACAACATATTAAAATGAATGCCAGCATTTTTTTTTTTTCAAATGTTAGAGACATTGTAGCTACATATAGAAAAAGTTGGAGAAGAAAGTACAAATTAAATTAAAGGTAGTGAGCATTTGCTGCTATTTACTCTAAAAATTTGGAATAATATAATTTATCATTAGTAGACATCATCACCATTTTAAGTGATAGTGAGATTCTAATTTATTGTCCAATACATCACAATTTTATTGAACAATAAATCAAGCTACTCACTGCTATAAATACTACTGACGACATTACTTATATATTTGTATGCTGAGTCGGTGTGTGAAATTCATGCATCTCTAATTGACCTATAGAACACCTTGGCATCCATATTTATCAGGATTGTAGCCATTTATGATTTGATTGGACCAATCCAATATTATATGTTTGGACCAATTCAATATTATATATATATGCACTAATTTTTTATATGTGCGTTGCACGTAAATTATACTATAAAAAAATTTAGTATAAAAAATATTAATGTATAATACATAAATAATATATATGAAAAATATATTTGTGAACATACTATTTAATACAATCAATTAAGTAAAATGTTGAAATTCTATTAAGAAAAGAAAAACCAAATAAACACGCGTACAAAAAAAATTAAATAACTCGTACAAAAAAATTAAATAACTAAGATTCGTAAATGACCTTTGAATGTTGGTAAAGTGATCATGATAAAGTGACAATTTTTATATTTTTATTGAATTGCACAACTTCGAAAATTTGAATTGGACAAAATCCTCATTCTTCAAATTTGGTTCCAACTTTTTCAATTTTTTTACTAATGACCCAAAAACCAAATATTAAAGAATTGTGTACAATTTGCTTATAACATCAAATAAAAAAAACATATTAGTGAAAAATTGAATGAAAATCTGGACGAATGTGTGAATAGTATAAGAAAAAAAATAATAGCATTTATTTAGAATAATATGTAATAAATAATTCAGTAAAAGTGAAATGTATCTAATTGTATAAAATTTGCTTATAAGATAAAAAAAAAAAGATCAAGAGAACATTGAATATGTATGTATAAAAATTTTAGTATAAAAAAATATTAAATGTATAATACGTAAATAATAAATATGAAAAACATATTTTTGAACATACCATTTAAACAATTAATTATAAAATTTGAAATTCTATTAAGAAAATATAATAAACACATAATTCAGAATAAAATTTAATTAAATAAAATGTTCCGGTCATTTTTCGGGAATCCAAGCCATTCTATTAATTTTTTTGAAAAAATTTAAAATATATTGAAATAAACAACATCATCCTCTTCACTAAATCTTGTGCAAGGTCCAAATAAAAGTGATAAATTTTTTATTCAAAAATATCAAATCACATATAAAAAAAATATAAATTCAATATTTTAATCATTTTTTAAATTCGGGCGGGCGGGGCGGATCGGGCAGCCCGATCCGATTTGCCCCGAGATCTAAGATTTTGTCCCGATGCGTAAATTTTTCGACCATTTGGATGTTCCATTAGATTCGTATATTTTTTTGCATCTCTACTGTACAAAAAAAAAAAAAACTAAGATTTGTAAATGACATTTGCAATTTTTATATTTTTATTCAATTGCACCACTTGAGAATTTAAATATGACCAAATCCTCATTCTTCAAATTGCTCCAAGTTTTTCAACTTTTTACTAATGACCCAAAAGTCAAATATTAAAGAATTGTGTACAATTTGCTTATAACATCAAATAAAAAAATAGAAAAAAGATTAGTGAAAAAGTGAATGAAAATCTGGACGAATATGTGAATAGTAAAAGAAAAAAATAAGAACAAAAAATTAAGCAAAAAAAATATTAGCAATTTTTTAGAATAATCTGTAATATTATAAGATAAAAAAAAGATTAGAAAAAAAATTGAATGAAAAGGTGTGAAAGAAAAACAAATAAGGAAAAAAAAATTTGTGAATGGCACATACCACAATAATTTGGCCGTCGATCACTTATATAAGTAATGTAATTCTATTGAAAATGAAAAAGGAAAAATGAGGAGGGGAGGGGAGATTTTTGAAGAAGATGAAGTTATTTTGTACTTTTTAAAAGTTGTAGGACTTCATTTACATTTTTTTTGTTTCTAGCTTCTTTTTTTTTTTTTTAGTTAAAGAGGAGGGCAAAACCATCAAAATATATCAAAAGAACGTGATTTGCAACAAAATTCAAAAGTTGGGGATGACCAATGCTAAAAAAAAGGTTAGTGGTAAATTTATCATAAATTGAAAAGATTGAGAATCAAAAGTGCAAATTATAAAAAAATAATAATAAATGGGCTAAAAGCCCAAACAATACATTTAAAAAAAAAAAAAAAAGGTTTCTTGTCGAGCAACTCGAAAAAAAAAAAATTTGGTTTCTTGTCGAACAACTAGACAAGAAAACCAAAAAGAAAAAAAAGAAAGAGATGTTGTCGAGTTAGAGTAACTCGACAACATTTCCAAAAAAAAAAGAACTGTTGTCGAGTTAGAGTAACTCGACAACATCTAAAAAAAAAAAATTCAAATGTTGTCGAATTGTTCGACAACATTGAAAAAAAAAATCAAATGTTGTTGAATAACTCGACAACATTAAAAAAAAAAATTCAAAATCAAACATTGTCTAGTAACTCGACAACATATAAAAAAATATTCCAAAATCAAATCTTGTCGAGTTGCTCGACAACATTAAAAAAAAAAATCAAAATCAAAATGTTGTTGAGTTACTCGATAAACAAAATAAATGAAAAAAAAAAATCAAATGTTATCAACTCGACAAAAAAAAAAAATCAAAATTAAAATATTGTCAAGTATTGGACTAAAAAATTTGGACAAAAAATCTACAATAATAATTTAATATAAAATGTTGTTGAGTTGCTCTCGACATAACATTATAAAAATCAAATGTTACATTCATAAAAATCAAATGTTAACTCCCAAAAAAAAATTCTAAATCAAAATGTGTTTGTGTCGAGTTGCTTGACAAAAAAAATAGTATCTGGGCAGTGTGAATCTGCTCGACAAAGAAAAAAAATGAAAAAAAAAAGAAAAAGAGTTGTGTACAATTTGTTTATAACATCAAATAAAAAAAAGATTGGTGAAAAATTAAATGAAAATTTGGACGAATATGTGAATAGTAAAAGAAAATTTTGATTTCTTGTCAAGCAACTCGACAAGAAAACAAAAAAAAAATTGTTGTTGAGTTAGAGTAACTCGACAACATTTAAAAAATAATTAAAAAAGAAATGTTATCGACTTAGAGTAACTCGACAATATAAAAAAAAAAAAAATTGTGTGTTTGTCGAGTTATACAGTGCTTGCTTAAATATATATATATATATATATATATATATATCAAATATCAAATATTAAATCTATAAAAATGAACTAAAATTGGCTTTGGTTTGTCGAGCAAATGAACTAATTAAACTCGACAAACCAAAGCAAATGAACTAATTAAAAAAAAAGCCCACAAAAGTAAAAAATTGTGGCTATTGTGAATGCCAAAAACTACAGCAAAAAATTTAATACACTTATATTATAGTAAAGATAGTAATTAATGCAAATTTGTAGGACAAAATGGTGAGATTTGGACAAAATTAAAAATAGTAAAACACTAAAACTACGTCGTGTTGGTTGAAAGGTGAATAGTAAATATGTGATAAACACTTATATTATAGTAAGAATATGTGTGTGTGTGTGTGTGTGTGTGTGTGTGTGTGTAAGGAATTGACATATACATTCACAATAAAAAAATAAATCTGCAATTTTATAAGTTGGATCAACCTTGTACTTAGATAAAATTTGTGATAGAAGTTTACCTTGATGAACAACTGTGAAATATAATTATTTGATTAGTTGGAGGTACGATCTTCAATACTATAGTTGTCCAATTGTCTAGTCTCTAATGATAATTCACACAGTAAGAATAGATCTGGACTTCCACGATCAAGAACATATGAAAAATAGAACTTTGGGAGTAATTGTATTGGGTTCTATCTCTTGCTTGTACTAGCAAGTGATGAAAATAGATTAATTTAATATGTTTTAGCATTTGTATTTATAAGCGGCGCTAACCCTAACCCTAACCCTAACCCTAACCCTAGTTCTAGTGCAATTAGAAGCCAACAACAAACGGGCCCAATTAATTAATCTAAGGAAATATTACACACACTACTTACTAATCTTAAAATGATTTCAAATTTAACAACTTAACAAATTTATTTTAAAAATACTACATAATTAATATTATATTAATTAATAAAATAAAGAATTGATTATTTGTACGATAAGTCATTCATCTTTATAATATCTTCACTTTAGTCCATGTACTTCATTTTTCATTTCAATTTGTCCTCTTTTATTTGCAACCCAAGTCCTTTAAATTTTATATTTTTACAAGTTGGTCTCCATATTTATACTTTTATGTAAATTTAATCATTTATAGTATCATTATTTGATACAGATGTTACAAATGATATTTTGTATCACTGAATATGTTACATATTATATTATGTTATTTTGTATCATATGAATTGATATTCTATATCACTGATGTTACGTATGTTATAAATGATGAAATCAATAGTTTTATTTGTTAAGTTTGACATTGTGTTGCATATTTATATCATACTGATGTTACACAGTATCAATAGATTTTCAGTGTCCAATGTATATATTAATACGAACTTATTAAAGTTTAGAATTGGTTTTGCAGTTGTAACAGTTTTTATTTAGTATCTTGATCTGATACAAATGTTTCAAATAATATTATGTATTACTGTTTGATAAAGATGTTACAAATGATATTTTGTATTACTGAACATGTTACAGATTGTATTATGTTATTTTACACAACACATGTTATATGAATTGATATTTTGTTTACATGATGTTTTACATCTCAATTTGTTACACAGATTGTTACAAATATCATTTCTAACATATTTATTAAACATTGATACACAATATCATTTGTAACATATGTATCAAATAGTGATACTATAAAAGACTAAATGAATATAAAAGTATAAATATAGGGATTAAGTTGTAAAAATCTAAAAGTTGAAGGACTTGGATTGTAAATAAAAGAGGACGAAATTGAAATGAAAGAGGAAGTATATGGACTAAAGTGGAGATATTATAAAGATGAAAAATTTATCGTATAAATAATCAAGGACTCAAGCAGCAAATTTACATATTTAGTTACCATATATTATTTAATACAATAAATTAAAATAATAATTTTAAAAAAACATTATTTTTAAAATAAATGAAATAAGAATGGTTATTTAAAATTATTTTCAAAAAGTGGCTTATTTATGAAAAAATTTCTTAATCTAATTAATTAATTTGGTCCAATAAGTAATTAAGTCTGACCCAACTAATTGGACATTGGACATTAATTTTTGCAATCTTCCAATTGGACAAGGTCCAACTCCAGATATTCAATTCTCGCCATATGTGTGTGACCTATTAAGTTTTCATTCACGATGGCAAATGCAATGATATTCTCATCGATTCACCTAGATCGATCAATTCACGCCGCCGTCCAAGATTGACATCTAGTAATGTGTCAAGACAATCCATATAAATAGAAATGTCCATGTGGTGTGACAGAACCAATATATGTGCGGTTACCATGGAAATATAATTCCTTTATCAATATAACCCAATTGGTTAAGAGATATAGATTAGCATCAATCTCATTCCAACCAATTATATTTTTCACCTCAACTTTTCGTTGATCTAATCTAGTTCTGATTGAAACATTTTCAACTCATAACTCAACCCCGACCGAGGAAATTTATATCAACTTAAGTGGGCAAAAATCAGGTTATATTCTCTTACTTTTCAGGAGTGACGAATCTTCATATTGGACATACACAACCTTCATATGATTCTCACTATACTGCGTACGACGTCTTCCTGGTGACTCATAATCTTCGAGTCCCATCAAACGCTCGCCAAAGTATAGCGGTCAAGTCAAAGACCAAATCCACTACCGCGCATTAGAGATTTATCACTGATGCTTGGATAGTTATCCATGTAGAATCTCTATGCAGATCATCCAATGTCATGTTCTCATAACAATGTATTCATGTGTTCATTCAAATATCCCTCTACATCTTAGCTTGTAAGATCAGCTACTTTCTTCAAAAGAAATGCAACACGTGCTAGTCTATCCGCAATAATGATATCCGTATCTCATTATTACTATGATTAGAGATATTTCAAGAATAAGTTACTTATAACTTGTATCTCACAATCAACACCTTGTGATTAACAAGTTACTATGAACTTTTCTTCAGATTCTATTATAATAATATTTAAATAATAACATATCTGCCATTATAATGTAGATAAAATATTTAATTAATAAAATTGTTCATACACTTCGATGTCCAACAAATAGTATATAATAAAACATCTTATACAAACTAGATCCAATCACTTATGTATCTAATACCAATGGATTTAGCATAACTATCATACTTGTGCTGGAACAACGGCTTTGTCAAAGAATCTGCTACATTGTCGTCAGTCGAGACTCGTTCTATCTTTATGTCATTTTTCAGGATTTTCTCTATGATGAGATGATATCGCCTCAATATATGTTTGGATCGTTGATGAGAACTTGGGTTCATTCGCTTGTGCGATGGCTCCATTATTATCGCAATACAAAGATATTGGATCAACAATGTTAGGAACTACTCCAAGTTCTGAAATGAACTTCTTGATCCAGACCGCTTCTTTTGCTACTTCTGAAGTAGCTATATATTCTGTTTCCGTAGCTGAATCAATGGTCGTTTCTTGTTTGAAACTTTTCCAACTGACCATACCACCATTTAGAGTAAATACATATCCGGATTGGGATTTGCTATCGTCTTTATCAGACTGAAAGATGGCATTGACATAACCTTGAACTCTAAGTTCATTTCCTCTATACACCAACAACATGTCTTTAGTCCTTCTAAAGTATTTAAGGATGTTTTTGCCTGCGATCCAATGTTTCTCACCAGGGTTCGCTTGGAACCTGCTTGTGACACTCAAGCATATGAAACATCCGGTCGAGTACATAACATTGCATACATGATAGATCCTGTTGCTGATGCATAAGGAATTCTATCTATGTGATCTCTTTCAATTTGTGTCTTTGGACACATCTCTTTTGAGAGATAGATTTCATACCTAATGAGACAGAGTCCTCTTGGACTCTTCCATACAAAATCTTCTCAAGATTTTATCTTTATACGTAGATTGAGATAGGCCAAACATTCTATTAGATCTATCTCTATAAATCTTTATACCGAGAATGTTTAATGCCTCTTCCATATCCTTTATGGAGAAATTTTTGGATAACCACATATTTAATGATTTTTAGCATCGGGATATCGTTTCTTAATAATAGTATGTCATCTACATGCAAAATTAGAAACGCGATTTTACTCTCACTAACCTTTTTATACACACATGGTTCATATTCATTCTTGATAAAATTAAACATTTTGATTGTCTCATCAAAACGAAGATTACAGCTCCTAGAGGCTTACTTTAATCCATATATGGATTTTCAGTAGTTTGCATGCATTGTTTAGCTCTATGGATTCAAAACCTCGAGTTGTGTCATGTACACATTCTCACTAAGATTCCCGTTAAAGAAAGCTGTTTTGACATCCATTTTCCAGATCTTATAGTCATGGTATGCTATTATCAAAAGCAGAATCCAAATTGATTTAGACATGGCTATTAGTGAGAAAGTTTCGTCAAAGTAAATTTCTTGTCTTTGTTTGTAACCCTTCGCAATCAATCTTGCCTTGTAAGTATGAACATTACCATCCATGTCGACCTTTTTCTTGTAAACCCATTTATAGCCTATTGGTTTTACCACTTCAAGCAGGTCAATCAAGGTCCAAACCTTGTTTTCATACATGGAGTTCATTTCAGATTCTATGGCTTCCTACCATCTCTTTGATTCAACATTTGACTTTGATTCTTCATAAGTGGTTGGTTCATCTTCCTCGATTAGCAATGCATCATTAGTAATCATGAGATCGTATCTCCGAAGAGGACGAATGACTCTGCTCGACTTACGGTGAGCTGATGTATCCTCGGGGACTGACGGTTCTCCATTTTCAATATGTGCCTCATCAAATGCAATCTCAACTATTGGATCATCTAATTGGTCTATTTCATTTGTAGTTTCTTAAACCTCTTCAAGATCTACTTTGCTTCCACAAGCCTCTCTTAGAATGAATTTTTTCTCTAAAAATACTGCATGTTTCAATACGATGACTTTAATCTCGTTGGGATTGTAGAAATAGTATCCAGTAGTTTCTTTTGGATACCCTACAAATAAGCATTTATCAGATTTAACTCTTAGCTTGTCCGATTCTACGCGCTTCATATAAGCGTCGTCCCAAACCTTCATCTATAAAAGATTGGGTTTTTTTCTTTTCCATAACTCGTATGGAATTTTATCGACCGATTTAGATGGAACACGGCTTAGTGTGTGACATGTAGTGTTAAGTGCACATCCCTCCAAAGAGATTTTAGAAGAATTGTGGGGCTCATCATTGATCGCACCATATCTAGTAATGTGTGGTTTTCTTTTTGGATAGATCCATTTAGTTGTGATGTATCCGGTGGAGTCCACTGCAAGAGAATTCTATTCTCTTTTAGATACTCTAAAAATCCACCCTTCAAATATTCTCCACCTCGATCAAATCTAAGTGTTAGAATATTTTTCCTGGTTTGCCTTTCTACTTTTGCTTGAATTCCTCGATCTTTTCAAAGGCTTCATGCTTGAATTTCATCAAGTAGATGAAACAATATCTAGAATGGTCATATGTAAACGTGATAAAGTAAGAAAAGTCACTTCTAGCATTCGTAGACATTGGTCCACATAAATCAGTATGTACAAGTCCTAAAATGTCTGCAGTCCTGACTCCTTTTTCGTAGAAATGGGTCTTGGTCATTTTGCCAACCAGGCATGACTCACATTTATCAAATGATTCATAATCATTTGAATCCAAGTATCCATCTTTATGTAACTTGGTGATGTATTTTTCATTTATATGATCGAGTCTGCAATGCAAAAGGTATGAGTTGTTAATTTTATCGCATTTATGCCTTTTGTTGTCTATACTCATTATAGGACATTCTAAATCTAGAATATAGATGCCATTAAAAAAATTTCCACATCTATAAAATACATCATCAAGATAAACCAAACATGAAATAAAAATGATGTTCTTAGTAATAACAAAAATATAATAACAGTGTTTTAATTCTAAAATAAGGCCCTGAAGGCAACAGAAAAAAGTATGTCCCTACAACCAAGGCAACAACTCTTGCTCCATTCTTAACACGTAGGTCTACTTCTCCATTTTCCAGTAATCTACTGTTCTTTAACCCCTGCATATTTGTGAAAATATGAGATCCACATCCGTATCTAATATCCAAGAAGCTGAAGGAGTAGATAAATTTATTTCAATGAAAAAGATACCTGAAATAGAAGCTTCAGTAGACTTCTTTCCCTTCAAGGTGGCGAGGTATGCCTTGCATTTCATCTTCCAATGTCCTTAGTTTTCACACTGAAGACACGAATCATCAGACTTGGATTTTGCCTTGTCTGCTGTGACTATTTTTCCAACGCAGATTTGGCCTTCTTGGATCTTTTCTGAAATGTCCTTTTTATTTTTCTTAGTGCCTTTAGAAGTGTCAATGGCCAAAATTTGCCCATTTCTTTTGTTTATATTGAGCTCAACAGTTTTTAGCATATTCAGCAACTTAGACAAGGTACATTGAATCTTATTCATGTTGAAGTTCATAATAAACTGTGAAAAGGTATCAGGCAGGGACTGTAGAACCAAGTCAATACTCAGCTCATGGTCCATTGCAAAACCCAATTGGTTTATTTTTTCATTATAACCAATCATCTTCAGTACATGAACACTGACTGAAGATCCTTCTTCCATCATACATTTGTATAACTTTTTGGATGTCTTATACCGTTCAGTGCGTGACTGTTCATCATACAACTCCTTGAGATAAATTATAATGGTATGAACATCCATACCCTCGTGCTACTTTTGTAACTCAGGTGACATAGCTGCAAGCATCACACATGTCGCGGTATTATTGTCATCGCTGTGTTTATTGTAAACATGCACTTCCTCCGTCGTAGCTTCCTCATTAGGAGCTTCCGGCATTAGTTGCTCAATGACATATCCAATTTTTTTAATGCTTGAGAACAATTCTCAGATTTCGGTGTCAATCCAAAAAATTTGGCTAGGTAAGTTTGTTGGCATCCAATATGCCTCTCAAATTCATGTGGTTACTTATGATTTAATATTGAAGTAACAAGACAGAAAATTAATTTAATTATGGACTTATATTAAATTAATTATTCTCTCACTATTTAAATTGAATTAATGACCTCAAACATTAATCAATAGAACCAGTTGGATTCCTAGTGGGCTAAGATCCCTTTGATTTTATTAGAACATTGACCGACTCAACAAATCCTAATAAAACATCTAGATAGATACTCTATCAATAACATCTCTATGTGACTCATAGATCATCAAGTAGACAACTTATTGTCGTACATATCTTATGTGTTTTACTTGATTGTGCCCCTAAAATTTTATTTCCTTGAGCGACTCAACAAAAAAATAAAATTCTAGTTAAATTCGACCCATTGTTTAAAAAACATCGAATATTCCATAGTGATAAACATATCTATGAGTGAATAGCCTTGAGTGACTCAACAAACTGACATCGATAATAGACTCAAGTTTTTCACTATAACAATAGAAGGCATATTGTATTAACCATTTAATACGAATTTAATATTTTGATAAATAGGAATTTGTCTCATCACATTTATGTATATTAACTAACATCCAACATACAATCAATCATACATAATAATAACTGAGGACGATTATAGACTTTATCTATCTAGTCTTCTTGAGTCAAAAGAAAGACTAGTTAGTCAATTCCTAAAAAAAGTTGCATTCGATCATTGAATGCTAAATACAATCATCCCAATCTCCTGCTACAAACTTGTATCTCATACTAATTGCTTCATTGTTGCCCAACTGTAACTTGTATCCTATACTAGTTAGCACGCAGCCCAGGTAAATGGACACGCAGCCCAGATAAATAAAGAGCTCGAAAATCTAATTACATAAATAATAGACTCGCAGGTCTAACCAACAATCAACATGAATAATTAACCATGCAACCAATTACATGGGTCAAGTCCATAATCATCTACTAAACCTCTATTTTAATATCTAATATTAAAAATATATTAATTTCTAATTTGTAGCTTTAATAATGTAAGTGTAAACATTAGACATTTTAGAACGAACTAGATGGATATAAATAATTAATCTAATCTAATTAATTATTTTTCAAAAATAAAATTAAGTAATTAATAAAATTAATCAATTAATTTTATTCATAAAGAAGATTTTTCAAAAATTATTTTATCTACCAATTTAAAGTCACACCCCAAATTGATGATAAAATTTGTATATGGTCAAAATTGTAATTTTATAAAGTAAAGTCAAAACTTAATCTGGTCAAATATTCAAAATATGGTTTAAAAATAATTTTAGTCAATTTTGAATATTTGACCAGCATTAAAAGATTTAATAATTACAATTTTCCAAAAAATTCAAAATTGTATTTAAGACTTTATTTTTCTTTTAAAACTTGAGGACTTTGTGTGTAATTTCTAAAATTACACAGTCAGTCCATTGATTCAATAAATCAGTGGGCTTTCTCGTGCAATTTCAAAAATTGCACAAAAGTCCTTTTAATTTAAAACAATGGGCTTTTATGCAATTTCTAAAATTGCACAGAAGACCCTTCTTTAATTTTAAAATAGTGGGCCTTCTCATGCAATTTCAAAATTACATGAGAGGCTCCTTTTATTTCTTTTGAAATTGAGAAGCTTCTCATATAATTTTCAAATTACATGGAAGCCCTGAAACCATTACTATGATATAAAACCCTACATTATGACATAACCATGTAGTGGCACCGTGGCGCTGCACACCGGTGTCCAACATCCGCCATTGCTGTGGTGTGTCGAATGCAAGCGAGAGAAAATAAAGCGGTAGTGACACCGCCACCATGAAACCCGACGATGATGACAGTTGTTCTCGCAGCGGTGTCTACTGCCTTCCAAAGGCAGCGAGCCCCTGTTTCCTACCGTCTGCCACCACGCGTTGGCGGTGGCTCTTTCCCGGGCCAATTAAATTCGTTCTAATTAAATCCAAAACTAATTTTAGATTTATTTATTTTCGAAATTAAAATTCTCATATTTTATTATCACTGTAAAAACTCAAATTAAATTAATTTACCAATAACAATTATTGTTCTATTCATCAAAACAATATAACGAACTCTAACAAGTAACAAGGTATGCTCTGATACCACTGTAAGTAATTGACGTATACATGCATAAACGTAAAATAAATCTACAATTCCTATAAGCCGGATCGACCTTGTACTTAGATAGAATTCATGATAGAAGTTTACCTTGATGAACACCATGAAATCTGATTATCTTATTAGTTGGAGGTACTATCTTCAATACCACATCTGTCCAATTGTCCAGCTTCTAATGGTAATCCACACAGCAAGAACAAATTTGGACTTCCACAATCAAGAACAAATGAAAAGCAGAACTTTGGTATTAATTGTATTGAGTTTTGTCTCTTGTTTGTGCTAGCAAGTAATGAAGACATATTAATTTAATCTGTTGTGGCCTTTGTATTTATAGGCGGCGCTAACCCTAACCCTAACCCTAACCCTAGTTCTAGTCCAACTAGAAGCCAACAACAAACGAGTCCAAATTAATTAATTAATTTGGTCCAATAAGTAATTAAGTCCAATCCAACTAATTGGACCTTAGATATTAATTCTTACAATATATCATTCTTTTACCCTTTTCTTTTTTGAGCAATAATGATGTTCACATAATATCCTAATATGCCTACACAATTAAATTCCACTTGTTATAGTAACTAAAACAAATGTTTATTACCGTAAATTGTAAATAAACATTCGAGTCTCGTTAATGAAAAATGTTTCCACATTTTTCAATGTTTACATAAACATTAGAGTCTTGTTCAAAATTTATCGACAAACACACTTTCTACTTATAATTTATGTAACAAATGAATCTTATCTCCACCCAAGTCGCCAAGTGTTAGGATATTTTCTCAAAACTTGTCAAAATTAAAATTGAAAATGAAAAGTTATGATACGATATTATATTTGGTGATTAAAATTAAAAAAGTTTCCAAACTTTGGACATCTTGGCAGTCGAAACTTGGAAGAAAATTAGGTCATACGTTAACTATAAATTGACGTTTTTTTTTTTTTTTTTTTATAAACGTGACTTGAGGGTTTGTTGAGAGAAACATTGTAAGTATAGCATCCTAGTTGATTTTCTTGTTATTTTGTTGGTTGTATAAAGAGTATAAATTGGTGGGTGCGGTAAAGTTTAAGATATTATTTTTCTTGATATACTTGGAGATTTGGATTAATAAAATCTATATCATTGTAACTATTTTTTATATAGTGAAAGTTTTGACAGTCCATACATTTTTCTCTATCTTTTATATTTTTTGTCTCGTTATTTTTCTCTGAATAAAGATCTTGTGGACAATATAGGAATTGATTTCAATTCCTAACACAAGGGCATTAGGGAAGCGTTTCTTGAAAGTCGTCATCTATATATATTTATGTCATGGAACTTGGAAGAGCCAGCCCACAAAAGCTAGCTAATGTGGTTGGAGAACCCAAGCCCATATAAACCACACAAAGGAAGCCCATACTTTCGATGTGGGATTTAGATTCTCATAAATTCTACTAGAAATCATGACAAACCACCACACTTCCAACTCGATGTCCACGTCGAGCAGGTGCCCATACACCCTAAGTGGTAACCGAGACCTGAAGACATGATGCCTGCTCTGATACCACTTGTTATGATTTGAACCCAGGAGAAATGGAATTCAAATTATAACCATTAAATTGCTAAAAATATATATGGATAAACTAAAATTTTCATTAAAGAAGCTGGTAATCCCAGCTGAAAACCAGCTGAAAAGAACACTTACACAGAAAAAAAGAAAGAAATGAAAAACAAAAAAGAAACGAGATGAAAGTGAAAGATTCAGAGAAAATGGTGGAAGGGAGATTTTGCCAGAATTCTGTTATCAAAATCAATAATCCTTTGTCTCTCCACTGACACGCATATAAGCCAAAATAAGCTAAAATCGTGTTTTCTAACTATTACAACTTTAAAAAGTGCAAAAATTAATTAAACTGATTTAAGCTGAACCTAGACGACACTGTTTCCATATTTGAATTTTGTTATTTTCGGTTGGACCTTCTTCTCCTTTCTCCCCATTTCCAGCCACCAAATTTCAGCTCATTTTGTATTGGTTGTTCAACCAATCATCTTCCTACTTCTTCATGACAACTCTCCCTTATCTAAACCTTGTCCCCAAGGTTTAAACGATAGATATTCTTGCTGTATTTCCTCATAATCTTCCCATGTTGCCTCATCTTCCATCTAATTAACCCATTGTACTAACCAGTTAACACCAGCTTTGTTTCCCTTTCTAAATATTCTGGCTTAGATGAGCTTAAATGGATATTTGTCTTCATATTGAGTGCTTGTATCTGATGGTAATTCTGTTACACTTACGACTTCACTCCCAATCGTTTTCTTATGCAAGGATACATGAAAAGTAGGATGGATTTTGGCACCCACTTGAAGTGTTAATCTGTAGGCAACCTCTCCAACTTTCTCGTCAACTTTGTAAGGGCCATAATATTTTGGACTGAACTTCTGATTTCCTCTTCTTACCACTGTTTGTTGCTAATATGGGTAAAGTTTTAAGTAAACCCAATCTCCAACTAAGAAGTGTCTCTCAATTATCTTCTTATCAGCATAATGTTTTTTATTCTTGCACTTGCTTGAGTTAAACACTCTTTCAGCTACATATTCATCTTATACCTTTCATGTAATAATTCTTCAACATCAGCTAGGTTAGTTTTTTGGTAGGGTCCCAATGCCAATTGAGGAGGAAAGATACCATAGAGGGCCTAAAAAAGAATTCTCTGAATGGCCGTATGGTAGGTGGTGTTATACCACCATTCAGCCAAAGGGATCCACTTAGCCCAAGCCTTAGGTTTGCTATGAGTCATACACCTAAGGTACATCTCTAGACACTGATTCCATCTCTCTGTCTGTCCATCAAATTGAGGATGATAGGCTATACTCAACTGTAATTTGGTGCCTATCAGTTTAAATAACTCTTGCCAGAAGGAGCTAGTAATAATCATATCCTTATCTGAAACCATGGACTGAGGAAGACCATGTAATTTGCTAATATTGTCCAGAAATAACTCGGCCAATTTCTTTGCTGTAAAAGGGTGGGATAGTGTAATGAAGTGCTCATATTTTGTGAATCTATCTACAACCACCATTATAACATCTTTCCCCTCAGATTTAGGTAGCCCTTTTATAAAGTCCAAGAAAATGTGGCTCTAAGATTGTTGTGGTATTGGCAAAAGCTGAAGAAGACATGGGTAAGAAGTATGTTCTCTCTTACATCTTTGACACACATCACACTGTAAAACCTCTTTCTTTATATCCCCTGTCATGTCCCACCAGAAAAATTTTTATTTAGCCTTCTTGATACTTGCTTGCACTCTAGAGTGACCCCCATCTTGGGATGAATGAATACATTGTATCACCTTCCTCCTAATGTCTCATCCACTGCCAATATATAGTTTGCCCTAGCATTAAAGTATCCCATTATAATATTGGTAAGATGGATCAGCTTCTGGATCAATCACTAAGGATTGAATTTTCTTAGTTGCTAGACTGTCCCCTTCATAGCTGTTGATCACTTCTTGTACCCATGTAGGTGTTACTTGGGTTTTGCATTGTATTTCCCTTCCTCTCTTCTGGGCAAGGCATCTGCCACTACATTGTCCAGTCCTTTTCTATATTATATTTCATAATCTAGCCCCATAAATTTAGTGAGCATTTATGCTGTAATGGGGTAGCGATCCTTTGTTCCAACAGGTATTTCAATTACCGATGATCTGTTTTAATCATAAAGTGGTGCCCTTCTAAATAATGTCTCTACTTCATCACTCCAGTCACTAAAGCCAACAATTCTTTCTCATATATTGACATCCCAAGGTTCCTTTGTCCCAAGGACTTATTGATTTAAGACAACGGCCTCCTATTCTATATCAGAACAGCCCATATTCCTCCATAGCAGGCATTATATTCTATGATGAAAGGCTGGATGAAATCTGGTAAAGCAGGTACATAGGTCGTACTCATAGCCACCTTAAGGTTGTTAAAAGTTGTCTCAGCTACTCTAGACCATAGGAAATTGTCCTTCTTTAAGAGCTCAGTTAATGGTTTTGCCAAAGTTCCATATCATTTCACAAATTTTCTGTAATAGTCAGTTAACCCCAAAAACCCTCTTAACTGCTTAAGGTTAGCTGGTGAAGGCCATGATTGCATAGCTTTAACTTTTTTGGATCTGCTAAGACTCATTGCTGATCAATTATGTGCCCCAAGTATTCTACCTTAGTTTGCCCAAAACTGCATTTGCTAAATTTAGCATATAGCTGATGTTGTCAGAGTAACAGCAATACACTCCCTAAGTGTTCTATGTGACTTGCTATGTCCTTACTATATACTAGGATGTCATCAAAAAATACCAAGACATACCTCATTAATTGATCCATAAAGATCTCATCCATCAACCCTTGAAATGTACCTGGTGCATTTGTCAACCCAAATGGCATTACTTTAAATTCATATAAGCCATGATGAGTTTTAAATGATGTTTTGTACACATCATCTGTGTTCACCCTTATCTGATGGTAGCCAGTCCTGAGATCTATTTTAGAGAAATACTTAGCACCATTCAACTCATCAATCAATTCATCAATAAGTGGCATAGGTATTTGTCCTTCACAGTCAAGTTGTTGAGTTGTCTATAGTCTACACAAAATCTCCAGCTATCATCCTTTTTCTTTACCAACAACACTAGAGAAGCAAATAGACTATTGCTAGTCTGGACAAGTCCAGAAGACAACATCTCCTTCACCAATTTTTCTACCTTAGTCTTTTGGATGAATGGACATCTATAAGGTCTGATTTTGAAGGTTGTAGCCCCTTGAATAGAATATGATGGTCATGGGATCTAGCTAGTGGCAGACCCTTAGGTTCTTCAAATACATCACTAAAATCAGATATGAAGGGCTTTAGTTCTTCTGGAATTTATGTCAAGTCATCTTCTAAGATTGCATACAACTGCCCGTTACTCTATATGCGTGTTTAACCATCAGGGTTTTCATTTTTGTTCTAGTAATCATTTCAAAACTGCTGTTAGGGACCTCACTACTCAATGTCACCTGACTTTCCTCACTAATAAAGTTGGTGCATCCTAGATTAAAATCAAAGGTTACTGGCCCAAATTGGCTAAGCCAATTAAGCCCTAACACCATGTCACTTCCTCCCAATTTAAGTGATCTAAGTTTAAACTGAAACTCCATACCTTGCATTTGCCAACTCACTGGAGGCAACACTAATATACTCTCCAATTTCTGGCCATTGGCCATAGTTACCATCAATGGATTGGACTGATTGTTATGGTACCCCAAGGATTTAATCAGCCCCTCATCAATGAAGCTATTAGTACTCCCACTATCTATCAAAATAGATATCTTACTATCTTTAATCTTTCCTAGTATCCTGATAGTTTTGTACTGGTCACTTCCTATCAAGGCATCAAGAGATATTTGCATGATCTCTTTCTTTTCCTTCTTATCAATTCCATCCTTGTCTTCCTCCTCATTATCGCTATCATCTTCCTTCTTCTCTTCATCAACAACCATGTAATTCAACATCCTGTTCTTACATACATGTCCTAGTGTGTATTTTTCATCGCACCTAAAACAAAGTCCCAAAGATCTTTTGGTTTGTATATCAGTAGGGGTAATGGTTTTGTATGGTAAGTGTGGTGATCTTTTTGGATGTGGTTGCAGAGATTTTTGAGGGTCAAATGAATTTTTGGGGTTGGAGATAAATCTGTTGGGTTTTTGGGTTTTATTCAAGGCTAAAATGGTGGTCTCTTGTAGTAGGGCTATTTCAAAGGCTTATGTTAATATTGTAGGTTTAATCATCTTCACCATGGACTTAATCTCTCCCTTTAACCCACTGGTAAACACACTAATATAGTAAGAGGCATGTAGGTTGGGTAGTGATTGCATAGTTTGGACTTTAAGATCCTTAAACCTCTCCATGTACTCAGCTGCTCCTTCATACTGCCTAATCTTACAGAATGTCTCTACCACCTCTTTTCCAGTAGTTTCAGCAAACCTTCTACATATCTAAGTTGTTAGTATAGTCTAATTTGCATTTGGGTTACTAGATAGAAACCCATGGAACCATATCAGCCCTACCCTTCAAATACATCTCAACTATACCCACCTTTAACTCCTCAGGTACTTGGTGAAATTGGAAGTATTTGTTGGATTTCCTCACCCATTCTCTCGGGTTGTCCCCTCCAAAAACTGAAAAATCAATTTTAGGTAATTTAGTGTAGCCCTCTCCTCATTAAATCCTCTCTAATTAGGGGCATTTCTGATCCACATATCACTATCTTGTACCTCAGTCCCACTACTAGCACCGTCAACCTACTTATTCCTCTAGTCATTTTGAACCACATTAAGCCTAGCCATCATAGCTACTAGGGATTCATATTTAGAGTTCATATCTTGCAACATTTCATCTACTCTATCTTGTTTACAATACATACTTGTCAGCGATTTTATATCTCTAATAATTCCGCAAGTGCACGGATCGCTCAAGTAGTAAAATGGATTTTGAGTCCAAGTATCGATCCCACGAGGATTTAGATAATTCAGTTCAATTACAATAACCTTAACCGAATCTATTGAACTTTGGATGATTTTGTTGTTTAAGAACTAATAAGAATTTGAACTAAAAACAATAAACTAATTATAAATCAAATAACTAAAAATTAGATCAATAAAGATTACTTTAAAATTGAGAAAGAAGAGTACTAGAATCCCGAATCCGTTTATAATCGTTAATTCCTCTATCTTGATTCTTGGTCTTGACAAATTACATCAGTTATGAAGATCAATATCCCTAGATTGTTCAACAGTTTCTTTCGAATAAAGCTAAACCTATTCATATGCATGACTCGACTATATTTCTATGACGAATGCGAATACAAATGAAAGCATTAAATTTTTATGGATAATTAAAGATCACCTAAAGCATAGCGGTATATTTCTATCCCCTATCGGACTTTAAGATAAGTAAAATAGCGTCTAGCATGCTTTCGATCTTTCGACAGTAAAACAAACCACAACAATCATACAATTATTGCGCATATAATTGTAGATTCATATAAATCAAAATTAATTATTCAAAACTATCATGAAATAAATTGTCAAAAATCAAGTCTCAAGATGGAAGAATTTAGATTACAAACTTCATCGTAATCCTAGCACAAAATAAACTAGCCTAACATACTAATAATAAGAGAAGAAAGAGAAGAAGAAACTATGGAATTCATAACCCGGAACGAAGAAATCTTGAGCGAGAAGAAATCTTGATCTTGATCTTGATCTTCGTTCTTGGATAGATGAATCTTGGTCTTCCGTTTTGTGTTTCTTGTAATGTTCTCTTCCCCCAAAACTCAACAAAAAAAAACGACCTTTGATATGAGTTAATAACTCATATATATACTTACCTAATTGTGCCCTAGAAGATCCCAAAAATTCATTAAAATCGTGTCCCAAAGGTTTCCTAAGTGTATCAGGACTCAAAAAGGAAAGAAAATTACGTTTCTGCCGAAAATACACTGGGCTATCGCCCAGTGCAAACCCGGACGATCGCCCAGGCATGATGTTTTACATTCTGCTGTTGGCTGAAGGTGTTGGGCGATCGCCCAGATTTAAGCCTGGGCGATCGCCCAGCTTACACTGTTTCTCTGCGGCTGTTTTCAAATGGCCATAACTTCTTGTAGGAAACTCCAAATTGAGATCCGTAAAAGTGTTGGACTCGTAATTCAATTATCTTTCCAATGATGTATCATTTGTATTTTTTAGATTTCTATATCAAAAGTTGTACTCGAATTTCCCCACATGTTGCTGTAGGTAGTTTCTCAATTCGGTTTTTTAGCTTTCTGGTGTTTGATCCATTGATTCAACTCTTCATTGTCACTCCAAAACACCTTAAACTTATTGATTTTATCTTCTTCCTCATGCTCCAATGTTTGGCTCTTAATATTCACTTCAAAAACTCCATTTACTTGTCAAATTCACCAAGTTGTTGCTCTTTCCGTCCATTCTTCTCCAATTGCTCTTAAACAGGTCCAAAACTGAAATATAAAGATTAAAACACAAAATTAAGTAATAATTCAATAAAATGACGGAATAAAAGCTTAGTTTAAAGGTCCGAATAAGTGCACAAAATGCACTTATCAAACACCCCAAACTAAACTTTTGTTAGTCCTCGAACAAAAATAAAATAAACTAGAACTTTAAACTAAGCTAAAAGAGTTAACAGAATGTAGTTAGTGTTAAATTTCTTACCAAATGCCTCAAGTTTGAAAAATAAAGTAACACGTTTAGAAAGAGATCAAACAACACAAAATATTTTCACTTATCCAATGCTCGACCCTTTAGTGAGTGTGTGATTAGCCAAAAGTTGAACTTATACATGTACTAGACCACGACCAATATTGTGTTGTTGATATTTTTACAACCCCGAACCCTTTGTAGTCATTTATTCCTTACACCTCTCGTAAATTACACACTTCTTATGCTTTTCTCTCAAATCCCGAGGTGTTCTAGCAAATTTGGTTCCTATTGATCAACACAATGCTTTTTCTTTTCAAATAAAGTGATAAAAATTAAAACTTGTATTCTTAGAACTAGGATGGTGAGTGATTTCTAAATTCTCATCTTCAGTCTCTTAGGTTCTAATCTAGCAATCCTTACCGAGCACTTTAACTTCTTTTATTTTATTCAACCAATATATATGATCTTACATCTTGTGCAATACTTCTCTCTTACTAGCTTTCTATGTGACTCTTGTAGCAAGCTTTGGGCCGATGACTCCCAAGTCAGATGACCATAGGGCACCAGGTTTTGAAATACCCTAACAGGCTTAATTGCTCGAGTCCCACAGGCTATAAGAGAAGTGAAGATGTAATTTTTCTTTTTCTTTTTTTTTTTGACTCATGTAACGAGCTTTGAGCCGATGACTCCCAAGTCAGATGACTTTAGGGTATCAGGTTTTAAAATACCCTAACATGCTTAATTGCTCGAGTCAGATATTTTATTTTATTTTTTTATTTTATTTTATTTTTTCAGCAAAGTGGTGGTAGTGCTCGATTGATTCCTTGACTACAACCTATTCAACCAAAGATGAGATCCGAAAACCCAAACCATCAAAATTCCACGAAAACATGTACTAACTTTAACACCCCAAACCTGTTCTCAAAACAGTTTGGTTACTAATCTAAAGATTGAGGAACGAGAATTTTTTTTTTATAATGATCTAAGTCAATAATATCAACACATACACTCAAGTCATGTTTCCAATAAGTGATAAGTCAACAAAGGGCCACGTGCTTCAAATCTAGTCTAGTATGGATAAGTATTCGAGATAAAAGCATGTGTTCAAGTGTTGTCCAATATTCTACTAAAAATGTACTCAACTTCAAACAAATCTCATCATTGGCGAAGAAGATATTCAACAACGACTAATTTTTTTTTTTTTTTTTGAAAGACGAAAAAATAAATTTTTTTTTTTTAAAAAAAATTGGCAATTATATAGACATGAATAATAAACAAATTCAAAATAATGAAGTATTCTGATACTTAACCCACCCCCAAACTAAAACATTACATTGTCCCCAATGTAATAACAAAATAAAGCAAATAGAGGAGGAAAAAGGTCAGTTACTTCCCAGAGATAGATATGAAGAAGATGGATCTGGCTGGCTGAAGGTCCGGTTGAAGTGGAATCAGATATGGAGCTGGGACTCTTGCAAAGTGGGACATCCTGCGATTGACATAGTGAAGCTTTTTAAGGGTATTAAATAATAAATAAATAAAACTAATAAATTAATTAAACTGATTAAAACTACTATAACATAAAGCAAGTAAATAAAAGGATTAGAAAATGGGTTGCCTCCCATTAAGCGCTTATTTATAGTCATTAGCTTGACTTATTGTCTGATTGCTCACGGCACTCTAAATAGTGCTTTTGAGGACTTGCTTTGCTTGCATCTATTGACTTTGCGCCATTTTTCATTTATCCTCAAAATTTTGAATTTGTGATCCCCATAAAAATAAGATTTTAGTGTAGCACATTGCTCGAACACAACCACGAAAAATTTCAACTTCTTCATCGACCTTGATCACAAAATCAATTTTAGAAGAGATAGAAGAGTTGGAGAATTGCTTGTCTAACTCGTGCTTTTGTAATCTCGAGGAAGTGGGATCGGAGGCTCATATGGTTTGATAGGAACGGTGAGACGTAATCATGGTGTATCTCGAACTCCCTTTAATATCGATGTCCGCTCGATCTTTTCACATGCTCCTCATCGATGGACGGTATCTTTTCTTTATTTGCAACCGCATCTTTACATGGATTTCTAGTAATAGAACTTCACTTTTGGTAGTAACAATTTGTAACACTTTCATTGGGATTCACCTCTGCATTAATTGGCAAAGTACACGTGCTCTGCACGATAAAGCAATTGCCATCGACCCATTTGTGTCTCAAGATTCTTGATTGCGGGGCCTTGATTTTGAATATTAACGCCTTGATTTTGAATATTAGTATCATCTTGTGCATGAACTGTTCGGTTCTCTCTATGAATTTATCAGTTTTCTCGATAAATTTATTGATTGAGTCTTCTAATGATGTACTCTTTTCTGGCTGCTGAAACTGTGGTATGAAATTATTCTGATTATCTTTCCAAGAGAAATTTGGATGGTTTCGCCACCCTGGATTATATGTGTTGGAGTACGGGTTATTTTGTTGGCGCTGACCACCTTGAATGTAATCGACCTGTTCAGGCTGTAGTGATAGAATAGGACATTCTGATGTGTAGTGATTTGCCCCACACTCTTCACAAGTTGATTTCTTCATTTGCATCACATGGACTGATTGTAACATGTTCTCCACTTTGTGTGCCAAAGAATTTATTTTTGCAGATAGCACCGTGATAATGTCTACTTCTTCATTAATCTCTTTAGCCTGCTGCATTGCGATAAAATCTCCAACGAGCATGTTGTCTTCATCAATCTCAGAAATTGCGTCATATCTCATGACATTAGCCTGCTGCATTGCGATAAAATCTCCAACGAGCATGTTATCCTCATCAATGCTAGATTGGCTCTGGATGATCCGTAGAGTCAAAAAGTCTCCAACTAGCATATTGTCTTCATTGATCTCCTGGTATTTCATCTTGTGTTGTGGTCTGAAAAAAAAGACAAATTGAAACTGAAATAAACTAAAAATAATAATAATAAAAATTAAATAAATAAAGTTCGAATTAGTGCCAATATAACTGAAAAGAACTAAAACTAAATCCCCGGCAACGGCGCCAAAAACTTGTCAGCGATTTTATATCTCTAATAATTCCGCAAGTGCACGGATCGCTCAAGTAGTAAAATGGATTTTGAGTCCAAGTATCGATCCCACGAGGATTTAGATAATTCAGTTCAATTACAATAACCTTAACCGAATCTATTGAACTTTGGATGATTTTGTTGTTTAAGAACTAATAAGAATTTGAACTAAAAACAATAAACTAATTATAAATCAAATAACTAAAAATTAGATCAATAAAGATTACTTTAAAATTGAGAAAGAAGAGTACTAGAATCCCGAATCCGTTTATAATCGTTAATTCCTCTATCTTGATTCTTGGTCTTGACAAATTACATCGATTATGAAGATCAATATCCCTAGATTGTTCAACAGCTTTCTTTCGAATAAAGCTAAACCTATTCATATGCATGACTCGACTATATTTCTATGACGAATGCGAATACAAATGAAAGCATTAAATTTTTATGGATAATTAAAGATCACCTAAAGCATAGCGGTATATTTCTATCCCCTATCGGACTTTAAGATAAGTAAAATAGCGTCTAGCATGCTTTCGATCTTTCGACAGTAAAACACACCACAACAATCATACAATTATTGCGCATATAATTGTAGATTCATATAAATCAAAATTAATTATTCAAAACTATCATGAAATAAATTGTCAAAAATCAAGTCAAATCTTGAGCGAGAAGAAATCTTGATCTTGATCTTGATCTTCGTTCTTGGATAGATGAATCTTGGTCTTCCGTTTTGTGTTTCTTGTAATGTTCTCTTCCCCAAAACTCAACAAAAAAAGCGACCTTTGATAAGAGTTAATAACTCATATATATACTTACCTAATTGTGCCTAGAAGATCCCAAAATTCATTAAAATCGTGTCCCAAAGGTTTCCTAAGTGTATCGGGACTCAAAAGGAAAGAAAATTACGTTTACGCCGAAAATACACTGGCTATCACCCAGTGCAAACCCGGACGATCGCCCGGGCATGATGTTTTACATTCTGCTGTTGGCTGAAGGTGTTGGGCGATCGCCCAGATTTAAGCCTGGGCGATCGCCCAGCTTACACTTTTTCCTCTCTACGGCTGTTTTCAAATGGCCATAACTTCTTGTAGGAAACTCCAAATTGAGATCCGTAAAAGTGTTGGACTCGTAATTAAATTATCTTTCCAATGATGTATCATTTGTATTTTTAGATTTCTATATCAAAAGTTGTACTCGAATTTCCCCACATGTTGTTTGTAGGTAGTTTCTCAATTCGGTTTTTTAGCTTTTACGGTGTTTGATCCATTGATTCAACTCTTCATTGTCACTCCAAAACACCTTAAACTTATTGATTTTATCTTCTTCCTCATGCTCCAATGTTTGGCTCTTAATATTCACTTCAAAAACTCCATTTACTTGTCAAATTCACCAAGTTGTTGCTCTTCCCATCCATTCTTCTCCAATTGCTCTTAAACAGGTCCAAAACTGAAATATAAAGATTAAAACACAAAATTAAGTAATAATTCAATAAAATGACGGAATAAAAGCTTAGTTTAAAGGTCCGAATAAGTGCACAAAATGCACTTATCAATACTCTTGAGAACTTTATCAGAAGAATCAATCTTACCAGCCAAGGTGGAATAAGCAAGACCCAAGTCAC
Source organism: Forsythia suspensa (assembly GCA_023638005.1). NCBI lineage: Eukaryota > Viridiplantae > Streptophyta > Magnoliopsida > Lamiales > Oleaceae > Forsythia > Forsythia suspensa. Next base: position 27,570,400 of record CM042666.1, on the reverse strand, counting down.
TGAGGTCATTGTCCATCTTCCTAAGGTGCTCCTCAGTCGCCTTTTATATGGTTTCCACGATTGAGTCTCCAAAAATCTTTACATCCTCTACAACAAAAAGTGTCTATAGCGGCGACACCAATTGCGACGACACCAAGTCGTCTCTATTGATTCTATACAATAGAGACGACAAAGAAATGTCGTCGCCACATATGCAAAACTTATAGCGACGACATGTCGTCGCTATAGATTATTAGTCGTCGCTATTAAATAGAATCTATAATGACGTCTTTCAATGTCGTCGCCAATTAGTTTAAGAAACAGCAGGAATAAATAGCGGCATTTTGATGCTAAAATAGCGACGACATATGTCGTCGTAATTGAATTGCTGATGATGTTGTCAGTTACTTGAATCATGGTTTTTCTTGTAAAATGCGATGAGATCTATAGCAACGAATGTAAGTTATTAATTTCCTCGTAAAATGGGAAGGATCCTGTAGCGACGACCGTTACATATAGCGACGACAAATGTCGCGGCTATAGAGTCTTCTTTTTCTTCTCCCCATCTCCGCATTTCTATATTGCAGGCTAAACGAAAAAAAATTTCTTCTCCATCTCTGCATCTTCACGGTCAATTGCAATTCTATTATTTTCTTTCATAATCATCTTCTTTACATTTTATTTCTTCATCTCCATTTATTATCTTTACTGTATTTGTAAGAATATAGTATTTTTCAAGTATAGATATTGATAAAAGTTGAACAACAATTAGAAATCGTACAAAATCAGAACAGTTTGCAAGCATTTATAAACATGGCGAGGCCATACGTTAATAACAGGGGAATGATTAAATGTCTGTGCAAAAAATATTTAAATGGTCTCACACATCCATTGAAAATTGTCGAGGCTCACATATTTCGTAATGGTTTTGCAGAGAGTTATGTCACCTGGATATATCATGGCGAGATCGATGTTCATACTGCGAATGTGTATAGATAGAATGAGCGAGTTGGTGTGGAGGATGAGATGATAGATGTCATAGACGACGTACCTGGTGATGAGCATGCAGGTACAAGCACCGATAGTTACTATGAGGAATTGTTTTAGGCTTTCCATTCAGAACTATACCCGGGAGTTTCATCATTTTCATCCCTAAATTTTTTAGTCAAGTTGATGCATATTAAGGTTATGAACAAATGGACAAACAAGTCTGTCGATGAACTTTTGAAATTATCGAAGTTAGCATTCCCAAACATGAACTTGGTTGACTTTCACTACGAAGCTAAGAAGTCGATGACGAAGCTTAGTTTAGATTACAAATCTATTCATGCCTGCAAGAATGAATGTGCACTATTTTGGGGTGAATATGCTGATAGATTTGCCAAGAAAGTGGTTGGGTGCACACTTCTAAAAAGTGAACAGGAAGAATATTCTGCATAAGGTGTTGCGATATTTTCTCTTAGCCTCTAGACTAAAACGTATGTTTGCGACAAAGGATACTGCAAAACTCATGAGGTGGCACAGTATAGGAAGGTCTAGGGACGATGATGAAATACAGCATCCCGTTGATGGAAAGGCATGGTAGGATTTTGACATGAAACATCCACTGTTCGTAAGTGAGATCAAGAATGTCAGGTTAGGCTTGGCCGCAGATGGATTCAATCCATTCGGTAACATGAGTCTGTCAGACAAAGATGTGGCGATGGTTGTAACAGTTTACAACTTGCCACCATGGTTATGCATGAAGCCCGAATACCTCATGCTTACTTTATTGATATCTGGTCCTAAAGCACCGGATTAGGACATTGATGTATTTTTACGACCATTAGTAGACGAGTTGAAGGCGTTGTGGGCCGATGGAATTGACACTGGTGACGGTGGAACCAACAACATGTCGGTATTCAGACTACGTGCGGCGTTATTGTGGATCGTTAACGATTTTCCAAATAAAAAGTAGTTTGTCGGGTTGGAGTGGTCAAGAGTACAAGGCATGTCCTACGTGCAAAGAAGATACTCCTTTAGTCTGTGTGATAGGTAAGACAGCTTATGTGGGTCACCGTCGGTTCCTGCCATCCAAGCATCATTTTCGGAGCAATTTAGACTTCGATGGGAGGACAGAGAGGCGACCACCTCTGTGTCGGTTAACACCTACAGACATTTTAGCACAGTTAAGCCGTGTCAGATATAGAAGTCCAGGAAAGCACCCTAAGTATAGTGGTGCTACAATTTGGAGAAGTGATGAGTAGCTAAATTAGAGAAAAAAGAGCATTTTCTATGAGTTGCCGTATTGGACTTCTACAGAGCTCAAACATAACATCGATGTCATGCATGTAGAGAAGAATGTTTGTGATCGCTTGCTCGGCACAATTATGGACGATCTATTCAAATCAAAAGACACAGTCAATGCGAGGCGCGGTCTGATGCAATTAGGGATCAAAAGGGAGTTGCACTTGTATCAGAACGAGAATAGGTGGATGAAGCCTGCCACATGTTACACCTTCAAATCGTAAGAAGTTTTGTAAATTTATCCGACCGGTTGAGTTTCCGGATGGCTTCGCTTCTAATCTTCGAAGAATATTGCTCCTAATGATGTACCGTATTATCGGGTTGAAGTCACATGATTGCCATATTATCATGCAACGATTATTGCCAGTCGGATGTCGGGCGTTCTTGAATAAAACAATTTCCACAGCAATTATTGAACTGTTCACGTTCTTCAGAAAGTTTTGTGCAAGAACACTAAAGGTTAGCGACATGATAGTTTCCACGATCACCGGTACTCATTCTCTGTAAGTTGGAATGGATATTTTCGCCAGCCTCCTTCGACATCATGATTCGCCTTGTAATGCATTTACCGGAAGAGACAATTCTTGGAGGTCCGGTGTACATGAGATGGATGTATCCATTCGAGCGATACCTAAAAAATTGAAGGGTTACGTCGTAAATCGAGCTCAGCCTGAGGGATCAATAGCTAAAGGGTATGTTGTTGACGAGGCATTGACTTTTTGTTCTAGGTACTTCGAGGACATAGGGACAAGGTTCGACCGACCAGACAGAAACTAGGATGCTAGTGTTCCACATACACAACTTTCTGTTTTTCAGTCGTAGTGTCACCCACTTGGAAAGCAGTCACCAACGACGTTTCCTACTCAAGTTCGAAATCAAGTGATTTTTTACGTCCTGAACAACTGTTATGAAGTTGAGCCATTCTTGCAGTAAGACGACGTTAATTCCCGATTATTATTCTTTTATCTTGAATAAACTTTATCATTTGAAATGAACTAATAAACTTTGATCTTCCATACTTTGTTCGAGAGAACATAGGCGGAACTTCTTGAACAATAGTCATCCAAACATCGAACTAGTGCACAAAAGAGACTTTCACGGTTGGTTCTACGAGAAAGGTAAACGAACATCGACCAATAAAATTGCAAGATTTCAACATAATTTCTTTCAATAATCGAGAATAATTCTTATCCTGCTGCAACTATATGCAATGCGCCAAAGCCACAACTATCAAGTTTCTCATGAGTTATTTGCGTTGGCGATGGATGTTACCAAAGAGAGTTATGTCATACACGCTTTGTGTTGTCAAAGGAGTTCGGTTCGACATATGATCATGATATTTGAAGAAAATCTCGAAACGATGGTGTGTCCGTCCTGTGGACCGGGGTGAGGTTTACTACGGGCAGCTGCAAGATATACTAGAGCTACGGATAGATCAAACTTTCGGTTTATCTTACGATGCAAGTGGTTTAGGTGTGATGGGAGATGGATGGTAAATCGAGAATAACATTATCGATATTGACATCGATCAGCGGGCGTTCAAGGATGATCGGTTCATACTTGCGAGCCAAGTACAACAAGTGTTCTACATTGAAGATCCATCTCGTGGTCCGAATCAAGTAGTAATACAAATTGTACATCACGAGAGCACGTGGGACACGAGAGAAGCTAACATCACGAGAGATTGGCCTGCTCCACAATAACTACTCTTCCGATTTATCTCTAGTCGTTGATCTTGAAAACATAGAGCACGTATCCTTACACTGGAATGATGATGAAGTTGATGAGATAGAAGCATCAGTTATCAGGAGAGCCTCGTCTCATACTGCAGGAGAAACTTCGTTTATAAACGGCGATGATGTGGAAGACGATACAAATACGTAATACGAGGATGACGAAAACATCGAGTGAAATCAATATGGACGACGTTGATGATGATGAGAATCAATCGTATCATAATAGTGAATCGATTGAAATGTTATTGTGCGTCACTAAATTTTATGAAATAAATTTATAAAAAGCATGTTCTTGTTGTTGTTCTTGCTTTCGGCTTGAATGTTTTTCGTTCATACTATCATTGCTATTGGTCAAAACGCGAGTTTGGATGAAGTTTTAATATTTGTGGACGTGAATATAGGACAAAAAGGATTGCAATTGTACAAAAACATGCTCTTTGAGACCTATATATCTAACATTGTAAAATTTGAAGGACTTATGTTGCAAATAAAATTGGATGAAATTAAAATAAAATGAAAAATATGAGGACCCAAATAAAAATGTTTAAAGTTGAAGGACCTAACTGCAAATAATATATAGAGACGACATTTATAGCGACGACATGTCGTCGCTATAAAGTGAAAATTGGGCACCATTATTTAGGTGCGTGCTCCGAAAAAATTAAGTGCGTGTCGCCGTTAAAAAGTAATAGCGACGACAATATATGTCGTCGCTATAGATTTGACCCTTAAAATTCACGCGTCAGACATTCTTCTTCCCCATTTCTCATTTCTTCTCTTTTTTTTTTCCAGTTTGTCATCCACCGTCTGGCCAGAAGGTTGAAGCTAGCACTCCATCCGCTCGGTTGAGGGCTGCACTCCACGACCTTCTTCTCCAAGATCCATCTCGATTAAGGTTGGCCTTGAACCTGAAATTGTAGCTTAAATGTCACGGTTTTTTTTTTCAATTTTTAAGTTCATTCGACTTTGAATTTTTTTAATTATCATATATATTTTAGGTTCATTCGATGTTGAAACTAGCATTAACGATTTTGCATTCATATTACTTAATTTGGGGGACTAAATTTGTGGTATTTTTTTATGATTTTATGAAGAACAGTGGACTGAATTTTTAGGGACTGATTGCCAGTAGTTTAGGGACTACATTTATGAAGTTTAAGGACTGAATGCAAGTAGTTTAGGGACCAATTTTTGGGATCGAAATTATGAAGTTTTAGGGATGATTTTGGACCGACCGATTTTGCTTTTATGAAGTTTTAGGGACCGATTTTGCTTGATGAAGTTGTAGGGATGATTTTACTTTTTCAAAGTTTAGGGACTTATTTGCAATAAAATAAGTTTAGCGAACAATTTGAATTAAAATATAATCAATTCAAAATTTCACATAGATTCAAAGTTTAGGGACTTATTTGCAATAAAATAAGTTTAGGGACCAATTTGAAATAAAATATAATAAATTCAAATTTTCACATAAATTTAAAGTTTATGGACTTTTTGAAATAAAATTCAAAGTTTAGGGACCAATTCAAGAATAAAATATAATAAATTCAAATTTTCACATAAATTCAAAGTTTAGGGACTTAGTTGCAATAAAATAAGTTTAGAGACTAATTTGAAATAAAATATAATAAATTCAAATTTTTACATAAATTCAAAGTTTAGGGACTTATTTGCAATAAAATAAGTTTAGGGACCAATTTGAAATAAAATATAATAAATTCAAATTTTCACATAAATTCAAAGTTTAAGGACCAATTCTTCAACAACTTCAAACTTGTTTGAAACTATGACCAAATTCAAAGTTCAGAGACATATTTGAAATAAAATAAAATTTTTATGGATCTATTTACAATAAAGTCAAAGTATAGGGATATATTTGAAATGAACAGTTCTATTAGGGACCTACTTATAACAAAATTAAAACGTATTAGAAATTACGATAACATTCAAATTGTAAGGACCTATTTGACATAGGAATAAGTTGATGGACCAATTAATCAACAAATTGAAACTTATTAGAAATGAAGAAAAAATTTAAAGTTGAGGGACATATTAGATATAAATTAAAAGTTTAAGGACCAATTCATCAACATCTTCAAACTTATTAGATACTACGTAAAATGTCAAAGTTCAAGGACCTATTTGAAATAAAATAAAAGTTTAGGGACAACTTTGAAATATAGTCACAGTTGATGACCCTATTTACAATAAAGTAGAAGTGGAAGGACCAATTCATCATCAACTTCAAACTTATTAGAAACTTTGAAAACCTTCGAACATCGGGGACCTATTTGAAATAAAGAAAAAAGTTTATTAGGATCAATTTCACTAAATGTAGGGACCTATTCTACACTCATTGATGTTCGCAATTATTTCATGTGTTAGTGTGGCTGACGTGATGTCGCACGGAGGTGATAGTGCAGGAGATCCTCCACAGCAGCCATCTCATCGGCTCACTTCAGCCTGCGAGTCTGGTAATACTTTTCGTTCAAATTGTAATTATTTATTATTTTATACATATTGTTGAAAATCGTATGATAAATACAATTTCCAATTTTTTCATTTCCAGTGCCTCCGCTAAAGCGACGGGGTATCTCTCGAGGCATCAACTTTGAGATGGTTTGGCAGGCTAACGGGAATATGCCACTTCCTATCGCGTTCGACAATATCGAGCGCACAATGCAGCCGATAGGGAATAACGCGAAGTACTTCACGCGCTTGGTTGGGAACCAAGTGAGATTCATTGTGCCTCCGTACTACCCTTCATGGACAGAGGTTCCGAGGAGCAAGCGGGCATGGTTACGTAGCATTATCGATGTATGAACTTAAAGTAGTTTTGTTATTAGTACACTTAATAAATAATTGTTCCACGACTTCTACATTAACGTAATTTTTTTTCTCTTGCGAGCTACTTCAATCTGCGGGCGATCGGTCGCCCGGACGAGTACCGAAAGCGATATGTGCATCAGAGATCGTCTGGCGACCGATCGTTATTGCGATTATAAAACTCAAAGCACTTAAAAGTGCATGGACCGAGCACTATACGGCGAGATGTCCGCCGAGGGCCCAGCATGCATTGACTTCTTCACCAATCTTACTTTCGTGGTACGTATTGTTTACTTATTTTTTACGTTATTTTATATACTTTTTTAACTATTGCATTTTTTGCTAATCAATTATATGTTATATCTTCAGGAACGGTCTTCCAAAAATAAGGCCAATCGGAGTAAGGCAAAATACCCGAGCGTGCAAGGGTTGAAGAGCTTCTCTGCCACGTGTTACGATGATGTACAACATATAAATTTTCAATATCATTATACAAATCTTCATTACATTACATAAAAATGTCTGCTAACTACATTTCACGTTTAAATTGTCGTAGCGAGACCTCGAGACCCAGTAGTGGCCGGGGATTATTGAATCGTTCCGGACGTTTCACACCTTCCGGGATGGAAATTGGGTGAATAAGTAGGCGGCTGGTGACTATGTGAGAATTTTTAAATTATGTTAATATAATTTTATCTGACATGATATTATTATTTATTATTATTTTTTCACTAAACAGGATAAACTTGTTGAGTTGAGAGAGACTCAACATACACAGGTCGCCTCCAGTGGCGCGTCGTTAGACGAGCGTGCTATTGCAAAGGAGGTTCTCGGAAAACGACGAGGTCACGTCCGTGGGGTTGGCCGGGTTCCGAAGGGCACCTCTCCCTCACTAGATTCGATCGCTCCATCATTTGCCCCACAAGGAACTTTCCATCGGTTTTTGAGACTCCCGAATAACGATCCTCGGTTTGCCATGTACGAGGATCGGCTACACCAAATGCAAATATGAAATTGAGATTTTGAAAAGTAGAATACTAGTTGTGCCTCACGGAGAGGAGAACGGAGACGGGGGACGAGGGAGGATGGTCAAGGGATTTTAAAATTTTTATACATTATTTCTATTATTTGGAAACATTGTCGTCGTTTTTTAAAAATTCAAAAAATTAGTTTGTCATTATGTCGCTATATGAGAAAAGAACGTATGGCGTTTTAGTCGTTGCTATATGAGAAGGACGTATGGCGACGAGATAATAGCGACGTATTTCACGTCGTTATTATTTCGTATAACAGCGACGACGTTGGCGATGACTTTGTCTTCCCTTTTTATCTGTTTTTGAGATATAGATCACGACAATGTTGCGACGAAGTTGTCGTCGCTATAGATTCAAATATATATAGCGACGACTTTATGTCGTCCCTAAATATCTAGAGACACTAATCTATTGCGGCGACATTGAGCGACAACTTTGTCGTCTCTAAAAATTTAAAAGGACGACTTTTGATGATTCAGCGACGACATATGTCGCCGCTATTGACCTCATTTCTTGTAGTGATCTCTGATACCACTTGTTATGGAACTTAGAAGAGTCACCCACAAAAACTAGCTAATGTGGTTAGAGAACCCAAGCTCATATAAACCATACAAAAGAAGCCCATACTTCCGATGTGGGATTCAAATTCTCATAAATCTCACTAGAAATCATGACAATTTATATATATCATCTTTAAAAAATTAACTTTCCTTGTCCAGATTGTTCCTAAAACAAATACACTTGTGAATATCTTTCACAACATAGAACTTTAACTTTCACAACAAAATTTTGTTTCTATATTGATGAATATCAATTTATATTTATAAATTTTTATGGTGTGTGTAAATTTTAATTATTTTTTTTTACTTCCAATTGGACTTTATTTTTTCAAGCTTATTCTTCAAAGTAACCAAAAAAGATATGTGACGAGAGTAAACAATCTGCCATGCTACTAATTTACAAATTTCAAAGTTAAACCAAATCTTAAGCACAAATTTGTCAACAATTCATTTTTTCTTTTAACTTCTTCAAATCCAAAGAAAGAAAGAAACGACTAACAACAAATAATAAATTAAGCCTCGTCCCAGTAAAAGAAAGAAATTAAACGATTAAATTGCAGAATTTTATTCTTTTTTAAAGTTACAATTGAGAGAGATGAAATCAATCTTATTAGATTTTCATTAAATCAAGCTCTATCCATGAGTTTATCTCCTTTACAGACAGGATTTTCCTTCATTAAAACAAGCCTAGCTGCAGTCTTGTAATTAAACTTGCATGCATGTGCCTCTGGATATCTATGCATCCCACAAAAACTTCCACCACATTTACAACCAAACCCTGTCAATCCAATCTTATTGTTACAAGATTTACATCTGTTTTTCACAATTGGAAGAGGATTAGTTTCATTACCAGGAAGTGGAAGTGCATTCGTTGAAACTGAAGGGATGGATGCGGAGGAGAAGAGGGTAGCAGTTGTTTTCTTGAAGCATGTTGTTTCTACAGATTTAGTTAACTTTTCTTTGAGAAAATCTTGATAGCACTTTGAACACAGACCATGATTTTGTAGGCTTCCATAGAATTCTTGACATCTGCTACAGAGTTGTAGAGTTTCTTGAGGGCAGCTTTGCATTTTATTCATCGGGGTATGTCTTCTTTTAGACGGTGGGAGCACTAGTTGACACGTCCGTACCAATCAACAGCTTTGATCTTCTGCGACTCTACAAGTCTTCTTCTAATATTTTGTGCGTGTTCTTTACTGCAGAGAATTTGTTTATTTATGGCTTTATACTGTGTATATTGCTATGGGAATTTATGATTAGTGGGGCAAAACGTATTTGTGAATGTATATATAGAGAGTTTAGGTTGATAGAATTAGGAAAGGAATGGGAATTATATTTATACATATGGCAACATGAATCAAGATAGGGGTCAAATTTATTATGGGTCTAGGATTGGGTTTCCTTTAGTAAAGGGTCAAGTTTTGATTGGGTTTCCTTTAGTAAAGGGACTAGGATTAACAACATGTGCATTAGATGTGTTAATTTAAAGGTAAATTCAAGATCGGTCACTGTTTTGGTACTTATGAACTCTAAAGTCATATGGTCAAAACTTAATTCAATTAAAGTCATATTTTAGAGCTAAAAAACCAACACACCCCTATTTATTGTGATACTGTTTTATTGTGATACTATTTTGTTGTGATAATGTTTTATTGTGATCTTGGTTTTGTATAATACTGTTTTATTGTAATACTGTTTTGTATGATATTGTTTTATCTATCATACTGTGTTATTTAGATAATGTAAATTTGTATATTTATACCATACTTTTATCTTTGATACTGTTTTATTATGACAATGTTTAAACCTATGATCTTATACTACTAATGGAATATTTTAAGAACAATATCATTACTTCAACCATTAAAACATCTTGTACTTAGTTTTATATATAATACTGTTTTGTCTATGTTACTGTTTTATATAGATAATGTACTATAGTACACGTATACTATGCTTTTATCTTTTTATATTGTTTTATTATGTTAATGTTTAACCTATGATACTGTTTTAATTTATGATAATGTTATTGAATGTAAACATTGTCAATGATCTTATACTACTAATGGAACATTTTAAGAACAATATAATTACTTCAACTAGTAAAACATTTTTGATATTGTAAATTTATGATAATGTTATTGAATGCAAACAGTATCAATGGTCTTGTACTATTAATAGAGTATTTTAAGAACAATATAATTACTTCAATCAGTAAAACAGATGTATGATACTGTTTTATTTAGATAAAGTGATATGATATACTTATACTATGTTTTTATCTTTGATATTGTTTTATTACGAAAATATTTTAACATATGATACTGTTATTTTATTGGGTTGTAGTTTGTGTATGTGATACTACTTTATTAAAATATTTTCATGTATGATACTAATATATTAAGATACATTTATCCGTGATACTGTTTTGACAAAAAAAAATTAAAGATTGTCATTTTAAGCTAAAGAGATGATTTCAAATGGCTAAAATCCATCGTATGCAGTGACAAAGTGACTGGTCTTGACTGGCTCGTCGAGACCATTTTGAAAACATATTATAATAAAAATTTTGAGCACGTATACGAATTCTATACAATTTCTGTTATGATTATATTTTGTGATATTGTTTTGTATAATAAAGTATCAAACAAGACATATGACTAACAACACAAAGAAATAATCTAATGGACAACTTAATACAATATCAAACTATACTCTAGTAATGATATTGAATCAATATATTTCACTTCTTTCTATTTTTTCCAATTCAATCAAATGGTGGAGTATTATCACATATCTTTGTTCCATATCTTCATTCTTTTTCACATACAATTCGATTCTTTTCAAAATCCAATTACTAACCAAACCATTTGTTTATGTGAAGCAAGTAAATGTGTACAACCCAATGTCTGCCTCTGCCTCAATATCCACCACCACTGTCGGCGAGACCAGAATTAAACCTTGAATGAATGTAATTTTGAACTTCTATTTCATTGCTTGCAATTAGAAAGTGGAATTCAACCAGAACAAAATATTTCCAACTAATTGATTCAAGTAAGAAACACCAGAAAATAAGAAACTAGAACCAAGTTTCTTATGGTAGACCTGACCCCAAAACCACTGGACCCGGACTTCACCATGGGTGGACCAGCTTCGGTCACCCTCGTCGCACCCATACATAGCCTCACGCATCAAATTCAGCCCCCGCGACAAAAAACAGCACCTAAATCGCGGCAGACCTAGGTTTAGCCCCTAGCGATGCCGTGACATCCTCCACCGAACACGTGACCACCGAACGCCATTTGTAGATATGGAAGAAGACGCCAAGGTTTGTGGAGGGTAATTTTAGAATTAATTTAAACTATTTTTGAAAGTATGAATCAATCACAATTTTGAAAAATGTTTTGACATAATTTGAAATAAGTCATGTACAAGTGATTTATATGCAATTTTTCGTTAATTTAACTATTAGTATTATATGTCAAATCGGGGTTAAATTTACCTCTCTATTATATTTGTTAGTAAGTTAGTTAAGTGCATTTATTATGGTCTTTTGTTAACTAATTTGCTAATTTTAGCTATCATTTTAACTAGTTGATGTGGTATTTAATTATTTTTTTCTTGTTCTAAATTAAATTGATTATGGTGGAGAAACTCCAAGAATAATATTCTTATTCAACAACCACTACTTTATTGAATAAAAAAAGACTCTTAAATACCAAAAACCTAGTTGAAATAAAACTCTAATCCATAATCGATAAGTAGATACAAAAAGATGAAAATATGCATGACAAACTAAATATTGTCATTTTAAGCTAACAAGACAACTTCAAACGGCTAAAATTCATTGTCAGTAATGGCAAAGCAATTAGTCTTGACCGGCTCGTTGAGACGATTCTGAAAACATATTATATTAGAAAATTTGAGCCCGTATGTGAAATCTATGCCCGTTTCTTTGAAAAATGACGATTACGATTCATTGCATCCAGTAAAACAAAGCTAGATCCTCTACGACATCATCCCCCAGAGGGTCAAGAAGATTCGGCCCCAAATCGTCAGCCACCTTGTCATGAGATGAACAGTCGCTCACATAAAGCACTAGATGTTTGACATTGAAAAAGTAAGAAGTACGAATATGACTCGGTAGCTTCAAGCGATACGCATTGGGATTAATTTTCTCCACAATTTCCAAAGGACCGATTTTGTAAGACGATAATTTGTTGTACTCATGATCCGAGAAATGGTCCTTCGTAAGGATGGCCCAAACATCATATGCATTCTTTTATTTGTTCATGGCACCCAACAGATTAGCATAAGTGGCCGAGTGTACCCGCTGTAGTCCCTAAATGAAGTCAATCGCATGCTCGTGAATACGGTTAGCAGTCGGCAAGGATAACAAATCCAATGGACCCCGGTGGTGAGTCGTCATCGGAAGATGGTGATGGTAATCTTTTCCTCATTCGTTTGCTTGTCATTTTTACTCGAGGCATTTTGACAAAAATCGGATTATGGTATTTAGGGTTCGGAAGACCGATTGAAAAATTAATATTAATGATTTAGTGGTTGAAAATTATGAATTTTTCGAATTTTGGATGTGGGTGAAATGGGTTTTGGATTATGAGTGAAAATTTTGAAGATTTTGAATTTAATTTATGAATGAGGAAGGATTTTAGGAGAGAATTATGAAATTTGAAACGGAAAATGAAAAATATAAAGGATTTCAAACTTAAAAAACTGATTTCTTGTCAAATCGATCGACCGTCTGAAAATACGGTCGATCGATTGAGCTAAGATTTAATGTAAAAATCCCTGGACAAACGGACGATCAAACGGTCAATCGTCTTAATTGAAACGGTTGTCTATTTTGTTTAAAGCCATGAACTACAACTAGGGATGGCAATAGAGCGGCTCCGGGACGGCCCTTTAACCCGCCAACCGCTCCGGTTAATTTTATTTTATTTTGTTAAAATGAAAAAAAAAAAAAAATACAAATATTTTAAATATTTGTACCAAACAAAACAAAAAAAAAATTATAAGATTTGGGTTGTGGTGTAGTAGTTAACGTTGGTAGTTTATAAGTTTCAACCCAGGTTTGATTCTTCTTTAGTCCATTTTTAGTGTAAATTATAACTTCTACTATATTTTATGATTTTTCAAAAAAAAATTGAGGAGGCGGGTCGGGGGGTTGGGCTACCTCAGACCCGTCCCGGGGTAGAATTTTTCTACCCAAACCCACCCCTATTACTCGGCGGGGGCAAGGGCGGGCGGGCGGCGGGCGCGGGTCCGATCACGTGGGGTTTTTGCCATCCCTAACTGCAACCCGCAAATCAGGAATGCAAATTTGTAAACCCTAAAATAGAAATCCATCCGAGAGTATAAAATATGGACACTACCCAACCTGAACCTTGATCACAACAGGTCCAAAAAACAGATCAGACGTATAGAGGTCACAGAAGGTGTCAAAGCCATGAACTGCAACGTGTAAATCTATCAATAAAAGTGTTGCTGACTCAAGGCATCGACCACTTTTTTAGAAGCACTAGACTTATGATTAATAACAAAGGTGAATTGTTGCAAATATGTTGTCCAAGAGGCATGGCGTGCAAACACATTATTCTGACTGGCGAAATGCTTCAACGCCTCATGGTTCGTTTATAAAACAAACTCCCACTGAAACAAATAATGACGCAAATGGCGAACTACCTCAACTACGGTATTTAATTCCACATTATATTTACTATATCGATCGTGCGCGCCTGCTAGTTTCTCACTAAAATAAGTAATTGGACGGCCTCCTTGGCTCAACACCGCTCCGATCCCAACCTTGGATACATCACAATGCAACTCGAAAGACATGGAAAAATCAAGAAGAACAAGGACCATGGCCGAAGTCAATTTCTACTTGATAAGATGAAAAGTCGAATCTGCACCCTCGAACCAGGCAAAGGTAGACTGTTTCAAACAATCAGTAATAAGGGTCAAAATGGAGCTAAAATGCGGGATAAAGTGTCGATAAAAAGAAGCCAGTCCATGAAAACTACGCACATCTGTGAGAGTGCGCGGAGTCGACCAATGCTAAATGGCCGCTACCTTACCATCATCAACTGCAATACCATGCCCCGAGATCTGATAACTTAAAAATAAAACCTAGGGAACGAGAAAAGTGCATTTACAAGGTGCAACAAAAATTTCTCTGAATGGAGAATAAGAAAAACCGAACGCAGTTGCTGCAAATGCTTAGGAACTATGCGGCTATAGACTAGGATGTCATCAAAGTAAACCACCACACAAGTACCAATCAAATAACGGAGGGCCTGGTTCATTATACGAATGAAAGTGCTAGGAGAATTTAAAAGACCAAACGGCATAATAAGTCATTCAAACAACCTTTCTCGAGTTTTGAAAACCATCTTCCATTCTTCCACCGGCCGTATTCGAATATGTTGATACACACTTTTTAGGTAAAGTTTGCTAATTATCGAATCACCTTTCAATTGGTCCAAAAGATCATCCAAACGAAGAATGGAGAACCGATAACGGACTATCAATACACATGCGTCAAGTACTGTCCTTTTAGGAATGAGAAGGGCTGGTATCGCACATGGGCTCAAACTCTCACGAATATGTCCCTTTAGCAACAATTTGTCCACGTGACGTCTCAACTCTTCATGTTCAACCGGACTCATACAATAATGAGGGCAATTATAAAGAGAAACCCCTTAGACCAAATCAATCTGATGCTGAATGTCACGAAGCAATGGTAAACCCAATGGTAAGTCATCTGGAAAAAGATCTGCAAATTCCTCAAACAAAGGTGCAACTGCTGACGGCACCTCAGTCCCTTCTGAAACGGGCTTGCCAATCAATAAAACCACCCTACTATCGGACACCATTTCTCACTCAAACAGGGCACGAAATAAAAACAATACGGAGGCATGCTCGTGGGACGCCACGGCTCATGGAGAGGACGGTAACAAGACAATCTTTATACTCCAAAAACAAAATTGTATGTGTTCTTACAACCGTCATGTAAAGCCTCTCTATCAAATTGCCACGAGCGACCCAACAAATATGGCACGCATCCATCGGAGCAACGTCACAACAAATGGTCTCTCGATACTTACTACTAATAGATAAAAAAATAGAGGCACGAAGATCGATATTAAAAGTGATACTCTTTTGAAGCCAAGCAATCTGATATGGTTGAAGGTGTGCTTTAGTAGGTAATTCAATTTTTTATAGCTTCTTAAAAAATAACATTCTCACAAGATCCTCCCATCAACAAGAAATCAACAGACCTTACCATTAACAATGCAAGTCGACTCAAAAAGCTTATGACGCTGAACATGGTCATTAGTAATGCGTGGGGTAAGGCAACTGTGCCGCAAAACCAATTCCGGACCAACATCACCGTCCACCTGCTCAACTAATAATTGGTCAGATTCTTCAACATAAAAAACTAGGGATGGCAACGGAGCTGGTCGGGGTAGGGGCCGGGGCGGCCCTCCCCGTTCCCGCCCATTGGGGAATTTTTATCCACATACCTGTCCCGTTCTCCATTTAAATCGGACGGGTCGGGTCGGGGTTGGGGTTGGGGTTGGGGTTGGGGTCGGGGTCGGGGACGGACTTAGTTAGTGCTCATTTGCTGCCCATTTATTTATTTTTTTTAATTTTTAATTTTTAATTTTATTTTTTGGTTAACTGTGATTTTCATTGAGAGAAGCGTATGAAATTATGAATTATGAAATGGGGAATTAAAGTTAATTCTAAATGGTATGGTTAGAATTTTAAAAAAAAATTATGTATAATATGTTAACTAAACAAAATAAAAAAAATGCAAATCAATAGGAAAATTTAAAAATTTAAAAAAGTATTTCAAGGCGGGTTTGGGGCGGACCCGGGGCAATTCTCCCGTTTATACCCGCTCCGAATACTCGATTGTTGGGGCCAGAGAAATTTTAAACCGGGCGGGGGAACGGGCACGGGGTAAATTGCCATCCCTATCAAAAACAGGTGGTCTGTCATACTCTGTCTCGTCCAAATCATCCATAAGCAGTCCCTTTTCGCGCCCCAAGCTGGGGACAAGCATATTGGCGGTGTCTTCACTCGCCAAACTAAAAGTATTGAATACCACCTAGGGAACAAGATGCGGAAGTTGGTGTGCTCCCACCCTAATTGCACCCTCCAATTGTGTCCACAGGCAATACAGTGTTGGATGAGGGACCCAACGCCCCCAGGGGCCTATACCCGAAGGGCTATTCTTGAAGTCGCCACTTGGAGAACGTGTCTTTGAAAATCCAAAATCTGCGTCATGGGGCTTGTTTCTCCAAAGCAGGCGCAATGCATGAGCATGTGTAGAAAGGTTCAACACATCTTAAAAATTCACTCTCAAACCACCAATGAATCGCGCCACAAGTTGATCATCGCTCTCATGAATCTCATTCCGAGCAATCAATTGATAAAATTCCTCCGAGTATTCATCAATAGTCCTTGAACCTTGTCTCAAATTTTACAATTTTTGATACAAGATACGAGTGTAATTGAATGGTAAATGGACTTCTTCATATATTTCATTAATTTTCGCCAAGAAGAATTTTTGGACTTACCTGTCGCGAGCGGGTGGCTTTCAATTGCTACCGCCCTACACGAAATCGAGTCACCACAAGAAAACACGCCTAGCATCAAGAACTTTCTTGAAATCTAAAACCTTCTCTACAACGTATAGCCAATACAAGAATTCTTCGACCTCTAATCCGCTATGGAATTATGGGTTATCAACAGGAAAACCTGCGTTCCAATGTCTATCAACTCCATCACCCCGCCTGACACGCCATTTAGGATCCAAAGGTGCAAACAGATTGTGCACAGACACCGTCTCTTCGTCAAAGGAGAAGTCCGATTGAGGATGATTGTCCCTCTGTTGTCTCTCCTGCTCCCACACAGCCACGCCACTCACGGTTGTCGCTCAATGTGGTCCACCTACACTTCCAAGGCCAATGCCGCGATGTGGACCATGCGTACCCTGAAACGGACCGGTCATAATTTCCATCAATTCTCTATT
Source organism: Forsythia suspensa (assembly GCA_023638005.1). Taxonomy (NCBI): domain Eukaryota; kingdom Viridiplantae; phylum Streptophyta; class Magnoliopsida; order Lamiales; family Oleaceae; genus Forsythia; species Forsythia suspensa. The sequence goes on along the minus strand of CM042666.1, from coordinate 27,552,918 downwards.
TTGATCCAAAAGATCAATTTGTTGGGTCCTCATCTCATCCATATCTTGTACCAAATAGTTTATCTGAGTTGCCTCTTCTCTACGATGTTTCTCGTCCGCAAGATTATCACGAGCCACCGGTGGTCATCGTGGAGGCATGTTCTCTGAATGTTAATCCCTCTCTGATACCAACTGACGCATGCAAAAACGTGAAAGAATGAAACAAAACTCAAACTCAACTCGTTGATTCCTATGAATACCGAATTTAATTGAATATGGTGGAGAAACTCTAAAAATAATATTCTTATTTAACAACTACTACTTTACTGGATGAAAAAAGACTCTTAAATACCCAAAACCTAATCGATAAGTAAATACAAAAAGATGAAAATAGACATGACAAACTAAATATTGTCATTTTAAACTAACAAGACAACTTCAAATGGATAAAATCCATCGTCAGCAGTAGCAAAGTAATTGGTCTTGACCAGCTCGTTGAGACGATTCTGAAAATATATTATGATAGAAATTCTGAGCCCGTATACAAAATCTATGCCTATTTCTTTGAAGAATGACGATTATAATTCATCACGTCTAGATAATCCAAAGCTAGATCATCTACGCCATCACAAACACTAGTTAAACTTAACATGTAAATGTGTCCATTAGTATTTACTTTATTAGCTATGTGGCTAGCTAAATTTTCACATCCAATGCGGATACTCTTAGGAAATTTATAAATTTATACAAATGCAAATGATGAATTTTGAAAATATCAACTTTTAATAATATTTGTAAAAATGACAACTTTTAGATGTAAGAAACTATATATATACTCTTTTACAAAAATGACAACTTTTTCTTTTCTGGCTTCCAAGAGAAGCTACATACTGAATTTTTGTTAAAAAAAAATGACAGTTGAATTGATAAATGACAGTTTGAATTGTCGATAAAGTATAAAAAAACAAAAAATAAATTACTAAATTGTATGCTCGATAGTTTAACTTTTCCTTCCCTTTTCATCTCGACAGTTCAGGCTGTTAGTTTGACCCATCATATTCATTTGCTTTTTCCTTCTTAGTAGAGGGACTAGGATTATATGTTGGCCAATTTATAAATTTATACAAATGCAACTAGTGAATTTTGAAAATAGCAACTTTTAATAATATTTATAAAAATGACAACTTTTAAATACAAAAAGTCATATATGATGGGTCAGTTTGACCCATCATATTCATTTGCTTTTTCCTTCTTAATAGAGGGACTAGAAGATCTATTGCCCCGGTGGGCATTCTTATAATGTCCATCTATAGGAAAGTGGGGCCTTACATTCAAGCAATATTTATCCCGATGTTGGGGAATTTATAAATTTATATAAATGCAATTGGTGAATTTTGAAAATAGTGGCTTTTAATAATATTTGTAAAAATGACAATTTTTAGATGCAAAAAGTTATATATACCATTTAATAAAAATGACATTTTTTCATGGCTTTCAAGAGAAGCTGCCCACTTATTTTTTTTTAAAAAAAATGACAGTTGAATTGATAAATAACATCTTAAACTATCAGTAAAATAAAAAAAAAATTCTAAATTGCCGGCTTGACAGTTTAACCTTTTTTTCCCTTTCTTCTCGACTGTTCAGGCTATACATTAGCCTAACCCACCATTTTCATTGGTTTTTTCTTAGGGGTGGGCATTTTAACCGGAACCGAACCTTCTAAATCAAAACCGGAGGTTTCGGTCCGGTTCCAAAAAAATAAAATTAGGAACCTAAACCAAGAACCGACCGGATCCAGGTGGGTTCTTGATTTTTGAACTAGAACTGTGGGTACTCAACTCTGAAACCGAATTTGTCATTTTGTATAAAAATTTTACAATTTATTCACTCTAACCTCAAAGACCCCAACCCAACATCATGATACCAAAGACAAGAGTCAACTAAAAGTACAAAATTCACTACCTTTAAACACAAACTCAATTGACTCTATTCGAAATACTCAAATCTCAAATTCTTAATCGCTATTTGCTCAAATATTCAATACAAACATTTTTGTTTATCTCACACTTCGCTCATCTCTCTCTCTCGCTCTCTCTCAACACATAATGAAACGGTGAAAGCGAAACTCCTCTGTAACAGAAATAAATCTTCAATTTTGAGAGGCAATTTCTCTTTTTCTAACCATAATTTATGAGTTTGTAATTTTGGTGTCTATTTTTCTAGTTAATATTTTTATGTTTCAAAGATTATTTTAATTTTTAACATATTTTAATGTTAACAAGTTTACAATTTTTAATTTTTTTCAAAATATATTGTAAACTCACGATTTTTTTAAAAAAAAGTTATAGGTAGAACCAAATCGAAACCGGAGCCGAAATCGTCAGTTTTGGTTCGGGTTTGGCTCCAATAATTATGTGGACCCGAATGGTTCTATTTACGAAATATCCGAAATGTAACGGGTGGTTTTAAATATTGAAATACCCAAACCGACTCACCCGACACTCAAACCTACTTTTTCCTTTCTATTTCTACATTCTTCTTCTTTAACCAAATATTAAATTTATAAAACTCAATCTCTTCCAACAATTTTTGAGCAATTATATTTAATATATTTTCATATCTAAAAATAACTCAAACTAATCTAGCACAAAATCTATTAGATTTTTGTTCTTTTATAACTCAAATTAATTAATCAAAAACCTTGGATTATGTTGAGTGGTAACTAGCGGTAGCGCGAGGCAATAGAGTTCATTTCAATTTATAAATATGTAATTGTATATCTAATTTTGAATTACGTTTTGTTATATTTGAATAGAATATGCACATAATTTTTTTTAATACTTTAAGGATATTTTTGTCTAAAATAACCATTTTTGAAGTTGTTATAAAATATGCCATATTTAAAAAGTATGACCTGCAAATGAATATTTTATATAATTTCATCTTAAAAATGTTTTGTTTCCTTAAAACTATGGTTTGAACCAATTATTGAGTGAATCTTAAAGTTCAAATTTATGTTTAACCAGGATTAAAGTTTTGATCTTGTTGCAAACTTACCTTTGGGTCGTTGTACTTTATTTTGTTTCAAATTGAGCACTAAAGTTTCAAGTTATTTACACATTAATCAGTTTGTTCATTCTCGTTAGTAAAACTAACCGGAAGTCCAACGTGATTGTTAAACCCTAACGATATGATGATGTCGCATTAAACATTGGAGGACTTGATTGAAATTTAAAAAGTTTAGTGATCCAATTAAATTTGTTCTATATATTTAGTAAATGTTAACCCATAATTTTATTAAATATGATAAGTTGGTACATATTCCAATATACACCCGTCATACTTGAAAATAAAGTTATAGTGGTGTTGTTTAGTGATGAATAGTTAAATTTAGGGATGAGAATGAGATAAAGAGGGATCAACGGGACTCTCTTCGTTAGAGATTTTTGTGAGCCGGGCGATGATTAAAATATTTCTATTTTATGTGCCCGTTATTTTTAATTTTCAATTTTTAAAATACAATTTAATTTGAAAAATAAAAAATAAGAATAGGAGATGAACTATTTTCCTCGTTTTTTGTTCCCAATCCCGACCTTTTTTTTTTTTTTTTTTTTTATCTTTGATCCCAACTTTGATACTTGAAGGGTGGGGCGAGGGCAAGACATTTTGCCAGCTTAGTTCACCGTAAGAAATGTATTAATGCTCCACATAGACAAAAAAAAAATACAAGTAAAAATGACTTAAAAGCAGTGTTATTAAACTCGGATCGATCAGACCAATCCGATCGAAAATCGAAGACTTGATGTTCCAACCGGTCCGGTTTCTCTTAATTTGATCACCCAACAATCGAACCATTTATGATTCGAAAAAAAAACCATCGATTTTTTAAGTAATCCGGTGACCCGTCCGGGTCATTAGATAATGAAATTTTTCATTTTTTTATTACCCTATTCTACCCAAAAGATACACAAAGTACTTCTTCACTTTATTAATGAGATATTAATGCAATGAAGTACAATAATTTATTTTTTTTTTTACAAGATTTGGTTTATGATACTAGTAGTTTCGTACTTATTTTACTTAAATACATTTATGATGATGATGATTTAACAAAAATAGACTTATCGATTCGACATGAATTGATCCATCGGTTCAACCACCGGATCACCGGTTGAACCAACAACCCGGTGACCCACCTCCTTGTCCGGGATCGATATCCGGACCATGTCTAATAACTATGCTTAAAAGTGATAGTCCATTTGCATAATATTGTAAAAAAAAATGGGTTATAAAATATTCGTTTGATAGAGTTTAAAAGTAGATTTAAAAAAAAAAAAAAAAAAAAAAACAAATTGATAAGATGAATGGTTGAAAATTTGATAAAAATTGTAGGTCTCATGAAATATGTAGTTAAAAATAAATTTGAGAAAAAAATAGTTTTAAAAAAAAAATCTTCCAAACATGTACTTATATTCAATAAAAATAGCATTTTATTTGTACGCAAACAAAAAATATGAAAATTTAAAAGGGGCAAACCATCCATCTCCTCATTGACGAGTCAATACCAGAGCTATAAATTATAATTAAATTATGAGTTAAAACATTGACTGTCACTAAACTTGTAATAAAATTTCAATTGGCTCAGTAAACTTTCTTTGTTTCAAATAAAATCACAAAAATTTCATGCTACAACATGTTAAAAATTAAAGATACGTTAGAATTTTTCATTAGTTTACCGAGAAAAATAGATGGAACGAACTAACATTGAAATAAATACAAGTTTAATAACGAATTTCAAAGAATTACAAGTTTAGCAACATTCAATAATTGTACCAATTTAACGAATTTTATGCTAAACCATGATTGTAGTCTGTAGATAACATGTATATGTATCTATGGGCCCATTTAGGAGGACAGGACTGGTGGAAAAAATTGTTTTTTATAGTATAAAATTTTTTTTAATGTGTAAATTTTTTTCATATAAATATATATTTTTTTAACTAGCGATCGATCTCCAAAAATTCATAGTTTTACCCCTATACGTATTCCAAACTTCACAATAGAGAAGTATTTTTTTTTTTTTTAAAAAATCGAAATGGAGAGTAATCTATCGTGGGAATTTAATTAAGAAATTAAATAGGAGTTCATAAAATCTTAAGATTTGGAACATCTCCAATACAACCGTGAATTGTTACATTTTTTCAGCCACATAAGCAAAATATAGAATGTCTAAAATAAATTTCTCCAATATAAGAGCATCTCCAATGCAACAATGTCTAGTTGATGTTGTGATGAAGTGGAGGAGACAAAACTGATGTGGCAGCATTTATTTTAAAAAGCCGTCAAAAGAGCATTTTAATTTTAGACATCTTTTTAGACACTTTCTACCCATTTTTTCATTAAATTGTGTTTATCTCTTTCATCTATTTTTCCTTCTCTTTCCTCTTTCTACACTCTCCTCCTCATTTCTTCTCTCTTGCCTCATAAACTTTTTTTTAGAAGATGTAGCATTGGAAATGTTCTAAGTTATCAAAAACTACGCCGATGTGGCGTGGCAAAAAAATATAAACCAATATCTGAACTCTATCTAAATTCGAAGTTCCATTAGATATACTCACTAAGCAAAATTTAGATTTCTAATATAGATTTAATTTTTTTATACATATTTAAAATTTAAATGTAATTTTATTTTTATTTTAATAAAATAAATACACATAAATAGCAATCCATAAAATGTATTAGAGATCCACTTTGAACTTGAATATTTATTCATCAGACATTTATATCACGTAAATCGAAAGCCTTCCAACATTCGTACCACCTAGAATAATCCAAAAAATACATTGGAAATGCTCTTACAAAATATATGTGTAACATGATGAACTTTCATTGCAATCTTAAATCTATAGAGATATACTACTTCCGTTCTACAAAAATAAATTTACTTCTATTTTTGACATGGATAAATAAAATTTAATTATTATAGTTAGAATAATAAATTTACTTACGTTTTTCTAATACACCCCTACATGAATATAATGGTTTGTTGATAACAAAACACGTTAAATAAAGACATATTAAAAAATTTTAAAAATTAATTATAATAAACTATAATTTAGAACAAGTGAATAAAGAAAGTAAATCTATCTATAAAATGATCTATAGGACGGAGAGAGAGATATAATCTTTACAAAATGTAAGTATGACCATTGGATAGAAAAAAAGTGAGTGTCATCTTTACAAAATTAATTTTCCTTTTCAAGATTATTCCTAATGATTGATATTTCATAAAACATATAAACTTGAAAAACTTTGATTTCATGAAAATTGGAAATTGATGAAATATAATTTGTAAACAGCCTTTTATTACCTAGAAAGTAAGGTCAGCCAGCTAAATAAATAAAAATAAAATAAAATGGGGTTCTCATGCATATATTTTGCATTCATCATTGATTAGTCTCGACCCCAAAAATAGATGAGAACCCTTTCTCTATAATGCATCATAAAATTTGTTAGAATCCCAACTCAAACGCATATATTAAATCTCATTAGAATCTTGACTCAACGAACTTTCGCATAAAAAAATCTCTAAATTAATCTCAAAACGTAACGAATTCCACCACAATATCTAATTTATGGTACACCATGGAAGATAATATTGACTCGTTTTATATGGGTTGGGACCGATAAAGAGCAAATGAAGCAAAAAATTCCTACAAAATTATTAATTTATAGTGTAATTTCATGACGCAATTGGTAAAGGTCCATTAAAACCAAGTCCGCCCTATTATTCAAATGATAAATTAGGTAAGCCTAATTTTCAAAACAATTAGTGTGTTAGTTGGATACTAATCCACTTATATTCATGTATAAATATACACATATATAAGTAGGATTCTATGCAAAAGGAATAGGTGAGGAATTATAGACAAGAATCCCAGATGGAAGACCTGGTACCATGTAAGAGTTCTGACAGGAAGAGAGAGAAACAGCCAATTTCTGTTCCATTTGTTTGGGAAGAAAAACCTGGGACACCCAAGAAAGATTGGAAACCGAGTCCTCGACCGATTAAGCCCGTTGCGCTGCCAGTGAAACTTGTTGCATCTGTTCCCTTTGGATGGGAAGAGAAGCCCGGTAAACCATTCCCCTCTTTCTCACAGACACCACCAGTATCAGAACCTGCACCACCACAGACAATGAGCATCCGCTTCCCATCACCTCCGAGGTACTCGGACAGTCAGGATGAAGATTGGAGTGGCAGTGAGGGAGACATTGAAGATAACAGAGAAGGAGATGAAATGCTGGATTCAGAGCTAGACACATGCAGTTTCGTAACGGGCGATTCCTTCAGCTCCGCTCCGTCTCTCCTAGCCAATGGCCTAATATCAAGCGCAGCACTCTTGAGTGCAGTTCCCGAGCAGCAAACTTCATTTACACTGACAACAATCAACGGTGGGCAAATCCAAACTCCCGGTTCACCAGAAACAGACAGTAGCACAGGCAGCTATGCAACAGGGACCACAAGCTTGGCCGGGGCTTCTTTCTTGGAGTGGCTCTTTCCTCTGCTAGCACCTCGATCAAGTTTCCTTCACAACGGTGGCTGCTCAGGAAAGGACACTTCTCACACAGCAGATGTACAAAATATAGATTTTCTGCGTGCAAGCAACTGCAGCCTCGGAAGAAGACCACTTCTGACGCTTGGAGAGATATTAATGATGAGCCGAAGAATGAGTTATAAAAGCAAAGCAAATAAAATTCATAAACAGCCATCCATGGTAACTATGTTCTTCCCTGCTGTTCACTAATGATTGAATCAGCAGTAATTAAATGTTCTTGATGCAAGTAAACACCATAGATTTCATAGTAGCATCACCTGATTCCATCAATCCACACCTCTATTTTGCCAGACAGCTTTTAATTCTGCACCTTATGTATGACAGGATCTTATGAAGGGGAATGCATTGGGTTGCTGCATCTTTGGACCTGGAAACGGCATCAGTGGATTGCACAGGAAGTGGAAGAGGCAGCTGCAACTAAAACTGATGTAGAAGAGTTGGCACTCTGGTTTAATAGTTCCATGAAATTATTTTGCTGTAACAAGTCAAATTCCAGTTCATTCCATTCTGAAAAGTGGGCATGTTAAATTATTATGAGTTTCTGCAGATTTAAATTGCTTCAATAACATCAGGATTGTGACTCCAAATAAAACAATGATGATGCCACCTAAAATCCTCAAAACACGCCATCATTGCAATTAATCAATGGTATATATAACCTGGCCATTTAGCTCCTATAATTCAAGTCCCACGATGTTTTATCCAGAAAGTTTACAAGTTTCAACAACTTTACGGATTCGTTCTATTACTAGAGGAATCTCCTTTTCATTTAATGTTGTATAACAGCATCTGAACCATCCAGGTTCAATACAATGGCAGGCCGACCCAGGAGTTACATTAATCTTGGCTATATTTAAGAGTTTATCCCAGAGCTCAAGCTCCCCTTTCTCGTTGTAAGGGCTGATTAATCTGCTCATATCAACAAAGCAATATAAACATGCACTGCTTTTTGCGGATTCAATTCCCAGCTCTCTCAAACCCTCTACAAATAAATCATGCATGGTCTTTATTCTCTCTCTGTTTGTCTTCATGTATTCCCGGGTAAATTGTGTATCTGAAAGCATTGAAACTACCAGTCGCTGGGTTGGAGTTGAAACTGAAGCAAATCTTGTTAATTTCCTAGAAGCAGCCAAAACATTTTCATTGAAGGAATATATAACTCCAACTCTGAATCCAGGAAGAGAGAAATCTTTGGACAGCCCATATATGATATGAACCCTATCCCTGTCAGAATCTTCAGAGTTGAGTATCTCCGCCATGCTTACAAACTCCTCGTTGCCATGCGTTGAACCAGCAAATATTTCGTCTGATATTATATGAATGTTCCTCTCTCTAGCAAAGTCTAGGAGATCGTAGAGCATAACTCTGGACAGCAGGTTTCCAACCGGATTAGAAGGATTTGAAATGAGTACTCCACGGACCTTTTGACCTCGTTTTCTTGCCTGATTAAAGGCTTGATCAAGAGCCTTTATATTTAAAGTGAAGTCGTCACAACTACGACAGTGAACAGGAATTAGCTCCACACCCGTTCGCCATCTCATGTCCCTATCAAAACTGCAGGTAGATAATATTGTTACATCATCAGGCATAAAGTGAGAAAAAGGAGACACAGAATAAAATCTAAAACTGTGAGAAAACAAATAATAAAAGAAGAAATGAACTCAGAAGTGGAAACAACTCTATCCATAAATGAATGAATAGAGTAATCATACACCGTATACTATTGTAGAATAAAAAGGAATACATATTACCCAGGATAATAGGGTGTGGGAACAAGGAATGCATTCCCTTGGTCGGCCAAGCAAAAACTGAGTATTTCAAGTGCAGGAGTTGCACCAGATGTTAACACCACTGATGATGGGTTAAACGACACTGATCTTCCCATGACTTCAGTCATAAAACCTGCCATGGCCTGCAGAGTTTGAAAAATCTTTACATAGAACATAGGTAACTGTAACATAGTCCATCAGTTATGAATTGGAATAGAAACCAGGGTAGCTAATACAAATTACTACAGTCATTATGCATGCAGGAATTCACTGAGCGAAATGAAGAAATAAATTATGATTCTTGAATCACGGGAAGGATATATATATATATATATATATATATACACACACTATTTGCCCAATTCAACCCAAAGAGATGAATGTGAAAATTTTGAAACCGCTATCTCAGTGAAGTCTCTCTTTTTAGCATAAAGCAAACTATGTGTGAGATCACTAACTATTTGTTTATCAAAATGGCAATTATAATTTTCTTTTGTAGTTCCTCTATTTTAGGCTCTGCATGCAGGTGAAAATTCAAATTATGCATTCACAATACTATTATTTAAGAGCCACGGAGAGAAATCAACATTGTGAACTTACGTATTGTATCCATCGCAGTCATCCACATGTAACATGGCTGAGCAAAATTTCTACAACAGAACAGTATCATCAATGAACCCACATGCTCTCAACAATCAACCTCAGGTGGCCTAAATGCACATCAATAAAAGTTTGTGATATAACGAGCATGTTTGGCTAAGTTTAGAGTATGTTTAATTTTGATTAAAATCATTTTTTTTGTAAATGTTGATGAAATGTATGGTTGAAAAGTTATAAAAAGTTGTTGGTCTTATGAAATGTGTGGTTAAAATTAATTGTTGAATTTGACTTTAACTTTTTAGCGAACTTTTAATTGAAATCAAAAAGGCCTTAAAAAGTTTTATTGACTTGTTGACTACAAAATTTGGTAGGACTAAGCTGCCGACACATCCTTGCGACCTCCATGTCTACATGTGAATTACATGCACACTTGGAAACCGTTAGCTTGCAAAGCAAACCATTCCAATAGGTGGTTTGACAGCTGTTTGCGCTCCAACGATCAAGTTAATTGCAAGAATGTTGGAGAAACAAAATAGAATAGCAATTTGGTTAGGAGTTTGATTTCATACCTTTTTTCTTTACATTGCATGGAGTATTTACAAAAAAAAAAGTGAAAAACTAAGATAAGGAGTATTTAAGACCTTTTAACATATGTGGATACGTGTCGCTCTATCATTAGTGAGGTTGTTGTCAACAACTGATTATTATCTGATTCTGTTTTACTATTTTAAAGGTTTTAGCCCACGTGGCAGAAGGAATATTGTGGGTTCTTCATTTGAAGCAAGAAATATGAGGTTAAATGGTTTATGCTTCGCTAACCTTCCATTAAGATTGCAAGAACTTAAAAGATTTCTTCAAGACAAATAGATTCGCCGTAACCATCACCTATGAGGTTGGCGAGGCTAATGATCATCTTCGTGTGCCTAGCCAAGAGGTTCACACGTGGCATCCACGTTAGACAAGGTTGAAACATACTAAGCACGTGTTTGGGGATGCTTAACTTATAATTTCAGCTGGTCAAACTCGTAATATATTTTTTATCCACACGTTTAATAAAACATATAATTTACAACACACTTATTATCCACACATTCACCTACAATTTATAATATAAGCATTTAAAAAATATTTTCAGCAGCACCAAACATAGGCTAAGTTTTAAATAAATAACTTTTCATTGATCAAAATTAGAAATAAGCAACTTACTTCCAAATTAAGTACATTTTTTAGTTAAAAGTAAGAAAAAAGCAACTCATCTAATAACATGTTTGCAAACAGAAAAATACTTAACAATAACTTCTACTTATTTTTAAACTTAGACAAACATGCTCAATGGTATCCTCCAAGCCTCTTTTTGAACACGAGTCACATTATGGCAACATCAAATAGCAAATACGGGGTTATACTATCTAATTAAAATTTAGAATTTAATTTAGTGAGCTATTTACATTGTTAATCAGGGATTAAAACATTGATGGGTTAATTACACATTACCACTTTCAGCTCCATCAGTCCATCCGAGGGTTGGTAGGTCGCAATTCCACGAATATTCAGATCATCACCCCCTTCTGCGAGCATCGATCCACTCAAATTTTTGGAAAGCCACTCCTCAATCAAATCCAACGATAACTTCAACCAAAAAAAAAAAAAAACAGAATTCAGTTCATTGAAATGCAGACTATCAAATAAGTATGAACAAAAAATAATAGATGGCATTCTTTACCCTATTTTCGGATAAACCGAGCTGAATAATCCCATTCGGGTTATTCATCTCGTCGTATGGATCTTCCCGGACCCTATCCAACCCAATATAATACGGCGAATCATTAGGCTTGGCAATGGAGCTCGCCCTAGCTGAGACGTGGACGCGCCCAATCGATCCACGCGTCAGCAAATTGGCGCGTGATGAAGAGCGAGGGAGTTCCGGGAGGTTCTCCGCTGCCGTGGACGGCGATGGAGGGTTAGACGAACGGTGTCGTTTGAGGTAAACCTGAAAGAAATAGACCAAAGCGCAAGGGATTAGCGAGCCTAGGAGTAATCCACCCCTGCCCTGAACTATTCCTTGTAATGGTACTATGAGCCTCATGCCGGTTCTGGTCGGTTTTCGGGTTTCAGGTTCAGAGTCCGGTCTCCGGGTCATGTGAGTCGTCGGAGATACAAAGGCGGAGATAAGGTTGCCGTAAGTGTGCGGCGGCAGAGGATTTATGGTGGTTGGGAAGTATGCAGTAGTGCTTTGTTTGTGTGTTCGTGAAGTTTGAGGTTGTTTTGCTTGGCTTGTGCGGCAATATGGGATTCTAATTCTTTGAAGTTGACTAAAATGTCTTTTATTTAAATTTACTTTGACCCACAAAGTTTTAGCGGTTTTAATTTTTAAAATGTTATTATTTTAAATAATTTAATTTTTAAAAATGAATTATTTTGTTGAGTAGGAAAGTTTTGATAGACAATATATAGTTAATAAAATTTATACTTGTTTGTTAGTAGACCTGCACCCCAAAAAATCGTCAAACTGTAAATCGAATTAAATTCGTTGGTTTGAAACTGTTAGTTCAGATCCACGTGGACTCTCCATTCGATTTTGAACCAAACCAATCCGTTTGAAAATTATTTGATTTATGTTTTAATGTTTAAAAAATTGCTTAAACTGAATCGAACTTTTTTTTATATATATAATTAAAATAAATTAATTTTACTTACTTATACATTTACAAAATGAGCCACAACTTTTATTAATTTTTCAACTACACATTTCAAAAATTTTTTTCAAATTTTTTTTAAAAAAACTACTTATAAACTACATCAAACACGCACATTTTATTGGATTGGCTTATTTAATTTTTGTAAAACTATTGGGCGAGTTATTTATTAATTTGTGTTAATTTCTTTCTCATTTTCATATATTTCTACGACAAATATTAATGCAATGTAAGAATTGCGACAAATATTAATATAATATAATATTTATGTTTAAAAAAATTTCGTTTAAGTTTATATTGAGAATTTTAAACCAATTTATGTTTTTACTTGTTTTAGATGCGTTATAATTATGTCGTGGTTTAAAATCGAATCGAAGTGAAAAAAAAATTGTTTTGTTTGAAAAATGAAATTGTGTGGTTTGGTTTGAAATTTTGCAAACCTTGTAAATAGTTTGATTGAAAATATGTCAAAAATTACTTAAATCGAACTTTATTCACCTCTATTTATTAGAATGAAAATATGAAAATTGTCTTTTTATCGCTAATTGTGGAGTATATTACAATCATTAAAGGAGGGGAAAGGAACAAAAAAATTTGTTAAAAAAATCCAAAATAAAAGTTTGAACACAACGAGGAATGTACTGATATCTCCTTAAAAGTCTAGCATGTTAAATATATCTTCACAAGGTCAATTGTCTTGCGGTAGCACTGAACCGATTTGATCGCCATACAAGTCTTTAATTGGAACTTCATTTTCAAACCACTCATAACTAATTTTGTGCGCGCATATAAATATATAATGCGTTCATACATTCGCAAAGAAGAATGCATATTGACATGGTCACAACTTGCATATAATCTACTCAACTTTTAGCTGAAATGAAAACTTGCTAGTTCACAAAAATCATTTTTGAATAAAGTTTGCGTCTCTCTCTCTCATACACAATATAAGATGTGCACAGCATGAAAGACTTCTCAGGTCTTTCTCACAAAGTTGATGAGAGCGATAAACATGGGACGACTAATTCTTGTCCAAGATTGTATCACCCTCTTAAACCCATTCTCATGGTAAAAGCGTGTTACAATAAAATCAATCTAAGTCACAAATTTAAACAAGAGCCTTGAATTTCACATTCTCAAGCATCATCAAAGATGAAGTCAAAGCGTTGAGGATGGATAATGATGACAAAAGTACAGGAAAATATCCCATTACACCAAATCATTCAACTTGATAAAGCAAAAAAGGAAACTATGGGAAGTTTAACGTAGTTGTTAAGATACTGGTTTGGCATTGTGCCATGTATCGGTGTTGTTAAGATACTGGATTGGCATTGTGCCATCCCTTGGCGCACGGTGGAATGCTCATGAACTCATCAAATTCTTGAACATGAACATCACAGCATTTCCACTGCAATGTTAACAAGGAAAACACAAGCTTCAGCTGTTGAGAAGAAACAAAGTAAGGAAGAAACTGTATTAAAGAAAAAACAACAGATGTGTATATTCTCACCCCTCGAACCCGGTCGTGGAAAACAGCTGGGCCTGGATGGTAACTGCATGCAGTATCGTGATTATCCTTCTCTTTAAAAGTTTTACCACATCCCTTATTTCTACAAGTTTGAGGCTGGTTTATATCAACAATCTTCTTTGGTGGGGGCGGTTGGGAGTTCCGCAAATCTGGATTATTTTCAGAAGGTGCGCCTATCACAGTATTAGACACTTTTGGATTCAATTCTCTAGCTTGTGAACCTGGAACGGGGGAAATGTCCAAAAAGAACATCAGGAATCAGGTTAAGACTCCAATAAAAATATTCACCATGACGAGATTAAGTGCCTGTTTGGTAGAGTTTATAAGTAGTTTTTTAGAAGATTTTGATAAAAGTTGATGAAATGTGTGGTTGAAAAGTTGATAAAAGATGTGGGTCCTCTAAACTATGTAATTGAAAATGAGTTTGGGAAAAAAAGAGTTTATTTTAAACTCTGCCAAACATGTGCTAAATCATAATGGCAGCTTGAAACCACATGTGGATTTCAAATTATTTGTTTAACTGGACCGTACTAACTTTGTCGAATGTGTTGGCAGGAACAAATTTAAATAAATAATTTACCCCCTGGAACTCAAAAAATTAAAATTATAATAAAAAAGGTATACCGTGATCAGAACAGAAGAATCCTTGTTGACACCTCAAACAAGTGTCCATCGACGATGAATTAGCTACAGGAGTTGGTGCCGAAACCGGTTGCGTACGAGGTGCAGCTGCCTTTGCCAGCACCGGTTTCTCGGTTGTGTGCTTTCCTGTCTTACAACTTCAGTTAAAAAGAAGAATAAGCTTTTATTCACAAGTAGATAATTATATATTAAATTACATTCACTAAAAAATGGTTTGCCCTCTTCTTTATTTTATGTAAAATGTTCTGCCAGACTATTCTTTATTTTATGGAGTTTAAAGTAAGGGATTATGGAAACACGATGAACATAACTGAAAAAATGCAAGGAAATCCCTCTCTGAAAGTTATGGGACAGTAATTTGGTCAATGTATTACGAAAATAGGTATCAGTCAATGCCAAATACCCTTCTGAGACTCCAAACTAATAATACCAAAATATCTACTGCTAAGGGTCCTTCACTATCTTCAAAGAAATCATACTAACAAGGGGGTCCACCCAAATGCTACAACAGCTAGTAGAATAGTTTCGCTCACAGAATCACAAGTCAAGTACCGTAACAATTGTATCGCCCTTGTCTATTCTATCAAAAGTTGACCTCGAGATTTCAGTAAGAGTGTCTAATAGAAAGTTCAAGCTTGGAATACCCAGGAATTTCGAGAAATAAACTGAAATCATGACTTCTTTTCTTGCAACAACTCCATTCTTTCATCCCATCATGAAATATTGGCTGCAAAAAAAAGCAGAATTTCGATATTAGCTTTTGGAAATATTTTAAGAATTCCAGAATAAAACAAAGGATACGTCACTTACACCCTGAAGAAATGAATTCCACAGCAGGTGAGCCGTGACAATGCATCAGAAGAATAAATAAATTAGTGAATATCACAAAAATAAAAAAATAATAATAATTGAGATGAAAATGGGGAGTCACACAATGGCCACACCGATTTAGTATTTACTAATGATAATTGGTGTGGTATAGTTTAATGTGCCAAACAATAATTAAATCCTTTAGGATAATAAATAATTAACAGCACGTGATCGGCAATATATAGCAAAAACCCTTTTAAAGATCAACCAAAACTTTCTCCAAGAAAATATGCTGACAGTATAACTATCTGAACATCTTCCAAGAAAGTTCTTATTGTGCTGTTACTGTAACACATTGCATCAACATTGAGTAAATGCAAACACGTTATTGACCCACTCCTCTTTAACCTGTTATGCTTTAGAACATCTCCAAGAGCTCTTTAAACATAAGATACTCTCACAGAGTCAATCCTTAAAATTATACTCAACCAAGAGGCCCTTCAGATTAACTTTTTAAAATAGAGAGAAAGTTTAGCTCTCCAAATTCTATATTTAATGCATTCCAAGAATTCCAACTTTCAATACTTATCTATTGACTAAATTAATTAATAATTAGTATATACAAAATAAAATTTAAAAAAATAGAGGAAAATTAAATAATAATTAGGAGGGAAGCATATAAAAATGAAATATATGAAAAAATAATAAATAATTATTGGAAAAAGAAAAATGAAATGTTAAAAATAAAGAGATTGTTGAAGAACTTAAAAAAATTTAGTCTCTAAATTTATATATGCCATTATTCTAAAAAGCTCGTCCAAGAGGCACCTAAACTCCGCCTAAGCTTGAAGCGTGACCTTCATGTCTAGCCACGCCTCACACTTCGCCCTGGTCCTGCCCTGCCCTGCCCTGCCCTTCCCTTGTTTTGCCCTTGCCTAGATCTTGCTTAAGTCCGAAAAGCTTGAAACTCGACTTCTACGCTTAATCACGTTTTACGATTTTTAGATCACTGTATATGCTCTCTAAAATGCAAAACATATTATTTATAAACAGAGAGTTTGTTGAAAATGCTCTTAGGTACTAATTGTTGGACCGTTAAAAGACAAAGTATCAATAAGTTGAACACAATATAAACAATGATGCTAAGATGGATGGGTGAACATACTAAAATGGATTAAAAAAATGAAATATACCAATAAGTGGGGGTGGCATTGACTAAGGACAAATTAAGGGAGGGACAACTGAGGTGGTTAAAACATGTCTTGCGTAAACCTAAAGATTCTTCTGTTCAATGTAATATTAGTGTAAAAAGTTAGGAGTAGACTAACATGGCCTATTATGGCTACTAAGCATTTATAACATGTTTGGCAGTGCTGAAATTATTTTTTAAATGGGTAATAAGTTGTAGGTTCTACGAAATATGTAGATAAAAAATAAATTTGACCAGTTTAACCAACTTAAATTATAATTTAAGCTTAGCCAAACATATGCTTAGTTGCTTCAGAACTTCATGTAGCCAACCCCAAATTTTGGGGAACGGGGGTTAGTCTGATGTTGTAATACGACCAATTTGCACCCATAATAGAGCTCTAAACGTAGCCATTGCTCTTGTGAACCACCCACCGACCAAAATAGACAAATAGATAACTGGTGCTGCAAGTTTTTGTTACTCCTCATAGCACTCGTCTCGAAATTGCCACCACATTTTGCAACCACTCGTCACTCTCAAGCTATGAGACCACCCATGCAGCACATAAACAGAAACAACAGGAACTCAATCACATATTACATCAAACAAAAAAGTTCAAATCTTCTCCATTCCTCTTTCTCTAGTGGTGAATTAAATTTTTTTCTACAATAGCTCTGGGTAACATTACCACATTCTGGTTTGATAGTTGGATTGACAATGGTATGGAATCACAAAGGAGGTAGCCTGAGATTAAAAAATATGGAGAATCAATTTTCAGTGACTGGCTGTGATTCGTGTGATCTGATGCCTGGGAAAAGAAGTGGGCATCCGAAGAAGAATTCCGAGATTGATTTCAAGGACAAGGTCTGGGGTTAGTTTTGTGTTTCAAGTTTCTGCATTCAGTTTTTGCTTTTATATTTGTGATGGAGGATTCAATATACTGCAGTGGGAAATTTTTCTTCTTATTTTTTCAGTCAAGAACTTTATCCACTATCTATAATCAAAGGTAGTTAAGTGGTGAGATCACAAGTTTGAGGGGGTACCTCGTTGCTAAGCTAAGGTTTGAGGGGTTAACAGGATGTTACCATTATTATTATGATCCGGGTCGCGGAAGTGGCAGCGGTGGCCTATCCAATTTCATTATTTTTTTGCAATTATTTGTTAATCAACTGACAATTTTTAATGTTCTAAAAACAACTCAGTATAGGGGATAGTATTGCTGAAAAAGAGGCCTTCTGAATTTACCCTGAAAAATGCATTCTAATACTAGTACCGAATCTCTTAACGAAGATGCCTTTTGAATTTATCCTGAAACATAAGCTTTTACTTTTCGAGAAACAAAAATGTAATGATAAAGAAAAAACACTTACCTCCGTGAAAAAAGAAAATAAAACATAAAGATCGAAAATCCAAATATAGATTGTCCACTGGGCAACCATTCACAATCTGAAAGTTACAGCGCTGAATCTCAAGTCCTATCAACTAAACTTCCTTTGAAAAAGGTGAATCGATGTTCAATTAACTAAACGTGTTTCATTACTTGAAAAAGAGAGAGAAAATTGCACAGGATACAGAGAAATACAGGCACGAGTGCATAATTCGCTGAATCTCAAGTCCTATAAACTGAAGTTCCTTTGAAAAACTGAATCAATCTTCAATTGATTAAACGCGTTTAATTACTAAAAAATAAAAACGAATTATACAGAATACAAAGAAATGCAGGCATCAACTGCATAAATCTATTTTCATACGGCTCAGAAATAAAAGAGAGAGAAAGCAGAGAGAGAGAAGTGTAATTACAGCATCGTGATAAGTACAGGAACCATCGGAATTATCATCTTCTGTAAACAAGGCGTCGCATCCGATTCTCTGGCATCGAACTTTCTCCATTCTAGCTCACCGTGCGTGCGACTGAGAGAAGGGGACTTCAAGAATTTACCAGGAAATGGAAGCAGCTGGAACGGCACCGCATAGGTCTAATTTGTATTCGCTTTTTTGCACAAATAATCCCTATAGTTTTCCTTACTGCGGATTGTGGACATATCCTTTCATTTTTTACAATAACATTCGTATTTCAATATTTCTTAACACAAATAGTCATTTCTGTTTATTTCCGTTCAATTTCTCCATTAAAAGAGCGCGTATAGTGCACAACTTTATCCTGTAACAATTTGGGACATAAAAAAAAAAAAAAAAAATTGTAGCAAAAGCCCAAAATCTTTCAAAAATACATCAAAATATCACAAATCTTCTAATCCTAACACATATGTCACAAACCTTTAAATAAAATAAAGGGTAAAGTACACTAATAGTCCATATCCTTTCAAATTTATAGCAATTTCATCTCAATTCAATTTTATGCGCACCTATCATCCCTAATCTTTCAATAATTCGCACAGATATTCTCTTTTGACCATTTTACCCCTAAATTAAAAAAACTAAAATAGCAAATTGTCATCATATTCTCCATTAAGGCGTCAAGCTTGGGCTGGTTTCTTTATTTCTTTAAATGATGACAATTTTTTTTTCATTTCTTTAATTATATTTTTCTTTATTATTATTTTTTGTTTATTATATTTTAATTGTTTGAAATAAGAAAAATATAAAAGACTATTTTTTTTTATGTAGTTGAAAATGAGTTCGGAAAAAAAAAATTTAAAAAAATAATCCAAGCACACTCTAAAGTCAGTCAAATTGAGGTCGGACCATTGACTTTTGGTCAACTAACAAAAATTTGGACGACATTCTTCGAATTCGGAGTATACCAAATGGTGCGTAAACAAGACTACTTGATTCTAAGAAATCTGAAATTTCAACTCCTAGAAGAGTTTAGAAAATGCCAAATCACCATTTTCTTGAGGACAAACTTGTTGCTGATACAACTGCTATTGTGCAGCTCCTCAGTGAATCTCTACGTGAGAACCATCTGCCTCCGTTAGGATAAGACGACGATCCTTAATTTTTGTATATTTCTGGACATGTATGACTTGCAAATAATCTTTTTTGATTTTGCTCCTTAGGCACCTTGTCCAAAAGCCTGGGTATTGGAACCTTTTTTGGTTCTACAATCCATATAGCCCCTTGAAACACCAATGGAAACAAAATGATAAATTTGAGGAAAAGACCGGTAGATAGATGATATTTAATGAAATTTGTGACGAGAATGTAGGAAAGATGCCAGCATAAAAATAATACTTTGAATATGTTCTGGAAAACCTTCCTCTCACTTCCCTCCCAAAAAAAGAAAATGCATACGATAGGAGGAATCAAATGTATGAACACTTCTCGGGGCTATAATGGCTGATTCGCTATGCTGAATGTAAAATAAAGAGATGCAATTTGGAAGAAAAAATACTGATGGGGATGGGGATGGGGATGGGGATGGGGGTTGGGGTTGGGTGGGATTGGAGTTGGGGCTGGGATCGGGACAGGTGGGTATGGTGGTTTGGGTTGGGGAAGAAGAAAATATTTTCTTGTTTTAATTGTTTGAAATAATTGAATACGAAGAGACAATTTTACATTTAAATGCATTTTTTTTTAAAGATTTTGGGCATTTGCTGCAAATTTTCCTTTATTTTTTATGCCCCAAATTGTTACAAGATGAAATTGTGCACTACACGCGCTCTTTTAACGGAGGAATTGAACGAAAATAAATGAAATGACTATTTGCACCAAGAAATGTTGAAATAGGGATGTTATTGTCAAAAATAGAAAAATATGTTCTCAATCTGCAGTAAGAACAAACGATATGGGCCATTTGTATAAAAAGCCAATTTGTATTTATTAGGCTTCTTTTTTGTGTGCATCAGCACAAATATTTATGCACGTAATAAAAACCCTTGTCAAATTATGAAAATCTTAAATAAGTAATTGGCAAAAATGTAGAAATTCATTATTAACTAATAATTAACTTGTATATCGCTTTCCTGCGGTGAGATCCAACCGTAGGCTCTATTATGATGATGGAATGAGATGGTGAACAAATTTTAGAGATAATCGGTAGGGGAAGATTATCGATTGAGAGAGATGGATTGAGAAGGTTGGCATGTTTTGGAAATGATCGGTTGAGGGAGATGATTGAATCAAAGAGATGTATTGAAGCAGTCAGCAAATTTTGGAAGATATAATTTTGTGAGGGGAGAAATTGAAGATGTAATGACACACGAACGCTTAAATACTTTTTTCTTTCTCTAGTGGAGAAAACTCTCTACGGTCGCAATAAATTACTTCGCAGAAAAGATGAGGGAAATTCTTATTGTTAGGTGACATATAAACATGTCTACCATTTATATAATTTGTCTTTTTGCAGAAATGTCCACATTATTGTGCACTCGAGATGTTATCTATCACAGAGGTAGGAAAACTATCGTGTGTCCAATATTTCATGTAATGTAGTGACGGATGCACGTAGTTCAAGGCCATGTACATAACTTAGCTTCTTTAAGAAGCTATCTTCTTCGCTTCTCTGATTTGTAAATAATATATGTCTCCTTCTATCACAAAATACACATTTTCGTCAATTTGCAATCTTTTCCATCTTGTAAATTTTGCAGATCGAGACATATTTACGAAGCTCAACAGTTTTCCAAGTAATGGAATTTCTTGCACTTACACTTCTGGTAATTAAAAAGTAAAACAAGAAGAAAGTTTACGATGTTAGTCAATATGTGTGTGTGCGTGCGAGTTTCACATTGAAAGACATTATTTGTGTAGTGCATTACATGATATTTAATGACCTATTTATAGATATCGTTGTAGATTTATGAATTCGTCTATCCGATTAGCAATATTTTTTCCATTTTAAACATTGTAGTTCAATCTTTATTTACGGTGATCAAAATGCTCGAGTTTGTTACTTCTCCAAATTTGTAGCAACCAAATTTTTTACAATATTTACTCAAAACAATCACTTTAAAGGTTATCTCATGAATTTTCCTTCCTCCATTTCGGAGGAAATTCATAAACAGAATGTCATAGATAACCTACCTTCGACATTTCACAACTGATTAATTCTATTTTTCAATGTGAAAAAAAAAATAACATACTAAATAATTGATATTCAAAACTTGTTGGAAGTGAATTACTTAACAAAATACATTAAAAATCAAAGTAATGTGTTAGAGTAATATTAGAGTCCTAATATATTAGAATATATTAGAGGATTGTTTTACTTAATATAGATTAGAGTTTGCCTTATTATATAAACTAGTTGTATCTAGTATTTTACTTATGTCGTTTGCTTAAAAATATTGGTTCTTCTTTCTCCTCTCTTTGTTCTTATCTTTTTAGTTTAATTTATATTATTGTTATAACCTTATCATGGTATTAGAGTGGGTTTAATCTGATTTTGGGTTAAACTTGCAAGCTTCAGTTCTCCAGTGAGCGGCCCATGTCGCTCGTCCAGTTGAGTTTTTTTGTTTGGATTGGATATTCTTGTCCAGTCAATATTAATTTTTTTGTTTGCTTTTTTCTTCATGTGGTTGTTTTTGCATATTTATTATCATTGCTTTATCGTCTGGTAGTAGTTGTTTTTATTTCTTTTTTTTTTTTTTACCTCTTTCATGCCTCTAATTTTTATGCAAGTCAGTGTTGCCCTTTTTTTTTTTTTTGAAATCTATTGATGGTAGTGTTATATACCTGGAAATCCTATGACTTTCAAGACTCTATTTGCTGGTAGCATTAATGATTGCTATTGGTTTAGTAATTTGATTAGAAATAGATTGTTGCATTTCTTCTACCACTTTTATTTCCATTATATTGTCTTAGCCTTTTGTGTGCATGGGTTCTTGTTAGGCTAGTATTTTTTACCTTAATATTTGAGAGGATTGCTTTTACAACATATGGATCTTCGAAGTGCTATTGTTAACATGGTATATTCTCAGCAAATTTAGTTGTGAAAAATTGCTTGAGAATTTGATTTTGACCTTGTTCTTTCTACTTATGGAATGTGCCCTACAAATCTTGGTAATGATTTCGGTTAGATTGGTGGATGATGATTTTTCTTTTGCACCAGCTTCTAGTTCTTTGTTTAGCTTGTTCAACACGCTTGTGAAGTATCCTTTGACCCATGGACAAGGAGGAGTTGTTTGGATCAATTTAATTTTCAAACTCAATTTAGTTTCCACAACACAATATTGAGTTTGAGGGGATGTTGAAGATATAAAAAGATCGTAATATTATCCTATTTGGTATTTTTCCGATTTTATGGAAATATTTTCCTTTATAGTTGATTGTGTAATTATTACACAATCTTTCTTTTTAGGATTATTGTAACCCTACAAATAAGGTCTTCTACCTTGTAATAATAAAAGACAAGAATTATACAATTCTCATAATCCGTTCATTATTGTCTCAATTATATTAAGTTTATATTTAAATGATGAATTTCACATCGGTTAAATACTAAAATATTAACTTGTATATAAATGCTTGGTGTTAGAGTAATATTAGAGTCTTAATATATTAGAGGATTGTTTTATTTAATATAGATTAGGATTTGCCTTATTATATAAACTAGCTGTATCTAGTATTTTAATTATGTCGTTTGCTTAATAATATTTATTCTTCTTTCTCCCTCTTTGTTCATCTCTTCTTAGTTTGATCTATATTATTGTTAGAACATTCACGTGGTATCAGAGCAAATTTGATCCGACTTGGTTTAAACTTGAAATTGCTTTCGTATTCCGGCCAGTGGCCTTATGCCACTCGTCCGGTCAAGTTTTTTTTTGTTTTTTTTAGATATTGTCATTCGACTAAATGTCGAAATATTAACCTGTATATAAAGGTTTAGGCTATTCCTCTTAATAAAGTTGATATTTTAAGATGGAACTCCAAGTCTTAATATACTACTAAAGCCCCATTAAACTCAAACGAGCAATTCGGTTCGTCTAAAAGCTCAAATGAACATTCGAATTTCAAGATTGGTGTGCTCAAACGAGCCACTATCTTGCAGTGGCCTATTAAGGGATGAATCTCACATCGGTTATATACCGAAATATTAACCTGTATATAAAAGTTTGAGCTACTCCTCTTAATAAGGTTGATCTTTTAAGATGAAATTTCAAGTCTTAATATGATAATATCTAAAAAAACAACAAAAGACTTAGTCAGACGAGTGGCACAAGGCTGTTCGCCGGAGTCTTCTTGTAGGTTCGTCGGGTTTTTTGGTCTTAACTGATTAGATTACTTGGACCTTTTGGCTTGTTTGAGATATTTATGTTCATGTCAGTTTGGAATTTAGATTTTGGAATTTGTCCAGTTGTTCTATTCTAGAATTTGGTTGATTTTGCATCAAGGTGATAATATGAAATTTGTTTGATTTTGTTGATTTGGGATTCGGTTTGGTATTTGCATATAGTGATTTAGATTTAGAATTCACATCCAAGTAATCTAGATTTGCAATTTGGTAATTGCATCCAGTAATTTGAATTTGGAATTTGATCCAGTAACTTAGAATTTGGTTGGTTTTGTTTTCGGTTAATCTGGAATTTGGTATTTGATATTTGGTCCACTAACATGGAATTTGATATTTGGTCAAGTTAATCCAGAATTTTGGTCTTCAAAGTTTGCATTCTTTTAATTTGATTACTTTGATATGTTCAGATTGGTATTTTGGCTTCTGTAATGAAGTTACCGACCCATGAGCACACGAAGCATATTGAGATTTCACCATTTTCAGTATGACACTATTTCCTTACCTTTTGTTTCTACATCATTGCAGCTTGTTAACTTTTTCACGAAGTCACATCTGATCTATTATTTTCGTTTCTTGCTTGACAAACTCTCGCTACTTCTTGTTGTAAGTATCGTGAGTTTGAGATGAGATGTTAGAGTAATATTATAGTCCTAATATATTAGAATATATTAGAGGAATTATTTACTAAATATAGATTAGTGTTTGTCTTATTATATAAACTAGTTGTATCTAGTATTTTTCTTATGTCGCTTGCTTAATAAGATTTGTTCTTCTTTTTCCCTCTTTAATTTTCTCTTCTTAGTTTAATTTATATTGTTGTTAGAACCTTTAAATAATGCCCATTGGAATTTGCACGTTCAAAAATGTGGAATCAAAATTCGAGAATTTATCGTCGTGATAGAACTTGGTCAACAAAAACTGAGAATAGTAATACCAATTATTTACGTTCACAATGCTTCGATAGTTGTGTATTCATTATTTTGATATCATTTTAATGTGCAATCAATATTTTGAAATGTCAAAAATTCGTCGAATTGAAGATCGTTTTGAAAGAGATTGAAATACAAAATGCCAATAATTTTGGTAGACGATAGTTCGATAGTCATGAATCTTGTACCATAATGCGAGAATCATTTTTACGTGACAGGAAGTTCGTTTTCTATAAAGTAAATGTTATTACTTTCTTTGTATGTTAGGTATGGCCAAAGCTTCAAACTATGCTTTAAACAAATTTAGGTTGTAGACCCCTTGGTAGAGAATCACACTAGAAGTCTAGAGGTGTACAAAAAATATGACAACCTAACCTGACCTGAACCGACTCAGGTTGGTTTAGGTCGATTTTTGGGCAAATTAAGGTTGTTTTTGGGTTGGGTTCGAAACCAACTCGTTTTTAAAAAAATTTAAAAAATCTTGAATCGAGCCCGGAATCGACTCGAATCGGTTCAGGTAGGTTTCAAGCCCAATTTTTTCAAATTGGATCAGTTTCAATTTGGCTTTTGTCAAACCAAATTTTTTATTGTTCAGTCAGGTTGGGTCGAAAATTGCCCCGACCTGACCTATGCCCATCCCTACGCAAGCCTATGATCACAACAAACTCTTGTACGCCAGATCTACCCTCATTGTCATTAGACATAAACCATCATTATTTTTGCTTACTACGCATAATCATCCTCTAAATCAATTTGTGCACGAGCTGAGTGGAAAACTTCGACGTCACCACTTTAACAAATCCACAAGCAAGATTTATCAAATTTCAACATGTATTCGTCACTAGGAGCAGACCTTACTATTCAAATTGTTTCTAACTTGCAACAACGTCTAATTAACTATAGAGTTAACATTCCTTGTTAACCCAATATACGTATCCCATTTGCATTGCAACCGGGTAGTAAACAAATAAAATTAATTCAATATCGACATGTACATTTGTGTAGTCTATGGTATCCTAAGATATCTCTAATTTATAATCATAGAACGAAAATGCATAACAATTGGATCAACATGCAAAATAAAGCAAACTTTTAGTACCTAATAAAGTAATTGAGTAATATTGATATTATGTTTTTGAACATCGATAATGCCTAATTGTGAAGGTCTCGGAGTTTATAAAACAAATCGTCATGGGCTTTCGATAACATTTCACCCTATTTTTCAATTGTTGAATTACATTTTTCAAAGCAAATGTGTCGCCCATGTTCACCATCTTGAATGCCAATATCACCACCGCAAATAACTAATAGATCGCGAAATAAACATATAATGATTTTCGGATTCTTATATGAAAACCCCATATAAATACCATGTATTTTCAATGCAATGTTATCAAATGTATACATTGTTTTCAACTACAACAAAATTGACTTCGACGATGGACAAAAATTCTTCAGTACAATTTCATGAACTCTATCTAGAATGATTTCTAAAACAACGACTAGGGACTTTGACAACGATTTGTCCAAATTTGAAATGCCGAATTACGGTTTAAAAACAAATATAATGCCCAGTGTTTACCCCCTCGATTGCTAAAAATAGGCCACCATAAAAATGACCATTAAACTGAAACCAAACATGTAATGACTTATGAATCCTTCTACGAAACCCCTCAATGTCATCGTTTGTGCACATCATTTTTTGGCCACAACGAAAATGGACCATCCAATGGAACTTCAACAATGATAAGTTGTGTCTATGGAAGGGAAGACAAGAGAATATTTCAAAATAATTATTATTATTCTCTTTTATACCTCTTTGGTTAATCACGTGATTGTTTATGCAATAATGAAATTGGTTGCCTAGCTATGAAAAATCGAAGTTTTAGGTAGAATTGCAGGAATTAGTTTAATGGTTGTGCACACGTGAGTAAGACTTTATGTTGCAACGTTAAAATGAAGCTTTAGGAAATGATCTATTATGAGATTTCATATGTCATTCTCTTCATGTAGCAATCTGCCAACTGAAAATAGAGGAATTGTTGTGAAATTTGGATTTTTCGTGTCTTTGATGTGTAACACGTTTGGATTTTATGTCTTTCAAGAAAAGGCCGACTGTACAAATCTTAGGGACCGTGATAGGGTTGTCAAATGGACTGAGTGGCTCGTGGGCTTGACCTATAATGGGTTCGGGCTCGTCGTGGAACAAGCCCAAAAAAGAACGGGCTCGATACATGGACGAGCCAGCTTGTCCAGGCTCATGGCCCAAACGGTCACATTTTTGTGACCGTTGGTAGCTTGCAACTTGCTATTTTTTTAAATGCAGTACAAACAAATTTTCTTCACACCTCAATATCTCAATCTATTATTCTATTATATACTCAAGTTCAACATTAGCTCTCAATTCTCAAATTCTCAAATCAATTATATTATATTGCTAACAATTTTAATATGTATTAAGATTTTGCTATTTTATGTAATATTATATTAGCGATGGAGGCTAAATTTATGAAATATTAGGAAGAATTGTCTACGTTATTTCTATTAGCGTCCATTATTGATCCCAAACTTAACTTAGATGGTACCAAAGTAACAATTACGGTAATTTCACAAAAATTAACGTATCGGAATCCACCAACGTATGGTAATTTAGAAAAATCTTTATATGATATTTACGAGTTCTACACTGAAAAGACCGGTACGAAAGTCACACAACCCACTGTTTTAACACCTGCTTCATCATCACATGACGATAATGACTTATGGAGTTACCTTAGTTCAGTTATGAGTAGTCAACAACATGCAAGTGGTTCTTCTTCTTCTTCCATTTCTCGTACTACGAACATAGGATTAGGTGCTACTAATATTCTTTTAGAATTAGTTAGATATTTCTCTTACAACATGCTAAGTATTTTAGATGATGAAGAGAGAAATGTTTTTGATATACTACAATAGTGGAAACAAAATGAACGTCAATACCCAATTGTTTCAATTATGGCACACGATCTACTAACACCTTCGATATCAACTGTAGCGTCATAGTTTGCTTTTAGTACAGGTGGTAGGGTTCTATTTGATTTAAGATTAGGTCTTAAAATCGACATATTAGAAATTTTAATGTGTTTGAAGGACTGAGATGATGCCGAACTTTAGATCTAAGATAGAGTGGACAGAATGATGGTTGAAGAATTTGAAGAGCTGAATATTTGAATTATTTGTAAGTATTATTTACATCAATTTCTTTCATTCATCTTACTTGTACAAAAAAAATTGTACATGTAACAACTTGTTCGTGTATAATTTTAACTTTGTCTACTTAAAAGTAGCAGTCCCAAACCTAGAAAAAATGAGGAATGTTTCATTCTTTTAAGTTTTAACTGAAAAAGTTTCTCATGCTTTACTTTTTTTTAAAATCTCGAAAACAATATTCAAAGTTCAAACTAAAAAAAATGAGCTAGGGCTACTCGGTTCGACTCGTTCGGCCAACGAGCTAAAGGATCGAACCGAGTGGCCCTTGTTGGGGTGACACGGGATGAGCTCGGATCGTCCTTCTGAGCGAGCTGATCCTCATGGGCAACGGGCTAAGCTGAGCATTGCCACTTCTAAACCGTGATTGCTGCGAGATATACCATTGCTACAAGTGCCTTTTTGGAGATACCTTCGACTTCGAGAAGTACGCTATGACCCCGACCAAGCTGTCCAAATGTGGGTTCGGACTTCACAATGATAGCACCAGTGAATACGACCATGACAATAAACCCATTGGTGCAGAAACAAGCGACTCTAGTAATGGTCCGACTGGAGATAGGATCACCTCGGTGATGGACATATCAACTAAAAGTAGTGGTGAGAAGCGGGAATCAAGAGGGATAATGGGCAAGAGAAAGAAAAAAAATGGGACAAGAGAGTTTTCTTTCTGTGTTGACCACCTAGCTAGTGTTGGGAAAGATATTTTGTCAACTCATGTGCGGAGGAGCTCCGAGCTACCAACTGTTGACGATTGTATGCAGTAGCTAGAAATGACTGGAAGAATTGAGAGGCATACGCTTTCCATTTTTTGTCTCATGCACTTGTCAAATAAAGGACACATGCAATCTTCTGTTGCTTGTCGCGACATCGAGACGAAGTTCAGGTAGGTGGAGTTTAGCTTCAACAACAAAATCAAGCAAAACAGTGGGCCAAATTGAGGAGGGCCGAGAGTTACTAGTTTTCACGGAACCGTTGTACACTATTTCTTTGTTGCATATACTAGTATTCTAATTTTTTTTTTCGAGTTTGTTTTATTGTCTTGTTGTTAAGTTACTTGTGGCATGTAATTTTCTGAACAAATATGAGAGCTTTAATTTGTCTTGTTGTTAGTTTCACCAACAAATTCGTGTGTAAACTGCAACTCCACAAAATCACGTGCAAAATCTGTTGAGGAAGACATTGCTTTGTTGGAATTCTCCAAATATAATTTTATGCAACAAGAGGACAATAAACCTTTTTTGTTTGATTGAGACATTGCTGCTATAGAACGTAAACTCCACCATCATTTTTGCTGCCAATAATTCAAAAAGCTATATGAGTGTAACTATTGAATAAAATGCCTGCAATTTGGAAATCAAAAGGTACAGGATGTGCATGGTTCATTTCGTTATCTATAAATTAATAACTTACAAGTCTTCATCTCAATCTCAACAAAAAAGAAAAGTATCCAACTGCCACTTCTTTCCATATTATTCCTTGCTAACTTGAAAACATTTTTTGTTGTTTAGTACCAGCAACTTCTTAATATTTTCATAGCAAGCATTTCTCATTATTTGTGAAATCATTTTGTCTTACATCATGGCGAACTTAGATTTTGATTGTTCCTTGTAAACGAAATCAGATTCCTACGACAAGTGGGTGATGAAGAATACCTGGCATGTTTTACTATTTATTGTAATCGTATTGCATGCTGTTGTTAGTTTTTCTGGACGTATCATTAAACTTGATTCGAACTACAATCAGAGTCCTCGAAACTAACCGACCCAATCCTACAAATCATCTCATATTTCAAGTATTTATACTTATGTTTATAGTCATTAGGTTTAGTGCTTGTTAGTGATCGAGTATTTACGTTGTAATGAGTACAAGATTGTATCAGTTCCATAGACGGAAAGCACTTCAATGCTGTCGTGCTTCGTGACCAACGATAACATTTCATCGGACGTAAAGGCGTTCCTACGTAAAATATCCTTGCTATCTGTGACTACCTGTGGTTCACATTCGTTCTCCCAGGGTTGGACAGATAATACCCATGATAGTTGCTTGTTAGCCTTGGCGATTCACGCTGAAGACATTTATTTTCTCGAGCCGGCCCACGGAAAGTACTACCTTTTGGACTCAGGATTCACGCACCGACCAGGGTACATGTCCCCGCTGAAACGCTCTACCTCATAAAATATTTAAATCTATCTCTGATATCACTCTAATAACTGTCACACTCTAATTCTGAGCACGCGCCCCAAAATAGTTTTTATTTTTATTTTTGAATATATAATCGAATTTTAGCTCATATGAATATATTTAATTAAAGCCGGTTATAAAATTAAATTTAAACAACAGAAGCAAAATGTAATATCCACCACCCTGATAAATAGTCAAAATAATTGTTCTTTACAACTGGTACTGACGCCGCCAAGTTTTTAAAATAACAAAAGAATATATATCAATTCCAAAGAATTGACGAGACAATCGGCGGTGGAGTGACAGCCAGACCATTTTTCAAACTTGTTCTATACTTACTTTTATAATACCTACCATGTTACCATAAACAGACTAACAAAAAGGAAATCATTTAACCTCCCTCATCAAGTGGATGAAGTGACCAATAAAAGAGCCGTAAACTTTTATTATAGCATAAGTATAATCCAAGATGTCTATATACGTCTATAGTTATTCTTCTTCATCTAACAGTGTATAAAATCTAATATAATGTTGCCTAGTCTACATGACATGTATAGTCGTACCATTAGTAAAAATCTCGGCACACCTAGTACTGCGCATTTCTTCCGTACATCTCATTGGCATCTACAATACAAAATACAATATATGAATAATAATGTTCAGTAAATATAATAATATGATAATGTCTAATGAAATGTTAATCACACATGGGCCCAAATCTCACATTATAGTGTAACGTTTGAGCTCAATCACAATATGGTCAATAATAATTTTTCACTATCCACCGATGCCTGTGCGTTCGTCATGGTCCCATACATGACTCAGGAGGCTACACAGATAGGAATACATTATAATAATTAGGTATGGCCTACCATATACGGTGCTTGACATGTCGTTACACAGGCCCTAGGACATTAAGAGACTTACGACATCGTGATTACATCTCGGCTCAGACATCTAACACCTTTTCGTCAGCCGTCCTTAATGACCATCGGGGCCTCTAGCAAGTGTATATATCCATAGCGAAGTTAAGTACGGTGTACTATAACAGGGATTCACATTC
Organism: Forsythia suspensa; assembly: GCA_023638005.1. Classification (NCBI taxonomy): domain Eukaryota; kingdom Viridiplantae; phylum Streptophyta; class Magnoliopsida; order Lamiales; family Oleaceae; genus Forsythia; species Forsythia suspensa. The sequence continues at coordinate 27,521,472 of CM042666.1, read as the reverse complement.
ATCTAATGTCTGGCTCTTGATATTCACTTAAAAAACTCAATTTCTTTTCATTTATTTGTCGATTTCACCAAATTGTTGTTCTTTTCGTCAATTCTTCTCAAATTGCTTATAAACGAGTCCAAAATTGAAATAGGAAGAACAATACTCTAAATTAAGTAGAAAATCAATAAAATAACGAGATAAAAACTTAGTTTTAAAGCCCGAATAAGTACACAAAATGCACTTATCAAACACCCCTTCGTCCTCGAACATAAACAAAACTAAAATACAAATTTAAACTAAGCTAAGAGAATTACCAAAAACAAGGTCAATGCTAAATTTCTTACCACTTTTAGGAGGAGATTAAACAACACCAAAACTAAAATTTTTACATATCCAATGCTCGATATCTAGTGAGTGTGTAATTAGTCAAATATTGAACTTACATCTATATTTGACCATGACCAATATTGTGTTGTTGATATTTTTATAATCTCGTACCCTTTGTAGTCATTCTTTCCTTACACATCTCATAAAAAATCACACTTCGAATACTTTTCTCTCCAATCCGAGGTGCGCTAGCAAATTTGGTTCACATTGATCAATACAATGTTTTTTTTTTCAAATAAAGTGGTAAAAATTAGAAGTTTGTATTCCTAGAACTAAGATGGTGAGCTATTTCTAAATTCTCATCTCCAGTCTATGAGGTTCTAACCTAGCAATCCTTACCGAGCACTTATAACACTTTTTATTTATTTAATTAATGTACACATTCTTACATCTTGTGTGTAATACTTCTCTCTCGTAAGCTTTCTATGTGACCTATGTAGCGCGCTTTGGACTAATAACTCTCAAGTCAGATGACCATAGGGCACCAAGTTTTAAAATACTCTAACATGCTTAATTGTTCGAATCACACATGCTATAAGAAAAGTGAAAGATGTAATTTTCCTCTTTTTCTCCTCTTCTTTCTTTCTTTCTCTTTTTTTAATGGTATTTGATTCTCAACAGTGATTAGTGCCTGGTTTAGATTATTTGACTAGAACCTATTCAACCAAAAATGAGACCCAGAAAATCCAAACTATCAAAATTCTACGAACATACATACTAACTTTAACACTCCCAAACTGTTCTCAAACAGTTTGGTTATAAGTGATTTGAGAACTATATTTTTCACAACAATCTTAAGTTAACAATATCAACACATACGCTCAAGTCATATTCCCGTATAAGTGATAAAGTCAATAGTAACTACGTGCTCTATTAATATGGTCTAATACAGATAAGTATTCAAGTCAAAACACAGTTTAGGTGTTGTCCAATGTTTCTAACTAAAAATGTACTTAATTTTAAACAAATACTACCATCATTAGTGGCAAGCTTTTCAACAATAACTAGAAAAATATTTTATTTTTATTATTATTTATTTATTTATTATATTTTGTTGTTATTTTTTTCAACAAATATGTCAGTATATAGACCTGGATAGTAAGCAAATAAAAGATAATCCAATAAGTACACTTATACTTATCCCACCCCAAACTAAAACATTACATTGTCCCAATGTAATAGCAAAAATAAGTAAACAAATGAGGGAAGAGATCAACTACTCTCTAGAGGTAGATGTGGAGAAGATGGTCTGGACTGATCAGACGGACTAGTTGAAGTGGACTGAAGTGGACTCTGGTGTTGTGCTGGGACTCATGGTCAAAAGATGATGTCATAGATATCATCCATGCACCTTGCAAAATGGAGCATCATACGGTTGACATGGTAAGGCTTTACAAGTGTAATAAATAATATATCAAAAAAAACTAATGCATTATTTAACTTAAATTAATTAATAAGGATATAAGAATGGGCTGCCTCCCATTAAACACTTATTGTCCAGTTGCTCAATTAGAAGATGGAGAGATCTCGATATTATCAAAGGTGTCACCCTCCAATAATCTCTTGATTTTCTTCTCTATGTTCTGTGGCTTGTCCTTTATCTTCTATTTAACAACTGCAATCTGTCCATCAGGGATGTTTTCTTCAACTTCAATCACATGGTCTTCATTGTCAGTTTCTTGCATCTGAACAATCTGTTTACCATTGTCTTTCATCTGTACTATTGGCTTCGTCTCCCAAAACTTTTTAAATAAGTTTTTCTTGAATTTCTTCAAGATCTCAACCTGATATCCTGTCCAATAAGGGAGAGGTTGTGGTGCCTCATCTCTATTTAGCATATGAAATACCTCCATTTCATCCTAAACTCTCAATGTTAATACACCTTGTGAAACATCAATTTTAGCATCCGAAGTAGCTAAGAATGGACGACCCAAGATAATAGAGATCTCTGCATCCTCAGGCATACCAAGAACAATAAAGTCAATAGGAAATAATAACTTCTCCACTCTCATCATCACATCTTCTACCATCCCAGATAAATTTTAATAGATCGATCGGCCAACTGAAGAGTGAACTTTGCAGGTATTACTTCACCAAGTCCTAATCGGCTAAAAATAGAAATAGGCATTAAATTGATACTTGCACCAATATCACACAATGCCCTATCGATAACGAGACTACCAATGGTAATTGGAATTGTGAAGCTGCCTGGATTATTTCTTTTGTCTGATAGTTGCTTATCCACTATAGCACTTACTTCTCCTGTAAGTTTTACTGTATCTCCTTCTCCCAAATTTTTCTTAATTGCAAGTAGTTGTCTCATATACTTGGCGTAGTTGGACATTTGAGTCAGGGCCTCGACAAACGGTAAGTTAATATGCAGTTTTCTTAGATGATCAAGAAATTATGCACACTGCTGTTCCTACTTCTTCTTCTATAAATTTTGATTTGTCTTTTTGCATGTATTTCAGGCAAGTGCACCCCACTTCTAATTGTTATTGCATGTACTTGCTCTCTGGAGTTGACCTCAGTGTTTCCTGGCAAGGTATCCTACAGTGTACTCGACATAACAACTGCCATCTGACCCATCTGCGTTTTTAAATTTTTTATTGAAGCGCTCTAATTTTGGAGAGTGCTCTCTGTCCTCCTCATGAACTGATTATTTGCTTTCATGTACTGCTTAATTTTCTCCACAAACTTACCAAACATATCTTCCAGTAAGATTCTTTTTTCTCGGTCATTGGAACTAAGAACCATGTGGTTTGATATTATTCTGATTATCTCTCCAAGAGAAATTTGGATGATTACGTCAACCCAGATTAAATGTATTGGATAGTGGATTATTTTGCTAGTATTGATCACCTTGAAAATACTCAGCTTGCTCGGGTTGCTATGATAAAATAGGACATTCTGATGTGCTGTGATTTGTCCCCACACTCTTCACAAGTTGATTTCTTCGTTTGCATCGCATTTACTGAATGAGACATGCTCTCCACTTTGTGTGCCAATGAGTTTATTTTTGCAGATAATGTAGTGAAAGTGTTTACTTTATGTACCCCTGTAGTTCTCTTGTGTATAGCTTAATCTTATGCCCACAAGGTAGTGGTAGTAGCCATTCTCTCAAACAACTCCAAGACTTCAGTAATGGTTTTGGTGGATAATAAACCGTTAGATGAAAAATCTACTATACTTTTAAAGGAGGGAAGCACACCTGCATAAAAATATTGAACTTGAAGCCCCTTATTAATACCATGATGATGACACTTCCTTAGTATATTTTTGAATATGTTCCACGCCTCATCAAAAAATTTGGATTCTGCTTATTGAAATATTGATATGTCATGCTTCAACTTTGCAATCTTGACCGGTGGAAAGAATTTTGTGCAAAACTTTTGGGCTAAATCATTCCAAGTGGTGATGCTGGCAATTGGCTGTAAGTCCAACTACTCAAGAGCTTTGGCACGCAGAGTATGTGGGAACAAACGTAAATAGATGTCGTTTTCTAAGATCACTTGATATTTGAAATGTTGGCTAATTTTTAAGAATCACAAAACATGTGTATGTGGATTCTCGTCGGCCCTGCCATAGAACTGATGTTCATTCTAAAATGATGCCCAAAAGGTGGGTAGACAATGTTAGATTGGCTATGGATGATCCGCAGAGTCATAAAATCTCATACTAGCATATTTTCCTCATTAATTGCTATTTCTCTATTCATGGTGTCGTGCTATTTTTGATTTTTTGTGTGTGTATTTCTTGTTTCTCTTTGCCTATGATGAAAAGTGAGTTCGATTTCAATCAGCTGAAATTAGAGACCCGTGTACGCTTCGCATGCAAAAATGCTTGAAAAAAAATAATTCAAACACTGAAATAACTGAAAAATTAAATAATAAATAAATAAAGTTCGAATTAGTGCTAATATAACTGAAATATAACTAAAACAAAATCTCCGGCAACGGCGCTAAAAAATTGTTAGCAATTTATTTTGTACTGCTAGTGGACGGATCACACAAGTAATATAATGGATTTGAAAGTCCAAGTATCGTACCCACATGGATTTAAATAGTTCAATGCAACTAAATTAACCTTAAACGAATCAAATTATGAAGTTTTGTTGCTTAAGAACTAATTAGATTATTAACTATAAATAATTAAATAATTATAATTTAAACAGATAAAAGATTGAGTTTATGCCGAATTACTTTGAATATGAGAAAGAAAAGCCATACTAGGATCCTGAATCTACTTATAACAATCTTTTTAACCCGAACTGTTGAATTTAATAACACAATTTAGTAATGAAAATTAGTATTCCTAATTTGTTTAACAATCTTTCTCGAGTAGAATTAAACATATCTATATATGTGATCCGACTATATCTCTATGATGGATGCGAACATACAAAAATGTATTAAAATTTGTGAATACTTAAAGATCACGTAAAGTATAGCGGTATATCTCTATTCTCTATCGGACTCTACAATAATTGATATTGTTTAACTTATTTTCAATCTCTCGATAGTAAAATAAGCTACAAAACTCATGTAACCATTGCGCATATAGTTATAGAGAAGAAAAAAATCAATATCAATTATTTAAAATTAAAAATATGCTTGAATATATAAAATCGGTTCAAAGAATTAAATGTTTATGATACAAGTTTCATCATGATCTTAGTACTAAAAGGATTTAGCCAAACATATTAAGAATAAGAAAATAAAAAGAAAATATAAAAGTCATCACCCGGATAGGAAAAAACTTGAAAAGAATGGATATTGATGTTCGTTCAATCTTCGTTCTTGTTTCTCTTCTTGAATTCTTTCAATAATTTCGCTCTTCAATTATGTCCCAAAAAGATCCTAAAATATCATTAAAATCGTGTCCCAAAAGGTTTTCTAATTGGCGTCGAACTCAAAAAGGTAACAAAATCCGCAGGGGCAAATTTTACACTGGGCGATTGCTCAGTGCAAACCCGAGCGATCTCCCAGGCCAGGGTGAAAGCATTATACTGTTTGATTATATGGTATTGGGCGCTCGCTCAACTTATTTTTTTTTTCAATCTGCGGATGTTTTTCAAACAGCCATAACTTCTTATAGGAAATTCCAAATTGAGATATGTAAAAAGTGTTGGACTTGTAATTCAATTATCGTTCCAACAGTATATCATTTACCTTATGAAGATTTTAATACCAAAATTTGTACTCTAATTTTCCCACATACTTCAGTAAATAGTTTCTCAATTTGGTTCTTTAGTTTTTAGGTGTTTGATCCTTTGTTTCAACTCTTCATTGTCACTCCAACACACTTTAAATTTATTGATTTTTTCTTCTTCCTTATCCTCCAATGTTTGGTTCTTGATATTAACTTCAAAAACTCAATTTTTCTCATTTACTCGTCGATTTCACCAAATTGTTACTCTTTCCGTCAATTTTTCTCCAATTGCTTATAAACGGGTCCAAAATTGAAATAGAAAGAACAATTCATTAAATTAAGTAGAAAATCAATAAAATAACAGTATAAAAACTTGGTTTTAAAGCTCGAATAAGTGCACAAAATACACTTATCACATATCGAAAAATCAGTAGTGGCGTGATGGATGAGATGTTGCCTGGTTTGAAATTTGACTTTGTGAATTTTTAGAATTGATATAACGTTGCACGACAAGTGAAACAAAGTGGATTGATAAGCCACTTTTTGTTAAAATGCTTCCAAACTTCCTCCGTTGAAAAAAATCGTGTTATGGGGATTCAAATGATCAGGTGCAACTTTGGCAAGAAGATCCCAAATAAACTTTTATTTTCTTTTGAACAATATGATCAACATGCAGCCAAATATGCCAAACTTTCCGAGCAACTAATGGTGTTTCAAAGAAGTGTCTTGTTTCATATGAATTTGTAAGATGATTGTTTTCAATTTATGTGCTTGGGAGCTTCCTGGCATGAGGCCGTAGAGAAGTGACCATCATTACTCATTCGTAAGGGTCCAAAAAATTGTATCACGGCCTCTAACTATGGAGGAATTTTAATAATTTCTTGAATACAAAGACTTGGTACTAGCCAGTTTAATTTTGCAAAATCCTAGTCTTCATTAATCTAACTTCAAGAATATTTTTAAATTTAAAGAGTAAATTGTTTTATAGACTCTAAAATACTCTTTATTTTTACTTTTTTTTAAAAAAAAAATATTTGTTCCTTTTTCCTAATTTTTTATTTAATATATATATTTGCAACTAAATAAGGTGTTAATGACTATATAATGTTCAAGTATTATTTAAATAAGTATAGTATTAAAACTTTACATTAAATGTATTTAATATAAAGTAAGAGTGGATTTGCGGAGAGCCAAATTCTCTCTTTATTTTAAAAAATTAAAATAGAGAATGTATTAGAGTTTTATTTTATGTATTTACTCGTTAATATAAATATCATCATACTTTTAAAGAATTTGTTAAAAATGCTCTTAGTACATTTGATTATAAATTTGCGTACTTAATTGGCGCAACCCAAACGAAACTTCTACTAAATAAAGCCAAGCCTAGGATACATCTTAACAAGTCTCAACCAAGGTTGTGAGTATAGTAATTTTAAATTGGATCGATAAAAGAGTCTTTCGGATCGAATGGTTGGATTGTAAAATTCTTATATTAATTATTTAAAATAAATAAACGTCACATATATTTAATTACAAATTAACAAGGGTAATTTGTACTTTTGGACTTCCAACCTTTGTAATTTGTTACTAATCTACCATCAACCACTTTTTATAGTACCAGATATCTCTAACCTTTCATGTAATTACAAATCACGTCTCCATTGACAGATTTTGACAAATTTGTCCTCATCTTTAGATAAAAAATAAATAAATAAGACTAAAACCAACAAAAATGAAAAAAAATTGCAAATGAAGTTCCAAAACTTTTAAAAAGTACAATGTAATCTCATCTAGAACCCTCTCCACCTCTTCCATGAATGTGGCTAATCCACGCGCCACCGTGAAGACTTTTAGCCCCTAATGCCATGGCGACGAAATTGGAGTTCTTAAAAATATCTTGAGAATATGATTTGAAGTAGAATGGGATGAAGACCAAGACTCTTACATTTCTACTTGCAAATCTTGTAGGGCCAATAATAAATTTTGTGGGTTTAATTCAATATATCCAAATAAACCATTCGTTTGTTTCCCATCTAAAAAAAAAAAAAAAAAAAAATCAAACGATGACGACAGTGGTTGTGGGATGGTGGTGTAGAGGTTGTGGCTATGGTGGGATGAGTTTGGGAGGGGAGATGAGGTGGGGTTGGTAGAGGGAGAAGTTACTTTGTATTTTTTAAAAGGTATGGACTCTATTTGCATTTTTCTTTCATTTTTTGTTGTGTTTAGCCTTTTTTTTTTTTTTGTTTATCTATAGAGGAGGGCAAATTCGTCAAAATCTATCAATGATGACGTGATTTGAAATTAAATGAAAGGTTAGGATGTCTAGTGCTATAAAAAATGGTTGATGGTAGATTAGTAACAAACTGCAAAAGTTGGAGACCAAAAATACAAATTAGCTAATTAACAATTATAACTAACTAAAATTAAACAATAAAACCAATGTTTCCATAATTATTTCTGAAATGCAAAGGAAGTCAAATAAAATCAAACTGCGATGGAAACTTCACTAATTATTCAACCAACACTTGAAATCAAAATATACTTCAATTTTAGTTTATTTTTGAGATTACAATTTTAATTTAATAAACCTTTACATGACAAACTTGTGAATCATTATGGATATATGCACAAAGTATATACAACCATAAATCTTATGAACAATCACAACATTACGAGTCTAGTCTACTTCTACTATTGATTTCAACAAGCTAATTAGAAATTCAATAGAGAAAAAAACACAGAATACACATAGATGAAAAAACGAAAAAGAAAAAAGAGTTCAAAAACATCACGAACAAATGAATGCAACCGTCGATTTGCATGAGAAGCGACAAAGAATGAATGATAATAAATTTCATATTAGGAACTAAATTTTTTTATCTTTTTGTTTTGATTTGCATTTTTTCAAGTTTTGGTTTAATTTTTAATTCAAAATAAAAAACATCGCAAGTGTCCGATAGCTCAACCTACTTGATTCATTAAACATGAAGTTGAAAAGTCTAAAATGGTAAAAAAAAAAAAAATGGAGGATCACGAGGATTATTAGAGCATCTTTAATGCAACAATGTGGATTGTTGTATATATGACAAATAAAATGAAGACAGAGAAAATAACATCTACAATAGAGTTGTGGATTGGAAAAATTGTGGTACAAGAGATATTGGTAGATAAATTAAAAAAATTAAATAAAGAATAATTAACACACACATTTCGATGGAGATAAATTAAAAAATAAAATAAAATAAGCTTAACACACATTTCAATAGACATTAAGCGTCCGTTTGGTACACTTGTTGTGAATAGAGCTTTTAGAAGTAAAGCTTTTGGTAGTAAAATTTTTAGTAGTAGAACTTTTAGTTAAAAAGATGTTAACTGTTTGGATATGAATTCAAAAATAATGTTAATATTAAATTGAGTGTTTGGTTGTATAACTATAAAAGTACTTTTGTATAAACTTTATATTTATTTGATTAAACAGTAATTAATTATTATATATCTCATATTATTTGTTTTAAAATAAATAATTTTTTTATATCCTATAATAACTATTAAAATTAATATATTAATTTAATTATAATTATATGATTATTTTATTATATTTGACTAAACAATAATTAATTATTATATAACTCATATTATTTTTTTAAAAGAAATCATATATTTTTATATCATCATGTAATAACTATTAAAATTAATATATTAATTTAATTATAATAACATGAGTATTTTAGTATATTTGATTAAACAGTAATTAATTATTTAAATCAAACATATTATGTATAATTTGTTTTATATTATTTTACGCACCGATTTTTTTCCCCACTTTATATAAGTATATGGAGTGACAATTTGATATAAATAATTAATGTAGTAAATAAATTAATATCTTTTTTGATGTATTAATGGTAATTTTCTTAATTTTTAAGTTCATCAAATGTTAATTACAATTTCCCGTAAAAGCTCAATTAGAGTTTTTTTTAGAGAAGTTCAAAATTTGGAATTCTCTAAAACGACTTTTTTAAATATTTTTTAGTTAAAAAATGCGTGTTGATTTTAACCAAATAACAATAAAAATAACTAAAAGCACTTTTATTCTTTAAGAAGTTCTTTTAGACTTCAAAAAAGTCCTTTCAAACACATTATAAATAAATGGGCAAAGTTGATCACACCCCTACTTTTTGTAAAAAAGTTGAAAAATACCCTCAAAATTTGTGTTTTAAAATTTACCCAAAAAATATTCAACCCAATTGAAAAATACCTAAAACTACTTAAAAAAAACCAAAACCAAAACAAAGCCATCTAAAAAACGCGCCACCAAATTGAACACAACCGTCCGAATTTGTGCAACCCAAATTACAACAAAAAATATCAAATCTATGGAATCTGTGCAACACAAAACTGCCGAATCTGAACAGAAAATCAAAATTGCTGAATTTTTTCAATGGAAGCTGAAAACGCATTGATGTGTTGAATACAAATCTGAAAATTAATTCAAATATGCAAATGAGCTACCTTCATTCCAAATATTCTGAATTTTTTTCAAAATATTAAGAATTTGGTGAAGTATTTTATCAGTCAGTTGCGTTAAAGGAAATTTCCAGATATACGGTGAGCAATACTTCATTTTGTTTGAATTTATTTATTTTTTGTTTATTTTGGATTTGATTTATGATGATTTCTTTATTCTAATGTTTATCTATTATGAATTTCAGTTCATGTATATTAATTGCGGTTGATTTTATCTTCAATTTTCTGCTCATTTTGCATACGGTCTAAATTTTTAGTTGATTTTGCTTTCAATTTTTGTTATAATTTTTTTTGTATTGTTGTTATTAGTAGTTTTACTTGCAAAGAGAATTTGATATATGTTTTGATCGATGAAAAAATTATCGCAGAAGCTTTTTAAATTCCATATGAGTTTGCTTAATTCTTGTGCTTTCTTTGATGCTTTTAAGTTAGAATGTATTTGTGCGTAACCATAGGATTTGGGGTGAGGATGAGGTTATGATTAAGGTTAAGATTTGAAGTGTTTTACATGTAGTATATATGAATGCTGAATGTTTGAATTTCATGGCATTGCATTAATATTTGATGTCTTAGGCAATAACTTCTATATACTATTCTGCTGCTGTTGCTCCATTATTTTGGATTTTGGAATGCATTATTGATTTCTGCCTCTACTTATTTAACTTCTATATATTATTCTGCTGCTGCTAGCTGCATTATTGATTTCTGCCTCTACTTTAATAATAGCTGAGCTTTAGAACTTCACTTATAGGTAAGTTAATTTTTTGACACTGGTAGCTAAGAGTTAGTTTTGTCAAAGTAGCTTTAGAAGTTGATGTTTCTGTGATTCCAATGTATTACAAGTGCAAAAAGAATTGATATAGGTAATGAATTATTTCATAAATTACAAGAAAAATACTTGTATCGTAGAACGCTATGGTATTTTGGTTGAGTAATTTGAGCTATTAGTTTCTTTTACCAAATGCAACAGCAGAATATGGAGCATGATTCATTCACATTGGCATGTCATAAATGCTATAGCAGATTTATCCTTGTTGCCCCCAAGCAAAGGGGATCCATGGACTAGCTATAAAGATGTGTTTAGAGAAGAATGTCTCTTGTTGACACGTATGCGAAATGGATATGATGGATAAGAATCATGTTACTACTTGGAATGCTAATGGATATGGAACACATGGGTTTGGGAAGGAAGCTAAGTAACCTAAGTAAAACTTATAAATCTTGTTCTGATAAGTGTTTTTTTTTAAGCTTAACAAAACTTGAAACTAGATCTTGAAAGACATGAGCACAAACTCAACTTTCTTTTCACATTAGAAATTTGATCCATGACATATAACATATGTTTGGTCAATTGAATATCGTGAATATTGTTTCATTTCTTCCAACAAGGTGCATGCAAGAAGCTTTAGCTTAGAGCATGAAATCCAAAGTCCAGACCAACAAAGAGTCATTGAACTTGTCTTTTCACATTGTCAATCTGCTAGATATTAAACAGCTAAAAGACCACAAACTCATGCCTAATAGATGACCATACACAAGAGGTGAAGCTCAAACTAGGTGATAGAATGACGCTTTTGAGGTCGGAAACTCAAGTCCACGTTAAGAAACTACTCAAATTGTACTAATAAACACACTAGAATCAATTTAAATTACCAATTTAAATTATTCAAGTACTTCCTAGACTTTGTTAACAGAACCATAGGAGTGAGGGAAAGAGGCAAAAATGGTCTAAAGAAGTGAACAAAACCAGGAAGTGTTAATTGTTAAAATAAACATCTATTCCTAAGCTAGCCAAAATTAGTTAATACTCTTACTGAAAATCTGACCTAGCTAGTTTTACAGATTTAGCATAGTCACAACCTTAACCAATGATTCCATATCATATGGAGCACCTCTTGTTTTAAATACAGATTTCTGCCTCTACTTGTTTAAGTTTATGAAGAACAGATTTCACATTTAAGGGGGCGTAAAATCATTTTTATTGAAATATGACAATAAAATCAAGGCGAGGTGTACATCTAAGAGGCCTGCCAATTGCTAAAAGTTTTACAGAAACAGCCTTTGAATTTATATCAGATGCATTAAAAAACCAGAGCAGCCAAAATAGTTTAATTGGCAACATGGCTGAGCTTCAGAACTTCACTTATAAATAAGTTAATTTTTTGACACTGGTAGCTAAGAGTTAGTTTTGTCAAAGTAGCTTTAGAAGTTGACATATAAATCCTGTTCTTGAAATATAGGAGCACAAACTGAACTTTCACTGTAATAGGAATAGTAAGTTATGCTTTTGAAATACACAAGTATGCTCTTAATGCATGCCTAGCTAATGAGCCTTTTAGAAATTTGATCCATGAGATATAACATATGCTTGGTCAATTGAATATCGTGAATATTGTTTCATTTCTTCCAACAAGGTGCATGCGAGAAGCTTTACCTCAGAGCATGAAATCCAAAGTCCAGACCAACAAAGAGTCATTGAACTTGTCTTTTCACATGGTCAATCTGCTAGATATTAAACAGCTAAAAGACCACAAACTCATGCCTAATAGATGACCGTACACAAGAGGTGAAGCTCAAACTAGGTGATACAATGACACTCTTGAGGGCGGAAACTCAAGTTCGCGTTAAGAAACTACTGAAATTGTGCTAATAAACACACCATAATCAATTTAAATTATTAAAGTAGTTCCTAGACTTTGTTAACAAAACCATAGGAGTGAGGGAAAGAGGCACAAATGGTCTAAAGAAGTGAACAAGACCAGAAAGTGTTCATTGTTAAAATAAACATCTATTCCTAAGCTAGCAAAAATTAGTTAATACTCTTACTGAAAATCTGAGCTAGCTGGTTTAACAGATTTAGCAGAGTCACAACTTTAACCAATGATTCCATATCATATGGAGCACCTCTTGTTTTAAACACAGATGGAGAAATGATTATCTATTTAGTAATGTCATTTGTCATCTATTTAGTAACATGTGTGTTAATACATTTGTTACTATATGTGTTTCAATTATATTATCATGTTGAATGTGATAATTTCTTCTTTTGTTGAGTTATTGAAAAGTAACATACATGAGTAACACATATGTTACTTGCTTTATTATAAAGTTCAGGTTTATTAACTTAATACATATATTCTTGTCTACTTTTTGTAGGGATGGAACTTATCAATATCTTCTTACATTACAATGGTGAATGGAATGAAACCTGTGAATACAAGAATTTCAAAAAGGCTGGGATATTGGTTCCTGTAGAATGTACATTCAACATGCTTGTTGAAGAAATTTATTTGGAATTGGAGTTGAATCAAACAATCATGGAGATAACAATTCAGTATCAAGTGAAGCATAATGATCCTCCAATAAAGATTAGAACCACTAAGTCCCTGTTGTTCTACTTGGAATTGAAGAGAAAATACAAGAATTTTACAAGTTTTCCCTTGTGCATTGATTTTTCAACAGCAACAAATAGTAGCACATCATTTAATCTTCATGAAGGACTTGAATTGCCAAAAATAGATGTTGCTTCAAGTTCAAACATGCTTCAGGTCCAGATATATGAAAGAAATAACACTACAGTCATAGCCTCTCCAAGATTACCAACTATTGAAGATATTGCTTATGAAGCTTCTCATTGGTTACCCGGTGTTGACAACGTGATTGTGGAAGCTGAAACTACTGTGATTTTTCATCCAAATGTTGATAAAATTGAAAGAAATCAGATTTTCTGCAATAAAGATGTCTTGATGAATAGTGTTGCAATATATGCCATGCGGAACCACTTCCAATTCAAGGTGAAAAAATTCGACAAAAAGGTCTACGTATTAAAATGCATGGATTCTAATTGTCAATGGTCTTTCGAGCTTCAAAAGTTGGAAAAAACGGACAACTTCAAGATAAGGTACATTAGAAATGAACATGTTTGCTCAATGAATGTGATATTAGGAGATCATCGACAAGCATCTAGTTCATTGGTAGCAAATTTCATCAAATATAAGTACAGCTCTGCAAAAACTATATACACTCCAGCTGACATAATAAATGACATGAAGAATGAGTATGGGGTCTCACTAAGTTACAATAAAGCTTGGAGGGCGCGAGAGCATGCATTTGTGGAGTTAAGAGGTGATCCGGATGAATCATATGGAAAACTTCCTATGTATTTGTATATGTTGAAATTAAAAAATCCAGGTTCAGTTACAAAACTGGAAACTGATTTGAACAACCAATTCAAGTATTGTTTCATGGCTTTAGGTGCTTCTTTGAAAAGATGGAGTTACTGTAGACCTATAATGGTAATTGATGCTACGTTCTTAAAAGGATATTATGGTGGTACGTTATTCACAGCATGTACCCAAGATGCCAACAACAATATTTTTGTTTTGGCTTTTGGAATTGGAGATAATGAAAACAACAATTCATGGGAATGGTTCTTACACATGTTGAAAGAATCTTATGGACCACGGGAATACTTGTGTATCATATCAGATAGACACCGGAGCATAGGAAATGCAATACAGACTGTATATCCAGAAGCCATGCATGGTGTTTGTTCTTACCATTTGTTGCAAAATTTGAAGAAGACTATTAAAAAGGGTAATAAAAACATAACAACTTATTACAATGCAGCTGCTAGAACCTATACAAAGGTTGAATTTGACTACCATATGACCCAACTTGAGAAAATTGACAAGAAAATCTGGCCTTATCTGGTAAGTTTTAATGTTTATTGTTATAATTTAATGCATTTAACAATCTTAATACCCTAATTGATGTAATTAATTGTTCTTCATGTAGGAAGATCTTGGATATCATACTTGGTCGAGGGCATACATGACAAAGAATAGATATTCAACAATGACGTCAAACATAGTTGAATCGATAAATTCGGGTTACAAAACCCAAGAAAGAGTTTTCCTATAAATTACTTGTTGGAATTCTTGAGATGCCTTGTGCAACATTGGTTTTCAAAATTGGGATGATGCACAAGCAACGTTTACTACACTTGCAACAAAATATGAATGTATGATGCGGGAAAATTCAAGGGATGCAATGAAATTTAAGGTAACAACTAAAACTATGTTTAATTTTTAGATAAATGATGATTACTCTTTTGTTACGTTTATGAATTAATAGTAAATATCTAACTATTCTAATGTACTTATCATGGTATCTGATGATCAAATGCATTGCATTAGTTTCACTAGAGACATATAGAGCTTGTAGTTTGGTTGTTGGGTATGAAATTTTTTGCTTGATTGGCTTGTTTGTGGTAGTGCGCAGCTTGAGTTACATATAATCAAAATTACTGTAAGTTGGGTGTGCAGTTTGAGTTACATGTCATCGCAATTACTGTAAATAGGGCTAGGTAATTAACTCGAAAACTTTCTAAACTAACTACTCTGAACCTTAAGGTCAGTTTAGTACAGTTTATTAAAGTGTTATGTCTTAATACTGTCCAACCATAGGTAGCCATTAGTTAAGTGAAAACTGATATGAAGACCTATTAACCTTAAGGTGTGTTAACCATAGGTAGCCATCAGTTAACCTTAAAAATTATGTTTCAATAGAGATGTAAAATGTTTTGAAGGGATAAAGAATTGGATCTTTATTAGCAAATCTTTTAGCATTTACAAATCTGCTGCTTTGTTCTATAAACTAAAGTTACTATCAATTTTATTTTTAATGTATTTTTTATTAACTATTCGATACAAGCCTATATAAAAGTGCAATTTCAACTAACATATTAAGTTAATTCATTCCTTGTGTAGGTGTTTTCTTCTAGCCAAATCCTACACCAAGTTAATGATGGTGTATCTTCCTACATAGTGAACATGCACGAAAAGAGTTGCTCATGCAATAGATTTCAAATGGATGATATTCCATGCAAACATGCACTAGCACTAGTTGCAGTCAAACATCTCAATTCTTACAACTATTGCTCCAAATACTACACAAAAGAGTCATACATGAACACATACAAAGAGACAATCTTTCCACTTGGGAACTGTAAAGATTGGGTTGTGCCTGATGATGTTTGCTTTAGCATTGTACTACCACCAATACCAGCAAGAAAATCCGGAAGACCGAAAGAAAAACGGTATCGATCCAAGAGTGAGGGGAAGCAAGTAAGAAAATGTGGGAGATGTGGAGCATATGAGCACAATCGAAGAACGTGTAATAACCCAACGCCATTGAAGCCGAACAGAAAAAGGAAACTGTTCACGAATTTTTGAATATTTTTGTTCTAATAAGGATAGATTCAAATTTGTTCATTTCACTTGTGGATCTTCTTCTCTAATTTTCTATTGAATTTTAGCCTTAAATTGCATCATGTGATTATAGGATTCGTCATGTGATTGTAGCCTTAAATTGCATCATGTGATTGTAGTACTAATGCAAAATATTAAGAGAGACATTAGGGTAACAAAGAAGTGAGTTTGAGATGAGGTACAGATATTTTCTTTTTTAGGGAAAGACAGAGACTTCTGAAGTATGATTTTATTGTTTTTGGTTAAACAATTTATAGATGGTTCTGATGACCCCTTTGTGAAGGACCTCCTTCAAAGAAAAAGTCTTCAAATATTATCTAATTCTTCACTGATAGAACACATTAAAAGACGAAACAATCGTGCCATTTGCATAAAAGTTTCCTTACCAGTGAACTATTATTCAAATTAAATGTTCTGCTGTTACACGTCTATGTAGTTCACTTCAAATGCAACAAGAAGTTACTACGTGAATATTTCTCTTCAATTACACCAAAGACATTCCAAGTCCCCGGTTTAAGCAGCACAGTCAACATGGACCACATTAAGAGGCATTATTATGGAAGCCATCCTTCTCATAATCAGTGAAGAATTAGATAATATTTGGAATCATCCCTCATGGTCCAAATACCGACTACTCTGCTCCACATGACAGGAAGAGGATTTCCAAGTAGGACTAGGATGTATCGTGCATGTAAAACATCTGCAGTTTCTTTCTTTTTCATCTTTTCTTTTATAATAATGTTATTCCCTCAATTTCAATAAAATCAATTTGACACGAGTAACACATATGTTACCTCGTGTGTTACCTTGTGTTACTTCCTCATTTTCAATACAATTGTTATTTTATGATTTATCTCCTTTTAAATGTTTTAAAAAAATACATTTTTATAGTTTACAATCAAAATATTTCTAGTTTTTGTTTTGGAAAACAATAGTTTCTGCTGGGTAACATATATGTTACCACATTTGTTACTCTATGTTAGTCCCTCAATTTCATTAAAATCAATTTGACACGGGTAACACATCCCTCAATTTCATTAAAATCAATTTGACACGAGTAACACATATGTTACCTCGTGTGTTATCCTATGTTACTTCCTCATTTTCAATACAATTACTATTTTATGATTTATCTCCTTGTAAATGTTTAAAAAAAATATATTTATATAGTTTTAAATTAAATAATTTCAATTTTTATTTTTAAAAACAATAGTTTTACGCGGGTAACATATATGTTACCCTATGTTACTCCCTAAATTGATTTTACCCTATGTTACTTCCTCATTTTCAATACAATTGCTATTTTATGATTTATATCCTTGTAAATATTTTTAAAAAATACATTTATATAGTTTTAAATTAAATAATTTCAATTTTTATTTTTCAAAACAATAGTTTTACTAGAGTAACATATATGTTACCGCATTTGTTACCCTATGTTACTCACTCAATTTTAATTTGACATGAGTAACACATATGTTACCTCGTGTGTTACCTTGTGTTACTTCCTCATTTTCAATACAATTGCTATTTTATGATTTATCTCCTTTTAAATGTTTTAAAAAATACATTTTTATAGTTTACAATCAAAATATTTCTAGTTTTGTTTTGGAAAACAATAGTTTTATGAGGGTAACATATATTTTACCGCATTTGTTACTCTATGTTAGTCCTCAATTTCATTAAAATCAATTTGACACGGGTAACACATCCCTCAATTTCATTAAAATCAATTTGACACGAGTAACGAGATATGTTACCTCGTGTGTTATCCTATGTTACTTTCTCATTTTCAAAACAAATGCTATTTTATGATTTATCTCCTTGTAAATGTTTTAAAAAAATACATTTATGTAGGTTTAAATTAAATAATTTCAATTTTTATTTTTCAAAACAATAGTTTTTCGAGAGTAACATATATGTTACCGCATTTGTTATCCTATGTTACTCCCTCAATTTCATTAAAATCAATTTGACACGAGTAACACATATGTTACCTCGTGTGTTACCTTGTGTTACTTCCTCATTTTCAATACAATTGCTATTTTATGATTTATCTCCTTTTACATGTTTTAAAAAAATACATTTTTATAGTTTACAATCAAAATATTTCTAATTTTGTTTTGGAAAACAATAGTTTTATGAGGGTAACATATATGTTACCGCATTTGTTACTCTATGTTAGTCCCTCAATTTCATTAAAATCAATTTGACACGGATAACACATCCTTCAATTAAAATCAATTTGACACGAGTAACACATATGCTACCTCATGTGTTACCCTATATTATTTCCTCATTTTCAATACAATTACTATTTTATGATTTATCTCATTGTAAATGTTTAATAAATATATATTTATATAGTTTTAAATTAAATAATTTCAATTTTTATTTTTAAAAACAATAGTTTTACGCGGGTAACATATATGTTACCACATTTGTTACCTTATGTTACTCCCTAAATTGATTTTACCCTATGTTACTTCCTCATTTTCAATACAATTGCTATTTTATAATCATCTCCTTGTAAATATTTTTCAAAAATACATTTATATAGTTTTAAATTAAATAATTTCAATTTTTATTTTTCAAAACAATAGATTTACGAGAGTAACATATATGTTACCACATTTGTTACCATATGTTACTAACTCAATTTTATTGAAATCAATTTGACACGAGTAACACATATATTACCTCGTGTGTTACCCCGTGTGTTACCCTATGTTGCTTCCTCATTTTCAATACAATTGCTATTTTATGATTTATCTCCTTTTAAATGTTTTAAAAAAAATACATTTTTATAGTTTACAATCAAATATTTCTAGTTTTCGT
Organism: Forsythia suspensa; assembly: GCA_023638005.1. Lineage (NCBI taxonomy): Eukaryota > Viridiplantae > Streptophyta > Magnoliopsida > Lamiales > Oleaceae > Forsythia > Forsythia suspensa. Next base: position 27,502,315 of record CM042666.1, on the reverse strand, counting down.
TTTGTAAAATAATAGTTTTACGCGGGTAACATATATGTTACCACATTTGTTACTCTATGTTAGTCCCTCAATTTCATTAAAAACAATTTGACACAGGTAACACATCCTTCAATTTCATTAAAATCAATTTAACACGAGTAACACATATGTTACCTCATGTGTTACCCAATGTTACTTCCTCATTTTCAATACAATTACTATTTTATGATTTATCTCCTAGTAAATGTTTTAAAAAAAAATATTTATATAGTTTTAAATTAAATAATTTCAATTTTTATTTTTAAAAACAATAGTTTTATGCGGGTAACATATATGTTACCATATTTGTTACCCTATGTTACTCCTTAAATTGATTTTACCCTATGTTACTTCCTCATTTTCAATACAATTGCTATTTTATGATTTATCTCCTTGTAAATATTTTAAAAAAATACATTTATATAGTTTTAAATTAAATAATTTCAATTTTAATTTTTCAAAACAATAGTTTTACGAGAGTAACATATATGTTACCACATTTGTTACCCTATGTTACTCACTCAATTTTATTGAAATCAATTTGACACGAGTAACACATATGTTACCTCGTGTGTTACCCTATGTTACTTCCTCATTTTAAATACAATTGCTATTTTATGATTTATCTCCTTTTAAATGTTTTAAAAAAAATACATTTTTATAGTTTACAATCAAATATTTCTAGTTTTTGTTTTGGAAAACAATAGTTTTACGCGGGTAACATATATGTTACCGCATTTGTTACTCTATGTTAGTCTCTCAATTTCATTAAAATCAATTTGACACGGGTAACACATCCCTCAATTTCATTAAAATCAATTTGACACGAGTAACACATATGTTACCTCGTGTGTTACCCTATGTTACTTCCTCATTTTCAATACAAATGCTATTTTATAATTTATCTCCTTGTAAATGTTTTAAAAAAATACATTTATATAGTTTTAAATTAAATAATTTCATTTTTTATTTTTCAAAACAATAGTTTTACGAGAGTAACATATATGTTACCACATTTGTTACCCTATGTTACTCACTCAATTTTATTGAAATCAATTTGACACGAGTAACACATATGTTACCTCGTGTGTTACCCTATGTTACTTCATCATTTTCAATACAATTGCTATTTTATGATTTATCTCCTTTTAAATGTTTTAAAAAAATAGATTTTTATAGTTTACAATCAAAATATTTCTAGTTTTTGTTTAGGAAAACAATAGTTTTACGCGGGTAACATATATGTTACCGCATTTGTTACTCTATGTTAGTCCCTCAATTTCATTAAAATCAATTTGACACGGGTAACACATCCCTCAATTTCATTAAAATCAATTTGACACGAGTAACACATATGTTACCTCGTGTGTTACCCTATGTTACTTCCTCATTTTCAATACAATTACTATTTTATGATTTATCTCATTGTAAATGTTTAAAAAAAATACATTTATATAGTTTTAAATTAAATAATTCCAATTTTTGTTTTTAAAAACAATAGTTTTACGCGGGTAACATATATGTTACCGCATTTGTTACCCTATGTTACTCCCTAAATTTCATTAAAATCAATTTGACACGAGTAACACATATGTTACCTCGTGTGTTACCCCGTGTGTTACCCTATGTTACTTCCTCATTTTCAATACAATTGCTATTTTATGATTTATCTCCTTTTAAATGTTTTAAAAAAAATACATTTTTATAGTTTACAATCAAATATTTCTAGTTTTTGTTTTAGAAAACAATAGTTTTACGCTGGTAACATATATGTTATCACATTTGTTACTCTATGTTAGTCCTTCAATTTCATTAAAATCAATTTGACGCGGGTAACACATCCCTCAATTTCATTAAAATCAATTTGACACGAGTAATACATATGTTACCTCATGTGTTACCCTATGTTACTTCCTCATTCTCAATACAAATGCTATTTTATGATTTATCTCCTTGTAAATGTTTAAAAAAATACATTTATATAGTTTTAAATTAAATAATTTCATTTTTTATTTTTCAAAACAATAGTTTTACGAGAGTAACATATATGTTACCACATTTGTTACCCTATGTTACTCACTCAATTTTATTGAAATCAATTTGACACGAGTAACACATATGTTACCTCTTGTGTTACCATATGTTACTTCCTCATTTTCAATACAATTGCTATTTTATGATTTATCTCCTTTTAAATGTTTTAAAAAAATACATTTTTATAATTTACAATCAAAATATTTCTAGTTTTTGTTTTGGAAAACAATAGTTTTACGCGGGTAACATATATGTTACCGCATTTGTTACTCTATGTTAGTCTAGACATGGCAATGCTCGGCTCGGCCCATAAATAAATCACGAGCTCGGCTCTCGGCTCAAGCTCTCAATCCGGGCTCCCACGGTCCGGGGAATCAGAGGCGTGTTTTTATTTTTTTTGTTTAAAATTTGAAAATAAATTATTATATTCTAATTTCTATTTATTTTATTAAAGAACAAAATGTAAATATTTAAAATGAATCATTTATTTATCTTTATCTTTATGTTAAAGATTAAATATTTATCACGTTGTTAAAATTTTTATTGAATCATCTTGATTATGTTTTTTAAAATCCTCATATTTGATTAAGTTTTTGTTTTGAATTTGAAAATAAAAAAGAAATTTGAAAATAAAAAAGAAAGTAGAAATAAAAAATCATTTATGTTAAAAATTAAAGATTTAAAATCCACCTCTATTTTTTTGTGTTTTACATTTTTTTAAATTTGAAAATAAAAAAGAATACATAATCGAAAATCGTTTATGTTAAAATGTAAAACTAAAACCCTCCTCCTTTTTCTCGGGCTTGGGACCGGCTACTTTAAAAGTAGGCGGAGTTAAAATTGTACACGAACAAGATGTTACGTGTACAATTTTTATTAAAATAAGAAAAATTCTTCAAATACGTAAATATTAATAATGCAAATAATACTTACTACGATTCTACGAATATGATTAATCCATATTCAAATCTTCAAGTTATTCAGACATTATTACATCCACTTTGTCTTGGATTCAAGTTCGGCATCATCTCAATCCTTTAGACACGATAAACTTTCTAAAATGTCGGCTTTGAGTCTTGACACGATATCGATAAAACCACGCCACTTATACTAAATGCGACCTCCGATGCTACGATTGACACCGGAGGTGTTAGTAGATCACGTGCCATTTTGGAAAGAATTGGATAACTACGTTGATGTTGTTTCCACCATTTAAGTATATCAAAATTTTTCTCTCCTCTTTATCTAACATACTAAGTACATCATGTGCAAAATACCTATCTAACTCTCTACGGTGTATCATTAGAATAGGGAAGGGAAGAAGAACTAGAAGAAGAACCAACTAATTGTTGACTTTGAGTGGTCCTATGTGTACTGACGTAACTCCATAAGTCAATGTCATCAGTTGATGACGAAGTATATGTTGGATTAGGGGGTCGTACAACGTTTGTACCGGCCTTTTCAGCATAAATCTCATACATAGAACATAAAGTTTGTTCTAAATTAGAACACGTGACTGGATTTCCAAAAGTTAATTTATCTGAAATTGCCATTATTGTTACTTTTGTACCCTCTAAGTTAAGTCGAGGATCCATGATACATGCTAATGGAAATAACATAGGTAATTGTTCCCAATATTTTCTAAATTTAGCTTCCATGACATGTATAATACTAGTAAAAAGAGCAAAATTCTTATACTTATGAAAATTGTTAGCAATATAATAGAAATGATTTAAAACAAGTGGAGTAGTTGGGTAACAAACACCGAACATGCATTTGTTAACGTAGTAAAAACTTTTAAAATTTTCTAACATGACCACATATTTCTCAATCATGTAATTCTAAATCATATTACGAGCCGTGTGAGTGTCGACCATTATAATATCTGATAATGCAATCTTCATAACCTTCACACGATTCAAGCATAAGATATGTTGAATTCCACCTATTGCCAACATCGGTTTGCAAAACATTTTGATTGCAGCCCATTTTCTATACATAAAGCGAAGAAACTTGTTTTCTTGATGGTGAAACCGAAATATAATTAATAGCAAATCTAATTTTTTCTAATTGTGGGCGTATAAATTGTAATCCATCTTGTACAATTAAATTAAACACATAGCACACACAACAAATATGAAATAAAATACCATCAAATTGTGGATTACAATGTTGCATTAATTTTTCAATTACTATATTATTTGGGCTGCATTATCAAATGTAAAACTACGAGCTTTAGAATCACATTTAAATTCATGTAACACACCTCGAATAAAACTTGATAAATATTATTTCCATTATGAGGATAGTCTATTTGTTTAAATGCTATTACTTTTTATGCATTAACCAAGAATTATCAATGTAGTGTGCAGATTGCTACCATGTATCCTTTTTGGTTACAACTGTCCATAAGTCGATGTAAAAGATACAACACCATTGTAATTATTAATATCATTAATAATAGCTTCTTTTTTAGTATTATATCTAACAATAGTATCTCTCTGAAGTGTATTTCTAGAAATACTAACGTACCTTGGTTGTAGATATTTTTGGATGAATGTAGTCCAATGAGGATTGTCCACCAAGCATAGTGGAAACCCGACATTTGCTATCAATTCCGTAGTCCTTCATGTCGCAGAAGTTCTTGTGAGTATATCCGGTTGTTGAGAGTAGGACCACTAGACCCGGCCCCGGAGATCCAAACCGGAGATGTGCACGATTTGTATCCACACCTCCATGTTTGTATTGACACTTTTGAAGTGTCATTTAGATGGGTCGTGTCAATCCCCTTCCGCCAAGCAAACTTCTCCTAACAAAGTTTACACCGTGCTTTGAACTCGTGGACTCTGTTCACTAGTTTACCGCTTGGCACCAACTCAAAATGCTCCCAAAGATTTAGCCTTTTGTTTGGTGGCTTTTCGTTTAGTGCTAGAGCCAATGGTAGTTTCATGTGTATTGGCGTGCGTCATGAATGTCTTCCAAATCAATTGGATCGATGCTACCACCAAACCGATCAATAATGTCATCTGGAATTGGAATTTCATTAAGACCATCAAATCATCATCACTTGGTTGTATGCCATTTGGAATAATAGAGAAAGAAAATAGGAGAAGATGAAGATTTAGTAGAGCGAGAAATTAGAAAATAGAAATGTAGAAAATTAGTAGAAGTAGAAAATTATAGCGTAATATCTAGATAATAAGATACTAGATACTAATTACTTAGAACACTAATATTGAGATTTGAGAATTTATAATAGATTGAGTATGTAATTGAATGAGAGATAAAAGATTAAAGTGTGAAAAAATGAGTTTAGAAATAGGGTATTTATAGGAAAATCATGAAAGGAAAAACAAAAAAAAAAAAAAAAAAAGAGGAAATGATCATTGCCAGCGGTCACAATGTGACCGTTGGCGGCGTTCACGAAATCGTGACCGTTGGATGATCATCCAACGGTCACGATTTCGCGATCGCTAGTGATCCACGAGCCGAGCCGGCTCGTGGCTCTCTCCCTGCTCGTGGGCACGAGCCCACGAGCCGGACTCGTAACGAGCCCCCACGAGCACGGCTCGTGGGCTCGTTCCCACGAGCCCAACGAGCCGGCTCGTTTTTTTTTTCTCCAGCTCGGCCCTAGCTCGTGTTCGTGGTTCGACGAGCCCGAGTCCGAGCTGGTCGAGCTTTTACGAGCCGAGCCGAGCCGACGAGCCGTTTTGCCACCCCTATGTTAGTCCCTCAATTTCATTAAAATCAATTTGACACGGGTAACACATCCCTCAATTTCATTAAAATCAATTTGACACGAGTAACACATATGTTACCTCGTGTGTTACCCTATGTTACTTCCTCATTTTCAATACAATTACTATTTTATGATTTATCTCCTTGTAAATGTTTAAAAAAAATACATTTATATAGTTTTAAATTAAATAACTCCAATTTTTGTTTTTAAAAACAATAGTTTTACGCGGGTAACATATATGTTACCGCATTTGTTACCCTATGTTACTCCCTAAATTTCATTAAAATCAATTTGACACGAGTAACACATATATTACCTCGTGTGTTACCTTGTATTACTTCCTCATTTTCAATACAATTGCTATTTTATGATTTATCTCCTTTTAAATGTTTTAAAAAAATACATTTTTATAGTTTACAATCAAAATATTTCTAGTTTTTGTTTTGGAAAACAATAGTTTTTGCGGGTAACATATATGTTACCGCATTTGTTAAATAAAATTGAACAGTATTAAAATTGAACAGTATTAAGAAAGAAAAAAAAAACTTACGATTTTGTTCATTATAGTATTAAGTCCTACCCAGCATAGGGAATTAGTCTAATGCAATGCACAAACCGGGGATAATCTGCATCCAATCACATAGTTAGCATTTTTGAAGAAATTTATCCAAGCATTTTTCAAGAAATTTATCCACAGTATTTGTATTTTCGGGAGAAAAGACTCGTTTAAGCTCAATGAATATAGTTACTGCAGGATTGATTGGAGGGCCTGAACAAACTATGAATACTAGTTAGTTTCTTGCTTATAAATGAGTCATTGTAGTTTTTTCGTTTTTAATATATATTGATTGTAGTGGGTTAACCATTTAGAATATTGTAGAGATAAAATACATTTTTCACCATTTTATATGTGCACTAGCTCATTAATGCTCTGAAAACATGACTCTTCAGGCATGTACCGAGATGGTTATGCCAATGGTGGTTTCAAATGAGAGTATGTTTCTTCCATCTTCATTCAGTTACAAGGAGTATGTAGACGATTGCGTGAAACAGTATGGAGTAATGCCTCGCCCACACTGGATCACCACTGAATTCGGAGGCACTGTGAGTTTTTCCATTTTAGATCTTCGTCTCTAATTTGTAGCTTCTTGAGAATAAGAGTCTCTGTTTTAATGGACTTCATAACACTGGGGACGGTGGGAGAGGGAGGATCATGTATTCTACATCTTAATACGAGAAACTTTTCTCTTATTTCCTATATTAATGATCCAAATAGAGGATTGAACAAGTGCTGAAGAAGTTTGGTGGCAACATTATATTTTCCAATGGACTGCAAGATCCATGGAGCAGAGGCAGGTCAGTTGAAGTAATTAATAACTAACTAGAGATTCTGTAATTGGTTTCATGTATTTTCATACTCTAAGTTACGAAAATCAAACGTGCAAAATCTTTTAAAAAACACCAGATTAATCGCAGAATGCAAATCACAGAAATTAACCGAATATTTCAACTGTGTAGCTATGGATAATTAAAGTTGTTTACTTGTCTGATTTATTTCAAATGGATGAATTCAGTGTCCTGAAAAACATATCAAGCAGCATTGTGGCTTTAGTGACTAGTGAGTGAATCAGAATAAGTCTCCCTAAAGATCATGGAGATATAATTTGGTAGAAGCTAACCTAACCGTAGTCGATGCCAAGTGCACTCCAAAGTTAATCTGGACTCTTTAGGAAGATTTGAGGAAAGTGGCATGCGACATATGAAGAAAGATGGGTGTATTTTGGTTAACAAAAAAATTAGACCAAGAAAAACATAAAATTTCTATATAAAATATTGGGCAAGAGGGACTGTAGCAAGGGAAAGTCCCTCGTGTATCCGCTCCTGATGAAGAGATAGTGGAAATGAACCAAATTGATTGATGGAAAGAATCGAACAAGAAATTGAAGAGAACCACGGTGGTAGCATCAGTGTCTGTGATTTCCTTCCTTCTTTTGTTGGGTCTAATCAATTGGTTTGCTTTCCGTAAGAAGACAGCTAACAATAAAAGAGGTGAACAATATTTCAACCCCATTAATTTTCTTGATAAACTGAATAACGTTATGTGTGGGGGGGGGTGGGAAGCGACCATGCATAGGTTAATCACTACTATAATTAAAAGGGAGGAATTTTAATTGAAAGCGTATGTTTTAATTGCTACTTTTCAATGTTAGGCATAAATTTTGGCCGTTTTCAACCAATTGCTCCAATAATTGCTTCATGGGGTTGCGACATAAAAGTGATATCAAAAATCCTCATATTATCCAAGAAACATAATAACGTGTTTAGTACAACCACGGAATATCACGCTTTCAACCTTTACAAAATACAAACAATTGATATTTCATCAAGTAAATAATAAAAATCGTAACTTAAGTCCCCAAGCATTCCAACTTCCAACCATAGAACGAAACAAACATTGATGGTTTGCAAGCTTAAAGTATTATTCATAGAATTTCCAACCATACAACGAAACAAACATGAATCGAAATCTGACACAGTTTCCATGAGATTTTAGGTGTGCACGAATTTCAGGCAACATCTGCTCGTGAGTCCCCTTTGCGCCTTTCATATATACCTCTCTGCACGAGCACACATCCAAATCCCTAAAGAAATAAAAAATACCAAGTCCTTTTGTTATGGTGCTCTCCAGAAGATTCTCTCATAACAAAAAGGATTTCATCCGAAAAGAACATCCAAGAAATGGTTTGCAAGCTTAAAATATTATTCATATAATTACCTCAAACCGAATGGGCTCAAAGAATAGATTGGCCTACCATGATGCCAAATGACTCGGATCCCTATAAGCAATAAAAGACTAAATGTTTAACAATAAAATAATCAACTCATAGGAGCAGCAATAGAATCGATGAATCGAAAGTGCAGTTAAACATCAATCTATTTTTGGCAAGCAAATTCCCCATTTATCCGATCAGCTATTGAAATAAAGCAATTAACAAAACCTACTACCCCTCTCATCCATATGTTGCAAACAAACTCTCAAGCAGTTAAATCTTCTTATAAAATAGATTGGGTTATCTTTACCAGAATGACAAAGAATCTTGTCGCCTCGATCATCATCACATGCAAACCATTCTCATGGCGATGACTTGGTTGAGTTTAAATCATCTGCAAAGAGCCCTGCTTTTACTTCTTTCTTTGCGAAGAACAATCGATCAGCCACCGAATCACCGGTAGAAATTAATGAAGCTACATCCCCATTCATCATATTGACGTTGTCCATGCTGCATTTGATTTCTTCAAGAAAATTTTCGCTCGGATTGGATTTGGATGTTTCGAAGTGAAGAATACTCTTTGTATGAGCATGCAGATAGGAAGCAGCGGAAGTAGCAATCTCATGAGCAGCGGGAGCATTTATCTGCTTCATATTAGACTTCTCCACCCTACCTTCTGCCATTGTATTTTCTTCTGCATCCCGAGCTTCAGCAGTTGTCTTCTTTTCTTTTTGTTGGTCTTCAACCAATGCCTTCTCTTTCTCGGCTTTCAATTATTGTTCTTTCTTTTCTAATGATGATGTTACAAAACGTAGTCTATGAAGTCTCAGAAGGTTCTTAGTCTGTACCACGAAATGAAAATACAAATCGATGAGTCATATTCTACTCTAACAATATAGAGCATCAACTAACATTTGATGTCAAATTTTAATTAACTCGCAAGTGTACGAATCTACTAGAATATAGATAAGTAAAAGCGAGGTCGATCCCACGTAGATCTATATGAGAAAGGTGTAATTTAATCCCAATTAATCATTATTATAGGCTAGTTGAGTCGAAAAAGAGTTTTGTTGAAATTATTTAATTTAAAGAATAACTAATTATCACGAAAATAATGAGATTGAATAATCAAGAAGTGTAAAACACCAAGGTTTCGAGAATCCACCATTGTCTAACTTAGCAATCATCTAATCATTCATTAATTCCCAAAGAAAACATATACGACAACACGAAATCAATCTATTGTCGTCCCTAAAGATTTATCAATTAAGTCCAAAAGAAGAGAATCAAATATAGGCTCCCCTTATGCTTCAAACATAAATTACTTAAGCATTTTTCATATCAAATTCCATTGAAAGAAGACAAAGAATCAAAGATTACCTAAGCATTCTATGTATCCCAATAAGAATAAAAGAAGATGAAAAATCAAAAGCAATTAATAAAACTTATTTAAGCATCAAGCATGGATTAATTAAACCAATATCTAACTATAAAAATACATGATATTTAAGATGAAAGAAATTATGTTTAATTAATCTAGTTAAGAACGAACCATGAACGTTAAAGCCCTAAAAAGGAATTAAACGAATAATGAAATAATTACTTAATTAAAACAAGGTTTCATCGTCTACCTTGGTTAAAGAAAACTAGAAGAACATGATCAAACTAAAAAGAAAAGAATTGATAAAACCCGCATGGATTGAAGGAGAAGAAATCTTCAAAAACTCTTGATTGTCGGTCGGTTGTCTTCTCTTGTTTTCTTAGTCTTCCTTCATTCGGCTCCCAAAATCCTCCCTTTGTTATGAGAATATATATCATATTTATATTGCCTCTAATGTGCCACAAAATCCCAAGAAGACCTAAAAATTGTTCAAAACGTTTCCTAGTTGAATTGTGACTCAAAAAGGAAAGAAAATAAAACACAAAATCTGCAGTAGGAATTGACACAGGCGATCGCCCAGAGCTATTCCCGGCGATCGCCTGAGCACTTATTTGGCCATTGTTTCTTGCATTGGGCTGTGGGCGCTCGCCCGACGATAAGCCGAGCGATCGCCTCGCTTGGTTCCTTTGAAAGTTTGCAACTTGGTCCTTCTTGTTTCAACGGTCACCGATTTGGTCCTTCCACTTTAAGTCTTGATCGTTTCAGGTCCTCCAACTTTTGTAACATCAAATTTGGTCCTTCAACTTTACATCATCCCAGTTTAGTCCCTCAACTTTTGGTTGAGTGCAATTGAGTCCTCGAACTTATGAGATATCTTCTAATACATTGCTCTTTTCGCCCAATCTTCTCCAATTGTTCACCAACAAGTCCGAAAGCGAAATAGAATAATAATAAACTAGATTAAGTAGAAAAACAACTATATGAAGACATAAATGATTAATTAAAGGCTAAAATAAGTGCATAAAACGCACTTATCAAACACCCCAAACTAAACCTTTGTTCGTCCTCGAACAAAAACAAAACTAAAATATAAATTAAAACTACGCTAATGAATCAATGGAAAATTAGTCAATGTTGAATTTCTTACCATATGCCTCAAGTTCAAAATAAAGCAACACTATTAAAAGGATATTAAACAACAGCACAAAAATTTTCACTTATCCGATGCTCGACCTCGTGTGAGTGTGTGAATAGCCAAAAATTAAACTTATACACGTATTAGACCATGACCAATATTGTGTTGTTGACATTTTAGCAATTCCGAACCCTTTGTAGTCATTTATTCCTTACACCTCTCGTAAGTTATCACACTTCTAAAGCTTTTCTCTCAAATCCCGAGGTGTTCTAGCGAAGTTGGTTTCTATTGATCATCACAATGCTCTTTCTTTTCAACAAAAGTAGTAAAACTTAGCACTTGTATTCTGAGAATTAGGATGGTGAGAGATTTCTAAATTCTCATCTTCAGTCTCCAAGGTTCTAATCTAGCAATCCTTTGTGAGCACTTCTACTCTTTTTATTTATTCAACTCATGTTAACAGATCTTACATCATGTGCAATACTTCTCTTTCACTAGCTTTACATGTGACCCATGTAGCGAGCTTTAGGTCGATGACTCCCAAGTCGAGATGACCATAGGGCACCAGTTTGAAAATACCCTAGCGAGACTTAATTGCCCAAGTCCCACAAAAGCTAATAGAGAAGTGAAGATGTAAATTTATAAATGTCGCTCTCTTTTTTTTCTTGTTTTAGATCTGAGGACTCATGTAGCGAGCTTTGGTAGATGACTCCCAAGTCGAGATGACCATAGGGCACTGGTTTTAAGATACCCTTACAGGGCTTAATTGCTCGAGTCGATATTTCATTTAAATTTATCACCATGCGAGTAGTGCTCAGTTTAGATTCCTTGACTATAACCCATTCAACCAAAGATGAGACCCAGAAAACCCAAACCATCAAAAGTCCTAGAACAAAAGTAGTAACTTTAACACCCCCAAACTGTTCTCAAAACAGTTTAGTCACTAGCTCTAAGAATGTAGGAACGGATTTTTTTTTATCATGATACTCAGTCAATAATATCAACACAAACACTCAAGTCATGTCTCCAATAAACGATAAGTCAAGGTGGCTATGTGCTTCTATAATCAGGTCTAACATGGATAAGAATTCATATAAAAGAACGAGTTCAAGTGTTGTCTAATAGTCTACTAAAAATGTGCTTGATTTTGAACATATATCATCATGGCAGGGTATTCAACAGTGAACAGACAACTAAAATTTTTTTTTTTTTTTAAAAAAGTATTTCAGTTATAGAGACGAGAGTGATAAGCAAACCAGAAGTAACATGATGCTTTATACCCCACCCCCAAACAAAAACCTTACAGTGTCCTCAATGTAAGAACAAAACAAAGCAATGAAAAGGAGGGAAAGGATCAGTTACTCCCCAGAGATAGATGTGGAGAAGAAGGATCTGCCTAGTATGTAGTGGACTCAGATGTAGTGCCGGGACCCTTGGTCAAAAGATGATTGCCTAGATCTTATCCAAGCGGCTCGCAAAGTGGGACATCCTGCGCATGACATGGTGAGGCTTAAAAAATGCAATAAAGAATAGAAACTAATGAAGTATTAAACCTATCTAAAACTACGACATATAAAGCAAGTAAATAAAAGGGTTAGAAAATAGGTTGCCTCCCATTAAGCGCTTATTTATAGTCATTAGCTTGACTTATAGTCTGATTGCCCTACGGCACTTTGAATAGTGCTTTGGAGGACCTGCTTTGCTTGCATCTATGGACATTGCACGCAGCGTGAGGAAGTGGCTCAAGTTTACATTTCCATTCAGTTGTACCCATGACAGGCGCTGATCCAAACAAAATATTAACTTCTTTTATAGCATTATCAACATCAGAATAAGAACCCAAATGAGTTAAGCACATGTTTAACGCATCATCATAATTAGTATAAGCAAGACAATCATCATCTAATGCTTCTATCATGTCCAAATTAGCAACATCCTCATTATCATGTGGTAACCTATTGACATTAAAAATATTCAGTTCGACTGTCATGTTGCCAAAGGATAGTTGCATAACTCCATTCCTGCAATTAATAATAGCATTAGATGTTGCCAGAAAAGGACGACCAAAAATTACAGGAATATGTTTCGTAGAGTCTCGTACTGGTTGAGTGTCAAGTACAACAAAATCAACAGAAAAATAAAACTTGTCAACTCAGTATCAAAACATCCTCTACAATTCCTCGAGGTACTTTCGAGATCTATCGACCAAGTTGTAAAATCATAGATGTTGGTTTTAACTCGCCTAGTCCAAGTTAAGTATACGTAATAAGGAAGAAGATTAACACTAGCTCCTAAATCTAGCAAAGCTTTCTCAATTTTATGGTTTCCTAAGATGCATGCGATAGTAGGACAACCCGGATCTTTAAATTTCGGAGGAGTGTTGCTTTGAATTATAGAGTGACTTGTTCGATTAAAAATGCCTTTTGCACATATGTAGTTGTCTCTTAGTTGTACATAGATCTTTCAAGAATTTAGCATAGGCGGTACTTGCTTAATAGAATCAAGTAAAGGAATATTTACACTTACACCTTGAAGATTTCCATCATATCATTGATAGAATTACCTTGCTTTACCCAGTGTGAGCCTCACGAGGATATGGGGCTTTTAGAATGTAAGATGGCTCATTGTCCTTTTGGGAGCTTCTTGGATTGAATCATCGAGTTGGAGCAGTTAAGACTGAGAAAGTGGTTGAGATGTGTTTTTCTTTGAGATGTCCACTTTGTTGTCAAACAATTTTCCACGTCGCAAAGTCATGATTGATTTCGCCTCTTCATGTTGCACTCCTTTAGGATTAGGAAATGGCTGACTAGGAAACTTTCTTTTCTCAATGGTTGTTGCCAACTGTTGGACTGATGAAGCAAGTTGTCCCATCATGTTTTCAAGATTGGAGATGGATTGTGCCTGAGAGTTCTGGCTGGCGCGTACTTCATTCTTAAACTCAGTAATTGTGTGATTCTGATGCTCTAATGCAGCTTGTGTAGCTTTTGTCAAGTTATGAATTGCTTCCTCCCATGGTTTTGGCTGTGAAAAATTGTGATTGAATTGTTGAGTAGCCTGCTGGGGGGCTTGACCTGCTGTATCATCCTGTTGAAACCCCTGTGACCAAGAGAAATTGGGGTGGTCCCTCCAACCTGGGTTATAGGTGTTGGAGTAAGGATTGTAAGGAGGTTTCCTCATCATGTTGAGGGCATTAGCTTGCTCAAGACACGCTACGGTTCTCAGAGGACTATTGGTCATCAATGAGGTCAATTTGCGAGAGATGTCCTCTATCATGCATTTGACTTCTTTGATTTCGAGCTAGGTTCATCACCTTTGCAATTTCATAGATACTCATTTTCTTAGGTTCGGTTCTAGAGGATCGGCTCATTTGTTGTGAATTGTCAGCCTGTTTCTGAAAGAAGGTCCAGATCTCTGTAGCATTCTTAGACATAAGCTCTCCACCGCTTGTGGCCATCAACCATTCTTGAATATGTGGTAGCAAGCCCTCCAAAAAGTATTGGCATAAATGCCATTTTTCATAGCCATGATGTGGACATTTCATGAGAAGCCCGTTGAATCTCTCCCAAGTTTCATAGAATGGTTCATCGTCTCTTTGCACAAACTCTGAAACTTCCCTGCGAATAGCATTAGTTTTGTGAACTGGAAAATATTTGTTCAAAAATTTAACAACCATTTGTTCCCAAGATGTAAAACTATTTGCAGGCAATGTATTAAACCAAGATCTAGATCTATCTTTCAGAGAAAAAGGAAATAGACGAAGTTTAACATTATCAAGGGAAACATTCTCATATTTAAATGTTTCACATACAGCATAAAAGTCAGTCAAATGATTATAAGGTTCTTCACTATCTAAACCATAGAAAGATGGGAGACAGTTAAGCACACCTCGGTTTAAGCTCAAAATTTCTAGTCGTGACACGAGGGTATTGTATGCATGAGGTGCTCAAATTAGCTAATGGACTAAAATAGTCCCTGAAAGGTCTCTCCTCAATTTCATCCCCCATAGCTACTATTGCTTGGTTTCTTCAATTTTATCTAGATTAGTGCCTCGTTTTTGTTGGTGAAAAGTCCTTTCAATTTCACTATCTAGATGTTCTAGCTTAAGTTCTAGAGATCTCGACCAAGCATGCACAATGAAGATTTTTGATTTTTTTGAATTTGTTTTTTTTTTTTTAAAAAATTAAAAATAAAACTAAAATTAAATAAATTAAATAAAATCCTAAATTATAACTAGTCGAGAATAAAATTAACTAAGATTAGATTAACCTTGAGGCCTTGAATCCCGACAACGGCGCCAAAAACTTGATGTCAAATTTTAATTAACTCGCAAGTGTACGAATCTCTTGGAATATAGATAAGTAAAAAAAGCGAGGTCGATCCCACAGAGATCGCTATGAGGAAGGTGTAATTTAATTCCAATTAATCATTATTATAGGCTAGTTGAGTCGAAAAGAGTTTTGTTGAAATTATTTAATTTAAAGAATAACTAATTATGCGAAAATAATGAGATTGAATAATCAAGAAGTGTAAAACACCAAGGTTTGAATCCACCATTGTCTAACTTAGCAATCATCTAATCATTCATTAATTCCCAAAAAAAACATACGACAACACGAAATCAATCTATTGTCGTCCCTAAAGATTTATCAATTAAGTCCAAAAGAAGAGAATCAAATATAGGCTCCCCTTATGCTTCAAACATAAATTACTTAAGCATTTTTCATATCAAATTCCATTGAAAGAAGACAAAGAATCAAAGATTACCTAAGCATTCTATGTATCCCAATAAGAATAAAAGAAGATGAAAAATCAAAAGCAATTAATAAAACTTATTTAAGCATCAAGCATGGATTAATTAAACCAATATCTAACTATCAAAAATAAATGATATTTAAGATGAAAGAAATTATGTTTAATTAATCTAGTTAAGAATGAACCATGAACGTTAAAGCTCTAAAAAGGAATTAAACGAATAATGAAATAATTACTTAATTAAAACAAGGTTTCATCGTCTACCTTGGTTAAAGAAAACTAGAAGAACATGATTAAACTAAAAAGAAAAGAATTGATAAAACCCGGCATGGATTGAAGGAGAAGAAATCTTCAAAAACTCTTGATTGTCAGTCAGTTGTCTTCTCTTGTTTTCTTCCGTCTTCCCTTCATTCGGCTCCCAAAAATCCTCCCCTTTGTTATGAGAATATATCTCATATTTATATTGCCTCTAATGTGCCACAAAAATCCCAAGAAGACCTAAAAAATTCGTTCAAAACGTTTCCTAGTTGAATTGGGACTCAAAAAAGGAAAGAAAATAAAACACAAAATCTGCGGTAGGAATTGGCACAGGCGATCGCCCAGTATTCTGCGATCGCCTGAGCGACTTATTTGGCCTTGTTTCTTGCATTGGCTGCTGGGCGCTCGCCCAGCATTAAGCCGGGCGATCGCCCAGCTTGGTTCCTTTGAAAGTTTGCAACTTGGTCCTTCTTGTTTCAACGGTCACTGATTTGGTCCTTCCACTTTAAGTCTTGATCGTTTCAGTCCTCCAACTTTTTATAACATCAAATTTGGTCCTTCAACTTTACATCATCCCCAGTTTAGTCCCTCAACTTTTGGTTGAGTGCAATTGAGTCCTCAAACTTATGAGATATCTTCTAATACATTGCTCTTTTCGCCCAATCTTCTCCAATTGTTCACCAACAAGTCCGAAACTGAAATATAATAATAATAAACTAGATTAAGTAGAAAAGCAACTATATGACGACATAAATGATTAATTAAAAGGCTAAAATAAGTGCATAAAACGCACTTATCAACATTATATGCATAGCTACTCAATTTAACACTATAATTACCATTAATCAGGACTGTACAACTTGAACTAAGCAATAAACTTTAACAAAATCTCATACATATAATAGAAAATTAGGCGGCAGCGCCACCCAAACATCGACCATATCAAGTTGCATTCTTCACAACAACAATGTATCTACATATGAATTTTACTAGATCACATTTCTGATCTGAAATCACAATAAAATGCAGAGGTGTATCAAGATTCACAAAAAAGTTCAAGAAATTCTACTAAGCAAACAAAAATAGCCAATTAAGTAATAAATAAGTTGAATGAATGACATAATACCTTGATCTGGGGTATGGAATAAGCTAAAGCTCCCAAGTAAGACATCTGAGCATATAATCTAGTTTCTGACAAGGGCACCTTCGTAAGCAACTTTGAAAATGATTTTCTATTAAATTCTATCTTTTCATCACCATCTTCATCAATTGTACACAAATCACAATCTTCATTTTCATTACAACATTCTCTTTTATTTTCATCATTGGCATTCAGCCCCGGATTAACAATTAAATAAGGTACGACCTACCTAACTCGTCTCGACACCCTTTCTTCATCGATTATCAAACCCTTCATCTATTTTTCTCTTTGCATATTTAAACAATCGGATTTGAAAGAGTAAGCCGAGCTTCTTCAGGTTGAATGTCTTGACATTTCTCCCAATTTTGATGAGCAAAGTACTCGGCATATTTGATAACATAGACACCACAATCACCATTTGCAAAAAAACAAACAAATGATTATCACAAACCATTATTTGTAAGTTACAAAATGCTTCCAATGCATACACTTGCCATATTCATACTAACCTTTGGTATTCTTTGTGATATCTTACCCAATAAATGAATGTCCAATTCATCAAAGGGATCCTTTCCATCATATGCACTCCAATCAACAACGCTAGAAGACATAGCCTTATAAAAACCACTATGATGGAGAATAGAAGGAATTATTTCAAACATATGGCTTCACCGTTTCTGGATATTATTGCGAATGACTTTACGATAAGAGTTGAACATATTGAGACATCGATGTACAATATCAAAATGTAGGAGTATCCAATGCGCTCTATCTTGCATCATAACAGGAAGTAACACATGGTCAACATCCCACCATGGTGTGTTACAAGCCATTCGACATCCTTGAACATAAGATAGAAGTGCTTTGTTCCAACCAATAACACCTTCATCGCTCAAAAACTTCTCAGTAGTCATTCGTATAAAACAATCAAATGCATAATCTGTTGTCGTCAAACGGACTTGAAGCCTATCGCTGTGCCTTACCATTTTTCGCAGATAATAAAAGGCTACATCGATAAGCTGAAAAATAGAAACAAAATAGTGACCAATGAAACAGTCAAATGCATAAAATACTTAGTTAAAAGGTTGACATAAATTACACAAAAGAAACCAAAAACTATACCGTATCCATTAGGCACTCTTCAGGCGTACGCAAATCATAAAACCATTTCTTCTCTGCCACTTCAAGTATTCCAAAACTAAATGGTGGACTGATCATCTTGTTGTTATCATTAAATTTCTTTTTCCTACAAATATAATAATTAAAAATAATTAAACATCATCAGATTATTACATTATCTAATTGAGAATAAAAAGAATGCAACTTACTTGTTATTGTTACACAACCCCATATTAAACCATTCTTCAAAATCAACTATGTCATTAACATTAACAGCATTAATTTCATCTCTTAATGCAGATGTACAACTCCTTATCTCTCGAATAACGACCCTTACTCTTTCACGATGATACTGAATTATGAGATATAAGGAGATCTATACACCATCTTTGTTTTCATGTCCTTCTCCTTGGTGCCTTGGGGTGATATCATCAATTTGAATGATATCATTATCTTGCTCAATTTTCTGAACGCTCAAAACAAAATTTATAAAATTAATTAACATTATCAACTTCCATGAAATGAAAGACATCAATTATTTTTGAATAAAGTAACTTGTATTGTGAAAACTCTACCTCTGCCATCTTAGAAGTTGACATATTTCTCAAGTAAATAGTTTCATCAATCATTTTCAGATCATGGTCAGTAAATTCCATATCATATAATTCAATATAGGAAGCAGTAGTATCCAAGTCAATCCCTAAGTCAAAACTTGGGCTAAAGTTAATCATATTGCACATTTTTTGACTAACAACTGCCTCATCAATTACTTTTTTTTTTTTGGTCCTTCCACCTAAAAATAAAAATAATGAAATCGTGATACCTTAAAAAATAATATTGGTAAACTGAAATCCAACAACTTACTAAATAAATTTTACTAAAAATGTGTCAAAATTTTTAGGTGTACCTCAACCTCAGTAGCACCATGATGAACACTTTCATTTTTGATTTTGTCACAAACTACTGCTTTCCCTTTCCCTTTCCTATCATACTCAACCTGTAACATAAATTAAACTTGTTAAAAGCAAGTCAAAAACTCATTCAATTTCAAATTTTTTTAATAAAAGTAGCAAATATGTTACTCATTTCAGCTTTAAAAAAGTATGAATTTTAAATGTACATACGACTTTCAACTTCAAAGTCTTTCAATTGGGACCCATCATTGTCCTCATCTTGAACCTATAAAAACAATTATTATGTAGTATTTAAACACGATGTTGAGAATAACCTAAAAACTAAATCAAAGACCATGAAGAGACTATATGAGAGATGTTCTTCTAGACCATAAAGAGAGTACACAAGGGATACCAGGATGGTTTCTCTTTGAAAAGGCAATCAAATGTGGCTCACAAGAACAAAGAGAGCATTAGTTTCACTAGAGACATATAGAGCTTGCAAATGGTTGTTGGGTATGAAAATTTTTGCTTGATTGGCTTGTTTGTGGCATAAATTAAACTTGTTAAAAGCAAGTCAAAAACTCATTCAATTTCAAATTTTTTTAATAAAAGTAGCAAATGTGTTACTCATTTCAGCCTTAAAAAAGTATGAATTTTTACATGTACATACCTGACTTTCAACTTCAAAGTCTTTCAATTGGGACCCATCATTGTCCTCATCTTGAACCTATAAAAACAATTATTGCGCGTAGTATTTAAATACAATATTTGGGAATAACCTAAAAACTAAATCAAAGACCATGAAGAGACTATATGAGAGATGTTCTTCTAGACCATAAACAGAGTACACAATGGATACAAGGACTGGTTTCTCTTTGAAAAGGCAATCAAATGTGGCTCACAGTAACATATGTGTTACTAGTTTGAAAATGAGCTAAAATGTCATCTTAGTCAAATGAAATGCATTTTACATAATAGTTATTACTCATTCATTTAAAATATCATTATCATATAATCATACAATGATTCATGAAATCTAATATATGTTCAACATGCACTAACAAGCATGAAATACATGATACTAAAAAGATAAAGTAATATTAGAAATCGTACCCTTGTCTCAAATTTGAAATCATTTTTCTCAACTTCATCCTACACAAATTATAACAAGATAAAAACATCATGACTCCACATAAAAATAGTAAAATATGTTATACTATATGAAAGTTAGTGCTTTCTTTACATACTAAAAAGAATTAAAAACACATGAGAAAAAATACCTTTGTCTCCAAATTTGGAGAATATAAGACAATTTGTCGATTCAAAACAACATCTTACGTGTTAGATTGGAATTTTTGTCCATCGATTTAAAAATCAGCAATCATGTTTTGTACATTTCCGATTGATGTCAAATTTTAATTAACTCGCAAGTGTCTGAATCTCTTGGAATATAGATAAGCAAAAAAAACGAGGTCGATCCCACAGAGGCTGCTATGAGGAAGGTGTAATTTAATCCCAATCAACCTGTTATTCTAGGCTAGTTGAGTCGAAAAGAGTTTTGTTGTTGAAATTGTTTAATTTAAAGAATAATTAATTATGCGAAAATAATGAGATTGAATAATCAAGAAGTGTAAAACACCAAGGTTTCGAATCCACCATTGTCTAACTTAGCAATCATCTAATCATTCATTAATTCCCAAAGAAAACACATACGACAATACGAAATCAATCTATTGTCGTCCCTAAAGATTTATCAATTAAGTCCAAAAGAAGAGAATCAAATATAGGCTCCCTTATGCTTCAAACATAAATTACTTAAGCATTTTTCATATCAAATTCCATTGAAAGAAGACAAAGAATCAAAGATTACCTAAGCATTCTATGTATCCCAATAAGAATAAAAGAAGATGAAAAATCAAAAGCAATTAATAAAACTTATTTAAGCATCAAGCATGGATTAATTAAACCAATATCTAACTATCAAAAATACATGATATTTAAGATGAAAGAAATTATGTTTAATTAATCTAGTTAAGAAACGAACCATGAACGTTAAAGCCCTAAAAAGGAATTAAACGAATAATGAAATAATTACTTAATTAAAACAAGGTTTCATCGTCTACCTTGGCTAAAGAAAACTAGAAGAACATAATTAAATTAAAAATACAAGAATTGATAGAACCCGGCATGGATTGAAGAAGAAAAAATCTTCAAAAACTCTTGATTGTCGATCCGGTTGTCTTCTCTTGTTTTTTTCTTAGTCTTCCCTTCATTCGGCTCCCA
The DNA here is from genome assembly GCA_023638005.1 of Forsythia suspensa. Lineage (NCBI taxonomy): Eukaryota > Viridiplantae > Streptophyta > Magnoliopsida > Lamiales > Oleaceae > Forsythia > Forsythia suspensa. The sequence continues at coordinate 27,480,788 of CM042666.1, read as the reverse complement.
AAATCCTCCCTTTGTTATGAGAATATGTCTCATATTTATATTGCCTCTCATGTGCCACAAAAATCCCAAGAAAACCTAAAAAATCGTCCAAAACGTTTCCTAGTTGAATTGGGACTTAAAAAGGAAAGAAAATAAAATCGAAATCGCGACCAAAATTGGCACAGGCGATCGCTTGAGCTATTCCCCGCGATCGCCTGAGCGGTTTATTTGGCCACTGTTTCTTGCATTGTTGGGTTTGGGCGCTCGTCCGAAGATTAAGCGGCGATCGCCCGACTTGTTGTTTTTGAGGTTTGCATCTTGGTCCTTTATGTTTCAACGGTAGCCACTTTGGTCCTTCAACTTTGGGTCTTGGTCATTTCAGGTCCCCATCTTTTCATAACATCTCATTTGGTCCTTCAACTTTGCATAATCTCTAACTTGGTCCCTCAACTTTGGGTTGAGTGCAATTGAGTCCTCGAACTTATGAGATATCTTCTAAATCATTGCTCTTTTGCCCAAACTTCTCCAATTGTTCACCAACAAGTCCAAAACGAAATAAAACAATAATAAACTAGATTAAGTAGAAAAGCAACTATATGACGACATAAATGATTAATTAAAAGGCCAAAATAAGTGCATAAAACGCACTTATCAAACACCTCCAAACTAAACCTTTGTTCGTCCTCGAACAAAAATACAACTAAAATATAAATTAAAACTACGCTAACAGAATCAATAGAAAATTAGTCAATGTTAAACTCCTTACCATATGCCTCAAGTTCAAAATAAAGCAACACTATTAGAAGGATATCAAACAACGACACAAAAAATTTTCACTTATCCGATGTTCGACCTTGTGTGAGTGTGTGAATAGCCAAACATTGAACTTATGCATGTATTAGACCATGACCAATATTGTGTTGTTGATATTTTAGCAATCCCGAACCCTTTGTAGTCATTTATTCCTTACACCTCTCGTAGTTATCACACTTCTAAAGCTCTTCTCTCGAATCCCGGGTGTTCTAGCGAAGTTGGTTTCTATTGATCATCACAATGCTCTTTCTTTTCAACAAAAGTGGTAAAACTTAGCACTTGTATACGAGAATTAGGATGGTGAGTGATTTCTAAATTCTCATCTTCGCCTCTAAGGTTCTAATCTAGCAATCCTTCACGAGCACTTCTACTCTTTTATTTATTCAACTCATGTTTACTTGATCTTTACATCACTGTGCAATACTTCTCTTTCACTAGCTTTACATGTGACCATATGTAGCGAGCTTTGGGTCGATGACTCCCAAGTCGAGATGACCATAGGGCACCGGTTTGAAAATACCCTACTAGCAGGACTTAATTGCCCAAGTCCCACGTGCTAATAGAGAGTGAAGATGTAGATTTATAAATGTCGCTTTTCTTTTTTTTTTTTTTTTTTTTTTATATGGGACTCATGTAGCGAGCTTTGGGCGATGACTCCCAAGTCGGATGACCATAGGGCACTTGTGTTTTAAGATACCCTTACAGGCTTAATTGCTCGAGTTAGATATTTCATTTAAATTTATCGACCATGAGTAGTGCTCGGTTTAGATTCCTTGACTATAACCCATTCAACCAAAGATGAGACCCGAAAACCCAAACCATCAAAAGTCTTAGAACAAAAGTAGTAACTTTAACACCCCAAACTGTTCTCAAAAGCAGTTTAGTCACTAGCTCTAAGAATGTAGGAACGGAATTTTTTATCATGATACTCGATCAACAATATCAACACCAACACTCAAGTCATGTCTCCAATAAACGATAAGTCAATAGTGGCTCTGTGCTTCCATAATCAGGTCTAACATGGATAAGTATACAGATGAAAGAACGAGTTCAAGTGTTGTCTAATAGTCTACTAAAAATGTAATCAATTTTGAACATATATCATCATTGGCGGCAAGATATTCAACAGTAACTAGAATTTTTTTTTTTTTTGTTTTTTTTTCTAAAAAAAAACATTTCAGTTACACAGACCAGAATGATAAGCAAATCATAAGTTCTTAAGTAACATGATATTTTATAACCCACCCCCAAACAAAAACCTTACATTGTTCTCAATGTAAAAATAAAATAAAGCAAAGAGAAGGAGGAAAAGATCGATTACTCCCGGATAGAGATGTGGATAAGAAGGATGCGCCTAGTATGTAGTGGACTCGGAAGTAGTCTTGGGACCCTTGGTCAAAAGATGATTGCCTACATATTATCCAAGCGGCTCATAAAGTGGGGCATCCTGCGCATGACATGATGAGTCTTAAAAGTGCAATAAATAAAATAAATACTAATAAATTATTTAAACTATCTAAAACTACTACATATAAAGCAAGTAAATAAAAGGGTAAGAAAATAGGTTGTCTCCCATTAAGCGCTTATTTATAGTCATTAGCTTGACTTATTGTCTGATTGCCTTACGGCACTCTGAATAATGCTTTGGAGGACCTGCTTTGCTTGCACCTATTGACTTTGGCACTTGTTGGAAGTGGCTCAATTGTCTGTTCCCATTCAGTTGTACCCATCACAGGTGCGGATCCAAACAAAATATTCACCTCTTCTATACCACTATCAACATCAAAATAAGAACCCAAATGAGTTAAGCACATGTTTAACGCATCATCACAATTAGTGTAAGCAAGACAATCATCATCTAATGCTTCTATCATGTCTACATCGACAACATCCTCATTATCATGTGGTAGCACATTGACATTAAAAATATTTAGTTCTCTTGTCATGTTGTCAAAGGATAGTTGCATAACTCCATTCCCGCAATTAATGATAGCATTAGATGTTGCGAGAAAAGGACGACCAAAAATTACAGGAATATGTTTTGTAGAGTCTTGTACTGGTTGAGTGTCAAGTACAACAAAATCAACAGGAAAATAAAACTTGTCAACATGTATCAAAACATCCTCTACAATTCATCTGGGGGTACTTTCACAGATCTATCAGCAAGTTGTAAAATCATAGATGTTGGTTTTAACTCGCCTAGTCCAAGTTGCATATACACACAATAAGGAAGAAGATTAACACTAGCTCCTAAATCTAGCAAAGCTTTCTCAATTTTATGGTTTCCTAAGATGCATGAGATAGTAGGACAACCTGGATCTTTAAATTTCGGAGGAGTGTTGCTTTGAATTATAGAGCTAACTTGTTCAGTTAAAAATGCTTTCTTGCGCATATGTAGTTGTCTCTTTGTTGTACATAGATCTTTCAAAAATTTAGCATAGGCAGGAACTTGCTTAATAGCATCAAGTAAAGGGATATTTATGCTTACACCTTGAAGATGTCCATCATGTCATTGATGGAATTACCTTGCTTTACCTTTGTGAGCCTCTGAGGATATGGGGCTTTTGGAATGTAAGATGGCTCATTGTCCTCTTTGGGAGCTTCTTGGATTGAATCATCAGTTGGAACAGTACCTGGAGAAAGTGGTTGAGAAGTGGTTTGCTTTGAGATGTCCACTTTGTTGTCAAACAGTTTTCCACGTCGCAAAGTCATGATTGATTTAGCCTCTTCATGTTGCACTCCTTTATGATTAGGAAATGGCTGACTAGGAAACTTTCTTTTCTCAATGGTTGTTGCCAACTGTTGGACTGATGAAGCAAGTTGTCCCATCATGTTTTCAAGATTGGAGATGGATTGTGCACGAGAGTTACGGGTGGCGCGTGCTTCATTCTTAAACTTCGATAATTGTGTGATTACGATGCTCTAATGCGACTTGTGTAGCTTTTGTCAAGTTATGAATTGCTTCCTCCCATGGTTTGGGGCGTGAAAATTTGTGATTGAATTGTTGAGTAGCTTTCTTTGGGGCTTGACTCTTCTTGTGTTATCCTGTTGATAATCCCGTGACCAAGAGAAATTGGGGTGGTCCCTCCAACTTTGGGTTATAGGTGTTGGAGTAAGGATTGTAAGGAGGCTTCCTCATCATGTTGAGGGCATTAGCTTGCTCAACGCCCGCTTCTGGTTCTGGAGGACTATTGACTGTCAATGAGGTCAATTTACGAGAGATGTCCTCTATCATGCACTTGACTTCTTTGATTTCTGAGCTAGGTTCACTGCTGCGAATCTCATAGATACCCCTTTTCTTTGGCTCAGTTCTAGAGGATCTGCTCATTGTTGTGAATTGTCGACCGCTTTTGAAAAAAGGTCCGGATCTCATAGCATTTTTAGACATAAGCTCTCCTCGCTTGTGGCCATCAACCATTCTTGAATATGTGGTAGCAATCCCTCCAAAAGTATTAGCATAAATGCCATTTTCATAACCGTGATGTGGACATTTCATAAGAAGCCCATTGAATCTCTCCCAAGCTTCATAGAATGGTTCTTCGTCTCTCTGCACAAACTACGAAATTTCCTGCGAATAGCATTAGTTTTGTGAGCAGGAAAATATTTATTCAAAAATTTAGCAACCATTTGTTCCCAAGATGTAATACTATTTGCAGGCAACGTATTAAACCATGATCTAGATCTATCTTTCAGAGAAAAAGAAAACAGACGAAGTTTAACATTATCAGGGGAAACATTCTCATATTTAAATGTCTCACATACATCATAAAAGTCGATCGATGATTATAGGGTTCTTCACTATCTAAACCATAGAAAGATGGAAGACAATTAAGTACACTTGGTTTTAGCTCAAAATTTCTAGCGATTACTTGTGGGTATTGTATGCATGAGGTGCTCAAATTAGCCAATGGACTAAAATAGCCTCTAAAAGGTCTCTCATCAATTTTATCACCCATAACTACTATTGCTTCGGTTCCTCCAATCTTATCTAAATTAGTAGGTCGTTTTCTCTAGTGAAAAGTTCTTTCAATTTCACTATCTAGATGTTCTAGCTTAAGTTCTAGGGATCTACGACCAAGCATGCACAATGCTGATTTTTGATTTTTGAATTTTTTTTTTTTAAAATAAATAAAAAAATGAAAATAAAATAAACAAAATAAAATCCTAAATTATAACTAGTCAAGAATAAAATTAACTAAAATTAAATTAACCTTGAGACGCAGGGTCCCAAGAACAGCGCCAAAAACTTGATGTCAAATTTTAATTAACTCGCAAGTGTACTGAATCTCTTGGAATATAGATAAGCAAAACGAGGTCGATCCCACGAGACCAAGCTATGAGGAAGGTGTAATTTAATCCCAATCAACTGTTATTCTAGGCTAGTTGAGTCGAAAAGAGTTTTGTTGTTGAAATTGTTTAATTTAAAGAATAATTAATTATGCGAAAATAATGAGATTGAATAATCAAGAAGTGTAAAACACCAAGGTTTGGAATCCACCATTGTCTAACTTAGCAATCATCTAATCATTCATTAATTCCCAAAGAAAACACATACGACAATACGAAATCAATCTATTGTCGTCCCTAAAGATTTATCAATTAAGTCCAAAAGAAGAGAATCAAATATAGGCTCCCCTTATGCTTCAAACATAAATTACTTAAGCATTTTTCATATCAAATTCCATTGAAAGAAGACAAAGAATCAAAGATTACCTAAGCATTCTATGTATCCCAATAAGAATAAAAGAAGATGAAAAATCAAAAGCAATTAATAAAACTTATTTAAGCATCAAGCATGGATTAATTAAACCAATATCTAACTATCAAAAATACATGATATTTAAGATGAAAGAAATTATGTTTAATTAATCTAGTTAAAACGAACCATGAACGTTAAAGCCCTAAAAAGGAATTAAACGAATAATGAAATAATTACTTAATTAAAACAAGGTTTCATCGTCTACCTTGGCTAAAGAAAACTAGAAGAACATAATTAAATTAAAAATACAAGAATTGATAGAACCCGGCATGGATTGAAGAAGAAAAAATCTTCAAAAACTCTTGATTGTCAGTCAGTTGTCTTCTCTTGTTTTCTTCCGTCTTCCCTTCATTCGGCTCCCAAAAATCCTCCCTTTGTTATGAGAATATGTCTCATATTTATATTGCCTCTCATGTGCCACAAAAATCCCAAGAAAACCTAAAAAAATCGTCCAAAACGTTTCCTAGTTGAATTGGGACTTAAAAAAGGAAAGAAAATAAAATCAGAAATCGCAGCCAAAATTGGCACAGGCGATCGCCAGCTATTCTGACGATCGCCAGCAACTTATTTGGCCACTGTTTCTTGCATTGGCTGCTGGGCGCTCGTCCAGCATTAAGCCGGGCGATCGCCCAGCTTGTTGTTTTTGAGGGTTTGCATCTTGGTCCTTTATGTTTCAACGGTAGCCACTTTGGTCCTTCAACTTTGGGTCTTGGTCATTTCAGTCCCCCATCTTTTCATAACATCTCATTTGGTCCTTCAACTTTGCATAATCTCTAACTTGGTCCCTCAACTTTGGGTTGAGTGCAATTGAGTCCTCGAACTTATGAGATATCTTCTAAATCATTGCTCTTTTTGCCCAAACTTCTCCAATTGTTCACCAACAAGTCCAAAACCGAAATAAAACAATAATAAACTAGATTAAGTAGAAAAGCAACTATATGACGACATAAATGATTAATTAAAGGCCAAAATAAGTGCATAAAACGCACTTATCACCGGTGAGGTCATTTAGTGGCTTTTCAAATCCATTGAAATAATGAAAATTTCACTGCTTAACTTCAATTTACGATTGCTTCGATTCTATTTTAGCAATTCGATCCATAACAACTTCATTTAAGTTGCAGCAACCCTAGAAACACAAACAAACAAACACAAAGCTCATATTAAATTATATTTATAAAAAAAAGATCAGACGCTTAATTCAAATCCTTACTAAACAAAATTAGCATCAATTGAACTTAAAAAGAAAAAAAAATATGTAAAAATCTGTCACCTGTTTATTTTCCCCATCCCCAGTAAAACCCCTTGAAGTACTAGCACCATCAAACGCACGAGTTGGATTTGATTGAAGAGGATCAGCAGAATGAGCATTGAATTCAATGCTTGCCTGGTTCTTTTCAAACAACCTAGAAGCATATACTTCAAGCTTCTCTTCGTCAGTTGCCTTGAAATTATTAACTTCAAACTACAAAACAAAATAATCCATATAATTGTCAAAAATGTAACATATAATGTATCGAAAAAGAAATGAAATATACATGTATACAAAAAAAAAATTACTTACAATCAAAAGATCAAATAGATCCTTCTCCAATTGTGACCCCGAAACAGTCGCGTCGGCTTCCCAGTTCAAAATAAGAGGTCGGGCACTTCCCTCTCCAACCCTCGTACAAATGATACCATTAAGGCAAGGTATAATCTCATATGTCCAAATCTGGAGCGAAATTGGAAACCCATTCAGTCTGTAGGACCAAGCCTTTTTACCACCATCCAAATTTTTATTTTCAGGATTCAATGCCAACTTAAAGTGCCTGATTGTAATCTGGAAAAGATCATAACCCCATGCAAAATTGGCCATGTCATCGGAATCAACCAATCTCATGTGAACGTCATCTACACATTTCTTGTACGAAGTTGTATACAAGAAAGAAGATATAAGATGAAAAATTGTCAACTTTACAACATCCACATCAGGAACTTCATCATTTAGGTTTAGGAAAACCTTTCGAAGTTCTACCTTCGACACACTTCGAAGGCCTCTAAAATACATGTCCTTCAATCTATTTGGCCCCCTATCATATTTTGAAATATGATCACCACCTGAGCATTAAAGTCCAGACACTAGGCAAAATTCTTCAATAGAGAACTTCAAGGCTTTTCTCGACAATTTCAACTAAATTTCGTTGTTGTTAGGATGTTGAATCACCTCGAAGTAATGAGTGGATGAAATTTGGGGTTGTAGAGATATACTTTTCATGTCCAAATAAGCTGAGAAAGGGGATTGTCTGAAAATTTCTTTTTGAACATCATTCAGTTTTCCCCTAATGTCGTAAATGACGTCATAACTGTATGACACCAATACTTTACCAGGAATCCTTTTATCGGGGTTGGTGATGAATTCCCCATCCTGTAAAATGAAAACAAAACAATAAATTACTATTTGCATTTGTGTAACATAACAACTATATTGAGAAAATCAATAATAACAGCTGATAAATAATAGCTTATATACAGCAAGGCTAATTTCAATCATACGAAAAAAATAAAAAATAACAAAGAACTGAGAAAGGGACAAATGAGACAGATAATTCAATTCCAATCATTCATCCACTGCTGAATTGCAGTATCCCTTCACGATTTCGATTCAGTCAGTACATAAAAATAACAAGCAATAGAATGTGAAGATAGATATCTGAACTTCTATGTTTCTTTTGCTACACTACATGCACAATAAATTATAGAACATATATACAACAATATAGCAAACATAAATAGACAAATTATAGCAAACATAAATACATAATTTATAGCAAACAGAGAATTGTAGCAAATAAAAACTGAAGGTATCTTCACGATATATAACACTAAAGAAATTTGAACTATAAAATAAATAAATAAGTGCTAAATAGGACATGCATTTCGAACATATTCTCGCTCCAACATTTAGAACACTACAACAAATTCGAGAAATAAAATATAAAATAAATAAATGGAGAAATCAGACACAAATTTCGAACATACTCTCATTCAAACATGTAGAACAATATAGGAAAATCTAAAAACAAAATAGATAAATAGAGAAGCAGGACATACATTTCGGACATTTTTGAGTTCTTCGAAGTCTTCTTGGACGGAATTTTTACTCCTCTTCGTTCTATTTCCAGATGAAGAAGCCTTCCTCTTCGACTTTTTCGAATTAATGCCTATTTCAAGCTTAATATTAACGGATTGTCCTTTTGATTTCACCATTTTCGAACTCAGATGAAGAAATTTTGTTTGTATTACTAGGGATGAAGAAATTTCGAAATGAAGATGAAGAAATTTCGAACTGAGATGAAGAAATTTCGATTTCGAACTGAATATGAAGAAATTTTGATGAAGAAATTTTAACCGAATTTGATTTGGAACGTGATGGAGATGGAGATTTCTGGAAAATTGAAAGGGGTGTGTGGCATGTGGGTTGTGGAAGTGGGAATCTGACAGTTGCCTTGGAGTGCGGGTTTTAGTGTGGGTATTTACAAATTAGTCATACAAATTTACAGGGAAATTTGTTAACAGAAATATTAAAGTGGGGTAAAAATTAAAACATAAAAATTTGGGGTATATTTCAACTTTAAAAAAAAAAAAGGTATTGGAGCTAATTATCCCTAAATAAATAGATGATGTCTAGCACACAGTCCAAATGTAGACGGTGTGTTAGACATTTTCTACTTTTTTTTTACCATGTAAGTAATTTATGATCACGTAACATACTTTTTAGTACAATTGACGATTGCATTAGACATGCTCTTAAAAATCGGGCAGACTCTTAAAATTTTAAACTTTTAAGATCCTCCAATTAGATCGGATCATTTTATTATTTGGATAGTAGAATAGTAATGAGTAAGATCGTACCATTCTGATCGTGGGTTTAAGAATCATCGTACAAATTATAATTGGGCTTCAAATTTTAGCCCTGTTAAAAACCCTAGTTACTAGCTCGACCCAATAGAAAATGGCCCAAAGGTAAGGTCTCCGGGTGGGCCAACCCAATTGATTTTATTCTATTTTCTCCTTTCCTCAATGCGCTATCCAGTCGTCGGCTTCTCATAATCCAACGGTCACTAATATTTCCATCGTCATAGCCTATAAAACCGTAAACCCTAGATATCCCCCTCCTCCTTTTTCCTCTCTGCTGCTCCCTGCTCCCTGCTCCTGCTCCTCACAGCAGCACGAGAGTACCACCCCACTCCACCCTACGCGGCATTCAGATACATATTTATATATCATCATGCCTTCAGTTGTTGTATCGGAATCTCAATCCACTGACTTCAAGAAGAAAATGAAGAAGCTGAATCCCGAAACTCCGGAGGTTGATTCTGTTGAGAAAAAGAGCCAAAAAGAGAAAAAATCGAAAAAGACAAAACTGCCCTCCGAGCTTGATTCAAATATTGTTACGACGACGAAAAAAGATAAGAAGAAGCGAAAAGCTACAGAGGTTGATGAGACTGATAATGAGGAGGAGAGGAGCGAGACTAGTTCGGAGATGGGCGACGCGATGAATTTAAATATGAAGAAGAAGAAAATGAAAGTCGGGGATGATGAGGAGAAAGTGGAAAATCCGAATGCGGTATCGAATTTTCGGATTTCTGAGCCGTTGAGGGAGACCTTGAAGGCTAAGGGGATTGAATCGCTGTTCCCGATTCAGGCCATGACTTTTGATACTATCCTCGATGGGGCTGATTTGGTTGGTAGGGCACGCACTGGTCAGGTTAGGGTTTTGTTGGAACTTATTACCTTTTCAAATGCAATTTGTGGTTTTTGAGCTTAATTTTAGATGACTTTTCCGTTAATGGTTTGCTTTGGGATCGTAGAATTATAATGATGTAAAAAAGGCTCAAATTGGTTACGTTTTTTGTTATGATAACCAAGGGCACTGGAATTTTGGTATAGGTTTTGCAATTAAGGTTAGAAGTGGAGCTATCAGAGCTTATTGTTTGATTTGCATCTTTATTCCTTCTAAATATGCTATTTCTATTGTTCCTGACGATGGAAACCTTATGTTTTGAAAAAATTAGCTCAGAGTTGGCTCCCTTTGTTAACTTTGCAGACACGTTCCGTTTTATCTGCTTCAGAGTGTGTGTGAAATTCATTTACTTCTGATTCTAACAATTATAGGCTACTCTATGTTTTGTTATCCAGAAAATAGACTGACATGTCTGAAATTCATTTACTTCTGATTCTAACAATTATAGGTTACTCTATGTTTTGTTATCCAGAAAATAGACAACCACGAAAAAATAAGGTGCTTTGTGGGGTTCCTTTTCATAAGCTTGTGCTGTGGCTTTAATGCTGATGGTAGAAATATAAAATGATATTGAAATTAGGGGGAATATAGGCATCCTTTCTTTGTTGTCACTTCGCTCAAAAATATTGGAGTATGATATGTTGGAGTTTCATTATTTGTCTATACGGACACTTCTACTAGGATGACATGTCGTGTCAGATACCGAAACTCCTTGGACAATCCATGACACAGGCTGATAAGTCACATGCCGTGTCTTATGTTTTACATACTCTTTAAATTTCTAATGCTTGAGAGATATTTTAGGGACATTCCTCGGGCAAGTGTTGGATATGACATGTGCTGTGTCCTTTATTAGTAAGTGTAAAAATATCTTTATAATATATAAATTTGAAATTTTAAAGAATTTAAATCGACTTGTCTGTGTCTTACGTTTCTGGAAAATCATATGTCGGCGAGTCCGTGTCGCGTGCATGTTGCATGTCCATGCGACATAGTTATTTGTTTCTGGATTGGAGGTTATAATTTGAGATTCCTGTTTTATTAATTAGTATGGTAATTCTTTTTGGAAATTCACTGTTGTCCTTTTGTTCAATATGGCAGAAATGTATTATGTTGGAAAGGGTAAATGGTTGCTCTTTTTGTAATTTTTCCATGAAGGCCCTGTATTTTGTGTATTCGGATTTTCATAAAATTCGTAAGCTGTTTTAATTCTTGTAATTATAATGGGGTCATCTGTTTTCTGTTCTCCAGAAAATTGAATAAAATTAAAAATTATAAGCAATCCTGTTTGTATGTTGCAGCAATAACATTTATTGAAATATGTTGAAAATGAACGCTTTCCATGCAACTTTACATAATGTTTTGTAAATTTTACTTTCTTTTAGTTTAGTTTTATAACATAAAGCTATTAACAGGGCAAAACCTTGGCCTTTGTGTTGCCCATATTGGAGTCATTGATAAATGGACCCACAGTAGCTTCAAGAAAGAAAGGATATGGGAGGGCACCGAGTGTTCTTGTGCTTTTACCCACTAGGGAATTGGCCACTCAGGTAGTTTCTCTTGACAGTACGATTGCACAAGATTTTTATTTTAATATTGAACTTTATTTCCTCCCAAGTTATCATCTTATTATTTTATCATTTCTCTCTCTTCTTTCTTTATATGATTATAGGTGTTTTCAGATTTTGAAGTCTATGGTGGAGCATTAGGGTTGACATCGTGTTGTCTATATGGGGGGTCTCCATACCAGCCACAACAGATCCAATTGAAAAGGGGTGTTGATATAGTAGTTGGAACTCCCGGACGCATTAAGGTAAACTTTTTACTAATTTACCTTTCTATACTGTTTGCACATGATTCTGTCATATGGTTTGTTATACGAGTAAAAATGACACATCCGTTGGCTTTCTCAAAATTGTACAGGATCACATAGAGAGGGGGAATATTGACTTCAGCTCACTGAAGTTCCGGGTCCTTGACGAGTCTGATGAGATGTTGAGGATGGGCTTTGTTGAAGATGTCGAACTTATTCTAGGTGTGTTTTACTTGTACGATTGTTTTAATAAAGCTGGTGTGTATTACTATTAAGCCACTCTTTCTGCTTGGTTTGCTGCATTACTGGTGAAATATTTTATGGTTATCAACTCTTTGCTAGGTACTTTGTTTTTCTTACTTAATATAGGGTTACTAAATTTTGTGTGGTTGAATTTTAAGGCAAGGTGGAGGACGCAAATAAGGTTCAAACACTTCTTTTCAGTGCCACGTTGCCAGACTGGGTGAAGCATGTATGTTTTCTTTATGGATTTTATTCTTTTTCTTGTTTCAATTTGATTTTGGGTCATTCTCTCTTTTTGCCATATGTATATTTTAATTTTTTTGGACTGGGTTGTGTACTCTGTGCCGTCAGATTTCATCGAAGTTTTTGAAAAAGGATAAGAAAACTGCTGATCTTGTTGGCAATGAGAAAATGAAGGCCAGCATCAATGTGAGGCATATTGTTCTTCCTTGCTCTAGTTCAGCCAGATCCCAACTTATTCCGGATATCATTCGCTGCTATAGTAGGTTTGTTACTTCTAGCCTAACTGGTCTTTGGTTACGATTTTCAGAAATGTTAGATTCTTGTACAATCCAGTCATTTGTTTCCATGGAATTATTTTATTCAGTGGTGGCCGCACTATAATCTTCACCGAGACGAAGGATTCTGCTTCTACACTTGCAGGCTTGTTGCCTGGAGCACGTGCTTTGCATGGAGACATTCAACAGGCTACACGAGAGGTAAAATATTGTTTGGATATCTGATGGGCCACATCTATCTATTATGCTAATTTTATGGGGTTTTTTTCCTTAAGAAAGAAGAAAGGCTGTAGAGCCATCTCTTAGCTGTAGAACGAGCCATCTCTTATAGTTAGATGTTAACACAGGTACAAATCTTGGAGCTGGGTCTAGTTGACATTATTCTAGTGTTTCGGTTGAACCTTAAATTTTCATCAGAGTGATGTTCTTAGGTTTATCTAGCTTCTACTTCTCTATCGGGGATGAAGCTTAATACACTAAGAAAAAATCTTCAATTTGCAACAATGAGTGATCCTATGTTGATGTTGGTTTGTGCTGTGATATGTCCAGGTCACACTTTCTGGATTCAGATCGGGCAAATTTTCAACTCTTGTTGCCACAAATGTGGCGGCACGTGGATTGGATATTGATGATGTCCAATTAATAATTCAGGTTTGTTCCATTTAATAGTTCCACAGGCTACTATTGATAATCATATCCTGCTAGGATTGTCTACTCTAAATCCTGTTAGTAATCTATGTACTAAAAATATCAATTGCACTTCAGTGTGAACCCCCACGTGATGTAGAGGCATATATTCATCGGTCTGGACGAACGGGGAGAGCAGGTGAGTTGCTGAATTATTTTCGACAGTTGTAGTTTCGATGCTCAGGAACTTACAAGAACTGTTTCAACGCTTCTCCCAGGGAAAACTGGTGTTGCAGTAATGCTTTATGATCCAAGGAAGTCAAATTTTTCTAGGATAGAAAGAGAATCTGGGGTGAAGTTTGAGCATATATCTGCTCCGCAGCCAGCCGATATAGCTAAAGCTGCTGGTGCAGAAGCAGCAGAAAAAATCAATGAGATCTCTGATAGGTTCACTTCTGTTGATGTTTACTTGTATATACTTGTACGTGTTGTGACTCCAGATACTCATATATTCTTAAAAATGTGTAGTGTAATTCCGGTCTTCATGGCTGCTGCTGAAGAGCTTCTAAGCACCACTAAATTAGAGCCAAAAGAACTTCTAGCAAAAGCTCTTGCCAAGGCTGCGGTAGGTTCTTACCTCTTGCATCTGTATTAGTTGCCAACCACCATTTGATTCAATGTTTGACACTATCTGGTATGCTATTTGTTATGCAGGGTTATACTGAGATCAAGAGTCGATCATTCCTTACTTCTATGGAGAACTACGTTACAGTCCTCCTTGGATGTGGAAGGCCTATTTACTCACCGTCGTGAGTGCTTTAAACTTTTTTATCTCTCTATTCATATCTGTTTGCGATTTGTGTTTTGAGCATTGTGAAAGGTCAAGGTGCAGAAGGTGACAATGACCACACTGTTTGCTAATATCTGTTTTGTGAATCAAATATGAAATCTTCAGAATATAATATGGTGACACATTCTTCTTGAGGCCCATTTTCACACATTGTGTCAGAAAAGATGGAGGAAGGAGTGTGTGTAATTAATAATCTGTATATTTCATCTCTGTAACATGGCCCTTTTATATATGCAGCACTTCCGGGTTGTTAAGATTTTCATTGGAACAGTTTTGAACTTATATGTTGTGTATGTTATGACATTATTTTTCCTGCGCAGAAATAATGCATCTTACTACTGGGGGCTTAGGATATTAACTTTAGGATTATTATGAGGGGAAATGAGGGATGTAGTATGAGATAGCTGAAGAAGTTGGGTCACTTAGTCCAGCATATCTAATTAGCTTTTCTGTTTATTTGTGAAAGTGTTCGATCTCATCCTGTTTTTTGCATAACACCATCATATTTCAGGTTTGCTTATAGCGCTCTACGGAGATTTTTACCCGAGGAGAAGGTCGAGTCCATTAAGGGTCTAGCTTTGACGGCTGACGGTAATGGTGCAGTGTTTGATGTGGCTGCTGAAGACCTGGACACCTTCCTTGCAGGTTAGTTCCCATTTGTCTAGCATTTGATTTCTAGTAAAAATGGGATAATGTTGAGAGGTTGAGAAACCTTGAAATAATATTTACTTTATGCGTGCCCCCTGCCCATTTACACAAATCTAGCACTAGCAATTATCAAATCGATTTGCTTCACAATTTCATACAGTTTTTGTTAATAAGGGTCAAGCTGTGATTAATTACTGGTACATTTTGTGGGGTTGCAGGCCAGGAAAATGCTGCTGGCGTAAGCTTAGAAGTAGTGAAATCACTGCCACTCTTGCAAGAAAGAGAGCAGACGCGGGGAGGAAGATTTGGAAGAGGAGGTGGGCGTGGCGGCTTTTCTGATCGGAGAGATGGTAGGTTTTCTGGAGGAAGAGGAGGAAGAGGGGGATTTGCTGATCGAAGAAATGATAGATTTTCAAGAGGCCCCAGCAGAGGAAGAGGCCAGAGCAACAACAGCAATTGGTAAAGAAGAACCATTGTACGCACAAAACTTGAATGCCAAAACGGCATAGAAATTTTGGGACAACGAAGAATTTGTTTAGTATATGTCACGTTAATTTTTAAAAAATATTTGGTTTTGTAAGCTTTATATAATTCTTCCGTCTTTTCTTGTTCTCTTTATTTTGTAATTTTTTTTTTTTTTTTGTTAATTTGAACTTTGACTTCAATCTTATCCAATTCATTGTACTAAACATATTCTAAATGAAATTGATATGTAGCTTTTGTTTCTTCTGTTGTGGGTTTTCTTAAGTCATTTATTGCTTGTTAACAAAGCAAATTCGTCTTATTACTGCTTAAGACTTGTTTGGTGAAGTATACTGCAAGGAATTTATATGGTATTAATTTATTAAAGAAGGAAGATAAGTACAAATGTTATTTATTATACTGTTCATTATTACATAGCAAACGCAAGCATTTCATTTCATTTCAGTATGTAGATTAGTTATGTAACAAGGTTTTGATCATATGCACAGATTAAATTCTTTAAGAAGTGTTGGGAGATATTTTGATTTGATTTATGAATGCGAGGTTTGACGTGTGGTTGGCGGTATATAAAGAGAGGTATATGAAGAGCATGCTTTATCGTGTTAAAAAATTATTTTTTAATAAAAAATAATTCAATACTAAAACAATTTACTTTTAAGGGAGAATCATAAATAAGTCGTGAATTTAAGAATATTATGACATATAAATTTAAAAAATAAAAATAAAAAAATAATTATGACCACTGTGTCAAGATTGCTTCCAGATACGTCTACATTGTATTCCTCACCCACTGCCACCGATCACTTCCGTTTCATTCAAATCTGAAAATTTTCATTTCTTTTTGTATGTATTTGTATTACTTCAAAATTCTTCCTCTTTTCCCTTCTTCTTTATTTTTTTCACCCAATAAAACTGTTCTCTTGATGGTATTGTATTCTATTGCAGTTATTTTACCATATCACCGTGTCTTTGATTGATTAACATCATGGGATGGTACAGAAGACCATCAAGATTCATTTTTGATGCTTTTTGTAGCTATACCTCAAAGAATACTGTACCCAGAAAACCCATTCAAGATTCGATTTCTAGAACTGGTTTTTACACTAATTCTTTCAAACCCAGTTTCAACAAATCAAGAATTTCTGAATTTTCTCAACCAATTGTTAGGAATTCTGGTTCTCAAAATGGGGTTAAACTAATCGAATGTAATAGCCCTTTTCGTCATGGAGCAAAGAGGTTTTACTATGTAGATAGGTACCGAGTTTACCACTTTAAGCCAAGGGGATTCAAAAGGTGGTTTCAGAATCCCAGAAATGTGCTCATTGCGTTTTTGGTAGGCTCGGGGGTGGTGATTACTATATACTTTGGGAATTTAGAGACTGTACCTTACACAAAAAGAACCCATTTTGTGCTTATGTCAAAAAATCTCGAAAAGGAGCTGGGAGAGGCTCAGTTTAAGCAGATAAAAGAGAGTTTCAAAGGGAAAATACTGCCCCCACTTCACCCAGAGAGCATTAGGGTTCAAGCGATAGCACATCATATAATTGAGGCTTTACAGAGAGGTTTGAGGAAAGAGATGGTGTGGAGTGATATAAGGTACTCGCCGGAGAGTGTTGGGTTGCCTCACGAGACTAGTAGTCGGGAAACTTTGATGGGATTGAGTGGTAAGATTGCTGATGAGGATAAGTGGCTAAAGGAGGAGAAGTGGCAGAAGGAGGATGAAATTCTTGATGATCATTGGGTTCAGAAGAGTAGGAAGGAAGGTCAAGAGAAAGGGGTAAAATCTGAGAGCGGGCATTTGGAGGGTTTGAAGTGGGAGGTTGTAGTGGTTAATGAGCCTGTAGTTAATGCCTTCTGTATACCTGGTGGTAAGATTGTCGTTTTTACTGGGTTGCTTAATCATTTTAGATCAGATTCTGAGATTGCAACCATTATCGCGCATGAGGTATTCGATGGATTCATACGTGATCATTTATTGTTCTATGTTATTGGAGTTGGTTTTTATTTCGTGTTCTTTACTTGATAGGTTGCACATGCAGTAGCAAGGCACTCGGCCGAACAAATTTCGAAGAACCTATGGTTGACCATCTTACAGTTAATTCTGTACCAGTTTGTGTTGCCTGATATCGTCAACACAATGTCAAATCTCTTCCTAAGGCTTCCTTTTTCTCGGAGGTATACTATGTGTATAAGTTCTGTATCATTTTAGTTTTTCCATATGTTTTTATTTCATGGGCTTTTATTTGATTTGAATGGTGAATTTTTTTTGTTTACGCTACTTTCTTGATTTCCTCAATGCCTTGCTCCTATGTTTTGTTCCATGTTCTATGTTTGGCTTATCCATCAAGTATATGTTTGACATGCAGTAGCCTATATTGGACAGAATAGACGCTATAATGTATAAGATTTTAAATCTTTAATACTATCTAGTGCTATCCAATCCCCATGTCAAACATTAGTATGCTACTTGACTGGTTAGACGGGAATGCTCAGTGTAAGTATACATGACAAAATGTGAAAGATTTTTCATGGTGTTTTGCAGGGGAGCATTTATAATCTTAGTATCCTTGGATATAAATTTTTTGAGAAAAATAGCTGCTTATTCATGCATTTCAGAGCTTCAAGGTCCATATTGAGTACGATGTTTTGAAATCGGGCAAATTTCTTTGTTTATCCATTTCCTTTGAAATACGCATGTTTTTCCATCAGCCTATGCTTTGTTTTCACTATTGCAATTACCTATCCATTCCAGCCTTTTCTAATTTGTCATTGGAATGCATCCATTGGAATGACAAATTATATACTATTTATAGTTGGTTCTCTTTTTGGTGGTTGCAAACAGCTTGGTTGTAACGCTATTCTATTGGTTGCTTTATCATTTCAGAGGCGCTCAATTCCACTTCTTAAATATTTTTATCAAGGAATCAAATTTCTTCCACCTGGACGTGCAATTCTTTTACTCGTATAGAATTTTTCCAATTCCCTTTAAGTAGAATATCTTGACAATTTCTGGCCCATTAGAACATTAGGTTGTGCTAAGAAATTTCAAAATAGGACTTATCCGAATCCTGGGTAGCTTGTACAGTTTGGTTATGAGTTATGACTGAATAGAATTTTATTTGGGGAGATTTTTTTATGCTGACAAAAGTAGTGAGAGAATGAAAACTTACATTCTTTAAAATTTCGTACAAGAAATCCTTCTTTCTTTAGTCAATTTGATCATGGGACCCATGCGATACGAGAATTAGATGTTTTGTAATCCAAGTACAACCCGATATTACTTGTTTCTAGTTTCTACCCCCCATTTAATGAACCTTACACTTCCAGACTAAGGCCCCTGTTGATCAGGGAAATAGTAAATTCTTATCACCGGTCTAAGTTTTTCCATGCACTCCCACTTTCACCACTTCGTAATGAAAGTTGACACATATAAGTCGGGACTTCTCATCTACCTTCAAGTGCTGAAATTATCCATGTTTCAGCAACTCATTGGGTGCTTTGTCACCTTGTAGTGGATTAAGCAACGAGAATATTACTTCTCAAATTTATGTACTGTGTCTTACTCCGACTGTTTATAGCTTGGAATTTCTTTGAAGTGCACATGTTAATCCATACCTTATGTACAAAGAGTTTGAACTTTGGAAATTGTGCTTATTGAACTAGTGAGATGAAGTTCAATTGGCATGCTTTCTTGAAACTGCACAGTATTGCTCTGACTGTTTATACCTATTAGATTTGTTCCATTTAGTACTGATGCAAAACATTGTTATAGTTCTAGCCTTCTAGGGGTGTTGATTTTATGTCCGATTATCACAGAAAAGATGTGATTTAACTAAAATTAAATTTTATAAGAATTCGTCAGAGATGGTGCCAAATGGGAGTAATAAATAAATAACCATTTCACACCTCTAAACATAACATACTTTAGGGCATCGGAACTAGAACTGTAGTGTTCAAATCCAGCCTGTTTTTTTCGTAGAAAGTAACTTTTTGTTCAACGGGCTCACAAATAATTCCTTGATAATTTTCAATTCTATTTTTGTGAATTGCGTATCTGTGAATTGTGATTGTGACTATCATCCAGCTTCATTTAAACAGTTTCCATCCCCTACCAGGATGGAGATGGAAGCAGATTATATTGGGCTGTTGCTGTTGGCTTCTGCTGGTTATGATCCTCGAGTGGCTCCCCAAGTCTACGAGAAGTTGGGAAGAATCACGGGTGATTCGGCCTTGAGGGATTATCTTTCGACTCATCCTTCTGGAAAGAAGAGAGCTCAATTATTAGCTCAGGCTAAAGTCATGGAAGAAGCTCTCGATATATACAGGGAGTACAGTCTGGACGAGGGATTGAGGGTTTTCTTTAGAGGAATCAGCTATGCAACCTGGAAGTACCTCTGGAATCTCAGAGCTCAATTAATTGATGATAGAGCCTGTCCAGCCCAGCAGCCACCTCTCTCCCCTCTCCCTCTCTTCCCTTTTCTGAAATTTGGTTTCGATTAAATATTTCTGCATGATTAAAGTACTAGTTAATGGGATTTTGGCCCAAATGGTCCCTAACGTATCTCCTTAGTGTGTTTTTGGTCCCTAACCTTTCATTTTTAGCTAGGAGGTCCCTAACCTATGCCATTGGGTGCGAAACTGGTCTATGAACGGATTTTATCCAAATTTGCCGTTAGTTGGGTGTGGTCTCAAATCACTTTAAATTGGTTGACTCACATTTTTTTTTTCCTTTTTGTTCATTCCCGCCTATATAACCTAAACCATACTTGCCAAGTATATGCTGTTGATGAAAATTTTCAAAATTTGAAGTATGGTTTTGATTGGAATTAGGAAAAGTTCCATAATGTCACATCAAAGGAAAATATTTTCCTACTTTGACTGTTTGATAAAAGATGGAAAAGGAAAATGAATTCTAAGGTACAACTACTTTAAGCATGAATTTGGCCACTTTCATGGAAAACATTTTCTTATGGGTTTGGTCGTTTTTTTTTTCCAACTTACATGATTTTTTTTTTTCCTTTTTTTCACCATTGCCAATCAAACATAGTCTAAATGGAATCCAATGTTTGTCGGTGTAGACTATCATTGGAGATGAAGAGTTCTTAAACAAATCTGAATTTTGGTATACGTTTTCTTGCTTGCTAGAGAAGACAAGTGGGCCATTCTTGGATGAATGAATAAAAATAAGATCAAATCTATGTGTTTAACATTGTTTTTTGTTTCGTTATATTGAATGTGTGGAGATAGTGTATAGATAGTTCTTAACATTTTTAGTAAAGGTGCGTGAATGATCCCTAATCTTTTTAGTAATGGTCCCTAACCTTTTCAGTAAAGGTGCACGTGGTCCCTAATCTTTTTAGTAAATGTGTGCAAGTGGTTCTTAACTTTTTTAGTAAAGGTCTGTGGCAACCTGGCTAATTAATGTATGTAAAATGGTACACCATCTCTCAACCATGCCAACAACTTCCAAACCCAAACTATCCATGCACAAACTCAGATTCAAAAAATGCATCAACATGTTAAATTGGAACATCAAACATATAGCCACTAAAAATGGCATTTACTATATCATGCATAAACCATTCAAAAATTCAATGCTTTTTCTGTTGTTTTTGTTATCTCAAAAATTGAGTCCTCAAATTTTTTTCTTCAAAATTCTTAGCCCGCTGGGTAATGTGAATAGATGCAAAAGCAAAAAGATATGAGTTGACCAATTTAACTCTGCACGCGTAAAGACAAATTAAAAGAGATTTGAGACCACGCACCAACTAACAACAAATTGGATGGAATCCGTCTATAGGACCAGTTTCGCACCCAATAGTATAGGTTAAAATCTTAGCAAAAATGAAGGTTAGAGACCAAAAACATATACGTTAGGGACCATTTATGCCAAAATCCCCATTGAACCTGGCATATGCATGTTATCATCAATAGTCCATCATTTTCTACTATCGAATTAAGAGGGATCAAGAATTCGAATTCTTTTATTCATCCTAGTCCCTGTGCCTCTATCAATAGTAGTAGAAATAGCCACGAGCACAAAAGGAAGTTTCGGAAACTATATTTTTTTTGCAGACTCATGAATACTGTATTAATCCCATGGCTGTCTCATTTCTTGTTATTCCATCGCAGTTCCATAGTGATCTGGTTATTGCTATACCACTTCTTGTTTGTTCTACTGGTTTATTCCTTCTATCAAGCTCCTCAAACACAATGTTTGATTAGCGATTCACCAGATTTGAATAAGCTTCTATAGAGTTGGTGTCGCGGGGCTCCTGGCATTGGGGGAGGAGCTGGAGTGGGGTTGGTGGCAGAGGCGCCGAGGGAGTTTTTTTCTTCTCTCTCCCTTTTGTTAATGTTTTTGAGGAAATGGAGTGGGTATACAAAATATAACCCTGAAATTAGTGGTTTTCTGCAAATCATGTGATAGCTGACAGAAATTTTTACCTTCTGAGTTCAGTGTCGTTTGATTTGCACCAAAATTGATGGTTGGAGGACTTGAGTGCCGGGAAAAAATTGAACTAGGAGTGTAACAGCTAACTTATTTCATCTAAGTATATCCATTCACAATCGTGACACGTTCCTTAATCTTTTCTGAAACAAAATTGATAGTATTTACATCGTTGCGCACTTCTGCAGACAAGCCTGGATTGTATAAACTGTTGTCGGTCTTGCGACAAACTAAAAAAATAAAGGAGCGAACTCGTGTCAACAAAATTTCAATATGATCGTATACCAACCTCTTTATATAAGCTAGTTTAAGTCATACTTTAAAAGTTTTTGCCACTTGGTAATCACGATCACTAAGAGAATTCACCTGCAAGAAAACATTGAAAGTTCTTAATGCATATGACAATAAAATTTTGATAAAAAATTGAAATTGAAATTAATAATTAATTTTAATCATATATTTTATAGAGATTACAATTTTTTTACAATATTTAAACTACATATTTCATCAATTTTTATAAACTTTTACAAAAGAATTGACATCAAGCGCTTTGTGAGCAATGCAATAAATTTCTTTAAAATGTAATGAAGCTTGGAGAGACAAAAAAGTGTCATTGACTCGTTGGTAAAGAAAAGTAGAAATTACATCCACTACTTACACTTTTAAAAATAAATTTAAAAATACAATATGTATGTATGTATTTATTCTAAAAGTACTGTGTGATTATTTAATAATTTAATTTATTAAAACAAAACAAATTCAAAATAGTCACAGAATTTTCGCAACCCAAATCAATTCATTCCCAAATTACTAGGTTTCCTTTCAAACATCATCAAGATCAATCCCCCCTAATTTCTCGCTCAATGTCTTAAGGAAGTAATTTAATTTGTTTTCCAAGCTAGAGGTGAAATGAGAAAATGTCATATATATATATATATATATATATTAGGATAGAGATATGGATATGTATGATCTCAAGATATTTTGCTATATATATATATTAGGATAGAGATATGGATATGTATGATCTCAAGATATTTTGCTATGAATTCATATATGAAAACGTTCATTTTTCCCCCTAAGGTTATGGTTCTCTTCACATGTTCATTTGACATGTTGCCTTTTTTGGTCCATGTATGCATTGACTTCATTGCCCTTTATGGACCATAGTAATGAAGGTATCATTGATGTGTTTGGGATTAATCAACTGGATTTTCCTGATTATGCGAACTCGATGGGTCAAGTTATATGATTTTTAGACATCAAATATAACAAATTAACATCTAATGTAAAGTTCTCAATGTTACTTGAATAGAAACACTATTAATCACTGTTCTAAAAAGTCTGCCTAAGCCTCGCTTAGGCTTGAAGCTCCGCCTCTATGTTTAGCCATGTATCACGCATCGCCCTCGCTTTGCCCTTATCTCGCTCTTGCCTAGGATTCGCTTAGGCCCGAAAAGCTTGAAACTTGACCTCCACGCCTAGCCACGCTTTACGCTTTTTAAAACATTGCTATTAACATATTCAAATTGCATTTATTATTAACGTTGAGTGGTCAATTATTAGCATATGTTACATGAAACACAACTAACAAATAATTTAACATAGCTACATAAAAATTAAAATGAATCAAAGTGTAACATTGTGTTCGCTAGAAATTGTTGGCAGATTTTGTAACAGTGAACACAACATGATTATAGCATTTCAAGTATCAAAATCAAAGTTTAATCAAATTTGCGGAGATATTAAATTTAACAAATTAATATTTTATGTAAAGTTTTCAATGTTACTTGGAGCAAATCACAATTAACATATTCATATTGCATTCATTATTAACATAGCGTGGTAAATTATTGACCGAAATGTAACATTGTGTTCGCTAGAAATTACTGACAGATTTTGTAACATCGAACACAAATGATTATGACATTCCAAGTACCAAAACCAAAGTTTAATCGAATTTGCGGAGACATCAAATTTAACAAATTAACATTTTATATAAAGTTCTCAATGTTACTTGGAGTGAAACACAATTAACATATTCATATTGCATTCACTATCAACATAGCGTGGTAAATTAATGACCGAATTTTGTAACAACGAATGCAACATTAATTGAAGAACCAAAATTTTAATGTAAAGCAATTAACAAAAAATTTAACATAACCACACAAAATAAGTCTGGATGAAGGTGTAATAGATTTTTGAAGAACAAACACATTTAACATGTAATGCAATTGCATTCTTTCTATCACATAACAAATTGCAGAACTCACGTTGCATTCTTTTGTCGAAATTGAATAAATATTTTCATTCAGACGTTCAATTTTATTAACAACCATAATGTATCTATAAGAATCACAATTAACAATGACAATCACAAAAAATTTGAATAAAAATAAATTAACCCGAATTTACATGATCTTCAATGCAATTTTATGTTGGAGAAATTGATTTTTTTTTTTTTTTTTTTTGGGTATTTAAATCAATGGAATGTAGTCGTCTTCTTTCTTGATTGCAAGAAGAGTAGGAGAGAGGATTAGATATATTTTCAAAAAATGGAATAGTATAATCATTGGATGACTAGGAGATCAATCTGATTTTGATATATTTATTAAATATTGTATTGCAATGAATAAGGTAATTGACGTTATTTTAGGAATATGCTGCATTGATAAAGTTAATTAGAAAATAACATTATTAAAAAAAAACATTTGCCAGTATTTTTATAATAAAAAGATGTAATAGTTTTTTAAGAAATATTAATATTTATTGGCTTAATGGTGTAAATTTTCCTAAAGTTGTATCCGTCAAGTTTTAACAACATAAAACTCATCTATAATATAATCTACATCTATTTTCTTGGCAAATTTTTGTTTGATTTAGAGTGTCATACAATCAGTAAGAAACTCATCATCCATTCTGTTACGAATTGCCGTCTTCACATATTTCATTGTCGAAAAAGTTCGATTCGATGAGTCGTAGATACAAGTCTTGCCAAGACAAAAACGAATCAATCTAATTAGCATAATGTAACTCTCTGACCTTTTACTTGCAATCAAGAACTTGCATAATTCAGAAAGTGAATGCACTTGAAATTGAGGATCGGGAATTACATTATACTGATAATGTTGCAATTCAAACATTAAATAATAAACATCTTACTGTGTAAAATAATCAGGATAGAATTTCTCTGCAAGCTTGCAAATATCATCCCCATTGAATGATTCAAAAGAATTTCGAGATAGCTTATTAAATCTTGTATTTAACTTCATCAACTGAAAATCTATTGCTTCATTGAAGACATTGAAGTGATAATGATGCTCGAGTGCCACTTAGTCATGAGAACGACCAACTTTATTAAAATAATTTAGATCAGATATATCAACATCATTTCTTGAGCAAAATATTTTCACTTCATGAAGAAATTCTTCCTTACCATCTTTTCTTAGTTTTTGAAGGATAACTTTTGTGATAGTGACAAATTTGATAGCAGCCAAGATGTCTTGAGATCTTTTTTGAAGAACTTGACAAAGAACGTTGCTGAGTCCTAAAATTTTATGTATTAAATGCAAGAAAAATACAAATTCAAAGCTTCTAATGGTTTCAAAAACACCATGAACTTGAGCCCGAGATCTTCTATTTAGATAATGTACAGTAAGATATTCAAGTACCTTGTAAGTTGCAGCGTACATCTCTATCAAACTCTTTACCGATTTATAGTGTGAACTCCAATGAGTAGAGCTCGATTTTTACAAATTACCAATTTGATTGGCCCTACTTCTAGATTTTCGTTCTTCACTAGCTAACATATCTTCAAGCTCACTTCATTGAGTAGTTTGCAATGCATTAATACGTTTAGGAGAAGAATTAATAATATTAACCACACTGTCCAAATGAGAACAGAATTTTCAAATACAAATCACATCATTAACTGCAGAAACCAATGTTAGTTGTAGTCGGTGGGCAAAATAGTGAATGTAGTACGCATATGGACATTCTTTAAGAAATAATGCTTGAAATCCGTTCCATGTATCACACATATTACTAGCACCACCATAGCCTTGCCCTCTTATTTTTTGAACTTGAAGGTTGTGACTAGCAAAAACATCACTTATCTTGTTTTTTAGATTCAAGGATGTAGTGTCATTGACGCTTTTGATTGGAAAAAAATTGTTCTAATAAAATACATCGGTGTTCACAAACCGCAAGATAATGGCAATTTGATCTCTTTTAGATTCGTCTTGCGCTTCATTGACAAGATTACATAAGAAACTTTCTCCAAGCTCCTCACAAATCATTTGTCTAACTTTATTGGCCATGATGTGCAAAATTTCTTTCTGAACATCTGGACTAGTGTATTTGGCATTTTGAGGAGCTTTATCCGATCCAACATCTCCAATTTCTGTATTCATTTTTACAAAAGCCTTTAGCATTTCAATAAAATTCCCATGGTTCAATGAAGATGAAGATTCATCATGACCTCTGAAAGCACAACTTTGGAGTGGTAGCCACTGAACACTTAGAATTGTAATCTTTAAATGCAAACGATTTTTAAGAACCTCCTCTCTCGTTATGTCGTGCATCACTTTATCAATATGTCCACACGGTCTCATTAAATCTTCAACTTGTTTCTCACACAAATTATGGAATAATGAAGGAGTCGAACCCATGTGAGTGAGAAATGCACATTTGTCTCCTTGGTTTACCCTATTCCAATTGTTAAATCCATCTGTCACCAATGACGAACTATTTGACGGATTACTATCATTCAAAAAAAAAAAATAGTAAAAAAAATATGCCTTATCTCTTGAAGGCGAATATTCTAACCACTGAAATTAACTGAATCATTTTTTTGAAATCGACGATTCTGATGTCTAAATATTGACTTCTGATAATCCAAAAGTATTGATTGATAAGGCCCGACTTGTAGATATGCCCGTCTAATCTCATTTTGTAAATTAATCGGATGTTCACTAATAAGCTTCCTTTTTCCAGATCCCTTTCTATCCACGTAGATGGTTGCACACCAGGTTGTAAAGATGAATGATGTTCAGTTTCAAGACGTGAATTTGAAGAAGAATGGTAGGGATTGAAGTATCCTCTCCAACTTCAACAGAATGTGTACTTGTATTTGATTCATCCATCTTTTTGAAGAAGGAGAACAATGTTTTTTTCTTCTTGGCACAAGGTTGATGATGATCCATTTTTAATTCTAGAAACACAGTTGATCACAACCACAACTCATTATTTATGAAATATCACCCATATAAGGCCTACATAACTATAAGAATAAATTGCCAAGCAATGCCAAGCAAAGCAAAGATGGATTGAATTAGAAAACAACTAATTAATTTGAATTCATCCTCACAATTTTGACGATTTCTATTTGTATGTTATGGAAATTTTAATTTCTAACAACAATTATCCATTTATGGGTAATGATTTATTCTTGTTCTTCACTCTAATTTTCTTCATTAGCAATGTTTTCTTAATCACTACAAAAGCAATGAAAGATAAACACAGTCATTAACGTGTGGCCCCCAACAATCTGAAGTCACATAAAAGAGCTATTACTACAATAAATAGAGAAAGAAAAGGTAAGTTCCATCCAAAAAAGTAAGCTTTCTTCAAACAGTGCAAAAGAGTTGGCTAAATAGACTAAATAGTCCATATCACAATCATAGTTGGCCTAATTAAACATTCAAAATTAAAACTTTCGTGATCAATGGTGAAAATTCTGCACAATATACTTTTCAGTGGCTAAATTGTAAGACAAATCCAATGCCTGCCTGAGTATACAAAAATAATAATGGACAATTCAACCATGTAAACACTGTTTCAATCAAACATATTCAATCAAGAAATAAATAAAAAAAACTAATTAAAGAATATAAGTGAAACCCATAACAAAAATCCATAACAAACACATTTTTTTTCCATAAATATGAAAATGAAAAACAAATTTAAGAGATTGAATAAAAGGGGTACAAATTTGTGAGTTTTCCTAAGATATCAAGAGACTTACCAATAGAAAAAGTTCTACAAAGACAACTCCAAACTCCAAAGCCAACAAAGCCAGTTCTAAACTAATTGTTGAACGGGTAGGTTTGGGAAGAATTGAGATTTGCCGATTTAGGAATTGGGAGTTTCAATTGTGTTTGGAATTTAGGTTGTTTTACGTGGGTTGGGGATTGGGTGAAAACTAATGGATTTAGTGCATAATGGATAAAGAGGTTTGGGTTAAAGTTTGGCCCATTTTAGAAGTTGGGCTGGGAGTGGGGCTATATTAAAAATGGTGGGTTGTGGGCTAATTTCGATATGGACCTCTAAAACTTGAAATTTTTTTAACCTTACTACAATAGTATTTGGGCCAGGGCGCCCAGTGCAGCCCCCCAATCTGCCCCTGGAAGACACAAAATTATAATCTTAATTGTTGTTTGGAGATGATTTTCATTGTGTTTAATCATAAAATTCCACATGAATTTATACTGTAAACACATCAAAATTCGGGAGACATATAGCTTGAAAAGACCGAACAACAATGTCTCTAATGATAATCTCTTATTAAATTCTCTTCATCAATAATATTAATGTTGAACAATTTACAACAATATGCACTGTGTCTGAGGAGTAAAATGTTTTTCAATGCCATAACAGAGAATAGTTGCTGTCATAGTAACCACATCTTGATCTGCATTAGAGTAGGTTATAAAGAGAACTTTGTATATTACTTTCGAAAGTGCTTATGACAAGATGAAACATAAGATAATGGTTGTGGACCTAATACATGTCAAAAGCAAAGAAAGAAATCAGCCTGGTCTTCTTTAACATTTTCATAAATAGTCCTTAACAAAGTTACTTCAACCATTATGAGAAATAGTAAACATAATGGATTTCAAACACCATGCATGTCTTTCTCAAAATATACATAATCATATCTGACATTCTGATGTAGAACGTAAAACCTAAATAGAAAATGGGAAAAAAAAATTTAATCATCAAGTAATATTTGCAATTGAAATCCTAAGTCAAATTGACAATTATTAAAATGATAAAATCATATCTAATACAACTACTTGAATTTTATCCAAATCAAACTATATCATCAATCCTCATTGTTGGATTTTGTGTTAAACAATCTCCAAGGCAATGAGGATAAATATTATGTACATAATTAGGTTTGTGCCTTAAGTTAAAATGTAAGACCCAAGCTAATGTATCGAGTCATCGACCCATTCAAAATAGAGAAGATAAATCAGAATCGTGTCTGTGGGGTTGAGTTGGGATAATGGTCACGTGTCTGTTGGGTTGAGTTGGGATAATGGTCACTTTTGAGTTGTAACCAATTGTATTTGTTCAAGTGATTGAGTTTGAACTAATCTTTTTTTTTTTTTTTTAAAAAGTGGTGATTTTATATTAGATTTTTAGTA
Source organism: Forsythia suspensa (assembly GCA_023638005.1). NCBI lineage: Eukaryota > Viridiplantae > Streptophyta > Magnoliopsida > Lamiales > Oleaceae > Forsythia > Forsythia suspensa. The sequence continues at coordinate 27,451,385 of CM042666.1, read as the reverse complement.
TAAGTATAACTTTATCTTATATGTTGGTTGAATGAAGAAGTGACCATTCTTTCTTCTAAAAGAAGGGAACCCACTAGAGACCATCCCATCCCATGTGTTCTGGCTAAATTAGTTGCTTTTTTAATTTGAAATTGGTTAATGCATTTTCTTAGTATTCCTTCAGTGATGATGTTTCTCTTTCAATATTTTTTTTTTGGTGTGAATATTGTCCATTTTTCTCTGTGAAATTTTCCTTTAGGCGTTTGGTTGAGATTCACTTAGTGTGGGATTATGGTTAAATCTGAGCCTTGGTTAATATGAAAAAGTTTTTCTCTTTGTGTCCATTAATTTTTTCTTAGAGTTGTTTGATTTCTTTTCTTTCACCAACGATTTATTATTTGTTCAACAAATAGGTATCAGAGTGTGGGCTGTGTGTTTTTAGGGTGAATTTCTTTTTCAAAAGCTGAACTAAAAATCTAGTTTTGGAGGCTAACCGTTGGATTTAAGATGTGTGGGTGGTACCGTTGGACTCCTGACGAAGAGACGAACCTCTCTGACCGGTGCATGAGGCGTTTGGGGGTAGTGTAGTGGAAGCACGTGAAGACCACGTACTGAGACTATTGGTGGTGCATCAGTTTGTTCCTTGTGATATTTCATAACTGGTGGTGGTGTTGGTTTTGTCACGTGTGCAATATGCTGAAATCTAAATTAATTAAAAATTAAAATTGACATCTCTATGATATTATCTAATCATAATTTAATTTTTCATTTGAAAATAGCTACATTGCCGGTAGCAAAGTGCTATTAACTATTTGGGATTACGTGTTGTATATAGTTACCTTACCGGTAGCAAATTGCTTTGCTGTTTAATTACTGTTTTTTGTAGTTTATTTTTTTTGTCTGAAATCTAATTGTTGGTATAATTATTAGTTAATTATATTATTCTGTTTTGTGTTGCTTATTCTATTAAATTAAGTAGTTAACAAATCCCCAGAGTTGCATGTTCTATATTTTTCTTTGATCTGATAACTTGATTTTCACGAAATTCTATAGAATATAGGACATAATATTTGTAACCATTAATTGCAAGATTACTATTTTTATGTTGGTTACTTATTTTTATTGTGGCTTTGTAATACAATTTGTTTGATTCTTGTCTGGTTATTTCTGTGAATTTTGTTTGATTTGTTAAAAATTTCAAAAATGACTATTTATAGTTTTGATTTGGGTGTGTTTAATGGAAAATGTGATTTTTCAATCTGGCAACAAAAAATGAAGATAATTTTGGTTCAACAAAAAGTTTCTAAAGCTATAGATGATTATTTTGCTATAATTGTTGTTACTGATGATGAGAAAAATGAATTTGACGAGTTAGCTTACACTTCAATAATTTTACACTTGTTTGATGCTGTTTTGAGAAAAGCTGGTAAACTTGATTCCACACAAAAAAATTAAAAAAAGTTAGAAGATATGTATTTATCAAAATCTATTCCAAATAAAGTTTTTTTTTTCTTGAACGATTTTGTAGTTTTAAAATTGATTCTTATAAAGATCTGGATGATAATTTAGATGTCTTTAACAAACTGGTTTAAGATATTGTTAATTGTGATGAAACCATGTCTGAAGAATACAAATAAATTATTTTGTTAAATTGTATACCTAAAACTTATAAGGAGATTAAAAGTGCCATTAATGGTAGAGACACGTTAACACCTGAAATTATAATTGATTTTTTGAGAAGTAAAGAGTTAGAATTAAAAGTTGAGATAATGTAAAAAAGATGTGGAAAAGTCCATATGGTAAGAGGTAGATCTCAATACAGGCAGGGTGAGAATCACGAAAGTCAAAATAGTAGTTAGAGTGGTAAAAAGAAGGGTAAGGAAAAATCTATCAAAGTCTAGGTCAAAAAGGAAGAAAACGTTATGGCTGTGATAAGACATGTCACTTTATAAAATACTGTTATAAAGGAAAAAAAAACAGAAAGAAAATGAAAGAGATGAAGTGAATTTGGTGTTTTCTAATTCTGATTTGGAACACAGGGTTTATGTTTTAATAAACTTTGTTGATGACTTTGTTGAATTAAATTTATCTGTGAAATTTTCATTTGCATGAATGAATACTTGACTCTGATGCATCTTTTCATGTTACATTACAAAAGAGTGGTTTAAAACTTTGCATGAAAGTGATCTAGGTCATATTATTATATGTAACAATCTAACGTGCAAAGTTGTTGGAATTGCTGATATTCCTGAAATGACTGAAAATTTATCGTTGTAGGTGAATAAGAAGAAATGGACTTAACTGGTAAAATTGAAATCAAGATGCTCAAAATGACCAAATGTGTTTTTGTAGTTTGTAAGAGCATAAAAACAAATTGTATTTATGTCATTGTAGGAGAGGTAATTAAAAATTCGAGTTTTTCTATTTCTTTTACCAACACAGATGACACACAGAAGTGATACGGTAGATTAACTCATGTGAGTAGTAAGGGGCTTAAGCTCCTTAATGAAAAATGTATTTTTGGTAAAGATTGTGTGTTTGCTTTATGTGATCATTGTGTGCTTGGTAAACAACATAAACTATCTTTCTCTTCGGGTGTTCATAAAATAGATGGAATTCTTGACTATGTGTATTTTAATTTGTGGGGTCTTGCCCGTAATCCTACTTTAGGTAGGAAAATATATTTTTTTTGTCTATTATTGATGACTATTTTAAGAGAGTATGTGTTTATCTTTTAAAAGATAAATCGGGTACGTTTGATAGCTTTAATAATTGGAGAAGATAGATTGAAATATAACTGGTAAAAAGATAAAATTTCTAAGGAGTGACAATGGATTAGAATTTTGCAATGCTGCATTTGATAGGATGTGTATTGAAAATGGAATAACAAGACATAAAACTGTTTCTTACACTCCTCAACAGAATGAAATAGTTGAAAAGATAAATATAACACTACTTGATAAAGTTAGATGCACGATGATTAGTTCTAATATCCTTAAATCTTCTTGGGATGAAGATGTGATTACTACTTGTTAGATTAATATTACTTAGTTAACTGCTTTGAATGGTGATGCTTCTCATGAAAAATGGTATGGTAAATGTGCTGACTATTCTATACTTCTTACCTTTGGTTGTGCTGTCTTTTCTCATCAAAGTGAGGAAAATCTTGAACCTAGAGCTAGAAAATGTGTTTTCTTAGGTTATTCCGAGGGTGTGAAGGGGTATAAGTTGTGGGATCGAAGCCAGAAAGGAGGAAAAGTTATAGTGATAGAAATGTTACATTCAATGAATTTGAAATGTCTTATTTAGGACCTGATTTAGAGAAATTAGGTGAAGATCAACAAGAGGGTGATAATAGATAGGTGGAGTCTATTAAGTTTAGTACACATATTCCTAATACATCTAGTGAGGTATAGATTCAGTAACCCTAAATAGATTATATATTATATAAATAGAGAAAGAATAGAAGAACAATGAAAATTAATTCGATCTCACAATTCTTGAAGAATCAAAACTTCAATTATTCTTATGCTGGAATAGAAATTTAGCAATCTATGAAAATATTCAAGAAAACTTAAGAGATAAGAGAAGAGAGCAAAACGTGTGTTTGAGAAGAGGAGAGAACCTCTTTTCTAGGAGGAAAGGGGGAGAGAAAAATTTAAGATTTAGTTTTCTATTTCTAATCTAATTCTCATCCTTCCAAAATTCAAAAATCCTTAAATTACATAAAATAATTACTTTAAAATATTCATATTCCTTCTAGAAATAGGTGTAAATCAAATATGGTCATCTTTTGTAGTCGTCCCACTATTTTTTTCCAAAAATTGGTGCATGTAGACTTTGGCTGCTCGAGTCAGTAAGTCGTGCCCACGGCTTACACAAAGTTTGCTTCTTTTGGTAAAAACTGAGAAATCAAGCGTGCTCATGCCTTAAGTAAGGTTCGCTTATGCATTGTGCATCTTTTCGAGTTTCAATTCTCCTCTCCAAAACTTGTGAAATTGAGTCCAACTCGATCCAACTCCTTCATATAATCCACAAAACACAAAATGCAATCAAAATTCAAAACTTAAGCAATTGTAATAATCGAAATATGAGGAAATAATACAATTTATATAGCCATTATGCATTCTATCAAATTCTCCCACACTTAGACAATACTTGTCCTCAAGCATACAATAGCTCAAGTTTATCAATTGTTCTCATCATCATTCATTCTTCTACCTTCACCCATCTTTTTACAACCCAAACTACCATGCCTCGAAGATTTAAATCTCAACACAACAAGGAAACAACCAGAAATAGAGTAAACTCCTACCTATTTACACGAATTATCAATCACCTCAACAACTTCTCGAAGTCCAAATGTAGTGGGATCTAACACTCTCACATTGGATTCACTCAATACGCTCAAGGTGTTTAGGATTGTCAAGAGTATACTATCAAGTCAAAACATAGAAGATCCTTACCATAGGCTTGCTAATATATCGGCACCATCAATGATTTGAATGCAAAGTAAGGGTCTTAAAACGAGTTGTAACGGGGCTAGGGTAAGGTAGGATAAGAAGGATTTCTTTTTGGCTAATTTATCAAAGGAATTATACAAACCTCTTCACAAAAGTTCAATTAAACTTCATATACTTCATTTTATCAAATTAAATCTAAACGATTTAAAAGAAGAGTATCACATCTTTGCTTCACTTTCATATCTTTCTTTCTTTTTCATTTTGTCCTTTTTTTTTTTTTTTTGATTTTTGCTGTTTTGTTTTTAGAAAAACAATGTAAACTGTAACTTGAATACTTTATTCTCAACATTTCTTTCATACTCCCATTTCAAAAGGACAATGATACTTGCAATATGAATCCTTGATTCCCAATAACTTTCAATCTTTCCAAAAGTAAGTTAAACTTCATGTGAAGAAGCTTATACATTTTTCGATGCAAGGTTCAAAAGAAGGGAAAATTAGCAAAGAATAGGATTTCTCTTGGCTTGTATTGTGGTTAATTTCCAACAAAAAGGCTAAAGCTCAAAAGTGGCTTTCTAGGGGTATAATTCACGGTAGGCTTTTTGTTCAAGATAAACTTGGCTTCACCTAAATGTCCTTACTTATTTAATGCATCCAATTATCAATGGGCATTCCAACATGAATACCAAAGAAAGTTCTAGAAGAATTCAACTACGCATGACAGTTAGACAATCAAAGAAATGGAGCGTGATGTAATGTATATGCTCATAGTCCCAAAAGCTTACAAAATGGGATTAATGTGCATCAAATCCCACACATTCTTCATTCAATCAACCACCAAGAGAAATCAATCACAGTGCAGTAAATAAGAATTCAACTACTCATGCCAATCCTCCATTATTCCTCAATTCATCTCAATGATGCACAATAATCCAGATCATATAGGGACAAGCATCAACAAAATTCAGAATTTAGATGAGAATTTCCAAAAAAAATTCCTTGAAAAGTAACATGGAAGACAATTGAAAAAGAAAAATGATACTAAAATTAAGACGAAAATGGAAATGCAACTAAGATGAAATGGAACTAGCATTTAAACCCTAACCAAAAGTATATCAAACCCTTCCCTACACTTAGTCCAGACAATGTCCTCAATGTAACAAAAAAAAAAAAAAGAACTATACAAAAAAGAAAAAGAACTATAAAATAACAAAAATAGAGGACTCCCATGGAGATAGTAACAGCTACATGCTAGGTGGTGGTGAAGGTTGAGTGAATCCCATGTGAGCAAAGAAGGCTGTCATATTCTTTTCATCCTTGCAAGTTGAAGCTTGAGCTTTTCAAACCGATCATCATACTGCCATTTGGAAGGTGCTGTGGATGTAGAAGCTCGATAAGAAATTATGGACCGTTCATTATTTGTGGTTCCATGATAGGTCGAGGCTCAATAGGTTCTAGTTTATGGAAATTGTCCGCACCTGCCTCTTTCCAAGCTAAACCCATTATCTCCAAACAATGTAAGTCCAACGGTTGCATCTCACAAGCAATAAGAAGATCATTGTCATCAATATCAATCAATTTTTCATGTACAACCAAATGAGTAATTAAAGAACCCAAAATTAATTGACATTTTTTGTCACAACATTGGCAAATTGGGAAGCTAACCAAAAGCCAAGATTTACCTTGATTTTGTTTTGCATACACCACATGAAATAAAATTCAGATTTGGACAAAACCGCACTAGAATCTTTCCTACCCGAAAAAGTAAATGCAAGAAACCTATAAATGTATTTCAAAGCAGGATCACGAAGATACGAATATTTAGATTTACTTGGATCATAGTGATTAGAAGTGGATAGTGCTTTATATAAACTAACTGGTTCAAAATTCTCACTGTAGTCACAAGCACTATTCAAATACTCATCGGATGAAGCATATTCCTCATTAATGAAGCCAAAAGAAATATTAAATTCAGTAATCAAAAGCTTGAACTCCTTCCCCATTAGTCTAAATTAACCACACCCTAGGGTTATTTAGTGTGAAATCAGCAGGTTTCTTAAATTCAAAAGTGGTATAAAACTTCCTGACAAGTTCAATATATGCCAGACACTGAATTGAAAAATAAGTCTGCCATCCTATATTGTTATTGAATTCAAGCACATTAGTTTCAATATTCAAAGCTGCCATTATAGGTTTATGAATGTACTTACAAGGGATGATAGCCTTACCACATATACGTATATACCTATCCTTGTCCTTTTTCTTGGTAAATTGCAAGAACCCATTCAAATCAGACTCATAAGGTGGAAGTATATGCATTGCCTTACCAATTCGAGCTCGTTTACGCGCTGGAGAAGTGCCAATATCGGTATTGGTTCGGGTCCTTGCGCAAGGGTTCGGGCGAGTGGTTCTCTTGGTGTTTGCAAGGGTGTTTTGAGTTTCTGTTGTCTTCCCATAGTGTTTAACCTCAATTGTGGTGGTTCTAGGGTTAGAGGTGATGGTAGAAGGTCGAGGAAGAGCTGGTAGAGAAGGGGACACGGCGGTGCTAGGGTGATGAAAAGGAGGCGGCTGTTGCGTAAGAGAGAGGTTTCGGGCGAGTGAGAGAAAGAGAAAGGGTTTGGGGTCCGACGTTATATCTCTTTTTTTTTGAAATTTTGTCCCCCAAACCAGAGTAGCACAGTGAATAAGGCGTGGGCACGTCTTATACCAAAATTGTCAATATTGAGGTTAAATGCTTTTTTATAAAAGCGCGCCCACGACATAATAAACATGGACCCCTGTCCAAAAATTGAAACAAGATCAATTATACTTTGAAGAATTGTAAAGATTATAAAAATAACAAGAATGAAATAATAAAAAAATAGAAAAATAAAAATCAAATGCAAAAACTAAAGTAAAATTTGGGTTGCATCCCAAAAGTGCCATTCTTTAACGTCTTTGGCTAGACGTTTCCATCTCTCAATCGGTGTAAGTTGGGCATTCCAAAATGATTTGATCAACATTATACACTTGAAAGCCTTCATAAAAAGGTTTCAAGCAATGCCCATTGACTTTAAAAGTCTTATCGGTTTCCAAACCCCGAATTTCAATTGTACTGTGAGAAAACACATTAGTAACAATGAAATGTCCTATCCATCTAGAATGCAATTTACCAGGAAACAATTTCAATTTAGAATGATAAAGTAGAACTGTTTGACCGACATAATTTTTTTTCCTAGAAATCATTTGATCATGGAAGGCCTTTGTCTTTTCTTTGTTGATCCTTGTGTTCTCATGGGCATTATTGCGGATCTCCTCCAACTTTTGTAGTTGTAATCTCCTTTGTTCACCTAACTCATCCATCCTCATATTGCAATGATTGACAACCCAATATGATTTGTGTTCTAGCTCCATTGGAAGGTGGCATGGTTTGCCAAATACCAAATGGTAGAGAGGCATATCTATAGGAGTTTGGTAGGCTGTTCGATAAGCCCAAAGTGCATCATCAAGCCTTAGACTCCAATTCTTCCGGTTCGGGTTGAGAGTCATTTCAAGTATGGATTTAATTTTCCTATTGGATACCTCAGCTTGTCCATTTGTTTGCGGGTGATAAGAAGAAGAGATACGGTGAGTAACATTGTATTTCTTTAATAAACCTTCCACCACTCTATTGCAAAAGTGAGTCCTGCGATCACTAATGATAGCCCTCGGTGTCCCAAACCTAACAAAGATATGAGATTTGACAAATCTAAAGCCACTTTAGCATAATGAGTCCGGGTAGCCTTAGCTTCCACCCACTTGGAAACATAATCCACAGCAAGAATAATGTAAACATTATTATAAGAAGAAGGAAAAGGGCCCATTAAGTTGATACCCCATACATCAAATATTTCATAAACTCGAATAGGGGCAAGTGGTATTTGATCTCTACGCCCTATGGTTCTAGTTTTCTAACATTGTTCACAAGACTTGTAAAACATGTATGAATCACGAAACAAAGTAGGCCAAAACAAACCATACTCTAACACCTTACGAGCTATTCTCTTAGGACCAAAATTTCTCCACATGCATATGAATGAATTTTTTTTAGGATAGATTAAATTTCTTGAGACACACACCTACGAATTATTTGGTCAGAACAATGTTTCTACAAGTAATGATCATCCCAAACATAATATTAGTATCACTTTTTATCTTATCCTTTTGAGCTCTAGAAAAATCATCTAGTAGTGTCCTAGCAACTAAATAATTAACTATATCAGCATACCAGAGGATTGTCTCTTTAATAGAAAAGAGATACTCATCTGGGAAGTAGTCTCTTAACGGTGATGGCTCTTCACTTGTGGTCAATCTACTAAGATGATCAGCAACCAAATTTTCTGTACCCTTTTTATCACGTATCTCCAAGTTGAATTATTGCAGCAAGAGAATCCACTGTATGAGTCTAGGTTTTGCCTCCTTATTTGAAAACAAGTACTTGAGAGCTACATGATTAGTATAAATAATCACTTTAGTGCCAAGCAATTATGGACGGAATTTTTCTAAGGCAAAAACAACAGTTAAAAGTTCTTTTTCCGTTAATTGAATAATTGCTTTGTGCATTGTCAAGTTTCTTGGAGGCATAACAAATGGCTTGATGGGATCTCCCAACTCTGTCCAAGCACATCACCAAGTGCATGATTGCTTGCATCACACATGATTTCGAATGGAAGGCTCCAATTTGGCGGTTGGATAATTGGTGCTGAAGTAATCATATCTTTCAATTTATTAAATGCACCTTTACATGCTTCATCAAATTCAAACACCACATCTTTTTGCAATAGTTTACACACGGGCTGAGTGATCTTGGAAAAATCCTAGATGAAGCGCTGATAAAATCTTGTATGTCCAAGAAAAGAGCGAACTTTCTGCACATTTATTTGGTAAGGCAAAAATTTAGTATTTTCTATCTTAGCTTTATCAACTTCAATAACTCTAGAGGATACAATATGGCCTAAAATAATGCCTTGATCAACCATAAAGTGACACTTTTCATAGTTCAAAACTAGGTTTGTTTCTATGCATCTTCTAAGCACTTTTGTAAGGTTAGTTAAACATGTATCAAAAGAATCTCCATAGACTGTAAAATCATCCATGAATACCTCTATGATGTTCTCCACATAATCTGAAAATATACTAACCATCACCTCTAGAATGTAGCAGGGGCATTGAAAATATACTAAGCATACACCTCTAGAACATAGCAGGGGCATTGCAAACTCTGAATGGCATTTTTCGATATGCAAAGGTGCCAAAGGGACATGTGAATGTGGTCTTCTCTTGATCTTCAGGTGCAAACTAGAATATGATGAAAACTTGAATAACCATCAAGACAACTATAATGAGTACGACATGCTAATACATTCAAGCATTTGATCAATAAACGAGATGGGAAAGTGATCTTTTCTAGTTGTTGCATTCAACTTTCTATAATCGATACACACCGTCACCCATTTTCAACACGAGCAGGCACCATCCTACCTTCAAAATTTCTAACCATTGTTATACCTATTTTCTTTGGGACAACCTGAATCGGACTTACCCATTTATTAATCCGAAATTGGATAGATCATACTTGCATCTAGAAGTTTCAAGATTTCTTTCTTGACCACTTCTATCATGGGTGGTTCAGTCTTCGTTGAGCTTCCCTAGAAGGCTTACAACCTTTTTCTAGTAATATCCTATGCATGCATGTAGAAGGACTCAATCCCTTGATGTCGGTTATGGTCCATCCAATAGCTGCTTTATACTCTCTAAGCACCCTTTTTAATTTTTCTTCCTCCAAGGTGGAGAGTGTTTTGGAGATAATTGCTGGAAGAGTTTATCCTTCTCCCAAGAACACATACTTCAAATGGTTTGGTAGGGGTTTCAATTCTAATTCTGGCGACTGTTTAACACAAGGAAGAAGTTTTGTGTGAGAAAGAGGCAATTCAATTTGAGATACATTATACCTTATAGGTTTAAGTGACTCTAGTTCGTGAATTGTGTCTTGCAAGTCAGAATCCAACACAAACTCCTTCATAGCTTTCTCTAGTCCTCCAACATTGAGGCTCCTACTAAGTGCAACGTTCAATTTATCATCATTAATAAGATAAAAAAATCCTTTGCTCCTTTCAATAACATCCAACACAAAACATCAATAAGGATATCATCATCATAACATTAAATAAACACCTGGGACACATCACTAGGATATCTTATGGCATCATAGATATTAAATTTAATAATTTTACCATCAAATAATTCCCATTCCATTTTCTTTACAACATGTTGACCAAAATTTACAAAAATTTAAATATAACTCAATTTTTTATCCTAGATGTTTTTTGAAAATAACTCTTTCTAGTTCGGTTTAGGATTCGTTTAGGATTAGAAGAGTCCAAACCAAAACTATCTTTCATTAGTAAGCACGTAAAATCAACCAAGAAAAAACCAATTGATTAACTTGCACTTTGAACATCCTCTAAGACTCCATCAGTGGATACACATTAGACCTATCAAAAATGGCAAGTTGGATTATCACACTGTCACCTTCTTTCATGTTAAGCACGTTTAATGGCCCCAATTGATTAACAAAGATGAATAAATTAGAAAATAAGTTGCATGACATTTATTTTTTGACGCTCCTAGATCTATATTGCTTTCTATCAATCCTTTCTCAATCCCGATATGACCTACTTTACAAGGGATAGTAAACATACCGTGTCCTTACAATTGGGAGGTAATTTTTTTTTGAAGGATGGCTGAAACATTCTCTCCCATTCTTACCTTCTCATTCCTTTCAATTTCCTCTTGTTGGTGCACAATTCATTGAGAAATTTAGCATATCGAGGCACCTATTTAATTGCATCAAGTAAGGGATATTTTTACCTCAATTTTACGAAAGGTTTCCAGGATTTTCTTCTCTTCTTCTTCCTTCTTAGATTTATTCAATCTTGTAGGAAAAGAAGGGCTTGTCACCAAAACCTTTGGTTGGTCTCTATTAAGGCCTTCAGACTAGTTATGTTGAGGCTAAGGGATAACTTCCTTTTTGACTTCTTTTCTCGAGTTGCCTTGCTTCATCTTGCTAGGTTCTTTCAATTCCTTCCCACTTCTAAAGGTAATCGCACTAGCATTCTCTTTTGAATTAACAATAGTTTGTGAAAGCAATTTACCTTGAGATCCCAATCCGTTTAGAGTTGATGCCAATTGACTCCCTTGATTCTTCAAGTTCTTGATGTCCGTCCTAGTCTTCTGTTGAAATTGTTGTGTGTTAGTTGCAAGTGATTTAACAATATCTTCTAGAGACATACTTGAACTTGACGAAGGTTGCTGTGGTGGAGGAATAGGTTGTCTAGGTTGAACTGCTAAAATTGTGGTCATGCCCCATAACTAAAGTTAGGGTGATCTCTCCATCCCGAGTTGTTAGTGTTTGAATAAGGATCATATTTCCTTTGTGGTGGGCCTGTAAATCTTCTAACTAAATTAGCCTGCTCAAAAGAATCTTCTTGAAATGTAGGACACATATCAGTTGGGTGGCCAGTAGCAGCACAAATTCCACAAGCGTTAACCTGCTGCATATTTCCCACAGCCATTTGTTGAACAATAGAGGTTTGCTTAGGTATTTGGTTTTCAAAGGAGGATACATTTACCTCATTCACCCTTCTCAAAAGGGTGTCTTGTTTGGATGCAAATTGTTGTGAGTTGGCAGCCATGATGGAGATCAAATCTCTACCGGTAGTGGGGGTTTTATTCACTATAGCACCTTCGCTAGCTGCGTCCATCATCATTCTCTCAATGGGTAAAAATTCCTCATAGAAGTATTGAATGAGTAGTTGTTCAAGAATCCCATATTGAGGATAGCTTGCACACAGTTGCTTGAATCTTTCCCAATATTCATGAAGGGTTTTTGTATCTTTCTGTTTGATTCCACATATTTTCCTTATGATGTTTGCAGCTCATGAAGCTGCAAAAAACTTATCAAGAAACAATCTGACCATTCTTGTCCACATGGTTATAGAGCCTGGAGGTAAATAGAATAGCCAATCCTTCGCTCTCTCGGCTAATGAGAATGGAAAAGCCCACAATTTGATTTGTTCTTCCGGTCACTCCTTGTGGTTTCATGCTTGAACACACCATGTGGAATTCCTTTAAGTGCTTATGGAGGTCCTCATTCTCAAGACAATGGAATTTAGAGAGCAAGTGGATCAAACCAGAATTTAGTTCAAAGTCCAGCTCCAAAGCAGGGTACTGAATACAAAGGGGCCGTTGATCCACATTTGGTGCAGCCAATTCTCTCAAGGTTCTTTCTTCAATGGCCATTGCTTTCTCTGCTTCAGAATCGCTAGATGAATCACTAGATGAATCAGCTAGGTTGAGTGTTAGATCAGATGAATGTTTTTTTTTGCCACGCAACTTAGCTTCATTTCTCAAATTTTGAGATGTTTTCTCAATTTCAGGGTTGTATTGCAATTCACCTGTACAAGAAGAATGAGGTATAAAAAGAATAAAAGAATAAATAAAGAAAAATTAAATCTATTTGACACCAATCTTCGGCAACAACGCCAAAAATTTGATGGGTGTCGAATCCAACAAATAATAAATTCTCGCTCTTAAAGTATAAATTGTGATAGTAGTGAGCAAAGTCGTATCCACATGGATTGGTTAGATTTAATTCTTCGAAAAATTAAAACAATAAAAGAAATGGGGGTTTTGGATTGTTGTGATTTAAAGCAAATTAAATTAAACAAATTTTCTAGAATACAAATTAAAAAGAAAATCAATATTAGTAAAATATCCAGCCTAAGGTATAATCTCAAAATTGATTTACCACTAATATTAGATTTTCTAAACAATTACGGGTTTAGATTTCTAATTGGCGATATATCGTTTTGATAGTCAAACAACGTGCGCTTTGTATAATCAATCAAATCAATAATTTCAATAAACACAAGATATATAAATAGAAAAAGAATACAAGAACAATGAAAATTAATTCGATCTCACAATTCTTGAAGAATCAAAACTTCAATTATCATTATGCTGGAATAGAAATTTAGCAATCCATGAAATATTCAAGAAAACCTAAGAGATAAGAGAGATGGAGCAAAACGTGTGTTTGAGAAGATGAGGGAACCTCTTTTCTAGGAGGAAGGGGAGAGAAAAATGTAAGATTTAGTTTCCTATTTCTAATCTAATTCTCATCCTTCCAAAAATTCAAAAATCCTTAAATTACATAAAATAGTCCCTTTAAAATATTCATATTCCATCTAGAAATAAGTGTAAATCAAATAGGGTCTCCTTTTGTAGTCGTCCCACTAATATTTTTCAAAAATTTGTGCATGTAGACTTTGGCTACTCGAGTCAGTAAGGCGTGCCCACAGCTTATGCAAAGTTCGCTTCTTTTGGTAAAAACTGGGAAATCAAGCATGCCCATGCCTTAAGTAAGGTTCGCTTCTGCTTTGTGCATCTTTTCAAGTTTCAATTCTCATCTCCAAAACTTGTAAAATTGAGCCCAACTCGATCCAACTCCTTCATATAATCCACAAAACACAAAATATAATCAAAATTCAAAAATTAAGCAATTGTAATCATCGAATTATGAGGAAATAATACAATTTATATAGCCATTATGCATTCTATCACTAGTCTTGAAGAATTAGTCGATAGGGAGCCAAAATCATATCAAGATGATATTAACAATGAACAATCAAGTGAGTGGTTAGAGGCAATGAATGAGGAGATGGGTTCTCTAGAGTAAAATAAAAACTTGGGATTTAGTTCCTAGGCCTAAGAACAAATATTTCATAGGTTGTAAGTGAGTTTTTAAGGTCAAAGAGGGTACTACTAATGATGATCTATTAAGGTTTTAAAGCTACATTAGTAGTTAAGGGTTCACACAATAAGAGAGGGTAGATTATAATGGATTTTTCTCGCTGGTTGTTAAGTCTACTACAATTAGAGTTATGCTTGCTTTAGTTGCTTATTTTGATTGAGAACTTGAACAACTTGATGTGAAAAATGCTTTTTTACATGGCGAACTTGAGAAATTATTTTTCTTTTTTTTCTTGTATCAACCTCAAGGTTTTGAAGATAAATTAAAACCTGATTATGCACGTCACCTTAAAAGATCTTTGTATGACTTAAGACAATCCCCTAAACGGTGATACAAAATGTTTGATTTGTTTGTTCTTTTTATTGGTTTCAATATAAGAAAATTTGATCATTGCTTATATTATCAACATAATAATAATGACTGTATTATCAACATAATAATAATGACTGTGTGTTTCTTTTATTATATGTGAATGATATGTTGTTGATTGGTTTATTTATTATTTTAATTAATAAGATAAAAACTTTTCTAGGTGGAGAATTTGATATGAAATTTGACCCGAAAGACCCAGGTAAAGTAAAAAGAATCCTAGGTATGGAAATTGAAAATTGATAGATCAAATTCTTAATTGCGGTTGCATCAAACACCTTATGTGTTAAAGGTGTTGAAAAAATTTGGCATGACTAAGTATAAATTTGTTACTTTACCTTTAACAAATTATTTTATTTTTTTTAAAGATCAATCTCTAGTAAGTGATGAAGATGTGGAACACATGAATAGAATTTCTTAGTCTAATGTGATAGGTTCTATTATATATTTGATGGTGTGCACTAGGCCTGACCTTGCCTATGCTGTGAGCACACCTAGTAGGGTTATGTCAAATCCAGGTCCAGATCATTGGGAAGCACTTAAGTGGGTGCTAAGATATTTGAAGGGGTATTGTGATACATGCTTAGTATTTAAAAAAAAAAAATTTAAGGGTATTATGCTAAAGGGTTTTGTTGATGTTGATTGTGCAGGTGACATAGACAATAGAAAGTTTACTACGTCTTATGTGTTTAATTTATGTGATTTTTGTGTGAGTGGAAAATCTCAATTGCAGCATATAGTTGCTTTATCCACTATTGAATTTGAGTACATTGCTAAAACAGAAGCTATTAAAGAATCTTTGTGGCTTAAGGGTATTTTAAATGAGCTATGTGTTTTGGATGATAATGTAACTGTGTTATCTGACAGTCAATCTGCTATATACATCTGTGTGAAAATCCTGTTTTTCATGAACGCACTAAGTATATAGATATTCAAATGTATTTTATTCGAGATATTGTATCACAGAAAACTATTAACCTTAAAAAGTACTATCTCAATTTAATCCTTCTAATATGGACACAAAAGTGTTGCCATTGCTAAAATTTAAGAGTTCTTTAAATCTCTTGAATATTAATAAATGTTAGTGAATTTTCAATTTTATTAATTCTCTTTGTGATTAAATCACTAACTTTTATTTTCTTGTTTAGATAACAGGAGGGGTGCAAGAATGAATTCTTTGGCACCAAAGGTGTAGGGTTGTTGGGTTTTGTACCAAATAATCCCCAAGGCAATGAAGATAATTATTACCTACATAATTAGCTCGTGCCTTAAGTTAAAATGTACGAATCAAGTTAATCCCACACTAGTGTATCGAGTCATTGACCTATTCAAAATGAAGAAGATAAATTAGAATCGCGGTTGTTGGGTCAGGTTGGGATAACAACCACTTTAGAGATGTAACCAATTGTAATTGTTCAAGTGATCGAGTTTGAACCAACCTTATCTGTTTGTTTAAAAGTGGTGGAACCCACTAGTGACCACCCCATCCCACGTGTGCTGGCTGCAGTAGTTGCTTTTCTTATTTGAACTTGGTTCTTGCCATTTTCTTAGTATTCCTTTAGTGACCAGAAAATGGTGTTTCTCTTCCACTATATTTTCTTCGTGAATATTTTCCTTTTTTCTTTGTGAAATTTTTCTTTGGGCGTTTAGTTGAGATTGTGATAAACTTGGTGTAGGATTATGGTTTAATATGACCATTGTAAAATATGAAAAAAATTTCTTTTGGTGTGCATTAATTTTTTCTTAGCCTTGTTTGATTTCTTTTCTTTCACCAACGATTTATTATTTGTTCAACACTCATCTTATTTAATATCTTCAATTTTTTTCTTTATTCTCCATCATTTCTCTCCTGTTGAGAGAACTCGACTTCGACGAGTTAGACTGCAAAAATTTGGCTATGAAGGTTGACTTGAAGGTTGACTTTTCTAGCGAACCAAGTATCTCTATTTGCAACATAACACACATTCTCATAAACATCAATTGGCTCCAATGAAAGAGAGGCAACACAAGAAACTCGAAGATGTGACTGGCCTGCAGAAACAAATGAAGACAATACTGGAGGCTCGAATGTGCCCCATTGAGATAACGATTTTGCTATCTTGAAAAGAATATGTTTATTTAAGTTCAATGGCTAGTCAAATATATGAGATTTAATTTCAGGTGATTGAGTATTTAACATTTTTTTTAACGTGGGTAAGATATCGCGTTAAAGAAATACGTAATTAACATAATACTCTTCTTCAAATGTTTATGCCTACTTGACGCGACAATATCAAGCACATAATTTTCATCATTTAAAATAATTCTTTGTTTGACCTCGATATAATGATTATCAATAGGTTTAGCAAAGGCCCGAGCTCAAGTAATGTGACGGTAATTAGTAAGTAACAATTTAAGGTCAATAGATGAATTATGTAAGCGAACAATTACCTTGAAAGGTGATGTAGAATACAAAAAGAATCAATCGTTTTAGAACAATAACTAGAATGTGGCAACTTAGGAAGTTTATCAATAATAGTGGATGATGACTTTGAGCCATTTCAAGTAATGGTAACATATAGTTCATGCTGAGATCATGCCAAAGGTTAGGAGTCAACACGAATTTGGAATAATTAGGCACAAGAGATCTTGGTATTGAGTTTATAGCATTGAAATATCTACAGATAAAATCTCGAATGTAGTGTCTAGTAAAGGGGTCATACAAAAGAGGGCTCAACATTAGACTCAAAACTCTCATCCTCATAGTCAGAATAGTTGATAAGCTCAATAACAATAATCTCATCTTCTTGGACTTGGGTATCAAAATTAAGTTGCTGGATAGACATAAGCTGTGTAATCACAATCTAAAGATTTGTTTGAATGACATAGAAGACCTAAACTGTGGGTTGCACATAGATGGGTTGTGGAGAAAGATATATCACCGTTATTCAGGGTAAGCTCAGTAGTAGTGCGGTGATGTGTCTTACTCTACATGCTGGGAAGATTAGATTGAGATTTACTACTAGACTTATTGAATAAGCTAGGATGAGACTTTTGGGACTCAAGTGGCAGGGAAGGTGCCTCTCTCTATGGTAAAAATGGAGACGTGTTTTATATTGTATTGCCTTGTGGTAAGCTTCATCTAAGGATTGAGGTGTAGTACATATGTTATTTGATCCCAGGATCCAAACCTTTGACAAATCTAGAAGCCGTGACATGAGGAGCTTCATAAATATTACAACTATTTAATAGTTTCTCGAAGTGGGTGAGCTATTCTCTAATAGTGGACGAATCTTGCCTATGGTGCAAAAAGAATTGATCCAGCAATTGAGTTTGATAATAGGCTATGGCATATTTGTTGCTTAATATTCATTTCATCTCATCACACAAAGTGACAGGACGCTGACCTAAATGATCAATATTACGCAAGAATAATTCCCAATAATGCCTTAGATCATACAAGTAACACACTAGCATGACAAATACAAAGAGAGTCACTTATGTTGTGCAAGTGAAAGATCTTTTCAAGATTATCAAGCTGGTCTAGAAATGTCTTGGGATTGGAACAAACATCAAAGTCCCACGATTTTAAGTCAACTTTCCTAGTAGTATAATAAACTTCCTCAATATAGTCTCTAGAGTGGAGATAGTTGTATCGATAACAAGAAGATGAATGCTCGCGAACATGTTATCGACCTAGGGAAGCTATAAGATTTGTTGAAAGAATCGTGCATTGTGGTGACAAATCAGAGTGGAATGCTGAGACAACGCAAATTATTCTAAATAATTGCAAGTTATTGCTAAACAAATGCACCGATATTAACAAAAACTCAAACTAGGTGTTGTGATCTTTTTTATTTCATTTTTAAATTAAACAAATAAAGTGAAAATGAAAATATGATTTTTTTTTTCCAAGTTAGAAAAGCCAAGCTCTTAAAACAAAAGCAATGAATTTAATATAAGAGGAAATTGGCACCTTATAAGACTCAGAGTGCAACTAGTGTTTAAATCATCTTGTTCAAGAGGCTTATACTTCGACTAGAATCCACGTATAATGACTGCAATGTCCCCAGCAATAGTCAACTGTACTAGACCTATGATAACTTCACCGACGAAGCTGATTGATCAGCAGAAATGGCAAATCCTGCAGATGTTGGCTCTAGGAGATGATCGATGGTGGCGGATGAGCAAGTCGATGATGGAGGTATGTGATATTGGCGGCAGTGATCAATGACGATGGTCATTTATGTAGAACCCCGAATCGTATTAGGATTGTTTTTTTGTTTATTAAACAACAATGATAGGATAATGTCCTACATCAACAAGGTTTTGTGAATTTTTTCTCTCATCCAAACTCTACAGTTTAATCATAAGTCTATTCAACCATTTTACTCCTAGTTAAACACTATTGTTCTTTTCCTATAAATACATGCATTCTATAATCAAAAACACCTTCGAAGAGAAAGGAAAAGTAGAATTTGCCATCCCATTTTTCAGCATCTTTCTACCTCCAAACTTACCTCTTTAAACCCATAGGAACATACCATAAGCATTTACATACATTGACCTTTGGTTTTCAATAAAAACATAACCAAAACGTCAGGTTTTCAAGTATTTAATGGGTATGTTGAGTCAAAATCCAAATTCAGCATACACCTTTCAACATCAATTAAGATTTTTATGAGTTTACAACCGAGGTAAGATATATAAGGTGCAAGTGATTAAATTTTTGTTCTTAGTAATGTTTGCATAATGAATTTCATAGACAACTTTTGAAACTTCAGGTCAAGATATGTAAATCTTCCAGGATAGGTCTTCGGGTCAAGATATGTAAATCATTAAGAATATAGGGGTTCTAAGAAACTCCTTCAGCTGTTGATTAATGTGATAAGTTGTTCTAAATCTAAGAAAAGATATTGTATGATAAGTTATGTTTTTGTAGATATTATGTGAATAAGAATTGCACGTATCTTCTTGAGTGTTTTTCGAAATACCCACTCTTACATTTAAATTTTAGATTAAATCAGGAAGTGTTGAATGCGTGGTGGATTGATGGAGTTGCCATGCTAATGGTCATCAAGTACATTTAGATATACCTATAGGATATTTGAATGTAAATGCATGTTTGACATTATTCCTAGTTTTTTGTCGAAGTATTAGTCTTTTGATTCTATTGGAGTTTGTTTCACAAACTTATTTAAAATTTTATGAAGTATGAACTATTTCGTTATCAAAATTTTCAATTATTAAGACTTATTCCGAAACGTTGTTAAATCTAGCGTTAGTATAAGATACGTTCTGAGCTGTTCAAAAGATTCGAGGGCAAGTGGCCAATCAAGATCGATAAAGAAGTATACAGACAAAATACATAATCGTTAGAGTTTAAAGTAAGAAATGACGTATCCAAGTGAATATCACACAATGAACGATTATTGACATCTCGTGTCACAGACTCACATGGCTGTTCAAAATCTTAAAAGATGATCGAATGTGCTCCTTATAAGCTAAGGGAATCAACGAGTCGAGTACACAAACTATCTCATGTATATACGATATGAAATACGTAGTCCACATCTCATGTACTTTTATTAGAACATTGTCAAATCCTCTATTCGATTTAATGTTTGAGAAACTCCCCGCAAAAATACTAAAGCATGTGATAAAAAAGTTGTGACATGAATATGTGCCTTTAGTCAAGGTGCTATTGAAGAGTGGAGCAACCGATGAAGAAATGTGAGAACAAAAAGAGGATATGAAAGCCAAATATCAAGAGTTGTATGATACACTTTAAATTTTGAGGACGAAATTTCTTTCAAGTGGAGAAGCATGTAACATTCCAGAATTCTTTATGATTCTAGAAATTTTTTCGATCACATTAAGAAATTTTTGAGAAGTTTTAGTAATTTTTAATTCTTGGTGTGAGAAATATAAATATAATAGAAATCGATAATCACAAGAATTACCCTACGTGTGTATTGTACTATTTGGTGTCCGGATAGATATATCGCTTGAGGCTCCCGATAATCATTAAGGATAGTCGATCATAAGGTGTTTGGGGGGTCTAGAAGCCATATACAAGTAGTGTCGAGAAGTCCTTTGGTGGCCTTGGAACTGCGGATTACCATGTCGAGCACCGTATACACAGGCCATGACTTTTATATATTGTGTTTACATGTGCAGCGTCTTGAGTCTCGGTAGCAACGACATATATTTTTTGATCTCCTAAGTCTCGGTGGGCGACGATGGACCCACAATGCACTGGATTGCACTTTTTATTAGCAATATTGATATTTGAGTTCATACAAAATATGATGAACGCAATTTCTGTATACATTTTACTTGATCATCTTATTTTGTTATTAATTCTTCATTGATAAAAGTACTAATTAACGTCTTATTTGGATTAGAACCAATTGTGAACGACTATGGAGATTTGATGACCAAAGTGAAAGTTTTTAGAAGTACGGGATCAATTTTAAAGCTTTGGAGTAAAAAGGACTGAACATGTACGAAAAACTTGAAGTAGGGACCAAATTGAAAAATTATGAACCTTACTTTGCTGCGGTCAAACTTGAAGAACGAGTCCCATTTTTGTGTTTTCCATGGTCAAACTGCAGCAAGCGGTAAAACTGCGATTAACCGTGGCCACGCCTAAACTTCCTATTTGCCGATCGCGGTCCGTCCAAGGATTTTTGTGATGTTTTGATCTTAAAAGTTTGAGATATTTTTGTCTTTTTCTGTACATGAGTTTCAAGATGGATACACACTATATAAAGACCTAATCTTGGTCGAATTGGAGACGGTTAAAAATCACGTGATGAACAATTGTTTTGAAGATTTCTTCTCTTTCAATCCATGCCGGGTTGTATCAAATATTTTATTTTTAATTTAATTATGTTCTAATTTTGTTGAGCCAAGATAGACGATGAAACTTTGTTTAAACGAAGTGATTATCTTGTTATCCTTTTAATTTTGTTTTTGGGTTTAAACTTTTATGGTTCATTCTTGTTAGATTAATTAAAAGAATATTCCATAGTGAGATTCGGGGCCCAAAGAGATAAAAGATGATTATGATGTAAAATTGAGATCAAGTAAAGATATTGAGAAAAGCATAAATTTTGAGAATGAAATCATAATGAAAGAAATGATACAACATCATGCACATGTTCATTCATAACCTTACTGAGTATTCACTAATATAATTTTGCATTGTACATACATACACTAAAGGTTGGCCTACTCTCAAATGACGAGAAGATTGTGTACTAAATACCTGATTGTAGTGTAGTGTGTCTATTACCAGGGTTTTAGGAAAACTTGAAAAATGTTAGAAATTATTTATCATTTGAAAATATTGAAATATATTTTATAATGTTAATTCCCAACCATATCTTACGGTCTCTATTTTAAGTAAACATTGTATATTAACTTAGAAACTTGACTTCTAAATTATACCTTTTTATCATTTGAATTAGTTTAAATAATGTTAAAAATATCTATTATTTGAAGTCTACTTATAATAAAGTAAGATAAGGATTTTAAAGTCAAACACCTACTTTCTTTACAACTATATAATATTGTTAAACGATTGGAAACTATTTTTAGAATGACATCAGAGTTGTTTGATATAACATTATATATTATTTCAAAAATTTGGTGGTGAAATTAATTAAATGCGTAGAAATTAGATAAAAACTTAGGTTGTTATAATGCAGTGTGATTTACTGATGCTCTTGAGTTATAGAGATGGAGAAAAAATTTGTAGCATTGGGAGACAATGTGACCAAGCCGATTACAGAAGTGGCAAATTTATTTGGAGGATCGATTGTTGGAGCGAGAGTTAGGGGAGGTGCACTGGCGTGAAGTGGGCAAAGATGGAGGTCGAGTGCAGAAGAAAGATGAAATTATTTATTAAGTTGAAGACTTGGATTGTTGATGTTAAATTTGCTACAATTAGTGAAGTCGGGGATGGACTGAATGTAGTTGAGAGACATATTGCCATGAACAGACCTTTAGAATCATTAAGGTAAGTTTCATGATCGATGATTTTGTCATAGAGTTTCTCGAAAGGAACACCAGATTCTCAAGTTCAAAGGTGGCTATTAATGTTTTATAAGCTGGTCCAAGACCTCGAGTACAATAAATTAAGAGATCCTCATCTCTTGGAGATTGCCAAGGGTGTTTAGTTCATAGATGAAGGTTTTAATCTTTAAGAAAAAGTCTGCCACAGATTAATTTCCTCTTGTCATTTGGGAGAGCTTGTTCTTAAGGTGAATAATAGGAGATTTTGAAGGTTCAGCAAAGATGTGATGAAGACGAAAGCAAGAATATAGTGGAGCATAAGTTGGTCTTGGCACTACCATATTGGGTAAGGAGCTGAGAAATTTCACCATTTTTTAGTGTTGCCGGAGGACATGAGTTAGAACCATCAATGTATCCAATGAATGTCAGACCAAAGAGATGAGAGGTGAATTGAGCTTTCCAAGAGAATCAATTGACGGAAGTGAATTTCAAAGGGATTTGTGTGGCGGCATTAATTTGAACGATTGTTGTGGGAGCAGCCGCACCAATCTATGTAGGTGTTGTTGTTGCTGGTTGTATCACCTGTCATGGTGAGATATGATTTAACCAAGTAGAAAAGAAAATAATGATTGATATACGAGGATGAAGAGTACAATGACAAGGAATTATTTTGAGTACAAGAAGTCACACATGAGAGATAGGTAGCTCTGATGCCATGTAGAGAATTTAGAAAGAATAATCTTTTCACTATCATCAATGAATACATTAGTGTAGTTATATTAGATACTCACAAACCTAATTTATCCTATAAGATGTTTATAATTATTCAAAAACATAATCTAGTTTGCATTTTGAATAATATCATAGCAGCCTAAACTAAATTGGAGCCAAGATGATGATGATTCTGTTGAACCGTGACTCTTTCTGTTGTTGGTGGCAGAAGTTTTCTGCTATTGGAGATTATGATGCCTTATCCTTATCTTTATCCTTAATGATTATTATCCCAATCTTTGTACCTTAATTCGTCATCATATATGGCAATCATTGCTTCCATTAATATAACCCAAAATTTTCTTAACACCACGAGACGCAGTTACTAACACATAATTCAACTCATTCAAGAACACCCAAGTGTGTTTCAACCTAGGATTAGAGTCTATTTCATCCATTAGAAACAATTAGCTCAAGCGATGCAATAGTTCAAAATGTGTGGCAGACACTACACACTTTCAATTTCTTTTTTACATACTTCGTCAAGGAAAAAAATCACAATAAACCAGAGACGTGGCTCTAATACCTTGTAGAAACGAAAATTTAAAAATAATAACAACATAAGATGTAAGGTTTAGGTCCATATATTGTTAAAAGTCATGATTATTAATTTGCAATCTTCAAAGTATATTAAAAAGTATTGAAGACCACATCATTTAAAATAGGGTTGGTGATGAATTTTTTTTTCTCTTCCTCCAATCGCAATGGTGATAGTGGTGGAGACCTGCAAAAAATGGCGGAACTTTTATCTCCTGTGCTCACTCCAGTGTGATAATTAGTAGGCGATGAAGTTAATTATGCAAAATAGATATGTAAATTATGAGAGTTGTATTTGTTACCTGGGAGATTAACCTCTATTTATAGAGGTTATCATGGGTGATATTTATCATAGTCTTTAATTGTCTTTAATGACATGTGCTCTTTTACCTTTCTCATTACTCGAGTTAATGAAGGATGTTACAGCTTCTCAATAGAAAGTAGTAACGGTCACTTCGTGGTCGTGGGTCTGACTGATTCAATGACAGTCGGATTACTACTATCCAGATGTAAGGGGCGAGCTATGAGACCATCAGGGTGGACGAGTCAATGAGGTGGACGTGCCAGGATGCGCCACCATCATTTGCCAAATATAACAACTGTCGTCGTATCTATTATCACAAGTCCCTCTACTTTTCATAGATTATCGTTGATGAGAAGTAGAAATAATCTTCCGCACTTACTTTTCTCTATCTTTTCGATTTTCTAATGAGACGAATAATTGTTTTTATGTTGTGTGCTATAAGTGAGTATAGTTCCCAGCCAATATTGTAATAGTGAAGTAGTTCGTAAAAATAGGTACGTGTAGGTGGATGAGGGGTGGCCCGCCCTTAGGAGTGGGTTTCTCCACACAAAGGGTGGAGTAGGAGTGCGCCTAGGGGTGGCAAACGGGCTTGTCGGCTCGACCATCAAAGCTTGGCCCATAATGCTCGTCTATGGCCGAGCCTAAAAAAAGAGAGGACCAGCCCAACGAGTAGGCTCGTACGAGCTCATGGGCACGAGCCCACAAGCCGAGCGCTTTTTGTGCTCGTGGGCACGGCTCGTGGACTGTTACCACGAGCCGGCTTGTGGGCATTGCTCACGAGCTCGTGTCCAACGGTCACATTTTTGTGACCATTGAGTAGTAGCTTTATTTATTTATTTTTATATTTTTCAAATTTTCATATTTTTTCCTATAAATATCCCTTTATAAACTCATTTTTTTTCATACTTCAATCTCTCAATCTATTATATACTCAATTCAACAATAATTCTCAAATTTCATTCTCTCAATATTAGTTTATAATCAATATCTCAAATATCATTATCTAGATTTTAGTCCATACTTTTAAGTTTTAATTTTCTACTTCTTCTAGTAATTTTCTATATTTGTACTACATCTTCATCTTCTACTTTTCTTTTTATTATTTTGTTCCAAATGACCTACAATTGAAGTGATGATAATTTTAATGGTCTTGATGACATTCTAATTCCAAATGATATTATTGTTGAGTTTAGAGGTAACACTGATCCAATTGATTTAAATGACATTCAAGAAGATGTTGACACACATACAACCACCGGTTCTAGTACTAAACGAAAAGTCACCAAACAAAAAGCTAGGTGCTGGCAGCATTTTAAGTTAGTACCAACTGGTAAACTAATAGACAAAGTCCCTGAGCACAAAGCACAATGTAAACACTGTAAAGAGAAGTTATCCTGGGAAAAGGAGATATGCACGACCCATCTAAACAGATACACTTCAAAAAGTGTTAATTTAAACAGGTTTGGAATCAAATCAGACACAACTCCAGTTTGAATCTCTCAGAGCCGGCTCCAGTAGTAATCCCAATCTCAACAACTGGGTATATTCACAAGATAGCATGCACCGCGAAGGACTACTGGAATTGGTGACAAATGTCGAGTGGTGGAAAATTCTCATTTCACGAGCTTTATCAAAAATATCTCCAACCAAGGAACGTTAATCTTTCTAGAAATATTCTTCGTAAAGACACTATTATTTTGTATAATAAAAAGAAAGAAGCTATTACAAATGATATTAATAATTATAACGGTGTTTTATCTTTTACGTCAGACTTATGGATATGTAATAACTAAAAATGATACATAGTTGCAACTGTACAATACATTAATAGTAATTGGATAATGCATAAAAAAGTAACAGCGTTTAGACAAATTGACTATCCTCATAATGGAGCTAATATTTTTCATGTTTTATTTGGTGTCTTACATGAATTTAAATGTGATTCCAAGATTCGTAGTTTTACATTTGATAATATAGGTCTTAACAATATAGCAATTGAAAAATTAATTCAACATTTTAGTCCAGCATTTGATGGTATTTTATTTTACATTTATTGTGTATGTCATGTGTTTAATTTAATTGTGAATGATGAATTAAAATTTATAGAAGAACAATTAGAAAAAATTAGACATGTTATTAATTATATTACGGTCTCACCAGCAAGAAAATAAGTTTTTGTTGCTCTATGTGTTGAAAATAGGCTGCAAGAAAAATATTTTTGTACTGATGTTGGCTATAGATGAAATTCAACATATCTCATGTTTGAATCTTGTGAAGGTTAAGAAGATTGTATTACTGCATATTATAATAGCCGACGCTCACACGACCCATAATATGATTTGCAAGCATATAACTAGGAAATATGTGCTCATATTAGAAAATTTTTGAAAGTTTTTTCGACGTAACAAATGCATGTTCTGGTGTATATTATCCGACTACTCAAATTATTTTAAATCATTTCTATTATATTGCTAACAATTTTAATAGGTATAAGTATTTTGCTCTTTTTTCTGATATTATATATGTCATGGAAACTAAATTTAGAAAATATTGGGAACAATTACCTATGTTATTTTCATTAGCATATATTATGGATTCTAGACTGAACTTAGATGGCACGAAAGTAACACTAATGGCAATTTCTCAAAATTTAACGTATGAAAATCTACTAACGTATGGTAATTTAGAACAAATTTTATGTCAAATGTATGAGGTCTATGTTGAAAAAATCGGTAGGAACGTTATACGACCCTCTGTTCCAACATATACTTCGTCATCAACTGATGACATTGACTTATAGAGTTACATCACATATGGTGGTCAACATTCAGTTGGTTTTTCTTCTTTTTCTTCCCTTTCCTGTTCTAGTGATACATGTAGAATTAGTTAGGTATTTCGTGTACAACATGCTTAGTATTTTAGATGACGAAGAGAGAATTTTTTTGATATACTACGATGGTGAAAACAATATCAATGTCAATACCCAATTCTTTAAAAAATTGCATGTGATCTATTAACACTTCCGGTATCAACTGTAGCATCGGAGTCTGCTTTTAGTACAGGTGGCAGGGTTCTGTTTGATTTTAGGTTAAGACTCAAAGCCGACATTTTAGAAAGATTACTATGTTTGAAGGATTGAGATGACGCCGAACTTTGATTCCAAGACAAAATGGACAAAATCATGTCCAAAGAATTTGAAGATTTGAATATAGATTATTTGAATTTGTAGTAAGTATTATTTTGCATAAGTATTTGATATTTTTTGTCTCAATTTAATAAAAAATTGTACATGTAACTTGTTCCTGAGTTACGTGTACAATTTAAACTCCGCCTACGTTCAAAGTAGCCGGTCCCAAGTTCGAAAAAAGGAGGAGGATTTTCAACCTTGAATTTTTAACATAAAACATTCCCGATACTTTATTTCTTTTTTATTTTAAAATTGTCCAAAAACAAAATTTAGGACCAAGCTGAGCTCGTGGGCAGCTTGGTTCGCTTGTTCAGCCCATGAGCTTGTGAGCCGAACCCAGCCCACGATTTTGGGACGAGTCGAGCTCGGGCTTGGCTCAGCCCTTTGCCATCCATAAGTGTGCCCGCCCTTCGGTTATGCAGGATGGGCATGCGCCATCCATAAGGCGAACCTTTCATTTTGTATTCTCGTCTCATTGGAATTTTGTTTATTTTAACTAGGGTTCATGCCTTGTTTTTAAACTAAGGCTTGTCTTTTTAAATTAAGGCTTATCGCCTTGTTATTAAACTAAAGTTCGTCGCCTTGTTTTTAAATTAAGTATGTGTTTGATAGGGATTATAATGTAGGAAGTGGTTTATTTGTTTTTGACCAAGTTGGCCCACATCTGACAGTTGAAGTAATTTGGGTCACAATTACCTTTTTATCCCTGAAGTCACAGGTCAGCCGCAATATTTGACCATTGAAATAGGGGCTTTTTTGGAAATTGAACTTGTGGATTAAATATTTTAATGTAATGTCATGTGAAGGTGGGCTCGAAAATTTGTAGTTTATTTGCTTGGCCAAATAAACTGGTTTTTAATCCTGTCAAAAAAGCACTAAGGCTCGTCGCCTTGTTTTTTTAAATTAAGGTTGTTGCCTTGTTTTTAAACTAAAGCTCGTCGTCTTTTTTTTTTTTTTTTTTAAAACCAAGGCTCATCTCCTTGTTTTTAAATTAAGGCTTGTCGCCTTGTTTGACCATTGTAGTTGTTGAGAATGTTTGTGTCACTTGGCTTACCATTAATAAAGATTGTAAGAAGTTGTCGCGTGTCGGGTTAGAATTCCCAGCTAAGCTGATCTTTCCTTAGCACTTTCATCATCCATCCACCTTAGATAGTTTATTTTCTGCTTATCTTTGTCATCTCAGGGCTTGGGCTCGTCTTGAGTCTTCATTTTGTTAGACTCAGGTTCCTTTTGATCCTTCGTGCATTTGGTAATGAAATATGTTTCCTTAGCATCCACAAACTTAGCCCATCTCCTTAGTAACTCATGCATCGTATCCAGTGGGTTATTGGAGAGTGACATCTTGAAAGGGTAACTGCGAGTTCCACTCATCATGGCAGTGACTACAATAGAAATCTATAGATCCTAGATCCTAGAGTGGCCCTATTGAACTGGGCAATGAAATCTTTCAACAGCTCGTCTTTGTCCTGGGTCAATTGCATAAGTCCGATAGCTATCTTCTTAGCCCGCTTGCTACTGGCAAAGTATGTAGCAAATTGCTTAGAAAAGTCATCAAACGTGCGGATGGATTTTGGGAGAAGGGTTGCCACCCAATCACTTGCCCTTCCGCCTAAGTGTTGGTTGGAAGGCCCTGCACATAATAGCATCTGGGGTGGCATTTAACCTCATCAAATCAACAAAGGCCCAGAGGTGATCAACAGGGTCGGAGGACTTGTCATACTTTTTCATCTTTGACTGTTCAAAGTCTCGTGGCAAGGGAACAACCATCACTTCTAGGGTAAAATAATCTTTTTCCAATACCAAAGATTGTTGCCTTTCACTTTTCTTAGACATTGCCTCTGCTATTTTGTGACTCATCATGTCTTCTAACTGTTGCTCAAGGCCTAACACTGGTGTCTCACCTAACATAGATGGAGCCACTCATGATGGTTGCTTCCAGAGTAGATTTGGGCCAGACGGGGTGTTATAGATCGATTTGACGGGGCCTGGGAGACAGTTACATTCTTTTCTTTTCTAGTTCTAGTCATGAAGTTTTGTGCAGGTTTTCCACAGACGGCGTCAATTGATGATAGAAGTTTTTATCCTCCTTTAATTGTCGTGGTGATAGTGGTGGAGACCTACAAAAAGTAGCAAAGCTTTTATCCCCCATGCTCACTTTGGTGTGATAATCAATAGGTGATGAAGTTAATTATACAAAATAGCTATGTAAAATATGAAAGTTGTATAATTTACATGGGGGATTGATCTCTATTTATAGGGGTTATCATAGGTGACAGTTATCATTGTCTTTAATGACAAGTGGGTGATTGATCTCTATTTATAGGGGTTATTATAGGTGACAGTTATCATTGTCTTTAATGACAAGTACGCTTTTACCTTCCTCATTACTTGGAGTTGATGAAGGACGTTACGACTTCTCAATCGACAGTAGTTACGGTCACTTTGTGTGTCATGAGTCTAACCGATTGAACAATAGTCGTTGGATTACCAATATCCAGATCTAAGGGATGAGCTATAAGACCATAAGGGTGGGCGAGTCAATGAGGTGGGCGAATCATTAAGGCGGACGTGCCAGGACATGCCACCATAATCCGCCAAATATAAAAATTGTCGTCGTATCTATCATCACTTGATATATTGAAGTCTACACGTTGGAAGAAGAAGTATTTACATGGAGCACCAAATGGTTGCACTTGGAAACAAAAAATTGAAATATTAATTTAATTATTTTTTACTGTCTTGTAATCTTCCTAGTGTCTCTAGAATTCTCCATTGGCACTATAAATTGAGCCAACTTGTAATGCAAATGGAAATGAGTGGTGTGAAAAAAAAAATTATAAAACGAGTGTGCTGTAGTAACTTAAAAATTATCAATAAAATTCTAAATTTTCTTAAACACTTCGCTTTCGCACCCAACAAATTTGGTATCAAAACTTTGGCAATCTGAAAATAAAGAAATTGTGTCCAGCAGTAGCCAATTGAAGCTTAACAATAATAAAAATTCCAGCAACATCCGTGCACTATTGTATTGGGCAGATTCTACATTGATTGAAGTGCTCAATTCAATATATTGAAGTAGATACGAATTGAAGTGTTGAATTTTTAAATTCAGCAAGAAGTCTCATTCTAAGAAGCAACAAAATCACACGTGTGGCTTTCCAACCAAAGAGAAATTTTTCAAATCAGTTATAATCTTTACATCAGTTTCATATTTTCATGTTCATCAACTATTTTCAAATCTGTCTACTCAATATTTTTGTGCAATAATTCTGCAAATGACGTCAAATTTAGCAACTACTTTATTCACTTATTCTCCAAGTCAAGTTCAATATTTGAAGGTGAGCATTATGAATATTGGAGTAGCCAAATGCAAACTTTCTTCATCTCTTTGGATCTTTGGAAAATCAATCAATAACGAGGAGCTTGAAGAACCAACCGAAGATAATGAAGAATTTGAAAAATTACAAAGGAGTACAAGAAAAAAGATACAATGGTGTTGCGATATATCCAACAAGGAGTCGACAAATCCATTTTTCCTCTTATCTTTGGTGTCTTAAAGGCCAAAGATGCTTGGGAAAATATTGAAGCAAGATTTTAAAGTTAATTGCCTTGAAGCTCCAATCCTTATGGATAGACTTTGACAATCTCAATATGGAAGAATGGGAGTCGGTTTGTGATTTCTTTTCACGAGTCTCGAGATTGTAAACCAAATCAAAAGTTATAGAGATACAATTCAAGACAAAAGTGTTGTTGAAAAATTACTTCGATGTCTCCTTCCAAAGTTCAATCATGTAGCTGCCGCAATTGAAGAACTTGTCTAAAATGACAATTTACGAGTTGACCGGATCACTTCTTGCACATGAGCAAAAAATCAATCGATTGACTAGTCAATAAATAGAGAAAGCTTTTCAATCAAAGTAAGCATCAAAAACTAGTTCAAGCAATCATGGAGGCTCAAATCATAAGAAGGGAAAATTCGGCAAGTAGAGGCAAAATGTAAATCGAAGCAATTGGAAAGCCAAGGCATCACAATAATCCGATAACACCCAATCTTGCATTATTGGCAAAAAGATTAATAATAAATCAAAAGATTGTTTTTTCAAATGCAAAAGATGCAAAGTTCCTAATCATTTTCAAAAGGATTGTTGGTTTCAAATAAAGTAAATAAAGAAGTTGCAACCGCAACAAATTTTTTGAAAGAAAGTGAAGATGAAATTCTATTCTATTCTCATAAACATGGTGACTTTGAATAAAAAGATCAATGGTATTTGGATAGCGGTGCTAGCAATCACATGACAAGAAATAGAGATATCTTTGTGGACATCAATCCAAACATCACCTCTCAAATCATTCTTGGAGATGGACACAAAGAAATGCAGAAGAAAATGTACCATTGTTGTCCAAACTAAGGAAGGTAAAAGAAAACTCATCACTGATGTTCTTTATGTCCTGAATTTATCATATAACCTCTTAAGTATTGGACAGCTCCTTCAAAAGAATTTTTAGGTTCAATTTGAAGATGGAAAATTAAAAAATTTTCGATAAGAAGAATAATATCATTGTGGCGAATGTTGAAATGAAAAACAAAACTTTTCCTCTCATGCTGCCACTAAACAATAATTGTGCACTTAAGGTTGAGAATGCAGATTTGTCACATCTATTGTGTGACACCCCAAAAACATCCTCCACGCTGCTCCGGCCTGTCTCTCGTTTTCTTATAGGCTTTGTGGTCAAATAAACCAGCTTTATAATCTCTATCAAAAGGCACATATTTTAAAACTCTAAAATACGTAATTCTAGATGTTATTCTAAAAGTTTACAAAAGTGACTTATCAACTATAAGGACTTTAATGATGAGGTCAAGAAACTTTAATGGATTACCCTAAAGTTGAAACTTCTAGTTAACTTGATTGTAACATAAGTTTACAGTCCTTTGATTTCTTATGCATAAAACGAGGAATCCAATGGTCACAAAAAACTTATGAAACTTTAACCAAATAACTATAACTTATCCTTCTAACACATACTAAATTTTTTATGAAATGGTTAAGGTCATCTAAAGAGGATACAAAGTACATGAAAAACAGAAACTAGATAGCTTTTAATACTCAGTTTTAATCCCGATTTTTTCCTATCAAAAGACCTTTAAAAATCCTAATATTTTTAGAGATAAAAAAACACATAATGTATTAACTCATATCCAAGATTTAGAATTTAATAAAATTTGTAAAGTCTCCAAATTAACCTCCAAAACATGAAAGGCAGATTCTGATTTGAACTGTCCATCATTACCAAAACTTGCATATCTTATTCTACAGACATTCAAACGAGGTGATTCCAAGTTTCAAAGGACCAAAATTGATGACCAAAATTGATAGTTAATCAATACCACCAAATTACATCCCAAAACCTGAAGCGTACCTTCCTGGATGTCCATTTGAAACTGGACTTGCAAGTTGTAAATTCTTGACAGTTTTCATTTCAGTCAATATTAAATCATTTAAACATCCTCTAATACTCAACAAAATTAAAAATATCATTTCATAGAGTCCCTAGAAAGTATATAAAAAATATAAA
This sequence comes from Forsythia suspensa, assembly GCA_023638005.1. Classification (NCBI taxonomy): domain Eukaryota; kingdom Viridiplantae; phylum Streptophyta; class Magnoliopsida; order Lamiales; family Oleaceae; genus Forsythia; species Forsythia suspensa. The sequence continues at coordinate 27,418,365 of CM042666.1, read as the reverse complement.
TTAACAATCATAACAAAAATTATCCCATAACATAAAGAATTTCAGAATATAAAACATCAATAAAAAGAACAAACTACTAATTATTCATTTTCTTGTCAACAATCTTTTCCCATGACTTAATCCCTTCATAATCGAGCCTCCATCCATCCATCTCTACAATCAATCTATGAATAGGAGAAGGGTGAGTTTGGAAAAACTCAATAGGAATATCGACATAATAATACAAATCCCAATTTATATATTGCAATTAATGTAAATAAACCATGCAAACTTCAATTTTCAGTGAACTCAAAGGTTGAAACTTCAAATTCATTCTCAGGTTTAATCCCGAGGGATTTAAAACCATAAACATCCATTCATATACATCCAAAATAGGATGAATTTCTTTTCTTGTTTATTCCAATAGAATAAAATGTTTTCATATCCGGATGGCCACAAAATTCAATTATTTAGCATAGAATATACATAAAATTTCAATACACAAAAGGGATTAAATCAACTTGCATATAAATATTCCTACATTGCTTTCTTGCTAAAAAAATGATGAAAAGCTTTTTGAAAAACTTCTCTTCTTTCTTCTTATTCTTATTCTCTTTTCTTCTTCTTTTCTTTCTTTGAAAAATTGTCTTAATTGTGTGTTATGAGGGAGGGGGGCCGAGTTTGATGGTGGGAAAGGGGAAGAAAAAGGAAAAATGAGGGTTTTGGCTTCTTTCCTTCCTCTTGCATGCCCATTAAGAAACCCACTGCTCGATTTATATCCCGCAAGTGGACGGATCGTGAGACAAGTAATATAGTGATAGAATAAAGTGTCGAACCCACGAGGACTAGATACTAAATTACCAATTAATTTCACAACTCAAATTTTAACAATGGAAATAAACAATTCAAATTTTGATTCTTAAATTTTAACTAAATTAACTATTTTGATTAAATTGAAAATCACAATAAAAAGCAACTTTGAAATATGAGAACAATTAAAGTTTAACAATACTAGATTCTTAATCCAATCGGACGATTCTCAATTATCTAATCACTTTTTAGCTTTTTTACCTTGGATTAAATTGAAATTAATCACCTCTCTCGATGGTCAATCAAATCTATATGCAACTTTTATCTCTAAATTCGCATAAGACATGCATTAAAATCTCAAGATCGCCTAAATGTTCCTGATCTTCGTTCTTGCCTTTGTTTCTTGTCCTCTAAAATCGTCCCTTTTGTTATGACTATCATCTGCCTTTTATAATGCTCCCAAAAAGACTCCAAGACGTGTGTTTAAGTTGTTGTTTTATCTTGGAAGTGTAGAGTTTCAATCCCATCAGAAAACTGCCAACTGGTGCCCCGTATGCCCATGCGATCGCATGGTTTAGAACCTTGCGATCGCATGGTTCTAGGGTTTTACATTCTGCTGAATTTCTTGGGGACTTGCGATCGCAGCATTCGTTAACCATGCGATCGCATGGTTAACTTAGGTTTGTTCCTGATTTCGTTTCTTTGATATTTGCATGCTAAGCCCTCCAGGTCTCTTTATCTGTTCAATTTAGTCTTCTTTTCTTCTGTTTGTCCTCTTTTCATCCGATTGATACTTGACTTTGATTATTTCCTAAAATAATAAGAAAACAACATGCAATTAAACTGAAAACAACTAAGAGTACTCATAATCATCCATTTTTGTGAGCCTAGATAAGTACAAAATTGTACTTATCAAATACCCCCAAACTTGAACTATTATTCGTCCTCGAATAAACTAGCTAAAAACAATCATGCACATACTAATAAAAATAAGCCGTAACATACTTCACAATATAAATAGCTTGCCGTTCTTACTTCAGCTTTTGCAAAAAAGAAAAACTTATAATCCATGACGAGTGTTCAGGTAATACTATTGCAAACGTGATTCTACTTAAACCATACTCGATATGTGTGTGAGACCCGTTAATCTGATTAACTTAAATTCTATGGTGGTGATAGCCCAAACCACTTGGTCAACTTTTCCTTTCCTCCTCGTGAAGGTACACTTCCCCAAAATGTTGTTTTCTCTCAAATCCCAGATTTTGGTTCAAATGTAACACTTCGCTCATTATTTTCTTGTTCGAGGTCGGTTGAGAAAACTAATAATAATCGTGACAACCTAGGTATATGAAGATTCTCCAATTTATGAGCACTTTCGACCGTAAAAGTTTCTACTAAATAAGTCAAACCCATTAGTCATCTAATCTTTTACTTTGCAAAGAATTTCATCAATCATTTTTTTTTTTACGGATGAAATAAAAACTAAATTTAAATAAATAAATAATAAAATTTTTTTTCTTTTTCTTTTTTATATATAGATCTTATGTGCAAAACTCAATCCATTAAGCTTTCTAAATGACTCATGTAGCGAGCTTGAGGTCGATGACTCCCGGATCTTCGAAACCTTAGGGCATCGGGTTTTGAGAAACCCTACGCCTTTTCACTCCGAGTCAAATAGGCTACGAAATGAGTTATAAGATATTAATAAGGTGCAAAACTCAGTCCATTAAGCTTTCTAAATGACTCATGTAACGAGCTTGAGGTCGATGACTCCCGTGTCTTTCGAACTTAGGGCATCGTGTTTGAGAAACCCCTACGGACCTATTCACTCAAGTCAATTAGGCTACGAAAAGAGTTAAGCAATAATAATAATTTTTATTCTTTATGCAATAAGTTCATGTGTGAGGATTAGATTCCTAACATTCGGTCATTACTTAGTTTCCTCTAAGCGGTCTAAAGTGCTGCTCCACACAAATTTTCAACATACATGGAATCAATCATAACCTAGATAGCCACTATCACAGGTTTAATTACCACACTTTCTTACTATATTGGTTATTTGTTCGAGATACGGATGATTTTTAGGTTTAAACAGTATCCTATTATTTTCAACTTAAGTGCACCAACATAGCTATAAATCATTTTAACTAGCCGACACAACACAATATCAAACATGGTCAAATAGCCTCAAATTTAAACAAAAGTAATAATATGTTTACAAGTCATGGATTACATCGTAAATTTTTTAAAAATTCATTATTAGCCTAAACAAAGCTATTCATATCACACAAACATGCAAACAATTAAATTTAAATAATAATAATGATAAATTTTTTTTTTTTTTTTTTTTAATTTTAACAATCAATATCAAGTATTATTATCGGACCAAACATTTTTTCACTACCCCAAACTTGAAAGATACATTGTCCCCAATGTAAAAATAATTCAAAAGAGTATATAAAGATTAGAGACTACCCGGATGTGGATCGAATGGTGTTGAAGAAGAAGTATGGTATGAACAATTTGTGGAGAGATCACAAGTTGGTCGACAAATCTTTGCTTGAATATCATCCGGCCAATTCCTTAGGTTGTACCCTAAAAAAAGAAAAGAAAAGAATTTATTAACAATAATAAAATAATTTAATTTTTTTTTTTTTTTTTTTTTGAAAACGAAAATAATAATTTTTTTTTTTTTTTTTTTTTTTTTAAAACGAAAAAACGAAATGAAATTTTTTTTTTTTTTTTATAAAAAAGCGATTTTTTAATTTATTTATTTATTTATTTATTTTTAATACAAATTTAAAATAATTGAACAACGTGATTATGCAAGATGACGATGATTGTAGCCTCAAAACCTAAAAATTAAAAACCTATTTAAATGCTATCAACCTAAAGCGTGCAAATTATCAATTGAAATCCTAAAATTGAAATAATACTGAAATTTAAAAAAGGGTAGAAAAATGGGTTGCCTCCCCATTGAGCGCTTCTTTAAAGTCATTAGCTTGACTTTGTCGTGGTGATCGCTCAAGACACTTTGAATAAATCTTTGAGGCCCCGCTTCTTCTTGCTTTGATCAACTCCTCAGATAATTTTTATTTACCTTCCGTAGCTTGATCTTTCCTTTATCATACCGATATGATTTTGTTTGGTCATGCTCGAATTCAACTAAGAAAATTTCACCTTCTTCATCACTTTGGTCACGTAAGACGGATGAAACTCCTCTTCTGCACATATTCTTCTTCTCAAGTGGTGCCTCCCGGTGTTGGGCAACAACTTTATCATCTAAGCTCCTCTCTTACGGTCAATGACATCAATCTCGAGCGAGAATCAAGAGCTTGGAAATTTAATTGCTTTGAACACATTGAATGTAATGTGTTCATCATTCACTTTAGCATTAGTTCTCCTTTTGAACATCAATTCTTCGCCGACCGACCGGTAGCCAAGAAAGGTCGACCCAAAATGAGTGGTACATCCTGTCTTCACACATATCCGTAATAATAAAATCAGCAGGGAATATGAATTTGCCAACTTTCACCAATATGTCTTCAACTATTCCCCTAGGGCGTTTGATTGTTCTATCTCAAGTTTGAAGTGTTATTCCTTGTCGGCCTTGCTTCTCCTAAACCGAGCTGCTTAAAAATAGAATAAGGCATTAGATTTACACTAGCACCCAAATCACATAATGCTTTATCAAAAAATAAACTACCAATAGTGCAAGGAATATTAAAACTCCCTGGGTCTTTTAATTTCGGCGGTAGCTTGTTTTGCAATATGGCACTACATTCTTCTGTAAGCGCGACTGTTTCATGCTCCTCCAACTTTCGCTTATTTGCAAGAATGTCCTTCATAAATTTGGCATAGCTAGGCATTTGAGCTAAGGCATCGGCGAATGGTATATTGATGTGCAGCTTTTTGAAAACATCTAGGAACTTCTTGAATTGCTGGTCTAGCTTATGTTTTCGCAACCTTTGAGGAAATGGGATAGGAGGGACGTAAGCCGGTGGTGGAATATAAGCTGGTGGAGAGTCCTGCTCGTGCAACTTCGCATCTAATTTATTTTCTCTCGCTTTGTCGGACACGCTTCCTTTTCTACACCGCCTAGTCACATGAATCTCACAGTAACCCAACACCTCCTCGTGGTAATTGCATTTACTTGCTCCTTTGGATTGACTTGGGTATTGCTTGGCCATGTGCCCGGTTGTCTCTCGGTCAACAATTTAGCCAACCCGCCTAATCTGATTTTCCCATATTCTTGATAGCAACATCCGATCTCCTTCAATTCGAATGGATTTAAAATAAGGATTATTTTGTCCATAAAGGCATATCAACCTTCATTCATATACATCCAAAATAAAAGCGGTTGGTGCCCAGGATGAATTTCTTTTCAAATAGATCATAAAGGTCACCCCGGATCTATTTTGGATAGAGCCACCGCTTCAGTAATCTCTCATCAAGAACGATTGGTTGGAGCTAGTCCGAATAGAAATAATGATTCGAGGCTAAAGGAAACCATGACTTGGACACTTCCGAGCAATATTCATACTTTAGTCTGCTTATGGATCGATAAAGTAATGCTCCCAGCGTGTTTTTCGCTTTTTCGTTAACCTATCCCGTAAAGCGGCAGTTGTTCGAGAATAAATTCATCACATCCGGCCTCAACCGGATTGTCGTGTCCATAAGGTGGATAGACTATCTTTGGATCGATTTTCAACAATCACAAAATATCATCATGCACTTGATTGTGCGCCGTTGTATTTATCTAAATCAAATAGCATAAGATCTTTTAATACGTAAAAATGCAATATACAAAATAAAAAATCAATTTCAATACAAAAATCACAAATATCCCGTAAGTGACTTAAGCACATCAGAGACAAGTAATATAGTGATAGAATAAAGTGTCGAACCCACGAGGACTTAAATCAACTTGCATATAAATATTCCTACATTGCTTTCTTTTGCTTAAAATAAATGATGAAAAGCTTTTCTTGAAAAGCTTTTAATTACTTATCTTTTTCTTCTTCATTCTTCTTTCTTTTTAAGCTTCTTCTTTTCTTTCTTTGAAAATTATTGTCTTAATCTGTGTGTTATAGTGCGCAAGCATTAAAATAATAAAAAGAAACCGAATTGATGGTGGGAAATTAATCAAAACGTGAAGAAAAGATAAAAATGAGGGAATTTCATGGTCCGGAGAAAAGAAAACTTCTTTCCTTCGATAATCTTTGATTCTTGCATGCCCATTAAGAAACCTCTTGATTTGAAATTTGGTAAGTCTTTGATATGATGTTCTAAATTACTATATTTTAAAACATTCTACCAATCTTGCATTTTTAGAAAATAATTATAATTAATTAATTAATCTAAAAAATTGTTAGATATTTTCTCTAGTGGACTTGTATCGTTTATTATTATTGGACCTCGTTTGGACTTTGGACGGACATGTGGCCACAAATACTTGTTAATAATTTTACTTAGCCCAAAATAAATTTCTAAATTTTCGGGGGGTTACATCCTCTATTCTTTATAAAAATTTCGTCCTCGAAATTTACCTTATGATGGAAACACCAATGAGTACTTGGCTTTGATCTCTTCTTCTTTCTCCCAAGTGGCCTCGTCCACTCCGTGATTTCTCCATTGAATTTTGAATAGTGGCACTTCTCGGTTTCTCAAAACATGAACTTATCTTTCTGAAATATAGATTGGGGGTCTCATCATAGGTTAGATCCTTTTACATTTCCAAAGACTGGTAGTCTACCACGTGTCCAGGGTCATGAACATATTTTCTGATCATAGACACATGGAAGACATTATGAACAGTTGAGAGTTTAGAGACAAGGCGAGACGATAAGTGACATTACCAATCCTCTCAAGTATTTCAAAAGTTCCGATAAATCTAGATCTTAATGTTCATGTTTTACCGAAATAGAGAATACCTTTTATTGGTGCTAATTTGAGGAAAACCTTTTCGCCAAATTCGAATTCTAAAACTTTCTTTCTTTTATCTGCATAACTTTTCTGTCGGTCCTGGGCAAATTTGATTCTAGCTCTTATTTTATCAATAACCTGAACTGTTGGTTCAACGATTTCAAGACCTAACACTCTCTTCTCTCCAACTTCATTCCAATGTAATGGAGATCTACATTTCTTTCCATAAAGTGCCTCGTAAGGGGCCATCCCTATCGTGGCTTGGAAACTGTTGTTGTAAGCAAACTCCACTAACGGCAAGTAGGACTCTTAGTTGCCACCTAAGTCCAAAACATATGCTCGAAGCATGTCTTCTAAAATTTGAATAATTCACTCGGACTGTCCATCTGTTTGATGATGATATGTAGTACTGAAGTTAAGCTTGGTGCCTAAGACTTTCTGCAAACTCTTCTAAAATTTTGATGTAAACCTCGGATCCCTATTCGATACTGTTGATAAGGAGATTCCGTGCAACCTGACAATCTCTCTAAGGTATAGTTGTGCTAAATGGTCTATGTTGAAAGTCATCTTTACTGGTAAGAAATGGGCCGACTTGGTCAATCGGTCCACTATTACCCAAATGGCATTGTGACATCTTACTGAGTTCAGAAAACCTACTATGAATTCTATGTTTATGTGTTCCCACATCTATTTTGGTATTTCTAATGGATTCAACGGCCTTGATGGCCTTTGATGTTCTTCTTTGACTTTTTAACAAACTAAACATTTTCCACGAACAACCATATACATCTCTTTATGTTTCTCCACCAAAAGGTGTCTTGGAGGTCACGATACATCTTCGCTCCTCCAGAATGTGCTGTGCAAGGGTTGACTGATCTTCTTCCAAAATTTCTTTTCTCATATTCTTATCCTTGGGTACACATAATTTTCCTTTGAACATGAGTGCACCGTCCATATTCAAACTAAAATCCTTGCATTTATCTATACCAACTTTGGCCTTTATCTTTTGCAGAAAAATGTCCTTATCTTGAGCCTCTCAAATTCAATCTCTGAGAGTGGGTCAAATCATCAAGGATGTTATTCTTGTAGCAAATTGACTCGATGGTGTTAAAACTTCTAACTGTAGTATTTCGAAGTCCCTTACTAGTTGTTCCTGCACTGTGATTATCGATGTCAACTGCCTTACTATATTTTTGCTTAAAGCATCAGCCACGACGTTGGCTTTACCTGGGTGATAATGGATTGTGTAGTCGTAGTCCTTCACTAACTTCAACCATCTTTGTTGTCTCATATTTAACTCCTTCAAGGTAAATAAATACTTGAGACTTCGTATAAATATCACACTTGCCACCATACAAATAGTTACGCCATATCTTCAAGGCGTGAACTACTACAGCCAATTCTAGGTCGTGCATTGGAAAATTTTGTTCATACAATTTTAGTTGTCTCGAAGCATAGGCAATAACTTTCCCATGCTGCATAAGTGCACATCCCAAACCTAGTTTGGATGCATCACTATAAATGACAAAACCTCCCAATTCTTCTAGTATTGCCAGTACTGGAGTTGTGACTAAACGTTGTTTAAGTTCTTGAAAACTTTGTTCATAATTGTCATCCAACTGAAACTTTACTCCTTTCCTAGTTAAATGAGTCATCGATCTAGCAAATTTTAGAGAAACCTATAAATCTTTGGTAATCACCGGCTAACCCTAAGAAACTACGCACTTCTCCAGCATTAGTTGGTCGTTTCCAAATTATTACTGTTTTCACTTTGGCCAAGTCAACTTCAATCCCTTGGGCCATAACTATGTGCCCAAGAAAACCTACTTGATCTAGCCAAAATTTGCACTTCTTGAATTTAGCGTACAAGTTCTCATTTCTTAATATCTCCAACACTATTCTGAGGTGTTTTTCATGTTGTTCACAATTTTCAGAGTATACCAAGATGTCATCGATGAAAACTATGACGAACTTGTCCAAGAATTCATGAAACACTCTGTTCGTTAGGTCCATGAACATTGCTGGTGCATTGGTTAAGCCGAAGGGCATGACCACAAACTCATAATGTCCATAACGAGTTCGAAAAGCTATTTTCGGTATGTGGCTAGCCTTAATCTTTAATTGATGTCTTAGAGAACACTTTTGATCTTCTCAGTTGATCAAACAAATCTTCAATCCTTGGAATAGGGTACTTATTCTTTATCGTCAACTGATTTAATTCCTGATAGTCAATGCACGTTCTCACCAATCCATCATTCTTCTTCACAAAAAAAACTTGTGCACCCCACGGTAACACGCTTGGTCGGATAAAGCCTATATCCAACAATTCTTGAAGTAAAGACTTTAGTTCTTGTAATTCCTTCGGTGCCATTCTATAAGGTGCTTTAGACAAGGATGCCGCTCTAGAAACTAAGTTAATCGTGAACTCCAGTTGCCTCTTCGATGGAATTCTTGGTAGATCTTCTGGAAAAACGTCGAAAACTCCTTTATCACCTCTACGTCTTCAACATTTACCTTTGGTTGTGATTTACCTGATGCACTGAAAGATTTTCCTTCACCCGACCTTTTCATCCCTGAGAAACAAAACTTCTCTTCTTCTGTTTCTCAAATACTACCTCTTTATCGTGGCATTGGATAGACGCATAGTTATCTCCCAACTAATCCATACCTAGGATTATGTCAAAGTCTCTCATTTATAAGATATATAAATTTGCTTCTAATACATTCTCTCCAATTTCTATCTTAACTGATTTAGATAGTTGATTCATAAAAAGCGATTCACCCGAAGGGATACTAACCTCTAGTGTACTAACCGATTTATCACACTCAAGTCTAGCCTTAGTAATAAAAAATGTAGAGATAAAAGAATGCATTGCTCTAGAATCAAAAAGCACGTAAGCGGTAAAATGTGACAACAGAAGAGTACCTGCTATCATGTTGGGGTTCTCGTTTGCTTCTTGATTGGTAAGGGCAAAAAATCGCCCTTTTCCATTCTTATTCTTGTTTTTATCTCATTCTTTCTCCTTTCCATCTCTTCTTTTGGGTGGTTCTGGAAAATTCATGATCATATGGCCCGATTTTCTACACCTGTAGCACTCATTTCTCCCAAACAAGCACTCTCCTAGGTGAGCTTTATTACATTTTGGGTAGGGAGGAGCATAGGCTCCTGGCTTGACGTTGTTGGATCCGGTATTCGGCTTCTTTTCTTGCCATTTTCCTTTTCCTTTGTCTTGTCCACTCTATTTTCCCTTCCTAGAAAAATCCTTATTTTGAGAAGCAGATTGATCTTAACTTGCCTTACGGTATCAAACTGTCTTGGCCCGAGTTAGCATTTCTTGATAAAAAGTGAAGTTATGGGACAAGAGAATTAAGCTTATATTTTTGCTCAATCCTTGCTCAAACCTTTTGATCTTTTTAGCTTCAGTATCAACAAGGTAAGGAGCATACTTTGATAACTATTCAAATTTTCGTTAGTTTTAGCAAAATGTTTCGACGTCGATATGGTTTGGGTTTTCTTTCAACATTTATTTCTTAATTATACTACTCATTTGTACTCCCAACGAGGTAAAGGTACGAAAAAGGTGATCGATAGACTTGACATTACCAATTATATTTCCATAACTCGTTGCCTTTCGCCACAAAAGGAATTTCTCAATGTGTTGAGGTAGGAAATGTCTAAATCGAAGTTCTCATAGGCTTGTTTCGCTAAAGCTCACAGTCCTAGGTGATGTGGTAAACCGATAGACTTTCTAGCAGTATACCTCATTCTAGCCATCATGTCCTAAGTTTAGTCCAACATAAGTCCAAACAAAATTTAAGAAACTTTCAAACAAAATAAATAACATTCTATTGTTTGCAAAAATAATTTTATGCAATTCAACTTAATAAAATTTAATACTAGAAGACTTGAAATAATTCTTTCTTGTCTCAAGTAAAATCATACATGAGGGTTTGAGGATGGTAGCCGTCAGATGAAATAGGATAGCCATGGAAAACCTTTATATTTTCAACTTTCTCAATTATCGATAGGATACAAAATTTTATGAAATCATGTAACATATTTTGATAAATCATGAAATCATCATACATTTCATTAAATACACATTAAGAGAATTTTTTTAATAGTGAATAGTGTTCACTCGAGCGGACAGAGGCCTGCTCGAGGGTCAATTTTTTTTTAAAACTTGTTTCGTTCTTTATTGGTTCCTAAAATTTTCTTAGTCTACAGAATCGATTTAAAACTCTGGGCTCTGATACCAAGTCGTGACGCCCCAAAATTTTTCTCTACGAGTCTCCGGCCTGTCTATTTTATTGTTATATTTTAAAGCTCGAAAGTGAACTACAAATACAGAATTCTAGATGTTATTCTAAAAGTTTACAAAAATAACTTATCAACTATAAGGACTTTAAGAATGAGGTCAAGAAACTTTAATGGATTACCTCAAAGTTGAAACTTCTAGTTAACTTGATTTTGATATAAGTTTACCGTCCTTTGTTTCTTATGCATAAAACGAGCAACCCAACAATCACAAAAAACATATGAAGCTTTAATCAAATGACTATAACTTATCATTCTAACACATACTAAAATTTCATAATTTTATGAAATGGTTAAGGTCATCTAAAGAGGATACAAAGTACACGAAAACAGAAACTAGACAACTTTCAATACTCCGTTTTAATCCCAATTTTCTCCTATCAAAAGACCTTGAAAAATTCTAATATTTTTAGAGATAAAACATCACATAAATTATTAACTCACAACCAAAATTCATAATTTAATAAAATTTTTAAAGTCTCCAAATCAACCTCCAAAACCTGAAAGCCAGATTCCCAAGTAGAACTGTCCATTATTACCAAAACTTGCATATCTTGTTCTATAGACATCCGAACGAGGTGATTCTAAGTTTCAAAGAACTGAATTGATAGGTCATAAATCCCACATAATTTCATCCTAAAACTTGTAGTGTACCATTCTAGACTTTCGTTTGAAACTAGACTTGCAAGCTAGAAATTCTAGACAATTTTCATGCTTGTCAATACTAAATCATTTAAACATCCTCTAATACTCAACAAAATTAAAAATATCATTTCATAGAGTCCTGAGCAAGTATACAACAAATAGCAATTAAAAATCATAACAAAACTAATCCCATAACATAAGAAATTTCAGAATATAAAACATCAACAAAAAGAACAAACTGCCAATTATTCATTTTCTTGTTAGTCTTTTCTCATAGCTTAATTCCTTCATCATCGAGCATCCATTCAACCTTACAATCAATCTATGAATGAGAGAAGGGTGAGTTTGGAAAAACTCAATAGGAATATTGACATAATAATGGAAATCCCAATTTTATATTGCAATTAATGTAAATAAACCATGCAAACTTCAATTTCCGGTGAGCTTAAGGGTCGAAACCCCAAATTCATTATTAGGTTTAAACCCGAGGGATTTAAAACTATAAACATTTTACTTACACATCCAAAATAGGATGAATTTCTTTTCTTGTCCATTCCAATGGAATAAACTACTTTTATATCCGGATGGCCACAAAATTCAATTCTTTAGCATAGAATATACATAAAATTTCAATACACAAAAGGGATTAAATCAATTTGAATATAAATATTCATACCTAGGGATGACAATGGGTCGGGCCGAGCCAAGCTGGCTCGACCCATGAAAAACGAGCTCGGCTTGTCCCCAAAATGTATACTTGGTTTGGCCCACGAGCTCGTGGGTCGAACGGGCCGAGTCGAGCTACCCACAAGCTCAGCTAGGTCCTTAATTTTTTTTTTAAATTTGAAAATGAAAATAAAAAAAATATCGGGATTCCTTTATATTAAAAATTAAAGGTTGAAAGCATTCTTCTTTTTTTCGAGCTTGGGACCGGCTACTTTGAAAGTAGGTAGATTTAAAATTGTACACTAACAAGATATTACGTGTACAATTTTTTATTAAAATAAGACCAAAAAATATCAAATACTAATATAAACTAATACTTACTACAAATCTGAATAATCCATATTCAAATCTTCAAGTTCTTCGGCCATTATTTTATCCACTTTTTCTTGAATTCGAAGTTCGGCGTCATCTTAATTCTTTAGACACAGTAAGATTTCTAAAATGTCGACTTTGAGTCTTGACCTGAAATCAGACAGAACCCTGCTACTTATACTAAATACAGCCTCCGATACTACAGTTGAGACCAGAGGTGTTAGTAGACCACGTGCTATTTTGAAAGAATTGGGTAACTACGTTGATGTTGTCTCCACCATCGTAGTATATAAATTTTTTTTTCTCTCTTCGTCATCTAGAATACTAAGCACGTCATGTGCGAAATAACTAACTAATTCTACATGTGTATCACTAGAACGGAGAAGGAAAGAAGTAGAAGAAGAACCAACAGATAGTTGACCTTGACCTTGACTACTCCTATGTGTACTCACGTAACTCCATAAGTCAATGTCATCAGTTGATGATGAAGTATATGTTGGAGCAGGGGGTCGTACAACGTTCGTACCAACCTTTTCAGCATAGACCTCATACATTTGACATAAAGTTTTTTCTAAATTACCACATGTTATTGGATTTTCGTAAGTTAATTTTTGTGAAATTGCCATTATTATTACTTTCGTACCTTCTAAGTTAAGTCTATGATCCATAATACATGCTAATAGAAATAACATAGGCAATTGTTCTCAATATTTTCTAGATTTAGCTTCCATTAAAGGTATAATATCGGAAAAAAAGAGCAAAATTCTTATACCTAGTAAAATTGTTAACAATATAATATAAATGATTTAAAACAAGTGGAGTAGTTGGATAATATATACCAAAAAATACATTTGTTGCGTTGTAAAAAACTTTCAAAAATTTTCTAACATGAGCATTCATATGATTCCAAATCATATTCTGAGTCGTGTGAGTGTCGGCCATATTCTAAGTCATGTGAGTGTTGGCCATTATAATATACAGTTATGCAATCTTCGTAACCTTCATAAGATTCAAGCATGAGATATGTAGAATTCTATCTATGACCAACATCAATACAAAAATATTTTGATTGCAACCCATTTTCCAGACATAGAACAGCAAAAACTTGTTTTCTTTTTTGTGAGACTGTAATTTAGTTCATAGCATATCCAATTTTTTTTAATTGGAGCTGTATAAATTCTAATCCATCTTGCACAATTAAATTAAATATATGACATACACAACGAATGTGAAATAACACACCATCAAATTCTGGACTACAATGTTAAATTAATTTCTCAATCACTATATTGTTGGGGCATGCATTATCAAAAATAAAATTACGAGCATTAGAATCACACTACAAGAAAAAGAGCCTTTTACACGGGCTTTGCAAAAGGCTTTTCTTTTTCAGAGCTTACGTTATGTCCTTTGATGTTGCCGTAATATATCTTCTCATAGCATATCTAATTTTTTTAAAACAAAATATGTGCGTTGCCATTTATTTTTAACAACTTCTAATGTACATTGTCTTTTATGATTAAATTAAATACATGCAAACGGTTTAGTTTTAGCAACGATCTGCTTGTTGTTATATCTTTTAACAACATCCATACGTTGTCATTTAGTTTTTAGCAAATTGATTATGACTATAATTTAGTTTTAACAACGTAATTTCTTGTTATCAACAACATTCATATTGTCATTTATCTTTTTAGCAACGTTGACTGACTGCATTGTTATTTAGTTTTAGCAAATTGTGCGTTGTTATATCTTTTTAACAACATTAGAATCACAATTTAGCTTTTTAAATTGATCACACAAATTCATATAACACACCCAATAAAAAAGTAAAAATATTATTTCCATTATGGAGATAGTCTATTTGTTTAAACGCTATAATTTTTTTATGCATTATTCAATTAATATCAATGTAGTGTGTAGTTGCAACCACATATCCTTTTTTATTATTACCTGTCCATAAGTCCGACGTAAAAGATAAAACACCCTTATAATTATTAATATAATTTACAATAGCTTCTTTCTTTGTATTATATCCAACAATAGTGTCTTTACGAAAAGTATTTCTAGAAATATTAACGTACCTTAGTTGGAGATATTTTTGGATGAAGTTCGTGAAATGAGAATTTTCCACCAAGCTCAGTGGGAACTCGACATCTGCCACCAATTCCGGAAGTCCTTCACGGTGCATGAGTTCTTGTGAATATATCCAAGTGTTGAGATTGGGACTATTGGACCCGGCTCCTGTAGATCTGAACTGGAGTTGTGCCTAATTTGTTTTAAACCTCCATGTTTGAATTAACACTTTTTCAAGTGTATATTTAGATGAGTCGTGTATATCTTCTTTTGCCAAGCTAACTTCTCTTGATAGTGTTTACACTGTGCTTTGTACTCAGGGACTTCGCCCAATAGTTGACTAGTCGGTACCAACTTGAAATGCTGCCATCACTTAGCCTTTTATTTGGTGACTTTTCATTTAGTGCTAGAACCAAATGTTGTTTGTGTATCGGCATTTTCTTGAACATCTTTCAAATTAATTGGATCAGTGCTACCACCAAACTGATCAATAATATCGTCTAGAATTGGAATGTTATTCAGACCACTAAAATCATCATCACTTTGATTGTAGGTCATTTGAAATAATATAATAAAGGGAATAGGAGAAGATGAATATGTAGTAGAAACTAGAAAGTAGAAAATAAAAATGTAGAGAATTAGTAGAAGTAAAAAATGAAAACATCAAAATATAGAGTAATATCTAGATAATGAGATATTAAATACTAATTATAACACTAATATTGAGACTTGAAAGAATAAAATTTAAGAATTGTTAATGGATTGAGTATATAATAGAATGAGAGATTGAATGGTGAAAATATTGAGTTTAGAATAAGAGTATTTATAAAAAATAATGAAATTAAAAAAAATAAAAAAATGCCCAACGGTCACGATCATGTGACCGTTGCATGAGCTACAAGCCGGCTTGTTTTTTGGTCGAGCCGAATGAGCTCGACCCTCTTTTTTTTGACTCGGTCCTTGCTCATGCTCGTCCCTAGACGAGCCCGAGCCCGAGCTGGGCCGAGCTTTCACGGGTCGAGCCCACGAGTTGACGAACTTTTTTGCCACCCTTATTTGCTTTCTTGATAAAAAAATGATGAAAAGCTTTTTGTAAAACTTCGCTTCTTTCTTTTTCTTCTTCTTCTTCTATTTTCTTCTTTTCATTCTTCTTCTTTTCTTTTGATTTTTTTTTTTTTTTTTTATTTCTTTGCAAAATTGACTTAATTGTATGTTTTGAGGAGAGGGTGGCCTAAGTTTGATGGAGGTAAAGGGGGGAAGAGAAAGGAAAAAAATGAGGGTTTTTGACTTCTTTCCTTCCTTTTGCATACCCATCAAGGAACTTACCGAATTGGATTTGGTAAGTCTTTGATGTGGAGCAAATTACCATATTTTATAACATTCTACCAATCTATCATTTTTTAGAAAATAATTATAATTATAATTAATTTAATTAATTAATTAATTAATCTAAAAATTGTTTAATATTTTTTCTATTGGACTTGGATCATTTATTATTATTGGACCTCGTTTGAACTTTGTACGGACTTGTAGCCACAAATACTTGTTAAGAATTTTACTTAGTCCGAAATAAATTTCCATATTTTCGAGGTGTTACATATTACATTTGGAATATGGTCGTCTAAATGGAAAGGGTCTTCATTTGCTCAAGGAGAAAAATATGGTGACCGGATTTTTTAACATCAAAATGACAAACAAAGTTTGTGATGGCTATATCTATAGAAAAATGCATAAACTTCTATTTCCTAAAACTTCATAGTGAGCAAAAGTACCATTGGAGCTTGTCCATTCAGACATTTGTGGGCCAATGCAAACTCTTACTCTTGGAAAGAAGAGATACTTTATTCCTACTCCTGGAAAGAAGAGACACTTCATTCTCTTTGTTGATGACTACACAAGAATGATGTATATTTCCTTTCTCAATAAAAATTTGAAGCATTCTCTATTTTTCTTCAGTTTAAAACACTTGTAGAAAGACCAAGTGGTTTTCCAATAAAGACTCTAAGGACTAATTGTAGAGGATAATTTCTCTATAATCACTTTATTGAATATTATAAGAATATGGCATTCAAAGACAACTAAGGGTTAGCAGAACTGCATAGCAAAATGGTATTGCAAAAATAAAAAAAATCGCACCATTGTCGAAATGGCAAAGAGCATGCTAAAAGGCGAAGGAGTTCCAAACCTTTATTGGGCAAAAGCCGTAAACACGACATTATATATTCTAAATTGATCTCATACAAAACTGTTAAACACAAAACTCTTTATGAAGCATGGCACAAAAAGAAACCGACCATCTCAAAAATTTTGGCAGCATTGCATATGCACTCATTCCATCTTAAAATTGTGAAACATTTGACGAGAAAGGCCCAAAATTTCTTTTTATTAGTTATAGTGACGATTCCAAGGGACATCGATTGCTAAATCCAACAACAAATAAAATTATTGTATTCGAGATGTGGTTGCAACTTGGGATTGGAAAGACAAGCAAGTCGTAGACCCAATACAATATCAATTCGACGAATCGTCAACATCTCAAGCCAGTCCTTCTCAAATTCACCATATTGAACAAGATCCAACCCTTACTACAACAAATGAAGAAGAAAGTGACTTAGAAAGTCCTCCAAGAAAGACACGTTCACTAAAAGATATCTATGATTCTTGCAAGCTTGGATTATTCTCTTGTGAACCTCAATCATTCGAAGAAGCCTTGAAAGATAAATGCTGGACAAAAGCAATGAATGAAGAAATGTGAGCTCATTGACCTACCAAAAGGAAAGAAGACCATTGGTCTGAAATGGGTTTATAAAAGCAAATACAATAATGACCGGTCAATTCAAAAATACAAAGCACGGCTTGTAGCCAAAGGGTATTTTCAAAACCGAGAGTTGTCATTACAGAAACATTTGCTCCAGTTGCAAGAATGGAGGCAATTCCTATTGTTATGGCATTAGCAGCTCAATTGGAGTTAAAAGTTTTCTAACTCGATGCAAAATCAGCATTCTTAAATCCTAAAATTCAAGAAGAAGTGTATGTTGAGCAGCTTGAAGGATTCAGGCAAAGAAGACAAAGTCTATCGTCTGCAAAAGGCGTTATATGGATTAAAGCAAGCACATCGAGAATGGAATAACAAAATCAATGGTTATTTCATCCAAAATGACTCCATCGAAACACAAGTGAATCATCCATTTATGTGAAAAATGTTGATAAAGATTTTCTCGTCGTATGCCTTTATGTAGATGATCTTATCTACTTTGGCACAAACAAAAGTATGGTGGATGAATTCAATGAAAGACTTTGAAATGTCATACTTGAGACTCATGCGATATTTCTTTGAGATTCAAGTGAAGCAAAGTTCAGGGATAATTTTTCTCTCTCAAGAAAAGTATATTGATGATCTTCACAAAAATTCAACATAGCTAGTGCAAGCCATTCTCTACTCCAATGGCATTGAATGAAAAATTGTAAGTTAGTGAGAATGCAGAAAAAGTCGATGCCACACTCTACACAAAATTAATTGGTTCCTTGATATTTTTTAACACAAGGCCGGACATCACACATATACTTTTCAGGTTCATAAATGAACCAAGCAAAAATCACATTATAGTAGCAAAAAGAATCATGGTTTAAGAAGAAAAACAATTGCAAACTTGTTGGCTACATAGACAATGACTAGGCAGGTTCATTGATGATTTAAAAAAAAAAAAAAAGTACATCCAGCTACATATTTTGTCTTGGAACAAATGTTGTTTATTGGAGTTCAAGAAGCAAAAATCTATAGCCTTGTCATTAGTTGAAGCAGTTTGGCTTAGAAGAATTTTGAAAAACTTAAAGTTCGAAACAAGAGCCAACAACAATTCATTGTGATAACATGTATGCAATTGCAATGACAAAGAATCTAGTCTTTCATGCTCGACCAAAGCATATTGAGCTTCGACATCATTTCATTCGAGATTTGGTAAATCTAGGAAAACATTTCTTGGAGTTCATCTATACAAATAATCAACCAGCAGATATTTTGACAAAGGTAGTCACAATTGACAAGTTTGAGAAGTTAAAGAAAGAGTTAGAAGATTACAAATTAAGAGAGGGTTTTAAAAGTCACGATTAATTAATTTGCAACATTCAAAGTATACTAAAAAGTATTGAAGACCACAACATTTAAAATAGACTTGGTAAATTGAAGTCTACACATGGAAGAAGAAGTCTTGACATGGGGAACCAAATGGCTGCACTTGTAAACATCAAATTGAAATGTTAATTTAATTAGTTTTAACTATCTCGTAATCTTCCTAGTACTGTCTCTAGAATTCTCCATTGGCACTATAAATTGAGCCGACTTGTAATGCAAATGGCAATGAGTGGTGTGAAAAAGAAAATAAAAAAATAATTGCAATGTGTTGTAGACTCAATAAAATTCTAATTTTTCTTAAACACTTTGCTTCCACACCCAACATATATATACGTGAGAGGATAATGCTTTCATTACTATAATTCTTCAATTACACAGTTACTGCAAAGTGACTACAAGAAACAAAAATCCAAATATATGAACAAACTATTGAGTGCGCTTGAATGGTATTAACTAATAAAGAATGAAACATGAACAAATTTCCAAATTTCTACCAGGGTTTTTCTGGGATAAACCAGTGTGGAGAATCTTTACCTTTTGTGTATATAACAGTAGTCTTAAAACAAAACAAATGTTGAATACGAGAATATCCAATTTCTCTTCCAGAAACAATGAAGGCAAGATGCAGCTAGACTTATTCGTATATAAATTCAAGCTCAGAACATGCCTCGCCAAGTTTACCCCATTGAGAATTGATGCACAGTTGGTGATTAAAAAATTTAATTCCCAAGATTAATCACATTAAACAGTCTCTCTCTCAATTCCGATAGATCTATGCACATGAGATCCCTGGCTGTGGCCTGCAAAAAGGGATTATCGGTAAGAATATTGAACAACCTCATCTAAAAATGTTTAGGAGGAAACAAATGTGACTTCTTGTTGTAGGCCAGTTTGCAATGTGACTTCATCAAAAGCCTAATATGGCAATGTGACATTTGCCTCATTGAATACGAAGATAAACCATCTCATCTAAAAGCTTAAAAGTTTTTGTTAGAGAGAAAATAACATTTTTTTAGTATAATTTTTCGCGGTATGTAAAGATAAAAAGAAAGGTGAAACCATATATGTTGTACCTCAAACTGAATTCTATGGAGGAACCTTTGATCATTTGCTCTTGTAGAAATACAGCTTACTACATTGAGCCTTCTCCTAATCAATTCCACAAGCACTCTTGATAGAGGAAACCCTCCCTCTTTTAAGCTACTGTGTATCAAAATCTCCAAACCATCTCGGCAGGGACTCACTGACACACAATTAGGCATTAAATTACTGTTTGAGCCTGAAGTACACAATTTCTTTAGCTTGTCTCTCCTCAAGCTCAGTTCTTGAATATTCTTCTGCAAGTCTTTTATGTACTTCACAGCCTCGCTCATGTGATCAGATACGGCACGCTTCCCCTACAACACCATAAACAATGAACGAATTTATAGCAAATGAAAATACAATGTTCTGTAGAAAGGATTTTATAGAAATCGGTAAGGAATAAAAATAAGCTAAAATCTTGCTCGTTCACCTTGATATATTCGAGAGGAAGAAGTGATCGAAGAGAAGTATAAAGCTTTGCCATTTCTTGCCTTCTCTGCCTCTCTATTTCTTTATGCAGAATTTTCTTGCCCTTGTTATCAGCAATAACCTCTTTATTATCTGAAGATGATTTTCTTTGCCTCTTTTTTGTATTTTTAGGACTGGCAAGACTAGAATTTCCGGCCAGCACCGATGAATCTTGATCATCTGCAAGCAGATATTCTTCTAGGTTTACTAGATCTTCTTGGAAAATAGAAGGGTCCTCAAAGATCTGATCATCATTTGGTTGTGAAGGAATCATCTGAGCTAGCAAGCTTCCAAAGAATATTTCAAAGGTTTTCTTGAGAATGCAGCCCTGTGTATGAACACTTAAATCGGGGAGGACCATCCTATGTATCAACAGTAATCATCATATGACAAAATTATTTAATTGAGGGTTAATTACACTAATGGTCCCCATTCTTTTATATTTTTAACAATTTCATCTCTATTCTTTTTTTAGTAGATATCATCCCCATTCTTCTATTTATACTCATAGATGATCCCCAAATCACTATTTTCACTATTCTAACAATTTTTATTTTTGCCAATTGACTTAAATAAATTTTTAATGAGAAAATACAATTATTACAATTGACTTAAATATATTAAAATAATGAGAAAATTTTATTTTATTCAAATATCCAAAAAAAGAATCACCCCACCCCACTCCACCTCCACCTCCACCCCACCTCCACCTCCAACCATCTGTTTACATTCAATCTTTTTTTGTAAAAACAAAATAAAGGAAAAAAGAAAAACACCTAACCTTCTCAATCCCTCTCTCGCTACCACACTAGCACCACGCCGCCACCCATACCCAGTTTCCAACCAAGCACCGCTTTTCCAGCCATTTGCGTCGTCGCCTCCCAACCATGTACCATCCCACCATTCGCGATTGCAGCTTCTCAACGCCTTTACCATTTGCCCCAAACGCCACTACAACTAGAGAAAAGGGTCTCCATTCAATTTTCAACTGCTTAAAAATGATAAAATTTTGTGTTCCCACCTCTCCGAGTATTCTTTCTGTGAAATCCCTTTGCCTTTTCTCATCTTCCATAGATTCGACTACCCAAACCCTATTGAAGGATGAGCTTGAAAGGTCCCGGATCCTCCTTCAAAAGAATTGGACCGAGACGGCAAAGAGGCACGCCAAAATCTTATTTCAACAAGACTCGGTTTCACAACTTTACGCCTCTACTCCCAATCCTCACCATCCTCTAGCACAAAACCCATTTTCACTGACACAAGTTTTGTTAGTCTACGTTGATTTGAAGCTCCTCAATGAGGCTGCCCAAATCTACAATTTGATCCAGGATTTGAAACGGGGTTTGGAGTTGATGAATCACATGAACAAATGTGGTTTGAATCCCAATGAGTTTGTGTACAATGTCTTGATTTGAGGGTTATGCAAATAGATTGTGGGGTGGGATGGGGGTTGAAAAAGATGATT
This sequence comes from Forsythia suspensa, assembly GCA_023638005.1. Classification (NCBI taxonomy): domain Eukaryota; kingdom Viridiplantae; phylum Streptophyta; class Magnoliopsida; order Lamiales; family Oleaceae; genus Forsythia; species Forsythia suspensa. The sequence goes on along the minus strand of CM042666.1, from coordinate 27,396,426 downwards.
CTTTTTTAGTTGGGGAAGAACACTTATTTGAATAAAATAAAATAGTTTATGATTTATTTGTACTTTTGAAAATGTTAAGGGTCCAATTGCAATATTTTCATTGTATTTTTTCCATCATTTTAATTTATTTAAGTCAATGGACAAAATTATTCAAGAATTGTCAGAATAGTGAAAAATAGTTATTTGGGGACCATCTGTGAGTATAAATGGAAGAATATGGATGATATATGCTAAAAAAAAGAATGAGGATGAAATCGTTATAAATCTGAAAGAATGGGGACTATTATTGTAATTAACCCTTTAATTAATTATAGAAGGGTTTAACTTAATTATGTTTATTAATCACTGATGTTTTGTTTAATAAATGATAGCTTGTACGAATCAGCATCATTTTAATGTTTTCTAATTTGTTTGATAGCATAAGAAGATCAATGTTTGCAAAAATGGGATTTCAAAATCTCATTGGAGAGTGGAATTGTACCCATAATTGATGCACTATTATTCACACAGCTATTGAGATGAGAAATACTAAATTTAAATGAATAAATGAGGCATTTCAATCAGATTTCAAAGTATGTAAAGGACTTTGGAATTTCTATTTTTTTTTTCCTAGTTTCTAGAAATGAGTTTTATTAATAGCCATTAAATATTCATTCCTAATACTATATTTATTGCTAGAATCCATAATTTCAAAGTTTTATTATTATTGTAAAAATTAAATTTTCAATGCATTTTAATTTAATTATATTACTCATATTTTAATTACTTAATTAATTAAATTTAATTAATCTTATTATCGTTTTGGTCAAAATATGTATAAGTTTTTAAATGCTAATCAAGATTTAAGAGATCACATTTAAGATATTATATTTTCAAGATTATATTCACAAGATTTTGTTATCATTGCAAAAATGATGACTACCGATAGTGAGCGACTATGAATAGCATTATTCTTTTTCAATACGTTTTAATTAAAATACCGATATTTTAATTACTTAATAATTTAATTTAATTAATCTTATATTCGTTTTGGTCAAAATATGCATGAATTTTTCAACGCCAATTAAAATTTAAGATATCGCATCTAAGATATTGCATTTTCAAGATTATTATGGAAAAAAATCAATACAGAGAGAGAAAAAATAAGTCAAAATCCATATTTTCAAAGTTTTGTTATCATTGTAAAAATTAATTTAGTTTTGTTATCATTACAAAAATTAATTATCCAATGTGTTTTAATTTAATTATCCATATTTTAAATACTTTATTAGTTTAATTAATTAATCTTATCTCTATTTTGGTGTAAAAAAAAAAGATGGATTTTTCAATACTAATTAAGATTTAAGAGATTGCATTTTCAAGATTATTTTCAAGATTATTATGGAAAACAATCAATGCACATTGAAAGAAAAATAAGTCCAAATCTATATTTTTAAAGTTTTGTTATTATTGCAAAAATTAATTTTCCAATGTATTTTAATTTAATTATTATCCATATTTTAAATACTTAATTAATTTAATTTAATTAATTAATTTTTCTTATCTTCATTTTGGTCAAAATATGCATAGATTTTTCAATGCTAATTAAAATTTAATTACATTTAAGATATTGCATTTTCAAGATTATTATGGAAGATAATAAATGCATAGTGAAAGAAAAATAAGTTAAAATTCATATTTTCAAAGTTTTGTTATTATTGCAAAATAAAATTAATTTTCGGATAGAAAATGAATATATTTTGCATGTGAAGGACATGTTGTAAATTAAATTTATATAAATAAACACTTTCCCTATTTAATAGCTAAGTGGGTCAACAATTGAGATTAGAAAGATTTTTAGCATAAATTAGAGATTAATAAGTGCAAATTTTCAACTTTTACAACAAAGATGATAGTTACATTTGCTTTTCTTCATAAATAAACTGTAAATTTCCACTTCGATAGATTGATAATTTGTTTGTTTGTTTTTTTTTTTTTTTTTTTTTTTGACATTTGCTTTTCTTCATAAATAAACTGTAAAACTTTCACACTTGGGCTGGTGACACTTCTCCTCCCTATGTACTTACTGCTTTCCAACATAGATTAAATATTGACTAATTTGTTTTTCGAACTCTATCCTCCGTAGAAACCCTATGTTTTACCACCGAGACAATTTGTTTTTCTTATAATGCTAACGAGACGCTCAATAAATGTGAATTTGATAACTTGTAATAACTAATTATTTAATTATTAACAATTGTTTTGAACAAAATTATTTATCTTAGAAAATAAAACATGCAAAATATATTAAAATAATGATTTTTATGCTGTTACGAAGAAAATATTAAACAAAGTTTGCTGATTTTGCAGCAAAATTGCTATAGAATTTCCGTTCACAAATAGCAGAAAAATACTATCATAATATTTATAGTATTTTTTGAATCTTTTCTTGATTTAGTGTTAATTTATATTTTGTATAAATAAAGTCGTTTAATTAAGGTTGGTCGTAGCTCTGTCACTAGAATATTTTTAAATATGAATAATGCTATTCATAATCACTCGAATATTTTTGGCATTCTTCAATTGAATAATTATTTACTCTAATTGAGTAATGTATTTTATAGTTATTAATTATAAATAATTCATCAAATTCCATAATCAGCTCAACTAGAATATTTTTAAATATGAATAATGCTATTCATAATCACTCAGTGCTGATAGTCATCTTACGTGGCATTACTCAATTGAATGAATTATTTACTATAATTGAGTAATGTATTTTATAGTTATTAATTATAAATAATTCATCAAATTGAGTAATGCCACGTAAGATGATTACTGATAGTGAGCGACTATAAATAATATTACTTTTATCAAATTTCATTATTTGCTATAAATTAACCACCGTTCAATTTATTTTCTTCAATATATTTAATTAAATCAAACAATGTATCATTTGGGATATATTAAATTCATTGATTAGATGCACGTTGTGAATTTTTTTCATAATTAATATGCAAAGTAGATTTCAGGTTGTTTATATTATTGACACGCGAAAGATTTAGCAAATTAATCACATTCAACACGAGCTTAAGTGTACTATACATTAAACCAAACAAAAGTTCATAAAATCGTGACATATGATGTTTATGTATTTAACACAAATTTATTTTGTTTTTGTATTTGACACTATGAACTCAATTATGTATTGTTTTTTACAAAAGTATTGTTCTTGTATGAATTGTTGGTATATATTAATGATTGGATTATGTGAATGATGATAAGGATGGTCTTTAAGAAGATATTTTTGTTATAAAATTATTAAACTTCACATTACATATCATGTTAAGTGAGAACTAATATCGTAGTACATGGAAGGGACTATGTCGAAATGATAGTGTACAACCACCATGACTTTTATTGGTTTTTATTTAATGATGATATATTAAATGACCAATGTACATGAGATATTTTAGCTTATGATATGCGCATTATGTTATAAACCACATAATGATGCAATATTACACGGGCCAAGTGGGAGACTATAAGAATTATTAATTGTGACTCATTTAATATTATTAAATGAATTAATTAAAGTGGGTTTTTAGTGCTAAATTCTAATTGGCTAATTGAGAAGTGGCCGGTTCTTAATTGTATACTTTGATTAAAAGTGAGTAGTTTTAAGACCAATTAAAACTGCATTTCTCTATCTATAAATGCGAATGTTCAATTATAGAGAGGTGAAGAGAGGGAACATTTTCTTGATTTTTTGGTTTATCTTTATCTTGCAAGTTTTATTTCTTTAATTATCATCAATAGATCAAGATATGTCTAATTTCTCTATTGATAATGTGAAAATTAGTAAATTTTAAGATCAAAGATTTGGGATTTGTATAAATTTTGACTTTATATAAAATTATTGATTTACTAACAACAGAAACATTTGTTTATATAATCTTCTACCGTGGATTGTAAGTCACATTTTTTGTAATTGAAGATTAGGTGCTTAATTAAGAGTGGTGGTGCATATGTGATTAATCAAGGTGGCCACCTTAGAGCATCTCCAATGCAAATCATGGATTAGAAAAAAATATATGTCACATCATTAAATAGATAATATCTATTAAAATTACATCTCCAATGCACTGTGTAGATTACCATGTTAGGCTGATGTGGCACAAAATAAAATAGAAGATGTGAGGTAGTGTTTCTACATATAAAAGTTCCGTGAGATTGGATGACTCGGCAAATATTTTAATTTTGGAAAAAGAAATAAAGTTGAGATTTAAATTAATATAAGTGGATTAGTTTTATTATTTTAAAATTTAAAAAATAAATGCCACATAATCACCATTATTGAATTGTAGAAGGAACCATTGGAGAGAACTTTTGGACTTCATCGTCTATTCATTCCACATTCATCTAGAATTCCTTCTATTTAATTGTCACGTCAGCCACAATTCATAGTTTGCATTGGAGATGCTCTTAGACAAATAGTTTTTATTTCCAATAATTTTGGCGTACTAAAAAATTATTAAAACCACTACTACATTAGATCTCATAGGCCTCATGACAACTACATATCCATGAATAATAATGTTTGTATATGTACGTGTGCGATGTTGGTTGGTGTAAATTATAATTAAATAGTATGAAATTTTTGGTTGGATATGTGAAAAAAGTATATGGGATTAGAATATTGATATACTAAATATGAGGAGATCTAGTGACGATAATATTAGATAATTTGTTATTTCTATAGATTCGCATCGATGTTCTACTATGTAAGTATGATCTGTAATGATGACAATATATAATAGAAAATTTCTTATTATTAATGATATATTATATAACATACAATAATTGAAATACGATTCTTAAAATGTATTTTTCAAAGATATTGATGACGTTGAATCCACTTACTTTTTCATGTTATTTTAGTCATAATCAAAACAAGAATGGTTGTGATGTCCTTATAGCTGTTAAGAGACAGAGAGTATGTTTTGTGAAGTAATTAAGGAAATTTGTGAAGACCACAATGCCCCAGGGGTAAAAGTTGAATTTTGTTTTGGGACGATCTTTTATAAAATTTTCTAATTTTTTTGTTTTTTTATTTATTTATTTATTCAATAATAGATTGTTTATATTTATGTCACGTAAATTTAATTAATGGTCACCAAACTTTATTTAAGTTACTACTTACTCACTCAACTGTAAATTGTTACTAATCACTCATCTAACTTTTCAAACAGTTTACTATCCATCACTCATTTGCAAAACTGTGTCTAAAATAGACGAAAATTGCCACATGTCTGACGGGAAGTCCACATGGAGCTATAATGACGTTTAAAATATCTACGTAAGAATAAATGCCAATTCCAAGCACGCCTTTACCCAACTTTGGAAAAACGTTTTGTAACTAATGTTTCTCACTTTGCAAATGGATAAAACAATTTCTCCTCCAATCTGAAATAGTTACTCCTAAATCCACAACCCTAATTTCTTGTTCTTCTTCTTCATCTGCAATTGCGAAAGAAAGGAAATATCTCTATATCGAAATCGGAAGTGAAGACATCAGCAATGGAATCTTCATCAGCCACTTCCCAAATCTCACATGAGGCAGTGTGTTTTTGCGGGCAATCATCTGTTACAAAGACTTCGTGGACTGAGAATAATCTAGGAAGAAGGTTCCAGGGTTGCAGCTTCTAAGGACGACCGGATGCATGCGATTACTTTTCTTGGGTTGATCCACCTCCCCACCCACGATACAAAGTAATAATCAATGTACTTTTAAGGAAGGCGAACAATAAAGACAATGAGGAGCATAAGCTACGAAGATTGGTGAAGTGTCATCAAATTGCGTTGGGAATGTTCGTGTTGGGTGTAATAAACCAGAAAATGTGGTTGTGAATTGTCCCAGATAACTTAGTTGGTCTGGTGTTAGATAGGAAATATGAGTTAGTCATGTGGTAGTTGTAAATTGTTGGAGGAAAATGAGGGATATGGTGTTGTAATTCACGAAGGCAATGTGGTTGAAGTTCATGTTATTTCTGTTTGTTGAAATGCTCCAAACAAGATTATGTACTTTGAAGGTTTAGTTTAACTAATAGTGTAAGACACTTCTTTGAAACATTATTGTTTTTTTACACTTCTTTGAAACATTATGTTATTTGTGATGGCCTAATTAATTTTGTTCGATTACATTTCTTTCTTGAATGTGGTATTGTGGGTTGTTGAAGGTGTATGTGGATCAGTTTGTTATTGTAGGTCGCTGATTGTGTCTACAGATCAATATGTAAGTGTGTTTCAGATAGTGTTTGGCATTGGATCAGTACATGGTTGAGCACAATATACTGCTTCAACAATGGTTTTTCATCACAATTCTGTATTCCAAAATTGAACCAATTCTTTGACATTAAGACAAACAAACAGAAAGTGGAATCCATATTTCCATTGCAATAATGAAAAACAATATAACATCAAGTGGAGTCCATATTTCCATTACCAAAAGCTCAATTTTCCTTCTATAAAAACTGAAGTACATGTCAATTGCTGTCTCCATACCATTCCAATTCATGTCTCCATATCAAAAACACAATAACAACAATAGGAAACCATATTTCCAATTATAAACTTATGTACATAAAAAAAATATGATTTTCTAGTCTACACCACTATGTCTTCTTCGATAACGTCGATTGAAGCCATGTCTTTCTCTTTGCCGACACTTGAACTACCAGGATTATCGATGGATGGTCCACTTTTGTTGTAGATAGCAGTTTTCGATAAACCAACACCTAAAGTTGGCATGAACTAGAATGAAGATGGTGGTGGTTCTTGATCAGGAGCTGCACTTGATTTCCTTTGTTGTTCTTCATCGGCTCCAGTTTGGACTAATAGAAAATGTAATTAGTTTTAACTTACACCAGATAATTTTGGAAAAGGAAATTAAAACATACCATTGTTTGGGGTTGGTTGTTGATATTATGGATTTGAACATCAGAAATGTCAGCATACCAATCTTGATGAATGAAACAACAATTGTCATTCATATTAAAAGGTTGGAACTGCAATTAAAGGAAATATCAAGCAAGTATGAACTAGTTGTAAACTTAACCTCATGTGGTGCGTCATCCTACTCATAGTATCTTTTATTATGCCCCGTCAACCCACACACACTCCATCTCATTACAACATTACCCTTTTTCTTCATCTTTGAAGTACCGGATGGTTGATTGATCACAAGTTCTTGTGTTTGCCTCCTCATTTTCTTCTGCCTCCTACCCCCTCTTACACAAAATCTAACTAAGGGGTTTTATAGGATCTTTCTCCACTACTGACCACAATTTTTTACCATTGATTGCCATGACTATGTTTACGTAGCAATTCAAATAGGTTTTGACCTTGTAACAATCATGCACATACTTCGATGGATCAACTCTATAGTCCATTATAGTGGCACATGCATGCCCATATGGAATGCCAGTAAGGTCCCATCTTCTACAAGCACATGTTCAAGCGTGTATGTCAACAAAATATTCACCGTCTCTACTCTTAACATACCACTGGGATCTCCCGTTCCAATCAACTTCGTTTTTCCAACCATCTCAATATTATTCAATAGCTTGATCTCTAATTTTGGACACAAATCTCTAGCAACTCTCTTCATCTTATCCATTTGTTGGTGTATCCTCTTCATGAAGCCAATATGCATGTCAATTAACAAGGTAATAATGGAGGACGTCCTCCAACACAATCTTGTTGAAGCACTAACACAAATTGTTGAGCACTATATCACTCTTTGGCTTAGTCATAAAGTGGGACTTACTCCATTGTTTTGCATGCCTCTTCGTCAACCAATCATAATCATTGTTATTGTATTTTTTCAACTCTTCCATCTAGAACTTGTAATGTGCAGCCATGGTTGATTTAGCCACCTTCCACATGAATTCCTTTAGGTGCAATCCTTTGAAATCAGTTCTGAAAAAATTCGTGTACATATGCCTCACACAAAACATATGTTCTACTTCTCGAAACATCTTCTCAATCACATTCTGCAAACTTTTTTGTCTATCGCTCATGAATGTTCACTCGTTGTTGTTAACAATGCCCAAATTATCACCTAAGTGCCTAACAAACCATCTCCAACTAATTGTATTTTCCTTCTCAACTATGGTAAAGACAACTGGATAAATGGAGTCATTCGCATCCAGTGCAACTGCAGAAAACATTTGACCCCCAAAACCGCCCTTCAAAAAACACCCATCCAATCCAATAAGTTGTCTACAACCTGACTTGAACCCCTTCTTGCATGCATTTAGACATACATAAATGCGTTGAAACTTTGAATTATGTACGACAATCCTACAAGTGGACCCCGAATTTGTCCTTACCAACTCTGAGGTATATGACCAAAGCATACCAAACTAATGTTCATCACCCCACTTGAATTAAAATCCTAGCCCTCCAAGCAGTAACTTTATTAATGTTCAACTTCAAGTCGTCTTTCACGACCTTTCTAATTAGTTTTGATTTCCATTCTGGGTCTACCTTAAATGTTTCTATATACCTTTTGGCAACATACTTTGCTGTGCAATGCCTATTCAAATTATCTCTAGTGTATGTGTGGGTGGGAGTATATGAGTTTACTTGTACACAACCCAACTTCTTGTTCAATGACGCCCAAATCCTCTACTTACAACCTAACTTGCACACAGTCTCAACCCTTCTATCGTCATTTGGTCTGAACCTCAAGTTACACCAAGTGACAACCCCATGGTTTCTTACAACTTTCCTAAACAACTCCATATCAATAAAAATTTTCCCAACCTCAAAATTGGGATCAAACAACTCTTTCTCAGGAACAAAATTTGGAAACCTATAGTTGTTCTCCTCTCCTGATGAATAGTCAGTGTGTAATTCCTTAGACGACGGGTAATATGATTCATCTGACTCTATGTTGTGAAAATAATGTGATTGCAAGTGCACAATATCGTTAACAAGTAATAAAGTGGACTTTTTGAGTCCGGATTATCGCTCCCACGAAGACTATCTTATTTAGATACTAGTTAAATTAATTAAAGTGCTAGTCTATTGACAACAATGTAAAATCAATTGAGTTGAAAGATTTAAGCTAGAACTTTAGATTTTTCAAAATAATAATAAGGAAAACTATCAAGAATTAATAAAATATGATGGTTGAAACGCTTGGACAAACGAATTCACCTAGTTATCCTCTCTAATTTCTCATCTCAAGATTTATTCCTAAAGTTGTATTCGGTCGAATTCACAAATTTAACCTAATTTACCTCTCTCGAGTTCAAATTAGTCCTATCTAATTAAGTCAACTTAGGCAATCGAATGGTCCTTAATTAGATGCATTAAATCTAAGAATTCAATTAACAAAAGCGTATCTCTACCTTTTATCCAATTGCCGGGTCAGATTAACCTCTCCTGGCTCAAAATCCACAAATCAATGATAAATAATGGCCAATTATCTCAAGCATTAAGAAAAGAAGTAAAATCAAATACTTTCAATTTATAAATCAAAACTTGAGATTCGTTAAACTTATGCAATGCCTATTCATATTATCTCTAGTGTAGAGGAAGAGACGCTGTGTGTCTTCAAGCTCCAATCTTCAATTCCGTGGGAGTATATGAGTTTACTTGTACACAACCCAAAATAAAATAAAAATTCGCTTCTTGTTCAATGACGCCCAAATCCTCTACTTACAACCTAATTCTTTTTATTTCACTTTAGTCACATTTGCAGTCAACTTTTGTATGTTTGCAAATTGATCCCCATCTCCAAGTTTTCGTACACTTTTCCTTTTCACCTATTTTGCTTTGTTTTTCTCCAATTCCTCTCGATCTTGGGTTTTGACTTGAAATATAGTCCACTTTTAATGAATCTCAATCAAATACCCCAAATCTTGTTACACCAAACACACTAAATAATATTAAAATATACTATAGTGACAACCCCATGGTTTCTTCGACGGATATATGTGTGTACTTTCCTAAACAACTCCATATCAATAAAAAAGTTTTCCCAACCTCAAAATCAAGCGTGGGATCAAACAACTCTTTCTCGATATATATCTTATGAAACAAAATTTGGAAACCTATAGTTGTTCTCCTCTCGAGGAGAGGTATAAGATAATGCATGATGAATAGTTAGTGTAATTCCTTGAGCCAAAGTACGATGGGTAATATGATTCATCACTACTCTCTTCACCTTTATTCTATTCAATATACCAACTTAGACTCTACACCTTCTTTAGCAACATAACCTAGCTAATATGTGCTTCCTCAACTTATGTGTTCACATTGAATTTAGACCCACTACTATGCGTTCCGGCGCATTTTTTTTCAAATATAAATTCACCATCATTGATATCATCATCAGAATCACTGAAATGCAAACCAGGCACATCGAGTTCGTCTTCTTTGTTGTCTTTGTCATTATTTCCGCCTCTAATGTTTATACATTTTCATGAAATACAATTTTTAATTTAAATATTGCAGCTTCAAAAGAACAATAAGAAATGCATAACACTATTGTAATTTTTAATGTACACATTACCTCCACTTCCTTTATCCTCGTCTTCTTCCTCCAATAACATTCTTCATCAACTAATGTGTTGTCCATTTAAAGAGATTGAGGGTCACCCTTGTCCAAAAAATCGAAGACAAGAGTAATAGGCAATTCTTGTGGGACACATTTGATGGTGAAATCAGAGACAATAGATCAAAATTTTGGTTGAAGATGATTTGGGATTTTTCAAATGTTTGTAACGTTTTTCCAAAGTTGGGTAAAGGCGTGTTTGGAATTAGCGTTTATTCTTATGTGGATATTTTAAACGTCGTTATAGAGCCATGTGGACTTCTCGTCAGACATGTGGCAATTTTCGTTTATTTTAGATATGGTTTTGTAAATAGGTGATGGATGGTAAACCGTTTGAAAAGTTGGATGAATGATTGGTAACCATTTCCATTTGAGTGAGTAAGTAGTAACATAAACAAAGTTCGGTGGCCATTAATTAAATTTACCCTATATATGTCCTCCTTTAAAGTATCATAATTTACACTGTTACGAACCAAACGCATAGTTCGATATAAACTGGCAGCAGTAATTTAAAAAATTGAAACGAGACATTTGGTATTGAAGGACACATAGTGTCGAAACCATTCAACACACGACATTATCAATATGATGCTATTGCCATGCGTCGAAACTCTACTTAGACTAACAACCAGTGTATGGTCGCAACAGATGTCCAGCTCACATGTAGGAACGATAATGACGTCAAATAATGTGGAGTCATCGAATTCGTTGTGGCATCCCATTACATTATGTACTTGAAAGTATCTATTGGAGTCCACATCAACTGTCTCAAAATTATGTCTCCCTAGCCATCTCCTCAATAAAAATTTGACACATCAACAATTGAATACAAATAATCTAATGGAGTTGTTGGCTGTTTATTAACAGAAAAAGTTAATAAACAAATCATCTATGTAAAGAAAAAAATTATTCTAAATTCATATACACTGAGTGTGAGTTTTGAAATTGTTTTTCTTTTTAAAATGGATCCACACAATTTTGAGTTGGAAATGTTTACTGTGAAAGGGGATTTTGATTCGGCTACAAAAAATGAAAGGAGTTGTTATCAACACAAGGTGTCTAAGGTAATTCAAAGTAAACACCCAGTCACTGTGATTGAGAAGAAGAAAAAAAAGTGAGGCAGATGAATTGGCTTACACCTCTATAGTTCTCCATTTGTCAAATGTTCTAAGAAAAGTAGGTAAACTGGATACTACAAAAGAACTATGCGATGATGAACTAGAGGAATTATATTTAGTTAAATCTTTTCCAAATAAACTTTTCCTTTTAGAAAGATTTTTGACAACTTAGATGTCTTTACTAAATTAGTACAAGACATAACAAATTGTGGTGAAAGGGTATCTAAAGAATATAAAGTTGTAATTCTTTTTAATGCTATTCCAAAAAATTATGGAGAAGTAAAAATGTTATTAAGTATGGCAGAGATACTAAAATTGTCGTTAACTCACTTAGAAACAAGGAATTGGAACTTAAAATTGAAAAACAAGAAACTGAGAATATTGAAACTCTAATAGTTAGGAGCATATTTCAATATAGACAGAATGGAGGCTAATATAACAGTAATATTAATAATTTCGAAAATTATAAGAAGAATAATAAGAAGAATAAGGATAGGTGTAGGTCTATATCAAGAGCTAAAGGGAAGAAATCAAAAACTAGGTCACTTCATTAACGATTACTATAAAAATACATGAATAGAGACAAAAAGGTAAAGATGAAACAAATATAGCTTCATCATCAAATTCAAATGTAAGTGATGAATATGTGCTAATAAATTCAACTTAGTACCTGCAGGAATAAATTTAGCTTCTTATAATACTAATTTAAATGAAAGAGTCCTTGATTTATGTTGTACTTTTCATGTGACATCAAATAATGAATGATTTACAAATTTGGAAGAATTAGAACAAGGCAATGTTGTAATGGGTAATAATATATCATCATGTAAAATTGCTGGGATGGGCAACATTACTTTAAAATTTGAAAATGACAATAAATGATGTAGACTTTTTTACTAAATTTGAGGATGGAATATTGAAAATTATGAAATGTGCACCTGTCACTTCCAAGGGAATTAAGAAAAACTAGAATTTGTCCACATGGGAATGGCGCAGTGGTAAAGTAGGAGGGTTCTCTACGGCATCGAATGTTCGAATCTCCGAGGCAGTTGGAAGGCAACATTTAAAATAAAAATGTTGGAAAACAGAGGTCTACATGGAGGAGAAAAGTCGAATGTCCGGCCCAAGTGTTTAGAACATGTGACCGCATCCGGATTTACCTGGGTGGTGAACCAAGAGGAAATGCCACCACTCCTCAGAATTAGTCAGGCAAAGCTTGAACACCTGAGTCATTAAAAAAAACTAGAATTTATGTTATTAAGGAAGAAATAATTAAAAAACTAAGTGCTTCATTTACATAATGTTGTAAATAAAGATGATACATAGAAATAGCATAATAGATTTCCACATGTTAATAATAAATGACTGAAAATTTTGAGTGAAAAATGTGTATTTGGTAAGAGGGATTATGTGTTTCCCGAATTCGGGCAACACATTAATTGCCCGATTGCCACGTGTTGGAGCAGTTCCAAACCCCCCCGAATTGATGTCCTCCTCCCCCTCCTTTCCTTTTTATTTTCAACAATTACAGGCGGCTCTTCCTCCCCCCAAATCCCCACCTCAAATTTCACCCCCACCCCAAAAGACCAATTCCTTAATTCTTTTTTTTAATTCAATACCCCACTTTTATCAATTGCAACTAAATTCATCCACCTCTTTTTAAATCTTTCACCTTTTTATTGCAGATGATCTCTAATTATTGTTTAAAAGTGTTAATAATGTATATTAATTTATTCTTCATTATTTATTTAACCATAAATACACGTGAACTAAATTTAAGCACAGTATTCTGCACCGAATCCACATGTATATTTATGGTTGCTTTGCAATTTATAGTTTAAGAATATCTGCATTATTGTTTTGTGTAAGTTTAATATGTTTGAAATATTGCAGAATACTATACTTGAATTTAGTTCACGTATATTTATAGTTGAATAAATAATGAGGAATAAATTAATATACATTATTATCACTATTAAACAATAATTGGAGGCCATCTGTAATAAAAAAAAGTGAGGGATTTAAAAAGAGGTGGATGAATTTAGCCGCAATTCATAAAAGAAGTATTGAATTAAAAAAAAGAATTAATGGGTTGGTTTTTTTTTTTCGAATCGGGGGTGGGGTGGGGGTGGGGGGGGGGGGGGGAGGGGGGGGGAGGAAGATCCGCAATTGTTGAAAATAAAGGGAGGGAGGGAGGAGGGGGGGGGGGGGGGGTGGGGTGGGAGGAAGATCCGCAATTGTTGAAAATAAAAGGGAGGGAGGGAGGGAGGGAGGGAGGGGGGGAACAATTCACGAGGGGTTTGGAATTGTTCGATGCCCGACACGTGGCAGTTGGGCAATTGATGCGTTGCTCGAATTCAGGCAACACATTATCTCTCATTTGGTAAATATATCATTTCAGAAATACGCTTTTATGAAATATTGTGTGTTTGGTAAGCATCATAGACTATATTTCTCTTGTGTCATTCATAAATCGACCACTATTTTAGAGTATATACATTTAGACTTATGAGGGCCTGCTTACTATAACTTCATATTAAAATAAGTATTTTTTCTCAATTATTGATGATTTTCTAGAAAGTGACGGATTTATTTTTTAGAAAATAAATTTGGGACTTTTGAAAAGTTTAAAAATTGAATTTTTTGATTGAAAACCGATAATTGTTTGAAATTTTGAAATATTGAGTTTGATAATATGTAAAAATAGTTGCAATACTAGGCACAAAACCGTCCCTTACACCTTTCAGAAAAATAAGACAATTGAGCGGATGGACAAGAATTTATTAGATAAATAGTGTGTTTGACATGGAATTTTAAAAGTCTATAAGTGCTTTTTGGAGGGAAAAAAATATTTTTTTATTAAAATTTTGGATGTTTGGTTAGTAACCATAAAAATAGTTTTTTAAAGTAGTTTCAGAAAAGTTCAAACTTGGAGCTTTTCTAAAAAAATTTATATTTAACTTTTATGGAAAGTTACGTTAAATATACATCTAATGTAATTTTCAAATCTTTAAACATATTTAAATTTTCCTTCACGTCAGAAGAGGGGGTGGGGGGTGGGGTGGCAGTTATCAAAGAATTTTGGGAGAGTTTATGAGATATTTTAATCACAATTTTTGTCAGTATTTATCATTGTATTTTGTTATTAGCGTTACTTCATTTAATAAATATATGTAATATATTTTCGTGTTTTATATATATTAAAAAAATCACACATTATGTGTATAGTTCAAACAAATGAGTTTTACATAATATGAAATATATTAAAATAACTGTGTCATGATAATTTAATTAAAATACTAATTTTAATAGATTTAATAGTTTATTAAAATAAATATTATTTATGAAAGAGAAAATTATGAAATATGCAAGATGTAACAACCGGATATTTTTTGGCTTTTAATTTCAAGTAAATAAATTTTTTACTTTTGACGCCACCACGAACCCCTAGTACATATTAAAATATTTTCTTAGTGACGTTAAATGTTGCGCGCGTTTGCTTTAAATTTTTATTTGACGAAAAGGAAGTATGATTTTATCACCGAGCTTCGTTAAATTTTCTTACATCGAATAAATGTCCTTGGTTTAATTTGTTGATTTAATTTAAGCCAACTGTTTAAATTAAATACTAAGGAAAGATTTTTAACACCGATTTCGGCCTATACTAGTCCAATTTTCAGCAAAGGAAACCTCCCCATTTTGATGCCAAAATTAGTAAGCTTTTAGCACAAAAAAGTTTCGCCGTAATTAACACCAAATAGCCCCTTATTCTTGCCGAAAAACACCTCCAAACAGACCTTTATTCCTTGCCGAAAACATTTTCAAACAGCCCCTAAACCTTGATGAAAAACGCCTTCCTAACTTCCCCACAACCACATTTTCGGCCTCCATGATCTCCACCACTCAAACCATTTCAAAACTCAGCCAAACCCCTTCCTTTTCACCTCAAGAAAACCGCACCTCAGCCTCATTGATCCACCATTTTAACCCACTAAAGTTTCAGCCAATTGCTCCCATGAAAACTACCGAAAAATTGCTCACTACTCCTGTATCTCCAGATTTTCGGCCCCTTAAGTCCCAGATTTTCCTCATTGTTTCAGCCACCAAATCAAATTGTTTAGCTCCCATTTTACCTACAGATTTGCCCTCCACAAGTCCCAATTGAGCTCCATAAATCAGCAACAAGCAGTCCGAGAATTTTCCCCATGCACTCCAGTTTCGGGTCCCCACAATCAGCCATAAGTTCCACTTTTAATTCCTTTAACACTCCAATTTTATCACCTCAATTTCGTCCACACCGCAGCCCGAAAACCAGTCCATAAGTTAAGCAAAACCTTCATTCCTCCTCGAATTTCGTCCAAAGAAACAGCCCCATATTTCTACATTTGTCCAGGTCCCCAAATTTCCACTTTTCTCCCTCACTTTCGGTTCGGTTTTAAAGAAGGAAGGTTCTTAACCTTGATTTTAATTCACAAAAGTTCCCTATATATATATATATATATATATATATATATATATATATATATATATATATATATATATATATATAGTGTTCGATTTTAGGTTTTTGGAAAGTTGCGAAAACAATTTTTCTTCATCAAATCCTCAACCGAAAACTAGTTTACAAGGTAGTTTTACTTAATGTTTTTACCGCAATTTTAAATGATGTTTTGGAAAAATTATGATGTTATTTGAATGTCATGCAAACTTATTTATGAAGGAACTTATGATAGTGATTGAAAGTAATCACTTTAACATGTTTGTGATTGAAAGAAATCACGATGATGATGATGATGATGATGTTATGTGGTGCCGGCTATCATTTTTATGGTATGATGTACGTTTCAAAAATCATGGCATGTCGAATTCATGTTTAAGTAAAATTTTTCACATGTCATAAGTATTGCTACTGAGTGTTTCTTATGAAATACTCACCCCCAAACGAATAATTTTTCAGATTGAACTGATCGGCGTTGATGCGGTGGCGGTAGACTAATAAGCTTGTCATGAAAAGTCTTATATAGTTTATGTTTAGACGTCGAAATGATCGAGTTAATTATGATGTAATTATTTATTTTAAGTATTTGATTCAGTATTTAATTATGTAATATGTATGGAAGACAAGATGTTGGTTTAATTGCCGTTCAAAGTTTTAAATTGGAAATGTCTTAGATTCATTTTCAAACTTTTCACCTTCATCGTCCCCTTTTGAAAAATCATAACTTTTCTACGGTTGAAGTTTTTGAGTGAATTTAGTTTCTATGTAAATCCCTATATGTGTTCTAATAACAAAAATTGGAATCACTTAAAAACTCCATCAGATGAATTTATTTTAGATGTTTGAACGGGCTGCCTTAAGGTACCTGGGAATGTTTTACATGCATCTTTGGCTATATTTTTCGCCTACCAAATGACATAGCTAAAGTTTAAAATTTTACATGTTGTAGTATACAGTCCCAAGTATCTACAGCTTTAAATTTCATATTTTTTTTTTGAGTTCGTTTGGATGGTCTAATAAATTGTGGCGTCACCTATCACGGTATAGACAAAACTATGAAATTTTGAAGAAAATTCATTTTCCTTGCACGCTTGTCTTTTTTTCGCAACAATTAAAATTTTAAAACCCTTCAAGGGCATGGGAAATATTATTTAGATTCGTCAAATAAAACTTTAGAGATTATTTTAGTGACCCTCCGGGTTGAGAAAATCTGGGGAGGGTTGTAACAACCGAATAGTTTTCGGCTTTTAATTTCAAGTAAATAAATTTTTTACTTTCGGCGCTACCACGAACCCCTAGTACATATTAAAATATTTTTTAGTGACATTAAATGTTGCTGCGTTTGCTTTAAATTTTATTTGACGAAAAGGAAGTATGATTTTATCACCGAGCTTCATTAAATTTTCTTACATCGAATAAATGTCCTTGGTTTAATTTGTTGATTTAATTTAAGCCAACTATTTAAATTAAATACTTAGAAAAGATTTATAATACCGATTTCGGCCTATGCTAGTCCAATTTTCAAAGAAAGGAAACCTCCCCATTTTGAAGCCAAAATTAGTAAGCTTTTAGCACAAAAAGTTTCACCGTAATTAACACCAAATAGCCCCTTATTCTTGCTAGAAAAACACCTCCAAATGGACCTTTATTCCTTGCGAGAAAAACATTCCCAAACAACCTCTAAACCTTGATGAAAAAGCGCCTTCCTAACTTCCCCACAACCATTTTTCGGCCTCCATGATCTCCACCACTCAAACCATTTCAAAACTCAGCCAAACCCCTTCCTTTTCACCTCAAGAAAACCGCACCTCAGCCTCATTGATCCACCATTTTAACCCACTAAAGTTTCAATAGCGCTGCTCCATGAAAACTACTGAAAAACTACTTTCTAAGTGCTCCTGTATCTCCAGATTTTCGACCCCTTAAGTCCCAGATTTTCCCTCATTGTTTCAGCCACAAAATCAAATTGTTTAGCTCCCATTTTACCTACAGAATTTGCCCCCCCACAAGTCCCAATTGAGCTCCATAAATCAGCAACAAAACAGTCCGAGAATTTCCCCTGTGCACTCGGTTTGGGTCCCCACAATTAGCCATAAGTTCCACTTTTAATTCCTTTAACACTCCAATTTTATCACCTCAATTTTGTCCACATTGCAGCCCGAAACCAGTCCATAAGTTAAACAAAACCTTCATTCCTCCCTCGAATTTCGTCCAAAGAAACAGCCCCATATTTATGCATTTGTCCAGGTCCCAAATTTCCAACTTTTCTCCCTCACTTTCGGTTCGAGTTTTCGACCAGCGGTGAAGGTTCTTAACCTTGATTTTAATTCACAAAAGTTCCTCTATATATATATATATTATATATATATGGTTGATTTTGGTTTTTTGGGTTTTTGGAAAGCTTGAAACAATTTTCTTCATCAAATCTTCAACCGAAAACTAGTTTACAAGGTATTTTTATTTAATGTTTTTACTGCAATTTTAAATGATGTTTTGGAAAAATTATGATGTTATTTGAATGTCATACAAACTTATTTATGAAGGAACTTATGATAGTGATTGAAAGTAATCACTTTAACATGTTTGTGATTGAAAGAAATCACGTATGATGATGATGATGATGTTATGAGGTGCCGGCTACCATTTTTTTATGATATGATGTACGTTTCAAAAATCATGGCATGTCAAATTCATGTTTAAGTAAAATTTTCCACATGTCATAAGTATTGCTCTTGAGTGTTTCTTATGAAATACTCACCCCAAACGAATAATTTTTCGATTGAACTAATCGGGCGTTGATGCGGTGGCGGTAGACTAATGAGCTTGTCATGAAAAGTCTTATATAGTTTATGTTTAGACGTCGAAATGATCGAGTCAATTATGATGTAATTACTTATTTTAAGTATTTAATTCAGTATTTAATTATGTAATATGTACGGAAGACAAGTTGTTGGTTTAATTGCTGTTCAAAGTTTTAAATTGGAAGAGTCTTAGATTCATTTTCAAACTTTTCAGCTTACTGTCCCCTTTTCGAAAAATCATAACTTTTCTCTACGGTTGAAGTTTTTGAGTGAATTTAGTTTCTATGTAAAGCCCTATATGTGTTCTAATAACAGAAATTGGAATCACCTAAAAACTCTGTCGGATGAATTTATTTTGGACATTTGAACGGGCTGCCTTAAGGTACCCGAGAATGTTTTCAAGCATCTTTGGCTATATTTTTCACCTACCAAATGAGCGTAGCTAAAGTTTGAAATTTTTACATGTTGTAGTATACAGTCCCAAGTATCTACAGTTTAAATTTCATATTTTTTGAGTTCGTTTGGATGGTCTAATAAATTGTGGTGACACCTATCACGGTATAGACAAAACTATGAAATTTTGAAGAAAATTCAACTTCCCTTGCATGCTTGTCTTTTTTTCACAACAATTAAAATTTTAAAACCCTTCAAGGGCATGGAAAATATTATTTGGAGTCGTCAACTAAAACTTTAGAGATTATTTTAGTGACCCTCCGGGTTGAAAAAATCTGGCGCGTTAAACAAGAAATAATGTTTAATAAAATAAATATGTAGTCTATATAAAAATATTTTTATAATATGCCATCGAATAATCATTTAACATTGACATCATTTTTTAAATTGACAATCAAACAGCTTTTCACTAAAAGCTCTTCTAAAAAATTTCTACTAGCAAAAGTTCTACCCACAATAGTTGTGTAAAATGGACCCTTAAGAATTTGCTAAGGTAGTACTAATAGCCACTTGAACAATATATGAACATATTAAGTAGAAATTATACCCACTACTTACCATTTTAAAAAGGGTTAATTACACTAATGGTCTCCATTCTTTCAAGTTTGTAACGATTTATCCTCATTCTTTTTTTTAGCAGATATCATCCTCATTCTTCCATTTATTCTCACAGAGGGTCTCCAAATCACTATTTTTCACTATTCTAACAATTCTATGACAATTTTACCCATTGAATTAAAATAATATAAAAAATAAAATGAAAACATTACAATTAGACTCTTAATCTTTTCAAAAGTACAAATAAATCCTAAACTATTTTATTTTATACAGATAGGTATTCTTCTCCAACAAAAAAAAAAATCTATCTTTTCTCCCTCCCCACATACACATACACCACCATGCCAGGCTCACTCGGCCCCATCGTCGCCAACATCCAACTTTTTTCGTTGAGAAAATCTTCGACTAATAGCCTCAACATTTCCCGTTGAAATAAGGCACGAGTTCCACAGTAGCACCATGAAGATCCATTGGTAGGAATTTCAGCATTAAGGGCTCAGCATCTGAGCTCATTCACTCGTGCCACGTGCGATACACAACGCCCCATACCGAGAAGATTGGGAGCCGGCGGTTTCATCAACATAATCACTCAGAATCTAGAGAATGGAAATAATGACTTGATGGTGGAAAAAACACGATAGGGGTCTGAAAGCTTGCGGGATTTGATCGACTCAAAGAGAGAAACAACGAAGCCAAGAAAATTGTGAAAAATGGGAGAGGAGTGGAATCGAACGATGTCGTCTTGGGAGTGGATTATCTTGGAAGGGATGGTGAAGTGGTAGGGTGGGAAAATGAGGTCCACTTTTTTGGGTTGTGGCACCGGAGTGCGGATGATGGCCTCTTTGGTGTTGGTGGGTGGATTGGGATGTAAGAAGGGTTGGCTGATATGTCCGACGGAGGGGGGAAACAAGTGGGGCCGCCGCATTTGGCGCAAATTGTTGGTGGTTCTGAGAGTTTTGATGGGTCTTCTTGGTGGTGGTGCAATTGCTACTGGTGGTGATCGCGTGGTGGTTCCATGAGTTTTTTGATATGGAAGAAGATGTGAGTTCAATAAGGTTTTTTTTTCTTACTTTTGATATTGTGTGGGCAGGACTTGCAGTATGAAGCGTGTGGGGGTGGGGAAAAGATAGATTCTTTTTTTGTTGGAGAAGAACACCTATCTGTATAAAAAAAATAGTTTAGGATTTATTTGTACTTTTGAAAAGATTAAGGGCCTAATTGTAATGTTTTCATTGTATTTTTTTTTCTTATTATTTTAATTTATTTAAGTCAATGGGAAAAAATATCATAGAATTGTCAGAATAGTGAAAAATAGTAATTTGGGACCCTCTGTGAGAATAAATGGAAGAATGGTGAATGATATCTGCTAAAAAAAAGAATGGGGATGAAATCGTTACAAACCTGAAAGAATGGAGACCATTAATGTAATTAACCCTTTTAAAATTATATGCAATATTACAAAGCTAACTTATTTATTTTAAAAATACAGCCCATATATTATTATGTTAATTAACAAAATCAAAACAAAATATAAATTATACACAAACGTTTTTACAAACTGTCTTTGGAATTCATACAGAAAAGAATAACTATCCCTAAATCAAGCGAAAATTTGTTATTTTCAAAAGCACCAAAATTTTCAATTTTTTATATTTAAACGTTGTTAATTGAATTGTTACCCAAAAATACAGATTATGTTATACAATTTGTTATTTTGTAACGTTGACTACTAAAGATTTTACAACTTGTTATTGATTAATTGCATGTAACACGTATTGTTGATACACTGTTTTGTAACATTGATGTTAATACAATGTTTTGATTGATAACTCTATTTTCGATATTTAAATGTTGTTGATTGAATTGTTATACGGGAGTACATATTACGTTACACAATTGGTTATTACGTAACACTGACCGCTAAAGATGTTATAACTTGCTATTGGTTAATTGATGTTTAATATGATGTTTGTAACATTGATGTTTAATATGATGTTTTGATTCTTAATGTAGATTATGTCACATCCAATTGATATTCTGTATCAATGATTCATACAGATGATACAATTAAGTATATCATGATTTTTTGTGTGTGTGAAAACTGGTACTATGTGTTACATCTCAAAATAGTAAAAAATAGAAAACTTAATAGAAAAATTGTAGTTGAAGTCTTTAACGTTTTCAAAGGTACAAAATTCAGTACTTATATCTAAAAATAAAATTAAAAAGACAAAAAAAAATTAAAAAAAAACAAAAAAAAAAAAACAGTTCTTCTTCAATCACCCACTGCACCCCACTGCACCCCACTGAATTTTAGAAAGAGAAATACATCTTCTTCAAATATTTTAATTCTACTTCAAAAAGTTTTAAATCTACTAATAAAAACAAATAAATGCTACATTTCTCTCTCTCTCTCTTAGAAATTTTCTATTTTGTTCACTTTTTCTTAAATTTTAGTAACTATTTGAAGAAACCCATTTCACAATGAATGAAAACAAGTAGAAAAAGCCAAGGAGGAGAGAGAATGGAATCATTATTCGCTTGGAAACGTTAGAGACCTGCAATTTTGCTATTAAATTTTCTATTTGTTTTTCTATTTTAGTTTATTTAAGTTAAGGGCAAATATCATCAAGTAACTATTTGGAGACTATCTGTGCGAATAAATGAAAGGATGGAAATGATAGCTGCGAATAAAATTGAATGAGAATAATATTGTTATAAAGTTGAAAGAATGAAGATTGTGAGTGTAATTAACCATTCTTGTTATCATCAATAGTTTATGAGTAATTTAAGGGTGATTAAAGTCTGTTTTCTTCACCTATGTTCTCTCATCTTCCTATATATACATATGAGTCTGCTATAATATAAATATAAGAAATAATATACACAATCAAATTTTCTTCATGGTATTAGAGTAGGAACTCTAAGGTACTAAATCTGTTCCTTTTTTGTTTACATTCTTCACGCAATGATGGCGGGAAAAAAAATTCTACTTCTGAAATTGGGAGCTTGCCTGCTACTTCAAATCTTCATGACGTTGAGGTTAATAATAAATGTCATAGTTCCGTTTTGTTGAACGAGTTCAACTATCTTTCTTGGGCTACAGCTGTCACACTTGCTCTTGGAGGAAGATCTAAGATCAGTTATGTCAATAGGGTCATACAAATGCCTAAACTCACTTCTCCTACATACGAGTCTTGGTTATGCAAGGATTAGTTAGTCATGTCTTGGTTGCTTAATTCCATGGAACGCAAGATTGCTGAGATTTTCAACTATTCAAAATCTTCCAAAGAAATGTATGGAAATCAAAACAACTATGCTCGTGTTTTCAACTCAAGAGAGATATCGCTTGCTTACAACAAGAGGATAAGGCGTTTGTTCAACATCTTGGAAACTTGACAAGCATATGGAATGAGTTAGATGTTTATCGACCCCATACCACATATATTACCGTATTGTTGAAAAGAGATGAGGAAGACAAGATCTTTCAACTAGAGTGGTGTTCTCCCCCCAAGAACTAGAGTGGTGTTCTCCTATCCTTTGGGCGGGATGTAACACCCACCTACTCACACATCAGCAGGTAAGTGTTTACATCATACTCCCAAGGGGCAGGAGAACACCACTCTTTTCAACTATTGTCAAGCATTAGTTCAGAATTTGAAGACCTGAGAGGTCACATCCTAATGAATTCTGAGATTCTTTCATTCACAAGTGTATGTGCTACCATTAAAGAGATGAGGTCAGAAAAATGTGATGATTATAGAAACCAAGACTATTGTATCTGAGACTAGGGCCTATTTTTCAAATCACAAGCGTATTAAAGAGAGAGTTTACAAGGGAAAACAACTTGATGTAACACAGCACGAATAAGAAATTCAAGTGAAAATCTTAAAAACAAACATTTGGAATCCACCAGAGAATAAAGAGTTAAAACTCTTAAGAATAATATGAATGTATGAATGATGAAAACAAAGAGTTAACCCTCTATTTATAAGGTTTTAACAATCTTAAATTACAAAAGAAACGAAAACTTAGTATAAATCAACTAAGATTATAAGAAAACCTAGCCTAAATCATTTAAGGTTGTAAAAATCCAAATTAACACAACTGACAAAATTAGCACTAAAACTGAAAAGTTGTTTTTAGAGACCTAGACGGACTCGAAAATCCAAAATCATCCATACATCCTAGCATAGTGTTTTACACTTATCTGGATCATAAAAATGGACGATTATAAGTATTCTTAAGTAATTTTTTACTTAATTGTGTGTTGATTTGATTATTTTAGGTAAAAAAAAAACCCCCGATTTCAGATAGAATTAGAGAAAAACAAAACAAAATAAGTGAAGAAGGACTGAAAGCGTACGAATACTTGGAAATGGGGACCTACATGTAATCTCATAAAAGTTGAAGGACTTGAGTTGCAAATAAAAGAGGATAAAATTGAAATAAAAGATGAAGTACATGGACTAAAGTAGAGATATTATAAAGATGAAAGACTTACTATACAAATAATCGGGGACTCAAGCCGCAAATTTGAAGAAAATATTGGCATTGCGATCGCAAGGTGATATCTAGAAATAGCAGAAGCCAACTTCTATGCCTTTGCGATCGCAATTCATAATTAGAATTTTAGTTTCCTTATTTTAGTCAAACTCTAGTGTGTTAATTCTTTTGGGACACGACTTCTACACTAAATTATAGTTTTTGGGACGTATAAATAGAGATTAAGATTTAAACAAATGGGAGATACCATAGACAATAATCAAGAAGAGATTGGAGAGGCAAATTACATGAATCAAGCTAGGGTTTCAAACTTTGTAAGGAAGAGATAAATTCTTGGTGCAAGATCTTCATTTATTTCTTGTTTTAGCTTCAAATCTAGTTATGTATTCTATTCTCTTCTTTTGTTTTTATTCTTTTATGATGTATAACTAAACCATAGTTGTGATGAATGATGTAACATAGTTTAGATTATTCAATTTCAATTCTTAAGTTTTGAATATATGTTGATTATGTATTGATTTTTACTTATTCCCTTAATGCTTGAAATAATTGACCATTATTTTATTGAATTGTGGATTGTAACAATTCGAGAGGCAAGTTATTAATCTAAACCACGTAATAAAATCCAGTAATTGGATAAAAGGTAGAGATACGCTTTTGTTATTATTGCGGTCTTAAGTTGAATTATTATGTGATTTAATGCATCTAGTTAATAATTATTTTGACTTCACATAGAGATATAGTGAGTTGACTTAATTATATATGACTAATTTGAACTCGAAAGAGGTAAATTATGTTAAATTCATGAATTCGACCGAGTACAACATTAGGAAGAAAACTTGAGAGGATAAATTGGATATGATCACTATGGTGAATTCGTGAATCTCGACACTTTAATCATCATATTTGCTAAATAAATATTATTTTTGTTCATATACGTTATTATATTGTTTCCTTAAATTAATAGTTATATGTTAATAGTTAAAATAAACGACTCCATATTATTTTCAATAGATTAGGATTGGGATTAATTGAGCTAATATCTAATTAAAATAGTTTTCGTGTGAATGATAATCCGGACTTCATTAGATCCACTTTATTACTTCTTTGTAATATTGTGCACTTGCAATTATTTTCTACAACACATAGCAATGAGTCTTGTCCATCTCGTGAAGGCCTTTTCGAAAAGGTATTATAATGTCAATTCTGAGGTCGAACGCCAAATCTTCAATTTCCTATTGTAACCTTTTCAGTCCAATTCTTCTTCAATCTATTCGACTATCTGTTCTACATCATGATATAAATGCAACTATTATGATGGGGTTGGACATATTAGAGATATATGTTGGATTCTCCATCCAGAATTAAAGCTAAAATTCCTAAAGGAAAGCAAATGTCCTCAAAAGAGTGGGAACAATTCTTCACACAAAGTAAACTATACAGTTGTTTCTACTGAGATAATGCATAATTTCACTACCAATCCAACGCAGAATTGATCAGTGAATTTGCTGCCTATCTTCATAAGAAACAGATGCTTGGTGAGTGTGAGAAAATGCTCATACTGTAAATAAAAATCATACTGCTTCTTCTTGGCAAGTTTGCTGTTTTTCTTGTAGAAACTGATTGTGTATCATAAGGAGATGTTCCTCGTATCTTGAATTCATTCTCAACTGCTCTTAATATTAGTTTTATGCATGATTATTGGATTATAAATTCAGGAGCCACTAATCACACGAAAAATCAACTTAAAAAATTACATGATTTTGAAACAATATCCACTCCTTCTCTTCTCAAATGTCTGTAGCAAATGGAAAGAATGCTTTAGTGTCTGGGAAAGAAAAAAAAATTGAAAACCATATTGACTCAGTAGTTTTTTATGTCTCCTCATTTCCTTTTCAACTTTTATCTATTAGAAGAATCACAAATTCTTTAAAGTGTCTCGCCATCTTTTCTCATCACAATTTCATTTTTCAGGATCTCACCACCAAAAAGACAATTAGTGAATGTTTCTTTTTGAATGGACTCTATTATCTATCCAAGGATCCCAAGATTCCCAAAGGTGTTGTCTTTTTTGTTTCCATATTTTTATAAAATAAAAACAAATGTGATCTCTACCATATGTCTATATTTACTAGGTTACCTTTTGTTTCTTCCATATCTAGGACTAATAATCCTTTTGAAATCGTCCATTCAGACGTCTAAGTCCTATTCTTGAGTCATTCGATAGATATAGGTATTTTGTAACCTTTGTGGATGATTTTACAAGGATCACTTGGTTGTATCTTCTGAAATTTAAACATGAAGTTGGAGATGTAATTAAAGATTTTTATAGACTTGTTATCAATCAATTTTCATCTCATATTCATATTTTAATATCCAATAATGGCGTTGAATATATGTTCCATATTATGTCACAATACTTGAGCACACACGACATTCTTCACCAAACAAGTTATGTTGGTACACCACAACAAAGTGGAATTGCCGAGAGAGAAAACCGTGACTTACTTGTGAAAACAAGAGCTCTCATGTTTCAAATGCATGTTCCTAAGAAATTTTGGTCTCAAGGTGTGCTCACTGTCATATATCTCATTAATAGACTGCCTAGTAGTGTGTTGGGATTCAAATCACCCTATGAAGTGTTGAAGTTTATCACACTTAATGAGTCTTCGGCTGCTCCTGCTTTGTTCACACTCAATCTTCTCATCGTGACAAACTTGATCCTAGAGCTGCTAACTGTGTGTTTTTGGATTATTCGTCTACTTAAAAGGGGTATCGATGTTACAATCCTACTACTTGAAAAATCATAGTATCAAGGGATGTGAGGTTTGATGAAACAACTCCTTATTTTACAAGAAAATTAGATAGTGATAGTTAGGGAGAGTTTTTTTTTCATGATTTGCTTCCTTTGGTGTTGAATGCATTAGCCATCTCCCTATTCAAGAAACACATGATGTGATAATTGATCGAGAAGCACAACTTGAGTCCTCAACCTCATCATTCAACTCATGAGTTACTGCCTACTCCTTAGGCTTTACTTCGAAGAAATCCTGCACGTGAACGTCATCCTCCATCAAGGTTTCCTCCATCAAGGTTACTTGACTATGTTACTTACACTGCCAAGTACCCCTTGAACAACTTAAACAATTCTAAAAAATCCTCACATTCTCATGCTACATTTCTTAGTAATCTTGATATTACTCATAAACCACAAAGTTTTCAAGAGGCAAACCTTCTTGAAATATGGAAGCAAGCCATGGATGCAAAACTTCATGCTCTTTATGACAATAAAACATAGACTGATGTCAAGCTTCCCAAAGGTAAGAAGGTAATGGACAACCATTGGGTGTATAAGACCAAGTTTAATTCAGATGGGATCGTTGAGAGACATAAGGCTCAATTAATGGCTCGTGACTTTACTCAAACATATGGAATAGATTACTAGAAAACCTTTGTTCCTGTTGCAAAAATGAAGACAGTGAGGTTGCCGTTATCTATTGCTATCAACCATGCATGGCCTCTATATCAAATGGATCTTAAAAATGCCTTTTTACATAGCGATCTCGAAGAGGAAGTTTACATAAAGCTACCTTTAGGTCATCTCTAATCTAATAATCCTGACAAGGTGTGCAAGTTTCATAAATCCATTACGGGTTAAAGATAAGGGTAGGCAAAAACCTGATAACCTGACCAGATCCAAACTGACTTGGATCGGCTCGAGTTGTTTTTTGGGAAAATTTGGGTCAATTTTGCCCAACCCGAAACCAAATAAGCTAATTTTTTTAAAAATAATCTTTACTCAGGCCCGATATCAAAAACTCGAACCGATCCAAATTTGTTCGGGTTGATTTTGTGCTCGATTTTTCAAATTTGGTCAGTTTTCAGTCTAGCTTTTGTCAAACTGAATTTACTCAAATCGAGTTTGGGTTGTGTCAAAACCCGACCCTTGCCCACTCATAGTTAAGGCAATCTTTCCACGCATGGTATGCCAAAACTTAGTTTAGTCCTTGAGATAGTTGGTTTTCACAGAAGCAATGCTGATTCTTCACTTTTCGTTCGAATTGGTTGAGCAGATAATCTTGTGGTCCTTATCTATGTTGATGATTTAATAGTGACGGGTGATAATGTTGAAGAAATGAATTTTCTCAAACAAGCTCTTCAGATTAGATTTTCTCTCAAAGATTTGGGCATTCTCAAATATTTTGTTGATATAGAAATGGCCACATCTCACAAAGGTCTCTTTCTAAACCAACGAAAATATGTCTTTGATCTTCTACAAGATAGTGATATAATGAATTGTAAACTGGCCCAAACTCCTCGTGACAGTAAGCTCCAACTAAATGTACAAAGTGAGCCTATCACGAATTTGTGATTATCAAGAATTAGTTGGGAAGCTCATTTATCTTACAATTACACGTCTCGACATCTCTTATGCCGTAGCATTGTTAGTCAATTCATGCATGCTCCCACCATTGCTCACTTGAAAATGTTTAAACGCATCCTTCGCTATCTCAAAGATCTGTTGGTCAAGATATTCTGAGGGAAAACAATGGTAACACTCAAATCATGGGTTACACAGATGCTAATTGGGCCGGCAACTCACTTGACCATAAGTCCACCACTAATTTTTGCACATTTGTTGGCAGCAATTTGGTTATCTAGAAAAGCAAAAAACAATATGTCATAGCTCGATCTAGTGCAGAGGCTGAGTATCGAGCAATGGCCTCAGGTGCGTGTGAACTTATTTGGCCAAAAGGTCTTCTTTCAGATTTAGGATTTTCGAGCAGTCATCCAATGTCTCTTTTCTATGATAATCATGCTACCATGCACATTGCTTTCAACCCAAATTTTCATGAGCGAACAAAACATATTGAAGTTGATCCAAGGTCATTGACACTCATTATACTCGAAGTCATGATTAGTTGGCTGTTATATTTACTAAATCTCTTTCCATTGTCGAGTTTCAACGTATCTTGTTCAACCTTAATCTTCACCTTTTATATGACATGGCACATAGCTATTATACAGCAGCAAAGTAGGCTAGGATAGCAGAGTAGCTGTGTTTTTTCTCCCAAATTAAGGGAAAGTCTTTATTGTTATCACCAATAGTTTAGGAGTCTGCTATAATTTAAATACAAAAATAATATACACAAATCACATTTTCTTCATTTGCCAACATGGTTAAGATAGAAAATCACTTGCGCTCAACCTTAATCTTCACCTTTTATGTGACAAGTTTACAAACTTTTGTTTGTTTAACGTTAGTGCATTCAAGGTGACATCATTCAATATAATCAACCTGAAAGCAATTCGCACATTAATTATGAGAAATAATTTACATTATTGATCAAATTGAGTAATTAATAATAAAACATATAATCATGTCATAGTTTTCTTGTTCCTTGGTTTTTCTTAGGTATACTTGTAATAGTTCAATCATCAATCATAATTGAAACCTGCAAAAATTAGGTCAAATCCTTGTTCTACCAGCTGAGTTATCAACTACAACCTACAAAGTTTTTCCTTCTTATATGTCATAGATGTACATTCTTTATTAAAGACGCAATGTACGATGTTCGATTCAATTAAGAATATTATCATACGTGTTGTACAAAAATCAAAGTTTTGACAACTCGAAAAAAAAAAAGTCAAAAATTATATTAATTTAAAATAGCTTACTCATAATAAACAAATTTATCCTAATGCAAGATAAAATTTGAATTTTTTTGGTAATATAAGAAACCATCCCTTTGTCCTTTAAAATTTAGAAATTTGTCCCAAATCAAAAGGACTCGGGATGAGTTTTCCTCAAACTAGTAGTCATTCGTCCGTTCGACTCCGTTTTGACAAAAAATAGACTGTTGAACGAAAATTGAACTATATTCATTTCGAGAATAAGATTATCACTAAAAGGGTAGGGTTGCAAATTCAATTTTTTTTTTTTTTCTATTTTTCGAAAGAGTAGGGCCTTTACAGAAAGCTCCCTTGCAACAAATATTTTATCTAAAATGAAGATAATGTTGTCATTTTTGTTTAGGAACTATACATTGCTGAAATTTTATTGATACCTGAAAGAGCCAAAGAAGATCCACATCAAGTATTCAAGAAATCATGAAAGAAGAATTATAAATATAGGTCAAGTTTCAGAAAACAATAGATTATATTTGGTAAAGCTTTTTGTAGATTATAATCCGTAGGTTTTACGAAATGTGTAAATAAAAAATAGATAAAAATTGTGTGTCCTATAAAATGTATAGATAAAAATAATATTTAACTAGCAACATTTATTTTCTCATACAAATATATAATTAATTAATTAATCATCATAAAAACAATTAAGTTATTCCGATTCCTAGGTAAAAGCTGTCATTTATTAAACTAATCAATTAAAAAACTTAAATTAGGTCAAACCCTACCTATAATTAAATACAGTTACTGTATGTTGGTATCTCATAGGCCTCAGAATAGGCTTTATACCTATTGTAAATATTAATTTATATTAATTTATATATTTTCGTGTGCACGTGGGTTTGTACAATGTTGATAGGTGTAAATTAAAATCAAATTAATTATATTATCATATCGTTTGTACGATGTTGATTGGTGTAAATTATAATCAAATTAATTATATTATCATATTGATATTGGATATGAAAAACTATACGAGATTAGAATATTAATATACCAGTTAAGTATGATCTAGTGACGAAAATAGTAGAGATTTTTCTTATTTATGAAGTATAAGCTCTAGTGATAATAATAAATAATTTCTTATTTGCATCGTTTTGCAAGTATGAGCTCTGGTGACATTTATAATAGAGAATTTATTATTGAATTTTTATGTCCTTCTAACTCATCTACGTCTGATATGACTATTGATGGCACTTCATTGCCCTTGACAAGAGATGGTACTGTTAATACACATAATTTATCACTTTTAAATGTCTATTGTGTTCCAACATTTATTTTGCATCTTATTTCTATTGATCAGTTGTTTGACTCTAGATACTTAGTTAAATTTTCTTCTATTGCTTGTCATATACATAATCATCAATCTCAGAAGCTGATCGAGATAGACCATCTAAAATGAGGGTTATATATTTTGGACAATCTGAGAACACACGCATGATGTAGCCTCTAGTGTTGATTTGTCATCATTCTCTTTGAATTCTTCTTCTTCTAGTTTTTATTTGTGGCATTCTTGTCTTGGACATGTTTCTGCTAGTCGTTCAAATTTTTTAGTTTCTAAAGGTCAATTGGGAGATTTGAACTCATGATATTTTTTATTGTAGTGGTTGCAAATTTGCTAAATTTTTCATTTTACCTTTTACTCGAAGTGTTTCTCATTCTGTTGCATCATTTGACTTGTTCATTCTGATGTGTGGACCTGTCCCTATTGCTACAAAAGGAGAGTCTCGATATTATATCTCTTTTATTGATGATTATAGTTGTTATTATTAGATTTATCTTATGAAACAACGTTATGGTTTTCTTTCTATTTATCTTTGTTTTAGAGCACTTGTTAAAACTTAATATTCTGCTGTGATTAAGTGCTTTAGATGTGACTTGGGTGGAGAGAGTACTATACATCTACTGATTTTTCTACATTGTTTGCTTCTGATAGCACAATTCATCAATTTCATGTACTGAAACCCCACAATAAAATAGTATTGTTGAACGAAAGCATAGGCACTTTATTGAAACTGTCCGTTCTCTTTCTCTTATCTGTCAAAGTTCTTAGTGAATTTTGAGAAGAAGCAGTTCTAACTACTATTTACATAATTAATAAGACTCCGTCTTTTTACACTTCGGATTTGTCACCCTTTGAAACGTTGTTTGGGCATCCTTGTGATTATTGTTTTCTAAGAGTTTTTAAGTGCACTTGTTTTGTCATTCGTCCTAAAGTAAAATGTAGTAAGTTAACTTCACGTTTTCCTATTGGTGTCCTTTTGGGATACGGAGAATGACATAAGGGTTATGACTGTTTTAATTCTATTAATAAAAAATTATATATTTTTCGTCATTTTGTGTTTCTTGAGCAAATTATATTCTTTTTAATTTTTGAAAATACTCATGACGTGACTAAGACTAATCTCATCCGTATTGATAATTTTTTGATAATACCGATAGCCTACCTTCTCATATCCATCTTGTTGTCGATCATTTATACACTACATGTACACATGCACCAACTCATAATGTCTCAACTCCTCCTATGGCCTCCCAAACACCATCTGAGATTGTTGATCATCCTCATTCTCCTCGATATCCTCCACATATTCGTAAGTCTACTCAGTTGCCCAAATTTGCTTATTCTTGTTATTCGAAATCTTTCTATTGTTTTTTAACGTCTATTCACAAACTTTTGGGACCCCCTTCCTATAAAGAAGCTATTATAGATTCTCTTTGGTAACAACTATGGCTGATAAACTCTCTACTCTACATAAGACAGTCACTTGTGATTTTGTTTAATTACCTCCGGATAAACATGCTATTGGTTATCGTTGGGTCTATAAGATCAAAAACAAATCCGATGGTTCGATTGAGCACTACAAGGCTAGATTAATTGCTAAGGAGTTTACTCAGTAGTATGGTCTGGATTATAAAGAGACATTTTCTCCTGTGGCAAAGTACACTTATTGCAGTTACATCTGTTCGCCGTTGGAATCTCTCTCAGTTAGGTGTTAAAAATACATCCTTGAATGGAACTCTGCAAGAGGATGTCTATATGGTTCTTTCTCTTGGTGTTTCTCATCATTCTGGATATGTCTGCAAACTCAATAAGGCATTTTATGGTCTCAAACAAGCACCTCACATCTCGTTTGAGCGATTTTCTACCGTTGTTTCCTCTCTTGTATTTACACCCAACCATCATGATTCTGCATTATTCATTAGATGCACTTCGGCTGGTCATATCCTACTGTTATATGTTGATGACATGATTATCACTAGTGATGATGCTGATGAGATTGTTGCCTTAAAATCTGACGTGGCTCGTCGTTTTGAAACGAAGGACTTAGGTCCATTATCTTATTTTTTGGGAATCGAAGTTGCCTCTTCTCTTATAAGTTATCTTCTCTCAGTATAAGTATGTTACTGATGTCATTGAGCATGTTTGTCTCACTAATACTAAAACTGTTGATACTCTTCTGGAAGCTAATGCTTAATAATCACCTTCTGACGATATTCATTTGACTGACCTTACTTTGTATCGAACTATTGTTGGAAGTCTCGTTTATCTCACCATCACCCGTCTCGATATTAATTATGTTGTTCACATTGTTAGTCAGTTCGTGTCCGCTCCAACTACAGTTCACTAGGAGCTTTTGTTCGTATTTTGCGCTATCTTTGTGGTACTTGCTTTCAGAGTCTTTTGTTCTCATCAACCTCTTCCTTAGAGCTCTACACATACTCTGATGCTAATTGGGACAATAACCCCACTAATCGTAAGTTCACTATTGGCTTTTGTTTATTTTTGGGTGATTCTTTATCTCTTGGAAGAGTAAGAAGCACTTTTTTGTTCTTCTACTGAATCAAAGTATTGTGCTATGGCGTCCACTACCACTAAGATTGTGTGGTTGAGTTGGTTACTTGCCGACATGGGTGTTTTTCATTCCTCTTCAACCCTCACAAATCTATGTTCCATAAGCGCATGAAGCATATTGAGATTGATTATCATCTTATTTGACACCATCTTCAACATGTCACTATTTTCTTACCATTTGTTTCTTAATCATTGCAGTTTGCTGACTTTTTACGAAGTCACATCTGGTCCATCGTTTTTGTTTCTTGCTTAACAAACTCTCGTTACTCCTTGCTCTCGCATCATAAGTTTGAAAGGGGATGTTAGAATATTAATAATATTTAGAGTTATAATATCGTTTAGGATAGTTTAGTCACTTTTTGTTTGTTTTATTATAAATACTAAATGTAACCCTAACACTAATCAATTCAATTTTGTTCTATGATAATATTTTTGTTCTTTTCATCTCTCTTTGTTCGTCTCTTTTAGTTTAATATGCCATATTGAAATCTCTAACAAAATTTAGTGGAATAAGGTTTAGTAAATGTGTCGTTTTTGTATTTGATACGAAGACAAAAAGAAGAAAGTCATAAATGTTGTCCGTCCAAATATTTTAGTCGTTAATTATCAGACAATACTCCAAAACGATTGAGATCGACCCCACCACATGGAAAAAATAAAATAAAATAATGCTAAAGGTTTAATCATAACCATCGCCATAAATGTCGTTATAGAGGAGAGTATACATTATGTTTAAGTGGTCCTAGCATGAAATGAAAAGCAAGAACCAAAATATATGTATCAAAGAAAATAAAATATATTATGGACCACTTATTATTCCTTTAATGCCTCTAATTTATAGTTACAGCAAATATTATTATATTATTTTCACAACTTATTGCTAATGCCCATGTGAAAATGAGTAAATGGAAAAAAATGTCTTCATTATTCCATACTTTAATTATACTAATGGAGGAATTATTGGTCCATATTTATTTTATTTTCTTTGAGATAGACGTTGTGAATTGGTTCTCCTTTTCATGCAAGGACCACATATAAACAAACTCAATATTACTCTCTCGTCTCTCTATACCGAACATCATGTATGACATGTATATGAATGTTAATCTTGTCTCATAACAACTAACGTGTTCGACTTATAAATATTTATTGAGATTTTTTTTTAATTAATGTTGAGGAATAATTACCCACCTTACAAAACGTTATGAGATAAACCGTTTAATAATATTTAATTAATTAATCATTTTTTAATTATCTCAACATGTGTTCCTTATTTTAAGGATATAATAAATGCAACATGCCTGAATCAAGGGATAAAGTTGTCTTCTTTAGTAAAGAAATTCAGTACACAATCAAATTTGTATATCCTTTTTCACAAAAATGGAAGAGAATCTCCTACGAAGATTGTAATTTGGAAACTCTTATCATTATTTTTATCAAAACCCTAGTCACTAAGGTTTTTTTTTCTAAAATCTTTAAACCCTAATTTTTATCAGAAATTTTATTATTTTCAAATCCTTTACCGCTTCTGAAAAATCCGTTGTTGATGAAATTTTAGAGTTTGATTTTGCATTGCTGCAAATAGTAATTTTCACACATTGTTTGGAGATGGTGAACAATAATTGTTGTTTTAGAGTTGATGAATGTACATAATGTATGATGGTTAATGGTTGTTACTGCACATCATGGTTATTAGAGATTATGTGAAGAATGATACAGAATGCATAATTGTATTGTTACTTATAAGTATCATGGTGCATTGAGTATTTTTTCACCATCTCATGGCGTGTCTTTCATATTTTATTATGCACGAATGGAACTATCATAATCACATTTGAAGTTGGAAAAATGGAAAATCGATGATTGAAGTTTTGTTTCGTTATTTTTCCTCGGTCGAGAATTCTTTTTGGAAGGTCGCCTGCTTGTCTCGGAAACTTGCCAAAATTTTGTTGTGTACAGAAATTACCAATTGTTATCATGAATTGAAGAATAGTTTTTGAATTTGAGAGGATTTCTTTAGATTAGATTGTGTAACAAAAAATGGTTTGAATGGAAACCTTCCATAAAATTAATGTTCTAAAAAGCGTAAAGTGTGGCTAGGAGTCGAGGCCGAGGTTCAAGTTTTTCGGGCCTAGGCGAGGTCTAAGTGAAAGTGAGAACAGAGAAAAGCGATGGCGATGCTTGAAACGTCGCTAAGCGTGGAGGCCAAACTTCACACCTCTGTGAAGCCTAAACAAAGCTTATGTAGGCTTTTTAGAATAGTGCATAAAACATATTATCTAAATTCAGTGCATTTTTCAATTAGTATAATCATTGATATGTAGTACATAGTATTTTTCAATTCATATTTACAATTTAGGACATGTTCGGTTTCCATTTTTTCCAAAAAAGTTTGAAGAGTCAAAAAAAAGTAGACAAACGAAAGGATTTTTTGAGAAAAATGGGAACCGAACCTATAGTGTGTGTGTGTGTGTGTGTGTGTGTGTGTGTGTGTGTATATATATGTGTAATGTTTGTGTGTGTGTGTGTGTATATATGTGTAAATTCCCTATTTTTATCTATTTTTCCTAAGGATGGAAATCGGACTGAGCCACCCGTAGGCCTGGTGGCTTGGCCCATGATGGGAGATGGCTCGTCGAAGAGACGAGCTCGGGCTGGGCCAAGCCAAATAATTTTTCAAGGGCCGAATTGGACTTAGCCATTGAAAAAAAGGGGCCGGCCCATCCCTTGGCCCGTGGATATCTTTGTAAGAATTACAAACGATCATAGCTACTACAACAACTAAGTAGACTACTAAACAAGAATCCGCAAAACAAAAAGTTCGGTGCTAAGTCATTTTAAATTAGTACAAAACAATGCAACCGTAGATAGACAACCAATTTTCAAGGTAATGTGTAAATATTGTAAATAAAAATTTGCATGGCAAAAAAGTGGTGGTATGAGCCATCTAATCCGACATTTTCTTAAGTGTATGCAAAAGCAAGGGTAGTTGATACCAATCAAGCTGAACTTCAGTTCGGATCTCTCGGTGGATCATCTAGTTCTAATTCGAATTTAACAACTAGGTGTATTCACAAAACTCTATATGCAGGGAAGATATGACACAGTTGATGGCCAATGGTAAGTTCTCGTTTAGTATAGTGAAAAATCCTTATTTCACCAAATTCGTACAAAGATATCTTCAACAAAGATATGTTCTATTTGCTAGAAACATTGTTTGTGCTGATAGTATTTCTTTATACAATGAAAAGAAAGAAAATATAATAAATAATTTAACTAAATATTATAGTATTGTATCATTCACTTTGGATTTATAAGTCTAGTATAAATCATAAATGATATATTGTTGCCACTTTACATTATATTAATAAACTAGGGTTAATTTCACCAACGGTCACTGAAGTTACATTCAAATTACAAAATGGTCACTGAAGTTCAAAAGTTTCAGTGGTAGTCATTAAAGTTAGAAATCCTTTCATTAATTGTCACTCTATTAAATTTATAATTTAAAATAGCAATGTGGCATGATGATGTGGTATTTATTTATTGTATAGTAGTCTATGTACTTTATATAATATTCACTTTAGTCTCTATGTTTCAATTAAGTCTTTCAAAATTGCATCTTAGGTCATTAATCTTTTACATCTTTACACTTTGGTCCCCAAATTTTTAATTATCTTTCAGTTAAGTCCTTCAAAATTGATCTTAGGTCTTTCAATTTTTTACATCTTTAAAGTTTGGTCTTCAAATTTATAATTATCTTTCAATTAAGTCCTCCAAAAATTACAACTTAGGTCCTTCAACTTTTTATATATTTACACTTTGGTCTCTAAATTTTTAATTATCTTTCAGTTAAATCCTCTAAAAATTTACATCTTAAGTCATTCAACTTTATACATCTTCAAACTTTGGTCCTCCAAATTCTTGATTTTAGTAGCCAAAATAAGTATAATTTTAGTGGTCAAAATAAGTGTACTTTTAATTAAATCATTGACTTTACACTCGAATTTTTACCTAAATGAACAAAATAATATTATAGGGTCTGACCACTAAAATGTCTACTTTCAGTGGTCAATTCTAAGTGATAAATGTGAATTTTACACTTATTTTGACCACTAAATAGTTTATTATTTATTATATTACTTTGTTTGTTTAGGTGAAAATTCAAGTGTAAAGTTAAGGATTTAATTGAAAGTATACTTATTTTGATCACTAAAATTGTACTTATTTTGGCCACTAAAATCAAAGATTTTGAGAACCAAAGTGTAAAGATATAAAAAGTTGAATGACCTAAGATACAATTTTTAGAAGACTTAACTTAAAGATAATTAAAAAATTTAGGACCAAAGTGTAAAAATGTAAAAGATTAAGGACCTAAGATGTAATTTTTGAAGGACTTAACTGAAAGATAATTAAAAATTTGGAGACCAAAGTGTAAAGATGTAAAATATTAAGGACCTAAGATGCAATTTTTGAAGAACTTAATTGAAATATAAAGACTAAAGTGAATATTATATAAAGTACATGGACTACCATACAATAAATAAATACCACATCATCATGCCAAATCACTATTTTAAATTAGAAATTTAATGGAGTGACTATTAGTAAAAGGATTTCTAACTTCAGTGACTACCACTGAAACTTTTGAACTTCAATAACCATTTTGTAATTTGAAGATAACTTCGAAGAATCATGCTGAAAAAACCCAATAAACTATGGATTATGCATAAAAGAATAATTTCTTTTAAAGTAATTGACTACCCTCATAATGTGATACAAATTTTTTCTTATTTGATGAATATTATTAGAGAATTTAACTGCACATCTAGAAATCGTAGTTTCACATTTGATAATGTTACGCCTAATAACATAGTAATTATTTAAATTAGTTCGAGAAATAAATTCGGATTTTGGTGATATTTTATTTCATGTTCGATGTGTATGTCATATTTTAATTTAATTGTCCAAGATGGTTTAAAGTATGTAGGCCACAATTAAAAAAAATTATGTACGCCCTAAATTATATTATTGCTTCACCTTCTCGAAAATAAATATTTGATGAGTTATGTGTAGAAAATTTTATTCCAACAAAATGTTTGTGTGCAGATAGGCAAT
Organism: Forsythia suspensa; assembly: GCA_023638005.1. Taxonomy (NCBI): domain Eukaryota; kingdom Viridiplantae; phylum Streptophyta; class Magnoliopsida; order Lamiales; family Oleaceae; genus Forsythia; species Forsythia suspensa. Next base: position 27,357,224 of record CM042666.1, on the reverse strand, counting down.
AGGTAAAAGTCTACTTATTTAATGCTCCAAGCATGAAAATATTATGAAAATTATATAACTGTCTATTATAATAGCCGACACTCACACAATCCAAAATATTATTTGCAAATATATGTTTAGGAAATCGCATTTCATGTGAGAAAATTTTAAAAAAATTTTCGACGCCACAAATTCATATGTTGGCATATATTACTTTACTAGTCCATTAGTTTAAAAGTATTTTTATTTTATTGCAAATAATTCAATAGTTATAAGACATTTACAACTTTTTTGGATATTGTAGTAGCAATGAAGATTAAGTTCAGAAAATATTGGGAACAATTACATATGTTGTTCCCGTTAGCGTTAACTATGGACTTTAGAGTAAATTTAGAAAGTACAAAACATACTATTTCGACAATTTCTAATAAGTTAAGTTATGAAATTCAATAACATATGGTAATTTAAAAAAATATTATGTGAAATGTACGACTTTTATGTGGCAAAATTGATAGGAATGTTAGAAGACCTCATATAGAAATTCATTCTTCATCATCAAATGACGATAACGATTATTAGAGTTTCCTTAGTTCTATTAGGAGAACTCAACAATCTAGTTCTTATACTTCGCTTTCCCGTGTCACGAATGTAGAAACAAGTAGTAAAGACGTACTTTTAGAGTTAGCTAGATATTTTAGTCATGACATGTTTAATATGTTAGATGAAGATAAGAAAATAATTTTGATATATTCAGGTAGTGGAAACAAAATGAGCATATACCCAATTTTTTCCAATATAGCACACGATCTACTAACATTTCCGGTATCAACTGTAGACGCGAAATGCTTAATACATGTGTCGAGGGAATCTAAATGATATAAGGCCAAGACTGAAACCAGACATATTAGAGAGTTTAACGTGTTAAAAATATTGAGGAATGTAGAACTTCGAATCCAAAATAATGTAGACATCATATTGGCCAATGAGATGGATACATTATACGTAAATATAGTTTGTGTAAATTTATTTAATTTTTCTTAATTTAACTGTTGAAATATAAATTTATCAAAAATTGTACATATAACAACTTAACAACTTGTTCGTGTACAATTTTAACTCCTACTACGCTAAAAGTAGTCGGTACTAATCCTAGAAAAAAGAAGAGAATTTTAAATGTCAATTTTATCATAACTTATTTGATTTTAAAATTTTAAACTCAAAACAAAAACCATTAAAAAATTAGTTTACGTGTGGCCCGCGAGCCACTGGTCAATTCAGGCTCGTGAATTTGTGACGAGCATAGCCATGACTTGGCCCGTCCGTTAGGCCAAGCTGGTCCTTCTTGGCATGGCCCAAACTGGCACAAATCGATCTATTGCCATCCCTAATTCTTCCTTAATCTTCGTATCAAATATAACAACATACCGACTCGGTCCATTGTCCTTCCTAGTTCTTCCTTAATCTTCATGTCAAACATAACGAGAAATTAAACAATTATAAAATATTTTTTCTCTGGGCAAGGCTCAAGCTTAAAGTCCAAAGATTTAAAGTCCTAAAGCCCGGATTTACTAGAGTCGCCATGTGGAATGCGATTTTCTTTGGATTCACTTATTCTGAGATGGTGACACGTGGATTGTCTGTGATCATTGGATTGAGGTTATCCGAAGAGATTCACCTTTATATCTTCTCCCCTACTCTGTGGATTGAGTCAGTTGAAACAACTGTCTCCAATAGTTTTTCACTCTAAAGCATTCTCTGATTTTGTTTAAAAATATGTTTAAAAATTGAAGTCGAAATCGAAGTCAAAATCGACAAATTTGGATAATTTTTTTTTTTTTTCAGTTTGGACAAAATTAAATTTCAAATAAATTTTTATTTGGATAATAATTTAAACAAAAAATGAGGATAAATATTATCGTCGAAAGGAGGAAGGAAAATTTTCTTTAGGATAATTATATTAACACAACACTTTTTTTTTTTAATTTTTTGGCACCACATTTTAATTACATTTAACATCATTAATCTATGAATATTATAGCACTCATGTCCCCAATTTTTTAATCACATTTTATCCTCAAATTTTCATTAAATATCATATATTGTGTCTGATAACAATTTCCGTCTAAAACATTTATTGAAAATTCGTAAAAAAATTTATTTATCTGTCACATTTAAAAAAAACAATAGATACAAAAGTACGATAAATATTTTTTACTCATTTCAAAGCACGTGAACAAAATATTTCGACAGAAACCATCATTAATGATTAAATGTGCTAATTAATAAAAGTTAAAAATAAGAATTCGATGACAAAAAGTTAAGAACATAATTATAACAATGAACAAAAATTGAGGATCTTAAATACAATTAAAATGTAGTGCGCTTACAACAAATTGTAGTGTGAATATAACCGCTCTTTTTTTTTATCCGGATAAAAGTTCTCTCAATTTTTTTGAAAGACGAATGTACCCTTTATAATATACAATAAATCAATTTTTAGACATCCATATCTTAAGATAATCGTCATCGTCCACCATACACCGCCATCCACCTCTCCCACAACCCCGCCACTCAATCCATTTTTTAATTTTATTTCTTACCACCAATATATAAATAAAAAAAGAGAAAAACGTGTGCAAAAATTAAAAATATCTCAATTATTTCAATAACCAATCATTTTATTATGACAATTTTATTACTGGCGGTGTGATAATAACATTAAAAATTAAGCCCTATTTTTAATAAATATTAGATTACTACTATATTCATTTTTTGACACTATATTCTATCATTACTATCACTACTAGTACTAGCTAACACGCAACAACTATATAAAATAAGTGACAACATTTTCATTGATATTATTTATGGAATCTACAATTGGATTGCCAATAGATTTTTTTTTTTTTTTAAATGCAAAAATTAAAACGAATTCTTCAACCAAACTCCATGTTAATCTTTGTCGCCTTTCTCCTTTTTTAATAAGTTTTATAGAGATTCTGTCAGTTACAACAAGATTTTCTTTAAATCAACACGTGATCTATCTCAATCATTTCAAGTCTTCATTCTCTTAATTTATTTTCAATTATTATATTTACTTGTTGATCTAGATCTTGGATATGCAGATTTATTGAATATTCATAAATAGCAGGGTACCTATTCTTGGACATTCAATCTATCAGGTGAAAACTACTTCTAAGAAAGAAGACAATATTAGAAGCGATTTGGATAGCATGAAGTAGTGTGGGAGACTCCTAGCCTTGAATCCTCTTGTCATCCAAATACCTAAAAAAACCATAAAAATCGAAGAAACTGCTATTTCTATTTCTATTTTTGTATGTTATTTATTTTAGTACGACTGCATATCTATTAATTTCTACTAGGTTGATTTTATAACATCATGTCTTTTAACAGCTAAATACTCAACTCCATGAGTCACAACCAGTACTAATAATAGTTCAAAAAGGTTGTTTTTAACCATTTAGCCATGCTATAGTGACTCTACGACTATAATTCAATATTCAATTAAAATGATGAAAATTAAATTCTCTAATGCTCATCTAAAGTTATGACTTACAATTCTGTCCTTTACATTTTCACTATCTAATATTATATATAATCCACGAATAAATTTCACTAATTAAGCAACCTTATTACTTTGTATATGTCTCGTAAATTCACTAATGTCTAAGGCCAAAAGTTAAAGATTCGTAGTAAAATCTTAATACGAATCTAAAAAAATCTCTAATTATGATCACTAGATCTCATACTTAGTTGGAATATCAATATTCTAATTATCACAATTAATTTGATTATAATTTACACCAATCAATGTACACACACGTGTGTGTGTGTATATATATATATATATATGTAATTTTTATTGTTTAATAATAATGTATTGTTTATTAGGCTGTCATGATGCAGGGGTGTTGTTAAAATTAGTTTAAGATAATCCAAAATTATTGGAAATAGAAAAAGCTTTGTTTAAGGTTGTCACGTGAATTAGTACTAATTATTAATTAAATGGTCACCTGGCCAATAATTGTATGGATTAATTGCCATAAATTTCCCCCTTGATCGCTAAAATAATTATATTATTGAAACCTGTAATAAGTAGGTCAAATCCTCGGATTCTTTTCAATCATCAATGTTATTCATTACAAGTTCTTTCCTTCTCGTACACTAACAAGTCATAATTAAAGAAAGACAAATTTTGAAAAATACCATAACAATTGACGAAAATAATCCTTAATTTTTGGCAAAATAGGAAACCCTACATTTGTTCCCCAAAGCGAAGAAATTTGTCCAAAATTACAACAATTTGGTGAGTTTTCAGTCATAAGCCTGTTTTGGCATGTAAATTGGGGAGGGTCGTTTGTACATTTCACTCACTTGGCAAAAACTATTGGAAAAAAAGTTCACTTTAAATATTTTTATTTGAAAAAAAAGTATACAAAATGTAAATACACCCAGGGGCGAAAGCCACGATTTTTTTAGAGAAGATTAGTACTAAAAAAAAAAAATTGCATTTCATAAAATTATTTTTTTTCTGGAGCAGGACGTCGGGCGGAATACTGTCCGATCCCACTCTCTATCTCTTGAATACACAGACTATATATTCCTTAATTACCCTTGAATACACTGACTATATATTCCTTAATTAAATAACAGTTACAGTAACCTAATTTGATGATTACTTTTGTGTGTTGGTATAACTGGACTGGTCCTCCTATATTTAAGTTTGAATACCGAAAGGTCTATAGGGCTGCATTTATAATACAAAAAACAGGCAATATCCTCAAGAAACCTTTAAAATATTACCATGAATGAGTTTCCATCACAACAAAACGATGATCTGGTGTTTCATGACCCTTCAGTTTCCCAAATAGACGTAGGAATCCTCGAAGATTTACCTGGGATGGGCAATTTTAATCTTACCATTCCTAAAAGTTCACAAAAGAGACAAAGAAAACCCTCTTCAGGTGATCAAGAAAAGGAGATGGATGAAAAAAAGAGCAGGAAACTTCTGCATAGAGATTTCGAAAGGCAGAGAAGGCAAGAAATGAAAAGGCTTTATGCTTCGCTTCGATCACTTCTTCCCCTTGAATATATCAAGGTGAATATATCATTGTTGGGTAGACAGTAGTTACAGCTTCTTTTTATTTTTTAATATGGTAGATATCTATCCAATCCTCTCTATCAAACATGTTCATGGCGTTGTAGGGGAAGCGTGCGGTATCTGATCACATGCACGAGGCTGTGAATTACATAAAAGATATGCAGAAGAATATCAGAGAACTGAGCTTGAGAAGAGATGAGCTGAAGAAAATGTATACTTCAGGCTCCATTGGTGCTGAAGATGGAAGCTCATATAGTCATTACTTGCCTAATAATGTGACTCTGAGCCTCTGCCAAGACGGGGTGGAGATTTTGATAAACAGCAGTTCTAGAGGGGGAGTGTTTCCTCTGTCAAGAGTGCTTGTGGAATTGGCTGGGAGAAGTCTCAATGTGGTAAGCTGTGTTTCTACAAGAACAAATGATCAAAGGTTCCTCCACAGAATTCAGTTTGAGGTACAACATTTGGTTTAATTTTGGGTTAGGTGAAATCTCAAATTGTGCAACAAACAAGCTGAGATGTTATTATTTTCTTCTTTACATTCTTTATGATCGAATGACACACTTATATTGATTGATTCTTGATTCATTCTGAATATGATTACATGTTATAGGGATTTCTTCGTTATCATTGACCTGTTTATATCCTTCTTGCAGGCTATGGTCGGCGATATCACGTATGTTGATCTAGCCGCCCTGAAACATAGACTGATTAATTTGATTAACCTTCCATATAGTGAAACTCGCTAAACTTGTAGAAATTTGGAAACTATTTGTTCAAGCTTCTTGTTCGATTTCACTTTCTGTATTGATGTAAATGGACTTTAACTGGAGATTGGCACGTGGATCTAGACACGTTGACAAGAGGATCGAGGCTTGGACAGATGTGGGACATATTTCCATTAGTTTATTTTTAATTAAATGTTGTTGTATTTTTATTAATTTTTTTAGTTATTTTAGTCAGTAGAACTTGTTAAGAATTTAGAAGAAATAAGGGACCTAGGATGCAAATATGATTATAATTCAATTAGGTTTGCTATATTCCTTGCTGCAATAGTATTTCTTTTTCGTTTTTGTTTATGCTTTGAATGATATAATAAAATATTTTCTCCTTAATTTTCCCTATTCACGGTATTCAAGTTTTGAATCAATGAGTTTTGGAGTGATATTTATCTTCCACATAAGTTCGGTATCAGAGCTCAGTCACCTTCATAATCGAGGAGATAGATTGTTGTTCATGAAACCCAGATAACGAAAATCATGGACGCGGTGAATTAACACAACTACGTCTACAAGTGATGGCGTTTGGATAGCTAATAGAAATGAAACAACCGTGTCGACAAACAGAAGTGTTAAAGAATCATATGGATGATTTTCTATCACGATGATCAAAGAGGTGCAAGGATTGACAAGTCGGGGATTAGGAGAACTTTTTGAAATTAAAATCAATTGATTGTATTTTTGTAATTTTAAAACATTTGATACATGACATAATTTCCACTTTTTAAAAAGTAATAATCCTTCACTTTCAAAACATTTAATTTTCCCCCATTTAATTTCGAGCGGCAATTGAATATTAATTAGGGTGAGGATTATGAATCGCTACCAATATTTGATATAGTAGCTGATTCGTAATGTTTCGCATAGAAGAGTTTTTTTTGTACTAATTACGGTGACACTATAATTTTTGATAAAGAATAATGTTATTTATAGTCACTCTACCATAGTTAGTCTATGTGACAATTATGTGGCATTAATTGATATATCATTTTGAATAAGGCCCAAAATTCTATATTTATAACGACATATTAATTAATGTCACATAATTGCTACATAGATTGACTACGATAGTCGTTGACTATGAATTTCATTAGTCTTTCTAATAAGGAAGTTGCAATGGATGAATTTTAAGATTTGGATGGTGGCGAAGTTGATTATAGGTCCAGTTGTTGATGAGGTTTATGCTAAAACAAGATTACTCTCTATTTTTGTTTTAATAAATCCTTTTGTTTTTGAATTTTTTTCTTTCTTTTTATAAAATTTTAAATGAAAATATTAGAATGAAAATTTTGCCCCCTAAAATTGTTGGGCTTGTGAGCTCGTTTGATTATATGGATAAAGGTTAAAAATAATGAATAAATTTTATCTTATTTTGTTTGGGCAAAAATGATATTCAAATAAATTTTTATCCGGATAACAATTTAAGCAAAAAATAAAAATAAATTTTGTCTTCAGAAAGATGAGGACAATTTATTATCCTTATAATAATTCACTCATTTTTTTAAAAAACTAATGTACCTTTTATAATATTAAAAAAAAAAAAAAATTTAAACATCCATAACTTAAGATAATTGATGTCACTCGCCCACCGCCTAAGGATGACAAAATACTCTGAACATACCCAATTAGTAATCGGGGTAGGGACGGAGATCATGGTCCCTGCTCCAAATTCCTTGAAATCCATCTCGAATTTTTTTTTATTTATTTTATATTTATATTTTAAAATTTAAATCATATTTAAAAAATAAAAATTAATTGATTAATGAAACGACATTAAAGGGAGATTTTTTAATTCCCACGACACATTCCAAAAATTCTCGATGGGACAGAGATGGTAATAGCCACCCTGGCCCGTAATTATCCCTACCTCTGCCGCCCTCGCCATCACTCTTTGTTGCTCTACCAATTTTTTTCTCTTTTAGTTTTTTTATTTATTTTTTAATTAAAAATAATGGTATAATTGTCTTTATTTAATCTAAAATTGACTTTTTAAAAGTGAATTTTTTCATTTTTATACTTAGCTAAACTAAACAAGAAAATAATAAACATGTTATTTCGATAACTCTTATCCATATAATTTTTATCATAGCTTTATCCACAAAACAAACGTTCCTATAAGTCAAATGGGTTAAAAAATGCTAAAATGGATGGAATTCATCTATTTGGAAGAATGCAGCTTATTTTTTAAAAGATGGGGATTCAATAGCCAAGAAAAAAAAATTCAGAGCGAAAGTGCAAATTAAACAAATGTTGGAAACCTTTAGTATAATTTACCCTTATTTATTTTAGGGTAGATTACACTATAAGTCTCTAACTTTTTTACTTTATCACAATTTCATCTACATTTAATTTCAATAGAACACATCATCTCAATTTTTTAGTAATTGAAGCAAATAGTCCCCATTGACAAAATTTATAAAAAAAAAATCATGTAGTAAAGTTAAACTACATTCCTATCCTTAATTTTAAATATACAAAAAAGAAATCTAAAAAAAGAAAAAAGAAAAAGAAGAGAAAAAGAGAAGATATAAAATAAGAAAGAGTATTCTTCTCCGCCCACTCAAATCCCATAACCCACCTACCACTTTTTAGTCTTTTGTGTGAATTTCCAACTAACCAGATCAAAACGGACAATTAGCACATTTCATCCTTATCGTTTGTTCTTATTGTGCAAAGCGTCCATATCCATTAACAGTTACTATTAAAATTATCAAAATGGTTAATTAGTGCAAATAAATTTAAACAATAGGGATGATTTGCACAAAAAAAGTAAACGATGGGGACGTTTTGTGCACACAAACGTTTAAATTCAGATTTTGAGTTTTTTTTTTCTTCCAGCAATTATAAAATTCCACACAAACAGATAAAATCACATATATTATAATATTACACTTAAACATAGTGAAAAAAACTCATAGACATTACAAAATTTGATACATCCAAACAAATGTATGCCCTCATACAAGAATTTGACACATCCAATACTAGAATTTAAGTTGGCCTTTGATTTCATATTCCTTGATTACTTCTACTTGTTTATATTAATAAATAAATAAATTCTCATGATCTAGCAGAGAACAAAATTTCAATCTCTTCCCGATGAAGAATACAAAATGGCTTATTTTTGTTCCAACCACCAATGAAGGTAAAAATTCAACATCACCAAAGCACTCAATAACGTGAAGTGAGTGCTTGCAACATCCAAACAAAGGGGGCCAATTCAACATAAGAATACTGAAAATTCAAACGACAGACCATAAGAGGTAGGTGAGTTTTGGGGCCTCCGATGAGTAGGGGAGGGATGGGTGAAGAAGAATTATTATTATTATTATTATTATTATTTTTCTGTCGTTTTGTTTTGTCTTTTTGAATTTGTTTTTTCTATATATTTAAAGATAGGGCAAGAATATCTTTTACACCACTTTAACATAAGACAGACTTTTAAACGATAACTATTTTCGTTAATTATTGAAAAGTTATGAATGATACGTGCTATTAAAATTAAATGAGAATAAAACTATAAAATAATAAAAATGCTGAGGACATACAGTGTAATTATTCACCCATTGTTTTATCTAACTCATCTTATAAACATTTTATTTTATCTTTAATAACCATAAATCATAACAAATATTTGTGCATGTTTGGTGGTGCTATAATTAATTTTAATTATTATAAATTGTTAGTGAAATATGCAGATAAAAAGTAAGTCGTAAGTTGTGGGTCTTATAAAATATGTGAATAAAAAATATATTTGATTAATTGAAATTATAATTTAAGCAATCTCAAATATTTGCTAAAGCGACAAAAAAAAAAATTTATCCATTATTATACTAATTAAATCTCACACTTTGGTAAATTAATATTATAATAATAATCATTCTCTCTCTCACACGCACACATGCACATCTACAATAATATATTGTTCCTGGATACGTAAGCTGTCGTGAGGACTGAGGCCTTTAAGATTTAAGATTTCTCTAATGCAGATGCAGTAATGGTGTTAATAATTATTTAATACGACAAAATTATCGGAAATAATTAAGCACCTAATTTTCAATTAAAAGAAAAAAAAAAGAAAAGAAAAGAACTTTACAAACATTGTTTGGGATTGAAAATGACCGTGCAATTAATGTAGTACATTAGTTAAGAAGATGTTAAACCTGATTAATGTGCTTAATCTTTCACGTATCAATGAAATCAACTTGAAAGCTATTTTGTACATTAATTATGAAAAACATCTAGTCAAATTTATTTACTATATCCCAAATTAATAGTCATGCCATTCTTTTTCCTTGGTTTTTCTATCACGTGACATCTATAGGTATAGTGACAATGTTCAATCATAAAGCTGCCGACAAATGATTATGTCTTCAAGTTAGTTTATACAATGAATCATATGAACAATGAATCATATGATAAGAATAGGCTTATTTGCACAAATGATTCCTGACTTTTACATTTACTGTAGGTTGAGGACCTATTTTTTTTTTTTTTGACAGTTTAACCCATATTTCAAATATTTTTGATTTCAATGGTCCTTTTCATGAATTTCCATCCAAATCACCGTGAAATTTGACGGTAGAAATTTTTTTATTTAAAAAAGTCTTATTTGCACAAATGGTCCCTGACTTTTGTAAAGAAAAATTTGCAGCAAAAGTCTCTAATCTTTGAAAAAGTGTTAAAAAGTCTCATAACCTTTTAATCCTAACACATATGACCCCAAATTTTTTTGACAATTTTACCTCTAACTTAAATGAATTAAAAATAACCCATAAATCTTTTCAAAAATATAAATAAGTCCTAAATCTTTTTATTATTTACAGATTTACACTTAAAATAATAAAAAGTGTGTCATCAAGTCTCAAAATTTTTAATTTTGTTCACCAAAATGACATTTAAAATGTGTTTGATTAAAATCAGATTTTTTTAGTAAAAGTTGTTGAAATGTGTGGTTGAAAAGTTGTGGAACCATAAAATGTGTAGTTAAAATTAATTGTTGACTTTGACTTTAACTTTTTAACAAAATCAAAATTGAAAACAAACGGGCTCTTAGAGTCTCTACAGATTTTGTCCAGTGGTTCATTAATTAATAAAAAAAATTATATCCATGATCAAAATTTGACCAATTTAAAATTTTAATTTATTTTTTATACCAATTTTAAAAAAGATGGAAGTGGGTTGAAGATTGTGAAGAATTTTTTAAAATTATTATTTAGTAATTGGTAGAGCTGGCAAATGGGCTAGATGGATTGGCCCAACCAGAAATTAGACCGGCCACATAAATTTTTAATTTTTTATTTTACAAAATTATAAGTAATTATTTTAAAAAATAAGTTAAAAATATAAGTTAAATTGGCCCATTGGCCCCTGTGGCCCAAAATCGGGCTAGGTTGGCCCAAGAAATACCAAATTCCCATGTAAAATTGGGTCAGGATTAGTCCAGTCCAATCTTTTATGTTGCCTGCCTAATTTCGTGTTTTGGCCACCATCTAAGCCCATTTGCCACTCTACCAATTACTAAATAATAATTTTAAAAAAAATTCTTCACAATCTTCAGCCCACCACCACCTTTTTTTAAAATTGGTATGAAAAATAAATTAAAATTTTAAATTGGTTAAATTTTGATCATGGGTATAATTTTTATTAATTAATGGACCACCTGACAAAATCAGAGACTCTAAGAACCCGCTTGTTTTCAATTTTGATTTTACTAAAAGTTAAAGTCAAAGTCAACAATTAATTTTAATCACATATTTTATGGTCTCACAACTTTTTTAACCACATATTTCAACACTTTTACTAAAAATCTGATTTTAATCAAACACGCTTTTAAATGTCATTTTGGTGAACAAAATTAAAAATTTTGGGACTTGATGACACACTTTTATTATTTTTTAAGTATAAATCTGTAAAAATAAAAAATTTAGGACTTATTTGTATTTTTGAAAAGGTTTATGGGTTATTTTTAATTCATTTAAGTTAGGGGTAAAATTGTCAAAAAAAATTGGGGTCATATGTGTTAGAATTAAAAAGTTATGGGACTTTTCAACACTTTTTGAAAGATTAGGGACTTTTGCTGCAAATTTTCCTTTACAAAAGTTAGGGACCATTTGTGCAAATAAGACATTTTTAAATAAAAAAATTTCTACCTCACGGTGATTTGGATGGAAATTCATGAAAAGGACCGTTGACGCCAAAAACATTTGAAATAGGGGCTAAACTATCAAAAATAAAAAGATAGGTCTTCAACTGCAGTAAGTACAAAAGTCAGGGACCATTTATACAAATAAGCCGATAAGAATATAAAAATGATACATGTGTTTGCCATGTATCATGTGTTTAGTCACTCGAATGGAACATGTGTTTGCCATGAGTTTTGTCGCCGGTGAAAAACGAATAAAAATTTTAGAATATCGTCATATAAGAAAAGATAATTTCAGCAAAATTGTGGGATTGCAACCTTATATCTAATCAGTTACGAAATTTGTTCTATATTGTTGAAAAAGATTGATTTCTCCAGTATTAGGATATCTAATTTATCAAAAGGTCACACTAGAAGTAGGTACATGGCATTATTTTCTAAACAAGAAAAAAATTATTCACCAGCATTTACTTTTCATAGAAAAAGAAGAAGAAGCAAATTTAAGTGTCATCTTTGTAGTAAAAGTTGAAAAATGTCATTCGTGTTTGAGTATCTCATCTAAAAACATAATTTTTAAAATAGATATATTTATTTATTTAAAATTAATTTTTAACACATCCTTTCACGCACAAAACTTTTTCTTTTTAGAATGTCTAATTCATGCATAATATTCATAAAATGATATATTCGAATCAAAATATTTTTTGAAGTGGCAGTAGTTAAAAAATAAAGAAGAACGGGTTAATTTCAGAAGTTGTCACTAATGTTTGTTGAAAAATTTTAAATGGTCATTGAAATAAATTTCATACAATAATAGTCACTCAAGTTTCTAATGGTTATTCAACTGGAAACATTAATCTAAAATTCTACGCATTACTGTTAAATTTCAACATAAACACAAATGTCATTAAGTAGTACGTCACATGAAACAAAAATACCCCACATTCAAAAAGTTGTCAACAAAATACGAAGTTTCACCAACTAACTGCTTATTAAAGTCGAACATATGTGAAATGTGTTTGAAAATTATACATTTAACTGCAATCAATATGACTTTGCCTAACTAACATACTAGTTAATGCTGATTGTGTCCATGTTAGAGTTTAATAGTGACACATAGAGTTTTAGGTTAACTATTTCAGTCGAGTGACTATTAGTGTAATTATTAGACACTTAAGTGAGTATTATTGAAAAAAAAATTACTTCAACGACCATTTGAAATTTTTAATAAACTTCAAAGAACTTGCAAAAATTAACCCAAGAAGAAACACATATATCAACAAATCATTGATTCTTGCACATCCGCAATTTAGGCAAAAATTCGTCCATGCATGAATTTGAACAACAAACTCATTGCTTCAAAATTGAATGCCCCCAAATTGGACGGAATAAATTATTAAAACTCAAACTTCCATAATTTTATTAAATTAACAAACTAAGGCTCATTTGTGATTTATTTTAGAGCCTAAATTCTGATTGTTTGACAATCAAACAATTAAAAGTTGTTTTAAGTGTTTCGTAAATTTTTAAAAAGTGATTAAAAAAAATCTGTAATATCTGCTAGCAGATTTTAAGAAGCAGAAAAATAGTAGCTTCTCAAATTTTGCTTTTAACTTTTTTACTTATCTATTATTAACATACCAATTTTAACCATAATTAATTAAAGTAATTTTATGTCCTAAGTTTGTTAATATTATAATTATAATGCATCTCCATGAATAATTTAAATTAAATTTAAATTGATTTTTGTACCATATAACTATGCTTTTATTTTGTAATTTATATAAATTTTGAGATTTAATAGATGTTTATAATTTTTATTTTACAATATTTATGGTGAATGCATGATATTGAAAAAATATTTGATAATATTATATACGAGAATTTAGAAATCTAGACAGATGCAAGTGGTTATTTTTAAAAATATCAACTTTTAATAATACTTGCAAAAATAGAAACTTTTTGGCGCAAAAAGTCATATATACCGATTTGCCAAAAGACAATGAACCTGTAGGGATATAGTTCTAGTGTCATTAAAAAAATTGGTCAATTGTCAGTCTCCGACAGTTGACTAATTTTCCCCCTTTTCTTCTTCTTTTCCAGATAGTTAAACTTTCATTCGACAACTCATGCTGTCAAACGATAGTTTGAGAATGTCGAACGTTAGTTGCTCAATTACCCACTTCGTTTACTTTTCCAATTACCACATTCTTTTTCTTCAACTAAATATTAATCCATAAACTCATTCTCTTCTAACAATTTTTGAGCAATTATATTCAATATATTTTCAAATCTAAAAAAAATCAAACTATTTAGCACAAAATCTATACAATTTTTGTTCTTTTATAATCTAAATTAATCTATCAAAAAAGTAACTTATTTGGGGTAGGTTAGCTGGTGGCGAACAATAATGTGAAGGCGGTGGCACGAGGCTGTAGGTGGTAGAACAAGATTTAATTTTAGTAAAATGATCGATCTTATTTTGAATTAGATCTGAACTGCATACAGTGGGAGTTTAAATAATATTTTGAAGATATCTTTGTCCAATATGGCCATTTTCCAACTTATTTTTAAAAGTTGATATTTTTTAAAAGTTCCATCTGCAAACAAATATTTGCTATAATTTCGTCTATTATATATTGTTATAAAAGTAAAAATAAACTTTACAATACTACTATGATAATAATAATACAAAAAATATTATTATAATCAATATGTATTATTGTAATTTATACAATCACAAAAATAAATTATATATATTCACCAAATGCTCAAATACTGATTTTGAAATGGATAATTATATTCACACTACAATTTTTATTATCTACACTACGTTTTAATCGTAATGAAGGTCCTCAACCTTTGACATTTTGGTACTATTTCTTTAACTTTTTTCATGGCATTTTTTTCATTAACTTTCACCTCGTCTCTGAAGACGATTTTTGTCCAAATATTCTGCTAATGTGCATTGAAATGAGAAAAAAATATTTTATCAAACTTTTGTATTTGTTATTTATTTTGCTTATTTACAAATACGAGATGCTGGCAAATTTTTTACGCCTTTCAAATTAACTTTTTAGACAGAAATTATTATCAAATACAAATATAAGACGTGCAAATTAATAAGCTGATGATAAGAATGTGATAAAAAAAGGTTAAGAACATAAAAAAAAAAAAGGAGCAATAGTTTGAAATTTTTAGTACAATTAAAATGTAGTATGGTTAGTAAATAATGAAACATTAATATAATTACCTTTTTGAAATATACATCAATTTTAAAACAATAATTTACAAAACACGTATCTAATTTTTCTTAGAATTCGTTCTTTCTGCATCACAGTAAAAATCTATTTTTCTCTTGAAAGCACAATAATAACAAACCAAATCTAATAACTATAAACTCTAGTTCTACTTTTTGAAGTAGAAGGAAAGAAAACTCCAACTGATAATATAAATCAAATCATACTTTAGGATACTAACATAATCAAATAAACTCATAACCATTTAAAACATTCCAAAGTCCAATTAATTAAATAGAACCTAATTTGTACAATAAATGTATAAAATTATTAAAAGGAAAATATGCTCAATTAGTCGAACCGATTGCGCCATTTTGCCTTTTCTGATACCACATTGAAATATTTTATAAAAATTTAAATAATATTATAAACTAGAGAGTATAGTATATTCCAAAGTCCAATTAATTAAATAGAACCTAATTTGTACAATAAATGTATAAAATTATTAAAAGGAAAATATGCTCAGTTAGTCTAACCGATTGCGCCATTTTGCCTTTTTTGATACCACATTGAAATATTTTATAAAAATTTAAATAATATTATAAACTAGATAGTATAGTATATGAGAATAGAGAAAAACTGTGTCTTTCATTATAATGGGAGACCCACATATATAGAGTTTCAAAGAGTTGTATGGTAAGTAAGACATATCTAAATATGGTCATCAATATTATTTTCCATAATTTTACAACACTATTCTTTTGATGACCATTAGTACAATAACTGTCTCATTAAAAAAATATTTGACAAATGCCTAGTGGGACAAAATATCAAACGAAAAAAAGAGAGTACCGTTAATTGTTAATAATTGGAGTATTAAGAAAATGCTGCCTCATTAAAACCTTATCAGAAAAACTTAGTACCACAAAACCTGGACAAAGGAAAAAAATGTTTATCATTGAAAATCTTTGAGTCGACGCATCCCAATCTCATGTACCAATTTCTTGAATGTGGATGTTGGCAATGCTTTTGTAAATAAGTCAGCCACATTGTCACTTAAGCGAATTTATTGATCATCGTTGTCACCATTCTCCTTAAACTCATGTGTATAGAAGAATTTTGAAGAAATATAATTCGTCATGTCCCATTTGATGTAGTCTCCTTTGAGTTGTGCAATACAAACTTCATTGTCTTCATACAATATTGTTAGACTATTCTTTGTTGAAGTTAATCAGTATGGTGCTTTGATATGATGGGTCATATTCCTCAACCATGTACATTCTCGACTTGTAATAATTTCATAATGATTTGAAGATGTTGTTTCAAGGTTTGTTTCACAGATCTCCATGATATAGCTGTTCAACTATGTGTAAACACATATTCTGTTTGTGATTTAGCTTTATGTGAATCAGAGAAATAACCTGCATCTGCGTATCCTACTAAAGAAGATCCTAATTTTTGTATATAAAATAATTCAATATCAATAGTACATTTTAGATAACGAAGAATGTGTTTAACACCGTTCCAATGTCTTTGAGTGGGTGCAAAGCTAAATCTTGCAAAGAGATTTAAAAAAAAAAAAAAAAAACTATGTCCGATTGAGTGCAATTTGCAAGATATGTTGATGTACAATCGCCCTTGAGTATGGTGTTTCAGGTCCCCAAGAGTTTTTCCTTCATATTCAAGTCGGCGAAAAGGATCTTTTTTTCACATTAAGTGATCGAACGACCATAAGCGATCTATTAGGGTCCGCAGCTTTACTTAGCCCCTGACAGCAATTGTAGCCGCAGTTGCCTAACGTCGACTACACTTTGTAAATATTACTTTCAGTTGTCATTTCCGCTAGTTTGTAATAGTTTATTTTACGTTATGATTCTTCAACTTTTTGATGTCTACTCATGTAACTTAGGTTTTTGTTACTTAAGCTATTATAGGGGTAGTTGGTATTCGAAGTCTTATCAAGCTTACTAGTGTTCACCCCTGCACCATCATTTGTAATATACTGCTTTCGTCAATCAATGAACAAGCTATTTACAACTTATTCAAATATTTTGTTGTTAAGCTTTCTTTAATTTGTTGAATCGATCGAAAAAAGACGGAAGGTAGTCGAGAGAAGTTGACTACTGCCGCACGGTGCCCCTTTCTGTGCTAGAAATAAAGGCACCTCGTGAAAGTTGGTATCAGAGATGCGGCTCACGACCCACGAGAAGAAAGCGATGGATACGAATGCATCCCACATAACTGAGGCAGTGGATTACAAATAGAGTACTAAGCAAGCACTTGGATGAGCTCGATGGGCAAAGTACTAGGTTGCGTGTCGCTGTCGAGACCCTTGAGGAAAAGGTCGAGACAGCAGAAGCGAACATCTGTGAATTGAACATCCAGCTGGATGAGAGCCAAATGATGTGCGCAACGATGACTGATGCTATTGCACTCCTTTCTGATCTGCAGGAAGTAATAGAAGCCATGAGACTTCGGTTGCTAATACTTCAGCGTGTAGTTTGCAATGGGCAAGCCCCTGCACAAGAGTATACACCTAGGCTCAAAATTTCAGAACCATGCACCTATCGTGGGACGCGCGACGCAAAAGAAGTTGAGAACTTGTTGTTCGACATGGAACAATACTTTCTTGCTGCCAATATTAAAGACGAGGCAAGAAGAGTAACGACAACTACCATGTATTTGGGTGGAGATGAAAAACTTTGGTGGGGAACAAAATATGATGATATTCAGGACCAACATGGTCTAGATAGACATGTGGGATCTTCTTAAGGAAGCGATCAGAAGACATTTTTTTTCCAGAAAATGTGGAGTACTAGGCCCGACGGGCACTACGTGAACTAAAACATACTGATTCCATTTGGGACTGTGTGAAAACCTTTTCAGGGCATGTGCGGGACATTCGAGACATGTCTGAAAAGGAAAAGCTCTTTACTTTCATGGAAGGGCTGAAACCATGGGCAAGAACTGAACTCCAAAGATAGAAGGTGGCTGATATAAGCACGGCTGTGGGAGCTACTGAGTGCTTGATAGACTATCAATCAGAATCCAGAAAGGAGCGGTTGCAAATAAATAGCCAATCCCGAGGGAGAGGAAATAGATCCTTCAACCCCACATCAAACTCAAATAGATGAGAACACTACTATCATCATAAGGGAGGCCATCAGGACAGCTATCAGGGTAACCATCAGAGTAGTCATTGGAATAAAAGAATGGCGCTAGAAAGCAAATCAAGTACTACTCCTAGAAAGGACGGGTGCTTCTTATGCGGTGGGCCTAACCGAGTGAAGGATTGCCCACAGAAATAGTTTGTGAATGCATTGAGCCAACTAACAAGTGGATCATCAGGTTCGAAGCAACACGTCTCGCAGGCCAGTAGTCATTGCAAGGTCGATTCTAAAGAGATGAGGATGAGGATGTTGTTGGTGCATTCTCATATCGATGCAACACAATATCGCACCGAGTGATTGAAAATGGTGATGTATCTCAGAAAATGGTAGAAAAAGAAGTGCAGAAACCTCGTGTTTGTAAGGCTAAAGACTTGATGTACATTGAAGTGAAGATCAATGGAAAACCAATCAAGGTCATGGTAGATACTAGTGCTACTCACAACTACCTTGCAAGTCCCAAAGTAGAGCGCATCAGACTTGTGCTGGAGAAAGGTAGTGGGAAGGTCAAGACAATCAACTCAGTTGCTCAACCGATTGCTGGAGTAGCCAAGTCCGTGCTTATTAAAGTTAGTCCATTTGAAGGGATGACTAATTTATCTACTGTCCAGATGGATGTCTTCAAGCTTATTTTAGGATTGGAGTTTCTTCGGGATAAGAAGACAACAGTGTTACCGTTTTCTGATTCTTTGATGATGATGGGGAGCAAGTCCTGTGTCATCCCCATGCTAGTTAGAAAAATGGGTGAGAAGAGCATCTCAACCATGCAGTTTAGTAAGGGCTTCAAGCGGAATGGACCTTTATTTTTGTGTACACTTCGTCTGGAAGAGATTGAGGAAGCAACTGACCCTATCCCAAAACCTGTTAGAAGACTTCTACATGAATTTGAGGATGTAATGCCAGAGGAATTGCCAAGGATATTACCGCCAATAAGGGCTATTGATCATGAAATTGAGTTTATACAGGGTGTCAAGCCTCCTACTAGAGAGTCCTATCGCATGGCTCAACCTGAGCTAGAAGAGCTTAGGAAACAATTGGCCAAAATGCTGGGCAGTGGGATTATCATGCCTGCGAAATCGCCATATGGAGGTCCAATGCTATTTCAAAAAAAGTCTGATGGTTCTCTTTGGATGTGCTGTGTCTACCCTTAAACAAGATCACAGTAAAAAATAGTTATCCGATTCCGCTAGTGGCAGATTGCTTCGACCATTTGAGCAGAGCGAAGTACTACACAAAGATTGATCTAAGGTCTGGATACTGGCAAGTTCAGATCAAAGAAGGCGATGAAGCGAAAACTACAGTGGTAACTAGATATGGAGTATTCGAATTCAAAGTTATGCCTTTTGGCTTGACAAATGCTCCAGCAACATTCTGCACGATGATGAATCAGGTACTTCACAGGTTTTTGGATGATTTCGTGGTGGTGTACCTAGACGACATTGTAATTTATAGCGAGACTTTGGAGGAACATGTTCAACATGTGAGGAAAGTTCTTACTCGACTACGAGAAAATGAACTTTATACAAAACTGTCGAAATGTTCATTCGCTCAGACCTCGATTAGCTTTTTGGGCCACATTATTGAGCAAAGAAAAGTCCGCATGGATAGTAAAAAGATTAAAGCTATAAAAATTGGCAACTGCCAAGGCATGTACATGATGTACATTCGTTCCTCGAGTTGGCCAACTACTATCGAAGTTTGTGAAAGGATATTCAGAAATTGCCCTGCCGCTAACCAAATTAACAAAGGAGGAGAAAGCTTGGGAGTGGTCGGCACAATACCAAGCTGCCTTTGAGAAACTGAAGGAGTCTATGTGGACAAATCCAATTTTGGCATTACCATATATGGCTAAAGCTTTTGAAGTGCAGACCGATGCATCAGATTTTTCTCTTGGAGGAGTCCTAATGCAAAAAGGGCATCCGGTGGCATATGAGAGTCGAAAGCTGAATAATGTAGAGCACCGTTACTCGGCGCATGAAAATGAGTTGTTAGCAGTTGTCCACTGCCTCAGGGTATGGCGTCATTATCTGCTTTGGTCTCGCTTTCATTGTAAAGACAGACAATACTGATGTGAGTCACTTCATGTCTGAACCAAAACTTTCAAGGCAGGAACTTCTTTCAGAGTTCAACTTTGTATTGGAGTATCGGGCTGGATCTAGCAATCATGTAGCAGTTGCACTCAGTCGGCAGGCTGACTTAGCTTCTATCTGCTCAATGGCAGCTCTTTCAGGGAGCAATGTTACTATAACCACAAGGGACCAAATACGGCACTTCTAGAGAAGGACCCTGCAACAATTTATTTGGTTGACCTCATCAAACAAGGAAAAACTTGACAATTCTGGTTGGATGAGGGTCTATTGAAGACGAAAGGAAACCGCATCTATGTTCCAAAGGATGGAGATTTGATGAGATCCTTAATCACAGAATGCCACGACACGCTTTAGGCCGGACATCAGGGAGAGGAACGCACTTCTGCTCTGTTGCAGCGTAAATACTATTGGCCCCAAATAAGGGATGACATTGCGACTTATGTGAAAACTTGTTTGGTTTGTCAATAGGATAAGCCAGATCATTAGAAGAATGCGGCTTACTAGAGTTCCTTCTCATCCCAACTAGACCAATCGAGAGTATATCGATGGACTACATTATTAGCTTGCCAAAGGTTGGAGATCTTGGCACTATCATCGTCGTGGTGGACCGTTTATCAAAATATGTAACATTTATCGTAGCACCTAAGTATGTATCTGCTGAAGAGATCGCTCGCTTCTTTTTTAAGTACATTGTCAAATACTGGGGGTTGTCTAAAGATATAGTCAGTGATCGAGTCCCTCGATTCACCGGCACATTTTAGACTGAGTTGTTCAAACTCCTTGGTTCAACTTTGAGCATGAGTTCTTTTTTTCACCCACAATCTGACGGACGGACGGAGCGGTTCAATTCTATGCTGGAAGAATATCTTCGGCACTTTATCTCTACTTTGCAGAAAAATTGGGTGAAACTCTTGGATATGGCTTAGATTTGCTTCATTGCCCAAAAGAGCTCTTCCACCAATAAGAGTCCTTTCGAGATTGTTACTAGCCAGCAACCGTTACTCCCTCATACTGTGGACATTGATCAAAGTACCAAGTCTCCTCAAGCTAAGAGAGCTTCTCTCAAGAGTGGAAACAAAATATCAAAATTGCTTGGAGTTATCTTGAGAGAGCAGAGAAACGGTAAAAAAGGCTGCTAATCAGAAACGTCGTTTTCTAGAATTCAATGTGGGAGATCTGGTGATGGTGAAACTCCTTGATAAACGCCATTATAAGGTAATAAGAGGGACATATTTCGATTGATGCCGAAATATATCGGGCCATTACCCATCATGAAGCGGATTGAAAAAGTTGCTTATAGAATTGAACTTCCTTCATGGTGCAAAACCCACAATGTCCTTCATGTTAGTGCACTCAAGCCATATTTTGCAGATAAGGAGGATGTAGCCAGAAATAAGCCTAAGCGACCTACATTTGAAGTGAAGAAAACAGGTAAAAGGATTGCTGAAGCTAATATTGATCACTGAGTTACTCGAGCTTCCAAGAAAGATCATCAGGAGTACTTAGTTAAATGGAGCGGATGCAGCAGCGATGAGAATACTTGGGAAAGAGTTAAAGACCTTGAAGCCTTGAAACCTCTACTTGAAGAATATCATGTAAAGATGGCACCGAGGACGTCGCCAAATCAAATGGAGGAGAATGTTAGGGCCGCAACTATACTTAGCCCCCTAACAGCATTTGCAGCCGCAATTACCCAACTTCGGCCGCATTTTGTGAATATTACTTTCAGTTGTCATTTCCGTTAGTTTGTAATAGTTTATTTTCCGTTATGATTCTTTAGCTTTTTGATATCTACTCATGTAACTTAGGTTTTTGTTACTTAAGCTATTATAGGGTAGTTGGTATTCGAAGTCTCGTCAAGCTTACTGGTGTTCACCTCTCTGCACCATCATTTGTAATTTACTGCTTTGGTCAATCAATGAACAAGCTATTTACAATGCATTCAAATTTTCTGTTGCTAAGCTTTCTTTAATTTGTTGAATCGATCGAGAAGAGGCAGAAGGTGGTCGAGAGGAGTCGACTACTGCCGCACGGTGCCCCTTTCTGTGCTAGAAAGAAAGGCGCCCCCTGAAATGATGTCAATGGATGTGTTTTATCCACATAAAATGTTTTAATACTTTTTCTGTATATGAAGATTGATTAACAAATCATTTTTCATGGAAATGTTCAAATTACAATTCAAGATAGGATTTTATTTTTTCTAAATATTTCATCTTAAATTTATTTTTCAAATAATCTGCATTTTTGTGGAGCTCTTCAGGAGTTCCTATAAGATTTGAATTATAAACATAAACTATCAAAAATTGCAAATCTAATATCTATTTTCTTTATAAAAACATAAAGACATACATCGTCATTTTTATAATCTTCTTTCAACAAGTACGCTAATGTAATTATAGCACATTCGTCCGGATTGTTTTAATCCATATAATGAATCATTTGTTTTTGACACTTTAAATCCTTCAAGAATTTTTATGTATATGTCACTATCAAGTGAACTATACAGATAGGCAGTTACTACATCCATCAGGCACATATCGAGCCTTTGTGACCATTCAAACTTATTAAAAATCTAAATATGATTGTGTCTATTACGAGAGAATATTATGTTTGTGAGAAACCTTGAGCTACGAGTCGGACTTTGTATCTTATAATTTCATTGTTTTCATTCATTTTTATTACAAATACCTATTTGTATCCTATAAGGATTACATTTTCAAGGGTTCAAACTACAAGTCCAAACACTTTACATTTTTCTAAGGAATTCAACTCTGCCTGAATGACTTCTTTCTATTTTGGCTAATCATTTATATTTAGACAATCTTTAATAGATTATGGTTCAAGATCCTCATTTTACGTGATATCAAGTGCTATATTAAAGGCGACAATATTGTCCATGACAATATTATTTCGTTCTCATAATTTATTAAAATTTCATTATTTTCGAACACCTATAGTTCTTTGGGAATCACATTATTAATATTTAACTGATTTAACAAAATGTTTTACAGTTATTGATATCATGCTTCTACCATGTGTAAAAGTTCTTCTTCAACTTTACTATCATGTGTATATTTATGATCACTATGAAAGTCATTATCAGAAGATGTCATATATGTATCAACATGTAGGTAACAAAATACAAGATAAGAACGAAGAATTCAACTTCAGTGCATTAAAAGATAATAACATGCAAGTCATTATACATATGATTACATATAAATCATTACATCACAAAAGATAACCTAATGTTTAGAAAGCATCACAAAAGATATTACATCATTTCATTTGTTAAAGCCATTTGATTTGAAGATCAGGATCCTTAAGTGCACCAAACATCTCCCTAATCTCTTTCTTAAGAAATACTTTTGTAGCAAGCATAAAAAGACCACCCTCTCTCAAATTTAGTTATAGTACGTGTTGGATAAAATTCCGCAAGTGTACAGTTTCTACAAGGACTTCGATTTTCACTTAAATTCAATCAATTCTAACTTAAATTGAATACACCAATTAAATTCTTTTATACATTTTTTAATTCATCACAGTAAGTAGTTTTCGCTCTAATATTGATGCAGTCTTCTTCTCCGGTAGATCGTCTCCTACATATTGATGATACATATGGCCAGATTATTCAAGATTAACTTTCACACATCATTATAAAAAACTTTTTCCTACTTGAGTATCTTTCATTGGGGCCGAAAGTTGGTATTTGAATTCCAGCGAACAATCAATACATAGTTTAAACCCGCCAACTTGAGTTGCCTATACAAATTTCTTAATAAAAGTTGAATCAACACTTTTCTAATCCATCACTATTAATAGTTCAATCTCTCCCAAACTTATTGTCAAATGTTGGTTAATTATATTTTTCTACAGTACTTGGAAATCAAAATCACTACGTAAAGTCTTAACTCAAGCCTTCAATCTCATCACATCATCGATATCCATGCCTAAGTACTAAGATGAATACTGCTCAAAATAGTTGGAAGTCTCACATGGATAAGAAATTTAGCAACATAGGCACAATGTAGCAAAATTTACTCATTTCAAAAATTGTCTTTAGATCATAATATAAATCATTATAAGCTAGCAAGCAAGTTATTCAAATACGTTATACAATGAAAAATCTTTAATTTGTTTCGATACAATTTTTTTTACTCTAATTAGACTAGATGACTCTAACAAACATTAAACAATTCAAGTGCAGTAGACGATGCTGATAAACATTAAACAATTCGAGTGCACTACTCCCAACATAATTTCTACATAGCTCCTAATATAAATAGTCAATGAAAAATATTAAAGACTAGGAAGATGTACTGAATGTCCCAATCATTGGGGCGACAGTTGTGGGTAGAGACTGATATAGTCGAGATGTTGTGTCAGCTGGGTAGAGATTACCTTGTGCTCTTATCTGCGGGCTTCGGCCTCGTATGCCTAGGCCTCTGAATTTCTCGCACTTGCATTTTCAATTCAGCCTGTGACATTCACCATATTTGATGCTTTTCGTATATGGATTGTATGGTTGGTCCCGAGGCTGCATGTGGTAAATCTCCTTCTGCAGGATCGTTGTGTGCGAGCTCAGGATCGTCAACCAATGTGTCTTAACCATCAAACTGTGCACCCATACTGATCCTAATTATCGTACGATGAGTAGATTTTTGGATGGCAAATCAATCAATCTGTCTTTTACATTTTACCATTGTAATCTTCTAAGATAGATCAACCTCTTGCATTCCACATGGTCTTGTGATGAGAGTCGGGAACACCAAATTCCATTGATGGCTCCAGATTTGTCACATGTTCCAGAAGATGCAATTTCCAAAATTAAGTGTTTTTGTCTGTAGCTAGTATAAGAGGTGGCCCTTGTCCAAGATGATAGTGGATGTGTGCAAGGTAGGAAGAATGTTCGTGCTCACCATCTTGTCCAAACTCAGGACCTAAGGAGAAAGGATCTGTAGTCTAGTATGTTGATGTGTTCAGGCCATTGATCGAGCCCCTAACATATCGTGGCGACTATCTCATGGGGATTGGCTTGATTTGTTTGGTAATTGTCGATGTCCACGTTGTCTAGATCATAAAACTGAAGAATGGAAAAATGGGACAACGTTATGTATCATCCCTGCACATAGACTTGCCGATATTGTAGGTGCTAGGGGTTGTTGATGTTGGCATGTATGTTGGCATAGAACTCTTTTACAATTCCACGTATGCTACATATGGAGTGGCAACCAAAGTCTCCCATAGATTCCCTGCGATTACTTAGCCGAGCAACTCATTGGCAAAGTCACAGATGTAATACTACGTCTGCTCATTCACTTTTGTAGATCAACCATGCTTCCTCATTTCCAAATTTATTTGGGCTAAAATCGGCCTATCGTTTCGAACTCTATGATGAGGCTTTCTATTTACCCGAGCTCAGATCCGCTTCTTGTGTGGGCTTTTTTGATTTCAGAATGTTACCTATCAAAAGTGAACATAATAGTATTATAATCATGAACATTTCAACAAGTAAGAGGTGTGAAAATAAGATAATAATAAGCCACACTCCTCGTGTAGAGACTGGTGTGGTCATGCTAGAAGTGAGATGCAAGTTATTTGTGTGCGTTTTGCTGTCAAATAAAGGTGCCGTGGTTGTTAGAATACATTGCTATTTTCATTTGACATGCCTAAGTTCACAAATAGTGGACTGGATATTTTATCAACCATCTGGTGGGAACTTTCTACAGTTATGTAGACAAATGATATATGGGTAGCCCAAAATCCCAAAAATTAGCTCAAGTCAGCTACATCAAGATCATCCATAATACAAGCATGAAAACCCATCCTCCTCAAACACTAAAATTAGATAAATTTTTTGGATTTGTTGAAGAGGGAAGCCCTAAGAAACAGTTGAAGCTATTTTACATTGAAATAGTTGATGGAGCTTGCAAGTAGCATTGGTTGTGTAGGGAATACAATAGAATGTAGCACACTCACCTTGATTTTGTGTGATTTTGTGTGGAATTAAGATGGAAAATGAGTTGAGAGCAAAGAAGTTGGGAGGAAGGGACCAAAATTGCTTGTGGTGGGAAAAGATAAGTGAGAGAGCCCCAATGGACGTCTCTCTCGAGCGGCCTGAACGCCCTGGATCTGATTTTATTTTAAACACTTCCCTAATACCCATGTGGCCTAGTAAAATTTTCTTGTGTCAACTTGGTTGGATGGCCTAAGAAGTACGTCAGAGTGAGTGTGTGAAGTCACTAATCTTAGATGAAGTCTAATAATTCCCACACTTCCCCATTAGAATGTGTATGCAATGCATATGTAATGCAACCTAATTTTCATTTTTGCCCATGCACCTAAACAACCTCAATCGAGAAGGAAGTTAGCATAATGACTCATGAATATAAATTAGGTATAAAATCTCCAAGAACTTTGCCAGACTGGATGTTGATAACCCATTAATTTGCTCAAGTCGCACTCTAAAAGCAAAAATAAATAAACTAACTAAATATATGACCTAGAAAACAAGTAAATAAAAAGGTTAGAAATTGAGTTGCCTTCCAATAAGCGCCTGTTTAAAGACATTAACTTGACTTTGCCGTTTTAGTCACTTCAGGTTCGTAAGATGGAAAGTTAATTTCCCATTTGAAAGATCTCCCCGATAGGCTTTCAATCTCTGCCTGTTGACCTCGAACATTTTAGTGTCATCCTAAGTTAATTCCACAACCCCATAAGGATACACATTTTCCACTGTGAATGGATCAAACCACTTCCAACGCAATTTTCTAAGAATTAGTTTGATACGTGAGAGCACTTGTTCTCTGACCTCAAACTTTCTCATTTGAATGTGTTGATCATTCCATTTCTTTGTTTTTATGTTTTATATATTTGCATTCTCATAGGCATCCAAACAAAATTCTTCTATTTCGTTGAATTGCAAGAGCCTTTTTTCACGAGCTGCTTTCATGCCAAAATTTAAATTACAAACAGTCCAGTAGGCTCAATATTCCAATTCAACTGGTAGATGACATGATTTTCCAAAAATTAGCCTACATGGAGACATGCCAATAGGTATCTTAAACGCCATGCAATATGCCCATAATGCGTCGTCCAGTTTCTTGGACCAATCCTTGCATGAGAGGCATTCAACGTGAGTTCAAGAATTCATTTTAGCTCCCGAATGGAGATTTCTACCCGCCCACTGGTTTGAGGATGGCATGGTGTCGAGATTCCATACTTAGCCATTAGAGATTCAAATTGTCGATTGCAGAAATGTTTTCTCCATCTCTAATAATGGCTCTCCCATATTGTGTGAGAATGTTCTTTTTCAAAAATTTCATCATGAATTTCATCACTACCCGAGCATCTTTTTTTGGCAAGGCTGCTACTTCCATCTATTTAGACACATAGTCGACTGGTATTAAGATGTATTGATTCTCAAATGACATTGGAAATGGTCCCATGAAGTTGATAGCCCACACATCAAATAATTCAACCTCCAATAGGCTATTTAGAGCATTTCATTTATGTGTAAGATGTTCTCTATTAGCTGGCATCGACCACACTTCTTAACAAATTTATAGGTATCATAAAATAAAGTAGGCTAATAGAACCCCGATTGAAGAATTTTAGCCGCAGTTTTGGGCGCACCAAAGTGTCGTGCATAATCAGATAAATGACAATGCTCTATAATCCAATTCACTCATTTTTTTGTACACAACGTCAAATGATCTGACACGGCCCTCATCTGTAGAGAATGAGATCCTTTCTGAAGTAATCTTAATGTCACTAAAGAACTTCTTCTTCTAGTGACTTATGTACTCAGGAGAAATGATAAAACTGACTAAATAGTTTACAAAGTCGGTGCATCACATCATGTGGCTACGTTAAGTAGCTTCTCATCTTAAAATACTTCATCTATTCCATTAGGCTGATGTTGTTCTGGTAGTTCAAGCCAAGATAAGTGGCCAACTACAAGAGTTTCACACCCTTTCTTATCTCGTATTTTCATATTGAACTCTTGCAATAGAAGTACCCACAGAATAAGCATTGGTTTTGCATCTTTCTTAGCAAGAAAGTACTTTAGTGCCACATGATTTGTGTAAACAATTACCTTTGATCTAATTAGATATGATCAGAATTTTTCAAAGGCAAACACAACAGATAGGATTTGTTTTATAGTGGTAGTATAATTAATTTGTGCATCAACAAGAGTTCGACTGACATAGTTAATTACATGTGGCACTTTGTCCTTATGTTGGCCAAATGCTGCCCAACGAAAAAAAAGTAAGTTCCAATCAAGTGCAATGTTGTTGAGTGTTCAAAGCTTTAAACACTCATCGTAAAAGTAAAATAGAGTGTCCTTATGAAGCAGGCTACACAAAGGTTTCATGATTTTAGAAAAATCATTGTTGAAGTGGTAGTATAAGCCCCTAAGAAACTTCGAATGCCTTTAATTGATATTGGTGGAGGTAGTTTTTCAATAACTAGAATTTTTGCTATGTCCACTTCAATATCCATAGATGAAATTTATTAACCCAACACAACTCTCTCTTGAACTATGAAGTAGCATTTGTTTTCCAATTGAGTACAAGATTGGTTTCTTCACATCGCTGTAGAACCATTAACAAATAATTTAAGCTTTCATCCTAAAACTGAGAAATTATCCATAAATACTTCTATGTAGTTCTTCACTATATCTAAAAATATCAAAATCGTGCAACGTTATAATGTAGCAAGGGTGTTGTACAAGCCAAACGGCATCATCATGTAAGCAAATCTACTATAAGGGCAAATAAATGTTGTCTTTTCTTGATCCTCTAGAGCTATGGAAATTTGGTTATACAGTAAATAACTATCAATAAAATTGTAGTGAGAGTGGTTGGTGAGTCTTTCCAACATCTAATCGATGAACGAGAGAGGAAAATGATATTTCTTATTAGCGTTGTCCAATTTACGATAATCAATGCAGACTCGTCACTTTGTAATTGTCTTGGTTGGTGTAAGATCGTTACTTTCATTGGGTACAATTGTAGTTCTTACCTTCTTTGGTATTACTTGAATTGGACTAACCCATGCATTGTCTAAATGAGATATATGACACCAGCATCCAATAGTTTTAGCACCTCTTCTTGCACCACTTCATGCATCTTTGGACTCAACAAGCGGTGATGTTCCACTTAGGTCTTATAATCATCTTTCACGAGAATTTCATGCATACAGAGAGATGGATTAATACTAATTATGTCTAAAATAGACCATCCAATAGCATTTTTTTGATCCTTAAGCACCGTAGTAGTTTGTTCTTCTCTATTTCATTGATAGAGTTGGCAATAATTTCTAGTGGTGTAGATTTTTTCCTCCAAGTAGGCATATCGTAGATGAGTTGAAAATTGTTTGAGCTTAAGAGTTGGACGTTATAGAATGGATGGCAATGGTTTTGTAGGGCCTTTTCCAAGTGTTTAAACATTAAAGTGTTTAAAAATTGATAATGGGAGTAATAAAATATTTGATGATTTCTGTTAGAAAAATGGTATTAAAAGACACAATATAGTCTTTTATACCCCTCAGCAAAATAGAATTGTTAAGAGGATGAATTTGACTCTCATTGAAAGGGTATAAATGTATGTTTTTAAGTTCTAGCATCTCCAAACCTTTTTGGGGAGAGGATGTTTTTGTTGCCTATTATTGTTTTCTGCTACTTTTAATGGTAAAACTTCTGAAGAAGTGTGGTATGTAAGGCCTAGTAATTACTTTAACCTTATAGTTTTTGACTGTGCAGTCTACTCACATCAAAATGGGGATAAATTAGATCCCAGATCCCAGAAATGTGTTTTTTGGGAATATCATTATGGGACTCAGGGAAACAGATTGTAGGCTATTGACCTTCTAGTTTTTGAAACTATTGTGAGCAGAGATGTCATTTTTAAGGTACTAGAGGCAATGACCCAAATTAGGGAGAAGTTTTTTTTTTTGCTTTAACTAATATGACATATGCTTCAAGGTGGAGATTATGAGTATTGGTGACCCAATGATGTGTAGCCATATACAAGCCTACTTATATTACCCTAACTCATATTTTGGGAATGCGCCTTTGGTTCAAGTCAAAAAGTGCATTTTTTGATAAGGCTTGGATCACTCTCAACTGTTGTATTACTACACTTAATCAAAGTCGTAGGTATTGCAATATATTAGAGATGGCAAAAGGGTCAGGCCAGGCCGCCCGTGGGTCCGTCGGCCCCGCCTTTCAAAGTCCGGCCCATGAGCGGCCGAGATCATCCAACGAGAGAAAATAGTTCAAGCTCGGTTCGTGAAGTCCACGGGCCGACCCATAGATCCGGCTCGTAGATCGGCCCATGAATGGTCCATGGACTAAGCCCACGAATGGACCAAATTGGTCCCTAGCTTAAAGCTGGGGACCAATTGTTGCAATATGCAACGGTCAATATTTCTGACTGTTTGCAAATAGGTCCTTTAAATTTTTTTTTTAATGGCTATAATTTTTCCCCTACAAATACCCCCACAAACTTTCTATATTCTTCACAAATCTCCTCATCTCTCAACTTACATTCATACAACAATCCAAAAAAATTATATTATCAATATAAGCTCTTTTATTGTACAATTTAGTGTTGAATTTCCACATTTCTTCTAATCTTCTACATTTCTACAATTTTATTTTCTACTTCTACATTTCTATTATCTACATTCTACAATTCTTCATAGATCAATACAATTTTCAAGGAAGTGCTGAATCTGTCGAAAACCAAATTCATGAAGATTTTAGTGGTTTAAATAATGTTCCAATTCTCGATTTTGGTGATGATTTTGGAGTTGAAAACACTTCTCCAACTATCAATTTAGATGATATCGATGAAGAGTTGGAAACGACCAACATACTCAATCGACTACTAAACGAAGAGCCGCAAAACAAAAGGCTCGATGTTGGGATCATTTCAAGTTAGTGCAAACCGGTGCAACCATAGACGGGCAACCAATCTTTAAGGTAGTTTGTAAATATTGTAAACAACAGTTTTCATGGCCAAAAGGTGGTGGAACTAGCCATCTAAACCGACATTTTCCTAAGTGTATGCAAAAGCACGGATGAATTGATACCAACCAAGCTCAACTACAGTTCATATCTCCAGGTGGATCTACTAGTTCTTTTCTTAATCTTAACAACTGGGTTTATTCATAGGAGTCTATGCATCGGAAAGGCATGTGTCAGTTGGTGGCCAGTGGTGAGTTCCCACTTAGCATAGTAGAAAGCTCTCACTTCACACGATTTGTACAAATGTATCTTCAACCTAAGTATTTGCCATTTACTAGAAACACTCTTCGTTCTGATACTATTATTGCATTTAATAAAAGAAAACAAAATATAAAAGATGATTTAAGTAAATATACTGGTGTTGTATCATTCATTTCGGACTTATGATCCGGTCTAAATCATAAAGGATATATTATGGCTACTTTACATTATATTGATAAACTATGGATTATGCATAAAAGAATAATTACTTTTAAAATAATTGACTAACTTCATAATGGGATACAAATTTTTAATTATTTATTGGCAATTATTAAAGAATTTAATTGCAAATCTAGAATTCGCAATATCACCTTTGACAATGCTCTGCCTAAAAATATTGCAATAGAAAAATTAATTGAAGAATTGAATCCGAATTTCGGTGGAATTTTGTTTCATGTTAGATGTCTATGCCATATTTTTAATTTGATTGTCCAAGATGGTTTAAAGTTTATAAGCCCGCAATTAGAAAAAATTAGGTATGCCTTAAATTATGCATAAAAAATTCTCTTCGAACAAAATCTATATGTACCGACATACTTAATAAGTGGAACTCTACTTATTTAATGCTTGGATCATGCGAATGTTATGAACATTGTGTAACGGATTATTATAATTGCCGACATTCACATGGTCCACAATACGATTTGTAACCATATGATTGGCAAATTGTATTTTATGTTCGAAATTTTTTGAAAGTGTTTTAAGACACCACAAACACATGTGGTGGTGTATACTATCCTACTAGTCTATTAGTTTTAAATCATTTTTATTTTATTGCAAATAATTTTAATAGATATAAGACGTATGCAATTTTTTCTGATATTGTAGAAGTTATGGAAATGAATTTAGAAAATATTGGGAAGAACTGCCTATGTTGTTCCGGTTAGCGTCAATTATGGACCCTAAAGTAAATTTACAAGGTACTAAACATATTATTTCTGAAATTTCTAATAATTTAAGTTACAGTAATCTCTTAACTTATGGTAATTTAGAAAAAAAAACATTGTGTGACATGTACGAATTTTATGCCGAAAAAACTGGTAGGAACATTAAAAGGCCTCCTCCACAAAACTCTTCTTCTTCTTCTTCAAGTAACCCTAATCCCAATGATTATTGGAGTTTCCTTATTCTTAAGAGAACTCAAACACTAGTTTTTTCTTCTTCTTCTTCTTCTTTACTTTTTCCTTCCACAAGTGTAAAAACAAATATTAGAGACGTATCGTTGGAGTTAACAAGATATTTTGGTCACGACATGCTTAATTTATTATATGAAGATGTGAGGAATAATTTTGATATACTTAGGTGGTGGAGATAAAACGAGCGTCAATACCCAATTGTTTCTATTATAGCACATAATTTACTAACACATTCGGTATCAACTGTAACATCGAAGTCTGTTTTTAGTATGGGTGATAGGATACTTACTGATATGAGGTTAAGACTGAAACCAGACATATTAGAGAGTTTAATATGTTTGAAAGATTGAAAATATGCAAAACTTCGAATCCAATATAAAGTAAGCCTCATATTTGCTAAAGAGATGGACGAACTGAGTACATAAAATAAATGTAAGTAATTAAGTATATTTTGTATAAATAAATTTCATTTTTATTCATTTTAATTTTTCAGTGTTCATATTTAATTTTACAAAAAATTGTGCACGTAACAACTTGTTCGTGTACAATTTTAACTCCGCCCACGCTAATAGTAGCCGGTCTCAAGCCCCAAAAAAAGAGGAGAGTTTGAATTTTTAATTTTATCAATTTATCTTCAATCCTTAAATTGTATTATTGTAGTCTTATTTCTAATTTTCTTTTTAACTTTGCACACAAAAAAAAAAATAAATAAATAAATTGACGTGGGTCCACAGACCGGCCCGTGGCTCAGCCCGTGTGGCCCATGGACCACGAGCCGGTCCGAGCCCTCTTTTTTGAGACGGGCCCGTGGAACAGGCCGAGCCGGCCTAACTCGGCTGATTGCCATCGCTACAATATATAAAGATTTCCTTCTCAGATTAGGGTTAAGTGTGAGTGTGAGCGCAACTTTTCCAATCCAATTTCTCTATCTTCTTCGTGTTCTTCTTTCTTCTCATTTGTCTGTAGTGAATGATTGGTTCTCTATATAGGCTTTGAAATTAGTGTTGCTAAAGTAATCACGTGTTGATTACTATAGGTATGAAGACATTTTTACTTTGATTTGTTGTGGTTA
The DNA here is from genome assembly GCA_023638005.1 of Forsythia suspensa. Classification (NCBI taxonomy): domain Eukaryota; kingdom Viridiplantae; phylum Streptophyta; class Magnoliopsida; order Lamiales; family Oleaceae; genus Forsythia; species Forsythia suspensa. The sequence goes on along the minus strand of CM042666.1, from coordinate 27,323,202 downwards.
GGGTTCTTCTTTGTATATCTGAGAAGATCTTGAGAGAATATGTGTGGATAGGAGATTGCAATGCCCTTTGTAAACTTTGTAGTTGGCCATTTGTTGGTTGATTTTAGTGCAATAGAGATTAATGTACGTTTGTATAGTTTCAAAGGCAGAAGTAGACATATATAGCACAATGCCGGACTGCATGTCCCAAACAAGGGAAAAACTTATCTAGTGTTATTTTTGTTTTTATTCTTAATGATCGATGTTGTTGAATTTTGGTTTTAGAGTGAATTCTTCATCAGACTAAAAGAATAAAGGAATCAAGAAATGTCTGAGAAGAACCTCGAGGGATTTTTTTTTCATATTTCTTGTGTAATCTTGAAGCTTATTCAATAAAATTGGCTACCCTCTCGTGGATCTAGGTCCTTTATGAATTAACCACTTACATGGTGAGTTGTTTTGATAAATTTACGATTATTGTTATAGGGGTTCTTATATATCACTTTCTTGCAAGCCATGGCCATTGATTTCACATTCATTGATCTCTTGGTGTTGAAAGAGAGTCTGATTAATGTGATTAATATTAGTTAATTAGTGAAATTTGAGATTTTTATATTCGACATTTCTTTTGTTTTAAGACTGTGGTATATGTATTCTCCTAACTGATTTATCCAAGCAAAACCTTGGTAGTAATTTGAAAATTTGTTCAAATTTCATTATTTCTATGTTTGGTAAAGCTTTTTCATTCTTATAATATATTAATCATATATTATTTTTATCCATAAATTTTATAGGACCTACAGTTTTTATTCACTTTTTGTCCATAAGCAAGTAAAACCCACAATTTATAATTTATTAAAAAACTTTACCAAACATTTACTAAGTTGATTCTATTCAAGCATCTGAATGAAGTTCAAGCCAAATCATATTGTTTCACACGTTTTGTTGTCGTGCTAACAATTAAGAGATTATTCAGACGATGTGTAAGGAACAAGACCTCTAGAGACAATGCCTCAACAATGAGTGTTTGAATTAAAAGACTATATTATGTAACTTGCCTCTAATGGGCACAAGCACACAAAGTTACAAAATTCGTAAATAAAGAGTAAAAGACTTAAATGTAAATTCACATGTTTGTTTGTGAGATAGTTGTTCTGTCCTCTTCTTTTAATTGTTTCATCCTATTTATTCATTGAACACCATTCGCACCATTCTCATCCATAACTGACCATTATCTTATAGCACTTTTTCTAAATAACTTCTCATGACTGTGATGATCATAATAACTACCCATAACCTTCCATAATGTCTTCTTTATCCACTAGCAGTTACTTTGGATTATAGGTCACGTACAAAACCGCTTCATTACCTGCGCGAGGCAGTTATCACTTTATTCGCCCCAAACCTTGCTCTGCTTTGCTCTATCCCTTGTACGTTTTGGGCGATTCTTCTCTTGACAAATCGCTCTACATTTGGGCTTTCCTTTCTGGGCCTTTGTCTTATGCCTTTATTTTGGAAATATTTTGTGTGTCACATATGGTATTGTTTATTGAAGTGCAAATACGATGGCACTTTTCCATACAAGATTGTTTGTAACTTGACTTGCACAATTCCGTTGTTGGGAAATGACATAAATTATGCGCTAAAATCATAGAATATACTTCAAGCTTTTATATATTATTTATTAGTTGCATCTTTATTTAACGTGAGGATTTATCTCTTTACATGTCATTCACAAGATGGTGGCTCGTTTGATAACATCTATCTTGTAATTCATTTGCTCGTTTGAGTTTTAGTCAGATCGAATTGTTCGTATGAGTCTAATGAACTTTGATAACATATTAAAATTCGAAGTACTATCTTAAAACGTCAACCTTACTAAAAGGATTAACCAAAATTATTATTCATTATTCATTACTTGCATCTTTATTCAGTGCAGGATATATCCCAACTCAAAAAAGAAAGGAAACCACTTTCTAGTATATATGATCAATAGATAATCAAATACTTAGAATTTAAAGTTCCTTAGACTTGGTTGTTTCTTATTCGACTTACTTATGTTGCTTTTGTTGGATATTTGAATCAAATTAATTTTTTATTTCTATTTTCTTTAACATCGAAAAAAGAAAGGAAATAGAATATTAATTTTAAATCTCGACTATAATTTATTGCTGACATATTTGTACGAACAAATAATTCTGTCTTTCTTTTTGAATCTTCTTAAAAAAACAACAACAATATCAAATTTTTTCTAAATTTATGGATATTGTATAATTTTATTAATAACTTTGTCCAATTTATTACTTCATCTATTAATAGATATTTACATCCTCAAAATTTTATTTATTCACTAGCAAAGTTGAAGACATTACTACTACTCTACTTCATTTCTTCAACCTGGTGCATTTTCTTATAACAAACAGCAAATTAAGTATTACTACTAATAAATCAAAGACGTCAACTATTAAAATTGCAAATAAATAATGACAAAAATAATATAATTGAAAATATAATTTTCTTTTTTCTTTTTTAAATTAATGACACTTTCAGTCAAAGGTTTACGAAAGCGATCTTAAAGGTTTTCCCCAATTTCTTAAAGAAATTTTACAAAACTGTTTATTTTAAGTTAGAATATATCTTCTATTTCTTCCTTTCATTAATATAAATAATTAAAGAATAATTTTACTTTTCTGACCTTTAATATTGTGTGCATAATCCAAATTCTATTTGTTAACAGTATAATTGGAGGTGTGATAATAACGTCAAAAAGTTTAAGTTTATTTGGTCGTTGTTATACATAAAAAGAAAAATGAAAACAAATTGTTCAACAATCTCACGACGCCACGTTAATTTTTATCACTGTTCAAAAAATCTCGCCTAAGTCTTGCCTAGGCTTGAAGCTCGACTTCCACGCCTAGCCACACATCACGCATCGCCCTCACCTTGTTCTTATCTCGCTCTCGCCTAGGACTCGCCTAAGCCCAAAAAGCTTGAAGTTCGGTCTCCACACCTAGTCACGCTTTACGATTTTTAGAACATTGATTTTTATCAACCTTCTCATCTTTTAACGTGTTATACAAAAATTGTACCGTTTTTGTGAACAATTATTTCTTTAGGTCCATGCCGATTGTTAGCGATATATTGTGTACCGCAAGTGTACGGATCGAACTGATAATATAATAGATGTTGAGTCCAAATATCGTACCTACAGGGATTTAGATAGTTGAATTACAATTAAATTAACCTTAACCAAATCTGTTAACTTTAAAAATTTGGTGTCTTAAACTAACTAAAATATAAACTAAAAATAATTCAATAATTATAATTCAAATAATTAAATAATTATATTTATGAAAAATTACTTTAACTTTAGGAGAAAAAAAGCGTACTAGGATCCCGAATCCACTTATACCAACCTCTTTTAACTCGAATCTTTGAATTTAATAACATGATTTAATTATGAAAATCAATATTCCTAATTTGATTAACAATTTCTCTCGAGTAGAATTAAACATATTCATATATATACTCGACTATATCTCTACGATAGATGCGAATATACAAGAATGCATTAAAATTTGTGAATACTTAAATATCACGTAAAGCATAGCAGTATATCTTTATCTCCTATCGGACTCTACGACAATTGATACTATGTTTAACTTATTTTCAATCTCTCGATGATAAAATAAGCCACAAGACTCATACAACTATTGCGCATATAGTTATAGTCTTATAGAGAAAAAGAAATCAATATCAATTATTAAAAATTAAAAATGTGCTTGAATATAAAAAACTCGGTTCAAAGAATTAAAGATTCATGATACAAGTTTCATCATGATCTAGCACTAAATAATCTAGCCTAGTATACTAAGAAGAATAAAATATAGAAGCCATCACCCAAATATGAAGAAAACTCAAAAGATAAAATTGATCTTCGTTGAATTTTTGAAATGATAAATCTTGATCTTTGTTTCTTGATTTGTCTTTTATTTTTCTCTCTAAATTCAGCTCTAAATCAATTATCTAATTATAAGTTAATAACTCATATTTATAGTTCCCTAGTAGTGTCCAAAAGGATCCCAAAATATTACAAAAATCGTGGGCCAAAATGTTTCCTAGTTAAATTAGAACACAAAAAAGAAACAAAAATCCACCGGTTGACTTTTGCACTGGACGATCACCCAGGCATGTTGATTTGGCTTGGTGATTTTAGATGTTGGACTATTTCCCAGCTTTAGCTTTTTTTTCTCTGCGCAGATATTTTTTAAATAGCCATAACTTTTTGTAGAAAACTCTAAATTGAGATCCATAAAAATTATTGGACTTGCAATTCAATTATCTTTCCAATGGTATATCATTTGCCTTGTGGAGATTTTAATACCAAAATTTGTACTCGAATTTCTCCACATGCTTTGTTAGGCAGTTTCAAAATTGGTTCTTTGGCTTTCAGGTGTTTGATTCCTTGCTTTAATTCTTCATTGTCACTCTAGCACACCTTAAACTTATTGGTTTTATCTTCTTCTTCATTCTCCAATGTTTGGCTCTTGATATTCACTTCAAAAAAACTCAATTTCTTCTCACTTATTAGTCGATTTCATCAAATTGTTGCTATTTCCGTCCATTATTCTCCAATTACTTATAACAGATCCAAAACTGAAATAGAAAAAAAAAATACAATAAATTAAGTAGAAAATTAATAAAGTAATGAAATAAAAACTTAGTTTAAAAATTTGAATAAATACAAAAAATGTATTTATCACCGATCTTTAATTAAGTCGTCATTCCTTATAATCACTTAAACAACAAATTTACTTGTTAGCTTTTCTTTTTCTTTCTTTCTTTTTTTTTTTTTTTAAAAAATAGTGCTTATGATCGTAGGGCATGTATGTTAACATCTTTACTTCTACCATATTCATTTTATAATTTTTCTTTTCTTTAACGAAACAACAATTAAACAACAAATCATAACCAATAATAATAAACCATTTTCTAGAATTTGTCTTTTATAGTGATTTCTCTATCATTATTGGAAGATTTTATAAGTACTTATAAATTGATTAAATATTATTTTTATGTTCATATTTTTAAAACCTACAATTTTTACATACTTTATATTCATACATTTCGTATAAATCACTGCTTATAATCTAAAAAGAAAACTTCGTCTAACAAGCACTAAAATAACATTCTATATATTCCATCTTAATTCTACTCAAGCAATAGCTTATACATTTTAAGTGCGCGTGCAAACTTTTTAGCTTGTACTTTATCCATTCAAAGAAAATTAAAAATTGTAGAAATTTTATTTTTGATGATACATTTTTTTTTTATCTTAGAAAGTCATTTTTAGCATATTGTTTGGGGTTGCTTAAATTATAATTTTAACTGGTCAAATATATTTTTTATCCACACATTTTGTAGGACTCACAACTTACAATCTACTTTTTATCTACACATTTGTCAACAACTTATAATTTCTATATCTAAAAATAATTTCATCACTACCAAATATGTGCTTAGATTGTTTCGTCAAAAAAGGGTCGTCGATAAATTTTACAAGACCAAAATTTTCATTATTAAAAGTGAAATTTCTTGTAGTGAATTAAACGTTGTCTATTATGATAGTTTTTTTTTTACCGTGTGGAAATTAATAAATTAAATTAAAAAGAGAATAAATTTGTCTACTCTCTTATGGAAATTTCATATTTGGAAAATTTACCTAAATTTTGGATGACATTAATCAGAGTATAAATCTGGTAATTGATTAACTAGCTAGGTAAAGGAATTCTAGCCAATAAATCTTAAGAGTTCATGTATATAAAGGGACCATATATGAGGTAAGGGAATTCATTTAAAAAACAGACAATATAGATATAGATATAGAATTGTACTATATGCATTACATTTAAATTTCTCGACTGATTTGAATGTAGCAGGACTTATGTTAAGCAACCTCAGCATTGCTTTAAACGTGTATTCTTTTGTAGGTTCATCTCTGAATCAACAATATTTAAAGATTCTTGTACATGTTGAACATTAATAGATTTTGACATCAACAGTAATTATTGAAAAAATAAGCAGTGGGTGGTCCATGTCATGTGGTGACCTAACCGCATGCCATGAGGATGGTTAGTTGAAAGTTTTATTTCAATCTATAATATATTATAAATCTCTATTAACTTTCAATAACATCTCTATATTGTGTTTCAATGATAATAATAAAATATTTTTACTTTTTTAGTCATTACAGCTCATACTTACATCGTATATAGCCTTTATTTGAATCTACTTATATAGATAATAAATTATTTGCTTATGTCGCTACATCTCATACTTAGCTATTATATTAATATTATTTAATTATATTATGTTGTTCGTTTTAGGTGAAAACTCAAGTATAAAGTCAATAATTTAACTAAAAGTACACTTATTTTGGTCACTAAAAGTACACTTATTTTGGCCACTAAAATCAAGGATTTGGGAGACCAAAATGTAAAGATGTAAAACGTTGAACGACCTAAGCAACAATTTTTTGGAAGACTTAACTAAAAGATAATTAAAAATTTATTGACCAAAGTGTAAATATTAAAAACATTAAGGACTTAAAATGCGATTTCTGGAGGACTTAACTGAAATATAATTAAAAATATAGAGATTAAAGTGAATATTACATAAAGTACAAGAATATCCATACAACAAATACCAGTCTATTGTGTGCCACGTCAGCATTTAACGGTGTCACGTCACCATTTCAGATTGTAAACTTAACGGAGTGACCGTTTGAGAAATGATTATATACTTTAGTGACCAGCGCTACAACTTTTGAATTTCAGTGACCATTTTAAAATTATAAGATAACTTCAGTGACCGTTAGTGAAATTAACCCGTATGTTTGTCAATGTTTATAAGTACTTATAAGCTAGTCAAAATTATTTTTATCTACACATTTCATAAGATCCACTGTTTATAATTTACAAAAATCTTTACCAAACATACATATGTCAAAATTATTGGTAGCCTGGCCATATTAGAACTAATTGCCACTTGGCCAATAAATGTACAGGTTAATTGCCATAAATTTTCCTTTTATAATCGGGACAGCATAAAAAAATATTTTAGTGGGACGATTTTATATATACATGTAATAAGATTGCTCATTCAAATGATGCTATATCAAATCTCGAACCACTTAAATTACGATATCTTGGCGCCGAGTAAGTCTACCCATCCACCATGTTTCTCTCTCTCACTCTGTTGCCATCCAATTTCGATAAAGCCTCCACGTCATCAAAAGTCCAACAAGGGTCTCGTAAATTCTTAGAAGGCCTGGGAGGCCCATTGAACACCTTATCACTCCTGAGTCCATCATAGCGAAGCCTATGAAGGGTCTCGACATTCCTGGCTAATTTGGAACGATTCGCTGGTCTTCGTATTTTCGTAATTCACAGGCAGTCTGATATTTTGGGATAACCATAGAGGTAATTATAGAAAGATTGTGTTTGATTGGCAAAAGGATTCTCACAAGGAAATCAAACTGCAATCTCTTAAAAATTAAGCAACGTGATCAATTCAAATAAGGACTGAAATCTAAGAGATTGTATTAACAACTCATCATCCCTATCCTATAAGGAAAGAGAGTCCAATCAGATTTCTAACTGATTATTTTCCCAAATCAATTAGAACTCTTGTGCTATAAATACAACGTCTCTGATTTTTCCAAAGTACGAATTTTTTACGCTCTTTGATACATTATTTTCACCCATAAACTCTGCTAAAATCTCTTCATGCTTGTCTCTCCCACACCCAATTACTACCTCCTCCATATATTATTTTATATACCAGCAGATTACTTGATTGTCGGAGTACCAACGATCACCAGTCCCTTTTTCTCCGGTGATCTTGGTACCTAACAGTCGTCATAGTGTGTAGGTAACATACAAGTTGGTAGAGGAGTGACTGGAGATCTGTTGATACGTGGTTGGTGTAGAATCCCACGTCAACAGATTGGCGCCATCTGTGGAAAACGAAAAAAACGTTACACAACCAAAAACTTGTGGTAAAAATATATTTTTCTACCCAAAAGAGCATGGCAACAGAAAACTCCATGGAAGAAGAAGTAGAGTCCCATCATACTGACTTGCGGTAGGAAAGCGTTTAAGACCTTCAGAATGTAACCCACCGTAAGAGGGGAAGACAATGACAGAAGCGGACGGTCGAGCAGGAGAATCAAGACCTGAAGCTAGACAATGCCCGGATAAAGGCAGCGCTCGAACTGTTGGAAAATCAATCTCTCCAACATGAACCCAAGCGTAGCCGTCGATCTCTGGACGACCCGACAGTCTCAAATAGAAGGAACCCTCGGAATATCATTCTGAATCCCTCGTAGGACAATTAGAATGGAAAATCCCCTCCGGCACGTGGAAACCAGTAGGCTCCTGTTGCCAGCGTGTTTGATAAGTTAGGATGGAATCCTGCATAGCACCACCCTCTCGGTGTACAAGCAGGCACAGTGAGTACAGCTAGGCCCATACCGAAGGGAGGAAGGACCCAAAACCTGTCCCCGCGAGGCTCGAAGATAAAAAGGAAAGGTTGGAGTGCTATGAAGATGATGACGACGAGAATCTTCCATTCACCAATTTCATGAAGGCCATGGAGGTTCTCGCTAATTTTAGAATGCCCCTGATGGACAAATATAACGGGAGAGGCGACCCTACGGATCACATCAACATATATAAGACGAAGCTCCAAGGTCACTCCCTCGCGGTGAAGTGCCAAAATTTTCACACCACACTCACATCCGATGCAAAGAGATGGTACAACAAACTAAAATTGGGACGCATCAGGAGCTGGCCTCGAGCTCAAAAGAGAGTTCGTCAACACTTTCATTCGCAACCAGACAATGATAGACGATATTGTCTAACTCTACGACATTCGATAGAAAGAATGAGAATCAGTAAAGAGCTTTTTCACGAGATTTGGCAATGTCATCAACAAAATCGAGAGTGTAACCGATGACAAAGCCTTAGACGCACTGGTGATTAGACTTCACATGTGCACTCCTTTCTGGAGAGGCGTCCAGAATAGCCAACCCAAAACTTACAATCATTTGGTAGATCTGATCCAACGGGAGATTTGATCAGAGGACATGATCGAAAATCAAGAAAGAGATGAAAGAGACAGAGGAGATCGCTATCGGAGGAAGGGGCGACGTTCCTCTGAACCCCGCTTCAATCGCTTTCGAAGAAAGTGTTCTCCTTAGCCACGCAACAACCACTACAGAAGATTTAACTAGACAGAGACGATCCCAGCCCCCCAGATCGAACCACCTGCAACAAACCGCCAACCAGTTGGTTCTCCCACCCAAGTTATGTCGTGTACATAGAACTCGGGTACATAACACGAAAAACTATCCTGACGTACAAGAATTGATAAATCAAGGAAATCAACGACAAGGAGAGGAGAATAGACTAGCTGAGGACTTCGAGGATCACCCAATGATGGGCAAAGACCTCCGTCCCAATGCCAGGACGATGGACCTTGCCACAATAACGAAGGAAATGCCAGGAACTTGGACCTACCAAGGGCAGATGAACCCGTAAGAGCCCTTGCAGTCCGCGAGATCAACACTATAATTGGAAGACCCTATGACTCGGAAGGCACACGATGAATTCGCAGTGGAATTACACAAAAGCAGCGAGAGAAGAACCGTTGGAAAGTTGGCAGGTTCACGGACACGGACCTCGAACCCAACAAATCACATTCACAGAAGAAGACGAGGCCGGTATCCACTACCCACATTGCGATGCCTTGGTAGTTCGCGCTGTTGTGGCTAGGAACGGGCTAGGACAAATGTTAGTCGATGACGGAAGTGCTGTGAACATCCTATTTGGCATCGCCTTTGACCAAATGGATGTAGATCATGAATTGATGGCCATTTCGAAACCATTGTTCAGCTTCATGAAAGATAGCCTCGTCCCACGAGGGAGGATCACCCTCGCACTAGATTTTGGAAAGCCCCCGTGCCATCTGAGGAAATTCATGGAGTTCTTGAGAGTTGACACTCGCTCCACCTAGAGTCCTTGGTAGGCCCGCGCTCAAAGATCTACAGGCGGTCACTTCCATCCACCACTTGACAATGAAGTTCCCGACACCTGGAAGAGTCGCAAAGGTTTGTAGTAACCAGATAGAGATGATGGCCTGTTATATGAACGCATTACGAAAGGCAGCGAAATTGCGAAGATGTAACTTCTGCAGTAATGACGATACAAATGGAGTCGATGGACGTCGACCCTGAAAAAATGGATGAAGAAATGATACTGGATGAAGGTTTGGACCCCTGGATTGTAGGCTCGGACTCGCTGGCCTCTCCAACGGAAGAGTTGGAGGCATTTCTCGCAAACTCCTCAAACCGACCCAAATGTTGTAGGTGGAGCAGAAACTTGAGGAGACGATGAACGGAGAGCTGAAGCAGTTTCTGTTAGAGAACACTGACATATTTTCATGGGAACATATTGACATGGTGTGGATTGACCCATCAGTGGCTTGCCACGCCCTATAAGTAGACCTGAAAATGTGCACCAAGATACAAAAGAGAAGACCTTTGAGCACCGAAAGGTATGGCGCCTTAAAAGAGAAAGTTAACAAGGTGTTGGCTAATGGGTTCATAAAGGAAGCAATCTATCCCCAGTGGGTATCCAACCCCGTACTAGTAAAAAAAAGCATTAAGAAGTGGAGGGTATGTATAGACTTCTCAAATTTAAATCAGGCGTGCTCCAAAGATAGCTTCCTGCTGCCACGCATCGACCAATTGGTTGACGCAATGGCCAGTCACAAGATGCTTACCTTTAGGGATGCCTACTTCAGCTTTAATTTTCGCAAGAGACAAGGAGCACACCTCGTTCATTACAGACCGATGATTGTACTATTATAAGATGATGCCCTTCGGCCTGAAGAACGCAGGAGCCATATATCAACGGTTAGTAAAGTGCATGTTTTCGAAGCAGATTGGAAACACAATAGAGATCTACGTTGATGACATGCTCGTGAAGAGCGTGAATGCCGAGGACCATATTGGACACTTGAGAAAAATGTTTGGAATTCTCCACAAGAATCGCATGAAAACTCAACTCCTTGAAATGCGCCTTCGGGGTCGCATTTTGAAAGTTTCTTGGCTACATGGTGAATCAATGCGGGATAGAGGGTAATCCCGAGAAGATCAAAGTGCTCGTTGACATGCGATCACCATCCTCTCCTAAAGAAGTTCAGAGCCTGACAGGGAGATTAACAACCTTGAACTGATTCATATTAAAGGTGACCGACCGTTGCCAACCTTTCTTCCAGACCATCAAAGGAGGAAAGCAGTTTGAATAGACCGAAAAATGAGAGAGGGCCTTCTAGGAACTCAAGATCCTCCTTAGAAAGGCCCCCTTACTTTCCAAGCCAAAGAATAGAGAAACAATGCTCATCTATCTCGCAGTATCCGAAAAGTAGTGAGTTCGGTTTTGATCCGAGAAGAGGGCCCAACACAACTCCTAGTATATTATGTGAGCAAGGCTCTGCAAGATGCGGAGACAAGATACCCGAACATGGAGAAGCTCGTCCTGTCTTTGATTATCGCATCCCGAAAGCTCCGACAATACTTCTAGTCACATAGCATCGATGTCCTGACAAATCTCCATCTAAGACAGATTCTTCAGAAACCAGACACCTCGGGAAGGCTGATGAAATGGTCGATCAAACTTAGCCAATTCTACATCTCCTACAAGCCAAGGCCCTCCATAAAGGGTCAAGCCTTAGCAGATTTTATGGCCGAGTTCGCCCATATCCCAGAGGGCTTGCTCGAAGCTAACTGATATGGAAATTATAAGTTGATGGATCATCGGGCGAGGCTTGAACTGAAGCCGAGATCCTACTGATTAGCCCCGAGCGCCATAATCTCAATTGTACACTTTGCCTAGAGTTCAAAGCCTCGAACAACGTTGCCGAGTATGAGGTGCTCCTAGTAGGCTTGAAGCTGGCACAAGAGATGAAGGCAAGGAAAATCCAGATCTACAGCGACTCGCAGTTGGTGGTTAGCCAAGTCAATGGAACTTTCACAGCTCGCGAGAAATCTATGGTGGCATATTTGAAGAAGGCCAAAGATCTCATTTTCCATTTCCAAGTATTTGAACTACTTCAAATTCTCCGGATCGAGAATGGCTATGTCGATGCCTTTTCAAAGTTGGTGAGTAGTAAAGACTCCGACTTGATGATGGCTATCTCGGTTGAAAAGTTTAGCCGACCATCGACTGACGAGACTCTGCCACAGAATACCATGATGGTCACCGAGTCTCCCAAATGGATGAAGGAGATCATCACGTACTTAGCCAACCAAGTTTTGCTAGACAACCGAGAGGAAGCACTGAAGCTTCGTATGAGGGCAACAAAATTCGTCTTGCAAGATGGAATCTTGTATAAGAGAGGTTTTAGCCACCATCTCCTACGCTACATTACTCAAAAGGAGGCAACTTAAATAATGAAGGAGATACATGGGAGAATCTGCGGTAACCATTCAGGGGGGATGGCCCTAGCACAAAAGGCACTGAAGCAAGGATATTATTGACCGACCATGAAGAAGAATTTGCATACTTATGCAAGAAGATGCGACAAGTGCCAAAAATTCGCCATTGTACCAAAGTTCCCGGCTCAAAACCTCACCCCAGTCACCAGTCCATGGCATTTCGCCAAATTGAGGATCGATTTCATAGGTCCCCTCCCAATAGGAAGAGGTGAGGTCAAGTTCGCAGTGGTAGCGGTAGACTACTTCACTAAGTGGTGCGAGGATGAGCCTTTAGCTAAAATAACGGAAGAAAATACGTGGAATTTCGTCTGGAAAAACATTTGTGTGTCGTTTTGGGGTACACCACTCCATTGTTTCCAACAACGATACACAGTTCGCTGAGAAAAAATTTAACTCGAATTGCGAAGGATTTCTCCACTCCCTACTATCCCCAGTCAAATGGCCAGGTAGAGGTCGTCAATAAGATCATTAAGCACACATTGAAAAGAAAATTGGAATCTGCCAAAGGAGGATGAGCTGAAGAGTTACCCAAGACTTTATGGTCATATCGGACCACGTCTCGGACAGCGACTGGCGAAATTCCTTTTGCCATGGCATATGGAGCGGAAGCAATGATTCCCGTCAAAGTAGGGATACCTTCTCCAAGATGCTTACACATCGACGAAGTGGTTAACGAGGATCTACACAGGGTGAATCTTGATTTAAAAGAAGAAAGGCACGCAGACTCACAACTTAGTCTGGTGGTTTATCAAAAGAAAATGGCTAGTCACTATAACTCGAAAGTGAAGAACAGATCTTTCCACGTTAACAACTTCGTTTGGTTTTCCTAGCTAATAGAGAAGTGGGGGTCAAGACCCTCGGACCCACTTGGGAGGACCCTACAAGATCGTCGAAGAGGTTTGACTAGGGACCTACAGATTAGAGGACTCAAAGGGAAGAGAAACGAGGCACCCCTGGAACATTACTCATCTACGACCATATTGCTAGTAGCCTTCTTTCTTCTCTCCGTTTTCTTTTTTATTTTTCTGCGCTAAGTCGAATATCAGCATTATTTTTGGCTTTGTTCAGATGCTGCATTGCTTTAATAAAGATCAGTATTTTTCGAATTAAGATGCTCTCTGCCCAATTGTGCAAGAAAAGAAATTTCGACAGCAAGTGAGTGTGGTTCGCGGTCAACTCTTTCAACTCACTGGGTAAACAACTCATGCGTATCTAAAGAAACAAGCAAGTATTGAAAATTCGGCAGCGAGGTAGTGTGGTTCGCAGCCAACTCTTTCAACTCCCAGGGTAAACAACTTACGCGTATCTAAAGAAACAGGCAAATATTGAAAATTCGGCAGCGAGAGAGTGTGGTTCGCGGCCAACTCTTTCAACTTGATGGGTAAACAACTTACGTGTATCAAAAGAAACAAGCAAGTATTGAAAATTCGACAGCGAGGGAGTGTGGTTCGCAGCCAACTCTTTCAACTCATTGTAAACAACTTACGCGTGTCCAAAACAAGCAATTACGAGAAATTCGACAGCGAGGGAGTGTGGTTCGTGACTAGCCCTTTTAACTCACTGGGTAAACATCTAATACGTATTCATATGAGTAGCAAAAGAAGAATGACACTCATAATAAAAGATGCAATCCGTAAAAATATACATTTGTGAAATCAAGGAAAACAACATTAACGTGTATTATAAAGGATTATGGTTCCTAAGTCCCACTTGGATCCTTGAGATTGGCATAACCAGGGACCCCAGGGTGGCCAACTGATCCTTGGCCTTCGATAACTCTACCAAGGCTTTGGTCAGTTCTTTATCTTTGGCGTGAACCATGTTTTGGCAGGCCCTCAGCTGCGACTCAACCTCCCTCTGAGCTTTTGCACACATCCTTTGGATCGTTCCAGATTTGGTTATGTCATATACGGATCGGGCCCTTGCGTCATCGGAAATTGCAAGCTCCGAACGAAAGAATTTATTCTCCAAATGCAACGCGCCAACAACACTTATGACACAGACTCATCAACTCATCATTACCTGACCACTGAGATAGCTCGGACGCATCGAATCAAAGCTCTAACATGGACATGTCGAAGAATCAAAGCCCTCACCCATTATAAATAAGTGAGCTTGGGCTTGGGAGACCGTACTACATGCATCCGAGTTAACATGCATCCGTGAATGACTCCATTAAACAATCTCAATCGAGACCATGGCCCATCGTGTACGTGCCTTTCCAGACAAAAATCATGAAGTACAAAAACTTTTTCTTCTCTAAAGTCCCACGCCTACCATGAATAATAGGCTTGGACTTGGGGGACTATTGTTACCATCCGATTTCAGTAAAGCCTCCATGTCATCAAAGGCCCAATAAGGGCCTCGTAAATTCTCAGAAGGTTTGGGAGGCTCATCGAACATCTTAGCACTCATAAGTCTATCATAGCGAAGCCCATGAAGGGCCTCGACATTCCTGGCTAATCTGGAGCGCTTCGCTGGTCTTCGTATTCTCGTAATCCATAGGTAGTCTGATATTTGGGATAACCATAGAGGTAATTAAAGAAAGATTGTGTTTGATCGGCAGAAGGATTCTTTGAAGGAAATCAAACCGCAATCTCTTAAAAATTAAAAACAACGTGATCAATTCAAATAAGGACTGAAAACTAGGAGATTGTATTGGCAACTGATCATCCCTATCTCATAAGGAAAAAGAGTCCAATCAAATTTCTAATTGATTGTTTTCCTAAATCAACTAGAACTCTTGTGCTATAAATACAACGTCTCCGCTTATTCCAAGGTACGCATTTTTTACGCTCTTTGATAAATTATTTTCACCCCTAAACTCTGTTCAAATCTCTGCCTGCTTGTCTCTCCCACACTCAATTACTACTTCCCCTGTATATTATTTTATATATCGGCAGTTAACTTGATCGTCGGAGTACCAACGATCGCCGACTCTTTTTTCTTCAGTGATCTTGGTACCTAATTGTCGTTCTATTGTACAGGTAACATACAGATTGACAGAGAAGTGATTGAAGATCTGTTGACACGTAGTTAGTATAGAATCCAACGTCAACACACTCAAATTACAACACGTTGGTTGCCAAGTGGGTTTGTCCACCCGTTATGTTTCTCTCTTACTCACTTGATTTGAATGTACATATAAAATCATGTCACTAAAGTATTTCTCATCAAGAACCTAATTTTCAATTAAAAAGAGTTAATTAAACTACAGGTTTAGGATTGAAAATCACGTGCAGTTAACCTTGATTATGGAAGAATATATCCAAGGCAACTGTCATACTTCCTTTTGACAAGTTTACAATCTTTTGTTTACTTTAATGTAGTACATTTAAAGTGATGTTAAATCTAATCAATATATTAAATCTTTCACGTGTCAATAAAATTTACTTGAAAGCTATTTTCCACATTAATTATAAAACATAAGTCACATCATATACATCTAATCAAATTTTATTTAATTAATATCCCAAATTAATAGTCTTTTTTCTCCTTTCAATAAATATGGTCCAAGCATCCAAACCCATCTCACTGAATCTAATAAGGGATAACATTCAATCAAATTCACATTTATTGAGTGTCTTTGTTAGCATTAAAAGAAAAGAAAATTGTCGCAATCCATCATAGTGGACAATTAGGGTTGGTTTAATTAAAAATCATGTGCGTTTACTTTATTTCTGATGAATGGCAAATGTAATTGTCATCTTTGTTGTAAGAGTTGAAAATTTTCATTTGTTAATCTCTATCTTATACTAAATCTTTTGAGTCTTACTTTTTAATTAACTCGTCTAAAACTTAAAACTGTTAAAGTGACAATACATTTATTTATCACTGGCAAAATATATTTACTTTTTTTTTAATCGAAAAACCTAACAAATAATGAAATTCGATTGCCTGTTGTAACATCACACTAAAATATTTTCATTTAGAATTTTAAACAGAAAATACAAATTTATTTATTTAAATTTAATCGTCAACGTCTCAATAACTAACCTTTTTAGTGAATCAATTATGGATACAATTCCACTCTCCAACGAGAATTTGAAAGCAGATCTTGACACTTATTTAAATAAGAATAATGATATTCATAATCACTCACTACCAGTAGTAATCCTACGTGGTATTATTCAATTGAATGAATTATTCATAATAAATACAATTATTTAATGTAATCACACTTAGTGTTAAGATTGATTTGTATTTATTTGATGATGTGTGTATTTTTTATTGTTGAGACAGCTAAAAAAACATACATTTGAGACAGCATATCTTGACTCATTTTGAAATCCCATTTTTGCAAACATTGGTTTTCTCCTCGGTTTTCCATCTTCTGCTGTCAAACAAATTACAAAACATTAAAATGATTCTGATTCCTACAAGCTTTCATTTATTAAACGAATCATCAGTGATTGAAAAATCATTTCTATAATTAATAAAATACAGTTACTACTGTACCCTAATTTGTCATATGATGATTACTGTTGATTCTTAGGATGGTCCTCCTTTATTTAAGTTTTCATACATAGGGACAGATAGGGTTGCATCCTTTATTTAAGTGTTCATACATAGGGTTGCATTCTCAAGAAAACCTTTGAAATATTCTTTGGAAACTTGCTAGCTCAGATGTTTCCTTCACAACCAAATGATGATCAGATCTCTGAGGACCCATCTATTTTCCAAGAAGATCTAGTAAACCTAGAAGAATATCTGCTTGCAGATGATCAGGATTTATCGGTGCTGGCCGGAAATTCTAGTCTTACCAGTCCTAAAGATACAAAAAAGAGGCAAAGAAAATCATCTTCAGATAATCAAGAGGTTATTGCTGATAATATGGGCAAGAAAATTCTGCATAACGAATTAGAGAGGCAAAGAAGGCAAGAAATGGCAAAGCTTTATGCTTCTCTTCGATCACTTCTTCCTCTCGAATATATCAAGGTGAACAAGCAAGATTTTGGCTTCTTTTTATTCGTTACCGATTTCTATCAAATCCTTTCTACGGAACATTATTGTTCATGGTGTTGTAGGGAAAGCGTGCAGTATCTGATCACATGAACGAGGCTGCGAAGTACATAAAAGACATGCAGAAGAATATACAAGAACTGAGCTTGAGGAGAGACAAGCTAAAGAAATTGTATGCTTCAGGTTCAAACAGTAATTTAATACCTAATTGTGTGTCAGTGAGTCCCTGCCGAGATGGTTTGGAGATTTTGATAGACAGTAGCTCAAAAGAGGGAGGGTTTCCTCTATCAAGAGTGCTTGTGGAATTGATTAGGAGAAGGCTCAATGCAGTAAGCTGTGTTACTACAAGAGCAAATGACAGGTTCCTCCACAGAATTCAGTTTGAGGTACAACAAATTGTTACGCTATTTCCTTCTTGCGATAGACATACATACATATATATATATATATATATATATATATATATATATTAAATCGAAAGAATCCCAGAAATAAGTAAAGCCAACAAATCCATTTATAATGGTTCGCCATCAATCATCATGCCATTATATACACAAAATCTGCGCCTAAAAACTCCTTCTTATATATCGTAGGAATATTAGGTTCATGAGGGAATAACTGCAAATTGATATGTTGTTAGAATCAAGGTTTCACCTATTCTATAAATCCCTTTTTGCAGGACACAGCCAGCGATCTTACATTGATTGATCTGTCGGCGCTGCAAGAGAGGCTGAATAATATGATTAATTTATGTTAACTGAGCTTGAATTTTCAAAGAATAAGTCTTAGCTAGCTGCATATTCCACTCATTGTTTCTGGTGAAATTGGACATTCTTGTATTCAACATTTGTTAGTTTTTAAGACTTGTGTTATATACAAAAGGTCAAGTTTCTCTTCACTGGTTTATCCCAGAAAAACCCTTGTAAGAATTTGGTTAATAAAGCTCAGGCACAAAAACCACGTTTGCAGATTGGTATTTGCAAGTACTTATTTATTAATTGCCGTCCTTACTATCAAGTATTGTGCATTGGATTTTTTTTTCTTGTAGTGCAAATACAATAATTGAAATTATTCTAATAAAAACATTGCCATCCCTCGTCCCTCGAGTGGACACCACAAACATATTGCTTAATCACGTTGTTATCGTTTTAGGTAAATTACCTTCACAGTTGTATCATTTTAGATATGTAACAATTTCGTCTCCATTTAATTTTATTTGCACTTATTATCTTCAATTTTTAGTAATTTTTACAGTTTGTCTCTTTTGACAATTTTACCTTTAACTTAAATAAACTAAAGTAGCAAAAAAGAAAAAAAAAATTAAAAATTACGGTTGGAGTCCCCGGCCTTTTTAAAAAAGTCTTGGGGTCTGCCGGGGCGGGGGGGGGAAGAAGACTTTTTTTATATATAATTGTCTTATATATTTGAATGTGAATAGACCATTTTGTCAATTGACTATAGAAGGCCTTCTGGCGCATATGTCTCGCATATATAGAGTGAGACGTGGGTGCTAATGGTGTGTTTGATTCATTGCCATAGAAAAAAAAAGATTTTCCATGTAAGGTGGAAAAAAAATTCCACCAAATAGGTAAGAAAATATTTTCCAAGAAAGTAGGCAAATATGTACTTTAAATGCTTGTACCTAGAAAATCTATTTTCTTTTCCATGTGTAATCAAACAACAAAAGTGGAAAATAAAAGTTTTGGATTTGACAATATTTTCCATGGAAGTAACATTTTCCATGGAAAATGTGCCAATCAAACACACCCTAAGATTAGAAGATTTGGAACCTGACAATACATCTTTTATTATTTTAAGTGAGAATTGTAAAAACAAAAGCTTCAGTATTTGTATTTATTAGTACTTTTAAAAAAGTTAAGGACTTCATTCTATTTTATTTTTTGTTTTAGTTTATTTAATTTTATTTAAGTTATGGACAAAATTGTCAAAAATGACCATTTACGTGAATTACTAAAAGTTGTGAATGATATATGCGAATAAAATTAAATAGAATGAAATTACTATAACCTCAAAGGATGAGTACTCTGAGTATAATTTACCCTATCATTTTTCATTTATTGTTTTTACTTGGTTTCAAGCCATATTTATGGTTTATCGTGAATTTTTTCCTTGAAGTTCTTGCGAAAGAAATAAAAGTGTCTTGTGTCTATGGGACTGGTTTAGTCACATGTTTTTTTTTTTTTTTTTTTTTTTCCCATTGAGAAATCCCTCTACATTTAGATAAGAGTTCTTATATCTCTACTTATATTTAGAGAAGGGCTTGACTTGATCTTATACCTTATTTAATGTTAGAAAATATAAATGGTTGACATTTTAATCGAGACTGAACCTCACGAACCAGAATTTGAATCGGAACTGGAGGTTTCAGACCGATTCTAAAAAAATAAAATTAGAAACTGAAATCGAGAATCGAGAACCGACTAAGTTTGGGTTGGTTATTGGTTCTTGAATTAGAACCATGAGTAGCCGAACATAATAGGGAATACACTAACCCTGGGAACCGGGCTTGACCATCATTCGTTTGCGGTCGACGTTCCGGATTTGTCTATCTGGAATCGAATTTGTTATTTTTTATAATTTATTCACCTTCACCCAATAACTCCCAACCCAATACCACGGTACTAAAGACAAGAGTCCAACTGTCCAAGACTCAAACTAAAAGTACAAAACTCGCTACCTCTAAATCCAAACTCAATTGACCCAATTTTAAATACCCAAATTTTTAATCGTTATTTACTTAGATACAGAATACAAATATTGTCGTTTGTATCGCACTCTCGCTCAACACACAATGAGACGGCGAAAGCGCTTCTATAACCAAAACGAATCCTCAATTTTGAGAGATAATTTCTCTTTTTCTAACCCTAATTTATGAGTTTGTAATTTTGGTTCAAAAATATTTTAATATCTAATATATTTTAATGTTAACGGGTTTGCAACTTTAAAATTTTTTTTTATCAAAATATTTTATCAACTCACGATTTTAAAAGAAATTTAAAAAAAATATTATGAGTAGAACTGAAACCGACGGTTCTAATCCGGGTTTAATTCCAATAATTATATGGACTCGAATGGTTCTATTTATAAAATACTCAAAGTGTAACAGGTGGTTCCGAATATTGAAATACCCATACCGACTCACCTGATATTCAGATCTATAAAATATTATTACATTGGATAGTAGAAATAAGAGATAGCATAAATCAAATGTGTTACTACCCCATTACAATGTAAGAGATAAGATAAAAATTCTTACTCATCTTTTGACTCGAATATATGAAATTTGTAGCTCATCCAGTCTTTAGCGCATATTTAATAGTGTTGAAATTATTTTGTAAGTACTTATTAGTTGTGGGTTTGAATAATATGTGGATAATAAATAGATAATAAATTATGAATTCTATAATATAGATAAATAAAAATATATTTAATTAATTTAATTAATTTAAATTATAATTTAAACTTATCTAAACAAATTATAAGTAACTAGTGTAGCTATACATCAATGTCATGGTTCATCAATAATTTCAAATCCCTTTCATTAATACCCATGTTAGCTAGATAGTCCGTCAGTACGTTACATTTTCTCGAAGGATGTGTAAAATTCTAAAAGTTGTGTTTGTCAATATTTCCCCAATAGCCATTAAAGTAAAATTGCAAGTGCCATAGTCATGTGCAAACAAAAACTATAAATTAGTGAACCACTAGTGATAATTGTAACAGTAAAAGAAAAGTCAAATTTATCAAGCGTGTTCAAAATTCAAAAGAGAGAGAGAAAGGGGGAGAGAGGGGGATAAAGGTTAAATCATGCGATGGATAGCATTTGAAAACAAATTTATTTTCTTCTCACCTGATCACTTCAGCAAAAAGAAAGAAACAGCCGTCCCATTCTCTCTCTTTCTTTAATTCATACTACAAATTTTAAAATCAAGAAGAAAAATAGAAAAGTGAAAAAAGTAATAAAATTTTTAAATTTGAAAGAATTAATTTTCTGCTTTTGATGCAATACGAGATAAGAAGAAAAATTTTGATTTTTAAGGATTGATTTAATTGTATGCTTATATTGGATTAAGAATTAGCAATTCAATTTCTAACTTCAATTATTAAATTTTACAAGAAGGAGAATTATAAGTGATATAAATTAACTACAATTGAAAGAGTAATAATTTTGGCTTCTATTTTAATTATTCAATTATTATATGAAGTTAGACAAGTGGAATTACATAAGTTAGTTTGAAATGTTTATTGTTATGGAATTAAATATGTTAATTAAATGTGTCGGGGCGAGATAAACAAAGGAGAATTGAAATCTGTTGGAAGAGAAAAATACGGCACCGAAATGGTGTTTGGAAGGAATTGATTTTTAATATTTTATTTTCAAGTTACAAATTCAGATTTTGGTTCTTATTATATTATCACCAATGGAAAATTAGGTACTAACATATGTTTTGGCTACATGTAGGTGGGCAACATGGATGAATTTAAATGAGTAAATGAAGATAAAATGCTAAGTGAAATTGTACCTTGTTATTATTATCAATTTGAATTGAACATATTTGAGTTTTGAGTTGGATAATTCTATTGTCGTCTCAAGAAGCGACTCAAATATCGGATCAGTCTATCAATCGGTTTAATCTCCAATAGATAATTCTATGAGTGAAAAAATTAAATATTTATAGAGAACAATTAATTATACTATTATGTTACACGTAATTTTAAGGACTTATTTGTCATTTTACGTGATTATTATTAAATATTTATTACGTATAGTATTTGTGAAATTATAAAGATTGTATATTGATTATTTGTAAAATAGAATGTAAGAAATATGTAATATTGAAATCTACCTAAAAAGTGTTCATGATTTTATCTATTCTAGTGCACTGAGGATGCCTTAAGCCCGTGTGCGAGGTGTGTAGCTTTGGGGCAGTTTATACATATATGACTACATTACAGATTTTAATTAGAGAATACATTTTGGTGAGATTTTCTATTATATTGTGATGTGATGAAGTTATAGTATATATTTTAGATGATGAGTATATTATGAATATGAAATGTTATATTATGAATTGTTAAGTGATGTGAACTCGGCCTTAATAATATATATAAATAAAAATGTATAATTGTTTTTTGAAATTCTCCATTTACTGAGCCTATAAACTCATGTATTTTTCAACGATGATTTTTTTTTTTTAATCATGTAGCAGTTGAGTTTTTGGACAGTTTTGGAGGTAAAGCTTTTGATTTTGGAGTTATAGCCACACGATAGAGCTAGTTTGTATGACTCATTTCATAAAGCATGTAGTCATTATTTTGGTGATGTGTGTTCATTTTTTTATATTATTTTGCATCACTTGTAAATTATTAGGTGGGCTCACTATGTATTTTGTATCCATATGTATAGGTTATGTTATTAAATAGTAAAAGTTTTACATTTCGGCTAGTCTCTATCGCAATATTTTGTTATGGGTATTGGAGAAGCAAATTGTCTCATTTAGTTCTGAATATTGTTGTTGGAATTTGTGGTATTTTATTTCAAGTTGGCTAATCCAAATTATAGGAGAGATAATGCCAAAATTTTCTTTAAAATAAGTTACAATGAGTTGTAATTGTAGTAACCTTGATGGTGGGTCTAACTTTTACTTGGTATTTACCATAGGCGCTCGTCACATCTCGAGTATATAAATATTGATTGGGACTGGTCATGTCAATAATGGGTAGTTATTAACTAACTTAAATGCATGCGTGTTTATTTTGAGAAAACTACAAAAGTTAAATCGTATCCGACCAGCTTCAACTATAACCCACAACGAAAGTAATCGACCCTCGGGATAAACTCGACTACCCTACTCGGTGGGGAAAAGCAGTCACTCGTCCAAGTGGTCGAGCTCGACCTCCTTATCTAGCTGGCAGGCGACCTACGTGGCCATCCACCACGACCGTCCCTCTCTTTGATAACAAAATGCCTATGCAGACACCCGCCAATCATCTTCACAAATCAATCGTCCCTTCTAAAGCAATTGTGAGAACAAGCCAGGCTCACCAGGGCCAAGCCCGATCCTATATTGTTGTAGAGACGACTATGTGTGGTCTTCTCATCCTTTATCCAACTTTCTACCATATTTCACCATGTCTTCCTGATACTCATAGATTTTATGACACATGTTCCTCATTCTTTTGTGATATTCCACCACATGTCTTTAATAAATAAATTCCTATATAAAGGTCTCAAAAAATTCAAGATAAATCCTAATCACGTCTTTTTAGTCTTTTGATACCTTGTTCCTTATATATATTTCTCTATAAAATTATTTTCCTCATATCACTGATTCTCACGCCGGAGGGAAAACGAAGGACTAGCCCTTGCCCTTCGTTTCAAGTATTGGAATTGCTTGGAACTATTACGATGGGAAAAATCTTGGCTGCTGTCAAAAGGGCTTAGTTTTAGCTTTATTGCACCCCTATTTTCCCAACCCATTGTACTCCTAGTTGCCCAACATGTTGCAAAACTTGTTATTGTGGCTCTGGCGGCACCACAGCTCCTGTTCGAGCCCTAGAAGTACCACATCTACCACATGTGTCATCACTCGTGATAGACTTAGAACAAATGCTCAATGTAATGATGGCTCAAAAAATAGGATGGTTGTAATGCCGAGGAAAAATTACAGTGAGACAATAGATAAGAGAATAGTAAAATCGAGAAATGATGACAATATATTATGAGATTTGGTTTTCAATTGAATGAGAACCTACATAGATTCTTTATAAACATGCATGCGATTTTTATGTGTCGATTCATCCATGTGACTGAAATCTTCTTCGTTGAACACTAAGTCATCGTCCAACAGGTTAGCAAATCATTTTGAATTTGTTTCATTCCCAACTACGTCATTATGTATTTCGCTTGGACTGATCATCTTCCATTTCTTGCTGGATCTTTCAACGGATTCAACAATAGCATCACAATATACCTCTACTGAAGTGTCAGTTTCAACCAACTTGTAAAAAATAATAATTCAACTAGCAAATAATTTATTACTACTCAACATCAAGACAAAGCGCCATAATCAAAAATCTCTGCAAAATAATTTGGTCCATTGATTAAATCCTCCGTCGTAACATCCTTGATAGGATCAATGCGAGAGTCGCCTTCTACAAAAAAATCAATCATCGTGAAGAAAAAAAATCACCAATCACTAATCATTGTTATATATTAACGTTAAAAAGTAAAAGATGGCAGTACATAGACCTCTAGTAATTCCCATTCGTCCGGAACACTAACTACAAGAAGCAACCCCAATTGATTCTTTAAAATACGTGGAGAACAATGTAACAATAGAGAAAAAAAGTTGTCATCACTATCTTCTACACACTATACAATTATTTCAACATAAAAATTAGAGGTGTATAGCTGATGATGCCATTCCTTACTGGCAGGCTTGATTGCATATATAAACTTATAACTATGGTCAAAGTGAGATTTAAATCTATACAATTGAGAAAATAAACGAATATTTGATATAGGTACTCTAAAATAATCATATATCAAATATTATAAAAACTAACATTCGGATAACTGAAAAAATCTTTAACTAAATTCAGTGATGAAGTTTTTCGTGTACATTTGAAGTCCATATCAGAAAGCGTAGGCAATGAGTACCGATCTGAGTACATATCTTATCTTTTAATATTGGAAAAGTTTTATAGATCCATACTTGAAAGGCAATCACAAAACTACTAATCATATAAGTCATGTATAGTCTGTCATCGCCCTCAACTATTAATGACTTATTCTTAATACTAGATTTTAGAATGACAAGGTAACCTTAAACAACTCCTTACCCAATGCAAATGAATTCATCTCATCGAAATCTACTAATGACAAGACCCGTTCCAAGTAATATTTATATACCCAAGACGTAGCGTGCGTCGATGGTGGATACCAACTAAAGGTTGGACCCACCATCAAAGCTACTACAATTACAATTCATTATGACTTATTTTTAAGAAAATTTTGACATTATCTCTGATGTAATTTGGGCTAACCAATCTAAAATAAAATACAACTATCCCAAAAATAATATTCACAACTAAATGGGACCATTTGCCCCTCCAATACTTACAACAAAACAACGCTATAGAGACTAGTTGAAATGTAAAACTTTTACTATTTAACCTATACATATGGATACAAAATACATAATGAGCCCACCTAGATATTACAAGTGATGCAAAATAATATCCAAAAATGAACATGTGTCCTCAAAATAATGACTACATGCTCTATAAAATGAGTAATACAAACTAACTCTGTCGTGTAGCTCTGACTCTAAAATCAAAAGCTTTATCTCTAAAGGCTGTCCAAAACTCAACTGCTACCTGATGAGAAAAATCATCGTTGGAAAATACATGAGTTTATAGACTCAGTGAGTGGAGAATTTCGAAAAAAATTATACTCTTTTCATTTAAATATATTATTGAAGTCGAGCTCACACACTTAACAATTCGCATAACATTTCATATTCATAGTGTATTCATCAGCTAAAATATAAACTATCACTTCATCATATCACAATATAATAAAAAATCTCACTAAAATGTACCTTCGAATTAAAATTTACAATGTAGTCATGCATGTGTAAATTGTCCCAAAGTTAGGCACCCTCATACACGGGCTTAAAGCCCCTACTCAGTGTACGAAACTAAGTCCCAAAATTCTCTAATAATACATCCTAGTACACAGTCAAGACCACTCAGTGAACTATATTTATACAGCCAACTAGATCCCTCAGTGTAAAATAGAACACGACTAAGACCCATCAGTGCACTAGAATAGATAAAATCATGAACACTTTTCTGATAGATTTCAATACAACATATTTCTTACATTCTATTTTACAAGTAATCAATTTATAATCTTTATATTTTCACAAATACTATACATAATAAACATTTAATTATAATTATGTAAAATGACAAATAAGTCCTTAAAATCACACATAATATAATAGTGTAATTAATTATCATTCTCTAGAAATATTTAAATTTTTTCACTCACAGAGTTAACTATTGGAGACTAAATCGACTGATAGACTGACCCGATATTTGAATCACTTCCTGAGATTACAATGGAATTATCCAAATTAAAACTCAATCCTTTTGAGTTCAAAATTATTAAAATAACAACTTACCAGTTCACTTTGCTTAGAGATCTATCTAAATTCACCTCTTTGTTTATCTCGCCCCAGCACATTTAATTAACATTGTTTAATTCCATAACAATAAAGATTTCAAACTAACTTATGTAATTCCACCTAGCTGACTTCATAAAATAATTGAATAATTAAAATAAAAGCCAAACTTATAGCTCTTTCAATTGTAGTTAATTAATATCACTTATAATTCTCTTTTTTGTAAAATCCAATAATTGAAGCTAGGAATTGAATTGCTAATTCTTAACATACTATAAGCACACAATTAAACCAATTCTTAAAATCTATATTTCCCTTCTTACCTCGTATTGCAGCCAAGGAAGTGAATTAATTCCACCAAGTTGGAAGTTTCCTATTACATTTTCTCACTTTTCTATTTTTCTCCTTGATTTCAAAATTTGTAGTTCATTAAGGTATGTGAGAGAGAGAGAGAATGGGACGGCTATTTCTTTCCTTTTCCCGAAGTGATAAGGTGGGAAGAAGAATGAATTTGTTTTCAAATAGATAATCCACCGCCTGACTTCATCCCCTCTCCCTCCCCTCTTTTTTTTTTTTTGAAACTTGACTTGACAAATTGGACCAAGAAGCTTGACTGGTCCATTACAACTAACACCATCAGTGAATCTTCAACAAGCCTCTTATATGTTGTAGTAAACATTATATTCCTCAACAAAAAAGTATTCTAAAAATTACTACATCCCAATCACTAAGATAATCATTGTTGGAAAAAACACCGGTCATGTCTCAGGTGGAAATACGTACTAGATAGATGGCTGAGGAATTCATGTTTATTCCTACAATAAGTTGAATCAAATTTCAAAGGTTTTTCTTGAATCAAATTTCAAACATTTTTCTTACCCTAAGCATCGTAAACTAGATATGAAACAAAAGTCCTTCATAGTGAAACTTCCAAGACTGTCACCAAAGTTGAAGCACATTTCATCGGCATTGGGCTGCTTCACTTCCCGAAGGAGCACTTGGTGGATGAACAAGTGAATTAATACAATATCTAGTAAGTGACAAAAGTACGTATCTCAAAAGGTTTTCTTCTTGACATCAGACATCCTTCTTGACAATGTGTTGAAAATATTAGGCTTGGATAATGCATTTACTTTACTAAGAGACCATTTGTCGAGGATGAGATAGTCATAGTCCTGGCGAAAGGGAATAGAATAATTAGACGTAGTTTTACTATTACACTTAACAGATAATATGGTAACTATAACCAATGGAAAAATTTAGCAACAGGTCACATTAATATACTATTATCGTGACCCAGTGACAAGTGTAAAATATATTGTAAAGACCAAGTTTTTTAAATCGTAACACAACTAAGGCACAACTCTTAAATGTAGGTTTGTGCACAATTAAATAAAAACTTTTAATTTTATTTTACATGAATAAATTATATACATAAGGGACGGTTTCATCTGTAAGAAATTTAAGGGTTTCAATCCACATAAACAATGTAACTATAGGTAACAAACGACAAAAATAACAATTGAATTCAACAATATTATTTAATTCTCTACAAAATGTTGGAAATTGATACCAATTCTTTTATTATCCACAAGATTCTTGTTCAGAAAAAAATAACGGAAAAGAAAATATAAAAGATAGAGAAAGATTTATTGACTATCAAAGCTTTCACTATATGAAATATTGATTCAATCATATAGATTTCACCTACCCAAATTTTCTAAGTATCTTAAGAAAAATGATATCATAAGCTTTACTACACCCACCAATTTCTACTCTTTGTACAACTTACAAAGAGAACAAGAAAAACAATTAAGATGCTAGTTTTACAATTTTTCTCTCAAAAATCCTCAGTCACGTATACAAAAGAGAATGAACTACATCAATTTATAGTTAACGTATGACCTAAATTTCTTCCAAATTTTGACTACCAAAGTATCCAACATTTAGAAATTTGTTCAATTTTAGTCACCAAATATAATATAATATTATATATTTTTCCTTTTCAACAATTGGTGCATCTTTTGATTTTGGCAAGTTCAAAGAAAATATCCTTACAATCTCCATCTTGACAAAAAACGAGTCAAAACTCAATAATCTCTTCTGCAACTCTTCATCTCGATACTTAAAAAAAAGGGTAAACTTTGACAATTTCAATTCTCAAAACAAAGAATTAACATATTCTACCATATAAGTATAATCACTTAAAATTAACGAATTCTAAGAATTTTATCGACTCATATCGAATAAATTTGCTGAAATATTATGGTGTAACTTCCTTGCTTGACTTACTTGGAAGTTCATCAGCCATCGACATCAATTCTACCACACACATTGTATTAATGTCAAACCAATGCCCATGTGCAAACATGTAGACTCGCTAGTAGTAACACATCCTCTATCATGGCAACTAGCGCATGCCATGAGGATGTAAATATTTAATCAAAGCGACATCATTGTCTCTCATAAAGAGAGACATATTGTCCATATCTGATGTCGAGCAGTTAGGACAATTTTTTCTCAAGTGACCAGGTTGTCCACAATTCCAACATAATACTTTCATTTTCATTGAGTTATTCTTCTTCCATTTTTCAGCAACGAGTAATAATTTTCGGATGAAATATTACTTCCACCACTCAACCTTCTTTCTTCAGAAATTAATTTACTTGTAACTTCTTCAAAACTCACAGTTTCTTTCTCATACATCAAAATTGGTTTAATGTGTTCATAGGAGGATGGAAGAGACCGGATGAGTGTTAACGCTTTGTTCTCATCATCAATTTTAACTCCAATAGCCTTCAGTATAGAAACGATCCAATTGATAACACTCAGGTGGTCTAAAATTTTTGTACCTATATTCATTCGCAAAAAATGAAACTGTTCCTTCAAGTACAACCGATTTGAAAGACTCTTTGTTAGATACAACTGTTCAAATTTTTTCCAAAGTTCCTTTGCAGCAGATATTCTATGAATATTTGCAAGAACATTTTTGTCTAAACAGAGACGCATTATACTTACAGCTTTCAAATCTAAATTTTTTCAAACCTCATCACTCATAGTGGATTTTTCAGCATCTTTGTTAGAAATAGGGGTTTGTTTTTCTTTTAAAGCCTTGTGTAGTCTAGACTGAATCAAAACTTCATTGAATTGTACTTGATAAAAGCCAAAATTGAATCTTCCATCAAATTTCTCCATGTCATATTTGATAAACATATCTTTTCTGTACGCCAATACTCTAAACGATCTGACACTCTGATACTACTGTTGTGAATTGAGACCAATTCTTTTATTGCCCACAAGATTCTTATTTACAGAAAAATAACGAAACAAAAAATTATAAAAGATAAAGAAAAATTTATGGACTGTCAAAGTTTTCACTATATGAAAAATTGTTACAATCATATAGATTCCACATACTCAAATTCCTCAAGTATCTTAAGAAAAATAATATCTTAAGTAGGGGTGGGCATTTTAACCAAAACCGAACCTCCCGAAAAGGAACTAAATGTTCCGGTCTGGTTATAAAATAATAAAATTAGGAACCAGAACTGAGAACCGAGAACCGACCTGGTTCGGGTCTGGGTTCTTGGTTCTTAAACTAGAACTGTGGGTACTAGATTGGAATTGAATTTGTCATTTTTTATAAATTTTTTATTTTTTACAATTTATTCGCCCTAACCCAATAACCCACAATCTAACACCACGGTACCAAAGATAAAAGTTCAACTGTCCAAGATCCAAAAAAAAAGTACAAAACTCATCACTTTTAAACTCAAACTCAACTGATCCAATTCTAATTATCCAAATCTCAAATTCTCAGTTGCTATTTGCCTAGATACTCAATAAAAATATTGTCGTCTGTCTCGTATTTTCGCTCACCCCTCTCTCGCTCAACGCACAGTGAGACGGTGAAGACAAAACTCATCTGTAACCGAAACGAATCTTCAATTTTGAGAGGTAATTTTTATTTTTTAACCCTTGTTTATGAGTTTGCAATTTTGGTGGCTATTCTTCCAGTTAATGTTTATATCTTTCATAAATTTTTTTAATATCTAACATACTTTAATGTTAATGGGTTTGTAATTTTTAATTTTTTTTCAAAACATGTTGTCAACTAACGATTTTAAAAAAAAAAATTATGGGTAGAATTGAACCCGAACTAGAACCGACGGTTCCAGTTCGGGTTTGGTTCCAATAATTTCATGGAACCGAATGGTTCTATTTATGAAATACCTGAATTGTAACGAGTGGTTTCGAGTATTGAAATACCTAGACCGACCCATCGGACGCCCACGCTTAATCTTAAGTTTTACCACACCAACTAATTTCTACTCTTTGTACAACCCACAAAGAGAATAAGAAAAACAACTGAGATGCTAAACTTACAATTTTTCTCTAAAAAACCTTCAAGTCTTGTATACAAAAGAGAATAGACTACGTCAATTTATAGTTAACGTATGACCTAAATTTCTTCTAAATTTTGACTACCAAAGTGTCCAAGATTTAGAAATTTGTTTAATTTTAGTCGACCTAGATATCTTCCAAGTTTGTACTACCAAGGTGTCTAAAATTTGAAAATTTGTTCAATTTTAGTCGACATAGATATCTTTCAAATTTTATATAACAAGGTGTCCAAGATTTAGAAACATGTTCAATTTTAGTCACTAAATATAATATAATATCATATAATATAATATCATATTTTTTCTTTTTCAACAATTGGTATATTTTTTGATTTTGGTAAGTTAAGAGAAAATATTTCAACACAAAATGTCCTCAAATCAGACATTATGTGTAGAGTTAAAAGAATGCATATTTTGTTTGAGTATGTACATATACAATAAATCAGAAATTATTTTTTTTTTTTTTTTTTTTTTTTTTTTTTTTTTGAATAGGTGCCATCAAAAGACATCAAAAATTATTATTATTATGAAACAATCAGCTAACAGATAATTTAGCATTATCCTAATGTCCAAACAAAAAACACAAAATCTAATCAAAGTTCATTAACATGTAGATAATGACAAATGAGTTTAAAACAGAAATTTGAAGTATCTTCGAACCCGTTTGGTATAGTTTATAAACTAGTTTATTTGACCAAGAAAAGTAAATAAATATCAGACTACCAAAGTAAAAAATTTTATAACAAAAAATTAGTGAATGAAATAAAAAAAATTTCCCCAAATCTTTCAAAGGCATATGGGTGAATAGGAAAGAAATCGTGATATTTTATATTTATACCTTGTACTTTAAAGTTGGTACATAAAAATTCTCTATAAAGTCATTAAAAATCATCGATATTTTGAATACTCCTAAATTTCGTAAGATTTTAAAAAGTTTGCATTAAATATCGCATGACTTCATAAGCTTTTTTAAAAGTTTTTAAAAATTTATATTGAATACTCCATAATTTTTATTCAGTTTAAAAGGTCTGAATTGAATACACCTAAATTTTTAAACTCCATAAAATTCTTATCAAATCTTAATTGAATACACCCTCCGTAATGATGTCATTCTCATATTTTTGAAAAGTGAATTAAACAAAAGACATGAGGAAGAAACGATAGCCTAATGAAAAAAATTTAAAAATTACTCCATCAGATTTGGAATCGGTAAACACCAATGCACTTACATCACTATAATGAGTTTGAAATTAAAAGAGGTGTGGTCGAAATGCTGGGAAAACGAGATAAAATCTGATAGAATGGAAGAGGGTTTTCTTCTTCATGTAATACAAACTCATAATTGTGTGAGAGACGGTGAAAAGTGAATGACTCGTAGGGGAAGTAATTTGGGTATTGACTTTAATCATTCAATAATTTTAGGGATGATACGAATTAGTCCCTTATTAATAGCTGAAATCGTGAATAAATGGTCATTAATATAAATTAATTAATTTTTTTTTATAATAACAGTAAATATGATTCATAATAATGTTGAAAAGAAAATCTCATCTAGTATATTTCAAAATTTCAAAAAAGAAAGTAGGTAGGTGACTTAATTTTCACTCGTACATACACATGTAAAAAATAAGAATAAAAATTAAAAATTGAGCCAATTTCATGAAGTAAAAGAAAAAAAAAATAGTAAATTCAAGACCGGGTTCTAAAGTCATATGGTCAAAACATAATTCAATTAAAGTTACATTTTAGAGCTAAAAGACCAACATACCCTTACAATTGCAAAAAAGTGCTAATTTAATGATATTGTTTTATTGTGATACTGTTTTGTTATGATACTGTTTTATTGTGATATTGTTTTGTATGATATTGTTTTATCTATGATACTGTTTTATTTAGATATTATACATTGGTATATTTATACCATACTTTTATCTTTGATAATGTTTTATTATGACAATGTTTAAACCTATGATCTTGTACTACTAATGAAGCATTTTAAGAATAGTATCATTAATTCAACCATTAAAATATCTTGTACTTAGTTTTATATAATACATTGTTTTATATATATAATGTTCTATGGTACACTTATACCATGCTTTTATCTTTAATACTACTTTATTATGATAATATTTCAACATATGATACTGTTTTAATCTATGATTATGTTATTGAATGCAAACGATATCAATGGTCTTATACTATTAATGGAGTATTTTAAGAACAATATAATTACTTCAATAATAAAACATCTATGATACTGTTTTAATATATGATAATGTTATTGAATGTAAACAGTATCAATGGTCTTGTACAACTAATTGAGCATTTTAAGAACAATATAATTACTTCAATCAGTAAAATAGATCTATGATATTATTTTATTTAGATAAAGTGATATGATATATTTATACCATATTTTTATCTTTGATACTATTTTATTATGATAATGTTTTAACCTATGATACTGTTATTTTATTGGGTTGTAGTTTGTATATGTGATACTATTTTATTAAGATATTTTCATTTATGATACTAATATATTAAGATATATTTATCTGTGATATTGTTTTAGTATGTATAATACTGTTTTGACAAGAAAAATTAAAAATTGTCATTTTAAGCTAAATAGATGACTTCAAATGGCTAAAATCCATCGTACGCAGTAGCAAAGCAACTGGTCTTAACCGGCTTGTCGAAACCATTTCGAAAACATATTATAATAAAAATTCTTAGCACATATGCGAATTCTATGTTCATTTTTGTTATGATACTGTTTTGTCATATTGTTTTTCTATAATACAGTATCAAACACATGAGTAACAACACAAAGAATAATCTAATGACTAATTTAATACAATATCATGTTGCTATTCTATAATACAATATCAAGTTGTTTTCTATATACAGTATCAATCTCGTATTTACATAAGCAAATCATGGTCACAACTAATATAATGATACTATTTTCTATCATCCATACAGAAATTTAAGTTGCTATTTACAACAACAAATCATAGTTATTCTATAGAAATTCATCAAACAAATTATTTATTCGAAATTCAAGCTACTATTTACAACAACAAATTATGGGCGACTTACAGAAATTCATCAAATTAAACTATGTACAGCAACAAATCATAGCTACTCATGAAAACTTTATTGAATGTCCAAAAAAGAAGAGACTTGCAACAGATGTAACTTAACAAAGCACAACAAAATGACTTTGTAGAAATTGAGAGCACTCAATAAACATCATGAATAAAAACTAATTGTAGGTCAAAACTTCAAAAGTCAATTACTAAATACAAAAATATAGTTAATTTAATAAATAAAGCATTGCAAGAAGCTCAAAATACTAGGTTTTCAGGTCTCTATGATAGAAAATTTGAAGACAACATCTAGAGGTCGCCGGAGGTCGGACCGCACCATAGAAGAAGCCTGTAACACCAAATTTTACTATAGGAAAGTAAAAAGCCACATTGCACCGTAGAAGAAGCACTCACCGGAGGTTGCCGGAGGTCACCGGAGATGGAGGGGGTTTGTAGAGGTAGAAGAAGTTGCCGGTGGAAAGTATTAGCTAAGGTTGGAGGCTATTTATGGATCACAGGGGTGAATTTAGAATTAAATTAAATTAATACTGAAAGTATGATTTAATCACAATTTTGAAAATGTTATGACCTAATTTGAAACAAGTCATGTAGAGATGAATTATAGGCAATTTTTCAAAAAATAAAATAAAATTGTCAAGTATTTCGTATTTATCCTAGGTTATAGCTCAATTGTGGCCCAAAAGGGTCTGCCTCTTAACATGCAAGAACAAGATACTGAGTCTAAATAACAAGATGATGTCGTTATAATGTTGTTTTATATGAAGTTTTTTTTTTTTTTTCAAAGCACCAAAGACAATCCATTATGGTTTTAGGCATCCACCGGAGACGGTGGTGGGGGTTTGATGCCCTACCATCGTATTTATATAAAAATGGTAGTACACAGGAGGGGGATATGAACCTGACCTCCAAGCATACAACGAATGAAAAAAAAAAAAAATTTCCTCAAACTACAGCAAATAAAGAGATACTACCTCCGGTACATAATTCTGAAAAGCAAAAGCAAAAGCAAATGAAAAACAAACTAACAAAAAACTAAAGACCTCTAACCGATGGAAGGCCATATCATCATGGTTTGAAGTAGTCCACGCGACGACGAGGCAAGTCTCAAGATCCATACTCGATAATGTCGTTGGTCCCACCCTCGGTTAAAGAGTCAACGACCGGGTTTCCTCTCGAAAAATATGGGAAAGCGTGTCTCGATCGAATGATAGAAGATGTCGGATGCGTCGAGTATTGATCGAATCACCCACGGCCCCCACCACGTGAAATGCAATGAGCGACAAAGTGTGAAGTCGGGTCTCAATCCATAAGTCCACAAGACCCATCCGTCGGGCAAGCTCAATGCCCCAGTAAAATAGCTCTCAACTCTACCTCCAAAATAAGTATGTCTCCGTAGCCGATGAGAGAGGCCCCGATACAACGCCCAGTGTGATCTCTCGATAACACCCCGCCACTCATAAATCCATCCCCGACGCATCCATTAGTATTGATCTTGGTAGATCCGATAACGAGCACGCCAATAAACCAAAGTAGAAATTTGGGGTAGGAGAAGTAAGAGTAATACCAAAATGTGGGGAAAGATCAAGGTCCCCACGCCAATGCACAAATCGAAAGAGTCTTCCGTCTCTGCGATAAAAAAGAAATAGTGTGATAGACCCGCCGGATGATACGATGAGCTCCATGCCATCCTACGATGCTTCGCATCATTCCTAGCTTTCAAATGTACCAAAAGACCAAAGAAAGGGATGATAGTGCGAATATGGCCACTCGACAAACCGGCACGAGAATCTCCAAGTCTAAAATCTATGATGTAGCATATCTCCAACCACGAGGAGAATGCCAAAATAGTGAGAAGTGCTGCCATACACGGTGAGCCACGGGGCTATCAATAAAGACATCTTTGGATGGTCTCAATCTCTCGAACAAAGACCGACACTTTGATGCCATGTGGGCTGGATCCTCCTCTCGAATAATCACATCCACCGGCACTAAACCCCGCCACAATCGCCAACAAAAGAAAGAGATAGTCTCATGGGATGATGGGGCTCCAAATCATGTGACAAAAGGCACGAAGAGTACTCCCGGTGCGAACAAGCCGCCACGCCGACTTGGTAGAAAACCTACCATCCGGGGTGTCTTTCCACATAGGTCTATCAAGAACATCGGGACAAAGCGGTAGACTTCCAACTGGATTGCTATATCATGTGGAAGGACCAACAAGAGTCTATCGATATCCCATCCAAGTATCATCAAAGAACTCAACTACACGGACGGAAGTATGCTCCCTATGAGGAAACATTTGAGCTAAAGTCATGTCACCCATCCAACAATCATGCCAAAAGAATATACGCCCCGACCCAATCGCCACGCAATGTGGGGGGCTCATTGTGAGTCCCACCCCTTTAGCCTCCTCCAAACCGCGAGCGCGAGAATGTGGTATGGGTGCGAGAAGGGGTGGGTGCCCTACAATACTTGCCCAAGAAAATCGAGCCCAGAGCGGCTCACGTGATCCGAATAACCACCGAGCTTCAAAGAGAAAGCATGGACCATGTCCTCTAATCTTCCGAAAGCCCAAACCACCCTCATTAGTAGGAAGGCAAATATCCTTCCATCTCTTCCAATGCATCACGGTGAGCTGGTCCTTAGAATCCCACAAGAATCTAGCAAATGTACTCTCTAACTTCTTGACACTATCTTGGGAGGCTGCATAATCAAGAAGATAGAGAGGCAAGGAAGAAAGGACACATCTCAGTAAAGTAATTCTGCCACCAGGAGATAGCAGCCTAAAAGCCCATCCAGAGATCTTGCTCTTGACCTTCTGAAATAGATCATCATATAAGAAGGTCTTTCGGGCCCCCTTAAACAAGGGTATGCCCAAGTATGTGATCGTTGTTTTATATGAAGTTAGTTTTTGATGGACGAGTAAAAAAATATAGAGTTAATTATACTCACAGTCTCCATTCTTCTACTTTTGTAACAATATTATTTTCATTCAATTTTATTCACAGATATTGTCTCTATTTTTTCATTTTACTCATACAGATAGTCCCCAATTGACTTTTTTTGACAAATTTGCCCTTAACTTAAATAAATTAAAATGATAGAAATAAGAAAATACAATAAAAAAATTGTAAAATTAGAATCCTAACATTTTCAAAAGTATAAATAAATCTTAAATTTTTTTATTTTTTATTTTTTACAGATTTGCACTTAAAATAATAAAAATATGTGTCATCAATGTCCTAAAACTTCTAATTATGTTCACCAAAAAGACATTTGAAATTTCTACATATTTCGTCCAATGTCCGTTAATTGACAAATTTTTTTACTAATGATCTAAATTTAACAAGGACACAATAGTTTATTACATTCTATTATTCAAAATAATTTTTAAAAAAAACATCACCTTCTCCACCCCACGACCGGGGGGGTTTCTCTCTCCAGTTTTCAGTCCAAACTGATGAGGTTTGAGCCGGCAAATGGGGGGAGAAATCTCACCTAGTCACACTAACTAGGGAGGATATCTCCCTGGTGTTACCACCAGATTTCGGTAATACCTCCACATCAGCAAAGGCCCAGGTAAAGCCCCGTATATGCCCAAATTAAGGCCACATAGGTCCAACGAGGGCCTTCCAGATTCGTAAAGGCCTCAGATACCCAGCGAGGGCCTCACGAATATTCTTAAAGCCCGACAACACATTAGCACCCTCGAGTTAAGTAGAGCGAAGCCCATGAAGGGCGTCGACATCCCTGGCCAATCTGGAGCACTTCGCTGGTCTTTACATTATCATAATATAATGTTTTGGGATAACCAGAGAAGTAATTAAAGAAATATTGTGTTTGATTGCCATGAGGATTCTCACAAGGAAACTAAATCCCGATCTCCTAAAGATTAGGCAATGTGATCAACTCAAATAAGGGCCAAAATCCTAGATATTGCCTTGACAACCAATTGCCCTTATCTCATAAGGAAGGAGGATCCAATCAGATTTCTAATTGATTGTTTTCCTAGAACAATTAGAACTCTGCAGCTATAAATATAAGGATTCCAGTTATTCCAAGGTACGCATTTTTTACGCATTATTTTCACCCCTAAATTTTGCTCAAATCTCTGCCTGCTTGTCCCTCCCACACTCAATTTGTTATTCTCCTGTATATTACACCATATACTAGCAGTTGACTTGATCGTCGGAGTACCAACGATTGCCGGATCCTTTTTCTCCTAGTGATCTTGGTCCCTAATGGTTGTCCTAGTGTAGAGATACATACAGGTTGGCAGAAGAGTGACTGGAGATCTGTTGACGCATGGTTGGTGCAGAATCTGACGTCAACAGATTGGCACCGTCTGTGGAAAACGAAAGAAAGCATTACATGACTAAAAACTTGTGGTAAAAACGAGTCTTTCTTCCATTGTGGTAAAAACGAGTCTTTCTACCCAAAAGAGCATGGCAACAGAAAACTCTATGGAAGAAGAAGTTGAATCCCATCATATTGACTAGCGGTAGGAAAGCGTTCAAGATCTCCAGAACGGAACCTGCCGTAAGAGAGGAAGACAACAACAGAAGCAGATGGTCTAGTAGGAGAACCATGACATGAAGCTAGACAATGTCCGGGTGAAGGCAGCGCTCAAACTGTTGGAGAACCAATCCCTCCAACATGGACCCAAGTATAGTCGTGCCCAGC
This sequence comes from Forsythia suspensa, assembly GCA_023638005.1. NCBI lineage: Eukaryota > Viridiplantae > Streptophyta > Magnoliopsida > Lamiales > Oleaceae > Forsythia > Forsythia suspensa. The sequence goes on along the minus strand of CM042666.1, from coordinate 27,284,285 downwards.
GAAGCCCTTCGAGGTCCAGCTCGATAGAAAGCCGTCGATCTCGGGATGACCCGCCAGTTTCAAACGGCATGCATCATCAGAATATCATTTTGAAACCTTCACAGGATAATCAGAAGAAGAAAACCCCCCAGCGCGTGGAAATAAGCCGGTTCTTGCTGCCAGCGTGTTTAATAGGTTGGGGTGGGATCCTCCATATCACCACCCCTACCGATGCACAACAGACACAGTGAGTGAAGCGAGGCCCGTATGGAAAGGAGGAAGGACCCGAAACCTGTCCCCGTGAGGCTCAAAGATGAAAGGAAAAGGTTAGAATGCTATGAGGATGACGACGACGAGAACCTTCCATTCACCAATTTCATAAAGGCCAAGGAGGTTCTCGCTAATTTCAGAATGCCCCTGATGGACAAATATAACGGAATAGAAGACAAATATAACGGGATCACATCAACATATATAAGACGAAGCTCCAAGGTCACTCTCCTACAGTAAAGTGTTGAAATTTCCACACCACACTCACATCCGATGCGAAGAGGTGGTACAATAAAATGAAACCAAGAAGCATCGAGAGTTGGTCTCAGCTCAAACGAGAGTTCGTCAACGCTTTCATTGGCAACTGGACAATGATAGCCGATATTACCCAACTCCACGACATTCGGCAGGATTGAAGGAGAAATAGTAAAAAGCTATTTCAAAAGATTTAGCAATGTCATCAACAAGATCGAGACTGTAACCGATGATAAAGCCCTAGATGCACTGGTGACCAGATTTCACATGCGCACTCCTTTTGGAGAGACGTCCTAAATAGCTAACCAAAAACTTACAGTCAGTTGGTAGGCATGATCCAGTGTGAAATTCGATCAGAAGAGACAATCGAGAACAGGGAGAAAGCCAAAAGAGATAGAGAGATCGCTATCGGAGAGAGGGACAACGCTCCCCTTAACCCCGTTTCAATCGCTTTCAAAGAAAGCACTCTCCCGACCATAGAACAACCATTAGAGGAGATTTAACCAGATGGAGACGACCCCTGCCCTCCATTCTGGACCACCCTAGTGGCCCCTTTGCCAGCTACTCCTCCACCCAAGTTCTGTCGTATACACAGGACCAGGGTGCATAATACAGAAGATTGACCTGATGTAAGAGAAATGATCAACCGCGGGATTTCGGGGGCAAGGAGAGGAGAATCGACTAGCCCGAGGACATCGAAGGCCATCCAATCAAGGGTGAAGGCCTCTGCCTCAGTGCCAGGATGATGGACCTTACTGCAATGATAGAAGGAATGACAGAAATAAGACTCGCTGAGGGCTGAATGACCCGTTGGAGCCTCCGCAGTCCAGGAAATCAATACGATCATATGAGGGCTCTATGTTGGAGGGCACACGATGAACTCGCGATGAAACTACTCAAAGACAGCAAGAGGAGAACCAGTAGAGAGTTGGCAGGTTCACAGACACCAGCCAAAGGCCCTACAAATCTCGTTCACTAAAGAAGACAATGCCGATATATACTATCCCCACTGCGACGCCTTGGTAGTCCGTGTCGTCGTTGCCAGAAACAGACTGGGACGGATGTTGGTCGATGACGGAAGTGCTGTGAATATCTTGTTCAGCAGTACATTTGACTAGATGGATGTGGATCATGAATTGACAGCCATTTCAGAACCGTTGTTCTATTTCACGTGGGATAGCATTGTCCCACGGGGGAGAATCACACTCGTAATGGACCTCGGAGATCCCCCCTGTCATATAAAGAAATTCATGGAATTCCTAGTGGTAGATACTCACTTCACCTACCACATAGTCCTCAGTAGACCCGCACTCAAGGACCTACAGGCAATCACTTCCATCTACCACTTGGCAATGAAGTTCCCAACACCAGGCGGGGTCACCAAGATTCATGGTAATCAGATGGAGGCCAGGTCCTGCTATATGAATGCACTCCTAAAGGCTACAAATCGCAAAGACCCCCTTCTGACGATAATGATGATACAAGCAGACATGATGGATGTCGACCCCAAAAAGGTTGAGGAGGAAATGATACTGGACGAGGACCTGGACCTCCGGATCATATGCTTGGATTCTCTAACCTTCCCAGCGGAAAAGCTAGAGGCATTTCGTGTAAATTCTTCAGACCCTACTCAGGTGCTGCAAGTAGAACAGAAGCTAGATGAGAAGATGAAGGATGAAATAAAACACTTCTTGCGAGAGAACATCGATGTCTTCGCATAGAAACATAGTGACATGGTGGAGATCTACCCATCCGTGGCTTGTCATGCCCTAAAGATGGATCCAAAAATGTACGCCAAGATACAGAAGATGAGGCCTCTGAGCCCTGAGAGATATGACGTCCTAAAAGAGGAGGTTGACAAGCTGTTGGAAAACGGGTTCATCAAGGAGACAATCTACCTCCAATAGATGTCCAACCCTGTGTTGGTGAGAAAGAGCACCAAGAAGTGGAGGGTGTGTATAGACTTCTCGGACTTGAATCAAGAATATCCCAAAGATAGCTTCTCATTGCCGCGCATCGACCAATTGGTCGATACAACTGCCGGCCATAAGCTACTCAATTTTATGGATGCCCATTCCAGTTATAATCAGATCTCAATGTTTGCGAGAGAGACGAGAATGCACTGCTTGTTACGGATCGAGGGTTGTATTGCTATAAAATGATACCTTTTGGCCTGAAGAACGTGGGAGCCACATATCAGCAGTTAGTAAACCGTATGTTCTCGAAGCAGATTGAAAACTCTATGGAGGTCTACGTCAATGACATGCTCGTGAAGAGCGTGAATGCCGAGGACCACATCGGACACTTGAAAGAGATGTTCAAAATCTTCTGCAAGTACTGTATGAACCTTAACCCTCTTAAAGTACGCCTTCGGATTCGCATCTGGAAAGTTTCTTGGCCATATGGTAAACCAGCCGGGATAGAGGCTAACCCCGAGAAAATCAAAGCACTCGTCGATATGCGATCACCATCTTTATCCAATGAGGTTCAGAGCCTAGCAGGAAGATTGGCAACCTTGAACCGATTCATATCAAAGGCGATCGACTGTTACCAGCCCTTCTTCCAGACCAACAGAGGGTAGAAGATATTTGAGTGGACCGAAAATTCGAGGAGGTCTTCCAGGAACTCAAGATCCTCTTTGGGAAGGCTCCGTTACTATCCAAACCAGAGAATGGAAAAACTTTGATCATCTACCTCTCGGTATCCAAAAAAACAGTGAGCTCAGTTTTGATCTGAGAAGAGGGTCCGATGCAGCTCCCAGTATATTATGTGAGCAAAACCCTACATGATACGGAGACGAGGTATCGTGACATGGAGAAACTTACCTTATCTTTGATTATCGCATTTCGGAAGCTCCGACCATACTTCCAGTCGCATAGCATAGATGTTTTGATGAACCTCACACTAAGGCAAATTCTCCAGAAGCTGGACACTTCAGGAAGACTGGTGAAGTGGTCAATCGAGCTCAGCCAGTTCGATATTTTCTATAAGCCAGGGCTATCCATAAAACAAGCTCATAAGACAGGCTCTGGCAGACTTCATGGCTGAGTTCGCCCATATCCCAGAAGGCTTGCTCGAAGCTAAACCACATGAGGTACCAATATGGAAATTGTATATTGATGGATCATCAGGCGAGGTCGGAGCTGGAGCTGGGATTCTGTTGATCAGCCATGATGACCATAATCTCAACTGCGCACTTCGCCTGGAGTTCAAAGCCTCGAACAACGCTACCGAATACAAGGCACTCCTAGCAGGCTTGAGGCTGGCACGAGAGATGAAAGCGAAGAAAATCTAGATCTATAATAACTCATAGCTAGTAGTTACCCAAGTCAACAGAATCTACACGGCCCGCGAGCAATCTATGGTGGCCTATTTTAAGAAGGCCAATGACCTCTTATCTGACTTCGAGGTACTCAAAGTACTCTAGATCCTTAGGATTGAGAATGGTTACGCAGATGCTCTTTTCAAATTGGCAAGTAGCAAAGATTCCAACTTGATGAGGGCTATCCTAGTCGAAAAGCTCGGCAAACCTTCTATTGACGAAGCTTCTCTCCAGAATGTAATGATAGTCAATGATTCTCCCAAATGGATGAAAGAGATCATCGCATACTTGACCAACTAGGTTCTGCCAGATAACATAGAAGAAGTACGAAAACTCTGCAAGAGGGCAATGAAATTCATGTTACAGGATGAGATCTTGTATAAGAGAGGTTTTAGCCACCCTCTCCTATGATGCATCACTCAAGAGGAGGCGAATTATGTGATTACACAAGGAAATTTGCAGTAATCACTTAGGAGGGATGACTCTAACACAAAAGGTGCTTAAGCAAGGGTACTATTGGCTAACCATAAAGAATGATTTGCATACTTACGCAAGAAAGTCCAACAACTGTCAGAAATTCACTGTTGTACCAAAGCACCCGACTCAGAACCTCACTCCAGTCACTAGTCTTTGGCCTTTTGCCAAATAGAGGATCGACTTTATAGGTCCCCTCCTAACCGGAAGGGATGGGGTCAAGTTTGTGATCGTAGCGGTGAATTATTTCACCAAGTGGTGAGAAGCAGAGCCCTGGCCAAGATCACAAAGGAAAACACATGGAAGTTTGTTTGGAAGAACATTGTCTATCCTTTTGGAATACCCTACTCCCTTGTTTTCGAAAAAAGTACACAATTTATCGAGAAGAAATCTAACTCGAATGCTGAAGAGTTGGGCATTCGGAGGGGTTTCTCCACTCTCTACTATCCCTAGTCCAATGGCCAAATGTAGGTCGTCAACAAGATCATCAAGCACACCCTGGAAAGAAATTTGGAATCCGCTAAAGGAGGATGGCCAGAAGAATTACCCGAGACTCTGTGGTCATGTTGGACCACATCTCGAACAGCGACTAGCGAAATCCCTTTTGCCATGGCATATGGAACGGAAGCAATGATTTTCGTTGAAGTACGTATACCTTCTCTAAGGCATTTACACTTCGACGAAGTGGCCAATGAGGATCTACGTAGGACGAACCTTAACCTGTAGGAGGAAAGGCATACAGACTCACAACTTCGTCTGGTAGTTTATCAAAGAAAGATGGCCAGATACTACAACTCGAAGGTTAAGAATATAAGTTTTCACGTCAACGACTTTGTCCTTAAAAAAGGTGTTCCAGGCTAATAGAGTGGTGGGGTCTGTGACCTTCAGACCTACTTGGAAAGGATCTTACAAGATCATCGGAGAGATTTGGCCTGGAACCTATAGATTGGAGGGTTCAGAGAGAAGAGAGACGAGGCATCCCTGGAATATCACTCATCTACGCTCATATTATCAGTAGATTTTCTCCCAATTTCTTTGTTTTTCAGCATTATTTTCGGCCATGTTCAGACACCGCGTTATTTTAATAAAGCTCAGTATTTTTCGAATCATGATACTCTTTGCCCAATTGTGTAAGTAATGGAAATTCGGTAGTAAGAGAGCATGATTCGCGGCCAACTCTTTCAACTCATTGATAAACATTCAACGCGTAATCAAAAAAAGAACGGAAGTTCGGCAGCGATAGAGTGTGGTTTGCTGCTAACTCTTTCAACTCGATAGATAAAGATTCAACGCGTAATCAAACAAGGAACAAAAGTTCGACAACGATGGAGTGTGGTTCGCGGACAACTCTTTCAACTCGCTGGATAAACATTCAACACGCAATCAAACAATGAGCGTAAATTCGACAGCGAGGGAGTCTAGTTCGCGACCAACTCTTTCAACTCGCTGGATAAACATTTAACGCATAATCAAATAAATAAAGAAAATTCAACAGCGAGAGAGTATGGTTTGTGGCCAACTCTTTCAACTCACTAGATAAACATTCAACGCGCAATCAAACAAGTAAAGAAAATTTGCCAACGAGAGAGTGTAGTTCATGGCCAACTCTTTCAACTCGCTGGGTAAACATTCAACGTGCAATCAAACAAACAAAGAAAGTTCGACAGCGAGAGAGTGTGGTTCGCGGCTAACTCTTTTAACTCGCTGAATAAACATCTAACGCGTATTCATATGAATAGCTAAGGAAGAACAACACTCATAATAAAAGATGCAATCCGTAAAAACTTTACATTTGTGAAATTAGGAAAAATAACATTAACGTGTATTATAGAGGATTATGGTTCCTAAGTCCAAGCCAGATCCTTGGGATCGGCATAACCAGAGACCCCTAGGTTGGCCATTCGATCCTTGGCCATCGATAACTCCGCCAAGGCTTTAGTCAGTTCTTTATCTTTGGCATGGACCATGTTTTGGCAAGCCCTCAGCTGCGACTCAGCCTTCCTCTGAGCCTGTGCACACATCCTATGGATCGTTCCAGATTTGGTTATGTTATATACAACTCGTGTCCTCGTGTCTTTGGTAACAGTGAGCTGAGCACGGAGGGCCTTATTCTCTGAACGCAACATATCAATATCCTCGTCACCCTCGACCGTTGAGTGTAGTTCGTCAACCTTCATCGCCAGGACCTTCTACAACTCACAGTTGAGTACGTGACTTCGGGAGGTATACATCTCTGCCAGTTTTAACAACTTTATCAGTTCTGCATTGTCTGCAGCCTTCGCAAAGGTAGAAGTCCAATACTTTTTAACTGAAGTCGCTGTTATGGCGGTCGGAGCTGGCAATTTTTCCAACATGGCTGGGTCCAATTCATTTTGACGAGACCCTATATTGATATGCTCGGACTAGTTAGAAAAAGAAGGAATAGAGGTTCGGGCCATGCCTCGAGAACGGGAAGCGTATTCCCTGGCTCTCCAAGAAGGAGCCTCATGGCCTTGCTTAACCTTATGAGAATCCCTCGCATCTCCGTCATCCTCCGTGTCACTTCTTAGCATGGCCGTTTCTCTCTCATCATCAACAACCATCTTCCTCTTGTCTGATCGTCGAATATCTTCTGACGAAATTAGGGTTCTTCAGGAGGAAGAACGGAAGAAACGCCCGTTGTTATTCTCGATGCCAATGGGACATGAGAAAAAATGCTCACTATTGCTTCCAACGCTTGCGGACAACGACGCCCGGATTAGCACGCGTATGCGGTACTGCAGGTCGGGAAAATATCCTCCTTTTCACCCACAACTCCCCCATTTATTATTTTGAGCTTTGGCACCCTAGGAAAATAAAAACCTGCTATGACCAATAATGGCTTAGTTCTGATACTATGGGAAGAGATGGAAGTGAAAGAACTGAAAACAAGTTCTGCAAACACATATATAGGCAAAGATGAATGCAAACCGTCAAATAAACGGACACGTACTTGGAGGGATGCACCCCAGAAAATCCTAGGAAGATGTAAAGGCTGCGTGAAGTAACGTGCTCCGGTGGTTACGCCATCATGATGCAATGATGGCACCGTCAATACACATCACATGCGGAAACGCTCTCGCAAACACCAAAGTCTAAAAGCCCGCCTATGTTACGAAAGTATGTCGATCCAAGAGCTTCGCTATTTTACAAGGGTGAGGGCGAACACCTTGATGACGGAGCTCGATCGAAGTTTTGCTCACCGTGCAAAGGTGAACACCTTCATAACAAAGCCTCGGACATTTAGTGATTGTTTCTCAATTTGCAAGCCCCGCACAGTTAGCAAAAGCTACCTGATCAGGAAACTTTGTATTACTCGTTCGAATATATCTTTAGCCACGTCAAATGCACAGGTTTGATCGTAGTTCTGAATAGTTCATCTCGACCTTAATTGTAAAAAAAACAAGGATAATCAAATACCTTCTCATTTCATTAATCAAAATCTGAATTACAAGGCAAGAAAAAGTAAACATGGTTATCGTCCTACTACCTCACTGCCTCTTAGGGTCGACACATATCGGGATATATAGTCTAGTAAATTGAATACTCTGATCTTCGGCATTGCGTGAGCTTCGTTAGGCTTTGTCATTGCCGTAAATCTGACTCTACCATGATAGGGAGTCTCCCAGATCAATATGAGTTGATTTGGTGACTAATTAGGCCACACTGCCCAAAAAATACCGTTGACATCTTTGGCAAATGGCTTTCAGCCTTATCATCCGAATCAGGATCATCGATGGGTTGATCATCGATGTTCATTGTGGAGGTACCGTTCGAGACCTTCTGGCTATGGCTACTAGGCCCAACCCCTCTCGCACATTTGGTCCTCTGAACGTTGATTCTCTGGGCATATGGTCCAATGAATATTGATTCTCTGAATGTTTGATCATATGGATGCTGGTTTTCTGTCCTTGCTTTCATAGTATACTTGAGTTGAACGTTGGAACCAAGTAGATAAATGTTAGTAGATGTGCCTTTGCATTTTTTACCAGGAGAAATTACAGCAATGGGGATCAATTATCAGGATTTACCATAATTATGAACACGTGAGAAACACAATGAAGGACTCTTGGTGTTTTTATAGAAGTGGCATGGGAAACACAAAACTTGGCCGCATGGAAAATACAGGGTACTAAATGAGGCAGTTAACAGAGGGTCATCAAATGAGTATTTGGAACACCACACGTGTCCTTCCATTTACTCAGACATTAATGACATTAACTCTTTAGATTTAACCAAGAAGTATGCGCCATTAATGTCCAAAGGAATGATTCTTTAATTTTAGGATCAACTTTTCGTGTCCAACAAATAGAGTCACTTATACGGTCATCTTTTTTGACTAATGCCACAAGACTTCATACAAAGGAAACATGGCAGGAAGTAAATTTGATTGATAATGCTAGAACACATGCGAAACAAGAAAAAGAAAATTACGAGTCTCAATGTCTCGCTACTTCTTTAGGGTCGATACAACGTGAGCATTTTCCTATAACGAGGAGAGTGGTTTGGTCTTTGCCTGCATCAAGGCCCTTGTCAGGAAGGACCTTGGAGGCAGGGACCTCATCAAGAGCATATCGAAGAAAGAAGATATCCCAATTCGGGTGAGTCTCCACAATTCTTTCAACCAACTACTCCCCGCCTATTGTCATCAAGCGATGGGCAAGATCTTGATATTCGGGTGTGTCCTCAAATCCATCCTTGTACGTGGCAACCGCCTGGACCTCGGTATCCACACGTTCTACCCTAACCCTCTTTCCTAGCCGCGATTAGCAGCCTATCCTTTTCTACAGCAACAACCTCCAAGTTGCTATTGGCGGTAGCTACGGTGGTCTCAGTTGCGAAGGCCCAATCCTCGGCCAACTTTTGAGCCTCCTCCACACGCTTGTAGGAGGCCTCGGCAGGCCTCTTCTGATCTCGGGCCTGCTTTAAACTCTCTTTTACAGTCGATTTCATATTTTTCTTTCATGTCGGCCTCCTTTGTCACCACCAAATCCAACTTAAATTGAAGAGCCCTCTTATCTGATTCCAGCTGCGCTTTCTCAAGGCTCATCGCCTTCAGGTCCTCGGATAGCTTCTTTGATTTGGCCTCTTTTTCGCTGCACTTGCCATTGAAGCTCTCGAGGGTACTATACAGTTCTTTGGTCTAGACCAACCCTCAGATTAAATTCATCTCTGCCAGTTGCATGCGCTCACGCATTGTAGCTTCCTCGACAGCTTTCTCCCATTTCTGGGTCCAATACTTATGGACACTCGCCGCCATTATCGCATGATGGGTAAGGAGCAACTCCATCACAGAAGGATCCAATTCACTATGGTGATGAGTAATGCAGATACAACCCCCCCTGGCCAGTCGATGAGGTAGAATTCTCAGCATCCCCAATCCCTCCATCGGGATTCAGCGAGGATTGGCGATGCTCTTCAGTCCGTATCGTCTTGCAGGCATCCTTCATAAATCTCTTCACAGCCGCATGAGCCTTTTTCTTTTGTCCAGCCGCCTCGCCTGTGTCCTCAGTGATTCCCTCCCCGTTGTCTTTTGAGGGATGGAATCAGGAGAAGGATGGGAGGATGGTGGCGGAGGTGGAGAAGGAGTATCCTGACCTAGAACTTGAACATCAGATGTCGGAGGGTGGATTGCCTTTAAGGGCATAGCATCCTGGACCTCTCGTGGTGAACATTGCATCTCATGCAGAGGAGGCTGGGTCGATAAACCCTTTCCACTAGCAGGACGAGCAAGGCAAAGTGATTCTTAAACCTGAAAAATGCTAACACAATTGCCAAAGTACAAAGTATTAGGAAAGTTTATCAAAACAAAACCTATACGGTTCAAGTTACAAGGCTTACCTATTAGTCCGTAGCAATCAGTAAGTTATCATCCTTGGGCAGATTGCTGAAGCTCCTGAAGTCGCTATCGAGCACTCGAACCTTATCCCACTTTGATCTCAATTCACCTTGATCCTTCTTTGAAATGGGTGGCTTCCTGCAATCTACAAGAATAAGTAAAGCATTAAGTTAGGAACAATGATCAAAAATTCGCACAAAGACAACAAGATATGCAAAGTTCTTTGAATTGACGCGGAATAGACACGTTTGGGAAGGGATCATCTGGTATAAACTCCCAGTCCCCCCCCAACGAAGATGAACCTCTTCTTCCAGTTATACACTTTGTTGGGACTGTCGATTGCCTTTTTCCATCTTTGGCCTGGCAGGGTCAATAAATTGATTTAAATTCCCTGGGGGTTAAGTCTCCACCAGCCTTGGCAATCCCCCACAACAGGAATGCCACCACCATCTGGCCCCAACCATTGATGTTATCTGAGAGGGGGCCAAATTCCAATCTCTCAGAACCTCACGGAAGAAATGGTGCATGGGCAGGTGAAAACTTTGCTGCATCACCGGTTTATAAATTGCGACGAACCCATCAAAGTGGTCGTTGGCACGCTCTCGGATCGAGACCCCGAGTTCCACGTATGGAATATCATAAGACAATCTTATATCTTCCAATTCAGCTTCTTTGATCCTCGAACGAGCCATAGAAGCCTCGGTGGCCTAATGCTTGAGCTCCTCGTTGACTTTTCGAGATGCCGGGGCATCCCTTTTGTCCAGTGACCCTTTCATTTCGAGAACCCTAGTGCCACGCCGTCTCTTTCCCACCTTTGGTGATACTACTAGATTTACTCATCTTCTACTTGTGGATGTAGGGGGCAGACGAACGATGGTGGATACCTGATTTAACTTCTTTTTACACCTCGGCCGAAGGTGAAAGACGAAGAGGAGGACGACGCTTCATCCCTGATGCTAAGGTTTGTCCTAGCGACTGACTGGTTCTATGAATCATCATGTCCAGACGACATCGATACTCCTCCCAATTCAAGAAGAAGGTACCTCCACAATGACCGAGAAATATGGCAGAAAACGGCATCCAAACCAAGAAACCATAAAATAAAAACAAATGTAGTCTACAAAACATAGCACAACAACCTCTGCAGTGCTTACCTCAAGATTACAGTTGAACCAACAAATACGCTTTGAAATTTCTTGATTATCGACAGAGTACTCTACAAAGCCTGAAAAGCACGTAGGAGCAAAAAAAGATAGATATGGAGGAGCAAGGGTTTATATAGATTAAGGCTCTTCAATCTCCACCGTCCAAACTCAAAACTAGGCATCTGAGCCATCAAACCCAGCGGACGCGTGTTCAAAGAAAGGCAAAAGGTGGGAAACGGAACCCTAAGCATTTAATGAAGCCAATCATCCATCACGCGCACTTAGCATTTATGGCACAAACTTTCTCACCCATGATTACCTAGCTACTATGACAACTTTGATTGACAGCTTGGACAGAATTATACCAAGGACACGTCACTGGAAATCCAACCAATCAAAGCCTTCACCTGTCATAAATAATCGACTTCGAACTTGGGAGACTATACTGAGTAAGTAATTTAAAGGTGCATGAATAAGTAATTCAACAATGCTTCAGCGAAGACCATATCTGCAAAATTCGCTTTCGTTACCAAAGTCCCACGCCTACCATAAATAATAGGCTTGGACTTGGGGGACTATTATTACCACCAGATTTCGTTAAGGCCTCCACGTCAGTAAATGCCCAGCTAAAGTCCCTTATAGGCCCAAGTTAGGCCTCGTTAAGGCCTCATAGGCCTAACGAGGGACTTCACAGATTTGAAAAGGCCTTAGATACCCAGCGAGGGCCTCGCGGATATGCTTAAGGTTCGGCAATACTTTAGCACCCTCGAGTTAAGTAGAGCGAAGCCCATGAAGGGCCTTGACATCCCTGGCCAATCTAGAGCGCTTCGCTGGTCTTCGCATTCTCGTAATCTAATGTTTTGAGATAACCAGAGAAGTAATTAAAGAAAGATTGTGTTTGATTGCTATAAGGATTCTCACAAGGAAATCAAATCCCGATCTCCTAAAGATTAGGCAACGTGATCAACTCAAATAAGGGCTAAAATCTTAGAGATTGCCTTGACAACCAATTGCCCTTATCTTATAAGAAAGGATGATTCAATCAGATATCTAATTGATTATTTTCTAGATCAATTAGGACTCTGCAACTATAAATACAAGGACTCCGGTTATTCCAAGGTACACATTTTTTAAGCATTATTTTCACTCTTAAATTTTGCTCAAATCTCTGCCTACTTGTCCCTCATACACCCAATTTGTTATTCTCCCGTATATTACACCATGTACTGGTAGTTGACTTGATCGTTGAAGCACCAACGATCGCCGGACCTTTTTTTTCCTGGTGATCTTGTCCCTAACGGTCGTCCTAGTGTACGGATAACATACATGTTGGCAGATGAGTGGTGAGATCTGTTAATGAATTCAACGTCAACACATGGTTTGCGCAAAAAAATTCAATTGAACAAATGGACCAAAATTCAACATAAGCTGTTTACGAATTCGAACAAATTGCAGACAAAATCGGCAATGATTTGTTCATAAGGGTTCCATTACAACCTATTACTAGGGGAAAAAAAAAGGTATGTTCGAGCAACATTTATTGGCTTGCTCTTTGGTAATGCCAATAGATTATTGTCTGTCACAAATTCTAAATTCCCAAACTTGGGTTTGAAGAAATCAAATTGCAAGGAAATGTCTTAGATTTATTCAGTTGTCTTCTGGGTAATTTCGAGAATACTACAATCCCAAATGTTTTACTCAGTAGGACTCAAGATTCTCTAACTTCTTGATGAGAAAATCGGATTACGTAAAAACATTGATTTCCAAGAATGGCGTGGAATCTTTGTTCAATAAAATGGTTGAGGTAGGAAAAGTTGGGCTTGTATTCAATTCCTATGGTATGGTATGGTGGGGTGGGGTGGGGTGGGGTGGGGTGGGGGGTGGTGTTTTTATTTTTAAATTATTTTGAATAATAGAATATAATAAACTATGTTGTCTTTGTCAAATTTGTCAAATTTAGGTCATGGGTATATTTTTTTTTTTTGTCAATTAACGGACCACTGGACGAAATCTGTACAAACTCCAAATATTCTTTCGGTGAACATAATTAGAAGTTTTGGGACTTGATACATTTTTTATTATTTGAAGTGAAAATCTGTAAATAAAAAAATAAAAGGATTTAGGATTTATTTGTATTTTTGAAAATGTTAGGGTCCAAATTGCAATTTTTCATTGTATTTTCTTGTTTCTATCATTTTAATTTATTTGAGTCAGGAAAAAAAATTGTCAAAAAAGTCATTCGAGGACCATTTGTGTAAGTAAATGAAAGAATGTAGACGATATCTACAAAAAAAATTGAATGTGGATGATATTATTACAAAACTAAAAGAATTGTGATTGCGAGTGTAATTATCCCAAAAATATATTGCATGGACGAACAGGGGCGGGGCCAGAAATTTTATTTTGTGGGAGTACATGTCGATTATTGGTGCTACAGCATTGGGCGGGGATACTACAATGACATGTATCGCTTATACCAGTTGGTGACACAGCGGTAGCCGATAGAAATAACGGCATTTGAAAAATACAATAAAATTACTTAATTTGTACAATATTATTTTATAAAAGTAATTGACTTTGGATTAGTAGTATATAACAATAGAATAAAATAGTGAAAAAATAAAAAATAAAATCAACATTTTATTTTAAACAAAAATTAAGTTTGGATTAAACAAAACTTTAAAAAAAATAATGTGAAAAAAACAATGAAAATCATAGTTACTCATGTGCATATAAATATAAAAATAAAGTAATCAAAATACAACAACATATATTCCTGATAAGTGGAGAAAAAATAAAATTATATTAGATTTAAGTAAAATAAATTAAAAAACGCAACCATATTTTCATGAGATTTGTACGTAAAAAAGAAAATGACATTTTATTTTATTTTCATATTTTGAAATTGAAAATTAAAGAAACGTTCAAGTCAAAAATTAAGTTCGATGTTAAGCATATTGTTTTGTCAACTTTACATTTTAAAAAATTTGAGAAAATTATATTAAAGTTTATAGGATTATGTAAAAAGAAAAAAAATATGCAAATGGAACAAAAGTTAGAGATTTAAAAATTATTTTTTAAAATTAGAGATTAATTACATAAATTTCTCAAAAATAAAAAATAAAAAAATTTAACGTAGAGGATTCGATCCCAAATCCACCATCCATCATATATAATATAAAGGAAGCTTTGCAACTAGGCGAGAAACCATTTATTTACATTAATGTAAATTTATAATTTATATATTTGATGTAAGAACAAAATTCTAAAATTTAAATCTCTGTTAAAACAAAATCAAAATTTTGAAATCAAGAATGGGGCACTGTAAATTCGCAGGACGAGTATTTGACAATTTCATCTGTTTGTGTCATTAAAATAATAATTAATTAATTCAAGTGCCATAAGCAATGAAAAAATCCCACCTCGGTTTCTTTCTTTTTTTTTTTTTTTTAATATTCTTTTTGTCCCCCACCACGCCCACACCCCCCAAGTGTGACTTGATGGTAAACAGAGATTGGATATTTAATTATATACACGTTACAGAAGCTAAAGCTATCTAAATTTGCTCTTAGGGTGTGTTTGATTGGCACATTTTCTATGAAAAATATCACATCTATAGAAAATGCTGTCACATCCATGAAAAATCTTTTCCACCTTTTGTTGTTTGATTGAACATGGAAAATAAAAATAATTTTCAAGGTACAATTATCATCTAAAGCACACATTTGACCACTTTCTTGAAAAATATTTTCTCACCTATTTGATAAATTTTTTTTTTTCCACCTTACATAGAAAATATTTTCATTTTCCATACAAACTAATCAAAGACACCCTTATAATTAATAAATATAATAATACAACAAGTAATCATATAATTTAAGTACAAAAGAAAGCATTTGATTAAGAAGAAAATGTTTTGTATTACTAACCCCAAGGACTACGGACTGCCACATCCACGTGCAAAATTGAGAAGCAGACATGTAATAGTAGTGTTCACATGATTTGAAGTGTTATTTTTGTCGGGTAGGAGGACTGCATTCGTACAAATATATTCAGTAGCCAAATCAAATCAAATCTACAAATTAATATTTGTATGGAGATTTGTTGCAGGAATCTTGACTGCCTAAGCCCGTTAAAATTATTGGAAATTATTGTTTTTTTTTTCCTTTTCTTGAAAGAAAATGAATAAATTTAAAGGTTTAATTTGATCATAAATTCATAATTAAGAGTCATTTGAGTAACAATTTAATTTTTAAGGAGCCCTCTAATCTTCATGTATTTTCTTGTATTCATGTTATTTATTTATTTTTAATTATAGAATAGAGGATGTACATTTGGTAATCATTCTTACTAATAAAAATTTGAGCAACTTATATATATATATATATATAAATTGGCAGGTTTTCAATTTATATTTTTTTGTTTAGATGTTTTTTTTAATAAAATGCTGAGATTTATTTAAATTTGTTGAGTCACTCCGTTTAGAAGTCCGTTTAAATTTAGACGGATTTTTAGACGAAATTTATTTTTGGTGTGCCAAATTAGCTAAACGAAGTCTTCATCAGCATTTATTGGAGAGAGTTTTTTATAACTCTATCTATATATGCTTATGTGGCATACCTAAAAAACAATAGATAAAGTGTATTGAAGATACTCTAAACTTACAATTTTCTTTTCTAACCCTTTGTCATATACTAAATACAAAATTATAGTAAAAATGCTGGGCCAACCAAGGATATTGCACATGATGGAAACTTATTCCTTTAACATTGTTAAGAAAGATTTTGTCATATTTTTCCTTCCCAATATTACACACGAAAATAGGCAAAAGGATCACCTTAATTATTTTCCTATTTGCAATTGAGACCTTTATATTTGACTCTTTGAGGCAAAATCCCAACACTCCCATCCTTGACTCAACGATACGCATGCCTTACTCAATAATTTTCATTTATTTTAAATATGGGTATCTTTTTACCAATTATGTGTCCAACTAATGAAAAAATTGGACGAAACCATCATTTGTGAAAGTAAATGTTAATTAATAAAATGTTGGAGACAAATGTACGAGAAAAGAAAGGTTGATAGGACAAAATTGCCAAAAGGATAAAACATTGGTGGACTGTCGGTGCAATTTAGTATAGCATTATTTATGAACAATTTTGTTAAAAGCATAAAACGTGACTAAATGTGTATGCTGAATTTCAAATTTTTTAATCTAGACGAGGGTAAGATAACAACGAGTTGTGGAAGCGCATTAGGCAACGTTTAAGTGGAGTATAGATGCCACCTAGACAAAAAATTTAGAATATTGTTTATGAGCATTGTAATATTAGAAACAACATGGGTCTAGCTTCTTTTGTCACTCTCCCTTGTTCGTTCTTGATTGAAAATGTCAATCATGTGGTGGTGACCCAAAGGTGTACAACCATTTATGTACAGCGACATGGCAGTACAAAATTCTTAACGATTTCATATAATTGAGCACTGTGTTTCAGTGTTTCGCACTACAAGTTGTAATAATTCTCACACGATGCTTGGACAAGATCGTAGCTTTTAGACATTATATATCATGTCAAGTACCAATCTAAAAGATAATCAACATTAAGGAAACATAAAAGGTGTGGTGGTGCTTTATTTTTGTATTAGTGACGATTTGCACTATATAATCATAACAAATAAAATTTCAAAATTCAAGTCTCCCTTCATATTTAAATATAAAAAATTGTTAACCTACTTTCATGTCAACGGTAGGTGGAGTCAATAGATTTTTTCTAGTGGATCAATGATTTTTTTTTTTTTCTCCTAGTATTGTTGTCATTTCGAACCTCGCACATTGCCATCAACATTTGGTTACTGTTCATTATTCACTCGACCTCTAGTTTTGAGCTCAATTCTAATGTTAGTTGAGTTGAGGGCTTTGAATTCTGGTGTGATGAGTTGAGTACTTGATTGTTTTCCCATTTGTGACTTTCAATTTATCACTTATAATTTTCGACATGCTTTAGAGCTAATATTTGAAAGAAAATGGGTAAATTTAAAGGTTCGATTGATCACAAATTCATAATTATGAGTCATTTGAGTAACAAATTTCTTTTTAAGGAGCCCTCTAATCTTCATGTATTTTATTGTATTCATGTTATTTATTTATTTTTAATTATAGAGTAGAGGATTTAGATTTGACAATGATTCTTATTAATACAATTTGAGCAACTTATAATTTTTTTTTTAAAAAAAATGGAAAACATTCACTAAAATAGCTGATTTTTTACCACAATTTCAAATAAGCACTGGAAAAATATATATAAAAAAAAAAATCAAGAAAAACAACAAAAAATTTACGTAAAAAAAGTTTGAAGTCAAAAAAAATGACAGACTATCAAAGACATATATTTCATTATAATTTATATGAAAATTTTTACAATCATATAGAATATCTTGACTCATCTAAACTTTCAAGTATCCTGAAAAAATAATCTAGATTTTACAGCGCCCACAATTTTCTACTGTTTGTATAAATCACAAAAACAACAAAAAATTCTCTTAATACAATTTTCTTCTCTAACCCTTTGTTATATACTAAATACAAAATTATAGTAAAAATGCTCGGCCAACCAAGGATATTGCACATAATGGAAACTTATTCCTTTCACATTGTTAAGAAAGATTTTGCCATATTTTTCCTTCCATATATTACACACGAAAATAGGCAGAAGGATCCCCTTAATTATTTTCCTATTTGCAATTGAGACCTTTATATTTTGACTCTTTTGAGGTAAAATCCCAACACTCCCATCCTCGACTCAACGCTATGCTTGCCTCACTCAATATTTTTTCGTTATTTTCTTTTATCTTTTATTTATTATTTATTTTAAAAAATTGGACGAAACCATCATTTGTGAAGGTAATTGTTAATTAATAAAAAGCCAGAGACAGAGGTACGAGAAAAGAAAGATTGATAGGACAAAATTGCTACAAGGATAAAACATTGGTGGACTGTCGGTGCAATTTAGTATAGCATTATTTATGAACAGTGTTATAAAAAGCATAAAGCGTGACTAAGTGTGTATACTGAGTTTCAAGTTTTTTAGATCTACACGAGGGTGAGGCAATGACGAGTTGTGGAGGCTGCGCTTCGCGCTTAGGCAGCGTTTAGGTGAAGTCTAGATGCCGCCTAAACAAATTTTTTAAAATATGGGTATCTTTTTACCAATTATGTGTCCAACTAATGAAAAAATTGGACGAAACCATCATTTGTGAAAGTAATTGTTAATTAATAAAATGTCGGAGACAAAGGTACGTGAAAAGAAAGGTTGATAGGACAAAATTGCTACAAGGATAAAACATTGGTGGATTGTCGGTGCAATTTAGTAAAGCATTATATATGAACAGTGTTGTAAAAAGTATACAACGTGATTAGGTGTATATGCTGAATTTCAAGGTTTTTAGATCTAAGCGACGGCGAGGCAATAACAAGTTGTGGATGCTATAGTTCATGTTTATGCGGAGTCTAGATGCCACCTAGACAAATTTTTGAGAATAATATTTATGAGCATTGTAATAGAAACAACATGATGCGTCCCACTTCTTTTGTCCCACTTCTTTTGTCACTCTCCTATACAACCATTTATGTACAGCGACATGGCAGTACAAAATTCTTGACATTTTCATATAATTGAGCACTGTGTTTCAGTGTTTCGCACTACAAGTTGTAATAATTCGAAAACGATACAAGACCGTATCTTTCAGACATTATATATCATGTCAAGTACCAATCTAAATGATAATCAACTTTGAGGAAACATAAAAGGTGTGGTGGTGCTTTATTTTTGTATTAGTGACGATTTGCACTATATAATCATAACAAATAAAATTTCAAAATTCAAGTCTCCCTTCATATTTAATTATAAAAAATTGTTAACCTACTTTCATGTCAACGGTAGGTGGAGTCAATAGATTTTCTCTAGTGGATCAATTATATTTTTTTGTTCTCTTAGTACTGTTGTTCATTTCGAACCTCGCACCTTGCTATCAACATTTGGTTACCTTTCATTATTCACTCGACCTCTAATTTTGAGCCCAATTCTAATGTTGGTTGGGTTGAGGGTTTTGAATTCTGGTGTACATGATGAGTTGAGTACTTAACCATTTGTGACTTTCAATTTATCACTTATAATTTTCGACATGCATTAGAGCTAATATTTGTCAAGCTAGCGGGCTTTTGTTCAATTATAGTGGTTATTATTTGCACTCTTGAACCTTTGTAAACACTCACACTTTTAACTAGACGACTTGTTATGATTACCCAGTGTGCCACACTTGATGCGTGGGCTCTCGAATATTTTGTCATGTCGTATTAAAATTTAATAAAACTTTAATACATCTAACCGTTAAATGAAAATGAATTTTGAATTCTCCTAATACTACTATGCTCGTAACTGTTTAAATTTTTAAACGACAATGCTAAATGTGGCCATAATGCAAATAACGCCCCACCACCCTGTTCGTATCTGTTTAAATTTTTAAACGACAATGTCAAATGTGGCTATAATGCAAATAACGCCCCACCACCATGCTCGTATTTGTTTAAATTTTTAAACAACATTGCTAAATAACGCCAAACGTTACTTTCAAAGCTAAATATTGTATGGCTCACATATCACTTAAGTTGATACTATAGGTGGTCCGTCCTATTCTTTTACTCTCTTTTCTACCCACCACATCTTTTTAATCTTACATGATGAAGTACTTTTCTTGGTTATAATGGGAGAAGAATGATATAAGTTTTGAGAACACTTTCATATTCAATCTTTTTTTAATGCTATTTTGTCCCCAATTGTTAGAAAAATAGATAGTATTCATCTAAATAGATAAATTTCATCTATTTTTTTTATTGGTCAACTCATTGAAATACTAATTTAAATTATTTTAAGAAAAAAGAAAAGAAAAGAAAAGAAAAGTAAGAAATGACGTTTCAATTTTTGCTGCTATTTATCCAAAAAATTTATTGATTATAAGAGACTTCATTTACTTAATTTTTGTCTTAATTGTCACTCTTCACATACTACTTTATCCATCTTTGGTTAGAAATTTGATACGTCTCAATTTTCATAAATAAATAATAACAAAATTTGAAATCAAAACTTTAATCCGTTCTAATACAATTGTTTTGTAGGTGAAATTTATTATTTCTCAAGTTTAATAAAATATCTTGTTTGTGTTAAACAACATAAATTTAATATATAACTTGATCACTTATGACAGTTCTTATCAATTGATTCAACGTGTCATTAAACAGTGTGAATTCAAAACCTTGTTCTAGTAAGAGCATCTTTAATGCTGCTTTCTATTTTGAATATCTAGTTGATGTGGTAATAAAGTAAAAATGACAAAACTTATGTAGTAGTATTTATTGTAGAAAGTTATTCAACGGACTGTCCAGTTTTAAACATTCTGTTAGACGATTTTTCACTTATTTTTTCATTAAATTATGTATATATTTCTCATCTATTTTTCATTCTTCTTTCCTCTTTTCACTATTTCTTTTGCGTCTCTTGTCAGGTAGATATTTTATAAAGTATGTAGCATTGGTACGTGGATTCTAACTAGTTAATTATATATGGACAAAATTTATTGAAGTATACATGGACAAAATTTCTTCAAAGTGTATTTGCATATAAAAAAAAGTTTGGTGATTTGTTCTTCCAGTAATCTCTGTTATGATGTTTCCTTTAGAACCAAGTGATGATCTATTTCAGATCCCTTCTATATTGATGCAAGAAAAAATCCCAGAAAATCAGATTGAGAGTAATACTTTAATGGAGAAAAATAATCTTCTGGGTAAAGATACAAAAAAGAGTAAAAAAAGTGTGTGTATTCAAGAATGCATTGATGAAGGTGGTAATGGAAACAAGCTTAGGAAAATTATTCATAGGGATGTTGAAAGGCAGAGAAGGCAGGAAATGGCTAATCTTTACTCTTCTCTTCGAACTCTTCTTCCCCCTGAATTTATCAAGGTGAGTTCTAAATAACACAGAACTTTCTCTTACAATGTATTCATGATATTCGTTGTAATGACTGAAAGAAGTGATTGATATTTGATAGCTAGGGAATCGTAAATTGATTTAAATCTTGTCTTTGACACGCCCACACATGTAAACCAGATTCATCTTTTGATTAAAGGCCTCATACGTGTATTATTTTTTATAAATGCGTGGCTTAAACTGTTACCATGTTGATCTTTTCGTAAAAGCTTAAACTGTTAGTGAAGGAGACGAATGATTATGGTTTACTAATGATTAGGGAAAACGCTCGATATCTGATCACATAATGACTGAAAGAAGTGATTGATATTTGATAGCTAGAGAATCGTGAATTGATTTGAATCTTGTCTTTGACACGCCCACACATGTAAACCAGGTTCATATTTTGATTAAAGGCCTCATACGTGCATTATTTTTTATAAATGCGTGGCTTAAACTGTTACCATGTTGATCTTTTTGTAAAAGCTTAAACTGTTAGTGAAGGAGACGAATGATTATGGTTTACTAATGATTAGGGAAAACGCTCGATATCTGATCACATGCACGAGGCTGTAAATTACATAGACCATATGCAGAAGAATATCAAAGAACTGAAAATGAAGAAAGAAATGCTGCAGAAGTGTTCTAAATCAGGCACTCCAAGTTCAGATGATGGAAGTTCGAATAATGATTCCTCTAATTGCATCAGAGTGAACCTCTGCCAAAATGGTGTCGAAATTCTAATCTGCTGTAGCTTAAAGGAGAAAGAATGCCCACTCTCAACAGTGTTTAATGAACTGCTTGAGATAGGACTTAATGTCGTTAGCTGTGTTTCTACGAAATCAAATGAAAAATCGTTTCACAGGATTCAGTCCGAGGTACAATATATACGAATGCCTTATTGTTGTTCTATTGATTGTACTATTGTTTTATTTATTTGATCTTCGTTTGATCATCGTCCGATTGTTTATATTCTCCTATCGATCATCATTGCAGGCCAGTGATTCCAGATCCATTGATCTATCTTTGCTGCAACAAAGACTGGCCAATGTGATTAATCTCGGTTAAGTTGTGAGTCATAACTTGAATTTATAGATAACTACTAATTTCTATACATTTGACATATGATTTGAGAGTTTCAAGATTTCGTCCCCGAACCCTTAAGAGAAAGCCCTGTTTGAAATCGAAACTTCCAGTAGTTGCAATGTGTTACATCTTGGTTCTCATTTTAGTTCACTTTCTTTATGCAAGTTGCGAGAGCCAGGCCACACTTAAAATTGGCCTGCCCTAGTTTTGTGCGTGCCAGCAGCCCAGCCCATTGGGCGAATGGCCCAATCCGGTCCTAATTTTCTTTTTTTTCTTTTACTAAAAAGATAAACAATATATTTTTCATGTTAAAAATGTGTGTTATAAGTTAAAAATAAAATTTATAAAATAATTTATATATAACTTTTTATTCCTCATGTTAAAGGCTCATTGCATGTTGAATAACAATTTAAATGTATTGATTTAAATTTTCTCTGTTTTAATAATTCAATTGTGGTAATTGGATTTGTAAGTGGTGGTTTAAAAAAAGTTGCAATTGATGGAGGTAATAATATTAAAAGAAAGAAATAGATAAATGAATAATTTTTCATTCGCATTCTATTGGAGACTTGGATTTAGGCCATTTTAGATTGAGATTATTTGGATTATGTACTATGGTTATTCACAAAATGATGATTAGTGTCAAGGAGGGGGAAAAAATTGGGTTAAACGGGCCGGGCTGTTTTGCTCCCTCTAGATGTAGATACATGTTTACAATTAAATCGTGTTGTTATCAACAACTATTATTATCTAACAGGTCTAAAACGGTTGATATAATTGAAGCACAATTAAATATGTTTTAGAAAGATTGAATGCAGTAACCAATGGATGAAATCTCAGGCTTGTGGAACTTGGAAGTAATAAGAACCAATGGATGAAATCTCAACTCTGCACAACGCATTACTATTGCACTCGTCTGTCTACAACTCTTTGCTTTAGAATTAAACTAAACGAGCCCTTGTTCTATATATGCAATGAAATAACTTCACTAACTTGAAAAGTCGAATAAGTAGGCCAATGAAACATTTCACCACTATCCAATGGAGTACAATAGGATGATGTATGAACTACATGTCAATATGATTTTGTGAGACATTGCTTGGACCCGATTTTTGAGTAATCAATAAATAAGTCCTAATACAACATATAACATAAACTATATGTTAATTATAACTGGCTAATTATATTCAATAATCATGGAATAAATTGTTTTCTTTTAACGTAACATTTCAAAAATCATAGACAGTCTATGTCCCATCCACGTCCAAAGAGAATTAGAGGTTCAAAATGTCATACAAGAATTATATATGTAATTGGACCATACTAAAATAATATTACAAGATTTTCTTTATTTCTGTTGTGTCGGGGATTTTCAAGAGGCGGAGTGATATGAGGGAGGACATAAGTTAAATATATCTATTTACTGTTTATTTTAGTTATTTATTTTTAAATTTTTAAATATGATTTAAATTTAAAACTATAAAAATAAAATAAAATAAATTTAAGACAGATTCATAAAATTTTGAAAGACCATATTTTTTGGTCCCCGCAACTAACAGGGCAGAAACGTGATATTTTAACGAGTTACTTGGCTTGGTCTTAATAATGCAAAATGTGTTTGGACATGTCTGACCAAGAGTGATTGAAAATTCAATGCATTAAATTTAAAGTAATTTAAAGCTACAAACAACATGTGTGTTTCTGTCTCTCACTTATTTTGTTTCTCTTGTGATGTCTACTTCTTGATTCAATAGGTGAATTATGTGGTACCACTAATTATGTGGTACAGTGGTACCCAATGGCGTACAGCCAATAATAGACTGCCACGTGGAAGTCGATTTTCAGACATGTTGTTGACGACATTGTTTGACATTTTAATATAATTGAGCCACGTGAATTACATACTCGAACATGTAACAATATAAAAAATAAATAATGTTTATAATAGTGACCATATTTAAACGGCGTGTTAGATATCTTATATTTATTAAATATATATTAAAATGTGTGTTAATTATTTTTTATTTAATTTTTTACAATTTATTTTTATTCGTCTCTATTTTATTTGTCATGTGTACAACAATCCATATTATTGCATTAGATATGCGCTACCAAACATGCATACTATTACCAAATAAAAAGAAGACAAAATGAAAAAAAAAAAATTACTAGTAGAAAAATATTACTTTGCAGTTGTTTGATAAAATTTTAATAAAAATTGATGAAATATATAATTAAATTGTGAGTCTCATTAAATATATAATTAAAATTAATATCTGATTTTTAATTTTTGATATTTAATAATTTTTAAAGCTAAATCAAATGAATACTCAATCGTTGTGCTTTTCAATCCTTGAAGCACTCAAAGTACAATGACATCAGTCAAGTCAAGCTGTGATGACTGAGTGTGCCACGTCTAATCAATGTGACTCCTCGGCGGGTTATGTTGTCTACAATTATTTTTTTAAAAATTATATGAGGCCGAGTCGACTCTCGGCTCGCCCAAAGGGGTGAGTCGAGCCAAATATTCAAACTCGGTTCGGTCCACTAGCTCGACTCAGTTATTTTTTAAAATAAAAAAGAAATAAAGTGTTAAAAAAAATTGTGTTAAAAATTAAAAATTAATTGAAAACCCTCCTCCTTTTCAAGCTTGGGACTAGCTACTTTGAACGTAAGTGGAGTTAAAATTGTACACAAACAAGTTGTTACGTGTACAATTTTTTGTTAAAATAAAACAAAGAAAATATCAAATATGTACGCAAATAATACTTACTACAAATTCAAGTATTTCATATTCAAAATTTCAAGTTCTTTGGACATCATTCTGTCCACTTTATCTTGGATCCAAAGTTCGGCATCATCTCAATCCTTTAGACATAGTAAGCTTTCTAATATGTCGACTTTAAGTCTTGACCTGAAATCAGACAAAACCTATCACCTGTACTAAAAGCAGACTCCGATGCTACAAAACCTATCACCTGTACTAAAAGCAGACTCCGATGCTACAGTTGATACTAGAGGTGTTAATTAATCACGTGCCATATTTGAAAGAATTGGACATTAACGTTGATTTTATCTCCACCATCATAGTATATCAATTTTTTTCTTCATCATCTAAAATACTAAGCATGTCGCGAGCAAAATAACTAATTCTAAAGATGTATCACTACAACAGGAGAATGGAAGAAGTAAAAAGAAGAATCACTATAATGTTGACCACCCATAGGTGAACTAACGTAACTCCATAAGTCAATATCGTCAAGTGATGACGAAGTATGTGTTGGAATAGGGGGTCGTATGGCATTCCTACATGCCTTTTCAGTGTAGATCTCATACATTTGACAATGTTCTAAATTACGACACGTTAGTGAATTTTCATACGTTAATTTTTGTAAAATTGCCATTATGGTTACTTTCATATCATCAAAGTTAAATATGAGATCTATAATACATGTTAATGGAAATAACATAGGCAACTCTTTCCAATATTTTCTAAATTTAGCCTCCATCACATATATAATATTAAAAAAAATAACAAAATCATTATGTTTGTTAAAATTGTTAGCGGTATAATAGAAATGATTGAGAACTAGTGGAGTAGTCGAATGATATACACATGGACATGCATTTGTTGCGTTTAAATATAATTAATAGCTTATCTATTTTTTTAATAATTGTACTTCTATGAATTTTAATCCATCTTTCACAATAAAATTAAAACATGACATACACAACAAATGTAAAATATGTTGAATTAATTTTTCAATTACTCTATTGTTGTGGCCTGCATTGTCAAAATTAAAACTAATTAAATTCACATAATATACCCAACAAAATATGAAAAATATTAACACTATTATAAAGATAGTCAATTTGTCTAAACGCTATTACTTTTTTATACATTATCCAATTATTATCAATGTAGTGTACAGTTGCAATCATATAACATTTTTAGTTATTACCGGTCCATAAGTCTGAAATGAAAGATAAAACACCGTTGTAATTATTAATATAAGTTATAATAACTTCTTTCTTTTAATCAAATAAAATAATAGTGTCTTTACAGAGAGTATTTTTAGCAACAGATATGTATTTTAGTTGGAGATATTTTTGGATAAAGTTTGTGAAATGAGAATTTTCCATCAAGCTGGGTGGAAATTTGGCATTTGCCACCAATTGCGGCAGTACTTCGCGGCTCATACTTTCTTGTGAATATACCCAATTGTTTAGATTGGAAGTACTATTGGAGCCGGCTTCGGAATATCTAAACTGGAGTTGTGCCTGATTTGATTACAATCCTCCTTGTTTGAACTAACACTTTTTAAAGTGTCTATTTAGATGGGTCGTGCATATCTCCTTTTGCCACGCTGACTTCTCTTTACAGTGTTTACACTGTACTTTGTATTCATGGATTCCGTCTATTAGTTTACCAGTAGGTACCAACTAAAAATGCTGCCAGCACCTAACCTTTTGTTTTGTGGCTTTTCGTTTAATGCTAGAATCGACAATTGTATTTGTATGTGTCTCGACATCTTCTTGAATGTCATTCAAATCAATTGACTCAGTGCTACCTCCAAACTCATCAACAATATCGCAAGGAATTGGAATGTCATTAAAACTACTGAAATCATAATCACTTCGATTGTAGGCTATTTGGAACAAAATAATAAAGAGAAGAGTAGAAGATGTAGTAGAAATGAAGGAAAGTTGTAGAAGAAGTAGAAAATTAAAAGTATAGACTAATATTTATATAATGAGATTTGAGATAAATAATTATAAATTAATATTCAGAGAGAAATTTGAGAATTGTTATTGAATTGAGTATATAATAGATTGAGAGATTGAAGTGTGAAATATATATGTTTAAAGTGGATATTTATAGAAAAAAAATCTAAATTTGAAAACGAAAAAAAAAAAAATTATCGTGCAACAGTTACTTAAAAAAAGTGACCGTTAATAACGATCACATTTTTTGTGACCGTTTCATCTTTTTGCTGAGTCAAACGAGCTTGGCCCCTTTTTTTGGTTCGGTCCTAGCTCGAGCTTGTACCGCGACGAGCCTAAACCCATTATGGGTCAAGTTTTGATGGGCCAAGCCAGCGAGCCCAAGAACTGCTCGCCCCATTTGCCACCTCTACGTTTTTATTCTTAATTTTTTCATCAAACAAGGGATTAGGTTAATTATTCAATGAATGACAGAGATACGTATGACCTTTCATGAAAGTGAATTTAGAATTCACGTGACGAGTTTTCTATAACTGTTTAAATTTTTAAGTGAGGACGTTAACGTATCAATAATGCAAATAACTGTACATGTTACTACTCGAGCTAAACTACACAGTCTACATATTTTTGAGAATTGAGACTAAATCTTAGATTTGTACACATAAGCCTTATTTACATAAATATTAAGAAAAACAAGAAAAAATATAAAAAGATAAAGAAAATAATACAAAAATATATGCAAAAATATTTAAAATTAGAAAAAATCACGGACTGTCAAAGACAAAAATAATTCAATATATGATTTTTTTTACAATTATATTGAATCTTTCGTTCACTTAAACCCTCAAGTATTGTAGAAAAATAATACTCTAAAATTTATTGCACTCACTAATTTATTCTTTTTGTACGAATTACAGAGTGAACATGAAAGACTAAAACGTTAGGCTTACAAATTTTGATTTTATTACTTGCCACGAGAAAATATAGCATCAATTTATAATTAAAACAATGACCTAATAATTCGTTCAATAGCGGACTCTAGGACTGCACAAAAAATTGTCAAATCGCAAATAGAATCGAATCGAATCTGTTAGTTTGAAACCGTTAGTTCAGTTTCACGTGGACCCGTCAACGTTTCGGTTTCAAATCAAACCGAACAGTTTGAAAATAATTTGATTTAGATTTCAATATTTAAAAAAAATAGCTTAAATTGAACTGATATGTTATTAATTTTTTACATTTTAAAACAAAGAAAAATTTGTAATTTTCGTCCCCAACATTTTCAATATGTTACTAATCTATCCCCCAGCCAATGTTTATAACACCAGACATCCTCAACCTTTCAATTAATTATAAATCACGTCCCTAATGACATATAATGAAGGATATGCCTTTTTCTTTAAATAAACAAAAATAAAAGAAAGCTAAAAACAACAACAAAACAAGAAAAAATTGAAAAAAAAAGTCTAATAACTTTACAAAAAATATATATAAAGTATATTATTCTTCACCCACCTACTTATCCCACCACAGCCACCTTCACACCACACACCACAATGGCAGAAGCTGGTGTTGATATCATTGTGGCACACATGGGGCTAACTACACTTGATTCAATTGGTGCAAAAATAGCCCTCTCAATAGAGGAAAGTGTAGGTTGCGTATGCTATTGCAGATGCTGCTCTATCATGACGCTATTGTGCTCTACCATGGATGTAAAATTTTGAAATTTTTACAAAATTATTTATACTTTTCTGATCAACATCATGGGTTTGATCATTACATCATTTAATTCTAATTTTGTTTATGAAAAAATTGTGTTTCCATATCTAAATATAGATTCGCCTTATTTCTTTCCATCTAAAATGGGATACTCGTAGTTGCAGATGGAAATACCATTGAATTAAAATGGATTGTTGAAAGGAAAGTTTGTAAAAAACAAGGTCTATACATCGGCTAGTTGTGGCGTGTTGGTGGCGGTGTGGAGGTGGTGGTGTGGTGGTGGTGGTGGAGGTGGTTGTGGTGGGATGATGTGGGGTGTGTGGGTGAGGGTAAGGTATGTATGGAAAAAGATACTTTGTACTTTTTGAAAAGTTATGTAACTTTTTTGCAATTTTTTCTTATTTTTTAGCTTTTTTATTTATTTTTATTTAAAGAGGAGGGTAAATATGTCATTAGGAATGTGATTTGTAATTAATTGAAAAGTTGATGATGTTTGGTGCAATAAAAATTGGTTAGGGATATATTAGTGACAAATTGAAAAGGTTGTGGACAAAAATTACAAATTTCTCAAAAATAAATTAATTATACTTACTTGCAAATTTATAAAGTGAGTATAGTGCAATGAAATACTAAATTTATTGTGCTGACTTATTTAATTTTTGCCAAATTACAAGGTCGCTGACTCTAATCTACAAGTTCATTTTGGGGCCAAGTTATCTACTAAATTCTATCAATTTTCTCCCATTCTCATTTTCTTCTACGACTAATATTAATTTAATGTAATAATTGAGACAAATATTAATATAATGTAATATTTATATTTAAAAAGTTATTTAAGCTTGCATTGAGATTTTTAGATCAATTTACTTATGTTTTAACTTGTTTTAAATCGTTATTATTAGGAAATTTGGCTCAATGGTTACTAACCTTTGCTCTCAAAGCGAAAATGGTCTCTAGAGTTTGTTTTTGGCACGGACGTCCCTAACATATGTGTTTTGGTGCGCAATTGATTCTTATTTGATAAAAAAAGTTCAACATGTTATTAATTTAAGTAGAGAAAATTGTAGTTAGGTTTCTAACCTTTGTATGGGTCATGTACCTTTATTTTTTTAAAATAATTTAAAGAAAACTAACGAGTTTTTTTTAATTAAGACTTTATTGATGAAATTGATAATATATGTAAATTGTTTTGTATATTTTATGAACTATTATGAAATAACTAAAATTTAAACTCATAATTATTAACAAATGTGTTAAATAAAATCATTAATTTTATTATTAAATAATTTTATTATTTAAAATTTAAAAAAAAAATTGTGTCACAAACTTGATCCTCTAATACTTTTATTTAATTAAACTATTCGTTTATTACCTAAAAAGAGCTCCTAATGTATTTTTCATATTTTAATTTATAATTTTATTATTATTTAATAATAAAGAATGCATAATTAATAAATTAATTATTATTAATATTCTTACGTTATATAAAAACATAATAAGATTGATTCAATTTCATAAAATTATATACATCATTTTGTTATTTATTTATCTTAATTTTTATTCAAGTTTTTTTCTCACTACATAGTAATTACATATACTTAAAGCTAAATAATATAACATTATTTTTGTCGTATGAAAAATTTAATTGACATGACTATAATGATATATGTAGCACGTTAGATTAAATATTATTAAATAAAGTATCAAACTCATTTGTACATGTTGCAAAGATTATGAATCCAACAATAATTTTTTAAATTAAAATTAAGAGTATATTGGTCTTTTTTTTAATCAAATAATGACGAATTGCCCACGAAAACACATAAGTTATGGATGTTCGTGCCAAAAAATAAATATTAGGGACCATTTTTGCGATGAGGACAAAGCTTAGGGACCAATTGTGCCAAATTTTCTTATTATTATGTTTATATGTAAACTGTTGTTTAAAACTGAACTGAATCACAAAATATGATTTGGTTTGAAAAATGAAATGGTTTGGTTCCAAAATGTTTAAATGATTTGATTTGAAAATATGACAAAAACGCCTGAATTGAATAGACTCAGTAAGGGATCCCACCAAATTACATTTTTCAATTTCAATTCCAACTTTTGGGATGCTTTCCAATGCTGAAAGAAATGACAATTTATTCCTCTTCGCAGGATCTCCAACCGGATTTCCATGGAAATAATTCTCCAAATTAATTTCATTTTCTTTTAAACTTTGTAGCAAAAGATTTAACACATTTTGAGTCAATTTTCCAATAATTTCTATCTTGATCAAAAAATGAGCCTAAGTTTTATTATATCTTCTACAGGTTTTTATCACGATAATTGAAAAAAACTGGTAAATTTTGACACTTAAAAATTTCAAATTATAGCATTAACACACTTTACCATAAAAATAGTATATACACTTAAAATCAACAAATTATAAGAATTCTATCGGTTAATACCGAACAAACTTGCTGAAAACTATGGTGCAAACCCTCAAATTTAACTTTTATTGGAGTTCACCAACCATCGATATAAATTCCACCACACAAGTTGCATCAATGCTAAACCAATGTTTGCGTGAAAACTTGTGAACCCGCCAGCAGTAACACATCTTCTATCATGACAACTAGTGACATGTCATAAGAATGTACATATTCACCTTAATAGACAATTTCATCTATCATAAAACGAGACACACTATTAGCAACATTTTCTGTATATGACTCTGAGCAGATAGTCGCATCTACACCATCTTTTGGATATATTTTCCTACCATGACTAGGTCGTCCATACATGATGAAAACATGGGTTAATATTCTTTTCAAATCTTTTATAATTAAACAAAAGATTTTCAACTTGTACTTGCCACAAGCCAAGATTGATTCTTTTGTCAAACTTATCGTGATCGTATCTAACACCTAACATATCATCTCTTTGAAATAGTTTGGTAGTCTTCTAGTGCGAGATGGATGATGTATTGGAGGATGGATATGTCGTTGTTGTCTGGTAAATTGGAGGTGTTATCTATGGATTGTTCATCCAACGACAAAGGGTTAATAAAGAATTCTTCTTGCGAGTTATGATGATTGTACTCTTGAGGGGTCTCCATGTTTTGATCCATTAGATTTGAATCATGAGAATGGCCTTCTTGATTACTTGTGATTTGATTAGTTTGAGTGGGAAGGTATGTTGATGTAAGTAGACCGTTGCAATGACAATAAGATGACAACTTCGCAAAATTCCAAAGCAAGTGATATAACGCTCTCCTTAAGACTATATTTGTCACTTACAAATTGTGCACACGAGATCCAAATAAGCCTCCAAGAGACAATGTAATTGAAATTGTTGTTTGTTGGCGTTTTAGTGCACTCACGACAACAAAACAAAACGAAATGATAAACTAATACAAGAGATTTTATATTCTTTTACTGCATATTTACATAATATAAAGTAGAATTTGAAAGCAAAGAGTGGTGTATTTTATGCAAGAAAACTATAGGAGAATTGAATGAGAATACAAGTATGATTTTTCAAAAGTAAAACGTTGATTCTATTTATGCAATCTCATACACTCTTTCACAAAGGTTACAACAACACATAAGTGTCTTTATATTCATACACCCTTCATAAATGTTACAACTACTCATAAGTGTATTTACATTCACACACCCTTTCACTAATGTTACAACTACTCATAAGATTATTTACATTCACACACCCTTTCACAAAGGTTACAACTATTCATAAGTATCTTTACTTCTTGTATTCCACCAGAAATGTATTGCAAATTATCAACAACTTCATTTGTGAAAATCAATCCAACAATCCCCCACCATTTTCAAAGTGGATGAGGTTTTGAAAGACCCTTGTATAAGTTTGCTAAACTTATGCATAGATGAAGGTATTTTTTGGACTTGAACCTTCACTTAGTGAAAACGTTTCAAATGTCAACCAAAGGGGCATGTTAGACAAGCTTTCAATCAGAGACCCTGTATGGTTAACCAAAAACACCTCACGCACAAGTTTAAATATTCTTGTGTGTTCATAAGCACTGACACGTGAATAGGCCGTGTGTCCCATATCTTGGTTTTATTCACGAATATTTTAAGTTATTTGCCAAACCACTTTGGAGACACCACCATCCTCGATATTCGTATAAATATGCTTATCAAGAATACTAATGTATTTAAAGTATTCTATAGACACCTATATAAGCTCATTAAGAGTAAGTTAGCTCAACCCCTAATTATTGATATGTTTATCAAACACATTTACCTTGGGATTAAAATTAGTGTTTGCAATAACTCATATACTCATTGAACCTAAGAACTCGATGTTTCAAGTGTTATGTTGAGTTTTTATCACTGATGATTATTTGTTGGCCACAATCCCATTCCCTTTGATGTTTTTCATACGAAATTCCTTGTAAGGCCTTTTGTCAAAGGATTCGCCAAATTTTGACTTGACTTGACATAGTCTATGGTGATTATATTATCCGTACTTAATTATCTTACCGTTCTATGTCTTAATCTAACGTGTCTAGACTTTCTATTGTATATTTGGCTATAGGCTCTAGACAACTTGATTCGCTATCACAATGGATAGAAATGGTGGAATAGGTTTAGGCCAGATAGGAATTTCGCTCAATAAGTTCATTAGCAATTTTGTTTCTTTACTACACGAAGCAAGTGCTGTGAATTCCGCGGCCATGGTAGAATCCTCTATACATGTTTGTTTCTTTGATTCCCATGAAATGGCGCCTCCACCAAGTGTAAAAATTCATCCACTAGTTGATGCACGATCTTCTCTATCAGTAATTTAATTAGCATTCATAAATCCTTCTAAGACTAGAGGATAACCGAAATATAGTATGTCATAATCCATAGTCATTTTTAAATATTTCAAGACTTTATAGGCCGCTTGCCAATGTCATTGGCTTGGATTGCTTGTATATCTACTTAACTTTCCAATAGCAAAAACAATATCTGATCTTGTAGAAGTCATTGCATAGATGAGACATCCATTAACTCGTGAATATTCTAATTGAGATCCTATTTTAACTGTGTTAGAATGTAATCTAACATTAGAATCGAATGGTGTAGATACCGCATTGCAATCATAATGATCAAATTTCTTCAACACTTTGTTCATGTAGTGAGATTGAGTTAGTATGATCCTGGTACCACTTCTCATGATTTTAATTCCTATAATCACATCTGCAAGTTTTGTATCATTCATATCAAAGTTGGATGATAACAATGACTTAGTATTATTAATAATTTCTAAATCCGTATTAGTATTATTAATAATTTCTAAGTCCGTACCAAAATTTAACATATCATCCACATATAGACAAATGATGACACTCTTTTGTCCATCAAATTTGCTATGCACACATTTGTCGAATTCATGGATTCTAAATCCATTAGCCATGATCACTTTATCAAAATTTCACACCGTTGGCAGTTTTTTAAGCCCATACAAAGAGTAAATTAACTTACAAAATTTTCGTTCTTGCCTCGATAAGATAAATCCTTCAGAATGCTCCATATATATTTCCTCATCTAACTCTCCATTTAGGAAAGTGGTTTTAATTTGATGGATTTCAAACTTATATATGGATGCCAAAGCAATTAAAGTTCTTATAGTGGTTGTCCTAGAACCGGTGAATAAGTATCAAAGTTGTAACGTCCCAGATTTTTTTTTTCAAAATTTATAGGAATTTTTAGGAGCTTTATGGGAATTTTTAGAGATTTTATTGGAAATATTGTTTTTTTAAAAACATTTCTTAGTTAAGAATAAATGAAATTCTAATTGTAACTTTTACTCTAGGTAAAATAAATTAGAATAAATTATTACGATCAAGTCCCCAATCCCTCCTACAAATAGGAGAGGGGTCAGTTCATTTTAAAAAAGTTAGAAACTAGCTCATTCTTCATAAAAAGGTATTTTTATCCTTTTTAAGCATTTAATTTTATAAAATCGTTGAAAATGACTCTCAAACCTGTAAAATACCACATGTGCTTAGATTATCGAGCTAGATGGTCCCCGAGACAATTTTTAACCTAGGGGTTGACCCCCTTGAAATTTACTAAGATTCGACCTCCCTCCCTCCAACCCTTTTTGCCTGGCCCTCTACTCTTTTATCCTCTTGGGTCGAATCCAAATCCCGTTTACTGCTAGGCTCTGTTTTTGAATCGTAAACCCTAGCTGGCCCTGGCTGAGGCTTATGAGTTGAAATAAATTATGTTGTTGAGATTAACGAACAACGAATTATATTTTTTAAAATAGATCAAGACGATGTAACCAACAATTAAGGTAAATATGATGATTTCAACTATAGTGCAAAATACTATGATATGCGAGATATTTGTTAATGATAATCAATGGCGATTATATGTTATTAGTGTGAAACTTGATGATCTTTTATGAAAGTTGATGGGAGCCGGTCGATCTCCCCAACCCTAGATATATGCATTGGCATTCAAATTGAGCACATTGATATTATGATAAGTGTGAACTCTGTTATAGTGTATCGTACTTAACTTCGCTCTAGATATATACACTTATTGGATGCCCCCCGACAGTTATTAAGGACATCTAACGAAAGTGTTGAAGGTCTGGAGTCGAGATGTATAGGCAGTGTCATAGGTCCCTTGGTGGCCTAGAGACTGCGTTATGACATGTCAGACACCGTATAAGGTAGGCCAGTCTTAATTATTATATTCTTATCAGTATAAGACTATGATGGACACATAGGCATCGATAGGATGATGCACCCTTATTATTGGCTATATTGTGAATGAGCTCCTACAATACACTATAATGTGAGATTTAGGCCCATGTGTGATTGACATTCCATTATACGTTATCATATCATCATATTTATTGAATGTTATTATTCATATATTGTATTTTGTACTTTAGATGCTGATGAGATACACCGAAGAGATGTGTACGATTAGGCGTGCTGAGATTTATACCGATCGTACGACTATACGTATTATTTGGACTAGGCAGTATTATACCAGGTTCTATGCATTGTTGGATGAAGAAGAATAATTTGAGTCGTATATAGACGTCTTGGACTATACCTACATTATAATAGAAGTTTATGACTCTTTTACTGGCCACTTTATCCACATGATGAGGGACTTCGAATGGTTTTACTTTTGTTTATTGTTTTAGTCCGTAAATAGTAACCCAATAGGTAGTGTAAATGTATGTATAGAACAAGTTTGAAAATGGTCTGGTTGCTACCCCACCATCGATTGTCTTGTCAATTCTTTAGGATTGACAGACATTCTTTTGTTCCTTTAATATTGTAAATATTTGGTGGCGTCAATACCAGTTGTAAAGAAAAATTCTTTGCCTTTTGCTTTCGTTGTTTAGATTGAATTTCATTACTAGCTTTAGTAAAATATATTTATAAAAATATGAGCTAAAATTTGATTATATATTTCAAAAATAATAAAAAAACTCTTTTAGGACGTGTGCCCGAGTTAGAGCGTGACAATATTAAAATTGTATTAGAGACCAAGTTTAAATATTTTATGAGGTAAGGGTGTTACAAAAGTAATCAAGGCCTTCCTTTTGGGTAAAGTCTTTTGTCACTAACCTTACTTTGAACTTGTCAATAGTTCCATCAACCTTTATTTTGTTTTTAAAGATCCACTTGCAACCAATCGGTTTTGAACCCGGTGTAAGATCTACTAACTTCCAAGTATTATTGCTCATAATAGATGTCATTTTATCTCTATTGCTTCTTTCCAAAATGCAACTTCATTTGATTTCATTGCCTCTTTATATGTAAGAGGATCCGACTCAATAGACTACGTAATTGCTGTTTGTTTAATATGTGAGTCCCTAATACCTTCTACTAGATGCATAATGAAATCCGGTCTAAAAGATTTTTCTTTTCTAACCCTTTTACTTCTCTCCAATTCTGGAGGTTCTTCATTTGCACTTCTTTTGTTTTTTTCTCTTACAATTGGTTGGAAAGCATCTGGATTTGTTAACTTACGACCTATTTTCATAGAATATAGCATCTCTAGATTCTAACGCGGTATTCACTTAGACCGAATTATTAGGTTCTACAACTAGAAATCTATATCCTTTGCTCGCATATTCAAAGAAAATAAATTCTATTCATTTTTCTCCCAACTTTCTAATCTTTGGTTCAGGTAGTCTAACAATTGCTCTACAACTCCGAATACATAAATAAGACAAGTTAGGTTTCCTATTTTTCCAATGTTCATACGGTGTAACTTTTACTTGGCACTTTATTTAAAATATGACATGTGGTCAATAAAGCTTCACCCCAATATTATTTACTTAAATCTAAGTTACGTAACATAGCATTAACTATTTCTGTTAAAGTCTTAATTTTTTATTTTCACTATATCATTTTTTTGGAGAGTGCAATAGATATTTCATGTATAATTCCTACATCTTCACAAAATTTAAGAAAATTAAATTCACTACCCATATCACTTTTAGGCATTTTATCTTAGAGTTACAAATGTTTTCTACTTCAACCTTATAGATATTGAATTTTTCTAATACTTCATCTTTAGAACGCATAAGATACACAAAACAATACCTAGAATAATCATCAATGAATGTAACAATGTAAGGTCTACCTCTCTACTAGGAGTACTATGCAAACCACATACATCGCTATAAACAAGTTGTAATAAAGATGTGTTTCTTTCAACTTTAGAAAATTGACTTTTTGTGATCTTAGTTGCGCACACTTTACATTTTTCATTCATGTCATGCTTATAATTAGGAATCAATTCCAATAAACTCATATCATGCAATCTTGTATTGTTAACAGGTCCTAAACGTTAATGACATAAAGATAAATAATCAACAAAGTAAACATAATTTGTAGTCATTTTATTGATCACATTGAGTTTGAACATACCCTCATACATGAAAACCTTTCCCACAAACAAACCACCCTTAGACAACACAAACTTATTAGACTCAAATATAAGTTTGAAACCAAACTTATTTAGAAGACTCCCGAATACAAGATTTTTCCTAACTTCTAGTACATGGTATACATCGGTAATTGTTAAAGTTTTCTCAAATTTGAACTCTAGATTAATGTTTCTTTTTCCTCATAAGGCTGTGATAGAATGAATTTCTCATCTAAAGAACTTTTCCATCTTTAATAGGTTCATAAATGGTGAAGAGATTTTGATCCTTACATGTGCCTAGTGGCACCCAAATCGATCCACCACTATTTTGCATCTTCCACAATAAAGGCTTTACTATTCATAGCCACAAAGTTGGAATTTCCTTCTTGTTTTTGTTTCTTCAATAATCGACATTTCTTCTTAATATGTCACGGTTTACCGCAATTGAAAAAAGGCCATTTATTCTTCTTTGACTCGTTGCACTTAGAGTGTTGTTTCCTTTTATTTTTATTTTTAGAAGAGTGATGCCGAGCCTCGTTGTTTTGATTGGGCTTTCCATCCTCGAACACATGTACCCTAGAGGATTGGGCAATAAGATCATCCGAATTATTCTTTCTGAATTCGTCTTCGATTTGAAGATGTCAGCCAAGTTCTTCAATTGAGAGTTCCTCTATCTTGTGCTTTAAGTTTTTCTTATAATCTTCCTAAGAGGGTGGGAGTTTGTCAATAATGAATGAAACAACAATTGACTCATCCATATTCATGTTCTATTGTAAGAATTGATTGTAGATGTGAGTGATTTCATGAAACTGTTCAACTACCTTTTGATTTTCCACCATTATGTATGCAAAATATGTTGGAAATTGGTTTAAAATTCGAGAAATTAACTAAGTGACTGCGTGTCAACTTGACCAATATATACAAACTCGACCCAATCCGTTTAGGCAAAATAGTTTGCCACTTCGACGCTTCGGAAAAACGGGGTTCGACCAAAATTCAGAATTCTCTGCATGTTTAAAGGGTATATTTGGCATCTCGAAACCAATATCGAATGAATGAGAAATTATGAAAAAGGACAAAATCGGATCAAAGTTTGACCATGCGATCGCATGGTTAATTTACACTGCGATCGCAACTTGCTTAAATTTTAAGCATAATGGTTTTTGGTCATTCCATGCGATCGCAGGAGGCAAAACCTTGCAATCGCATGGTTAATCTGGATAAAGTTCTGTTTTTAAAATTGCACCATGCGATCGCAGCATGGTAAAACCATGCGATCGCATAGGTTTACGCGCGAATAGACATCTCTTTTTGAAGTGTTGCACGATTTGGCTTCACACCATTTCGTGTTCAACTGTTCATCAACGTTAAATAGGACCTTCTGGACGTCCATTAATAGAGAATTGATACAGAAAACATTTGCATAAAAATCCACTCATATTTCTTCATTCTTGAATAAAAAATTCTTGCATTTGTTGCTTGAATTTTGGTTTTTCATTTCATTTCCATCTTTGGAGTGCAAAGACCTTTTCCAGTTCGTTGTGCTTGTTTTTGGAAGTGCTACAAACACAAGCGGAAGCCGTTGTATCTTGGGAGTCAATTGCCATATACCGTAGGCACAATTACGGGGCAAAATTGACTTAAGGACAAAGTGTTCAACACTTGCCTCGACCTATTTTTCATCTATTTTCATTCGGTTTGATTGCTTTGGAGTCATTTACACAGAAATCCGCCAACAAAATATTTATAAGAAGCCAAGAATTTCTTACTTGTAGCATCCTCGACCATGTATTAAGCCTCCAAAGAATCCCATATATCTTTGGCAGTTGTCTTGATGTGACATTGATCGAAGAGCGCATTTGACATTGCATTGCAAATATGACCATTGCAAATGTAATTATCTTGTTCCCATTTTTTTCGAGCCCGTGCATTCCTTAATGGTTCATCTTCTGTTTCTTCGACTTTGGTGTGGTTAGAACATAAACCACATTCAAATTAGTGAGTAAAAAAATATAATTTGTTTTTCCATCTTCTAAAGTTTGCACCATCGAACCTTTCTAATTTTTCAAATCCACTGCGAAGTTTTTAAGATATGACATAGGAGGGCCATTATAGATTTTGATCGAAAATATAGTCTTAAGATTATTGATGTAAGTATACTATTGCAATGATGAGAAGATGATAACTCTGTAAAATTCCAAGGCACGTGATAAAACGCTCTCCATAAGACTATATTTGTCACTTACAAATTGTGCACATGAGATCCAAATAAGCCTCCAAGATAGTGCACTCACGAAACAAATTCAAACACTTAGAATTGATAAACCAATACAAGAGACTTTATATTCTTTTACAACAGATTTTAGAATTTGAAAGCAAAGAACAAAGAATTTTATGCAAGAAAACTATAGGAGAATTGAATGAGAATATAAGTATGATTATTCATACATATCAAAAGTACAATGTTGATTCTATTTATATAATCTCATACACTATTTCATAAATATTACAACTACTCATAAGTGTCTTTACATTCGTACACCCTTTAACAAATATTACAACTACTCATAGGTGCCTTTAAATTCATACACACTTTCACAAAAGTTACAACTACTCATAAAGTGTCTTTACTTTTTGTATTCCACTACAAATGTATTGCACATTATCAACAAGATCTTCATTAATGAAAATCTCTCCAATAACGCAAAATTCAAAGAAGGTAGGATCATTGATTTTATTTTGGATTGAGTCATTCATTGGCAGAGTGGTTGTTCGTTTGAGAAACCATTCTTCTTGATAAAGAAAGTGGAATGTGTATTTGGTGGAGTTTAAAAATAATTTTGTAGGAGATTTTTAAAAAATTAGTGAAATGTATGGTTGAAAAGTTGATAAAGTTGTGAGTCTCATAAAATTTATGATTGAAAATGAATTTGAAAAAAAAAGTAAAAAAATAAAATAAAAATGCCAAAGATGCTCTTAATATAATCATTGTTAGTTGAAATTTTGTGAGAATAAGGAAAAACTTGTTCACTAAAAATTACCTTCTTTGTTTGAGGATCCATGGATCTATATTCTTTATTTATTGGGCTATATCCAATGAAAACACAATGAAATATTTTTTTTGAAAACTTGTTATTACCATGTCCTTTCACTCTTTTGAATGAAATGGAGAAAAAAATAAAGAGGCACAAGAAAAGAATAAAAATGTTTTTGTTCACTCTTTTTGATATGTTTACAACACACTACATCACTATATCAAGAATTTGGACATATAATTGATAACACTCAATTTTTCATTTCATTTAGTAGTCCCTCTTTCAAAAGATTCGAATGGTCTTATTTATACATAGTCGTAAAATTCTATTCTATATGAAAATATCAAAACATCAGTATGAAAATTCTTATCTTAGATAGTAATTGAAAGAATACTATAAACAAAACCATAATCAAAGGAAAAACAATCTAAAAGTATCTTAAAAAACTAAAATCTTAAACTCCATAAGTGGGTTACGTCAAGTACACAAATATTCTAAGTTCAAATCTCACAATCACCTACTTAGAAAAGTTGAGCACGTGTTAAAATTTTAACTAAAACTTAATTCCGTTTATACTTGAGGGAGCATAGTAATTTAAATATATAGGTTTATTCTTTTTTAGTTGCTTAAACTTCTATATATGTCCACTGGTATTTACGAAGAGACTGGAAGTGTAAAAGTGGTGCTAATAGAGCTAAATATTAATTTTTAATTCTTAGGGGTGGATAAAATAATCAGAACAACAGAATTGAACTATAATCATCAGTTCGGTTATGTTCTGTCTAAATTTTTGACAGTTTTGGTTCCTAAAACCGATGACCAATTCTTACCCAATCTTTTTTTTAACATAGAGGCTGGTGCACATGGACCAATAATCTATTTTTTTATTACCACAATAAATCGACCTTAAAAGTACAACAAAACGTCTTTTATACTTCTTTAAACTTTAGAACCCTAATTTTGTCTTTTAAATTTCCATATTTTGTCGTTTCATTGAACGAGAATTATTATTTGATTTTGGATGTGTGCAAATTTGTGTTAATAGTTTGATAATTTTTGTTGGGATTTTTGTGATCTTAAATAAACTCGGGGCAGTGATGATTAATCGGACCTGTTATATTTTCATAGGCCTTTGAGCCTGGGATTGAAAGATAATTATATAGTCTACTCCACAATAAATCAACCAGACTTAATGGGTCACTTGGAGGTTTTCATGTACCTTTGGGTCGTTGCTTAGTGGCCTAGTGTGTTTGACCCGTTTAAAGTAAGATAGCTAGGTTTATGGTATAATATATTTGGGGTATAATATATTATATGTTAATATATTATACTATTACCATATATATATATATATATATATATATATATATATATATATATATATATATATATATATATATATATATATATATGTGTGTGTGTGTGTATGTATTTGTATTTATACACGCTTTTTTTGAATGGATTTTTTTAAAACTTTGCTTTTGCTAGAATCTTTGACAAGAGTGGAAAACTCTTTCAATGGGAGAGGGATGTAGTTTTTGTTTAGGAGGTGAATGACCTCTTGGTTAAGACTTGACTTTACAAATTTGGTTGTGAACAATAAGTTTTTTGAGTTTCCATGTCCCATCATTTGTATATAAATGAGGTAAATGAACATCAGATGAAATAGAAACTAATTGTCCAAAATCAGTAATTTGATAAATATATTGATCAAAAGCTTCTATTGAACAATAGTTGACATAATTGTAAGCTATGTACAAAGATTGAAAATACTTGACTGAAAATACATAATTGAAAATGTATGATGAAAACATTTCATACTTACAAATTTATGAAATATGAAAAGATTATCGTAAATTACTCTCTGTCTAAAGAAGAGAGAAGACTCTTCTTATAGAAAGTTCGGACTTGAATTTCGGATTTGAAACTAGATTGAAGAATCTTTGATAATTGCCTTTTGTTTGCTTTTGTTTTGCGTTTTGAAAAAGTAATCTGATAATTGCAAGCACTGTTTGCTTTTTGACCGATAATTGTCGGAACTGTTTGCTTTCACTGTTGAGCACTGTTTGCTTTTTGAAAAGTGATGCTTTTTGACCGATAATTGTGGAACTGTTTTCTTTCACTGTTGAGCCTTGTTTACTTTTTGAAAATAGATAATTATTGTCCATAATTTTTCTCTGCTTTACTCAAAGTATTGATTAAAGGGACAATAATTATTATTCTTCGAAGAAATCTGCTCCAAAGCAATCATCTTTGTTATGATGTTCAAAATTAGGTACTCATCCTACATCACAAGAAGCAACAAATCTTTTACTTGATTCGGCTTGGGCAATTGAAGCAGCTTTGTGGGCAAGAATGGTGAATTCTTCAGGATTGGAGCATTTCACCAATTGTGCCATGATTCTGCTTTTTTTTCTGTGAGAAACTTTGAGAAGAGATGCTTGAACTTGCTTTGTCTTTTTTTGATTTATCTTGTGTCGATCGATCCATGATTGAACTGCCTTAGAACAGGCATTCGATTCATTGAATTTATCCCACCGCTTGACTTTTCATCGCCTTACAATTCTTTTGAAGGAGAATGCCTCATCTGAGTTGGAGAAAATTTGAAAATCCCAACTGAAAATCCATGCAACATTGAAAGTTTTGCAAAATTAAAAAGTAGATCTTCTTGAAGGGTAAAATTGACTCATTTTTTTTTATATAAATTGAATCATTTTGAAACATGACTGGGAAGAATTTCACCTAGTAGCTCCAAAATAGATTCACCATTGCTGAAACCATTTTGAAAAAATCTTTGGACAGTTGTGGTAAAAAAGAATGAACCACGAATGACTTGAGGGCCTAAAAAACAAGTCGAGGAGCTCCTCTTTCAATTTCATCTTGATTATTGACGTAGAAAGTTGTACAACTCCATGAAGATTTGGTTGGTTTGATCAAGCATTTCTCAAGGAGATCGTTGATTTCTTTTGTACAATACTTAAGTAACACTTTGTTCAATTGTATGGGTCTTGCCTTAGCTAGTATTTGTTTTTCATTAAAAATAAGGATGTAAGGAAGAGTAACAATATGTTTCTTTCTTTCCCAAAAAGCATTGGGAATTGAGGAATATATCTCGGTTCTAATTGCTTTGTCAATTTTTGAGATTCGTTCTTTAATGTTTGTGGTTTCTAATTTTTCTTCAACTCTTTGAAAATTAAAATCTTCTTTTAGATATTTTATGTGCTATTTTTTGAGATTAATATTATTAATTAATTTCGTAATAGTATGCTCTTTGATAGTATTGATATCTCTAAGAGTAGGAGGGTTGATGAATTCGAAGAAGATTTCTCGATCAAGATATGTTGATTTTAATCCAGTTTCAGTAATTGTGATTGGATATAATTGAATAAGAAATGGAGTTCCAAGAATGACTTATTGATCCAAGTCTTTGACAAGATAAAAACTGCTCTTGAAGCAAATTTTTGATTATAAACATGAGCTTTTGTTAACTTATATTTGATGTTCAGACTTTTACCGACTATTCCATTAAAGGTTTTCAGTTGTAGGGACGAGACATTCTCTAATATAGTTTTGGTCCACTCCTGAATCTAGAAGAACTTTGGTTTTAATGATTGTTGCATTGGTATACCATTTTTGCAGACGAATTTGGCTGATGATATTCATGGTTTGGTCATCATTTTGAGGAGTTAGAGGAATTTGACTAGTACCTTTGTCTTCAGAAGAACTCGAAGAACTTGATGATGAAGAAGATGGAAGTTTGGATTTTCCTTAATCAAAGGAAGCTGAGCAAGCTTTGATAATAGAGTTTTCAACCTTAAAATCAGTCAATTGTTTCTCAAGATGATAAATTTGACCTTTCATTTGATTAACCTCTTCACGCAAATCTTGACTAGAAGAAATTTTGTTAGGTTGTTTGAATTTCTTCAATATTTCATTGAGATTGTAAGTTATTTGAGGATGTTTCTTTTCTTTTGGAGAAATGAGCTCATTGAATCTTTGTTTGAGTTCAGGGTCT
Organism: Forsythia suspensa; assembly: GCA_023638005.1. NCBI lineage: Eukaryota > Viridiplantae > Streptophyta > Magnoliopsida > Lamiales > Oleaceae > Forsythia > Forsythia suspensa. The sequence goes on along the minus strand of CM042666.1, from coordinate 27,239,457 downwards.
TGAATTTGATCAGTAATTTCTTGTATTAGTTCTTTTTCGGCGGTTAGGACATTGATAGAGTTTATTTCACAATTGCAATTATATTTGCAATTACAAATTTTCTTAGAATTGGAAGATTGTAAAGAAAGTGATTCGTTGCTAAAATCAGAATCTTTTTGAACATTGTAGATGATATCTTCAGATTCTTCAGAATTAGAAGAATTGATTATATTTAGTAATTGATTTTTTAGTTCATCATCTATTTGTAGATTATTAATTTTTCCTTTTAGAGGGCATTTGTTTGCATAATGACCCTTCTTCTGGCACTTCCAACAAGCTGTATTGGAGGGTTATTTGGTAGGACCTTTTTTTTTTAATTATCTCTGCTTTGGAATTTTAGCTCATGTTTTTGTTTTTTGTAATATTTTGGGTTATCATTCTTTCTATAGAATGGTTTTTTGTTTTTAAAGATTTTTTGTTTTTTGATGTGATCTTGAAGGAGGTTGGATACGTTCCTATCCATATTGTTCACAAAAAGAACCAAGTTCTTTTCTTCCATCTTGTTTGTCAGATTTAATTTTTTGCTTTGAGCTTTAAATCATTACAAAGAGAGAGACCTTTCCAAAATGCCGAATCACAGTCTTCACGCATCATAACCTTTTGAAGAAAGATGTCTTTGTAACAATTAAATCTTGTAATTTGGGACAAGATAGATTCATCAAGAGTTCAGAAGACCTTTCTAAAAATGCTACTGGCTCGCCAATAAAGTATTTGATTATTGTAAAAATAAGGGTGTTAACTGCATCTTTTTTAGTAAGATCTAACGGATTATCTCCTTCATTTTTGACAGCAGTCAAAATTAGATCTCTTTCTTCTTGAGAGAGATAATTATTCCATCAATCTTTAAGTTGACTTGTAAAGCCAACTTCAAGATTTATGGTGGCTTTTTTATCATTATTTCCTCTAGCATTAAAAGCACTAGATGCCATTGTCATTTCTCCAATGAGTTGGAGAATTTGATGTTCAGTCATTCCATCAATGTTCTACTGGATGACTTCATTTCTAGAAAATATCTATTGAGGTTGTTTTGGTTCTTCACTAAGCATATCTGAAAAAGTAGTTCTTGAGTAGAAATGTTGTAAACTATGGGTTCCATACTTTTCTTGTTTGAGCTTGTTAATTTTTAATTTTTCAAATTGTTCTTGAATCTCATCTATTGAATTGATAACATTGATTTTGCTTGTTGATTCTTTATCTTTTAGCTGCTTAGCAATCTCGATGAGAATTTGTGGAGAATTTGTTCCAAAATTGACATTTTCTTCATTTGGATTGAAAATAGTGTTTTTGCCTAAGACCTTTTCTTTTCCCTTTTCTTCAGGATTTTGTGGCGAATTTGCTTGGACGATCGATTTAATTTAGTTGTGTGGCAACAGAGTGCAAAAGGATATTTGTAAAATTATTTTGCTGTTGAATATTTTTTATATCTTTAATAGGATTTTCGTTTTCACCTTTCTCACAAATTTGTTTAAGAGGAGAAGCTATAACTTTAACATTTCCATTTTGTATACAAATTTCTTCGAGAAGGAGATGAACATATTGAAATGTATTTCTGAAAGAAGTTTTTCAGACTTTTGACTTATTATGAGTATTATTTATTGTTGACTTTTGGTTAAAAACTCAGAGTTAAGCCTATTCAAAAAAACTAATATCTTTGGGATAAGAGTAGAACTCTTCCCAGAGAAGATTAAGTTCATCTTTTGAATGTAACCTTTTCAAAGTTTTTCGAAAGATTTTAACAGTTGGGTCTTTATCCTTCTTAAATTCTCTTTTACGATCTATTGATAAAGTGATAACGTTTAATTGATTCATTTGAGATCTCATATCTGAAAGAGTTGGAGATTCAAAAAAGTAGTGATTTGAATCTTCATCTCTATCTGAATAATGAGTTTTTAGAATATTAGGAGAAAAATCAACTCCTTTGAATTTTTCAGAGGAAGGTTGCTTCTCTGATTGTTTAAAAGTTTTGAAGGCTTCAGAATTGCGAGAAGAACTGCAAGAATATCGACGAAGAGACAAATTGAATTTGTACACTTTCGTCAGGCATCTTAGTGATTTTGTTCAGTTCTGTTTTTTGGAACTTCTCTTAGGGAAGGATGTTTGTTTTCAAATGACCAAAGAGAATTTTGATTACATTATCCCAAGTTAATCTCTCTGGAATAGCAACATTTGAATGAAGATGATTGATCTCAATTGAGGGAGTTTAATTTTTTGGTGAGGATCTTAGAGCCTTTGGGTTCTCGTTGGTACTCATAACTTTGTAATATATACAATAGATAATACAAACAGGTTTTGATCTAACATCCATATCAAGAATTTTGGATTGTATATCTACACATAAGAATTTCATAATTGCATCATCGGATAGATCCATAGAAAAATTTGGAATGCAATTAAAGTAAACTGGACCACTTTCAAGGTTTGATTCAAGAATTGAAAGAAGCGAACTTGGGAATTTTGAATGTATTTTATACCTAAGAGTTAGGCAGATTAGGACATCTAATCCTAGCCTAAATAGGGGTATAACGACAACTTGAACTAATCCAACATGGAGGAAATTTGTATTCTTTTCTGTGATTTAAGATTGATTCTCTAGAAAATAATCTTATAGTATCATCATTTTGTTTAACTGATATAGATTGTTCAAAAGTTTTGATTGCATAATCTCGTTTGAACTCAAATCGACCTATTTGATAGAAGGGGTTTTGATCGATTTTTGAGATAGACCAATTTTAGAGTCTTTGTTCAATTTGTGCAATTTGGACTTCTTTGACATTAAGACTTTCTTGTTGACTATCAATATTCTCATTTTCATAATCATTATTGAATAAATTATCACTAATGGAACTACGCCTGCTTCGAGACTTATAGAACTAAGGCCTAGACAAGACATAATAACAAAAGTTGATACCTTACTTCTGAAAAATAATAACGATAGGTTGGCTGAAGGGACCAACTAAACTCAGTGGGACCATCAACACTCGGTTGACCAACACTTCAGAGTCCCTAGGGCTGACCAACGTTTTCCCAACTTAGAAAAATTATTTTATAGAAAAGATGATTTCAGACATTTGCTTTTACGACTTGAACTAGGGGGGATGAATAGATTGAAAAGTATTTCTGGAAGAAGTTTTCCAGACTTTTGACTTTTTATGAGTATTATTTATTGTTGACTTTTGGTAAAACTCTGAAGTAAGCCCATTCAAAAAAACTAATATCTTCGGGATAAGAGTAGAACTTTTCCTAGAGAAGATTAAGTTCATCTTTTGAATGTAACATTTTCAAAGTTTTTCGAAAGATTTTAACTGTCGGGTCTTTATCCTCCTTAATTTCTCTTTTGCGATCTATTGAGGAAGAGATAACATTTAATTGATTCCTTTGAGATATCATATCTGAAAGAGTTGGAGATTCAGAAAAGTTGTGATTTGAATCTTCATCTCCATCTGAATAATGAGTCTTTGGAATATTAGAAGAAAAATCATCTCCTTTAAATTTTTCAAAGGAAGGCTGCTTCTTTGATTGTTTAAAAGTTTTAAAGGCTTCAGAATTGCGTGAAGAACTGCAAGAATATCGAGACGAAGAGGCAAATTGAATTTGTACACTTCCGTCAAGCATCTCAGTGATTTTGTTCAGTTCTATTTTTGGAACTTCTCTTGGGGGAGCATATTCGTTTTCGAACGTCCAAAGAGAATTTTAAGTTACTTGATCCCAAGTTAATCTAATTGGAATAGCAATATTTGAATGAAGAGGATTGATCTCAATTAAGAGAGTTTCATTTTTTGGTGAGGATCTAAGAGTCTTTGGGCTCATGTTGGTACTCATAACTTTGTAATATATATAGTAGTTAATACAAACAGATTTGGATATGACATTCATATCAAGATTATTGGCTTGTATATTTAAACATAAGTATTTCATAATTACATTATCAGTTAGATCCATAGAAAAATTTGAAAGCAATTAAAGTAAAGTGGACCACTTTCAAGGTTTGATTCAAGAATTGAAAGAAGCGAACTTGCATATTTTCAATGTCTTTTATACCTAAGAGTTGGGCAAATTGGGACATCTAATCCTAGCCTGAATAGGGATTTAATGGCAACTTGAACTAATCCAACATGGAAGAAATTGTATTTTTTTTAATGTGATTTAAGATTGATTATCTAGAAAATTATCTTATAGTAGCAACATTTTGTCAAAATGATATAGATTGTTCACGAGTTTTGATTGCATAAACTTGTTTGAACTCAAATTGACCTATTTGATAGATGGTTTTTTGATCGATTTTTGGGACAGACCAATTTTGGAGTCTTTGTTCAATTTCTGCAATTTGGACTTTTTTAACATTAATGCTTTCTCGTTGACTATCGATATTCTCATTTTCATCATCATTATTGAATAAATTATCACTAGTAGAACTGCGCTTGCATCGACACTTACTATACCAAAACCTAGACCAATACATAATAACAAGAGTTGATACTTTACTTCTAGAAAATAATAACAATAGGTTGGTTGACGGGACCACCAACATTCAGCTGACCAATGCTTTAGAGTCTCCAGGGCTGACCAACATTTTCCTAACTTAGAGAAATTATTTTATAGAAAAGAGGATTTCAGACATTTGCTTTTACGACATGAACTTACTTTGATACCAAAATGGCTCGAAGATGCTTTTGCTAAATGGTTTGTTTTAAATGCTGAATGGTTTGTTTGAAAACTTTGCTTTTGCTAGAATCTCTTACAAGTGGGAGAGGGATCTAGTTTTTGTTTAGGAGATGAATGACCTCTTGGATAAGACTTGACTTGACAAAGTTGGTTGTGAACAATAACTTTTTTGAGTTGCCATGTCGCATCATTTGTATATAAATGAGGTAAATGAAAATCAGATGAAATAGAAACTAATTGCAGAAAATTAGTAATTTGATAAATATATTGATGAAAAGCTTCTATTGAACAATAGTTGACATAATTGTAAGCCATTTACAAAGATTGAAAATACTTGATTGAAAATGTATGATGAAAACATTTCATATTTACAGATTTATGAAATATGAAAAGCTTATTGTAAATTATACTCTATCTAAACAAGATAGAAGACTCTTCTTCTTATAGATAGTTCGGACTTGAATTTCGTATTTGAAACTGGATTGAAGAATCTTTTATAATTGCCTTTTGTCTGCTTTTGTTTTGCCTTTTGGAAAAGTAATCTGATAATTATGAGCACTGTTTGCTTTTTGACCAATAATTGTGTGAACTGTTTGCTTTCACTGTTGGCACTATTTGCTTTTTGAAAAGAGATGATTTTTGACTGATAATTGCGGGAAATGTTTGCTTTCACTGTTGAACACTCTTTGCTTTTTTAAAAGAGATAATTATTGTTCACAGTTTTTCTATGCTCTACACAAAATATTGATTAAATGGACAATAATTATTACTCTTCAAAAGAATCTGCTCCAAAGCAGTCATCTTCATTATCAAATTCAAAATTAGGTATTGATCATCCATCACAAGCAGCAGCAGCAACAGATCCTTTACTTGATTCGGCTTGGGCCATTGAAACAGCTTTGTGGGAAAGAATGGAGAATTCTTTCTGGATTGGAGCATTACGCCAATTGTGCCATGGTTCTGCTTTTTTGTGAGAAAATCACTTTGAGAAGAAATGCTTGAACTTGCTTTGTCTTACCTTGTGTTGATCAATCCATGATTGAACTGCCTTAGAACACGCATTTGATTCATTGAATTTATCCTACAACTTGACTTTATATTGCCTTACAATTCTTTTGAAGGAGAATGCCTCATCTAAGTTGGAGAAAATTTGAAAATCCCAACAGAAAATCCATGCAATCTTGAAAGTTTTGCAAAATTGAAAAAGTAGATCTTCTTTAAGGGTAAAATTGAATCTTTTTGAAACACGACTGGTAAGGATTTCATTGGTATCTCCAAAATAGATCCACCATTACTGAAACTATTTTGGAAAAACCTTTGAACAGTTGTAGTAAAAAAGAAAGAACCACGAATGACTTGAGGGCCTAAAAAACAACACATTGTACTAGGCTTTGATGTATTCTTGATATGGGAAGGAAGATTTTTGCCCATTTTTCATTGAAAATGATTTGGTCTCCCAAGGATGTTGGTTCCAATATGTAAGAATAATGACTTGAAGGATTTTGATTTTTGAAAAATCAATCCAATGAGCATTTGGTTTATTTGGAGTATCAGGAATGATTTCTGATTTAGTAACTTTAAGAATGGTCTCATACCACATTCTTGATTTTGAGATTGGTTGAGGGAAGAAGTAAAATTCATTCAAAACTTGATATTTTTTATTTAAAAAATTGAAGGGATCGTCATCTTTTGAAAATGGGGAAAAATATTTGAAATGCACTCGTCAAGCGAGACAAATTCTCCCCATTTAGTCTTAAGCTCGGAAACTGTAAAGCAGTTCATTTGATAAAATATTGGAATTTTTGGTTATTGATTTCTAACAATTTTAATGACCCTGGTTTGGTTGGAATTTTGGAATCTGACTTAATTTTTGTAACTTGATGGGTTTTGGGTTTTTTGAGAAAGATTTGGCAAGGTCCCAAGAACCGTAAAAGGATTTGAAGTGGTAGAAATGCCTTTTGATTGTTAAGAAGATAATGCTTGGATTGATTGAGAACTAGAGCATTCGAGGAGAAAATTCTCAAGAGTTCTTCATTTGCTGGTTTTCTTAGACATTTTTTCCCTGTTAGAACTCTCTTGTTAAGAAATCTGGGAGTACACTGTTCTCACCTTTTATGAATTCTATTGAAAAATCAAAACATGAAAGAATTGCTTGCCATTGGCAAAAATTTGTTTTGAAACGAGATTTTTGACATCCTTTTGTAAAACTTCTTTAGAGGCTTTGCAATCAGTTCGAACAAGAAATGTTTTATTGAATCATTTGGAAATTTTGAAATGTATAAAACAATAGAAAGACATTCATTTTTGAAGGTTGAATAGTTTTTGAGGTCCCAAACAGATACCTGAATGATAACGAACAAGTTGTTATTTATTGTCGATAGACTGTTTGAGAATTCTCCCATATCCAATGTCTGACACATCTGTCTCGACAATAAGAGAGGATTTAGGATTGACAATATTAAGGCATGAGAGAGTCTTAACGATTTGCTTAATTGACCTGATTGTCTTAGTATGATGGTCTAACCATGAAGGTGGGTTACTACGGAGTCTTTGATAGAGAGGTTCACAAATCTTCCTAATATTTGGGATAAAATCAGAAATATAATGACACATCCTAAGAACCTTTGAAGACTGGTCTTGTCTAATATTTGGTCTGGGAATTTACTAGCAAATTCAAGACTTCTCTTAATTGGTGCAATGGTTTCCTTGGTGATTTCATGTCCTAGAAACTTAATCCTAGTTTGACAGATGACAATCTTTTTCTTAGACTGGCTAATCCATTTTTCTTAATAATTAAATGAAATATTTGTAGATGTTTAGGATGTTGTTCAATACAATTGGAATAAATGAGGACATCATCGATGTTGACAATTGAGAAGGTTTGATAAGGATCGAAGATATCATTTTTGATTTTTTGGAATTCAGAATGAGCATTTTTAAGCCGAAAGGCATAACATTCCTTTCATATTGTCCAAAAGGATCATTGAATGCCTTTTTGTACTTAACCTTTTTATCAATTTGGATTTGCCAAAAACATGATTTGAGATCAAATTTGGAGAAAATTATAGCATTAAGGAGTCGATTGAGGAGGTCTTTCTTTTGAGGCATAGGATAGAGAATCCATTGGAGGACTTGATTGAGAGTTTTATAATTGATAACAAGTCAAGGAGCTCCTCTTTCAATTTCAGCTTGATTATTGTTGTAGAAAGCCGCACAACTCCATGGAGATTTTCTTGGTCTGATCAAGCCTTTCTCAAGGAGATCGTTGATTTCTTTTATACAATACTCAAGAAGCTCTTTGTTCATTTGTATGGGTCTTGCCTTAGTTGGTATTTATTTTTCATTAAAATTAAGGATGTAAGGAAGAGTAACATTATGTTTCTTTCTTTCCCAAAAAGCATTGGAAATTGAGGAACATATCTTGGTTCTAATTGCTTTGTCAATTTTTGAGATTCGTTCTTTAATGTTTGTGGTTTCTAATTGTTCTTCAACACTTTGAAAGTTAATATATTCTTTTAGATATTTTATATGCTATTTTTTTTAGATTAATATTATTAATTAATTTTGTAATTGTATGCTCTTTGATAGTATTGATATCTCTAAGAGTAGGAGGGTTGATGAATTCGAAGAAGATTTCTTGATCAAGATATGTTGATTTTAATCTAGTTTCAGTAACTGTAATTGGATATAATTGAACAAGAAATGGAGTTTCAAAAATGACTTCTTGATGTAAGTCTTTGGCAAGAAAAAAACTGTTCTTGATGCAAATGTTTTTATTACAAACACGAGCTTTTGTTAACTTATATTTGACGTTGAGACTTTTTTCGACTGCTCCATAAAGGGTTTCAGTAGTTTTTTCGAAATATTTTGTAGGGACGAGACCTTCTCTAATACAGTTTTGGTCCGCTCCTTCTAAGAATCGAGAAGAACTTTGGTTTTAATTTTGTATTCTTTATTAATGGTGATTGTTGCATTGGTATACCATTTTTGCAGACGAATTTGGTTGATGATATTCATGGTTTGGTCATCATTTTGAGGGGTTAGGGGAATTTGACTAGTACCTTCGTCTTTAGAAGAACTCGAAGAACTTGATGATGATGAAGATGGAAGTTTGACTTTTCCTTTATCAAAGTAAGCTGAGCAAGCTTTTATAATAGAGACTTCAACCTTAAGATCAGTCAATTGTTTCTCAAGATGGGAAATTTAACTTTTCATTTGATTAAACTCTCCACACAAATCTTGAGTAGAAGAAATTTTGTTAGGTTGTTTGAATTTCTTCAATATTTCATTGAGATTGTAAGTTATTTGATGAGGTTTCTTTTCTTCTGGAGAAATGAACTGATTGAATCTCTGTTTGAGTTCAGGGTCTTGAATTTGATCAATAATTTCTTGTATTAGTTCTTTTTCGGTGGTTAGGATATTGATAGAGTTTATATTACAAATTGCAATTATCTTTCCAATTACAAAATTTCTTAGAACTAGAGGATTGGGAAGAAAGTGATTCGTTGCTAAAATTAGAATCTTCTTGAACGTTGTGGATGACATCCTTAAAATCTGAAGATTCAGAAGAATTGATTAGATTTAGTAATTGATTTTTTAGTTCATCGTCTATTTGGAGATTATTGATTTTTTCTTTCAAGTGGCATTTGTTCGCATAATGACCATTCTTCTGGTACTTTCAACAAGTTGTATTGGAAGGTTCTTTGGAGGGACCTTTTTTGTAATTATCTCTTCTGAAACCCTTTTGCAATTTTAGTTGATGTTTTTGTTTTTTGTAATATTATGGGGTATCATTCTTTCTATAGAATAGTTTCTTGTTTTTAATTTGTTTTTGGGTTTTTGATGAGATCTTGAAGGAGGTTGGATACGTTCATATTCATATTGTTCGCAAAAAGAACCAAGTTCTTTTCTTCCATCCTGTTTGTCAGATTTATTTTTTTCTTTGAGTTTTAAATCATTACAAAGAGAGAGACCTTTTTTATTAATGAAACAGATAAGCTCTTCATAAGTTATAACACCATATGGAAGCATTGAATATTCGGTTTTGATTGCGTTTCTAACCTTTTCGGCAAACAACTTTTGGAAGTCATGCAATAGATTTTTCTTTCCAAAATGTCGAATTACAATATTCACACATCATAATCTTTTGAATAAAGATGTCTTTGTACTACCTAAAATCTTGTAATTTGGGACAAGATAGATTCATGAGGAGTTCAGAAGACCTTTCTAAAAAGGCTATCGGCTCGCTAATAAAGTGTTTGATTATTATAAAAATAAGGGTGTTAAGTGCATCTTATTTAGTAGGATATGAAGGATTATCTCCTTCATTTTGACAGCAGTCAAAATTAGATATCTTTCTTCTTGAGAGAAATAATTATTCCACCAATCTTTAAATTGACCTGTGAAGCCAACTACAAGATTTATGGCGGCTTGTTTATCATTATTTCTTCTAGCATTAAAAGCGCTAGATGCCATTGTTATTTCTCCAATGAGTTGGAAAATTTGATGTTCAGTTATTCCATCAATGTTCCACTAAATGACTTCATTTTCAGAAAACATCTTTTGAGCTTGTTTTGGAATTGGTGTCTTTAGCAAAACTAGAAAGAGCATAACCTTGAGCCTCCTTTCCTAAGTGAAAATAGTAGCCACTTCCCTTCATTATTTCTTTGGTGAAATTGGTGCTTTTTCTTTGTCCTTCCTATATTGGTGTTACCATTATGGAGTTTGGACGATATTTATTTAAGTCATGTCGGTTGTTCTTATAAGTAAACAAAGATTCGGTGAAACTATTTTCCTCAACAATTTTGATTATAAAATCGAACCAAACTAAACTCGGAATCATTTGGTTCGGTAATGATTTGGTCCATAATTACAGATGGAACCAATGGTTCCATTTTAAGGTTATCATTGATTCTCGATTCGATTCGATGATATTCAAAATCAAACTTAACCATATCACACCTACCCTTGTTAATTCTTAAGAAATTTCCTCAGTAATAAATTTTAGCCAACTCTTTATCTTAATATTTATAGATCATAATTAAGAGAAGAATAAATATTACTTTGACTAAAAAGACGACCTATTTTCCTTACCTTTCTACGACTTTTAGGTCTGTACTCCTTTGAACTTTTTGGCCATTTTATTTGACATCTGAAGATTCTGAACTGATCTATTTTGTTGGGCAATAATAATGATACAAAATAGAAAAGTTAAAACATAAGAAAAAGAAAAGGAGAAAAGGAAAAGAACTAGAGACTTGAATAGTTTATTAATTTATTTTTAATCATTGAAATGTCTCTTGTGTAAAAACTGAAGTTACATTTTTCACAAGAAAACACGCAAACGCTTCATCATATTTTTAGTTATTTTATTATGATATATATTTGATTAAGTAGGATGTTAGAAAATATGGATTAAGGGTGTCATTTTATTGTGTTTAGAATTAGGTTTGAATGTTCGCAGCCCACAAAGTTTTCTTTGGGTTACTTTAAATTAAGAATTAATAAAATTATGCAAAATTCTTTCATCTTATTTAAAAAGTTCAAACTGTTAAATGAGTAAATACATTTATTTTTATTTATTTTTTCAACATAAATAAATAAATAAATACTAAATAATATTTCTAAGAAAATGATGACGTATTTTATCAGTATCTCATTTCATAATGCTGGTTATAAGCTTCATAACAAAATAAGCTCCTCTAAATCTTACAAGTTACAATATAAAGAAAAACCCACGAGTTCATGAATGTGCAACTATTAAATAGAAGATTTGAAAAGGTTGCAACTATTGCAACTCTTTAAATAGAGGATTGAACTCCAATAATTAAAAACAACAATTAATCTCATTTCTCTCACTCTATTTTTTCTCCAAGTTTAAGTAGATAGTTTAAAGAATGTTATGTGAATTTAACAAAATTGTTGTTTGTTAAAATTCGTGGATTAGTTGTATATTGGAGGTAATTTTTCATTTGAAACCCTTTAGCAAATTTGGACGAGGGCAAATAACACTTAAAGAAAGTAACTCCTCACGCTTCAATTCCATTTTCCATAACAACAATTATCATTATGAGGTGGGTACCATGCATGAGGGTTGTTTTATAAATCCAAGGAATCACTAGTCCCCAATTATTGTCCTAATAACAAGTTGGTTGCTAATCTTTTAAAATGAATAATTAGATCAATTAAACTTTTCACTACAGTTGTACAATTTATAATCAATAATCGGAATCGTCCAAATATCTATTAAATTGTTACTGGGTCATTGCATATTAAGCTTTATATAGCTAAAATTTTGTTTTCAAGTTGAAGTCATGTATGTTTCTATGAGGACCACCGGATAATTTAATGAAGATTTATATGATTTTATCATTATAAATTGATCGTGCAATTATAAATCTATAATAAAATATTGAAGACTAACTTACTTGTTTTTAAAAAGTTGTGAACTAAGTTGTTACTCGAATGCCAAGTTTGCAGCCAAAGATACGAGTATCCCTAATTCAATCTGGATTAGGTACTTGTAGGTACCTAATACCCCTATTTGATGAAATTCTGATTTGATTGATTTTGTGTTCACCCCCACCCCACCCCACCCCACCCATGGTCTACAATAGAAGGCGACAACTAATACCAACTCATGCACTGGGTATTTAGAAGTCCCAAGAGGGTACTTTTCTATCTTCAAGATCTCTAAACAGATATTGTTGTTAGCTTTCTTGATTCTATTTCATCTTTAGCCAACTGCTATTCAGACATCCAAAAATACAGACAGATATGAAAGGATTCTGTCAATATTTTCCCTTTTTCTCTTATGTTGTGTCTCGAAATTGAACAAGTGGTTCAATATTTATCCTATATCCATGAGTAGAGACAGGAAAAATTTCATGGAACAAGGGATCGATAAAGTAAAGTCCCACATACTCAAACACAAACTCAACTCCCACTTTGTTTTACTTCAAAATTCAGCCCCAACTTTTTCATTGTCGATGTCAGGAAGTCCAACACCCCTCCCCTCTCCGAATGAAAGTATAAATACATTTCTTGAAAAATTTGAATTTGATCATAAAAAGTTAAAACGATATATGTTCTCATTTTTTATTTTGTTATAGTCCGACATTCATCTTAACATCTTATTTTTATTACATTTTCTTATAAACATTTTGTCTCTTTCCGAAGCCCAACTCTCAATAACATAATAAAAACTTGTTAATTTTTTTAACTTTAAAAGTAATTTTTTTATAAAAAAAAAAAAAAAAGAAAAAGAAAGAATTGTACATTTACATCAACAATTATTAGTATTTTGTTAAATACTATATATAATTCATCAATAATCATCATCGATATAAACTAAGTTACACGCTTCGTTCAAGAGAAAACATATACAAATATATAGTAACCAATTAGTTGTCATCACCTCTAGAATACAAATAATACTCCGACAAGTTACATGAAAATAAGATACCTTTATGTAACCATTAGGGTCACATGTTGTTTGAAAATATTAATTTATAATTAATATAATAATTGTAATAATGTGACATTGGTCCACCAAGACGGAATTTAATCACACACAAAAGTACAGACGCCAAAACAACAGTGATCAATTCCGGATTACTTTGATTATATAAAGAGATTTCAAGAAATCCTTATGGTCCCTTTAAGATCTCAAACCCTAACCAACATATCTGCCATAAATTCGTAACAAATTTATGGATAATAACTTTACAATGTTTTCATTACTACAAGATGACGATTACTTGCTGGAAAACCCAAGTTTTTCTGTAACCTATTCAGATTCCATAATCCCACAAGATCCAGGAATTGATTATGCTTCCCTGGGTTCAATACAAGTACAAGGAACAACCTTAAACATGGATGATAAGAAGGGTAAAAGGAAGTGCAAATCCTATGATAAATGTCCCAAAGATGGGCTGCAGAAAAAGGAAGTGCACCGGGATGTTGAAAGACAAAGGAGACAAGAAATGGCCAACCTTTATGATTCGCTCCGTTCCGTGATTCCTCCGGAACTTCTCAAGGTGAAGAAATACATTTCCTTTTTCGATTTCTATGTTTTCCTTAATGAAATATTATATCAATCACTTAATAAACACATAGCAGTGGAGTACTAAAGTTCATCTGAGCTTTAGTCTTGTGAAATCATAATGCTTTCATTTATGGCATATTTGATATGTTGAATTTGATATATATCAAACATAATTAACAAAAAAAGTAAAGTTAAAATCTTCTTCGTAAGTGTGTACAGTGTTTTTTAGCACTCCGTGCTCGTTATATGTATATTTTTCTCTTTTTCTAGGGTAAGCTGATCATATTCATGAGGCTTCAAATTATATAAAATGCCTGCAAAATAACATATGGGAATTAAGGAAAAGAGGGTTAAAATCTTCTTTATTATTGTGTTATATGCATTTATGTCTCTTTTCCCAGGAAGTCATTCCATATCTGATCATATTCACGAGGCTCAAAATTTTATAAGATGCCTGCAAAATAATATAAAGGAATTAGAAAACAAGGGTTGAAATCTTCTTAATTATCGAGTGTAGAGTTGTTTACTATGTGTTACGATCTTAACTTAATGCTAATATCCGTGATTATCGGGAATGATGGGAAAAGTTGGCTTGACATAAGATTATATGTGGCTATAGTGACAGCAACTTCGTATGATGAGTAGATAACTTTAACAATAGAGTTTGGAGAAGCTGTTTTATGGAGAGCTTTCCTAAGGGCCTGCTTGGGAGTTTCAGAGTAGCGGTTATGAGCGTTTTTTAAAGTACCGGTTTTGAGCGTTTATGAGTGGTCCGATTTTGAGTAGTTTTTAGTAGCGGTTTTAGAAACAGTCCAATCCATGCTTGGGAGTTTATTATCCAAATGGCTCTAAAAGTGTTTTAAAACAATCAAATTACATATATGCCTATATATATAGAAAACAAAGAAGATTTGTATAACAATATGGTATTGTGTAATTTTTCTCTCCACTTATTTTTCCTATCTTATTTTTTTCTTATAATCAAAATTATATTATTAACTTTATATTATTGAATCAAGTTAATAAAATTCTTTGTGATAATGAATCAACTTCCCAATTTTTTTCATCTTTAATTCATGACCAGATTATTATATGTTAACTAAACACAATTCTAAATGAGAAACGTTTGGAGCAAGCAGAACCCATACATCCGTATGAGCTTCTTGGGCCTATTCACTTTCAAAGCAGGTTATCTTCCATGGGTTAGTGATTTCATGTTCATCACCGGGGTTCGACTCGCTCGATCACTTTGTATTCTATTGCTTTCCTTATCAAATATTTAAAATACATATTCATAATTTCTGCTCATTAAATATAAGTACTTGGATACCACTGCTTATCATTTCTTCCTATTAATTCATTTTGTCGCTTTTATCATTTTCGGCCACATCTGATTCTCTAATATACCTTTCTGCTGAATCAATGGATTAACATATGTTTATATGGAGCACAATATATTATACACACATATATTATACATCCAAATATTACACATATATATTATACACACAGATATTTCACAGATACACAGATAAAATACACGCAGATATTTCACAGATACACACAGAATAATATATGCCCATAAATTTCACAGAGATGGAGAAGTTTGGTATAATCATTGTAGATATAGATATTCAAGAAAAATTCCATTATAACATAAACGAGGGAGATTACCTATTAAATTTGGCTGTTGATCTTCACAAAGAAGAGTTCGGATCTTCCAAGAAGAAGCGTAAGCCCCAGTCCGGTGGGTCGAGAGGATTCTCAAATGTCTTTTTTTTTTTTTTTGGTTAGGAGGGTAAAGTTGGAACAAATTTTGAAGAACGGCAAAAACCGCCGATTTGAGGGGTTGAGAAATACACTCAAAATTACACTATACCGCTTTTGGGTTTATTAAACCACTCAATATCGGTGCTCAAAAAACTAACAAGCACGGGTTGTCCCAACCCTTCATAAATGGTGCTATCCAAAACCGATCAAAACCGGGTGAAAAAAAATTCCCAAGCAGGCCCTAAGGAGTTAGGAAGCTTCTTCCCAAGACAGATGACAAGTGGAGTTCGTTTGGTAATGAAACGTAGGGGCCAAAGGCGACAGTGTCATCCAAAGAGCATTGTTGTAATTTTAGAATATTGCAAGGGCAATAGATTAGCGGTCGAGTATCCATTGGGGATGAAACTTATTGGACTTGATATTGAAGATTTTAGCTATGCTACGGATCAAACGGAGCATCATTTGGAGGTCGGGAGCACTGGTGATTAAAGTTATGATTCTTTGGCCAAAAAACGTCTATTGGTATCGTTTGGGTTATTTCTCCGCATCTATTATAAGGGGAGCATGCTTGGTGAGCGATCACCAACCTTCACCGTACTTTTCTCATAACGGAGGGACAACCTGCACGCTAACCTTATGCACTAAATACACAATCCTTAGAGGTCGTAGGGCAACTAAGGGCCTACTTTAGGTACACCAAGAGAGGGTTAAATTACTCATTTGAGTACATTAATTTATCAAGCGGTGTTGGCTTTTGGGGCCTTCGTTAGGCACTCCTAAGAAGCCCGAGGTTACCGTTAGAGTATTGCTATGCCCGAGGGCTATGCTAAGGATACGGTGGCACTTCTAGGCCAAATGAGCTATCGAGGAAAGCACTTTAAAGGCATCGTATGCTAATTCGTGTGCTTTGTCTATAAGTTATAGCCTTGTCGTGAGGGTCCGCTGGCTAGAAATGTAGTTGCGGGCGACTCTCTTTAGTTGATCGAATATGGCAAGATGTCGTTGTTGTTGGAATAAGTATATTATGCGGGTACTTCAAGTTAGCCATGGATTATCGGGTTAGTCGCTTTGGGCGAGGCCTTAACGAAGAACATTGCAGTACGTAATAAGCAAATATGTCCGTGGGAAGGCACGAACGCAAAGTTTATGTTGTAGGGCATGTAAATGGTCCTCATTACTTCGGATTGAGCTAGGAAAGCTCCAATCCATCGAGTGTGTTTTGAGGAGACCGTATGTTGTGCATGTTTAATCTATGTCCGAATTGTTGGTGTTAAAGAAACTTCATATCACAGCTAAACTATCTAAAGCATAAAAAAATATTCTAGTAGACCAGTGGCTGCCTTTACTTGTATGGACAAAAGTAAATATGGATTGCTACATATATTTAATCAAAATTTGCTAAAATCAAAAGATGCACCAATTGTTGAAAAGAAAAAGGTATGATGTGATGTGATATAATATGATATTATATTATATTATATTATATTATATTTGGTGACTAAAATTGAACAAGTTTTCAAATTTTGGACACTTTGACAGGCGAAACTTGGAAGAAAATTAGGTTATACGTTAATTATAAATTGGCGTGATTTATTCTCTTTTATATACGTGACTTCAGAGTTTTGAGAAAAATTGTAAGTCTAGCATTTTAGCTGTTTTTCTTGTTCTCTTTGTGGGTTGTACAAAGAGTAGAAATTTGTGGGTGTGGTAAAGCTTAAGAATTGTTTAAAATTCATATTTTGAGAAATAGCTGAATTAAAAAAAAAAAAATTGAAGTTATTAAGTAAACAATTGTTTAATTTTAATATGTATTATAAATTTATGTGTGCTATATTTTATGTATTTAATCAATTATTAATTTATATATTCATTGAACTCTAAAAGATTTTCATGGTTATTAATTCAGTACACTAGCTCGATTTGGAACAAGAAGGTTTTATTACTTGTTTTGCAAGGTTATTCATTTATGAGACATTTATTACTTGTTGTCCAATACTACGCACTCAGAATACATGTCTCTTTTTCTAGGGCAAGCGTTCCATATCAGATCATATTCAAGAGACTACAAATTATATAAGATGCCTGCAGAATAACATAAGGGAACTGAGAAACAAGAGGATAAGCTAAATAAATTTTCCTGTTGAATGATCTAAACATCGAAAATATTGGAAGCTCCAGCAAATTTTCGCCTGTTAATGTAATAGTAAAATCATGCATTGTTGGCATGGAGGTTTCGATAACCGGAGATTTCCCCATGGAAGGCTTTCCTCTATCAAGGGTGCTGGAAATACTGCTAGATGAAGGTCTGAATGTCATCATATGTATTTGCACCAAAGTCGAGGGCAGTTCGCATTACACGATCCAATCTGAGGTAAAATTAATTACAAAATTAAATTTGGTTGTTTAACTAATCACATCCTAATGATAAATGATTATAAACTGCATAATATTTTCAGGTTAGGGATTGTCCCAGTGTCGATCTTTATGCTCTGCAAAGAAAGCTAAGCGACATGATGAACCATTGGATAAATTTCGAGTAATTGTGTCGTTTTATGTTAAAACTACAAATGGAATCATTTTATGTGAAATGTAGAAACCTAATCTACAGTCCTTCTTATGCTGTATTTCAAGGTATGTTATAATGTAAGGTTACATCTAGGTTTGCATGAAGTTTTGTTCAGTAAATTTGACTGATTTGTATGATTGTTATTCATACATTGACAAATATGTGCTATCCCAAATACACATCTCCTGGAGTTTTTATTTCAATAAAAAGCTTTCACATCATCAATAAAGCAAGTGTGAATCGTTAAATGTCATCCATGATGATCCCCTTATTTATTTATTCATGACGTGTAAAGTTTCTATCGGTGAGAGAAAGTTATAGAAACATGTGTTTGGAACAAAGACATGTCGACTGCTTGAATGAAGTTTAGGTTTTAAAGGTAATTTTTGCAATTATAATATTTCTCAAATGTTTCACTACTCACATTTTAAACCCTATATCTATATTACAATCCCTAAAATTCCCCAAAATTCCTAAAATCACCGAAAATTTCTTAAAAACTCAAGAAAATTCGGGATGTTACACCTTTGATTAAAAAAAAATTGAATTATTGCACTTGAAGCGATGTATTGAAGACAACTTGAAGCGATGTGTTTAAGACGTAATTCAATAAAAAAAAAAAAAAAAATAATTTCTAATAGATTAAACTTTGTGATAATTTTGTTACATACATGATTTTCACAATTATTTTTCAACATTTTAAATTCAATATACTAAATCTAACGACATTTTTTATAAAAATGTAACAAACGAAATAAATATAATAACAAATGTTACAAAAGTAAAAACAATATTTTTTTGAATAAAAAAAGTGAAACAATACTTTTAAGTTCTTTTACTTTTTATGATATTAGGTGAAAGTATCCCTTAAATTTTAGTTCAAGTGATTTAACAACTATAAGCTTTTGAGTAGCTAAATGCAGATTTGTTGCCATACACATAGGGGTATCTGCAGAGAGACTGAAAATTACAAAATGGTGTTAATAAAGATGAATCCTTCCTTTTAAGAAATTTCCTCATGATAAATTTTAGTCAAACTATTTATCTTAATATTTATCGATCATTTTTAATATTACTTTGACTAAAAAGGCCATATTTTTTCTTACTTTTCTACGCATATTAAGTCTTTAATCCTTTGAACTTTTGGTCCATTTTATTTGACATCTGAAAGGCCATCTTGTTGGGCAATTGTGATTCGGACCAGAGAGAAGGTGGGAGACAGAAAGTGGAAAGTAAAAAAAAAAATCAAAAATTCCGCCAATGAATCCAATGCTTATAAAAAATATTTTCCGATCGACTTACAACAACAAATTACAAATATATAAACAGAATTAGAAAGACCATAGAAAAGAAGAAAACAATCTTTGAACAATTCATATATTAGAATCCATTAAATATAAGTTTACGTATAACTCAAGAGAACAGGGCTCTAAGGCTAACCATGTTTCACAATACGAAATGAGGTCTATAACGACGACGACAGTCGCCACTAAAAGATGAGTAGTTGTCGTTTGTTATGTATAGTGATGACAATGTCGTCAATGTACGTCGTTTCAATAGATTAGTACCTCTAGGTAATTAGCGTCGATATTGTGTCGTCTCTATATGTATTTTAATCTATACCGATGACAATGTCACCGTTACATTGTCGTACTCAATTTCTCAAAATTAGAGTAATTGCAACAACTAAGTCATCGCTATAAGCCCAAACACTAGCGACGACAATGTCATCGCTATTACTGGGGCGTGGGTTGGGTTGGGGAATGCCAGTTTGGAAAAAATGGAACCCAACCCAACCCGCTAATGGGTTGGAACCCGACCCGACCCGACCCGACCCAACCCGACCAATCTTCGGTCGATTTGGGTTGGGTTCTCAGGTTGGGACAAAAAATTTTCTCCAATTCTAGAATCTCCAAGATACAATTTTCATTGAAAATAATCAACACTAATTCGCATCAAAACATCTAAACAACAAACAACAACAACTAAATCCGCAACTAAAAATAACAATGAAGAATTTACAAGTTACAACAAGATCTTGCTAGAACTTACCAAAAATTGTTGCAGAAGTTCTAAAATTTAACAGAAATAGCCACATCCAGAAACCCGATTTCTTTGAAATTTCTCGAAAATAGCCTTGGGAGGAGTCTATCTTCTTTATCTCGAAAATGTCCTTGCCACCACAACTAGCAAGAGAGATGCGGTGGGGAAAAATAGACTTGGTCTCGGCGTCTCGCTATCTTCGATGGAGATTGATTGGCCTACGTGTGGTGGATTGACCAAAGATTGGCCTACGGTGGAGAGATTGGGCTCGGTTTTCTTTTCTCTGCGTGCGTGAGTGTGAATGTATTATTGGGTGTGTGTTGTTTTGTGGCAAAATGATTTTTAGGGTTTGCTTTACTTTGCATTTTTTTTTTTTTTTGTAATCGGACGGGTTGGGTTGGGTTGGGTTGGGTTGGGTTGGGTTGGGTGGGTTTCTTCGACCCAACCCGATTGATCTTTCAATCTCTCAACCCGAACCCAACCCAAATGAGTTCAAAAACCGACCCAAATCGGTTGAATTTCGGTCGGTTTAACCGATTTGGGTCGGGTTTTGCCCACCCCTTGCTATTACCTTTACATTCTCAATTATTAGCGACGACTATGTCGCTGCAGTATGAGTATGACATATAGTGATGACAATGTCGTTGTTATAAATATTTTAATTTTTTTTAATAATATAAACTATTCAATCGTACACAAATCCTAAGGATCCCCAAACCCCTACCGTCGTTCTCGTCCTCGCCAACCTCCTCCTCATCCTCTAGCACAAACTGCGGTAATCTCTACTGCAGATTCGCCACAAGACGTGCAATTATCCTCTCCATTCGGCAGAGCTGGGCCTCATATATTACAAACTGAGGATCATCATTTTGAGCATTCGATGCATCGGTCGAATCCAGGGAGGGAGAGCTGCCCTTTGGAACCCGTCCAACCCCACGGATGTGTCCTCGTCATTTTTTGAACACCTCCATCGCAATAGCATGCTCGTCAACTGACACATCACTAGAGGCGACCTGAGTCTGCTGAGTCTCATTCACCTCAACAAGTTTATGCTATTTAGTGAAAAAATAAATAATAAATAATAACACAATGTGAAATAAAATTAATAATATTAAAATATAAGTTTTCCTCACGTAATCACCAGCCGTATCCGAATTCACCCAATTGTCTTCCCGAAAGGTGTGGAAAGTCCAGAACGACTCAATAATGCCCGGCCATTATTGAGTCTCGGGATCACTCTACAACAATTTAAGTGTAACGTTTAGTTAAAACATGTATATGTAAAACTTTGAAGATATGTAATAGGAAAATAAAAATTTACTTGTACCTGATCGTAACGCGTGGTAAAGAAATTCTTCAACCCCTGCACGCTCGAGCATTGAGCTTTACCCCGATTGGCCTTATTCTTTGTCGAGCATTTCTGGAGACATAAAAATTAATTAATTACGTAACTATGAAGTTTATAGAAATATTAACATAAAAACTATGAACAATGATAGTATATATTACGAAATTTGGACTTGTAAAGAAGTCAACGCACATATGTCATTCCTTGGCGAACAACTCACCGTATGGTTGGCTCGACCCGTGCTCTTTCAAGTGATTATGTACCTTAAGTTTGTAATCATGATAACGATTGGTCGCCAGACAATCTACAAAAGCACAGACCGTCCCGTACTCGTCGAGCGACCAACTGCCCTGAAGATCGAAATAGCTCTACAACATCGAAACAATATTCGTTAATGTATATTATATAAAAAAATGTGTTTAGAGAATGCGCTAATGTGTTTACCTCGATGATATATATATATCCGCTCCTCTAGAACCTCTGCTCAAGAAGGATAGTAAATGGATACGGTGAATATCACTTGGTTCCCAACCAAGCGTGTAAAGTACTTCACGTTATTTCCGATTGGTTGCATTGTTTGTTTGACATTGTTGAACGTGATGGGAAGTGGCCTCTTTCTATTCGCCTGCCAAACCTTCTCATGGTTAATACCTTAAGAGATACCATGTCGCTTAGATGGCGGCGCTGGAAAAGAACAAATACGATATATTTGTTAAAAAATTCATCGAATGGAGCCGGTGAAGTGACTATAAAAAAGTTACGTAGTAAATAATATCAAAAAAAATTCTTATCGGACTCACAAGACGAATGGAGCCAGTGGAGTAGCTGATAAGGAGAATCGCCTGCACCACCACCTTCGCGTGACATGACGTTATCCATAGTAGCAACTAACAAAAGAAAAACATTCCTCTTATGCCCAGCCCAATAAGCTCATCATCACTTATCCTTTTTCTAGCAACCCCATAGTTAGGGTGCTTTTCCAGAATACTATGTCTCACATTACTTAATTGTGCTAAAATGTCTGTAGGCATTAACTGACGCAGAAGAAGTCGCCTCTCCATCCTCCCGTTGAAGTTTAAATTGCTCTTAAAATGATGCCTAGAAGGCGACGAACCGTCTGTGACCTACGTAAGATGTCTTACCTATCACATGAATTAAAGACGTCTCCTCGTTGCACGTATGACATGCCATGTACCCCTGACCATTCTAACCACACAAACTACTTCTCGCTAAGAAATCGTTAATGATCCACAACAACATTGCACACATTCTAAATATCGACCTATTATTGGTTCCAGCGTCACGCGTGTCAATTCCATTGGCCCACAACTCTTTCAACTCGTCCACTAATGGTTGTAAGATTACATCAATGTCCCTACCAGTTAATTTAGGGCCAAGTATCAATAGAGTAAGCATGAGGTATTCGAGTTTTATGCATAACCAAGGTGGCAGGTTGTAAATTGTTACAACTACTGGCCACATGCTATAAGCCTGACACATGTCTCCAAATGGATTGAATTCTTCTGCGGCCAAACCTAACCGAAAATTTCGGATCTCACTTGCAAACAGTGGATGTTCCTGTCAAAATCCCACTATGTCTTCCCTTCCATGAGATGCTGTATTTCATCTTCATCCCTAGACCTTCCTATTCTGTGCCACCACATGAGTTTTGCAGTATCCTTCATCACGAACATACGTTTTAGTCTGGAAGCCAAGGAAAAATATCGCAACACCTTATGCAGAATATTATTCTCGTTTACTCTCCCAGAAATGTGCACCCAACGACTTTCCTATCAAATCGGACAAGTTTGTCTATCAACATTCTCACCCCCAAAACAGTGCACAATCATTCTTACAGTCATAAATAGATTTTTAACCCAAACCAAGCTTCATCATCATCTTCTTAGCTTCGTAGTATGAGTCCACCAGGTTCATGTTTGGAAAAGCTAACTTCAACTGCTTCAAAAGATCATTGACAGACTTATTTGTCCATTTGTTCACAACCTTAATATGCTTCAACTTCACTAAAAAGTTTAAGGATGAAAATGATGAAACTCCTAGGTATAGTTCTAAATGCATAGCCTCAAACAATTCGATATAGTAACCATCGGTGCCTATACCAGCATGTTCATCACCGACTATGTCGTCCATAACATCCATCATCTCATCCTCCACACATGCTCTCTCATTCTGTGTATACACATTCGCATTCTGAACCTCGACCTTGCCATGATATATCCACGTTACATAACTCTCCGCAAAATCGTAACGAAATATGTGAGCCTCAACAGTTTCTAATGGATGTGTGAGACCGTTTAAACATCTTGTGCACGGACATTTAATCATTCCTTGTCATTTACGTATGGCCTAGCCTTGTTTATAAATGCTTTCAAACCGTTCTAAAAATTTGGTGATTTTGTGCAATTTCTAATTTTTGTCCAATTTTTATCAATATCCATACCTGAAAAAGACTATTTTTTGGCAGTAAAGTATAGAATTTGCAGAAATACAGTGATAAATAATGGAAGAAAAAGAACTGAAATAGGAGATTGAATTTGTAGAAATATAGAAATAGAAAATGAAGAATAAAAGCTCAAATGTCCGGTTGAATTTGCAGAAATGTTGAGATAGAGAGTTGAAAAAGATGATTTTATAGCGGCGACGAAGTCGCCTCAATAGACCTAGAATGTCGTCTCTATAGATAAGAAACATACGTCAATATTTCTGCCAAATTTGAGAAGTCTATAGCGACGACTTATGTCGTCTCAATATTCTTAAATACAAATTACGAGAAGAATCATGACAACATGCTGTATCGTTTCACTACAAACCACATCTATAACTCTATTTACGGCGACATGTGTCTTCTCTATATGTACGCAAAAATGACGCAAATTATTCATGCCATTTAGGATATATATATATATATATATATTGTCTTTATATATTCATAATAGTAGCGACATTATTTAAAATATAGAGACGACTTATGTCATTACTATATAGTTAAAATTTATAGCGACGATTTTTTATTGTCGTCGCTACAATACATAACAGGTAGTGGCGACAATATGTCATCGCTAGAGTTGTCGTCGCTATAAGTATCTTTTCTTGTAGTGTTTAACTATACTTAGAGATAACTCAATTGCAATCAAGGTTCTAAAAAGAAGAAAGATTGAAGTTTAAGCAAAATAATGTAGTTTATTTAATCTTAGAAAAGAATTGGACAAAAAAAAAAAAAAAAAAACAAATCGGCATGCGCCTTTTGGTGCCTTGACCGACATTAAGATGTCAAAAATAAGTTTAACCGTCTTTTTCTACGTCTTTCCTATTTGTAAAGCTTTTTTCTTACACTTCAGGTCCGGGCCCCACTTTTTTTGGCTTTTGAAACACTTAGGCATGGCAATATAAAAAGAGCCACTCGGCCCATAAAAATCGAGTTCGGCTCGTCCCCAAAAATACCGCTTTGGTTCTACCCATGAGCTCATGGGCGAGCGAAACTGAGCTACCCACGAGCTCGGCTTGGCCCTCAAATTTTATATTTTTAAAAAAAAAAATTGTTTTTTTTTAAATTTGAAAATAAAAAAGAAATACAATATCGAGAATCATTTATGTTAAAAATTAAAGATTAAAAATCTTCATCCTTTTTTCGGGCTTGAGAACGACAACTTTGAAAGTAGGCGAAGTTAAAATTATACACGAACAAGATGTTACGTGTACGATTTTTTATTAAAATAAGAAAAAAAAAATATCAAATACTAATGCAAAATATTACTCACTACAAATATGATTAATCCATATTCAAATCTTCAAATTTTTCGGACATTATTCTGTTCACTTTGTCTTAGATTCGAAGTTCGACGTCATCTCAATCCTTTAGACACATTAAGCTTTCTAAAATATCGACTTTGAGTTTGGACCTGATATCAGATAAAATCATCCACTTTGTACTAAATGTAACATTCAATACTACTGTTGAGACCGGAGGTGTTAGTAGATCACATGCCATTTTTGAAAGAATTGGGTAACTACGTTGATGTTATCTCCACCAACGTAATATATCAAAAAATTTATCTCTTCGTCATCTAACATACTAAACACATCATGCACAAAATATCTAACTAACTCTACAAGTGTATCATTAGAACAGAAGAAGAAGAACCAACTGATTGTTGACCTTGACCACTCCTATGTGTACTGACGTAATTCTATAAGTAAATGTTATCAGTTGATGACGAAGTATATGTTGGATTAGGGGGTCGTACAACGTTCGTATTTGGGTCTTTCAAAGATAGACTTTATACATAGAACATAAAGTTTGTTCTAAATTAGCACACATTATTTAAATTTTTGTAAGTTAATTTATCCGAAATTGCCATTATTGTTACTTTCGTATCTTCTAAGTTAAGTCTAGGATCCATAATACATGCTAATGAAAATAACATAGGCAATTTTTTCCAATATTTTTCAAATTGAGCTTTTATAACATGTATAATACTAGAAAAAGGAGCAAAATTCTTATACCTATTAAAATTGTTAGCAAAATAATAGAAATGATTTAAAACAAGTAGAGTAGTTGGATAATACACACCAAAACATGCAATTGTTGCGTCGAAAAAACTTTTAAAAATTTTCTAATATGACCACATATTTTCCAGTCATGTAATTCTAAATCATATTCTGAACCGTGTGAGTGTCGGTCATTATAATATATAATAATACAATCTTTATAGCCTTTACAAGATTCAAGCATAAGATGTGTTGAATTTCATCTATTGACAACATCAATTGCAAAACTTTTTGATTGTAGCCTATTTTCTATACATAGAGCAGTAAAAACTTGTTTTCTTGATGGTGAGACCGAAATATAATTAATAGCATATATACTTTTTTTCTATTTAGGGTTGTATAAATTTTAATCCATCTTGTACAATTAAATTAAACACATGACATATACAATGAATATTAAATAAAATATCATCAAAATCTGGACAATTTTGCATTAATTTTTCAATTAATATATTATTTGGGCCTGCATTATCAAATGTAAAACTACGAGCCTTAGAATTACATTTAAATTCATGTAACACACCTAATAAAATATGATAAATATTATTTCTATTATGAGGATAGTCTATTTGTTTAAATGCTATTATTTTTTTTTATGCATTATCCAATTATTATCAATATACATTTACAACCATGTATCCTTTTTTTGTTACAACATGTTCATAAGTCTGATGTAAAAAATACAACACCGTTGTAATTATTAATATAATTAATAATTGCTTTTTTTTTTTATTATATCTAACGATAGTGTCTTTACAAAGTGTATTTCTAAAAATATTAACGTAATTTGGTTGAAGATATTTTTGGATAAATTTCATCCAATTAGAATTATCTACCAAGCATAGTAGAAACTCGATATTTGCTATCAATTCTGGTAGTCCTTCGTGGTTCATGAGTTCTTGTGAATATATCCAGTTGTTGAGAATGGGACTACTGGACCCGGCTCTCAGAGATTCAAACTGGAGTTATGCCTGATTAGTATCCAAACCTCCATATTTGTATTGACACTTTTTGAAGTGTCTGTTTAGATGGATCGTGCCTTTCCCCTTGTGCCAAGCTAACTTCTCTTGACAGTGTTTACACCGTACTTTGAACTCAGGGACTCCGTCCACTAGTTTACCAGTCGGCACCAATTCAAAATGCTGCCAGCACTTAGCATTTTGTTTGGTGGCTTTTCATTTAGTACTAGAGCCAATGGTAGTTTGTATATCGGCATCTTCTTGAAAGTTTTCCAAATCAATTGAATCAGTACTACTACCAAACTAATTAAGAATATTGTCTAAAATTTGAATATCATTAGGATCATTAAATCATCATCACTTGATTGTTTGCCATTTGGAATAATATAATAAAGATAATAGGAGAAGATGAAAATGTACTAGAAACTAGAAAGTAAAAATGTAGAGAATTAGTAGAAGTGGAAAATTATAACTTAAAATTATAGAGTAATATCTAGATAATGAGATATTAGATACTAATTATAACATTAATATTGAGATAATGAAATTTGAGAATTGTTAATGGATTAAATATATAATTGAATGAGAGATAAGATATTGAAGTGTGAAAAAATGATTTTAGAATATGAGTATTTATAGGAAAATAATGAAATTGAAAAAAAAAAAAAAAAAAAACAAAAATCATCCAACGGTCACGATCATCCACCGGTCACTCGACTAAGTGGCTCATACTTTTGGGCTCGTGGGCTCGTTCCCACTAGCCGTGGCTCGTGGTTTTGGGCCTCGTCGAGCAAGCTCGCTCTTTTTTTTTTTTTGCTCGGTCCTAGCTTGTGTTCGCCTTCAAAGAATCCTTGCCGGCCCAAGTTTTATCGGCTTTTACCGGATCGAACTCGACGAGTCCACGAACTTTTTTGCCACTCTTAGAAACACTTATCTTTTCTCAGAGAATTTATATCCAATTCTGTCCAGTAGTAATTATGTATACTAGATTATTCTTGATCTACTCATGCAGTCCAACAATGGCGGGAACAGGTTTTTTCTTACACTTCAGGTCCAGGCTCCACTTTTTTTGGCTTTTGAAACACTTATCTTTTCTCAGAGAATTTATATCCAATTCTGTCTAGTAGTAATTATATCTAGAATTCTGTCCAGTAGTAATTCATGTCCAGGCTCCACTAGATTTATTCTTCTGTCCAGTAGTAATTATCGACTCATATTCTTGATCCAACAATGGAGGGAACAGGTGTGGGTACCATGCATTTGGGTTGTTTATAAATGCACCATTGGTTTTAACTTCTTCTTCATGTTGCAACTTGATTTTTAACTTTTAAAAATAAAACAAGCTAGTTAGTTGAAAACTTATTTTTACAATTAGTCTTCAATAGCAGAAGTCGTCTAAATTTTCATTAAATTGTCACACGATTTTGGGAAAACATGACTCTCTTCAATTTTCTGACACAACTCACCTTCATAAAATTGGACATAAGAAATCATTTGACGATTTAACAAATATTGTGGACTTGCTACTCGAGTAATAAGTCTGCGATGCTATAATCAATCTGGATATGGTACCTGTAGGGATCCTAATCCCCAGATTTGCTGGAATTCTGATTTGATGGATGTTTTGTTACTACTCAAATAGTCAAATATGGGAATGCTTATAATTAGTGTTTGTTTGGTAGAATTTAAAAGTAGTTTTTTAAGATAATTTAATAAAAGTTGATAAATATGTGGTTAAAAAGTTAATAAAAGTTGTGAGTCCAATAAAATATATAGTTGAAAATAAATCAGAAGAAAAAAAATATTTATTTTATATACTACCAAACATACTAATTTCCTGTGGATGGACACTCCTATGACAGATCCTTTCCTATTTTTAAAGTCTTAAGCCCCACCCCACCAACCAGTGGTCTACAGTGGAAGGAGACCAACTAAACCAACTCATGCACTGGGTATATAATAACAAGTCCAAGAGGGTATTTTTCTAACTTGAAGATCTCTAAACAGATATTGTTGTTAGCTTTCTTGATTCTATTTCATCTTTACCCAACTGCTATTCAGACATCCAAAAATCCAGACAGATATGAAAGGATTGTGTTAAGATTTTTTTATTTTCTTATGTTTTGCAGAAGCCTTCGATACTAAGCCCTACGTCAGTCTAGAAGTGGAGAAAAAAAGAATATTCAAATTTAAAAGGGTATCACGTATCGTATACGGTGTGAAGAACACGGAAAATGTGAGACAACAAACCAACTACTGTAGACTATATAACTTATAAGATAAATAAATCAATGGTGACCTGACAATATTTATCTACTCTCATATCGTATTCAATTGAAAAGTTTAAATTAATTTTTTTTAAAAATCTAAATTCTATGGTCATCAGTTTGAATTGTGAAATTGCTGAGGAAAAATAAGATAATCTGACGATTAAATAAAATAATATTTATATATTGAACTTGTAGATTTAAAGCCTGCATGGTCAACACCACCACCATTTAATTCTGGAGCCCTCAAATGTCATTAATGTAGTCAAAATTCAGTTCCAACACTTTTAAGTCATCATTTCCCTAAAACTTTTCAATTGGTATATATCATCTCCGCTTGTTGATTTATCTTCTTACTTTATATTGAACCAATAGGTTTTAAATGGAATAATTAGGTTTTAAACGGAATTCGTCTAAAATGATTAATTGCGCACCTAAATAGATAGGTTAGGGACCACTCCACCAAAAATAAAAAATTAGGGACCATTTGTGTAATATTGTCATACGTTAGGGACCATTTGCGCCAATTTTCCATCTTAACATACATTTTGTGTTTTAAGTTTTAACAGTCAGTGTAATTCACTCAGTAATATAATACAGACTTATTAGTTTAAAAACTTGTTTAAGTTTTTTTTTTCCCGGTAAAAAGGAAAGAAATACAAAATAAAAAAAAGTATGCAATTACAATTATTGTATTTTGTTAAATAGTCTAGGACTGATTGTCGATATAAACTAAAGTTACACACTTGGTCTAGCTAAGAGAAAAAAATTCGCAAGTATATATTAAAAACAGTTTAATTTGCCAATTAGTTGTTATCACCTCTAGAATACAAATAATACTCCGACAAGTCACACGAAAATAATATATCTATTATGTAACCATTCGGGTCACATGTTGTTTAAAATAATAATTATAATTAATTAATATGTTATTAACAATAATAATGTGATGATCCACCACCAAGTGCGAATTTAATTACACGCAAATTAAAGCACAGACGCCAAATCAACAGTGATCTATTCTGGATCATTTTGTTTATATAAATAGATTTGAAGAATCCTCAAGGTCCCTTTAAGATCTCAAACCCTAACCAACATATCTGCCATAAATTCTTTACAAATATATGGATAAGAATTGTTCAATGTTTTCTTTACTACAAGATGATGATTTCTTGCTGGAAAACCCAACTTTTTCTGTAACCTATTCAGATTTCATAAGCCCACAAGATCTAGGAATTGATCATGCTTCCCTGGGTTCATTACAGGCACAAGGGACAACCTTAAACATTGAAGATAAGAAGGGTAAAAGGAAGTTCCAATCCTTTGATACATGTCCTAAAGATGGGCTGCAGAAAAAAATTGTGCACCGGGAAGTTGAAAGGCAAAGGAGACAAGAAATGGCCATACTTTATGATTCTCTCCGTTCAGTGATTCCTCAGGAACATCTAAAGGTGAAGAAAAGCATTTATTTTGTCCCTTTTCGATTCCTATGTTTTCGCTTGATGAAAATTTATTTCTTAATTTACAATCATCATAGGGTGACTGCTTCTTTTCAGCTTTAGTCCTTTATGTAATTGGGCAATATTTTCGTTTATTTCATGTTTGTTACGCTAGACGCCTAGACTGGGTAGTCCTAAACATGCATGGTTAAAAGAAGAAAACGAAGTTAATCTTTTCTATAATCGTGGACAATGTTGTTTTGTACTTGGTGCTCTTGGTCTGTGTATGTCTCTTTTTCTAGGGTATGTGTTCCTTATCCGATCATATTCACTAGGCTCCAAATTCTGTTAGATGACTGCAAAATATTATAAGGGAATTGATAAACAAGAGGGTTAAAATGTTCTTCATTATTGCGTGTAATGTATGTGCTCATAATACATGTACATGTCTCTTTTTCTAGGGTCAGCAAATTATATTACATGTGCCTGCAAAATAATACAAGGGAATTGGGAAACATGGTTCATATCTTCTTCATTACCGCTTCTAGTTCCCTTCAGTAATATATGCTCATAAACGTAAATAGTCAATATCAGATCATGTTCATGAGGCTGCAAATTATGTAAGATCAGTGCAAAACAATAAAAGGGAATTGGGAAACGAGAGGGTTAATAACTAATTCATTATCATGTCTAGTGTACTGTAGTACCACGTTCTAATATATGTCTCACTTTCCTGGGCAAGCATTCCATACCGGATCATATTCATGAAGCTGCAAATTATATGAGATGCCTGCAAAATATTATAAGGGGATTGGGAAATTACGAGAGGGTTAATATCTTCTTCATACGTTTATATGTCTCTTTACTAGGGTAAGCAATATTCCATAGTTGGATCATGTTATGAGTGAGACTGCAAATTAAATAAGATGCCTGCAAAATAATACAAGTGGGAACCAAAGAGTTAATATCTTCTCGCTAGTGCTGTCAAGTACTACGTGCTCAAAATACGTGAATAATCTCTTTTACTAGGGTAAGCGTTCCACATCCCATCATATTCACGAGGCTGCAAATTATAAAAGATGCCTGAAAAATAGCATAACGGAACTGAGAAACAAGAGGATGTTAATATTTTCTCTTGTACATTATTGTCTACTACTATGCTCTCTATTATGTTCTCTTTTCTAGGGTAAGCGTTCCATATCAGATCATATTCACAAGGCTGCAAGTTATATCAGAAACCTGCAGAATAATATCGAGGAATTGGAAAATAAGAGGGATAAGCTAAAGAAATTTTCGAATGATCAAAACTCCAAAACTGGTAGTTGCAGCAATACTTTACCTGTTAATGTAACAGTAAAATCATGCACTGTTGGTATTGAGGTTTCGATAACAGGAGATTTCCTATTGGAAGTCTTCCCCCTGTCAAGGGTGCTGGAAATACTGCAAGAAGAAGGTCTGAATGTCATTAGCTGTATTTGCACCAAAGTTGAGGGCAAGTCACACTATGCGATCCAATCCGAGGTATAATTATAAAATGAAATTTTGTTGTTTAAAATTCACATCATTAATGATTATGAACTGGAAGATCTTTTAAGTTTTATTTCATGCTTACTTTTTCAGGTTATGGATTTTCCCGGTGTCAATCTTGATACACTGCAAAAGAAGCTGTGTTACATGATCATCCATTCGATAAATTTCGTGTAAATGATGTCATTTCATGTTAAAAATACAATTTTTTTCATTTTGTGTGAACTGTAGAACCCAAAACTTCAGGCCTTTTTATGCTGTATTTCCAGGTATGTTGTAATGTTAAGGTATTTTTTATTTTTTTTTATAAAATGATACACCACCAAAGCCTAAGTGTGGTTTTTACGCCACCATCTCGACCTCGACCCCCACTCCTTTCTAACCCCTGGGTCGGCCCCCGACCCCTATACCCTTTATTATGGTGACTCCAAGTCCCGTTTGCCTTCCCACTACAAAAAGGAGATCTATAGCGACGACTAAAGTAGCCCCTAAAAGATCTTTTTTGTCTTTTTATATAGCGACGACATGTAGATCGTCTCAATAGATTAGTGCCTCTAGATTATTAGCAACGACAATATGTCGTCGCTATATATATTTGAATCTATACCGACAACATTGTCGTGCTCAATTTCTCGGAATTAAAGAAAATGTGACGACAAAATCGTCGCAAAAATCGTCGCAATTACCTATTAGGTACCCTAATTATTAGCGACGACATTGTCGCCGTTGTATATAAAAGATATATAGTTACGACATAATTTACAAGATTTTTTTTTATTGAAATGACGACTATGTCGCCACTATATATATTCTAAATTTTTTCAAATAATAAAAACACTTCTATTATACATAAAATCTAAAGATCTCCCAAACCTCCATCGTCGCTCTCGTCATCATCATTCTCTAGCACAACCCCGGTATTGCTTTTTGCAGATTCGCCATAAGACGTGCAATTGTCCTCTTCATTCGATGCAGCTGGGCCTCATACATGACAAATCGAGGATTGTCATTCTGGGAGTCTCTAGAGAACTGATTGGATGTTCCTCGTGGGGCATTCGATGCAACGGTCGAATCTAGGGAGAGGTACCCTTCGGAACCCGTCCAACTCCACGGACGTGTCCTCGTCGTTCTTTGAGAACCTCTTTTGAAATAGTACACTCGTCAACAGACACGCCACAAGAGGCGATCTGTGTCGGTTGAGTCTTCCTCACCTCAACAAGTTTATCCTATTTAATGAAAAAAAATAAAAATAATAATAATATAACGTCAGATTAAATTAACAACATTAAAAAAAAATAGAAATTTGTCTTCACGTAATCACTAGCCACCTCCGGGTTTACCCAATTGCCATCCCGGAAGGTGTGGAAAGTCCAAAATGACTTAATAATGCCCGGCCACTGCTGGGTCTCAGGGTCCCGCTACAACAATTGCAAGCGTGAAATTCAGTTAAAAAATATGCATATGTAATGCATTGAAGATTTGTAAAATGATATTAAAATTTTTATTTGTACCTGATAGTAACGCATGACAGAGAAGCTCTTGGACCTCTGCATGCTCGGGTATTTAGCCTTACCCCAATTGGCCTTATTCTTTGTCGACCGTTCCTGAAGACATAAAAATAATTGATTACGTAACACTTTATAGTTATAAAAATATTAACATAAAAACGTAAAAAGTAAATGATAGTATGTACCACGAAAGTAGGACTTGTGAAGAAGTCAATGCACTTTTGCCATTCATCGGCAAACAGCTCGCACGTATGGACTGCTCAAATAATTATGCTCATTAAGTTTGTAATCGTGATAACGATCGGCCGCCAGACGATCTACAGTGGCACAGACCGCCCGGTACTTGTCGGGTGACCCGATCACCCTGAAGATCAAAGTAGCTCTGCAACAATGAATTTTTTTTTCCGTTATTGTATATTATATGGAACAATTGTTTAGAGATTGTGCTAATGTAAAAACTATTGTAAGACATTATCTCAATGATGCTACGTAACCGTGCTCGCTGCTCCTCTAGAACCTCTGTCCATGAAGGTAGCAAGGGTGCACGGTGAACCTGAATTGGTTCCCAACTAAGTCTGTGAAATACTTCGTGTTATTCCCGATCGGCTGCATTGTATGTTCGACATTGTCGAACGAGATGGAAAATGGCCTCTTCCCGTTTGCCTACCAAACTTTATCAAGGTTAATGCCTCGAGAGATACCCTATTGCTTAGACGGGGGCGCTGAAAAAGAACAAATACGATATATTTGATACGAAATTCAACGATAATGAAGTCACTGTAAAAAATTGTAAAATAAAAAATATTGAAACAACAATTCTTACCAGACTTAGCATGACGAATCGAGATGGCGAAGTGGCTGATGTGGAAGATCACCATCACCTCCGTGCGACATGACGTCAACCATACTAGCAACTAACAAAAGAGAACATCAATTAGTGTGGAAATAGTCTCTAAACTTTGGTTTTTGGCACATAAGTCCATAACGTATGCATATTTGAGCAATTGGTCCCTAATATTTGTTTGTAGTGTTGAAATGGTAACTCTACTTTGTTTTATGGCACATAAGTCTCTAAATTATGTGTTTTTCTGCAAATGGTCTCTAATCTTTGTATTTAGTGCTGAAATAGTCCCTAAACTTTATTTTTTTGCACATTAGTCCCTAAATTGTGTGTTTTTGTGCAATTGGTTCCTAATCTTTGTTTTTAGTGTAGAAATGATCCATAACCTTTGTTTTTTTGCACACCAGTCCCTAAATTGTGTATTTTTGTGCACATGGTCCCTAATCTTTATTTTTAGTGCAGAAATGGTTCCTAAACATTGTTTTTTTGGAACATCAGTCCCTAAATATGTGTTTTTGTGCAAATGGTCCATAATCATTATTTTTAGTGCAAAAATGGTCCCTAAACTTTTTTACACATTAGTCCCTAAATTATTTATTTTGTACAAATGGTCTATAATCTTTATTTTTAGTGCAGAAATGGTTCCTAAACTTTTTTTTGGAACATCAGTCTCTAAATTATGTGTTTTTGTGAAAATGGTACAAAATCTTTATTTTTAGTGCAAAAATGGTCCCTAAACATTGTTTTGCACATCAGTCCCTAAATTATGTGTTTTTGTGCAAATGGTCCCCAATCTTTGTTTTAGTGCGAAAATGGTCCCTAAACTTTATTTTTAGCACATCTGTCCCTAAATTATGTGTTTTTATACAAATGGACTATAATCTTTGTTTTTAGTGCTCAACAACACTCTTGAGCAAAATCAAGCCAAAATTCAACATTTCGATAATACTAGTAAACTTCAACATTTCCATATTACTTGGGATCAACACTAGTTTCAACATTTCCATAAAATCTATATCATCAACACTCGTACACTTCAACATTTCTATAATACTTGGCATAAAAAACACTATTGAATTCAATTAATGAGTATCTACTCGAAATGAAAAGAAAAACATGATCTATGTACTGACCCCATTCTTCACAATCTAATTAGCAGAAAAATCAAGCAACCGTCAATTAAGCCAAAATCAAGCAAAAATAATCAACTTCACTAATTACTTAAGCAAAATGTTAATTAATCCACAGTTAATGAAGCCAATGTTAACTAAGCCACTATCAATTAAGCCAAAATCAAGCCAAAATAATCAACTACACTACTTACTTAAGCAAAATGTTAATTAAGCCACTGTTAATGAAGCCAATGTTTAAGCCACTGTCAATTAAGCCAAAATCAAGCCAAAATAATCAACTGCAGTAATTACTTAAACAAAATGTTAATTAAACCATTGTTAATGACACCAAAAATGTAGTTCCATTATGCTTTTGGGACAAATATAAACGACACAATTAAGCAATCAGGGGTTCGAACATAATACATAATTTTTGGGGGTTAAAAAAATGAGTTTCATGATAGTTTAAACTTACCTAGATGATGACAACTGTGAGAGGTAGATGATAGCATATGATAGATGGCGGCAAATGGAAGATGGTGGAAACGACAGCGACGACAAAGAAGATGGCATAAATGAAATGGGGAAGAAGAAGAGCTTTTTGTGTGTTTTAATCTGGCAAACTCTATAGTGAAGACAATTGTCGTCTCTATACATATAGCGACAACAATTTTTGTTTTAATTTTTTGGTGCACGCGCTTAAAACATGCCGCCAAAATTTTTAACGTATCGCTGTGACATTAAACATTGGTTATTTGTAGGTAGATCTTCCAACTTTAAAAATAATTCATTTTGGTCCTTATATTTCTTCTTTCATTTTAATTTGGTCCTTTTCTATTTTCAAAGTAAGTCCTTCAAGTTTTGCGAGGTTACATATATGTATCGATTTCCATGATTTTGTACAATTCCAATCCTTATTCGAACTCGCGTTTTGACATAAATTAATCATTGTAGTGACGAACATAATTCAATCTGATTCACTAATAACAAAAACCAAAACTTGCAAATTTTTATATATCTAATTTATAAATTTTAGTAACAAACAACAACATTCAAACTAATTCACTATCATGATACGATTGATCCTCATCATCAACACTATCGTCCTCATTGCTTTCACGGCATGTTTCGTCATCTTCGTGTTCTTCATGTGTGTCGTCTTCCACATCCTCATCGTTAATGAACGAAATATCTCCTACAGTATCAGACAAGGCACCTCTGATAAACGATGTTCCTATCTCATCAGCTTCACCATCATCCCGGTGCAAGGATATGTGTTCTAAGTTACCAAGATCAATGATCAGAGAAAATGGAAAGAGTTGTTATTGTGGAGCAGGTATATCTCTGTGATGTTAGATCCCATCATATCCCACGTGCTCCAGTGATGGACTACTTGTACAACTCGCTAGTTCGGACCATGAGAAGGATCTTCAATGTAGAACACTTGTTGTGCTTGGCTAGCAAGTATGACCTGATCATCCTTGAACACGCCTCTGCACTAATGTCAATACTGGTAACGTTATTCTCAATTATCCTCCATCTCCCATCATACCTAAATTACTTGCATCAGAACATAAAACCGAAACTTTCGTTTCAAACTGTAGGTCTAGTATCTCTTGCAGCTGCCCATAGTAAACCTCATCCCCAGTCCTTGGGACGGACACACTACTGTTGTGCATTTTTCTTCAAATATCACGATCATATGTAAGGAAGCGAACTCCATTTACAACACAGGCAGTATAAGACATAACCTACTGGTAACATCTACTCACCAACGAAAACAACTCATGCAAAACTTGATGGGTGTGGCTTTAGCGCAATGCATATACCTGGATGAAGTGGAAGTTTGTTTAGTCAATGTTACAGAAAAGAAAAATGTGGACATATTTGAAATGTATTTGATCGTTGTTCGTTTACCTTCCTTTAAAACCAATCGTGAAAGTCTCTTCTATGCACCTGGTCGATATTTATTTTTCATTAAAAATAAGGATGTAATGAAGAGTAACAATACGTTTATTTCTTTCCCAAAAAGCATTGGGAATTGAGGAACATATCTCAGTTCTAATTGCTTTGTCAATTTTTGAGATTTGTTCTTTAATGTTTGTGGTTTCTAATTGTTCTTCAACTCTTTGAAAGTTAATATCTTCTTTTAGATATTTTATGTGCTATTTTTTTAGATTAATATTATTAATTAATTTCATAATTGTATGCTCTTTGATAGTATTGATATCTCTATAAGTAGGAGGGTTGATGAATTCGAAGAAAGATTTATCGATCAAGATATGTTGATTTTAATCCAGTTTTAGTAATTGTGATTGGATATAATTGAACAAGAAATGGAGTTCCAAGAATGACTTATTGATCCAAGTCTTTGACAAGATAAAAACTGCTCTTGAAGCAAATGTTTGATTACAAACATATGCTTTTGTTAACTTATATTTGATGTTGAGACTTTTACCGACTGTTCCAAAGTCTCGACTGTTCCATAAAAGGTTTTTAGTTGTTTTTTTAAAATGTTTTGTAGGGATAAGACCTTCTCTAATACAGTTTTGGTCCGCTCCTAAATTTAGAAGAACTTTGCTTTTAATTTTGTATTCTTTATTAATGATGAATGTTGCATTGGTATACCATTTTTGCAGACGAATTTGGTTGATGATATTTATGGTTTGGTCATCATTTTGAGGAGTTAGAGGAATTTGACTAGTTCATTTGTCTTTAGAAAGACTCGAAGAACTTGATGATGAAGAAGATGGAAGTTTGGATTTTCCTTTATCAAATGAAGCTGAGCAAGCTTTGATAATAGAGACTTCAACCTTAAGATCAGTCAATTGTTTCTCAAGATGGGAAATTTGACCTTTCATTTGATTGAACTCTCCACGCAAATCTTGACTAGGTTGTTTGAATTTCTTTAATATTTCATTGAGATTGTAAGTTATTTGAGGATGTTTCTTTTCTTTTAAAAAATGAGTTGATTGAATCTCTGTTTGAGTTCATGGTCTTGAATTTGATCATTAATTTCTTGTATTAGTTCTATTTTGGTGGTTAGGACATTGATAGAGTTTATATCACAATTGCAATTATCTTTGCAATTACAAATTTTCCTAAAACTGGGAGATTGTAAGGAAAGTGATTCGTTGCTAAAATCACAACCTTCTTGAACATTGTAGATGATATCTTCACAATTTGAAGAATTAGAAGAATTGATTAGATTTAATAATTGATTTTTTAGTTCATCATCTATTTGGATATTAATGATTTTTCCTTTCAAAGGGCATTTGTTTGCATAATGACTCTTCTTCTTGCACTTCCAACAAGCTGTAATGGAAGGTTCTTTGGAAGGACCTTTTTTGTAATTATCTCTGCTAAAACCCTTTTGGAATTTTAGTCAATGCTTTTGTTTTTTGTAATATTTTGGTGTATCATTCATTTTATAGAATGGTTTCTTGTTTCTAAAGATTTTTTTTTATTTTGTTTTTTTGATGAGATATGAAGGAGGTTGGATATGTTCTTATCCCTGATTGTTCACAAAAAGAACCAAGTTCTTTTCTTCCATCGTGTTTGTCAAATTTAATTTTTCCTTTGAGCTTTAAATCATTACAAAGAGAGAGACTTTCTTTCAAAATGTCGAATTACAGTCTTCACGCATCATATCCTTTTGAAGAAAGATGTCTTTGTAACACTTAAAATCTTGTAATT
The DNA here is from genome assembly GCA_023638005.1 of Forsythia suspensa. Lineage (NCBI taxonomy): Eukaryota > Viridiplantae > Streptophyta > Magnoliopsida > Lamiales > Oleaceae > Forsythia > Forsythia suspensa. The sequence goes on along the minus strand of CM042666.1, from coordinate 27,200,065 downwards.
TGGGACAAGATAGATTCATCAGGAGTTCATAATACATTTCTAAAAATGCTACTGGCTCGCCAATAAAGTGTTTGATTATTGTAAAACTAAGGGTATTAACTGTATCTTGTTTAGTAAGATATGATGGATTATCTCCTTCAATTTTTATAGCAGTCAAAATTAGATCCTTTCTTCTTGAGAGAGATAATTATTCCATCAATCTTTAAGTTGACTTGTGAAGCCAACTTCAAGATTTATGGTGGCTTGTTTATCATTATTTCCTCTAGCATTAAAAGCACTAGATGACATTGTCATTTCTCCAATGAGTTGGAGAATTTGATGTTTAGTCATTCCATCAATGTTCTACTCGATGACTTCATTTCTAGAAAACATCTATTGAGGTTGTTTTAGTTTTTCACTAAGCATATCTGAAAAGGTAGTTCTTGAGTAGAAATGTGGTAAATTATGGGTTCCATACTTTTCTTGTTTGAGCTTGTTAATTTTTAATTTTTCAAATTGTTCTTGAATCTTATCTATTGAATTGATAACATTGATTTTGCTTGTTGATTCTTTATCTTTTAGTTGATTAGCAATCTCGATGAGAATTTGCGAAGAATTTGTTTCAAAATTGACATTTTCTTCATTTGGCTTGAAAATAGTGTTTTTGCCTAAGACCTTTTCTTTTCTCTTTTCTTCAGGATTTTGTGTCGATTTGATTGGACGATCGATTTAATTTAGTTGTGTGGAAACAGAGTGTAAAAGGACATTTGTAAAATTATTTTGTGTTGAATATTTTTTATATCTTTAATAGGATTTTCGTTTTCACATTTCTCACAAATTTGTTTAAGAGGAGAAGCTATAACTTTAACATCTCCATTTTGTATATAAATTTCTTCGAGAGGGAGATGAACAGATTGAAAAGTATTTTCGAAAGAAGTTTTTCAGACTTCTGACTTATTATGAGTATTATTTATTGTTGACTTTTGGTTAAAAACTCAGAGTTAAGCCCATTCAAAAAAACTAATATCTTTGGGATAAGAGTAGAACTCTTTCAAGAGAAGATTAAGTTCATCTTTTGAATATAACCTTTTCAAAGTTTTTTGAAAGATTTTAACCGTTGGGTCTTTATCCTTCTTAAATTCTCTTTTGCGATCTATTGAGAAAGGGATAACTGTTAATTGATTCATTTGAGATCTCATATCTGCAAGAGTTGGAGATTCAGAAAAGTAGTGATTTGAATCTTCATCTCCATTTGAATAATGAGTTTTTGGAATATTAGGAGAAAAATCAACTCCTTTAAATTTTTCAGAGGAAGAAAATTTTCAGAGGAAGGTTGCTTCTCTAATTGTTTAAAAGTTTTGAAGGCTTGAGAATTGCGAGAAGAACTACAATATTGAAACGAAGAGGCAAATTGAATTTGTACACTTTCGTCAGGTATCTCAGTGATTTTGTTCATTTCTGTTTTTGGATCTTCTCTTAGGGAATGATGTTTGTTTTCGGATGTCCAAAGAGAATTTTGATTACATGATCCAAAGTTAATCTTTCTGGAATAACAACATTTGAATGAAGAGGATTAATCTCAATTGAGAGAGTTTCATTTTTTGGTGAGGATCTTAGAACCATTGGGCTCACGTTAGTACTCATAACTTTGTAATATATACAGTACATAATACAAATAGATTTGGATCTAACATCCATATCAAGATTTTTGGATTGTATATCTACACATAAGGATTTCATAATTGCATCATCAGATAGATCCATAGAAAAATTTGGAAAGCAATTAAAGTAAACTGGACCACTTTCAAGGTTTGATTCAAGAATTGAAAGAAGTGAACTTGGAAATTTTGAATGTCTTTTATACCTAAGAGTTAAGCAGATTAGGACATCTAATCCTAGCCTAAATAGGGGTTTAACGGCAACTTGAACTAATCCAACATGGGAGAAATTTGTATTTTTTTTTCGTGATTTAAGATTGATTCTGTAGAAAATAATCTTATAGTATCATCATTTTGTATAACTAATATAGATTGTTCAAAAGTTTTGATTGCATAATCTCGTTTGAACTCAAATCGACCTATTTGATAGAAGGGGTTTTGATCGATTTTTGGGATAGACCAATTTTGGAGTCTTTGTTTAATTTGTGCAATTTGGACTTCTCTGACATTAAGACTTTCTTTTTGACTATCAATATTCTCATTTTCATAATCATTATTGAATAAATTATCACTAATCTACGCATGTTTCTAGACTTATAGAACTAAGGCCTAGAAAAGACATAATAACAAGATTTGATACCTTACTTCTGAAAAATAATAACGATAGGTTGGCTGACGAGACCACCTAAACTCAAAGGGACCATCAACACTCGGCTGACCAACACTTCAGAGTCCCTAGGGCTGACGGCTGACCAATGTTCCCCAACTTAGAAAAATTATTTTATAGAAAAGAGAATTACAGACATTTGCTTTTACGACTTGAACTAAGGGGATGAATAGATTGAAAAATATTTCTGGAAGAAGTTTTCCAGACTTTTGACTTATTATGAATATTATTTATTGTTGACCTTTGGTTAAAAAATCTGAGGTAAGCTCATTCAAAAAAATTAATATCTTCGGATAAGAGTAGAACTCTTCCTAGAGAAGATTAAGTTCATCTTTTGATTGTAACATTTTCAAAGTTTTTTTAAAGATTTTAACTGTCGGGTCTTTATCCTTCTTAAATTCTCTTTTGCGATCTATTGAGGAAGAGATTACGTTTAATTGATTCCTTTGAGATCTCATATCTGAAAGAGTTGGAGATTCAGAAAAGTTATGATTTGAATCTACATCTCCATCTGAATAATGAATCTTTGGAATAGTAGAATAAAAATCACCCTCTTTGAATTTTTCAGAGGAAGGTTGCTTCTCTGATTGTTTAAATATTTTGAAGGCTTCAGAATTGCGAGAAGAACTGCAAAAATATCGAGACGAAGAGGCAAATTGAATTTGTACACTTCCATCAGGCATCTCAGTGATTTTGTTCAGTTATGTTTTTGGAACTTCTCTTGGGGGAGGATGTTCATTTTCTAACGTCCAAAGAGAATTTTAAGTTACTTGATCCCAAGATAATCTCATTGGAATAGCAACATTTGAATGAAGATGATTGATCTCAATTAAGAGAGTTTCATTTTTTGGTGAGGATCTAAGAGCCTTTGGGCTCATGTTGGTACTCATAACTTTGTAATATATACGGTAGATAATACAAACAGATTTGGATATGACATTCATATCAAGATTATTGTCTTGTATATTTAAACATAATGATTTCATAATTGCATCATCAGTTAGATCCATAGAAAAATTTGGAAAGCAATTAAAGTAAACTAGACTTTCAAGGTTTGATTCAAGAATTGAAAGAAGCGAACTTGCAGATTTTTAATGTCTTTTATACCTAAGAGTTTGGCAGATTGGGACATCTATTCCTAGCCTAAATAGGGGTTTAACGGCAACTTGAACTAATCCAACATGGAAGAAATTGTATTTTTTATGTGATTTAAGATTAATTATCTAGAAAATAATCTTATAGTATCAACATTTTGTTAAACTGATATAGATTGTGCACAAGTTTTGATTGCATAATCTTGTTTGAACTCAAATCGACTATTTGATAGATGGTTTTTTGATCGATTTTTGGGATAGACCAATTTTGGAGTCTTTATTCAATTTCTGCAATTTGGACTTCTCTAACATTAATGCCTTCTTGTTGACTATCAATATTCTCATTTTCATCATCATTATTGAATAAATTATCACTAGTAGAACTACGCTTGCATCGACACTTCACTGTACCAAAACCTAGGCCAAGATATAATAACAAGAGTTGATACTTTACTTCTAGAAAATAATAATGATAGGTTGGCTGACGTGACCACCAACACTCGGCTAACCAATGCTTTAGAGTCTCCAAGGCTAACCAACGTTTCCCTAACTTAGAGAAATTATTTTATAGAAAAGAGGATTTCAGACATTTGCTTTTACGACTTGAACTTGGTTTTCAGTAGTTTTTTCAAAATATTTTGTAGGGACGAGACCTTCTTTAATACAGTTTTGGTCCGCTCCTTCTTTGAATCGACAATAACTTTGGTTTTAATTTTGTATTCTTTATTAATGATGAATGTTGCATTGGTATACCATTTTTGCAGACGAATTTGGTTGATGATATTCATGGTTTGGTCATCATTTTGAGGGGTTAGAGGAATTTGATTAGTACCTTTGTCTTCAGAAGAACTCGAAGAACTTGATGATGAAGAAGATGGAAGTTTGGCTTTTCCTTTATCAAAGAAAGTGAGCAAGCTTTTATAATAGAGACTTCAACCTTAAGATCGATGAAATTGTTTCTCAAGATGGGAAATTTGACCTTTCATTTGATTAAACTCTCCACACAAATCTTGCTAATTGAATCTTGTTAGAGTTTGAATTTCTTCAATATTTCTTGAATTTGATCAATAATTTCTTGATTAGTTTTTTTTTTTTTCGGAAAATGTGTTAGGACATTGATAGAATTTATATCACAATTGCAATTATCTTTCCAATTACAAAATTTCTTAGAACTAGAGTATTGAGAAGAAATTATCTTTCCATTACAAAATTTCTTAGAACTAAAATCGAAGAATCTTCTTGAAATCGTTCTTAGATGACATCTTTAAAATCAAGATTCGTAAGAATTGATTAGATTTAGTAATTGATTTTTAGTTCATCGCTCTATTTGGAGATTATTGATTTTTCCTTTCAAGTGGCATTTGTTCACATAATGACCATTCTTCTCGCACTTCCAACAAGTTGTATTGGAAGGTTTTTGGAGGGACCTTTTTGTAATTATCTCTTACGAAACCCTTTTGCAATTTTAGTGATGTTTTTGTTTTTGTAATATTATGGGGTATCATTCTTTCTATAGAATGGTTTCTTGTTTTTAATTTTTTATTTTTTTTGGGTTTTTGATGAGATCTTGAAGGAGGTTGGATACGTTCATATCCATATTGTTCACAAAAAGAACCAAGTTCTTTTCTTCCATCCTGTTTGTCGATTTATTTTTTCATTGAACTTTAAATCATTACAAAGAGAGGGCCTTCTTTGTTAATGAAACAAATAAGCTCTTCATAAGTTACAGACACCATATGGAAGCATTGAATATTTAGTTTTGATGGCGTTTCTTACCTTTTTGGCAAACAATTTTGGAAAGAGTGATGTTATTCATAGTCGCTCACTGTCGGTAGTCATTCTACGTGGCATTATTCAATTGGATGAATTATTCATAATTAATGGCTATAAATACATTACTTAATTAGATTAAATAATTCATCCAATTGAGTAATACCACGTATGATGACTATCGATGAGTAATGACGTGAATATCGTTACTTTTTGGAAGTCTTGCAATAAATCTTTCTTTCCAAAATGTCGAATTACGGTCTTCACACATCATAATCTCTTGAAGAAAGATGTCTTTGTACCACCTAAAATCTTGTAATTTGGGACAAGATAGATTCGTCAGGAGTTCAGAAGACCTTTCTAAAAAGGCTACCGGCTCGCCAATAAAGTGTTTGATTATTGTAAAAATAAGGGTGTTAATCGCATCTTGTTTAGTAGGTCGAAAGGATTATCTCCTTCATTTTGTGACATCAAAATTAGATATCTTTCTTCTTTAGAGAAATAATTATTCCACCAATCTTTAAGTTGACATGTGAAGCCGACTACAAGATTTATGGCGGCTTGTTTATCATTATTTCCTCTAGTACTAAAAGCGCTATATGCCATTGTCATTTCTCCAATGAGTTGGAGAATTTGATGTTCATCATTCCATCAATGTTCCATTGGATGACTTCATTTCGAGAAAAACATCTTTTGAGCTTGTTTGGAATTGGTGTCTTTAGCAAAACCAAAAGAGCATAACCTTGAGCCTCATTTTCTTAGTGAAAATTGTAGCCACTTCACTTCACTATTTCTTTGGTGAAATTGGTCATTCTTCTTTGTCCCTCATATATTGGTGTTATCATTATGGAGTTTGGACAGTATTCATTTAAGTCCTGTTAGTTGTTCTTGTAAGTAAACAAAGATCCGGTGAAACTATTTTCCTCAACAATTTTGATTATAAAATCGAACCAAACTAAACCGGAATGATTTGGTTCGGTAATGATTTGGTCCATAATTACAGATGGAACCAATGGTTCCATTTTAAGATTATCATTGATTCTCGATTTGATTCGATGATGTTCAAAATCGAACTTAACCGAATCACACCTACCCTCATTAATTCTTAAGAAATTTCCTCAGCAATAAATTTTAGTCAACTCTTTAGCTTAATATTTATAGATCATAATTAAGAGAATAATAAATATCAATTTGACTAAAAAGACGATCTATTTTCCTTACCTTTCTACGACTTTTAGGTCTGTACTCCTTTGAACTTTTTGGCCATTTTATTTGACATCTGAAGATTCTGAACTGATCTATCTTGTTGAAACATAAGAAAAAGAAAAGGAGAAAAGGAAAAGAACTAGAGACTTAAATAGTTTATTAATTTATTTTTAATCATTGAAATGTCTCGTGTAAAAACTGAAGTTACATTTTTCGCAAGAAAACACGCAAACGCTTCATCATATTTTTAGTTATTTTATTATGATATATATTTGATTAAGTAGGGTGTTAGAAAGTATGGATTAAGGGTGTCATTTTATTGTGTTTAGAATTAGGTTTGAATGTTCGCAGCCCACAAAGTTTTCTTTTGGGTTACTTTAAATTAAGAATTAATAAAATTATGCAAAATTCTTTCATCTTATTTAAAAAGTTCAAACAGTTAAAAGAGTAAATACATTTTTTTAATTTATTTTTCAACATAAATAAATAAATAAATACTAAATGATATTTATAATAAAATGACGACGTATTTTATTAGTATCTTGTTTCATGGTGCTGGTTATAAGATTTGTAACAAAATAAGCTCCTCTAAATCTTACTAGTTACAATATAAAGAAAAACCCACGAGTTCATGAATGTGCAACTATTAAATAAGAGATTTGAAAAGGTTGCAACTATTGCAACTCTTTAAATAGAGGATTGAACTCCAACAATTAAAAACAACAATTAATCTCATTTCTCTCTATTTTTTCTCCAAGTTTAAGTAGATAGTTTCAAGAATGTTACGAGAATTTGACAAAATTGTTGTTTGTTAAAATTCATGGATTAGTTTTATCTTCTAAAATTTTGTTTTTCAAGTTGAAGTCATGTATGTTTCTATGAGAGCCACCTGATAATTTAACGAAGATTTAGATGATTTCATCATTATAAATTGATCTTGCAATTATAAATCTATAATAAAATATTGAAGACTAACTTACTTGTTTTTAAAAAGTTGTGAACTAAGTTGTTACTCGAATGCCAAGTTTGCAGCCAAAGATTCAAGTATCCCTAATTCAATCTGGATTAGGGTACTTGTAGGTACCTAATACCCCTATTTGATGAAATTCTGATTTGATTGATTTTGTGTTCACCCCCCCAACCCCATTCACCCCATCCATGGTCTACAATAGAAGGCGACAACTAATACCAACTCATGCACTGGGTATTTAATAAGTCCCAATTGTGTGGGTACTTTTCTATCTTCAAGATCTCTAAACAGATATTGTTGTTAGCTTTCTTGATTCTATTTCATCTTTAGCCAACTGCTATTCAGACATCCAAAATCCAGACAGATATGAAAGGATTCTGTCAATATTTTCCCTTTTCCTCTTATGTTGTGTCTCGAAATTGAACACGTGGTTCAATATTTATCCTATATCCATGAGTAGAGACAGGAAAAATTTCATGGAACAAGGGGATCGATAAAGTAAAGTCCCACATACTCAAACACAAACTCAACTCCCACTATATATATATATATATATATATATATATATATATATATATATATATATATATATATATATATATATGCATACTAAATGATTCTAAGCTCTCACTACGACATAGTCCATAACTTTATGTCTACAAATCAAAGAACAAATGACACTTCTACATGTAGGAGAACAAAGAAATAGGTTAACTATTACACTTTCGATGTAGAATGCAAACCAACTCCATAAGCTACAACATATAGGACAAATAATTAAATGCTTGATAGTGGACAATTTTTATAAATTGTGACAGATAGATTTTGATCTTAGAATCTTGTCTACTTCGATAATATATTGAGTTATTTATTTAAAATTCAAACTACCAAAGAAGATAAATTTATATAAATTTTTGAAATTCATTCAAGTTTAAATTGATGACACCTAAATTTTATTTATCTAAATTTTATGTTCAAGGGTGTGAAGTCTTGGAAAATTGCTTAGGGAAATTAAATCATAATCTAACAATTAAATAGAATAATATCGTAAATTTATATTGTAGATTTAACCGCGTGCATGGACACCACCAATATCATTTACTTCTAGCTACCCCATCAAATGTAACCTATTCAGATTCCATAATCCCACAAGATCCAGGAATTGATTATGCTTCCCTGGGTTCAATACAAGTACAAGGAACAACCTTAAACATGGATGATAAGAAGGGTAAAAGGAAGTGCAAATCCTATGATAAATGTCCCAAAGATGGGCTGCAGAAAAGGAAGTGCACCGGGATGTTGAAAGACAAAGGAGACAAGAAATGGCCAACCTTTATGATTCGCTCCGTTCCGTGATTCCTCCGGAACTTCTCAAGGTGAAGAAATACATTTCCTTTTCGATTTCTATGTTTTCCTTAATGAAATATTATATCAATCACATAATAAACACATAGCAGGGGAGTACTAAAGTTCATCTGAGCTATAGTCTTGTGAAATCATAATGCTTTCATTTATGGCATATTTGATATGTTGGATTTGATATATATCAAACATAATTAACAAAAAAAGTAAAGTTAAAATCTTCTTCGTAAGTGTGTACAGTGTTTTTTAGCACTCGGTGCTCGTTATATGTATATGTTTCTCTTTTTCTAGGGTAAGCTGATCATATTCATGAGGCTTCAAATTATATAAGATGCCTGCAAAATAACATATGGGAATTTAAGGAAAAGAGGGTTAAAATCTTCTTTATTATTGTGTTATATGCATTTATGGCTCTTTTCCCAGGAAGTCATTCCATAATAGATCATATTCACGAGGCTCAAAATTATATAAGATGCCTGCAAAATAATATAACGGAATTAGAAAACAAGAGGGTTGAAATCTTCTTAATTATCGAGTGTAGAGTTGTTTACTATGTGTTACGCATCTTAACTTAATGCTAATATCCATGATTATCGGGTATGATGGGAGAAGTTGGCTTAACATAAGATTATAGGTGACTATAATGGCAGCAACTTCGTGTGATGAGTAGAGAACTTTAATAATAGAGTTTGCAGAAGCTGTTTTATGGAGAGCTTTCCTAAGGAGTTAGGAAGCTTCTTCCCAAGGCGTATGAAAAGTGGAGTTCGTTTGGTAATGAAACGTAGGGGCCGGCGCATACGTGTCATCCAAAGAGCATTATTGTAATTTTAGAATATTGCAAGGGCAATAGATTAGCGGTCGAGTATCCATTGGGGATGAAATTTATTGGACTTGATATTGAAGATGTTAGCTATGCTACGGATCAAACAGAGCATCATTTGGAGGTCGGAAGCACCGGTGATTAAAGTTATGATTCTTTGGCCAAAAAAAGTCTATTGGTATTGCTTGGGTTATTTCTCCGCATCTATTATAAAGGGGGCATGCTTGGTGAGCAGTCAGCCAACCTCCCCGGTGCTTTTCTCATAAGGGAGGGACAACCTGCACGCTAACCTTATGCACTAAATACGCAATCCTTAGGGGCAACTAAGGGCCTACTTTAGGCACACCAAGAGAGTGTTAAATTACTCATTTGAGTACGGGAATTTATCAAGCGGCGTTGGCTTTTGGGGCCTTCGTTAGGCACTCAGAAGATGCCTGGGGTTACCGTTAGAGTATTGCTATGCCCGAGGGCTATGCTAAACCTCACGGTGGCACTTCTAGGACAAATGAGCTATCGAGGAAAGCACTTTAAAGGCATTGTATGCTAACTCGTGTGCTTTGTTTATGAGTTCTAGCCTTGTCGCGAGGGTCCGTTGGCTAGAAATGTAGTTGTGGGGCGACTCCCTTTAGTTGATCGAATATGGCAAGATGTCGTTGCTGTTGGAATAAGTATATTATGCGGGTACTTCAAGTTAGTCATGGATTATCAGTTGGTCTGCTTGGGCGAGGCCTTAACGAAGAACATTGCAGTACGTAATAAGCAAATATGTATGTAGGAAGGGACAAGCGCAAAGTTTGTGTTGTAGGGCATGTAAATGGTCCTCATTACTTCGGACGGAGCTAGGAAAGCTCCAATCTATCGAGTGTGTTTTGAGGAGACTGTATGTTGTGCATGTTTAATCGATGTCTGAATTGCTAGTGTTAAAGAAACTTCGTATCACAGCTAAACTATCAAAAGCATAAAAAAATATTCTAGTACACCAGTGGCTGCCTTTACTTGTATGGACAAAAGTAAATATGGATGGCTATAGCTAGTTGGGATATTTTCTCAAAATTTGCTAAAATCAAAAGATGCACCAATTGTTGAAAATGAAAAGGTACGATATGATGTGATATAATATGATATGATATTATATTATATTATATTTGATGACTAAAATTGAACAAATTTTCAAATCTTAGACACTTTGACATGCGAAACTTGGAAGAAAATTAGGTCATACATTAATTATAAATTGACGTGGTTTATTCTCTTTTATATACGTGACTTGAGAGTTTTTGAGAGAAAAATTGTAAGCCTAGCATTTTAGTTGTTTTTCTTGTTCTCTTTGTGGGTTGTATAAAGAGTAGAAATTGGTTGGTCTGGTAAAGCTTAGGAATTGTTTAAAATTCATATTTTGAGAAATAGCTGAATTAAAAAAAAAAAATGAAGTTATGAAGTAAACAATTGTTTAATTTTAATATGTATTATAAATTTATGTGTGCTATATTTTATGTATTTAATCAATTATTAATTTATATATTCATTGAACTCTAAAAGATTTTCATGGTTATTAATTCAGTACACTAGCTCGATTTGGAACAAGAAGATTTTATTACTTGTTTTGCAAGGTTATTCACTTATGAGACATTTATTACTTGTTGTCCAATACTACGCACTCAGAATACATGTCTCTTTTCTAGGGCAAGCGTTCCATATCAGATCATAATCAAGAGACTGCAAATTATATAAGATGCCTGCAGAATAACATAAGGGAACTGAGAAACAAGAGGAAAATCTAAATAAATTTTCCTGTTGGAATGATCTAAACATCGAAAATATTGGAAGCTCCAGCAAATTTTCGCCTGTTAATGTAATAGTAAAATCATGCATTGTTGGCATTGAGGTTTCGATAACCGGAGATTTCCCCATGGAAGGCTTTCCTCTATCAAGGGTGCTGGAAATACTGCTAGATGAAGGTCTGAATGTCATCATATGTATTTGCACCAAAGTCGAGGGCAGTTCGCATTACACGATCCAATCTGAGGTAAAATTAATTACAAAATGAAATTTGGTTGTTTAACTAATCACATCCTAATGATAAATGATTATAAACTGCATAATTTTTTCAGGTTAGGGATTGTCCCGGAGTCGATCTTTATGCTCTGCAAAGAAAGCTAAGCGACATGATGAACCATTGGATAAATTTCGAGTAATTGTGTCGTTTTATGTTAAAAGTACAAATGGAATCATTTTATGTGAAATGTAGAAACCTAAACTACAGTCCTTCTTATGCTGTATTTCAAGGTATGTTATAATGTAAGGTTACATCTAGGTTTGCATGAAGTTTTGTTCAGTAAATTTGACTGATTTGTATGATTGTTACTCATACATTGACAAATATGTGCTATCCCAAATACACATCTCATTAGTTGTCATTTCAATAGAAACCTTACACATCATCAATAAAACAAGTGTGAATGCATTAAATGTTGTCCATGATGATCCCCTTATCTATTTATTTGATGATGTGTAAAGTTTTTATTGAAAGGAAAGCTATAGAAACATGTGTTTGGAACAGCACATGTCGACTCGTTTGAATGAAGTTTAGGTTTTAAAGGTAATTTTTGCAATTATAATATTTCTCAAATGTTTCACTACTCACATTTTAAACCCTATATCTATATTACAATCCCTAAAATTCCCCAAAAAATTCCTAAAAATCACCGAAAATTTCTTAAAAACTGGAGAAAATTCTGGGATGTTACACCTTTGATTAAAAAAAAATTGAATTATTGCACTTGAAGCGATGTATTGAAGACAACTTGAAGCGATGTGTTTAAGGCGTAATTCAATAAAAAAAAAAAAAAAAAATTCTAATAGATTAAACTTTGTGATAATTTTGTCACATACATGATTTTCACAATTATTTTTCAACATTTTAAATTCCAAATATACTAAATCTAACGTACATTTTTTTATAAAAAAATGTAACAAACGTAATAAATATAATAACAAATGTTACAAAAAGTAAAAACAATATTTTTTGAATAAAAAAAGTGAAACAATACTTTTTAAGTTCTTTTACTTTTTATGATATTAGGTGAAAGTATCCCTTAAATTTTAGTTCAAGTGATTTAACAACTATAAGCTTTTGAGTAGCTAAATGCAGATTTGTTGCCATACACATAGGGGTATCTGCAGAGAGACTGAAAATTACAAAATGGTGTTAATAAAGATGAATCCTTCCTTTTAAGAAATTTCCTCATGATAAATTTTAGTCAAACTATTTATCTTAATATTTATCGATCATATTTAATATTACTTTGACTAAAAAGGCCATATTCTTTTCTTACTTTTCTACGCATATTAAGTCTTTAATCCTTTGAACTTTTGGTCCATTTTATTTGACATCTGAAAGGCCATCTTGTTGGGCAATTGTGATTCGGACCAGAGAGAAGGTGGGAGACAGAAAGTGGATAGTAAAAAAAAAAAAATCAAAATTCCGCCAATGAATCCAATGCTTATAAAAAAATATTTTCCGATCGACTTACAACAACAAATTACAAATATATAAACAGAATTAGAAAGACCATAGAAAAGAAGAAAAACAATCTTTGAACAATTCATATATTAGAATCCATTAAATATAAGTTTACGTATAACTCAAGAGAACAGGGCTCTAAGGCTAACCATGTTTCACAATACGAAATGAGGTCTATAGCGACGACGACAGAAGATGAGTAGTCGTCGTTTGTTATGTATAGTGATGACGATGTCGTCGAAGTACGTCGTTTCAATAGATTAGTACCTCTAGGTAATTAGCGACGAGATTGTGTCGTCTCTATATGTATTTTAATCTATACCGATGACAATGTCACCGTTACATTGTCGTGCTCAATTTCTCAAAATTAGAGTAATTACGACAACTAAGTCATCACTATAAGCCCAAACACTAGCGACGACAATGTCATCGCTATTACTAGGGGTGAGGGTGAGGTGAGGGTGAGGGTGAGGGTGGGGGTGGGGGTGGGGGTGGGGGTGGGCGTGGGTTGGGTCGGTTTTGGGCCCAACCCAAAACCAACCCAACCCAACCCAAGAATGCCGGTTTGAAAAAATGGAACCCAACCCAACCCGCTAATGGGTTGGAACCCGACTCGACCCCACCCAACCCGACCAATCTTGATCGATTTGGGTTGGGTTCTCGTGTTGGGACAAATTTTTTCTCCAATTCCGGAATCTCCAAGATACAATTTTCATTGAAAATAATCAACACTAATTAGCATCAAAACATCTAAACAACAAACAACAACAACTAAATCCATAACTAAAAATAACAATGAAGAATTTACAAGTTACAACAAGATCTTGCTAGAACTTACAAAAAATTGCTGCAGAAGTTCTAAAATTTATCGAAATAGCCACATCTAGAAACCCGATTTCTTTGAAATTTCTCGAAAATGGCCTTGGGAGGAGTCTATCTTCTTTATCTCGAAAATGTCCTTGGCGACCACAACCAAAGAAGAGAGATGCGGTGGGGAAAAATAGACTTGGTCTCCCGTCTCGCTATCTTCGGTGGAGACCCGATTGGCCTACGGTGGTAGATTGACCCGGCATTGGCCTATGATGGAGAGATTGGGCTCGGTTTCTTTTCTCTGCGTGCGTGAGTGTGAATGTATTATTGGGGTGTGTTTTGTTTTGTGGCGAAAAATGATTTTAGGGTTTGCTTTACTTTGCTTTTTTTTTTTTTTTTTTTTTTTTTTTTTTTTGTAATCGGGCGGGTTGGGTTGGGTCGGTTTCTTGACCCAACCCGATTGATCTTTCAATCTCTCAACCCGAATCCAACCCAACCCAAATGAGTTCAAAAACCGACCCAAATCGATTGGTTCGACCGATTTGGGTCGGTTTTGCTCACCCCTGCTATTACCTTTACATTCTCAATTATTAGCGACGACTATGTCGTCATGCGCGAAGATAAGTATGACATATAGTGGCGACAATGTCGTTGTTATAAATATTTTAATTTTTTTTAATAATATAAACTATTCAATCGTACACAAATCCTAAGGATCTCCCAAACCCCTACCGTCGTTCTCGTCCTCGCCAACCTCCTCCTCATCCTCATCCTCTAGCACAAACTGCGGTAATCTCTACTGCAGATTTGCCATAAGACGTGCAATTATCCTCTCCATTCGGCAGAGCTGGACCTCATATATTACAAACTGAGGATCATCATTTTGAGCATCTTCAAAAAACTGGTTGGATGTTCCTTGTGGGGCATTCAATGCATTGGTCGAATCCAAGGAGGGAGAGCTGCCCTTTGGAACCCGTCCAACCCCACGGATGTGTCCTCGTCATTTTTTGAACACCTCCATCGCAATAGCATGCTTGTCAACTGACGCGTCGTCCGGGAGGCGACTCAGTCTGTTGAGTCTCATTCACCTCAACAAGTTTATGCTATTTAGTGAAAAATTAAATAATAAATAATAATACAATGTGAAATAAAATTATTAATATTAAAATATAAGTTTTCCTCACGTAATCACCAGCCGCCTCCAAATTCACCCAATTGTCATCCCGAAAGGTGTGGAAAGTCCAGAACGACTCAATTAATGCCCGGCCACTATTGAGTCTCGGGATCCCTCTACAACAATTTAAGTATAACGTTTAGTTAAAACATGTATATGTAAAACTTTGAAGATATGTAATAGGAAAATAAAAATTTACTTGTACCTGATCGTAACGCGTGGTAAAGAAATTCTTCAACCCCTGCACGCTCGGGCATTGAGCTTTACCTCGATTGGCCTTATTCTTTGTCGACCATTTCTGGAGACATAAAAATTAATTAATTATGTAACTATGAAGTTTATAGAAATATTAACATAAAAACTATGAAAAATGATAGTATATATTACGAAATTTGGACTTGTAAAGAAGTCAACGCACATATGTCATTCCTTGGCAAACAACTCACCGTATAGTTGGCTAGACCCGTGCTCTTTCAAGTGATTATGTACCTTAAGTTTGTAATCATGATAACGATTGGTCGCCAGACGATCTACAACAGCACAGACCGTCTGGTACTCGTCAAGTGACCAACTGCCCTGAAGATCGAAATAGCTCTACAATATCGAAACAATATTTGTTAATGTATATTATATAGAACAATGTGTTTAGAGAATGCGCTAATGTGTTTACCTCGATGATCCTGCGTAACCGTGCCCACTGCTCCTCTAGAAACTCTATTCAAGAAGGATAGTAAATGGGCACGGTGAATATCACTTGGTTCCCAACCAAGCGTGTAAAGTACTTCACGTTATTTCCGAGATTGGTTTGCATTGTCTGTTAGACATTGTTGAGCATAATGGGAAGTGGTCTCTTCTCTCGTTACTTTGTCAAACCTTCTCATGGTTAATACCTTAAGAGATACCATGTCGCTTAGATGGCGGCGGTGCTGGAAAAGAACAAATACGATATATTTGTTCAAAAATTCAACGAATGGAGCCGGTGAAGTGACTATAAAAAAGTTACGTAGTAAATAATATCAAAAAAATTCTTATCGGACTCACAAGACGAATGGAGCCAGTGGAGTGGCTGATAAGGAGGATCGCCTACACCATCACCTCCGCGTGACATGACGTTATCCATAGTAGCAACTAACAAAAGAAAAACATTCCTCTTATGCCCAGCCCAATAAGCTCGTCATCACTTATCCTTTTCTAGCAACCCCGTAGTTAGGGTGCTTTTAGAATACTATGTCTCACATTACTTAATTGTGCTAAAATGTCTGTAGGCATTAACTGACGCAGAAGAAGTTGCCTCTCCATCGTCCCGTTGAAGTTTAAATTGCTCTTAAAATGATGTCCGATCGGCCGCGAACCGTCTGTGACCTACGTAAGTGGTCTTACCTATCACATGAACCGAAGACGTCTCCTCATTGCACGTATGACATGCCATGTACCTGACTATTCTAACCACACGGACTACTTCTCGCTAAGAAATCGTTAACTCGTCCACAACAACATTGCACACATTCTAAATATCGACCTATTATTGGTTCCAGCGTCACGCGTGTCAATTCTATTGGCCCACAACTCTTTCAACTCGTCCACTAATGGTGTAAAGATTACGTCAATGTCCCTACCGGTTAATTTAGGGCCGGTATCAATAGAGTAAGCATAAGGTATTCGGATTTTATGCATAACCAAGGTGGCGGGTTGTAAATTGTTACAACTCATCGCCACATGCTATAAGCTTCGACACATGTCTCCAAATGGATTGAATTCTTCACAAGGCCAAACCTAATCGGAAATTTCGGATCTAACTTGCAAACAGGTGGATGTTCTGTCAAAATCCGCTATGCCTTCCCTTCCACGAGATCTTCAGCATTTCATCTTCATCCCTAGACCTTCCTATTACATGCCACACATCGGCGATTTTGTATCTTAAATAATTCCGCAAGTGCACGGATTGCTCAAGTAGTAAAATGGATTTTTTTGAGTCCAAGTATCGATCCCACGAGGATTTAGATAATTCAATTTAATCATGCTAACCTTAACCTAGAATCTAGTGAACTTTGAAAGATTTTGTGTTTTATAACTAATTGAAAGAGTAAACTAAAAACAGTTAAACAACTATTGCTCAAATAAATGAAAGATTAAAATTGATTAAAGATTAATTTAACTTTTAAAAAGGAAAAGCACTAGAATTCCGAATCCACTTGTAGTTGTTATTTCTTCTATCTTGATTCTTGGTCTAGATAAATTAATTCACTTATGAAGATCAATATTCCTGGATTTTTCAACAGTTTCTCTCGAATAAAGTTAAACCTATTCATATGCATGACTCGACTATATTTCTATGATGAATCACGAATACAAATGAAAGCATTAAATTTCTATAGATAATTAAAGATCACCTAAAGCATAGTGGTATATTTCTATCCCCTATCGGACTTTAAGTTAATTAAAATAGCGTCTAGCATGCTTTCGACCTTTCGATAGTAAAACGCACCACAACAATCATACAATTACTACGTATATAATTGTAGATGCAAACAAATCAAAATTAATTATTCAAAACTATATTGAAGTAAAGTGTCAAAACCCAAGTCTTAAGATAAAAGAATTTAAACGACAAGTTTCATCGTAATTCTAGCGCTAATTAAACTAGCCTAGCATACTAATAATAAGAAAATAAGAAGGGGAAGAACACATGGAATTCATCACCCGGAAAAGAAGAAGACTTGAAAGAATAATTGCTCATTGTTGATCTTCGTCCAATTCTTCAAAGAAGCAATCTTGATCTCCGTTTAATGCCTTCGTCTATGTTTTTCTCCCAAAAACTCAACAACCTATTATGAGTTAATAACTCATATATATATACTACCCTAATGGTGCCCTAGGATATGCCAAAAAATATACAGAAATCGTGGGCCAAAAGTTACTTAACTAGATTAGAATTCAAAAAAAGGAAACAAATCTCATGACCAAATTTAGCTTTGGGCGATCACCTGAGCCATTCGAGCGATCGCCTGGGTTCATGATTTGCATCTCGCTTGTGTGTTGGACAGTGGGTGCTCGCCCGACTATAAGTTGGGCGATCGCCCAGCTCACAAATTCCAAGTATGCTGTTTTGATCCTCCAACTTTTCATAGTTTGTAATTTGGTCCTTCAACTTTCAATGATCTCCAATGTGGTCCTTCAACTTTTGATAAGCTCCAATTTGGTCCTCTACCTTTCAATCGTGTGCAATGTGGTCCTTCATCTTTTAATAATGTTCAATGTGGTCCTTCATCTTTCAATAATGTGCAATTTATACCTCTTTTCATCCATTCTTCTCCAATTTTTTACAGACGGGTCCAAAACTGAAATATAAATAATAATGTACCGAATTAAGTAGAAAATTAATAAATTAACGAATTAAAAGCTTAGTTTAAGGACCCGAATAAGTGCACAAAACGCACTTATCAAACACCCCAAACTAAACCTTTGTTCGTTCTCGAACAAACATAAAAATAAACCATAAATTTAAACTAAGCTAAACAAAATAACAATGATTGAGTTTATGTCAAATGTCTTACTATATGCCTCATGTTTGAAAAATCAAGTAACACTTTTAGAAAAAGATCAAACAACACAAAAAAATTTCACTTATCCATTGCTCGACCTTTAGTGAGTGTGTGATTAGCCAAAAAATGAACTTACTCATGTATTAGACCACGACTAATATTGTGTTGTTGATATTTTTACAGTCCCGAACCCATTGTAGGCACTTCTTCCTTACACGTCTCGTAAATTATCACACTTCTAATGCTTTTCTCTCCAATCCCGATGTGTTCTAGCAAATTTGGTTCCTATTGATCAACACAATGCTTTTTTCAAATAAAGTGGTAAAATCAGAACTTGTATTCTCAGAACTAGGGTGGTGAATAATTTCTAACTTCTCATCTTCAGTCTCTGAGGTTTTAATCTAGCAATCCTTACCGAGCACCTTTAACACTTTTTATTTATGTTACTTATATAAATGATCTTACATCTTGTGTAATACTTCTCTCATATTAGCTTTCTATGTGACCCTTGTAGCGAGCTTTGAGCCGATGACTCCCAAGTCAGATGACCATAGGGCACCAGGTTTTGAAATACCCTAACAGGCTTAATTGCTCGAGTCCTACAGGCTATAAGAGAAGTAAAGATGTAAATTTTTTTTTGGACTCATGTAACGAGCTTTGGGCGATGACTCCCAAGTCGATGACTTTAGGGCGCTTTTAAAATACCCTAACGAGGCTTAATTGTTTGAGTCAGATATTTTATTTTATTTATTCAACAATAAGTAGTGCTCGGTTTAGATTCCTTTACTATAACCTATTCAACCAAAGATGAGACTCGAAGACCAAAACCATCAAAATTCTCAAAACACAAGTAGTACTTTAACACCCCAACCGTTCTCAAACAGGTTTGGTTACTAACTTAAGGACTTAGGAACGGAATTTTTTTTTATAATGATACTAAGTCAACAATATCAACTCATACACTCAAATCATGGTCCCAATAAATGATAAATCAATAGTGGCTTTGTGCTTCATTAAACAGGTCAAACATAGATAATAATTCAGATAATAGTACGAGTTCTAGCGTTGTCTAATATTCCACTAAAAATATACTCGATTTTCAAACAAACATCATCATTGGCAGTAAGAAGTTTAACAACAACTAGAATATTTTTTTTCCAGTTATATAGACCCGAGTGATACGCATTCAAAAGCAGCCAATAAGTATCCTGATACTTTATCCACCCCCAAAAGAAAATATTACATTGTCCCCAATGTAAGCAAATTAGAACAAAATTAAAGGAGGAAAAAGATCAGGTACTCCCTTGGGGTAAATGTGGAGAACAAGGTCGAGGCTGATCGGATAGTCCAACAAAAGCGGGAGGTCGCAATGAGTCGACGACATTGACAATTCGGGAGACAGTACCGTCAATCGTCTCGAGTCGACTCTCAAAGTGTATCATTCTTCGATTGACGTCATCATATGAGTAATTGATAGTATCTTCTTTGTGACCTAATGTCGGCGTCATGTGCTCCAATCCACGGACATGCATACTTATTCGAACCGACTCTGCGCATGTTATCTTTGCGTGTGTTGCACCTCGCGCAAAGTGTTGTGCAGGTTGCCCACCGATCTACCAATCTCTGTCAGAGCCACTTGGATCTGAGTGAACTGAATACAAAGATGGGGCTCAACGGCTAGAGCCGGGTGGGGTCTTTGGAGGTGCTTGGATCATGAGCTTCCTCGTCGGGTTGTACACCGGCAGGGGGCACGCTGCGCCCTGATCTCTCTGGCTCTAATCCTGGCCTCTGAATTGTCAATAGTCTTATGGGTGAGAGGGGCCTCAGGAGTGTCAGCTTCTTCAAATGGCAACAGAGGGACTCCAGCCTCCAGACAGATCCCACTAATCAGACATGGAAACATAATAGAGCGTTGGGAGTTGGAGTCAACCGACGTTGCTAACTCCCGAACAAAGTCAAAGATATGCGTCCCCAAATCCATTTTTCTGCCCCGGGCTAAATGGTAAAGAAAGCGAGCCCTTTCTCCAATAAACCTCGTGTACTGAGTGGTAGGATTGATATTGGTGCAGACAAAAATGTGTAAAGCTCGCAGCTCCCGAGTCAGTTCATCATGTTTGAAGTGCGAAGTTGCCAACGGCCATGCATTCTCTCTACCATATAAGAACCAAGCCACTGACTGCATGTCCTCTTCAGTAGGCATAGGATCCACCTCCGCACGGGATAGTTCATAGTATCGATCAATCATCGCAGGGCTAAAACGGATCCATTTGCCCCGTACCCATGTCTTATGCCAATGAGACGAATCTGGAGTATCAATTTCCTTGTTGAAGTTGGCAAAGAATTCCCTAACCAAAGTTATATACGCTGGATGTGGAGCTGCAGCCACTTTACTCCAACCACACTACTGGATCACAAGTTCCAACAGATGCTCCTGAAAATCATCCCTTTGCACCGTCTCTCTTGGTGATAGTTCTTCCCTTTCCATCTTGTTTCATATCTCTCTTGGGCTTCTGGAGTTTGGAATCGTGGTATGCCACCATCACTATTTGGTTCTCCGGCTCGTTTACGATGGGTAGAACCGTCACCGACCTTCTCCTTTCCCTTGTCTTGAGTTGTGGTTTTCCGTTTTGGTGCCATAGGTACCTAAAAAGAGAAAAGAAACATATTTAGGCATCGAAAGAAACTCAAGAATAAGCAAAACATCTCAAAGGGCAATAATAATGGTGAATTTTCATAGTATACACATAGACCATGCACTACTTTTGACCACCGGGAAATGTAAAGAAATGTTGAAGTTTCCCCGAGCCAACTTTGGACACAAGGCACTACATAGATTGGTCTTTATCCTGCCCAAAATTGAGGCAGAACGGAGATCATATGAGTTGGACGGAAGGGGGACGAAGTTGGTGATGTGAAGTGGCATGGGCCTAGCAATGGCTTGCCATGGAATCCTAACATGGGGCTAAGTGTAAAGGCCAAGTGTGGAAAGTGATTCTAATGAATGTAGGTACAATTAGCATGCTTAAAGGCGTATGAACTAAGCTCAATCAAAGAGTAGCCCCAATTGCACAAGAATTGCCACTTAGACATTTCATCAAACAATTGGTAGGCGCCAAATTTATTCAAGAGTTGTAATGACTTGGGGATATGAATCAAACCCAAAAATTTGCAAATAAAATCAACCAATCAACACTCCAACATCTACCTAAGCCCATCCTCCTCAAATGAACAAGATAAACATGAAAAAAAAATAAAAGTACACGTCCAAAGCATAAATGATAAAGGAGGAGGAAAGAGGACCATACCTCGGATGTCAAGACCTGTGCCACAAAGATGAAAATGATGGGAATGCGGTGTGAAAAGAAGGATTATGTTAAGGAAGATTGATTAATGGAAGATTAGAGTGTTCTTGGAATAAAAAATGGAGAGGGGGAGAAGGGTGAATGGGTTTGGGGTGTGAGGCGGTGGTGGCGCGACCGGGTTAATTAACCCCGTGGCAAGGCCAGAGCGATCGCCACACGCTAACCAGTATGATCGCACTGGTTAAGCGCTGGACATTTTACTCGATTCTTGTGCGACCAGAGCGATCGCACAGACATTAAACCGAGCGATCGCCCGGTTTACGAAATTTTTTTTTTAATTTATATATATACTACCAACTAAAATCAAATAGACCAACTCAACATGTCAAATGGTGAAAATGTGCTAAAGTAGAAACGGTGAAGGCAAACACATGTAGTTTAAATGTGACTAAGTAGACATACTTTAACATGTGAAATTTTAAGCACAAGCCAAACTGAAAAATGGTGAATTAGAACAACCAAACCTGTACTAAAACTCACTTCATGCTTTTGACTAATTTATGGTCTATATGATCATATGAAATCCTAAATTGGTGTTGAATTGAAAATGAGGACTAAATAAAGCAAAAAATAAATAAAGCAAAAAATCAATTAAGTGCAAAAACTAATGCAAAACCAAAAACTAAAGCAATAAAACTATTCCTACTACATGCATTTAAATAAAGACGTCTAAAAAGGAGAAAGTGATAGAAAAATGGGTTGCCTCCCATTAACCGCTCGACTTATAGTTTAGAGCTCGACTTTTCGGGTTGATCATTCCGGTGGTGTAAGATGAACGGTGGACTTTTCTTTCGAGAATCCACCATTCCAATAGACTTTTAAACGCTGCCCGTTGACTTTAAAAGTGCCTTTACTCTCATGACTGATTTCTACCGCCCCATATGGATAGACTTTTGTGATTGTATATGGACCCGACCACCTAGATCTCAACTTGCCAGGAAAAAGCTTGAGGCGAGAATTATACAACAAGACTTGCTGCCCAACCTCAAAAGTTCTTCTTTGAATGTGCATGTTGTGCCACTTTTTGGTCCGCTCCTTATACAATTTCGTGTTCTCATAAGCTTCCAACCAAAACTCATCCATTTCATTCAACTCAAGGAGTCTCTTTTCACTAGTGCGCCTTTAGATCGAAGTTCAACTTCTTATGACCCAATATGCTTGGTGCTCCAACTCAATGGTAAATGACACGCTTTCCCAAAACTAGCCGGTATGGAGACATGCCTATAGGAGTTTTGAAAGTCGTCTCTCGTGAACCCATAAAGCATCATCTAGTTTCTTTGACCAATCTTTTCTTGATGAACTCACCGTTACCTCAAGAATCCGCTTCAACTCTAGTTGGAGACTTCCACTTGCCCACTTGTTTGAGGGTGATAAGGAGTAGCAATGCGATGTCGAGCGCCATATTTAGCCAACAAAGACTCAAATTGACGATTACAAAAGTGCTTACCACCATCACTAATAATGGCTCTGGGGTGTGCCATAACGAGTGAAAATGCATTTTTTAGGAAATCCATCACAACCCGTGCATCATTAGTAGGTAAGGCGACGGCCTCAACCCATTTAGAGATGTAGTCTCACAAAGACCAATATATATTGATTCGAGAATGACGAAGGAATGGCCCCATGAAATCAATACCCCAAACATCAAAAAGCTTGACCTCAAGTATCTTTGTTGAGGGCATTTCATTCCTTTTGAGATATTTCCCGTGGTGGCATCGATCACATTCCTTCACAAAAAGGTGGCGTCTTTGAAAAGAGCGGCCAAGAGAACCCAGCATGTAAAACTATAGCAATTGTTTTAGAGGCACCAAAGTGTCCCGCGTGGGCGAAGAGTGGCAATGCCCAAGTATCGAGGGATCTCTTCTTCGAGAACACACCGCCGAATTATTTGATCTGGACCCGATCTATAGAGAATGGGATCATCCCAAAATAGTGCTTCAAGTCGAGAAAAATTTCTTCTTTTGATGACTTGAATAATCAAGCGGGATAATAGATTTGCCAGAAATTCACTATATCGACAAACCATGGTGCTTTTTCCAACCGAAAAATCTGTTCATCCGAAACACCTCATTAATATCGAAGCTCTCGATCTGCTCTTCTTCTTTCAAGTCTGGATGGGTGATCGGCTACTACATTCTCGTTTCCTTTCTTATCTCTTATCTCGAGATCAAATTCTTGTAGAAGTAATACCCATCGAATCGACCTCTCGTTTTGCATCTTTCTTTGCCAATAAATACTTCAAGGCTGCATGATCAGTGTAAACTATCACCTTTGATCCAACAAGATAAGATCTGAATTTATCAAAGGTATAGACTACAACTAGGAGCTCCTTCTCGATGAGTGGCATAATTAAGTCGTGCCTCATTCAAAGTCTTCTTTGGCATAGTGTATCACATGAAAATTTTATCTTTTCAACGCCCCAACACTACCCCAACCGCATAATCACTTGCATCACACATTAGTTCAAGCGGTAGATTCCAATTAGGTGCAATTATCACAGTCTTTGAAATGAGCTTCTCTTTTAGAGTGTTGAATGCCAATAGACACTCTTCGAGAGAAGACATAGGGCACATCCTTGACCAACAGAGTACACAAAGGTTTTGTGATTTTTCAAAAATCGTTGATAAAACGACGATAGAACCCGCATGCCCAAGAAAGCTTTTAATACCCTTGATGTGGTTGGTGGTGGCAATTTTTCTATAACCTGAATTTTTGCTTTATCCGCTTCAATCCCTTAGGCGAAATTCGATGTCCCAACACGATGCCCTCTTGAACCATGAAGTGACATTTTTCCCAGTTGAGAGCCAAATTTGTATCTTCACACCGATGCAAAACCAAGTGTAAGTGCTCCAAGCACTCATCGAAAGATGAGCCAAATACCGAGAAATCATCCATGAATATTTCAATGAATTTCTCCACCATATCAGAGAAGATGGCCATCATGCAACGCTCAAAAGTGGCAGGAGCATTGCATAGACCAAAAGGCATCCTACGGTGGCGAAGGTGCCATAGGGACAAGTGAATGTGGTCTTCTCTTGATCCTCGGTGCTATTGGAATTTGATTATACCTAGAGTATCCATCCAAAAGCGCGATAATGAGAATATCCAAATGATCTTTCCAACATCGATCAATAAATAGAAGGAGAAAATGATCCTTCCTAGTAGCAGTATTGAGTTTGCGGTAGTCAATGCAAACCCTCCATCATGTGACTGTTCTGGTTGGAATTAACTCATTCTTTTCGTTCTGAACTACAGTGATACCTCCTTTCTTTGGCACTACTTGAACCGGGTGACCCAAGCACTATCTCGAGATCGAGTAGATTATCCGGCATCCATTAGCTTCATGACTTACGCTCGGACCACTTCTTTCATATTAGGATTCACCTTTTCTCTCGATGTCAATACTTGGTTTAAAATCATCCTCCATGAGGATTTTATGCATGCACGTAGTAGGGTTGATACCCTTGATGTCGACAATAGACCACCCAATAGTCGTCTTGTGTTCTCGAAGCACTTTCGAGTAATTTTTCCTCTTCAAGCTTATTAATTGAATTTGCAATGATTACAGTAAAAGTAGAAGATTCCCCAGTGGGCATAACGGAGATGAGAGGAAACTGTTTAAGCTCTATTTTTAGAGGTCATTGAATGAGCAGGAAGGCGATGTTTTGTAGAACACGTGCCCAACTCCTCAAAGCGTGGTCGGCGTGTATATGGAGGATTAGCTTCAAGATATCTTGCGCACATCTCAACCTCACTAGAATCGGCGTGAGAGGAATGAGAATGCACAATGCAAGCCTCCAATGGATCGATAGATTATGGAGATGGAAATTTTCATGTCTTCACGTCATCAACCACATCAACTTTGAAGCGACTATCGACTCGGTTGGATATTTGATTGTCTTAAAGACATCAAATGTGACATGCTCCTCGCTAAGCCTCAAAATCAATTGGCCTTTTGTACATCGATCGAGCTCTACGGTGGCTAAAATGGTCGACCAAGAAGAAGTGGGACATCTTTATCTTCCTCCATGTCGAGAATGATAAAATCACCGGGAAGATGAATTTGTCCACTTTTACCAAAAGATCTTCAACAACTCCTCTTGGATGTTTAATAGACCGATCGACCACCGTTGCATAGTTCTGTAGTTTCTTTAGCTTCCCTCAAATCTAATTTCCTGAAAATAGAAAGCGGCATCAAGTTAATACTAGCTCCTAAATCACATAAAGCTTTATCAAAACAAAAATCACCAATGGTGCAAGGTATTGTAAAACTCTCTGGATCTTTGAGTTTAGGAGGTAGTCTATTTTGTAAAATAGCACTACACTCTTCTGTCAACATCACCGTCTCATGTTGCTCCATCTTGCGTTTATTTGAAAGAATGTCTTTCAAGAATTTAGCATAACTGGGCATCTGAGCAAGGAGCAAGTGCATCTGCAAAGGGAATGTTGATATGTAGTTTCTTGAAGATCTCAAGAAATTTTTGAATTGCTTGTCTAACTTGTGCTTTTGTAGCCTCTCGAGGAAATGGAACCGGAGGATCGTGTGGCTTGATAGGAGCAGTTTGCCTTAACTCAGTGTGTGCTGAACTCTCTTTCATAGTTGTTGTGCCTTTCGATCACATACCACGTGTTCCTCATCAGTGGAAGGTACCACTTCTTCATTTGCAACTGATCTCTTGACATGGATATCTGGTAACTGAACCCCACTTCTAGTAGTAATAGCTTTAACATGTTCCTTGGGGTTCACCTCTGTATTACTGGGCAAAGTACCTGGTGCTCTGCCTGATAAAGCAATTGCCATCTAACCCATTTGTGTCTCAAGATTCTTGATTGCAGCGCCTTAATTTTGAATATTAGTATCTGTCTTGTGCATGAACTGTTCAGTTCTCTATATGAATTTATCAGTTTTCTCGATAAATTTATTGATTGAGTCTTCTAATGATGTACTCTTTTCTCGTCACTTTGAAACAATGGTGCGAAATTATTACGATTATCTTTCCAAGAGAAATTTGGATGGTTTCACCACCACGGATTATATGTGTTAGAGTACGGGTTATTTTGTTGGCGCGACCACCTTGAATGTAATCGACACTGCTCAGTGTAGTGATAGAATAGGACATTCGATGTACTATGACTGGCTCCTTCACATGCTGATTTCTTTGTTTGCACCGCATTTCTTTGAATATGACATACTTTCCACTTTGTGTGCCAACGACTTTATCTCTGCGGAACAATGCCGTGAAAGTATCTATCTCATGTACTCATGCGGTTCTCTTTTGTATAACTCTCTCGATGGCCACATGGCGGTGGTGGTAGCGACTCTTTCAAACAAATCTAGAGCTTCAACCACTTTGTTTTGGTAGATAGAGAACCGTTTGATGAAGAGTCAATCATGCTTTTAAATGAAGATAGTAGCCCAAAGATAGAAATATTGAATTTGTTGCCCCACCAACACCGTGATGAGGGCACTTCCTTAACATATTCTTGAATCGGTCCACGCCTCATCAAAAGATTCTATTTACATTGTTGAAATATGGAGATATCATGCTTCAACTTGAAACCTTTGTTGGTGGAAAATATTTTGTGCAAAACTTTTGGGCTAGATCATTCCGGTGGTTATCTTTGTCAATTGGTAGTGAGTCCAACCACTCAAGAGCCTTGTCCCGAAGAGTATGTGGGAACAAACGTAGTGGATGGCGTCATCTCGAGATTTCTTGATACTTGAGTGTTGACACATTTCCAAGAATCTTGAAATGTGTGTATGTGGATTCTCATCGGTCCCCGCCATAGAATTGGTGTCCATTCGGAATAGATGAATGACATTAGTCTTCATTTGAAAGTTCGGCTGCCCAAAAGGTGGGTAGACAATCTTTGGATTGGCTCTGTATGATCTGTGAGTCAAAAAGTCTCCAACTAGCATATTGTCTTCATCAATCTCTTGTCTTGCCCGAGCGATCTCGTTGTTACGCATTATGTCTTCTTTGTTTTTTGTTCTTTTGTTGTGTCTTTCTTGCTTCTCTGCTGCGATGAAAAGTGCGTTCGATCTCTAGATCAACTGGAATTATAGACTCGTGTCTCTCACTTCGCATGCAATGGTCTGAAAGGAAACAAAGCAAACACTGTAATATCTTAAAGAAATAAGTGATTAAAGCAAATAAATAAATAAGTTCGAATTAGTGTTAAAGTGATTGAAAGGAATTAAAACTAAATCCCCAGCAACGGTGCCAAAAACTTGTCAGCGATTTTGTATCTTAAATAATTCCGCAAGTGCACGGATCGCTCAAGTAGTAAAATGGATTTTGAGTCCAAGTATCGATCCCACGAGGATTTAGATAATTCAATTTAATCACGATAACCTTAACCGAATCTAATGAACTTTGAAAGATTTTGTGTTTTATAACTAATTGAAAGAGTAGACTAAAAACAGTTAAACAACTATTGCTCAAATAAATGAAAGATTAAAATTGATTAAAGATTAATTTAACTTTTAAAAAGAAAAAGCACTAAAATTTCAAATCCACTTGTAGTTGTTATTTCTTCTATCTTGATCTCCGTTTAATGCCTTCGTCTATGTTTTTCTCCCAAAAACTCAACAACCTATTATGAGTTAATAACTCATATATATACTACCCTAATGGTGCCCTAGAATATGCCAAAAAATATCCAGAAATCGTGGGCCAAAAGTTACCTAACTAGATTAGAATTCAAAAAGGAAAAAAAAATCTCGCATGACGACCAAATTTAGCTCAGGCGATCGCCTGTGTTCATGATTTGCATATCTTGCTTATGTTGGACCAGTGGGCGCCTCGCCCGGCTATAAGTTAAGGCGATCGCCCACTCACAAATTCCAAGTATGCTGTTTTGATCCTCCAACTTTTCATAGTTTGTAATTTGATCCTTCAACTTTCAATGATCTCCAATGTGGTCCTTCAACTTTTGATAATCTCCAATTTGGTCCTTCACCTTTCAATCGTGTGCAATGTGGTCCTTCATCTTTCAATAATGTTCAATGTGGTCCTTCATCTTTCAATAATGTGCAATTTATACTTCTTTTCATCCATTCTTCTCCAATTTCTTACAGACGAGTCCAAAACTGAAATATAAAGAATAATGTACTGAATTAAGTAGAAAATTAATAAAATAACGAATTAAAAGCTTAGTTTAAGGACCCGAATAAGTGCACAAAACGCACTTATCACCACCACATGAGTTTTACAGTATCCTTCGTCACGAATATACGTTTTAGTCTGGAGGACAAGGAAAAATATTGCAACACCTTATGCATAACATTTTTCCCGTTCACTCTCCCAGAAATGTGCACCCAACGACTTTCCTATCAATTCGGACAAGTTTGTCTATCAACTTTCTCACCCCAAAACAGTGCATAATCATTCTTACAGGTATAAATAGATTTGTAACCCAAATCAAGCTTCATCATCATCTTCTTAGCTTCGTAGTAGGAGTCCACCAGGTTCATGTTTGGGAAAGCTAACTTCAGCAGCTTCAAAAGATCATCGACAAACTTATTTGTCCTTAATATGCTACAACTTCACTAAAAAGTTTAAGGATGAAAATGATGAAACTCGTAGGTATAGTTCTGAATACAGAGCCTCAAACAATTCGACATAGTAACCATCGGTGCCTATACCAGCATGTTCATCACCGACTATGTCGTCCATAACATCCATCATCTCATCATCCGCACCTGCTCTCTCATTCTGTGTATACACATTCGCATTCTGAACCTCGGCCTTGCCATGATATATCCACGTTACATAACTCTCCGCAAAATCATAACGAAATATGTGAGCCTCAACAGTTTCTAATGGATGTATTAGACCATTTAAACATCTTGTGCATGGACATTTAATCATTCCCTTGTCATTTACGTATGGCCTAGCCCTGTTTATAAATGCTTTCAAACCGTTCTAAAAATTTGGTGATTTTGTGCAATTTCTAATTTTTGTCCAATTTTTATCAATATCTATACCTGAAAAGAGTTTTTTTTTTGGTAGTAAGGTATAGAATTTGCAAAAATACAGTGATGAATAATGGAAGAAAAAGAACTGAAATAGGAGATTGAATTTGTAGAAATATAGAAATAGAGAATGAAGAATAAAAGCTCAAATGTCCGGTTGAATTTGTAGAAATGTAGAGATAGAGAGTTGAAAAAGATGATTCTATAGCGACGACGAAGTCGCCTCAATCGACCTAGAATGTCGTCTCTATAGATAAGACACAGATGCCAATATTTCCGCCAAATTTGAGAAGTCTTTAGCGACGACTTATGTCATCTCAATATTCTTGAATATAAATTACGAGAAGAATCATGACAACATGCTGTATCGTTTCACTACAAACCACATCTATAACTCTATTTACGGCGACATATGTCGTCTCTATATGTACACAAAAATGACGCGAATTACTCCCGCCATTTAGGATATATATAGCGACGACAATATATGTCGTCACTATATATTCATAATAGTAGTGACAATATTTAAAATATAGAGACGACTTATGATTCTGCTATATAGTTAAAATTTATAGCGACGATTTTTTATTGTCGTCACTACTGTATAGGTAATGGCGACAATATGTCATCGCTAGAGTTGTCGTCGCTATAAGTATCTTTTTTTGTAGTGTTTAACTATACTTAGAGATAACTCAATTGCAATCAAGGTTCTAAAAAGCGGCAAGATTGAAGTTTAAGCAAAATAATGTAGTTTATTTAATCTTAGAAAAGAATTGGACCAAAAAAAAAAAAAAAAAAAAACAAATCGGCATGCGCCTTTTGGTGCCTTGACCAACATTAAGATGTCAAAAATAAGTTTAACCCTCTTTTTCTACGTCTTTCCTATTTGTAAAGCTTTTTTCTTACACTTCAGGTCTGGGCCCCACTTTTTTTGGCTTTTGAAACACTTAGGCATGGCAATGGGCCCAGCCGAGCTAGCTCGACCCATAAAAACCGAGTTCGGCTCGTCCCCAAAAATACCGCTCGGTTCGCCCCATGAGCTCGTGGGGTCAATTGAGCCGGCCGAGCTTCTACCCAGACGAGCTCGGCTCGACCCTCAAATTTTATATTTTTAATTTTTTTTTGTTTTTTTTAAATTTAAAAATAAAAAAGAAATACAATATCGAGAATCATTTATGTTAAAAATTAAAGATTAAAAATCTTCATCCTTTTTTCGGACTTGAGAATGACAACTTTGAAAGTAGGCGAAGTTAAAATTATACACGAACAAGATGTTACGTGTACAATTTTTTATTAAAATAAGAAAAAAAAAATCAAATACTAATGCAAAATATTACTCACTACGAATATGATTAATCCATATTCAAATCTTCAAATTTTTCGGACATTATTCTGTTCACTTTGTCTTAGATTCGAAGTTCGACGTTATCCCAATCCTTTAGACACAGTAAGCTTTCTAAAATATTGACTTTGAGTTTGGACCTGATATCAGATAAAACCCTGTCACTTGTACTAAATGTAGCCTTCAATGCTACAGTTGAGACTGGAGGTGTTAGTAAATCACATACTATTTTTGAAAGAATTGAATAACTACGTTGATGTTGTCTCCACCATCGTAATATATCAAAAAATTTATCTCTTCGTCATCTAACATATTAAATACATCATGCACAAAATATCTAACTAGCTCTACAAGTGTATCATTAGAACGGAGAAAGAAAGAACTGGAAGAAGAACCAACTGATTGTTGACCTTGACCACTCATATGTGTACTGACGTAACTCCATAAGTCAATGTCATCAGTTGATGACGAAGTATATGTTGGATTAGGGGGTCGTACAACGTTCGTACCAACTTTTTCAGCATAGACTTTATACATAGAACATAAAAGTTTGTTCTAAATTAGCACACATTACTGGATTTTCATAAGTTAATTTATCTGAAATTGTCATTATTGTTACTTTCGTACTTTCTAAGTTAAGTCTAGGATCCATAATAAATGCTAATGAAAATAACATAGGCAATTTTTTCCAATATTTTTCAAATTTAGCTTTTATGACATGTATAATACTAGAAAAAAGAGCAAAATTCTTATACCTATTAAAATTGTTAGCAAAATAATAGAAATGATTTAAAACAAGTGGAGTAGTTGGATAATACACATCAAAACATGCAATTGTTGCATCGAATTTTTTTTTTTAAAATTTTTCTAATATGACCACATATTTTCCAGTCATGTAATTCTAAATCATATTCTGAACCGTGTGAGTGTCGGTCATTATAATATATAATAATACAATCTTCATAGTCTTCACAAGATTCAAGCATAAGATATGTTGAATTTCATCTATTGACAACATCAATTGCAAAACTTTTTGATTGTAGCCTATTTTCTATACATAGAGCAGCAAAAACTTGTTTTCTTGATGGTGAGATCGAAATATAATTAATAGCATATATACTTTTTTTCTAATTAGGGTTGTATAAATTTTAATCCATCTTGTACAATTAAATTAAACACATGACATATACAATGAATATTAAATAAAATACCATCAAAATCTGGAATACAATTTTGTATTAATTTTTCAATTAATATATTATTTGGGCCTGCATTATTAAATGTAAAACTATGAGCCTTAGAATTACATTTAAATTCATGTAACACACCTAATAAAATATGATAAATATTATTTCTATTATGAGAATAGTCTATTTGTTTAAATGCTATTTTTTTTTATGCATTATCTAATTATTATCAATATACATTTACAACCAAGTATCCTTTTTTTGTTACAACATGTTCATAAGTCTAATGTAAAAAATACAACACCGTTGTAATTATTACTATAATTAATAATAGTTTTTTTTTTTTTGTATTATATCTACCGATAGTGTCTTTCACGAAGTGTATTTTTAGAAATATTAACGTACCTAGGTTGAAGATATTTTTGGATGAATTTCGTCCAATTAGGATTATCTACCAAGCATAGTGGAAACTCGACATTTGCTATCAATTACGGTAGTTCTTCGTGGTGCATGACTTTTTGTGAATATATCTAGTTGTTGAGAGTGGGACTCTGGACCCGACTCTGAGAGATCAAACTAGAGTTGTGCCCGATTAGTATTCAAATCTCTATATTTGTATTGACACTTTTAAAGTGTCTGTTTAGATGGGTCGTGCCTATCCCCTTATGCCAAGCTAACTTCTCTTGACAGTGTTTACACTGTGCTTTGAACTCAGGGATTCTGTCAACTAGTTTACTAGTCGGCACCAACTCAAAATGCTGCCAGCACTTAGCCTTTAGTTTGGTGGCTTTTCGTTTAGTACTAGAGCCGATAGTAGTTTGTATATCGGCATCTTCTTGAAAGTCTTCCAAATCAATTGGATCAGTACTACTACCAAACTGATTAAGAATATCGTCTAAAATTTGAATATCATTAGGACCATTGAAATCATCATCACTTCGATTATATGCCATTTGGAATAATATAATAAAGATAATAGAAGAAGATGAAGATGTAGTAGAAACTAGAATGTAGAAATGTAGAGAATTAGTAAAAGTGGAAAATTACAACTTAAAATTATAGAGTAATATCTAGATAATGAGATATTAGATACTAATTATAACACTAATATTGAGATAATGAAATTTGAGAATTGTTAATGGATTGAGTATATAATTGAATGAGAGATAAGAGATTGAAGTGTGAAAAAATGATTTTAGAATAGGAGTATTTATAGGAAAACAATGAAATTGAAAAAAAACAAAAACAAAACAAAAAAATCTGTGACGATCATCCAACGGTCACGATTAAGTGATTGTTACACGAGCCACGAGCCGGCTCGGCTCGTGGCTCATGCTTTTGGGCTCGTGGGCTCGTTCCCACTAACCGACTCGTTTTTTGGTCGAGCCGAGCGAGCTCGGCCCTCTTTTTTTTTTTTTGTTTTTTGGAGCTCGGCCCTAATTTGTGCTCGTCCCTCGCCGAGCCCTAGTCAGCCGAGCTTTTATGGATCGAATTGGCGAGTCCACGAGCTTTTTTGCCACTCTTAGAAACACTTATTTTTTCTCACAGAATTTACATCCAATTCTGTCCAGTAGTAATTATTTATACTAGATTATTCTTGATCTACTCATGCAGTCCAACAATGGGGGAACAGGTTTTTTCTTACACTTCAGGTCCAGGCTCCACTTTTTTTGGCTTTTGAAACACTTATCTTTTCTCAGAGAATTTATATCCAATTCTGTCCAGTAGTAATTATATCCAATTCTGTCCAGTAGTAATTATGTGTACTAGATTATTCTTGATCGACTCATGCAGTCCAACAATGGAGGGAACAGGTGTGGGTACCATGCATTTGGGTTGTTTATAAATGCACCATTGGTTTTAACTTCTTGTTCAAGTTGCAACTTGATTTTTAACTTTTAAAAATAAAACAAGCTAGTTAGTCGAAAACTTATTTTTACAATTAGTCTTCAATAACAGAAGTCGTCTAAATTTTCATTAAATTGTCACACGATTTTGTGAAAACACGACTCTCTTCAATTTTCTGACACAACTTACCTTCATAAAATTGGACATAAGAAATCATTTGACGATTTAACAAATATTGTGGACTTGCTACTCGAGTAATAAGTCTGCGATGCTATAATCAATCTGGATTATGGTACCTGTAGGGATCCTAATCCCCAGATTTGCTGGAATTCTGATTTGATGGATGTTTTGTTAGTGTTACTACTCAAATATGGGAATGCTTATAATTAGTGTTTGTTTGGTAGAGTTTAAAAGTAATTTTTTAAGATAATTTAATAAAAGTTGATAAATTAAGGGCCCTAAATTTTTTTAAAATCTAAATTCTATGGTCATCAGTTTGAATTGTGAAATTGCCGAAGAAAAATAAGATAATCGACGATTTATCATCTCCGCTTGTTGATTTATCTTCTTACTTTAAATTGAACCAATAGGTTTTAAACGGAATCCGTCCAAAATAACCAATTGCGCACTTAAATAGATAGATTAGGGACCACTCCACCAAAAATGAAAGGTTAAAGACCATTTGTGCAATATTTTCATACGTTAGGGACTATTTGCACCAATTTCCCATTTTATTATGATCCTACGTCCATCTTAACATACATTTTGTGTTTTAAGTTTTAACAGTAAGTCTAATTCACTCAGTAATATAATACAGACTTATTAGTTTAAAAACTTGTTTAAATATTTTTTTTTTCTGTGAAATACAAAATAAAAAAAAGCATACAATTACAATTATTGTATTTTGTTAAATAGTCTACGACTGATTGTTGATATAAACTAAAGCTACACGCTTGGTCTAGCTAAGAGAAAAAAATTCACAAGTATATATTGAAAACAGTTTAATTTGCCAAGTAGTTGTTATCACCTCTAGAATACAAATAATAATCCGACAAGTCACACGAAAATAATATATCTATTATGTAATCATTATGGTCACATGTTGTTTAAAATAATAATTATAATTAATTAATATGTTATTAACAATAATAATGTGATGATCCACCACCAAGTGCGAATTTAATTACACGCAAATTAAAGCACAGACGCCAAATCAACAGTGATCTATTCTGGATCACTTTGTTTATATAAAGAGATTTGAAGAATCCTCAAGCCCCCTTTAAGATCTCAAACCCTAACCAACATATCTGCCATAAATTCTTTATAAATATATGGATAAGAAAGTTCAATGTTTTCTTTACTACAAGATGATGATTTCTTGCTGGAAAACCCAACTTTTTCTGTAACCTATTCAAATTTCATAAGCCCACAAGATCTAGGAATTGATCATGCTTCCCCGGGTTCATTACAGGCACAAGGGACAACCTTAAACATTGAAGATAAGAAGGGTAAAAGGAAGTTCCAATCCTTTGATAAATGTCCTAGAGATGGGCTGCAGAAAAAAATTGGGCACCGGGAAGTTGAAAGGCAAAGGAGACAAGAAATGGCGATACTTTATGATTCTCTCCGTTCAGTGATTCCTCAGGAACATCTAAAGGTGAAGAAAACATTTATTTTGTCCCTTTTCGATTCATATGTTTTCGCTTGATGAAAATTTATTTCTTAATTTACAATCATCATAGGGTGACTGCTTCTTTTCAGCTTTAGTCCTTTATGTGTAATTGGGCAATATTTTCGTTTATTTCATGTTTGTTACGCTAGACACGAAGTTAATCTTCTCTATAATCGTGTACAATGTTGTTTTGTACTTGGTGCATGCTCTTGGTCTGTGTATATGTCTCTTTTTCTAGGGTAAGTGTTCCTTATCCGATCATATTCACTAGGCTACAAATTCTGTTAGATGTCTGCAAAATATTATAAGGGAATTGGTAAACAAGAGGGTTAAAATGTTCTTCATTATTGCGTGTAATGTATGTGCTCATAATACATGTACATGTCTCTTTTTCTAGGGTCAGCAATGCTCCATATGGGATTATATTCACGAGGCTGCAAATTATATTACATATGCCTGCAAAATAATACAAGGGAATTGGGAAACATATGGTTCATATCTTCTTCATTACCGCTTGTAGTTCCCTTCAGTAATATAAGCTCATAAACGTAAATGTCTCTTTTTCTAGGGTAGCAATAGTCAATATCAGATCATGTTCATGAGGCTGCAAATTATGTAAGATCAGTGCAAAACAATAAAAGGGAATTGGGAAACGAGAGGGTTAATATCTAATTCATTATCATGTCTAGTACTACGTACTCATAATAAAAGGGTGTTGTGTGGTACTACGTACTCATAATATATGTCTCATTTTCCGGGCAAATATATCCATACCGGATCATTTTCATGAAGCTGCAAATTATATTCATGATGCTGCAAAATATTATAAGGGGATTGGGAAATTACAAGAGGGTTAATATCTTCTTCATACGTTTATATGTCTCTTTAGTAGGGTAAGCAACATTCCATAGTTGGATCATCTTATGAGTGAGACTGCAAATTAAATAAGATGCCTGCAAAATAATACAAGTGGGAACCAAAGAGTTAATATCTTCTCACTAGTGCTGTCAAGTACTACGTGCTCAAAATATGTGAATAGTCTCTTTTACTAGGTTAAGCGTTCCACATCCCATCATATTCACGAGGCTGCAAAAGATATAAAATAGATGCCTGAAAAATAGCATAACGGAACTGAGAAACAAATTTTATTTGAGGATGTTAATATTTTCTCTTTTACATTATTGTCTACTACTATGTGCTCTCATATTATGTTCTCTTTTTTAATCTAGGGTAAGCTCTCCATATCAGATCATATTCACCAGGCTGCAAGTTATATCAGAAACCTGCAGAATAATATTGAGGAATTGGAAAATAAGAGGCTAAGTTAAAGAAATTTAATATCGAGAATGATCAAAAGGATAAGCTAAAAACTTTGAATAGTTGCAAAACAATACTTTACCTCTTAATGTAACAGTAAAATCATGCACTGTTGGTATTGAGGTTTCGATAACAGGAGATTTCCTATTGGAAGTCTTCCCCCTGTCAAGGGTGCTGGAAATACTGCAAGAAGAAGGTCTGAATGTCATTAGCTGTATTTGCACCAAAGTTGAGGGCAAGTCACACTATGCGATCCAATCCGAAGTAAAATTATAAAATGAAATTTTGCTGTTTAAAATTCACATCATTAATGATTATGAACTGGATGATCTTTTAAGTTTTATTTCATGCTTACTTTTTCAGGTTATGGATTTTCCCGGTGTCAATCTTGATACACTGCAAAGGAAGCTGTCTTACATGATCATCCATTCGATAAATTTCGTGTAAATGATGTCATTTCATGAAGTTAAAAATACAAATTTTTTCATTTTATGTGAACTGTAGAACCCAAAACTACAGGCCTTTTTTTGCTGTATTTCCAGGTATGTTGTAATGTTAAGGTATTTTTTATTTTATTTTTTTAAAATGATACACTACCAAAGCCAAAGTGTGGTTTTTACGCCTCCATCTCGACCTCGACCCCCACTCCTTTCCAACCCCTGGGTCGGCCCCTGACCCCTCTACCCTTTCTTGGGGTGACTCCAAGTCCCGTTTGCCTTCCCACTACAAGAAAGGAGGTATATAGCGATGACTAAAGTCGCCCCTAAAAAAGATCATTTTTTGTCTTTTTATATAGCGACGACAATGTCGTCGCTATAGATCACCTCAATAGATTAGTGCCTCTAGGTTATTAGCGACGAAAATATGTCACCGCTATATACATGATTTGAATCTATACCGACGACATTGTCTTGCTCAATTTCATGGAATTAGAGAAAATGTGACGACAAAATTGTCGCAAAAATTGTCATTACCTTTTAGATACCCTAATTATTAGCGACGATATTGTTGCCGCTATATATAGAATATATATAGCGGCGACAATGTCATCGCTAATGTACAAGAATTTTTTTTATTATAGCGACGACTATGTCGATGTATAAATATTCTAAATTTTAAATAATAAAAACACTTCTATTATACGTAAAATCTAAAGATCCCCCAAATCTTTATCGTCGTTCTCGTTCTCGTCCTCATCATTCTCTAGCACAACCCCCGGTATTGCTTCTGCTGCAGATTCGCCGTAAGACGTGCAATTGTCCTTTCCATTCGGTGCAACTGGGCCTCATACATGGCAAATCGATGATCGTCATTCTGGGGGTCTCTAGAGAACTGATTGGATGTTCCTCGTGGGGCGGTCGATGCAGCGGTCGAATCTAGGGAGGGAGAGGTGCCCTTCGGAACCCGTCCAACCCCACAAATGTGTCCTTGTCATTCATTGAGAACCTTTTTGCAATAGCACGCTCGTCAACAGACGCGCCACAAGAAGCGACCTGTGTCTGTTGAGTATCTCTCTCTCAACAAGTTTATCCTATCTAATGAGAAAAAATAAATAATAAATAATAATATAACGTCAGATTAAATTAACAACATTAAAAAAATAGAAATTTATACTCACGTAATCACTAACCACCTCTGGGTTCACCCAATTGCCATCCCGGAATGTGTGGAAAGTTCAGAATGACTCAACAATGTCCGGCCACTGATGTGTCTCGGGGTCCCACTACAACAATTGCAAGCATGAAATTTAGTTTAAAAACATACATATGTAATGTATTGGCGATTTGTAAAATGATATTAAAATTTTACTTGTACCTGATTATAATGTGTGGCGTAAAAGCTCTTCAACCCCTACACGTTCGGGTATTTAGCCTTACCCCATTGGCCTTATTCTTTGTCGACCATTCACGAAGACATAAAAATAATTTATTACGTAATACTTTATAGTTATAAAAATATAAACATAAAAATAAAAAGTAAATGATAGTATGTACCACAAAAGTAGACTTGTGAAGAAGTCAATGCATTTCTGCCATTCATCGGCAGACAGCTCGCCGTATGGACGGCTAGATCCGTCCTCTTTCAAGTAATTAATTATACGCCTTAAGTTTGTAATCGCGATAACGATCAACCGCCAGACGATCTACTATAGCACAGACCGCCCGGTACTCATCGGGTGACCAATCGCCCTGAAGATCAAAGTAGTTCTGCAACATTGAAATTTTTTTTTCGTTAATGTATATTATATGGAACAATTGTTTAGAGATTGCGCTAATGTAAAAGCTATTATAAGACGTTACCTCAATGATGCTACGTAACCGTGGTCGCTGCTCCTCTAGAACCTCTGTCCATGAAGGGTAGCAAGGGGGCACGGTGAACCTGACTTGGTTCCCAACCAAGCCCGTGAAATACTACGTGTTATTTTCGATCGGCTACATTTTATGTTCGACATTGTCGAACGCGATAGGAAGTGGTATCTTCCTGTTTGCCTGCCAAACCTTGTCAAGGTTAATGCTTCGAGAGATACCCCATTGCTTAGACAGAGACGCTGAAAAAGAACAAATACAATATATTTGATACAAAATTCAATGATAATAAAGTCACTATAAAAAATTGCAAAATAAAAAATATTGAAACAACAATTCTTACCGGACTCGCATAATGAATCGAGACGGTGAAATGGTTGATGTAGAGGATCACTATCACCTCCGTGCGACATGACGTTAGTCATACTAGCAACTAACAAAAGATAACATCAATTAGTGTGGAAATGATCCATAAACTTTGTTTTTTGGCACATAAGTCCATAACGTATGTGTTTTTGAGCAATTGGTCCCTAATATTTGTTTGTAGTGCTGAAATGGTAACTCTACTTTGTTTTATGGCACATAAGTATATGTTTTTGTGCAAATGGTCTCTAATATTTGTATTTAGTGCTGAAATAGTCTCTAAACTTTATTTTTTTGCACATTAGTCCCTAAATTATGTGTTTTTGTGCAATTGGTTCCTAATCTTTGTTTTTAGTTCGAAAATGATCCATAACCTTCATTTTTTGCACATTAGTCCCTAAATTGTGTATTTTTGTCCAAATGGTCCCTAATCTTTATTTTTAGTGCAGAAATGATCCCTAATCTTTGTTTTTTGGAACATCAGTCCCTAAACATGTGTTTTTGTGCAAATGGTCCATAATCGTTATTTTTATTGCAGAAATGGTCCCTAAACTTTTTTTACACATCAATCTCTAAATTAT
Source organism: Forsythia suspensa (assembly GCA_023638005.1). NCBI lineage: Eukaryota > Viridiplantae > Streptophyta > Magnoliopsida > Lamiales > Oleaceae > Forsythia > Forsythia suspensa. The sequence continues at coordinate 27,159,534 of CM042666.1, read as the reverse complement.
GTATTTTTGTACAAATGGTCCATAATCTTTATTTTTAGTGTGAAATGGTCCCTAAATTTTTTTTTGGAACATCAGTCCCTAAATTATGTGTTTTTGTGAAAATGGTACAAAATCTTTATTTTTAGTATAGAAATGGTCCCTAAACTTTTTTAGTGTGGAAATGGTCCATAAACTTTTTTTTGCATATCAGTCCCTAAATTATGTGTTTTTGTGCAAATAGTCCATAATCTTTGCTTTTAGTGCGAAAATGGTCTCTAAACTTTGTTTTTTTTAGCACATTTGTCCCTAAATTGTGTATTTTTGTACAAATGGTCTACAATCTATGTTTTTAGTGCTCAACAACACTCTTGAGCAAAATCAAGCCAAAATTCAACATTTCCATAATACTAGTAAACTTCAACATTTCCATAATACTTGGCATCAACACTAGTAAACTTCAACATTTCCATAAAATCTATATCATCAACACTAGTACACTTCAACATTTCCATAATACTTGGCATCAAAAACAATCTTGAATTGAATTAATGAGTATCTACTTGAAATGAAAAGAAAAACATGATCTATCTTCAGACCCCATTCTTCACAATCTAATTAGCAGCAAAATCAAGCAACTGTCAATTAAGCCAAAATCAAGTCAAAATAATCAACTTCACTAAAAAAATGTTAATCAACAGTTACTGAAGCTACTTAATTAAGGCAAAATCAATTAAGCCAAAATCAAGCCAAAATAATCAACTTCACTAATTACTTAAGCTAATTGTTAATTACGCCACTGTTAATGAAGCTAATCAATTAAGCCACTGTCAATAATCAAAAATCAAGCCAAAATAATCTTAAAAAATGTTAATTAAACCACTGTTAATGAAGCCAAAATGTAGTTCCATCATGCTTTATGGACAAATATAAACTGCACAATTAAGCAATTAGGGGTTCGAACATAATACATAATTTTTGGGGTTAAAAAGGAGTTTCATGATAGTTAAAAAGGAGTTTCATGATAGTTTAAACTTACCTAGATGATGACAACGGTGGGAGGTAGACGATGGCATAGGATAGATGGCGGCAGATGGAAGATGGCGGAAACGACAGCGACGACAGAGAAGATGGCGGAAATGAAATGGGGATGAAGAAGAGCTTTTTGCGTGTTTTAATCTGGCAAACTCTATAGCGATGACAATTGTCGTCGCTATACATATAGCGACAACAGTTTTTATTTTTATTTTTTGGTGCATGCGCTTAAAACGTGCCGCCAAAATTTTTAACATATAGTGACGACAAATCGTCGCTATATTTGTCGTCGCTGTGACATTAAACATTGGTTATTTGCAGGTAGGTCTTCCAACTTTAAAAATTATTTATTTGGTCCTTATATTTCTTCCTTCATTTCAATTTGGTCCTTTTCTATTTTCAATGTAAGTCCTTCAAGTTTTGCGAGGTTACATATATGTATCGATTTCCATGATTTTGTACAATTCCAGTCCTTATTCGAACTCGTATTTTGACATAAATTAATCATTGTAGTGACGAACAACATTCAATTTGATTCACTAATAACAAAAACCAAAACTTGCAAATTTTTATATATCTAATTCATAAATTTTAGTAATGAACAACAATATTCAATCTGATTCACTATCATGATACAATTGATCCTCATTGCTTTCATTGTTGTCCTCATTGCTTTCACGGCATGTTTTATCATCTTCGTATTCTTCATGTGTGTTGTCTTCCACATCCTCATCATTAAAAAAAGAAGTATCTCCTGCAGTATCAGATGAGGCACTCCTGATAAACAATGCTCCTATCTCATCAGCTTCACCATCATCCCGGTGCAAGGATATATGCTCTAAGTTGCCAAGATCAACGATCGAGAAAAATGAAAGAGTTGTTATTGTAGAGCAGGTCTATCTCTCGATGTTATATTCCATCATATCCCACGTCATCTAGTGATGGACTACTTGTACAACTCGCCAATTCGGACCACGAAAAAGATCTTCAATGTAGGACACTTGTTGTGCTTAGCTAGCAAGTATGAACTGACCATCTTTGAACGTCTCTGCACTTATGTCAATATTGGTAACGTTATTCTTAGTCACCCTCCGTCTCCCATCACACCTAAATCACTTATATCAGAACATAAAAACTGAAAGTTTTATTTCAAACTATAGCTCTAGAATAACTTGCAGCTGTCTGTAGTAAACCTCACCAGTCCCTAGGACGGACACACCACTGTTCTTTATTTTTTTGAATATCACGATCATATGTAAAGAAGTGAACTCCATTTACAACACATGTCATATAAGACATAACCTGTTGGTAACATCCACTGGCCAACAAAAATAACTCATGCAAAACTTGATAGGCGTGACTTTGGTGCAGTGCATATACCTAGATGAAATGGAAGTTGGTTTTAATCAATGTTACAGAATAGAAAAATGTGGACATATTTGAAATGTATTTGATCGTTGTTTGTTTACCTTCCTGAAAACCAACCGTAAAAGTCTCTTCTATGCACCTGGTCGATGTTTGGGCAACCATGTTCAATAGCTCCTACTTATGTTTCCTTTATAAGGCATATAAGATCAACTAATTAGATTGTTTAAAATGACAAATATTATTCAAGATAATTGAACAATATTTAAGAATGAAGTCTTAGCGCAAGAATGTCTTAATTTTAGTACAGTTCGTTGATGATGTAAAACATCGCTTGACTTCAAACATTTGTAGGAAACGTTGTTTGTGTCTTCTTTCCAATTGGGCGACACTCACGACTGAACAATAGAAAGTTATCTTCGTGGAACACTGACATCCTTGTTTCTATTCGATCGGTTGAACTTTGTTTCTATGTCTTCAAAATACCTCAAAGAAAAGTCAATGTCTCGTCAACATACATACCCTTTAGCTATTGAACCCTCGGGCCAAGCTCGATTTCTGACTTAGTCCTTCGCTTTCTTGGTATTGCTCAAACATATACATCCATCCGATGTACACCGGACTCCCAATGATTGTCTCTTCCGCGGATGCATTACAAAATGAATCATGATGTCGAAGAAGGTTGGCAAAAAGATTTGTTCCAACTTGTAGATGATGAGTATCAGGTGATCGTGAGAAGTCATCATGTCGCTAACCGTTAGTGTTATTGCATAAAACTACTTGAAGAACGTGAACAGTTCAATAATTGTAGTAGAAATAGTTTATTCAAGAACGTTCGACATTCGACTAGCAATAACCATTGCATGATAATGTGGCAATCGTGTGAATTCAACCCAATAATGCAACTGTCATTAGGTGCAATATTCTTCCAAAGATTAGAAGCTAAGCCATCTAGAAACTCAACCAATCGAATGAAGTTGCAAAACCTCTAACGGTTTGTAATGGAGATGGTGTAACATGCGGGAGACTTCATACACTTGTTCTTGTTCTAATATAAATGAAACTCACTTTTGATCCCTAATTGCATCAGATCACGCTTGGCATTGACTATGTCCTTTGATGAAAAATTGATCGTCCAGAATTGTGCCGAGCAAGCTTTCAAAATATTGTTCTCTACGTGCATGATATCGATGTTATGTTTTAGCTCAATAGAAGACCAAAACTGCAACTCATAGAAAATGCTCATTTTTCTCCAATTGAGCTTGTCATCACTTCTCCTCTTTCTAGCACCTCCGTAGTTAGAGAGCTTTCCCAGAATACTATTTCTCACATGGCTTAACTGTACTAAAATGTCTGCAGGTATTAACTGACGCGGAGGTGGTCACCTCTCCGTCCTCTTGTCAAAGTCTAGATTGTTCCTAAAATGATGTATGGACAATAGGAACCATCGGTGACTTATGTAAGATGTCTTACCTATCACATGGACTGAAAAAGTCTCTTCGTTGCACATAGGACATGCCATGTACCCCTGACCGCTCCAACCCGACAAACTACTTCTCGCTGAAAATCATTAACTATCCACAACAACGCTGCACGTATTCTAAATACCGACCTATTATTGGTTCTAGCATTACGCATGTCAATCCCATTGGTCCACAACTCCTTCAACTCGTCCACTAATGGTCGTAGGCAATGTTCTAAAAAGCTTACAAATGTGGCACTTAAGCTTCACCTAAGCTTGAAGCTCGGCTTCGATGCCTAGCCACGCCTCACGCCTCACGCCTCGCCATCGTATTTCCTTTGTTTCACCATCACCTAAGCTTCACCTATGTCGAAAATTTTAAAACTCGGTCTCAACATCTAGCCACGCTTTACGCTTTTTAGAACACTGGTCGTAAGAATACATCAATATCCTTACTCGATGCTTTATGGCTAGGTATCAACATAGTAAACATGAGGTATTTGGGTTTCATGCATAACCAATATCGTAGGTTGTAAATGGTTACAACTACTGGCCACATGCTATATGTCAGACTCATGTCACCAAATGGATTAAATTTGTCTGACGGCCAAACCTAATTGAATATTCTAGAGCTCACTTGCGAACATTATATGTTTCTTGTCAAAATCCTGCCATGTTTTCCCATCAACGGGATGCTGTATTTTATCTTCATCCCTAGACCTTCCAATACTATGTCACCGCATGAGTTTTACAGTTTTTTTCGTCGTGAACATATGTTTTAGTCTAGAGGCAAAAGAAAAATAGCGCAACACCTTATGTAGAACATTTTGGGAAAGATAACTTCAACAACTTCAAAATATCATTGACATACTTGTTTGTCTATTTGTTTACAACTTTAATATGCATCAACTTCACTAAAAATTTAAGGACGAAAATGATGAAACTCCGGCTATAGTTATGAATGCAGAGCTCAAACAATTTGTCATAGTAACCATCGTTCACATGCACTCAAAGATGCTCATCATCGACTACGTCGTCCATGACATCAATCATCTCATCTTCCATACCTACTCTCTCATTCTATGTATACACATTCGCATTCTGAACCTCGATCTCGCCATGGTATATCCATGTTACATAAATCTCCAAAAACCATGACAAAATATGTGAGCCTTGAAGTTTCTAATGGATGTTTGAGATTGTTTAAACATCTCATGCATGGACATTTAATCTTTCCCTTGTCATTTACGTATGGCGTAGCCATGTTTATAAATGCTTGCAAACCATTTAGAAAAGTTGAAAATTTTGTGCGATTTCTAATTTTTGTCCAACTTTTATCAATATCTATACCTGAAAATTACTATTTTTTCACAAATGAAATGGAAACAAGATGGAGAAATGAAATTGAAATAAGATGGATATGGAGAAAAATGATGGAGATGGATAGAAAATTTTGACAAATACAATACATAAATGCAGAGATGGAGATCTAAAAAGGAGATTTTATAGCGGTGACATAGTCGTATCTATAGATTAAAAATGTCGTCGCTATAGATAAGAAATGGGCACTAATTTTCCCGCCAATTTTGAGAACTCTATAGCAATAACAATTGTCGTCTCAATAGACTTCATTACAAATTACGAGGAGAATCATGTTTCACGTGACTAACAACAACATCTATAACTATATTGCAACGACTTGTGTCGTCTCTATATGTACACAAAAATGGCACGCATTATTCCCGCCATTTGAAATATATTTAGCGACGACAATTTATGTTGTCGCTATAAAGAAAAAAGTAATAGCGACGACCTATTGAATATAAAGACGACTTATGTCTTCGCTATAGAGTTGGAACTTGTAGCGTAAACATTTCTTTGTCATCCTTACTATACAGTACAAGTAGATGCGATGTTTTGTTGTCCCTAATGGTGTCGTCTCTATAGTTATCTTTTCTTGTAGTGTCCGGGCCCCTTCTTTTAGTTCTTAAACTCCCGTGGGCCTTGGTTAAGGTTTATGAGTCGAAATAAGTTGCTTTTGTTAAGTAACAGATAAATATTTTTTCTTTAAAATAGATTCAGATGTCGTAACCAACACTCAAAGTAAGTATGATGATTTTAACTACAATGTAAAATACTATGACATGAAAGATATTTTTAATGATGATGTGTTGTGATTATATTTTATTATTGTGGAACTTGGCGATGTTTTATGAGTATTGATGAGAGTCGGTCGATCTCCCTAACCTGAGTTATATGCATTGGCATTCATATTAAGCACATTGATATTGTGATAAGTATGAATCTTGTTATAGTGTAACGTACTTAACTTCGCTTTAGATATATACATTTTTTGGAGGCCTCTAACGGTCATTAAGGGTTGCTGATGAAAAGATGTTAGAGGTCTGGAGTCGAGATATAAAGGCGGTGTCGTAGGTCCTTGGTGGCCATGGATTGTATAGCGGCATGTCGAGCATTGTATACGGCAAGCTAGGAAGATATTCCTACCAGTGTGGCCTCTTGAGTCGTAGTTGAGACTATAACGGACATACATGCATCGATAGATACTGCGCGTTTATTATTGGCCATATTGTTATTGAGCTCGTACGGTACACTATAATGTGGGATTTGGACCCATGTGTGATTGACTTTCTATTAGACATTATCATATAATCATATTTACTGAACATTATTGTTCATATATGTATTTTGCATTGTAGATGCCAACAAGATATACCAAAGAGATGCGCACGAATAGGTGTGCTGAGATTTCCACACATGGTACGACTATACGCGTAATTTGGACTAGCCACCATTACACTAGATTATATAGATCTCTTGGACTACACCTACACTATAATAGAAGTATATGATTCTGTTACCGATCACTTTATCCATATGATGAGGGAGGTTGAATGATTTTATTTCTTGTTTACTGTTATAGTTTGTATATAGTAACTCTGTAGATAGTGTAAATGTATGTATAGAACGGGTTTGAAAATGGCCTGGCTGCCACCCCACGATCGATTGTCTCGTCAATTTTTTGGGATTGACATATATTTTTTTCTTCTTTTTTATTTTGTAAATACTTGGCGGCACAAGTACTAGTTATAAAGAAAATCTTTTTGACCAGATATACTAGGGTAGTGGACATTACCTTTTTCTTCCGTTGTTTAGATTAAATTTTATTACTAGCTTTAGTAAAATATATTTATTTGAAATAAAATTTGATTATATATTCAAAAATAAAAATAAAAACTCTTTTGGGACTTGTGCCCAAAATTAGAGCGTGACAGTTTTAAAGTGGTATCATAGCCTATTAATAGATAACATCCTATAGACTTGACATGTATGGTCATCAATCGGAGAAGAAATCGACATGTTTGTATGTATCTTATTGTTTTATTAACCTATTTGAGCATAATGTGATTTAATTTTGTAAATTACTCGTTTAATGCATCTAGTTATATGCATAAATTAAAATCATAAATAATTAACTCGATGCATTTGTAATATACATGATAGCATTATACATAAGTCAAATATAATTCTATGGATACAGAAAAGTGGAAAACATGAGTAATTTAACCTAGGAAAGGGAAAAATAACTATAAAATCAAGCATAAAATTGTCTTTGCTCCTTTTCTTCATTAAGCTTCCTCTCTTCCATACGAGCATAAAAGCTGTCTTTGCTCTTCTTCTTCTTTAAGTTGTCTCTCCTTCATCTGACCCATTCGGCCTGATAAATCACTTAGTTGGCTGGATATGAGTGTCAATTGGGACATCACATGTCTCAAGGAGTCAACGTTGGAAGGCACTAATGATGTCTTGTCCAGAGTGGTGGTGTAAACTCCAAGAATACCCATCATATAAATGTATAGCCCATCACCTTCCATTCTTTATCTTCTCTAGCTCTAAAATAAGAACTTTCATTTTTTGTAGATGGCTAAAGTAAATGAATCTACAAGAAATGGAAACAATCGTGATGTCGTGGTCGAACATCTAGCGGCTTTAATAGAAACACAATCTCATCAACTACTTCAACATGTCCAATCTCACCAAGCCCTGAGAATCGACAAAAATGCTGGGAAAAGATTTAGGAAACTGAACCCACAGATTTTTAGAGGGAACAACTGACCAATGAAAGCTGAAGAGTTGCTTAGAACAATAGAAAATATGTTTAAGTACAGTCATGTCCCAGATACCTAGAAAGTCAATTGCGCCTCATTCATGTTAAGAGGTAGTGCTGGGTTTTGGTGGGACATTATATAGTGTATCGAGCAAGTGAGAACAATGACTTGGACTCGATTCATGAAAATCTTTTTGAACAAATATATCACCGCAACAACTAGGTAATAGAAACTAAACGAGTTTATTCAGCTTAAGCAATGCATGTTGTTAGTCGGGGAATATATTCAAAAATTTGAAGAATTGTCCCGTTTTCCTCCTCATATCGTTGTTATTGATGAACATAAGATTGAAAGTTTTCTGGAAGGCCTTAGGGCCGATCTTTACCGGGACGTAAAGATCATAGACTCACTCAAGGAATGACATTTGCATTCATTGTGAAACATGCTCTAGAAGCAAAACAAGTAGAAAACTGAATTGTCTTGGCTAGAAAACAACATCATCTAGTTGTTTTACGGAGGCCAACTTTGTAAATAGGTAGTAGTGGTAATTATTTTAGAAGGTGTCCTACTTGAACTAGGAATGAAATTCGACCACCGATAAATAATAACATGGAGAAAAGGCCTCGTATAGAGAATCATGCGATGAATCAAACCGTATGCTCAAGATGTAACAAGCCCCATTCTGGTCCATGTATAACATTCTTTAATTGTGGAAAGCTAGGTGATGTGGCCCGTGTATATTTAGAAAAGCCAAAGAATACATGAAAATGTGCTATTGCCAAAGTATATAATATATGCTTGATTATAGTGCAAAAGACAAAAATCTAGCTGATATTTCAGGTAACCTTCTAATAGTTGAAACCCTTGCATATACTTTATTTGATATTGGAGCTTCCTATTCTTTTATATCATATAAAATGGTTAGAAGGGCCCACTTTCCCATTAGTACTTTAAGAGATGAATTAGACGTCCTTATACCTTTAGGACCGACATTACGTGCCAATAAGATAGTGCCAAATTGTGAGGTAAAGATTAATTCTTGTTCTTTTCCAGTGAATTTTATACTTTATAAATGAGAGGCTTTGAAGTTATCTTGGTTATGGATTGGTTGTTAAGATACCATGCAAAATTAAACTGTTTGAGGAAAAGAAGTAATATTTCAGTTACCTGATAATAAGGTAGTAGTTTATCATGCAATGAATAAATCTTTATCTACCATAATTATTTCTGCTCATCAAGTTCAAAAGATGTTACGCGACGGACGGACAACATCTCTATTGAGTCTTTACAAGATAGAAACAAAAGCACAAGCATCATTAAATGAGATTCCCGTAGTTCAGGATTTCTCTAACATTTTCTCTAAAAACTACTTGGTTTACCTCCAGATCGAGAGATGGAGTTCACTATAAATCTAGATATCGAACACAACCTATATCCAAGAACCATTATCGAATGGCGCCAACGAAACTTAAGGAATTAAAGTTACAATTGCAAGAATTGTTAGATCAATGATTTATTTGTCCCAGTTTTTCTCTGTGGGGTGCTCTAGTGCTATTTTTTAAGAAGAAGGATAGAACTTTACGGATGTGTATTGATTATCGAGGATTAAATAAGGTAACTATTAAGAACAAGCACCCTCTTCCTCATATATATGATTTTTTTGATCAAGGTGTTACATTATTCTCTAAGATTGATATGCGATCAGGATACCATCAATTAAGAATTAAGGAAAATGATATAACAAAAACTACTTTTAGCACAAGGTATTATTATTATGAGTTTCTAGTCATGGCTTTAGGATTAATCAAATCTTCTGCTGCTGCCATGGATTTGATTAATTGAGTATTTAAAGAGTACTTAGATAAGTTTATCATTCTCTTTATTGATGACATTTTTATTTATTCAAAGAATGAGGTGGAACATGCTTAGCATCTAAAAAAACTACTGTGAAATCATAGAGCTCAACAACTTTTTACTAAATTTACTAAATGTGAATTTTGTCTTATGCAAGTAGTATTTCCGGCTGCATAGTTTTTACTAATGGAATATCAGTTGACTCCAGTAAAATTGAAGCAGTTACTAATTGGCCCCGACCCACAAATGTTACATAAATTTGCAACTTTTTAGGCCTTATAGGTTATTACCGACGTTTTGTAGATAGATTTTCAAAGATTGATGTACCATTAACATATTTAACGCAAAAGGATGTACCTTTTATCTGGTCAAAAACTTGTGAACAAAATTTTCAAAAACTCAAGGATAAACTCACTGTTGCACTGTGTTGGCCATCCCACTAGGTTCTAAAAGTTCATAATCGACAGTGATGCCTCAAAGAATTGTTTGAGATGTTTATTGATGCAAAATGGTAGAGTCATTACATATGCATCACAACAGTTGAAGGAATACGAAAAGAATTACCCTACACACGATTTAGAATTAGTGGTAGTGGTCTTGGTTCTAAAAATTTAGGGACATTATTTGTATGGTGAACGATGCGAAATATATACCGATCATAAGAGCTTGAAGTATGTTTTCACCCAAAATGAATTAAACTTGAGACAAAGGTAATGGTTGGAATTAGTCAAAGACTACAACTGTGTTATTACTTATCATCCTAGAAAAGCTAATATCGTAGTAGATGCAATGAGTCGAAAAACTTATTATGGGGTACATTTGGTTGAGCCATTATCGCAAAAAATTTGACGGTTTAATTTAGAGATTCATGAAAGGATTGATTCTAGTACACAACCATTACTACGTGAACGGATGCAATAACAACAACTGCTCAATAAAAGTTTAAACCAAATCTACAGTCAAATAATGGATGGTAAGAGTTCATGTTACCGAATAGCAGAAGATGGGGTTATATTATTTCAAGATCTAATTTACGTTCCGAATGAATCAACACTACAGAATGAGATTTGTGCTAAGGAGCAAAACACCCTATATTCAATTCATCCAGGAGCTACTAAAATGTATCTTGATTTAAAACTCAAATTTTTATAGCTAAGGATAAAGTGGGACATTGTAGAATATGTGGAAAAGTACATAACATGTCAACAAGTTAAAAGCTAAACATCAACGTCCGGCATGACCCCTTCAATCATTAGAAATACCTGAATGGAAGTGGGATAAAATTACAATAGATTTTGTGATGAGGTTACCACGAACGGAAAATAACTATGATTCAATATGGGTTATAATTGACACATTAACCAAGTCTGCCCATTTTCTACATGTTCAAACTTTATCAATAGTGTATGATTGTGATGCGTGATTCTTATCAGCTTTTTGGAAGGGATTACATCAAACATTAGGCACTCGACTCATGTTTAGTACCACTTTTCATCCGCAAACATATGGATAGTCAAAAAGGAGAATCCAAATACTTGATGATATGTTGCGAGCTTGTACCTTAGAATTCCAAGGACAATGGAATAACTACCTATATCTAGTAGAATTCTCTTATAATAATAATCAAGCCTCTATTTGTATGGCCCATTTTGAAGCTCTTTATGGTCAAAAGTGTTGATCACCATTCATTGGGATGGAATTGGAGAAAAGTGAATTTTAGGGCCTAAATTAGTTCAAAATATACTTCAAGCTATTAAGAACATTCGACAATGTCTTTTGACATCTCAAAATCGCTAAAAGTAGTATGCTGATAAGCAAAGAAGACCATTGGAATTTATTGTTGGAGATAAAGTATTTTTAAAGGTAGCTCCCATGAAAAGAGTTTTAAGTTTCAAAAAAAGAAAAACTTAGCCCTATGTACTTTGGTCATTTTGAAATTCTTGAAACGAATTGGGAAGTAGCATATAGAGTGAACTTACCATCGACTATGAATCGAATACTCTACGTGTTCGACGTATTTGCACTCTGTAAGTATGTTCCAGAAGAGACGCACGTATTACAGAGCAATCTACTAGATTTAGAAGCTACTTTAACATATGAAGAATGACCTATATAGATCTTACTCCGAGTGATCAAACAACTGTGTAACAAGAAAATTCCTCTAGTTAAAGTATTGTAGATGAATCAAAATTCTGAAAAAGCTACTTGGGAATGTGAAGATAATATGAGGACTAAGAACCCCAAATTATTTGGTAAATTGAATTTCTTAGATAATTTTTAAAGGAAGAAATAATGTAAGGTCCCATATTTTTCCCATAATTTTTAGGAGTTTTTTGGAAATTTTTAGGGAGGTTATTAGAAAGATTAATTTTTATAATGTTTTCTTAAAGAAAAAATAAGATTTTAATAATTGCAATTTTTACACTTGGTAAAAAATATAGTTACTGCACATTAATTATTATGGTCAAGCCCCTGGTCCCTTCTATAAATAGGAGAGGTGTTAGTTAATTTTGAAAAAAGTTAGAAGCTAGCTTATTATTTAGAAAAAGGTATTTTTGTCCCTTTTAAGCATTTTTAATTTTATAAAATAGTAGAAAATGACCCAAGTAGTAAAATATCACTTGTACACAGCGAGATGTCCCCAAGATATTTTTTTTCCTAGGGATCGACCCCCTTACAGTGCATTTGGGGGTCGACCCTCCTAAAGGAGAACGACCCCCACTATGGAGGGGGTTTGACCTCCTTTCCGACCCCTCTACCCTTTCTTGGGGCCAATTCCAAGTCTTGTTTACCTTCCGGGCCTTGTTTTTGAGTTCTTAAACCCTCGTGGGCTTTGGTAAAAGTTCATGAGACAAAATAACTTGTTTTGTTAATTAAAAATGAAATATTTTTCTTTAAAACAGATTCATATGCTGTAAAAACAATCAAAGTAAGTATTATAATTTTTCCTATAGCACAAAATAATATGACATACAAGTTATTGGTTAATGATAATCTTTTGTGATTATACATTAATAATGTGAAACTTGGCGATCTTTTATGAGTATTGATGGGAGTCGATTGATCTTTCTATTGAGTTATAAGCATTGGCATTCATATTGAGCACATTAATTAAGTGAAAAGTGTGAATCCTATTATAGTGTATCGTACTTAACTTCACTCCGGATATATACTCTTGCTAGAGGCTCCTGACGGTCATTAAAAGAGACTGACGTAAAGGAAATTGAGGTCCGGAACCGAGATATACGTGCGGTGTCGTAGGTCCCTTTGTGGCCCAGAGACTGCATAGCGGCATGTCCAGCACCGTATACGACAGGCCAGGCCTAATTGTGATATTCCTATAAGTGTAGCCTCTTGAGTCGTAGTTGAGACTATGATGGAAGCACATGCATCAGTAGATGGTGTACGCTTATTATTGGCCATGTTGTTATTGAGCTCATACGATATACTATAATATGGAATTTGGGCCCATGTGTGATTAACTTTCTATTAAACATTATCATATCATTATATTTACTAAACATTGTTGTTCATATATCGTATTTTGTACTGTAGATTCCAATGAGATATACCGAAGGGATGAGCAACGATAGACATGCCAAGATTTCTATCGATGGTATGAATATACACGAATTAAGCTTCTAAATTTTTAAGGTTTTACCCAAACTACATTAGGTGTCAATACAAATTAACTACTTAGATTAATCATCATCGCTCACTGTGAAACTTTCAAGCTCTTCAACTGCGGCTGCTTCAAAGTTGTACTCTACGATCATGAGGTCGAGGCTATCATCGATGCATATATTACCTTCAACACTATCCTCTTTGGGCTTAGTTTTTCGCTTGCGGACAATTGTGTCATCATGACAGCATTCGCGATGGTGGCTCACAGGACTTTCTTCCTTCGTCGAGATAACATTCTCGGGCGTATTCCTGATTGCCCTTTACAGTAGCTATCACCGTAGGAGTAAGTAATTTTATGGAAAGATGATGGATCGAAGTGACCGCCATTAGCTGTTTCAATGTTGGTTGCCCTAACATCCCATTGTAAGCTGATCTTCGATTGATGATTAAGAATTCTATGTAGTTCCTAGTCACTAAGGGCTCCCTTTCAACCTCGACCGCATGGGTGATCTTACCTCGATGAATGATGCTATCGTCAGTGAAACCATACAGGCATTCGAACATGGGTGTCCAAGGATGGTCCACCTCTATCTGGTTGAAAATATTTCTGAACAAGACATTCACTGAGCTTCTATTGCCTACCAATAAACGCTTGATAACGTTGCGAGCGATCATTACCTAGATCACTAGGGCATCACAATGCGGGTAATGGACATTGGCCTAGTCTTCGTCACTGAATATTATGCTAGGACCTTTCGGCTTTGATTCCCTACGCACCTAGTAACTTTCCAACATGGGCTTCTCGACTGCTCTCACATAATTTTTATGAGAGTTGTTGCTTGCTTTTCCAATATGGGGCCTCCCAATGATGGGCCCTTCCATAATGGCGTAAATTTATCTGAATTGGGGTTGAATAGCAGGCAGCGGACCATTTAGCCTTCATTGCATTCCTTGTTGAAGTGCATGAGGTGTCTAGAGATAATCTCTTTCCCTCGCTCTCATCCCTCACCCCTTGTTGTAGTTATAGTTTGGAGCTCTCACCTACGAATGTGGCCCTGGCTTCCTCCTATTTTCTAACATCCTATCAATGGTGGCCTACACATCTAGACATTCTTCCATATCGTGGCCTTCAGACTTATGTATTCTACAATATTTTGTCATGGGTGAGAGAACAAAAATGTCGCCTAAAGATCGGCCCTTTACAAGGGCGATCTCATTTACCTTCTACTTATATCCTTGGTAGCTTTGTTTGAACGACCTAATTGGGTTATTTTGCCTTCAAAAAGTAACCTTCGCCGCCCTTGTGCGATCATCCTCCTCTCATCATCATGCTTCCTTCTGTTTTCAATTTTTTCCTCTCTCTAGATTTCTCACCAACTAGTTTTACGTTTGAGGCTTCTTATTCCGCACATCTCACCAAAATATGGTTTCCATCCTTAGCCCATTCTACAAGCATCTAATGCTTTCTCATCTTATATGGTTTCTACTGTGATCAGCTCATTCTGGAATCTGTTAAAATAGCTTTTCACGGACTCACTCAGTCCCTACCTTATATCATTTAGTCTCGTGGTTGGAGTTTTGCCTAGAGTATGGCCCATGAAGGCGCTCATAAATGCTTTCTTCAATTGAGGCCAGCTTCAAATAGAGCCAGGCTTCAATTTCATATACCACATTTTGTTGTCCCTGTGAAAGTCTTGGAATGCCATGTATTTCAAAGGAGGATGAGGTGTTTTCAAGCTTCATTTCGCTTAGTAGTCCGCCAAATGATACATGGGATCACCTCGCCTAGTGTACTTGTCCAACTTAGGTCTTACAAAACCCCCTGGGAATGGGAGTACTCCTAATTTCATGAGATAAATTGAGGTTTTTGTCATCATCATCTTTTTCGAAAGATCTAGCATGGCCGTTTCCTTCTTTATTGTAAGAATAATCTGGCACATACCGGGGGTATTTTGACATTGACCCAATCCTTTATCCCTCAAACACATGGGACTTTCTTTGGTAAGAGTCAGCTTCGTCACCGAGCCTATCAAAAACACTGGCGGAACTAGTAGGTCTACACTATCACTCTTTAAGCAAGTCAGTAGGTTGGTAACGCATGGAATTACATAGTTCACTATGTTGATGAGAGTGACTTGTTGTTGGGGCTCTGGTTTCCACTTATTTCATCATTTTTAGCTTGACCTCCACCCACTTTGTTTTTATTTTATTTTTTCCACTAGCATTTGGACTTGCTCCGCCAAGTTGGATACTGCTTTGTGCTATGGAAATCTTTTTTTGTCACTTGGGTTGTATTTTTTCCTAGGAACTTCTCCCAATTTGCTAGATGTTACATTTGGGATCTCATTCCTTTGCCTCTTATGATTGAAATCGTTATCTTCCGGTGTGCTCATTTTTCCTTTCTAGATCATTCGACCCGACTTTTTCTCTACATTACTCATTTTCAACTTTCTCACGTCGATTTTCTTATTTATCTAGAATTGCTCAATAACTTTCACCCATTATATCTAACTTTCGTGGTAGACTGTGCGTTTTTCATAAATGGCGCCAAATTGTTGAACCAAATAATTGAAGCCATCAAATCCTTTTTTCTGCCACGTGTAGCCTTCTTATTGGAAAGTTCACAATTCTATAAGATTCTATGACACATGGCAGTGGATTATTGCTCCAGCCATCTTATTCAACATATTCTGTGATTGTTCTCTCCACATTACCTTATTGTAACTATCTTTTCCATGTGGAGATTCACCATGTGGCCCAATGGATATTCTGTTTTCTATGATAGGTGAGTGATGTGATAGCTAAGCTTAGATCATTCGCCAAATTTGAGTTAGGTGTTGAAAGCAAGGTGGGTGGTCGAAGCTGAACCCAAGCATTATGCTGGTTGATTCATTAACTCCGTGTCTTTGCATGGCTAAAGAGTAATTTTGCAAAGCTGGAAAAGCTTCACCAATTTGCCATTTAGGCGAGCAAGAAAACTTCTACATTTTGCCTCTGGACACTCTTGTGGGCCCCTCTTTTCCTACGCATATAACGAGATATAACATTAGCACACAAAGTTCGAGCCTAAGTATTTATAGGCTTGGACTTTGATTAGGCCGAAGGTTCAAACTTCTTGTAGTCTTTGTTCGCTTTACCTCTACCGTCGCATAAGTTTTCTCATTATACTTTCGGTGTAATATTTAGTAATAGTTCTTTAATGTTTAGATATAACTTTGAATTTGCACGCTTTTATATTTATTTCATAAAAGTAAGGCTCTTTACGTTTCTCTCCCAAGTTTGTGTACTCTATTTTTTGATATTAATAAACATGTAAGAACACAATTCCTTATAAGCAAAAGAAAAGTCACACTAAAAAATGGTAACATGTTAAAATAACAAAACATTAAAAAAAATAATGATTATATTTCTTTTAAAGTTATTAATTCTAGAGGACGCTAAATCCTAACTTGTACGATCATGAAAAAAATTGTGTCACATCCTGTTAAAAATGTCACGTGCACTTGACGAGCTGGAGGTTGTTCATTTGTGCTGCTAACTAATTTACTCCTTATTCCGGTTCTGTTATAATGGAGTCTGGTGCTTTCATTTTGTTTAAAGTTCTTGATCCACATGTAGTGCTAGGTGCACAACTGTCTAGAATATTCTTGTATTGTTACTTTCATCTCTTTCCCTATTGTAATTGTATATATATCTACCAAAAGGCTGTGAGCTCATTGAGATGAAATAAATATTCATTTCATATAATTTTTACTTGGTATCAGAGCCACAATGGAAAACACCATTAACACACCTCAAGATGCCAATCCAAACTCGTCACCCACATTAGTTTCAAGCTCAATAGTGCCACCATTACAGAAAAGCAACCATCTATCACCCTTTGGTGTTAACCTAACCCAAATACCTTTTGTCAAGCTTCACAAGAACAAATTTCACTTATGGCGTAAAATGATCTTGCCTATTATCATTGGACACAATTTGGAAGGTTTTATTTTGGGTACAAAGCTGTGTCTCCCAGAATATATTGGCACTCAAGTCACTGGAAATGCATGAACAACCATTGAGATTAATCTAAATCCAGAATATAGTATGTGGAAATCTAGAGATCAACTCCCGATGGAATGGATATACTTCTCAATGACACCTGAGATAGCCATAAGAGTCATATGATCCAACAACTCAAACTAGCTCTAGACTGCAGCGAAGGAAAGCTATGGTATTCAAAACAAGTCTAGGATCATCTTCTTGACTAGTGAGCTTTGAAAAAAAAAAATGTTCCATGAGTATATATCAAGATCTCAATCTTGAAAACTATTGGCTGATAACCTTGAAATTGCTAGTAAGAACGTCTTACACTGAAACCTTGTCACTCGAGTATTAGTTGGATTAGATGAAGAATATACACTCATTGTTGTTCAAATAAATGGTAGAGAATCAATATAATGGGGAGAACTTCAATTTACACTTATGACCTTTGAAAGCAAACTTGAATATCTTAATGCTATGATAAATGATGTTGCTGGATCAATATTAATCACGCATCAGTTAACTTCACTCAAAGACATGGAATGAATAACTACAAGCACAAAAATCAAAGGCAAAACAGTGGTGGAAGATACTCATTTAATAATAAGTACAGAGGTGGAACGAGAGGCAGAAGTAGAGGTAGAAGTTACAACTATAATAACAATTATCGACCTACGTGTCAAGTTTGTGGCAAATTGGGACACAAAGAAAATGTTTGTGATTTTAGATATGATGAAAGGTACATTGGAATGCCACCAAATTAGCAAAATAAAAGCAATCCATCACCAAAAACATTTCAAGCATCACAATACTCTATAAATGATCCAAAGATGGTATATGACATGGGGCCAATAACCATGTTACAGCAGATGAGGAAAATCTTAATTCAGGAAAAGACTATACTGGAAAAGAAAGAATCATGGTTTAAAATGGTGACAAAATGCTTATTTCACATATTGGTACTACATGCCTGCCTACTCTAATTGACAAACAACTTATTCTAAATAACTTGTTGCATGTGCCTGATATTAAGAGAAGCCTGATTAGTGTCTCACAGCTTACATATAATAACAATGTTTTCATGGAATTTTACTCAAATTGTTGTTTTGTTAAGGACAAGAAAACAAGAGAAGTTCTACTGCAAGGGAAACTAAAAGAAGGGTTGCACCAATTGGACTCTCCTCACTCAAACATCAAACCTGATATTCTGAAGTGAGATCACTCAAATAAGTTTTGTTGCTCTTCAATTCTTTCAAATTATGTAAAGTCTCCAAGTCATAGTCAGTGTCTTGAAAAATCCTCAAATTTTCTAATTGAATTGTATCTCAAATTCTTAGAACTTATAATGCAATGCTAAATATCAATGAAATCAAATCCTTTTCAGTGCTTGTCAATATGGAAAATCTCATTCCTTGCCATTCCCTTTATCCACTTCACATTCTAACGCATCATTAGACCTCATTCACACATATGTATGGGGACATGTCCCCATTCAATCAACATCAGGTTTTAGATACTATATTACCTTCATGGATGACTTTAGTAGATTTGTATGGATCTATCCTATGAACAATAAGTCTGAAGCCTCAGCTATATTTCTTCAATTCAAGAACAATAAGTCTGAAGCCTCAGCTATATTTCTTCAATTCAAGAAGTCGGTTCAAAACAAGTTTGAAATGAGGATAAAAACTCTACAAGTCGATTGGTGTAGAGTTACAAATCTTGTTACACAAATCGAAATTGAGTTTAGGCATTCATGTCTACATACCTCCTGCTCAAAATGGAACAATAGAAAGAAAGTATGGACACACAATGTAAAAGCAGAAATTGACCATATTGGCTCAAGCTAAACTACCTTTAAAATATTTGTGAGAATCCTTTCAAGCTGCCACTTACCTAATTAACAGAATGCCAACACCTATTCACAAAATAAAATCACCACTTCAGGTTCTATATAAAAAAGGAAGTGGATTACAAAGCTCTCAAAGTTTTGGTTGTGACTATTATCCTTGTTTAAGACCAAATGAAAAACAAAAATTCGGTTTTCTTTCAATCAAGTGTGTTTTTCTTGGTTTCAGTGAGTCTCACAAAGGGTATAAATGCCTTAGTCCAGCAGGAAGATTGTATATCTCAAGACATGTCATATTGAATGAAGCTGAGTTCTTTTTTGAGTCAATTTTCATTAACAAAGATAAGCCAAATACTTCTGAGTCTCGTATAATAGTATCTTGGTGGTCTCATACAATAGTATCTTGGTCTTAGTTTCCTTCTCAAAGTACCACCCTTAACATCAATTCCACTTATACAACCCAGCTTGATACTACTCTAGCAGGAGATTCTTCTCCTCCTAGCTCAAGTGGTATGGATCTTTCAGAGAATGAAAATTCTGAAGAAAGTAGTTAGCAACAAGAACTTTTCAAAAACCTAAATGATCAATGTGAAGAATAAAAGCTGAAATATCTAGGTCTGATCACAATACTGAGCACACAAATCTCCAACCTCCAACCTCCAACCTCCAACCAGCAGAGGTATAAGACAAATAGTATCTTTAAGGCAAGAATCCATACAGGACAATCAGTTGAATGTAAGTTAGAAAGGACATAGCCAATTACTATAGATAAAGCATTGGCTAACATTGATTAGAATGGAAGAAGAATAAAATGCACTAATGAAGAATAAACCTGGAAGTTGGTGCCCCACTCACTATCTTAAAATGTTGTAGAAAACAAATGGGTTTTTAGATTAAAAAAGAACTCAGATAGCTCAGTACAAAGATTCAAGGCGAGATTAGTGGCTAAAGAGTTTTATCAAACCCTGGTGTGGACTTCTATTAGACTTTTAGCCCAGTGATCAAGGCATCAAGCCTAAGCGTGATACTTACTTTTACATTTTCAAAAGGAACAAAAATCAGGCAATTGGGCATCAATAATTCCTTTTTGAATGGTGAACTTGAGGAATTATTTTACATGAATGAACCTTAAGGATTTGTCGACAAACCAAAGCCTTCTCATGTTTGCAAAGTTGGAAAGACATCAGTATGAATTGAAGCATGCACCTAGAGCTTGGTATGACATGCTAAAAATAGCTCATTAAGCTAGAAATTCTAACAATCTAGAGTCGACACATCACAAAAGTGAAAGGCAAATTGTTTTTGCACTTATCTATGTGGATGATATAGTTATAACTAGTAAAGATAGTAAATTGATGCAGCAATTTATTAATGAGTTGAATAAAGGTTTGCATTAAAAGGTGTGGGTGATCTACATCATTTTCTAGGAATTGAGGTATGCACACATGATGCTAGACTCCATCTAACACGGACAAGGTATATGATTGATTTATTGAAGAGATTTGAGTTCCAAAATTTGAAACCCTGTCGTACTCTTATCACTGCTGGCAAAACTATGTCAAAAGATGAAGGTGAACTGTTAAAGAATCCTCAATTTATTGAAGTTCAATGGAAGGATTCTAGTACTTAGCTCACACAAACTAGATATAACCTTTGCAATTAATAAGCCAAGTCAATTCCTACAAATGCCAACTTCAACTCATGGCAAGCCTATAAAAGAGTTTTATATACTTAAAGGCACACTTGATCAAGGCTTGTAGATACAAAGAAGTGACAGACCGATGCTAAATGAATACTCAGATACAACTTGTCCAGATGATAGGAGATCAACAGCTATACATTGCATCTATTTAGGAGATGTGGTTGCTAGATCTAGCAGAGTCAGAATACTGCTTTGGCATTTGCAGCCTCTGAAATTGCTTGGGTTCAATCTCTATTTAAAAAACTTGAATTGCCACAGATATGAGCTCTAATATTGTGGTGTGACAACATGAGTGCAAGTGCTTGCGCTACAAATACGATTTTCCATGCTAGAAAGAAGCATATAGAACTTGATGTTCACTTTGTCGTGATAAAGTTCTTACAAGAGAATTGGACGTTAAGTATATACCTTCCTCTGATCATATTGCTGACCTTTTAATCAAAGGTCTTTCACATTCAATGTTTCTTTACTTGAAAGACAAACTTGGAGTTAGTACTCGCCTCTTGCTTGCTTGGGGAGCTTGAGAGAGGATGTTAAAAGGTTACATGCACATGA
Organism: Forsythia suspensa; assembly: GCA_023638005.1. Lineage (NCBI taxonomy): Eukaryota > Viridiplantae > Streptophyta > Magnoliopsida > Lamiales > Oleaceae > Forsythia > Forsythia suspensa. The sequence goes on along the minus strand of CM042666.1, from coordinate 27,137,956 downwards.
CAAGTCGGAGGTTGTTCATTCGTGATACTAGCTAACTAATTCCTCCTCCTTTAAGCTATGTTATAATGGAGTCTGGTGCATTCCTTTTGTTTACGGTTACTCAACCACCTGCGAGTGCTAGGTGTCTGAGAATCTAGAACTTTCTTGTATTGTTACTTTCATCTCTTTCCCTATTGTAATTATATATATCTACCAAAAAGATGTGAGTTGATTGAGCTGAAATAAATATTCATTTCATATAATTTTTACTCAGCCAATTGCTGTCTACTGGACCAAACCTGGCCACTTGAATTTATCAATGGATTAAGGTCCAATTGTTTGTTGGCCAAAACTCAAACCGCATAAGTTCAATTTAGCAATGGATTCATGTCCAATTGTCTTTTGTGGCTGGCTAAACCCGAAAAACAGATGGTCAAATTAATGTGTCACTTTCCCTGAAATTAATATATTGGTAATTGACAACTGCAGCCTAATCATAGTTAATAAACAATACATGACATATATACGGTTCACATTAGATTATATTCAGATGAAATTATTTTATATCGCCATTCATTTACAGAAATTGTGGGTAAGTCGGGTCCGATAATAAAAATGAATACTATTTGCAAGTGAAGAAGTGCATTGAAAGACAAAATTAAAATAAATAAATTTGTCTTATCTTCAACGAATCAAATCGCTCAACCCATAGAGTTCAATACATCAGCCTTAGGGTTCATGTTTGTGTGTGTATTATATATATATATATATATATATATATGTATATATATTAGTTGAGGCTATTGATTCAAAGGTCCTTGACTTCCAAGGCTTCTTTTGTCTTTACCATATAACTCCTTCCAATTAGCATTGTCCACAACGAAATCTTTACCATTTTCTTGTTTGTTTACTCAAGGTTCCCCCACCCCACCCCACCCCACCCCACCCCACCCCACCCGCTAGTCCCTACCCGACTCCTTCTACCCCCAAAGAAACATATTCTCCATTTTTTTAGTTAATTCTTTCTATCTTGTTGAATGGGGAAAATGAAAAGTTCTGCAAATGTTTGTTTTGTTTCTCAGAAAATCAACCTAAAATAGGGTAGGTTTTTATTTCTCTGTGATGAATTTATCTGCATAATCTTATAAAAACTTTTCATGTATTTCTTATTAATTTGTGTTTTTTTTTTTTTTTGCAGTTCAAACAAGAATAGAGACTATCCATGGGACATATACACTCTCAAAGAGCTTGTCCATGCAACAAACAACTTTCATAATGATAACAAAATTGGTGAAGGGGATTTGGAAGTGTTTATTGGGGTCGAACTAGTAAAGGCTTCGAGGCAATATTTTCGTCCTTATTTTCTCTTCCGTTTCTTGAATTTTATCAAAACAATACCAGAAAACTCGTCAACAGCAATTGATCTTTCATTAAACATAGCAAAAATTGGGTTTTCTTGATGGCTAGAAACCATCGGTGTAATTTTTTTTCACCGCTGCTAGTAACCATCATGAAATTGAGTACTATGGACAGTCAACAAAAAATATCATAAATTTTGATTTTTTTTTTTTTTTTTTTTTTGGTATTTGACAGATGATGATTTGATATTGCAGATTGCAGTGAAAAGGCTAAAGGCGATGACTGCAAAAGCAGAAATGGAATTTGCAGTGGAAGTGGAGGTTCTTGGTAGGGTGAGGCACAAGAATTTGTTAGGTCTAAGAGGATTTTATGCAGGTGGAGATGAAAGGCTTATCGTTTATGATTATATGCCAAATCATAGCTTAATCACTCATTTACATGGACAACTTGCTGCTGATTGCCTATTGGATTGGCCAAGAAGAATCAATATAGCCATTGGAGCAGCAGAGGGAATCGCGTAAGTATTTCATCTTCTTCCTCTTTTTCCTTCAATTTTCATGGAAATGAAAAGCTAATCTGTTGGACAACATTGTTTGAAAGATAAATCATATCAGATCAGACAAATTTATTCATCTTCAACAGCCGGGGTGATGTTTAGGTTCATTTATCTTTCACCAAACACATGGCACATGCACAATTTTCATAAATCAAGCAGCCAAACTTGATTCGCAGACCGATCTTATGCTACATGAAACTGTTGAATAGTAATTTGCGATCTCAAGAGGTGTACCGTTGGAATGCCTTTGGAAAATAAGAAATCTCGACTTAAATATATTGTTCTTCGATCAACACTTCGTAATTTGCATAATACATGTAGAATTCATTTTTTCCCTGTATTATGAAGTTGAGACAGAAGAGTCTAGTGAGAGACGAGAGAAAAACAAATTTGTAGAAAAGAGTGTGCACTAGCAACTTTTGTAATGAGTCCACAAATTTCGTGGATAAAATTCATATGATATCAACGTTGTCTTCCTTCAACCCCTTATAAACCATCTCATCTAAAAGTTTAAGTTTTTATATATATACTAGGCACATTTTAATTGATAGAATGAAGTTAAGAATGCAATTCCTTCTAGCATGGATATAAATTGCAATGCCCAACTATTTGCTTATATATATAATAAGAAATTTTTCTTTCTTGGTAAATTGAAGTTACTTGCACCATGAAGCAAACCCTCACATAATACACAGAGACATAAAGGCCAGCAATGTCCTTCTAGATTCAGAATTCCAAGCCAAGGTAGCCGATTTTGGGTTCATAAAACTCATACCAGAAGGAGTAACTCATTTAACAACAAGAGTTAAAGGAACCCTAGGGTATTTAGCACCAGAATATGCCATGTGGGGTAAAGTTTCAGAAAGTTGTGATGTTTATAGCTTTGGAATCCTTCTTCTTGAAATAATCAGTGCCCGAAAACCGCTGGAAAAACTCCCGGTGGTGTTAAACGGGATATAGTCCAGTGGGCTATTCCATATGTGCAGAAAGGTGACTTTGATCACATTGCAGACCCTAGGTTAAAGGGCAGTTTTGATAGAGCACAGCTGAAAGCAGTGATCATGATTGCTATGAAATGTACTGATAGTAATCCCGAGAACCGGCCGAGCATGTTGGAGATCGTGGATTGGTTGGAGGGTGCCGGCCTGCAGGCCGGGAGCCGGAAGAAGGAGATCAGAATAGTGAAAAGTACAGTCAATGGATATGATGACGCAGATGAAGCATACGATGACGAGGATGATGAAACGGATTTTGAAGAGTTGGGAAGGGAAAAATTCTCAGCAAGAACAAAGAGGATTTAGATTGGATTTTCTTGAAATTGAATTGTATTTGCACTTGTGGGGGTTGTAGCTAGGTTTAATATAAGTTGAACAAATCCATGCTTTCCTATGGATTTTGATATGTTTGTGTCTATGGGCAAAATGTAAAGATTTTTTTAGCATATTTAATATCTCGCAAATTCAAAAACAATTGTTCGGGACGGGTCATTGCGACTTAACCTGACTCCTTATCTATTATTATTAACCCATATATTTGCTATGATATTATTATGACTTAAAGTTCCACTTTAAAGAGTTAACTTTGTTAAGAGGAGAAGTTCAAATTCTTATATGTTAGTTATAGTTTCGATATTTAATCGATGTTGAATTTATCCTTAACATGCTCTCTCAAGATGGTGGCTCGTTTGAACATGTCAATTTTGAAATTCGAATACTTATTTTAACTTTACATAGATCGAATTACTTGTTTGAACCTAATAGTTCTTATATCATACTAAGATTTGGAGTTCTATCTTAAAACGTTAACATTAAGAAGAATAGTTCAAATTCTTATATGTTGATTATAATTTTAATATTTAATCAATGTAATATTTATCTTTAACATATATATGGATGCAAGAAAGTGGCCTCTTGTTCTTAGCATTGTATGGATGACATTTTCAATCCATGTCAAAGGAGAATTGAAGTGATAATAGAAAATGATTTAATAACAATATAGGCTATTTTTATATTTATGAGACTATTGTGGTCAATTCCACAATCAATGGCTTAAGTTATTCTAATATTTAATATTCTTCCATTGTGAATGATCCATATCTTGAACCTTAGCAAATGGCGTTTTGCTTATGTAGTCTTTTGAGTTATGGCCGTCTTTGGTTCAAGATATTCTAATCTTCATAGCTTAATAACTTTTTTGTTGCTTTATGGAATTTAATTGGAAATTAATTATTAATGAACCCTTTGTAGAGATGGCCTATCATGGCCCAATTCCTCCTTTGGCACTGTAACAATGAGACCTAGCTTTCGAGTTTGGCTTCAAAATCGTGCCTTGTGACCCACTTTTAGTGGCCGACATGGGCTGCTTTTAATTTTTTTTCGTTTTTATACAATTAGCAAACAATTGCTTGTTACTTAAGTCCGCCTAAACCAGCTTGATATTGCCTCAAATGAATCGTGTTTTAAGTTGTATGTCAACCGCCTAAATGTTGACTGGGCCAACTGAAGATGAATTAATTTATATGTCCAGATAAATATGTATCATTAAGCAAAAAATTGTAAGTTTTTTTTAATATGAATCGAATTCAATGGTTGTGAGGGTCAAATTCTCCACTTTCTTTCACTTGAAATAAACTTTATTAGAATCCATTTTCCATATTATATTTGAAAATCAGTCATCATACCGAGTTTGATTTTGCAAGTAGAAAGATATTCTAGTGTGTACGAGCGTCGTTTAAAAGGTTACTTGGCCGGCCTATGATGGACATGGGGATTGAAAAGAACAGCTAGAGATTATAAATTCATTATGTCATTCTTGTCACATGTCGCAATATTATTCGACAAGTGTACAGATCGCACAAATAATATAATATATTTGAGTTGGAATGTCGTACTCATAAGAATTTAGATAGCTCAATACAATTAAATTAACCTTAATTAAAACAACTCAACTTTGGATGTTTGTGCTTAAAAACTAATTAATATTTTATACTAGAAAGAACTAACTAATGATAATCTAAACAAATAATGGATGCAAATTTCACACGAAACTACTTTAAATATAATACTAGGACCCCGAATTCACTTGTAGTAATTGATTCGTTTAGTAGTATTAATGAATTTGACAACATACACTAATTGTAACGATCAATACCCTTAATTTGGTCAATACTCTCTCTCAAATAAAATTAAATATATTCCTACGTATAATCCGATTATATCCCTATGACGAATGCAACACACAAGAATTAATGCATTAAATTGCCATGGGTAATTCAAGATCACGTAAAGTATAGCGGTATATCTTTATCCCCTATCGAATTTTTTGACAATTAAAATTATGTCCAGCTTATTTTCAATCTCTCGACAGTAAAATAAACCACAAAAATCATATAATTATTGGGCATATGATTGTAGATGAAAAGAAATCAAAATCAATTGTTCAAAACAATATTAATGCATATTATCAAAAATCAAAGTCCCAAATTAAATATTCAAACTACAAATTTCATCATAATCCTAGTACAAAATAAATATAGCCTAGCATACTACGAGGAAGAAAACAAAAAGAAGAAATAAAATCCATAACCCGGATAAGAAAAAATTCTAATATGTGATCCATGTACTTGCTTCGATCTTGGCCAAATGAGTTTTAATCATTCGCCTCTTGTTTCTCTTCTCTTCTAATTCTTCAATTTTCCAACCCTAATTTAGAGTTAATCTATCTTAGCCTTCTCCAAGTGTCCCAAAAGATCCCAAAAAGTCGTAAAAAACGTAGCCCAAAAGAGTATTCTAGTTTGAGTAAAATGCGAAAAGAAAAAATCTCGCTAGTGCTAAATTGCACTGGGGAATCGCCCTGTGTAAACCCGAGCGATCGCCCAGGCAAAGATTTTACATTCTGCTAGTGAAATACGAGGTTGGGCGATCGTTCAGCCCAATGCATGTTTTAAACCTCCAACTTTAGATTTTGGTTATTTCAGTCCTCTAATCTTCCAATAACCTCCAATGTGGTCCTTCAAGTTCCAATAGACTGAAATCGAGTCCCCATACTTTCTAGACATTTGCCAAATCATTGCTCTTTCCGTTTTTTCTTCTCCAATTAGTTATAAACAGGTCAAAAAGTGAAAATAAATTAAAGTAAGCTAAATTAAGTAGAAAATCAATAAATTAAGTAGAAATCAACATATTAACAAAACAACCGCTTAGTTTTAAGGCTCGAATAGGCGCACAAAATGCACTTATCAAACACCCTCAAATAAAAACCTTTGTTCGTCCTCAAACAAAACAAAAGTCACAAATAAAAACCTAAGATATTGACTACAAAACTAAGTTAAGAAAGCACAATTAATAGACTGAAACATTGAATTTCGTGTCATATGGCTCAGGTTCGAATATAAAGCAAAACTTTATAAAACAAACAAAGAACGCCAAAAATTATATATTTCATGTTCGCTAAAAATGTACCGCAAGTGCACGGGTCACGTTCAAGTAATAAAGTGATGAGAAAGTGTCGAACCCACGAGGATAGATAATTTTGCTAACATCCAAATCAATCTAGCCATATTTTAAACACACAATAAAATATTTTGTTTTGATGATTAAACCTAGAATTCAAAGATGATGAAAAATAAACTAATAAGAAAAATATTAAAAGAGAAATTTGTAAGAAATAAAATCAACTAGAAGAAAATACTAGGAATTCGATTTCACCAACTATTCCACTTTAAAGTTTCATTTTCCATTATCAATTCCAAAATGAAGTTAATATGGCAATCCATGTTCCTAAAATGTCTAGCAATCTCTCCCGAGTAAAACCAAACCTAATTTTACACAAGACTCCCAAGCATTCCTACCGAGAGAACGCATATGAAAAATTGCATTAAAACTCAAGAGCATTCGAAATTGATTGCACAAAATATGAAAGAGCATTCCTACATTCCATAAGCCTTGTGTTGTTGATTAAATGTGCTAAACCTAATTTCAACCTCCCGGTAGCAACTAAGTCACAAAAGCATTTCAATGGTGATCAATCATCTCAATGCACAATAACAACCAATAATCAACAACCATAAAAACTAAGCATAATGAATCAATAACAAGAACAATGCACTTTAAAGCTTCATAAATGGATTCATCTCATTCCTAGTAAATAAAATTAGCCCATAATATTCACAAGGACAAAATGTAAAATAGATACAAAATACATCACCAGGTTTGATAAAGTCAAGAGAAATGCAAGATTTAGCTAGAGCCCATGGTTGTCTTCATTTGCCCACTATAAACCTTCATTCATCTTCCTCTATTTATAAAATACACACAATGATGTACAAAAAATCAAGAAAAACCCATTTACATGGAGTTTTTCAAGAACCCTAACTATCTTCTTGGTAGAGAGCTTTCTATGGGAGAGGGAGTATGAGAGAATGCCCAAAAATGCGAGATAAAACGACTCTTTAAACCCTAGAAATCGTGAAGGCGAAATTACCAAAAGCCCCTGAAAAGTCGAACAAAAATTCATGAGATCGAAAAAATGACCCATGCGATCGCATGGTGTTAATACATGCGATCGCATGGTATAAGCGAAATGCATTCTTCTAAAAAAACTGCACCCTCGCGATCGCACACAAATAGGCGCATGGGCCAAATTCCCAAGTGCCAGGTTTTGAATTTTGATTAATTTCACTTCCAGTCCCTGAACTATCTGAGATGTTGACTTTAGTCCTTGAAGTTTTGGTTGTCTTTCATATAGGTCCTCCATAAATTGCAACATTGGTACTCCATCTTTAGACATATTTATCTTTTGGTCCCCAAGATTCTTGATTTGCACAGATTTAGTCCTTTTTGCTCATTTTTCGCGTGGATCTCTTCCAATCATCATCCAAGCTCGGTTTTTTACCTAAATAAACAAAAGAACAAAAATAAGCGGTAAACAACTCTAAAGAACTCACAATTATTCATTTTAAAGGCTAAAAATAAGTGCGAAAACCGCACTTAGCACACTCCCAAACTTGCATTTTGTTTTGTCCTCAAGCAAAATGATCTAAAATGCTATGCAAGCACACAAGCACAATCAAACTATAAAAGGACAACAAACACGCGAAATGTTAGGGAGCTTGCCACCTTACCATGATCTTTTGAAGCTTGCTTATAATTCATGAAAAATCTACACAAATGCTAAAAATAAAAGAAACTTTTCAACTTAATCCATGTTAGATGTATGTGTGTGCATAGTCACTTTGAATCATTGCAAAACAAAAATTGGTGAAAACCCAACCCTCAATGGTCAAAATTTCCTTTTCTTCTCGTTGGATGCACTCCCCCAAACTTGATATTTTCACTCTAACCCGGGGTGTCTACTCAATGGTTTCTCTCAAGTCACTCAATCATTCCCGCTCAAGTTTGGTTAGATTAAGCCAATGATTGTAACCACTTAGGCTTGTGAAGATTCTCCAAAAATTGAGTAGTTCAACAAATAACCTTCCACCAAGTAATTCAAACCCACAAGTCATCTAAATCCCGAAAAGTAGTCACAGTGGCTCACACTTGCAAGATTTGCTATGAAAATCTCATGATGATTATTATTATTTTTTTTTTTAAGGAATCATGCAACCTTACTCCCTTAAGCTTTCTATTTGACCCATGTAACGAGCTTTAGGTCGGTAACTCCCCAGTTTAAAAGAAACCAAAGGGTACTGGGCTTTGAGATGCCCCAACGAACTTAATCACTCAAGTCAAAAAGGCTACAAAGTAAGGTAAAAGAATTAAAAATAGAGCAAAAGTATAGCCATCTTGAGCACAACTAACAAACTTTTATATAGGGATTAGATTCCAAGGATATGGTCATTACCAAGTTTCTGTTAGTTAGTCAAAACTACTCCACACACATGTTCAACAAGCATGGAATCAACATACTCCCAAAGAGATAAATCACGGCTCAACCATTCTCAAACTATCCTTCCATTTGGACAAATTAAAGAGATGAAATGTAGGTAATGGATAACATTGTTTAAGTTCTAGAAACCGCTTATGAAGAGCATGTGCACTCAACATTTGTATGCAATGAACATCATGACAAGAGTGCTAGAAAGGGTATCTAACATGGAAAAAGTATATTTATCAAAAACCACAAGTAGCATTTATGTCTACAATCCATGAATCACAGCAATTTCAACAAAATCACAACATTAGCCGGCAAGGCTCTCTAACAAGCAAAAACTCAAGCAAAATACACTCCAAACTTAAAATGTACATTGTCCTCAATGTAAAACTAAAAATCAAAAGAGAAGAGAAATAGGAACTCTCCTGGGGTGAATTGGTTGGTGATGGCAACTGCAAGTTGGAGAAATCTTTGTTAGGACTAATGGAGATTCTTTGGAGACTATATTTCTTCTTGTTGTGGATTAGCTTGCTATTAGGCACGCCAAACAAGAACAACAAAATCAAAATTCATCTAATGTCCAAGGAATGAAATCATGCCAAAAGAATGAACCACTAGCAAAACAAAAAGTAAGGGAAAGAAAATAGGTTGCCTCCCATTCAACGCTTCTTTATAGTCATTAGCTAGACTTTTAGCACATGATTAAGCGGGATTGGTGAGATGGACAATTGATTTTCCTTTGGAAAAGTCACCACCCCAATAATGCTTCAACCTTTGACCGTTCACTTTAAATGTCCTCTTGCTTTCATCCTCAACTTCCACGACCTCGGATGGATACACTTGCTTAATTTTGAATGGTCCCGATCACCTAGAGCGTAACTTTCTGGAAAAAGCTTGAGCTGGGAATTAAATAGCGTAACTTGTTGCCCAACCTCAAACTGTCTTCTTTGGATGTGGTTGTCATGCCATCTTTTAGTGCGCTAATTGTAGATTTTGGAATTCTCATATGCCTCAAGTCGAAATTCATCCATTTCGTTTAATTGGAGGAGTCTTTTCTCACCGGCTTCTTTCCAATCAAAATTTAGCTTTTCACTTTGCCTAATAAGCACGATGCTCCAACTCTACGGGTAGGTGACATGCTTTTCCAAACACTAGACGATATGGAGACATACCAATGGGAGTTTTGAATGCGGTCTGATGCGCCCAAAGTGCATCATCCAATTTTTGGACCAATCCTTCCTCGAAGCATTCACCGTTACCTCCAAAATTCTTTTCAACTCCCGATTGGAGATTTCAACTTGCCCACTTGTTTGAGGATGATAAGGAGTGGACACTTGATGACGTACACCATATTTAGCCAACACTGACTCAAATTGGCGATTGCAAAAGTGCTTACCCCCATCACTGATGATTGCTCGTGGAGTACCAAAACGGGTAAAAATTTGCTTTCTCAAGAAGTTGATCACGACCCGACCATCATTGGTGGGCAATGCCACGGCCTCCATCCACTTTGAGACATAATCAACTGCTACCAATATGTATTGATTAGAGAATGATGGTGGAAATGGTCCCATAAAGTCAATACCCCAAACATCAAAAATTTAAACTTCTAGAATACTGTTGAGAGGCATTTCATTCTTTCTTGAAACATTCCCTGTCCTTTGGCACCGATCACATGTTTTCACAACTCTGTAGGCATCTTTGAATAGGGTAGGCCAGTAGAAACCAGACTGTAACACCTTTGTAGCAGTTTTAGAGGCCCCAAAATGCCCGGCATATTATGATGAATGACAATGCTGTAGGATATCCATCATCTCTCCTTCTGGCACACATCTCCTGATTATCTGATCTGGTCCTCTTACAGAAAGAATCGGATCATCCCAAAAGTAGTGCTTGATGTCCGCAAAGAATCTTTTCTTTTGATGGCTAGAGAAATGCGGTGGAGTGATGCTACTGGCAAGGAAGTTGACAATATCTGCATACCACGGTGCTTCCTCAACTGCAAAGATTTGCTCATCAGGAAATTCTTCATTTATCTCTCCACTTCGCGACTCTTCCCAATCTCAAGTCCGGATAGATGGTCGGCGAGCACATTTTTACTTCTCTTTTTATCTCGATCTCTATGTCAAACTCCTGCAGCAGTAGTATCCATCGATGAGTCGAGGCTTAGCATCCTTCTTTGCAAATAGATGCCTCGGGCAAAGATGATCTCAGTATGAACAATCACCTTCGATCCCACAAGATATGATCGAAATTTATCGAAAAGCATAGACCATCGCAAGAAGCTCCTTTTACGTGGTGGCATAGTTTAGGCGAGCATCATTTAAGGTCCAACCGGCATAGTGAATCACATGAAAATTTTTATCCATGCGTTGCCCCAACACTACCCCAACTGCAAAATCACTAGCATCACACATTAGCTCAAAGGGTAGACTCCAATCAGGTGTAACCAAAACTGGTGCTGTCACAAGCTTTTCTTTAAGAGTGTTGAAAGCATGTAGACACTCTTCAGAAAAACAAAAGGGGGTATCTTTCTCCAAAAGGTTGCAAAGTGGCTTCGTGATTTTTGAGAAATCTTTTATAAAACGTCGATAGAAGCACCGCATGTCTAAGAAAACTCCGAATTCCCTTTCTTGATGTTGGAGGCGCAACTTCTCAATTACTTGAATCTTTGCTTTGTCAATCTCAATGCCCTTTGCTGAAATTAAGTGCCCCAATACAATTCCCTCCCCGAACCATGAAATGGCACTTCTCCCAATTTAGAACAAGATTGGTTTCTTCACAACGCAAAAAACCAAAGATAGATGATGAAGACACTCATCAAAAGATGCTCCAAAGACCGAGAAATCATCCATGAAGACCTCAATGTATTTCTCCACCATATCTGGAAAATATGGATATCATACAGCGCTGAAAGTAGCTAGAGCATTGCATAGGCCGAACGGCATCCTTCTATAAGCAAATGTCTTTGTAGGGACATGTGAATGTGGTCTTCTCCCGATCTTCTAGAGCTATCGAATCTGATTATATCCGAATACCCATCCAAAAGCAATAATGTGAATGCCCGGCTAACCTTTCCAACATTTGATCGATGAATGGCAAAGGAAAATGATCCTTTCGAGTTGCGGTGTTGAGTTTGTGATAATCAATGCAAACTCGCCATCCCGTCTTCGCTCGGTTGGAATGAGCTCATTGTTGTCATTGGGCACTCTGTGTGATCCCTCTTTTCTTGGTACTACTTAGATTGGGTGACCCAATGTCGATATAGGATAGATGATCCCGCATCTAAAAGTTTTATCACCTCACCTTGACTACCTCTTGCGGTGTTGGATTCAATCTTCTTTGGACCGGGTGATGGCTTAAAATCATCTTCCATGAGAATCTTGTGCAAACAGAATGTAGGACTAATGCTTTTGATATCCGAGATAGACCATCCTATTGCGGTTTGTGCTCTCGAAGGACTCGTAGCAATTTTCCTCTTCCAAATTCCTGATGGAGTTTGCAATGATAACCGAAAGTGTAGAATCATCACCCAAATAAGCATAACGCAAGTGAGATGGCAATTGCTTGAGTTCTAACTGCGGAGGCTTTTCAATAGATGGTGGTAACTTTGTTGCCTTATCTCCAAGCTCCTGGAATGGTGGTTGCCATTTATAAGATGGATTTGCCTCTAGTTGCTTCACCATGAGCTTGGTTTCTTCGGGATTGAAAGCCTCGGTAAAGAATGAACCAAACACGTCTCAAGCGGATCTTGAGGATGATTTAGTGCAAACGATTCTCCCACCATTTCGTCTACCACATCAACTCAAAACAACCGCCGTAATCCATTGGGTATTTGATCGCCTTGAAAATATTGAACACCACCTCTTCATCATTTAACCTCAATATCATCTAGCCTTTGTGCACATCAATCAAAGCTCTTCCAGTAGCCAAAAATGGTCTGCCCAATATTAGAGGAATATCCTTGTCTTCTTCCATGTCCAGAATGATGAAGTCGACAGGGAAAATAAATTTGTCAACTTTCACCAAGATATCCTCAATGATTCCCCTAGGATATTTGATTGACCGATCGGCTAACTGCAAAGAAACTGTTGTTGCTTTTGCCTCTCCCAATCCTAATCTCCTGTAGACAGAAAATGGCATCAAGTTAATACTTGTACCTAAATCACAAAGAGCTTTATTAAAATCAATATCACCAATGGTACAAGGAATAGTAAAACTCCACGGATCTTTAAGTTTAGGTGGCAATTTGTTACGCAAGATAGCACTACACTCTTGATCAACATCAACATCTTGTGCTCCTCTAGCTTCCTCTTGTTAGATAAGATCTCTTTCATGAATTTTATGCGTAGCTAGGCATCCGAGCTAAAGCATCGGCAAAAAGGATGTTGATTTGCAATTTCTTGAAGACTTCCAAGAATTTCTCAAATTGCTAATCCAACTTGTGCTTTTTCAATCTTTGCGAAATGGGATTGAGGCACATATGCTTTCACTTGAGGAGTTGTCTTAGTAGGTGGAGTATCCAAATCTTTTCTCTGACTAGCATCTTATTGTGCATTAGCTTGATCTCCTTGTTCATCATCAATAGAGGGTGTCTTGTCATGAGTGGCAACATTTCTTTTGACTTCTATCTCGAACAATGAACCCCACTTTGTAGTAATTGTTTTGAGCTGCTCTCTTGGGTTAGTTTCGGTGTTGCTCGTGTAATTGCCCTTGTTGTCTTCGGAGAGAACTTTTGCCATCTGTCCCATTTGATTCTCCAAGCCCTTCACGGATGCTCGATACTCGAATAGATTCCTCGATTCGTTCTTGAAATTTTAATCATTGGTGTGCCAACCGAGCTATAGCTTCTTCCCAACCCCTTTTTGTTGAAAATTCGATTGTTGTCTCGGGCGCTTGTTGGTGTTGGTTGTTGCTCCATGAAAATTTGGATGATTTTTCCAAGATGGATTATCTGTATTGGAGCAGATATTACCTTGCTGACTAGGATGATTCTGAGCATAACAAGCTTGCTCAGTGGATGTCGAAGAACTGGTCAACAGTGGGCAATTTCCGGTTGAATGATTTGCTCCACAACCATCACATTCAAGAGTAGGCGTCTGAATAGCATGAGCTGTCTGATTGCGAGCTATAGTATTTATCATCTTTTTCTCCATGGCGGCCATTTGTGCAGAAAGAGCAGATATAACATCAACCTCATGCATCCCCGCTGCCCTTTTAGTTACTCCCCTATCAGCCGGCCAATTTGAACTTGTCTCAGCCATTCTTTCAAATAATACCCATGCCTCTTTGATTGTCTTTGTGTTGATTGACCCATTTGAGGATGAGTCAACAATAGAGCGACAATGTGGAAGTAATCCGGCATAGAAATATTGAACTTGCAAAGCCTTCTTGATACCATGATTAGGACACTTCCGAAGCATCTCTTTGAACCTCTCCCAAGCTTCATGAAAGTTTTATGTGTCTAGTTGCCTGAATATGGAGATGTCATGCTTCAACTTTGCAACTTTGGCGGGAGGAAAATATTTGTTCGTGAATTTTGAACAAGATCATTCCAAGTAGTAATACTCCCATGAAATGTGAATCTAACCACTCTCTTGCTCCATCTCTCAAAGTATGTGGAAATAATCGAGTTTGATAGCTTCCATGTTGACATCTTGATATTCAAAATTGCTCACCGTCTCCAAGAAGCGTGATAGATGCATATGAGGGTTTTCATTTGAACACCCATAGAATTGAAGAGTATTCGGAAGAGGTTGATGACATCCGGTCTCAATTGAAAATTTTCCTTCCCATAAGCGGATGTGCAATACTAGATTGGCTTTGAACCACACCTGGAGTAATAATGTCCCCAACTAGCAAATCATCCTCATCAATCTCAACCATTTGATCTTCTTCAATCGCCATGGTGTTCACTCTATGTTGTGCTTCTCTTTGTTCTCTTCTTGATTATAAAAGTTCTTTCAATCTCGGGGTCAAACACCAAATTCTCAAGATTTTCAATCCACCAAAGAGAATATGCCTAAAAAGAACAAAAGTAGCACTGGAACTTTAAATGGAAAAATAAAATAAAGATAAAGAAATAAAGCTAGAAATAACAAGGATCTAACTAATTAAATCTATCCCCGACAACGGCGCCAAAAACTTGTTCGCTAAAAATGTACCGCAAGTGCACGGGTCGCGTTCAAGTAATAAAGTGATGAGAAAGTGTCGAACCCACGAGGATAGATAATTTTGCTAACATCCAAATCAATCTAGCCATATTTTAAACACACAATAAAACATTTTGTTTTGATGATTAAACCTAGAATTCAAAGATGATGAAAAATAAACTAATAAGAAAAATATTAAAAGAGAAATTTGTAAGAAATAAAATCAACTAGAAGAAAATACTAGGAATTCGATTTCACCAACTATTCCACTTTAAAGTTTCATTTTCCATTATCAATTCCAAAATGAAGTTAATATGGCAATCCATGCTCCTAAAATGTCTAGTAATTTCTCCCGAGTTAAACCAAACCTAATTTTACACAAGACTCCCAAGCATTCCTACCGAGAGAACGTATATGTAAAATTACATTAAAACTCAAGAGCATTCGAAATTGATTGCACAAAATATGAAAGAGCATTCCTACATTCCATAAGCCTTGTGTTGTTGATTAAATGTGCTAAACCTAATTTCAACCTCCAGGTAGCAACTAAGTCACAAAAGCATTTCAATGGTGATCAATCATCTCAATGCACAATAAGAACCAACAATCAACAACCATAAAAACTAAGCATAATGAATCAATAACAAGAACAATGCACTTTAAAGCTTCATAAATAGATTCATCTCATTCCTAGTAAATAAAATTAGCCCATAATATTCACAAGGATAAAATGTAAAATAGATACAAAATACATCACCGGGTTTGATAAAGTCAAGAGAAATACAAGATTTAGCTAGAGTCCATGGTTGTCTTCATTTGCCCACTATAAACCTTCATTCATCTTCCTCTATTTACAAAATACACACAATGATGCACAAAAATCTTGAAAAACTCATTTCCATGGAGTTTTCAAGAACCCTAACTATCTTCTTGGTGGAGAGCTTTCTATGGGAGAGGGAGTATGAGAGAATGCCCAAAAAATGCAGATAAAACGGCTCTTTAAACCCTAGAAATCGTGAAGGGCGAAATTACCAAAAAGCCTCTGAAAAGCTGAACAAAAATTCGCGGAAGATTAGAAAATGACCCATGCGATCGCATGGTGTTAATACATGCGATCGCATGGTATAGGCAAAATGCATTCTGCTAAAAAAACTGCACCCTCACGATCGCACACAAATCGCATGGGCTAAATTCCCAAGTGCTAGGTTTTGAATTTTGATTAATTGTACTTCCAGTCCCTGAACTATCTGATATGTTGACTTTAGTCCTTGAAGTTTTGGTTGTCTTTCATATAGGTCCTCCATAAATTGCAACATTGGTCCTCCATCTTTAGACATATTTATCTTTTGGTCCCCAAGATTCTCGATTTGCACAGATTTAGTCCTTTTTGCTCATTTTTCGCGTGGATCTCTTCCAATCACCATCCAAGCTCGGGTTTTTACCTAAATAAACAAAAGAACAAAAATAAGCGGTAAACGACTCTAAAGAACTCACAATTATTCATTTTAAAGGCTAAAATAAGTGCGAAAACCGCTTTTATCATTTCCTATCCGATGCTCGACCTTCGGTTTGTATGTGTGATTAGCCAATATTGAACTCATACATATACTAGAGCACTACCATTATAGTGTCGTTGAACTCACACATATACGTACAATCTTGGACCCCTTGTAGTCAACTTTCTTCTCACACCTTTCGTGTAATTGTATTACTGATACTTTTCTCTCAAATCCCAAACTGTTCTAGCGAATTTGGTTCAAATTGATCAATACAATATTTTTTTCCATACAAAGTGATAAGAATTAGAAACTTGTATTCATAGAAGTAGGATAGTGAGCGATTTCTAAAATCCATCTCCAGTCTTTGGAGTCCTAGTCTAAAAATCCTTACCGAGCACCTCTAACACTTTTTATTTATTTAACTAATATCTACATTCTTACATCTTGTGTGCAGGACTTCTCTTCCGTATGCTTTCTATGTGACCCATATAGCGAGCTTTGGGCTGATGGCTCCCAAGTCAGATGACCATAGAATACCAGATTTTAAGATACTCTAACAAGCTTAATTGCTCGGGTCACACAAGCTATAAGAGAAGTACAAGATGTAAAACTATTTTTTCATGGTACTCGACTCTTAGCAATGATTAGTGTCCGATTTAGATTTCTTGACTAGAACCTATTCAACCAAAGATGGGACTCAGAAAATCCAAACTATCAAACTTCTGCAAACACACGCATTGACATAACACCACCAAACTGTTCTAAAGTAGTTTGGTTACTAAATTAAGATTTTGGGAATGGGATTTTTCAACTCACCTAGGTCAAAAATATCAACAACTAAACCCAAGTCATGCTCTAATGTAGTGATAAGTCAAAAGTGGCTAAGTGCTCAATTAATCATGTCTAACATGGATAAGTATTATTGTAAGAACACAAGTTAAGGTGTTGCCTAGCAATTCTAACTAAAGTTATACTTAACTCAAACACGTAAATCCCATCATCGGTGGAAAGCAGTTCAACACTAAACTAGACACTGATTTTTTAGTGAATACAGACCCGAATATCAAGTTAATCAATGGTCAAATAAGTATCATGAATATAGACATGAATATCAAGTTAATTAGTGATCAAATAAGTATCATGTTACTTAATCCACCCTCAAATTAAAATATTACATTGTCCCCAATGTAGTAGCCAAACAAAGCTAAAATAAAATGAGAAAATGATCAGATACTTCCCGGTGGTAAATCTAGAGAAGACGGTCTAGGCTAATAAGACAAACCAGCTGAAGTAGACGCGTGGTATGGTGCTGAAGGTCGAGAGAGGATATCATAAATATCATCCATGCAGCTCGCAAAATGGAGCAGTCTATGGTTGACATCGTTATATGTAAAATTTATAGTCTGTTGCTCTCTTGAATGATAGTGTCTACAACGCTAAGTGAGTTCATATCAATACTCATGTCTTCTTTCTTATGCTACATGACTAGCTGCGTCTATTGAATGGAGATCAAAGCCCAATCCTGCTCTACTAGCTAGGTAAGAACCTAATGAAGGATGCGATCAATCTCAATTTCTTAGAAGTGCAGTGCTAGTCTTTGGATTTTCTGATGCTCTTCTATCCAATGAAATCCCTATGGTTTGTTTGTTTGTAGGTACTTCGGGGGTCTCGGGCTCCTCATGTGGCAGTAATGGTACTCCCTCTACTAAACATATTGCACTGATGATACACAAAAACATGAGTGAGCGGCCAGACTCCAAGTGTGATGCCAAATCGACGATGAAGCATAATATATGGTTCTCCAAGTCAATCTTGTGTCCCATCGCCAGATGATACTAGAAATGGGCATGAAATTCATTGAAATCTGTGCAGTGGGATGTGGGGTCGATTATGACATACAAAAATGTAGAAACCCCGCATGCTATCTGTCAGCTGATTGTGCGAGAATTTAGGTCGCTCGATTGGTCATGCATATTTTATTCCAAACTTGTTGGCGTCAAGATGATGCTAAACCTACTTTATCTTTTTCCTTTTTTGTTAGTGGTTCCTTTCTTTTTGGTGCATTGT
Source organism: Forsythia suspensa (assembly GCA_023638005.1). Classification (NCBI taxonomy): domain Eukaryota; kingdom Viridiplantae; phylum Streptophyta; class Magnoliopsida; order Lamiales; family Oleaceae; genus Forsythia; species Forsythia suspensa. The sequence goes on along the minus strand of CM042666.1, from coordinate 27,119,471 downwards.
ACCTATGAGAATAAAAGACACATCATTAATCACCATAGTGAACTAAAGATTAAATAAACACCCCCAAATTATCATAAAAGAGGCAAATTCTCTTATTTCAAACTTGAACCGACCAAGAACTTTCACCACCAGAAATCATTTTGAAATAGTAAAGATTTGCCGAGTGATCTCCTGGCACAAGAAAGTTCTTAGGTTGGTCTTTATCATGCTAACATATTAGGACAAAAGGAGGCTATATAAGGTAGATGTGCCAAGAAGTGGTTGGTGTCTAGTTATGGCATGCCATGGCATGCTAACTTAGTCTAAATGTTTAACTTGATTTTTTAACTTCGACTCAATGAATTTAAATACCATTGTCAACTCTACGTGGCTATCAAGATTTCTAATTCAAAATTATCCCCAATTGTACATTAATTTCAATTTAGGCATTTTACCAAACACCTTGAAGGCACTCTCTTTAAATGTTGATTTTGAATAAGTTTAGGCCCTAAATCTAGCAAAAAAATTTCACTCCAACACACAATCCAATAACCCATCATCTACCTAAACCTCTACTTCTCAATTAATCAAGAATAATTTGAAAATATTCAACCCAAAAGCATAATTTGGATGAACTAAAGTTGAGGAAGAGAAATCATACCTTAGAAAAACTTTTGCCCTAATGTGAGATTGATGTTAATGAAATTGAATGCCAAGTAATCTTGTTTGAATCTTGATAAAGTGAGAGTTCTAGTGAAATTAGAGGTAGATTTGTGTGTTAATTTGAGAGGGAAAAGAGAGGAATATAAAAGGAGAGATGAGAGAGATATTGGGACGGGTTGTTTATGGTTTGCATTTTAAAAAAATGCCACCTCCCTCCGCTTTACACTGGGCAATCGCCCAAGCATGGCTTGGTAGTTCTGCCCAGTAGAAAATTAATTTGGGCATTCGCCCTAGTTAAACAATTGGGCGATCGTCGAATTTACCAGACCATTTTTTTACTTATTTCAACATGCTTAAGTTCACATTCGTGCTAGGGAGCCTCGATGAACTTAAAAACCAAAAATGCAATAAAAACTACTTAAACGCCAAAATATAGTAAAAATGTGCCTAAAATCTAATGCACTCCCTATATCTACATATAATGCAAATAACTACTCTAAAGAAGTAGAAAGTGATAGAAAAATGAGTTGTCTCCTATTAAGCGCTCGATAATGGCTTCAATATGGCTTCAACCGTTGTCCATTGACTTCAAACTTGCATTTGTTCTCATTGTTGATCTCAACAGTCTCATATGGATAGACCTTAGTGATAGTGTACAGACCCGACCACCTTGACCTCAACTTTCTATAGAAAAGCTTAAGGAGAGAATTGTATAACTACACTTGTTGCCTAACCTCAAATTTCATTCTCTGCATATCTTGATCATAATACTTTTGTTCGCTCCTTTTACAACTTTGCATTTTCTTAGGCATCCAAACAAAACTCATCCATCTCATTTAGTTGAGTAGTCTCTTTTCACTGATTGCCTCTAAATTAAAATTTAGTTTCTTGATTGCCCAATATGTTCAGTGGTCTAACTCAATTGGTCAATGACATGCTATCCCAAACATTAGCCGACGGGGAGACATGCCTATCGGGGTCTTGAAAGCTGTCCGGTAGGCCCACAAGGCATCATCAAGTTTCTTGGACCAATCCTTTCTTGAAAAATTAACCGTCACCTCAAGAATCTACTTCAACTCCCGGTTGGAGATTTCAACTTGTCGACTAGTCTGAGGATGATAGGGGGTATCAATACGATGTCGAACTCCATATTTAGCCAACAATGACTCAAATAGACGATTAAAAAAGTGTTTATCCTCATCACAAATGATGACTTAGAAGGTGCCATAGCAACTAAAAATGTACTTTTCAAGAAATTCACCACCACTCAAGCATCATTAGTAGGAAATGCAACTGCTTCAATCCATTTTGAGACGTAGTCAACCGTAACAAGAATGTAATGATTGGAGAACTATGGGAGAAATGGCCCCATGAAATCAATACCCCGTACATAAAAAAAAACTCCACCTCATGGATACTATTTAAAGGCATCTCATTTTTTCTTGAGATATTCATTGTGCCCTGGTATCAATCACACTTTTTCACAAAAATATAGGCATTCTTGAATAGCGAAGGCCAATAGAACCCAGACTGCAGAATCTTAGGAGTTGTCTTAGTTGTACCAAAGTGTCAAGCATAGGCTAAGGTATGGAAATGCTCGAGTATTTGATGAATCTCTTCTTCAGGAATACACTGCCTAATAATGTAATCCGAACCCTGTGTGTAAAGAATATGATCCTCCCAAAATAGTATTTTAAGTCAGAAAAGAATTTCTTCTTTTGGTGACTAGAATAATTCGTCAAAATAATGGACATGTCTAGGAAATTCACGATGTCTACATACCATGGTGATGCCTCTAAGTTAAAAATTTGCTCATCTAGAAATATTTCATTAATATCTAAATCAACTCCCCTTTCTCAAGTCAGGATAGATGGTCAACCACTACATTTTCACTTCATTTTTTATCTCTTGTCTCCAAATTGAATTCTTGCAGAAGAAATACCCATTTAATTAGCCTCGATTTTGCATCATTCTTTGCAATCAAATACTTCAGAGTTGCATGGTTGGTTTGAACTACTGCCTTTGATTCAACAAGATAGTACATAATTTATCAAAGGTATAGACTACAATTATGAGCTCCTTCTCATTGTGCATTAGTCAATGTCTTGCTAGCATAGTAGATTACATGAAAAATCTTCTCTTTTTGTTGTCTCAATGGGAGTGACATGAGTGATATGCTAACCTCTCTAACATTTGTCAATAAATAGAATGAAAAAATGATCCTTCCTATTAGATATGTTGAGTTTGCGATAGTCAAAGAAAACTCGTCATCCCGTGAATGTTGTGGTCGGAATCAACTCATTTTTTTCATTATAAATCACTGTGATACCTTCTTTTTTGGCACAACCTGAACTAGACTAACTCATGCACTATCTGAGATCAGGTAAATAATTCCTACATCCATCAGCTTCAGTATTTTTACCCCGACCACTACCTTCATATTCGGATTCAGCCTCATTTGATATTCTAGACTTGGTCGAAAATTATGCTCCATGAGGATTTTATGCATGCAAATTGTTGGACAAATTCCTCTGATGTTAGCAATAGACCATCAAATAGCTATCTTATGTTCTCCGAGTACCCAGAGCAATTTTTCTTCTTCAAGCTCATTGATAGAATTTGCAATAATCACGAACAATGTGAAAGATTTCCCAAGTAAGCATTGAGATGAGATGTGATTATTTGAGCTATAATTTAAGAAGCTACTGACTGGATGGCAACAACTTCGTAGGACCCATGCCCAATTTCTCAAAGTGTGATATGCGCCTATATGGAGGATTCTCTTCAAGATACCTTGCACATGTCTCGATGTCACTAGAATTAGTATGTGTGAATTTAGAATGCACAATACAGGCCTCCAATGGATTTGATGGATTATTCAGTTGAAAAGTGTCATGAACTGTAGTGTCAATCACATCAATTTTAAAGCATCTATCTAACTCGATCGGGTATTTTATGGCGTTGAATACATCATAAGTGACCTACTCTTCACTAAGCCTCAAAATCAATTGGCCTTTTTGCACATCAATGAGAGCTCTACCGGTAGCTAGGAATGGTCGACCCAAAAGAAGTGATACATCTCTATATTCCTCCAAGTCAATAATAACAAAGTCAGTTTGGAAAGAAGAATTTGTCTACTTTTACCAGGATATATTTAACAATTCCTCTTGGGTATTTGATAGACCGATTATCTAGCTATAGAGTCATCGTAGTTGCTTTAGCTTCTCCAAACCTAATTTCTTGGCAATAAAAGTGGCATTGAGTTAATACTTGCACATAAATCACATAAACCTTTTTCAAAACATTAATGACCAATGGTGCAAGGTATTGTAAAACTCTTGGATCTTTTAGTTTAGGAGGTAGATTATTTTATAAAATGGCACTATACTCCTTTGTCAACATCAATGTCTCATGTTTCTCCAACTTGCGATTATTTGACCGAATATCTTTCATGAATTTCGTATAATTAAGCATCCGAGCAAGTGCGTGCGACAAAAGAGATGTTGATATGTAGCTTTTTGAAGATCTCAAGAAATTTTACAAATTACTTGTCCAACTTGTGATTTTGTAGTCTATGAAGAAAGCGAGATTAGAGGCTCATATGGTTTGATAGGAATGGTTGACTTAACTTTTGTGGTATATTTGAACTCTCTTTGGTAGATATGTCTATTATGCTCGCTCGGTCGATCCACGTGCTCCTTACTCGTAGACGGTACTTTTTCTTTATTTGCAACTGGTCTGTTAACATGAATAACCAGGGACTGAACTCTGCTTTAGTTAATTGTTTTAACACGTTCCTTGGGATTTACCTCTGTATTGTTTGGCAAAATAGCCGGTGCTTTGCCTAATATAGAAACTACCATTTGACTCATCTACGTCTCCAAATTCTTTATTGACACGCCCTAATTTTGGAGAGTGGTCTTTGCCTTTCTCATGCACTGATTATTTGTTTTCATGTACTGCTCAGTTTTCTCAATGAATTTACCAAATATATCTCCTAGTGAGACTTTCTTTTCTAGTTACTGAAACTGAGGATCTTATGGTCTAGTATTATTCTTATTATCCCTCCAAGAGAAAATTAGATGATTTCGCCAACCCCGATTAAATATGTTAGAGAACGAATTATTTTGTTGGCCCTGACCACTTTGAACATACTCGACTTGCTCAAGTTGCTGTGATAGAATAGAATATTATGATGTGCTGTGATTAGCCCCGCATTCTTTGCAAGTTGGTTTCTTAAGCTTGCAATGTTTGGTGAAAATGCAAAATGCTTTCTACTTTGTGTACCTATAAGTCTATTTTGTAGATAATACCATGAAAGTGTCCACTTTATGTACTTCTACAGCCTCTCTTGTGTATAACTCTGTCTGACGCCCACACGGCGGTGGTGGTAGCCACACTTTTAAATAGCTCTAAGGCTTCAACAATTGTTTTGGTATATAACGAACTGTTGGATGAAGAGTCTAACGTAGTTTTAAAAGAAGGAAGCAGTCCTTCATAAAAACACCGAACTTAGCCCCTTACTAACGCCATGATGAAGAAGGACATCCATAGCATATTTTTGAATGTATTCCATGCCTCATCAAAGATTGATTCGATTTGCGAAATATAGATGTTTCATTCGTCAACTTTAAAATCTTGACTAGTTGAAAGAATTTTGTGCAAAATTTTTGGGCTAAATCATTACAAGTGGTGATGCTATCAATTGGATGTGAGTCCAATCATTACTAACTGGATGGCGTTGTCTGAGATCTCTTGATATTTGAAATATTTGCTCATAAGTACAATTTTGTACTTATTGGGGCTCACAAAAAGGGACGATTATGAGTTATATTAATTATTTTCAGTTTAATGGCACATTGTTTTCTTATTATTTTAGGAAATATTTGAATTCAAGTATCATTCTGACGAAAAAGGACAAAAATGGAGCAAATAGAAGAACAAATGGATTAAATTGAGCATATAAAGGAACTTAAAAGACTTGGCGTGCAAATATCAAAGAGGAAAATTCAAATTTAGCATCAAAGTTAACCATGCGATCGCATGGTTAGCATTTGGTGCAATCGCAGGATGTCCAGAATTGCTGCAGAACAGAATTTGAACCAACCATGCGATCGCATGGCTTTCCACATCAGCAACTTGGCAATTTCCTAGTTGGATTAGAATTCTACAACTCCAAATCGAAAACAACCACCTAGCACAAGTTTTGAAGAGTTGGGAGACGAGTATAAAAGCTGAATAATAGACATATCGAGGACGACGAATTTTGGAAGAAAAAGATACAAACGAAGAATCGAAGATCAAGGCGCGGGATTCAAGATTCTTGAGCCGGGATCACGGGTTTTATATACTTTTTATTTTTCTTTCTCTGGATCATGATGAATTCAATTATTGTAATAATTGATGAAATTATGTGCAGCTAAATTTACTTTTTCTAAGATGAATGATGAAACCTCGTGTTTTTAATTAATTAGAAGTTTTTCCGTTTTAGTAGGTAATTGCTTCTTGATTGATTATTCTTTATGCAGTATTTAAATATTTTAATGCCTGATCATCATTAGAATATTCTGTGATCTATATTGAAGTTGAGAGATTCAATATAAATTTAGCACGTAGTATTGAATAACATAGGGTCCAATAATAGATAGAAATTATTATTATGCTTTGTGAAATCCGGTTAGGTGTTCTTGAGATTTAAATGTATATTTTTATGTTCAAAATCTGATTAGAGATAATTAGGTTCGCATATCGATATAGAATTGATCGACCATCGAGAGAGGCTTTTAATTATTATAGGATCACCGATTTTTAATCTAGGGTAATCAACCGCTAAAGCAATTAACGAATAATTGATTATAGAATGCGTAGGTGGATTCGCAAATCCTAGTGTTAGTAAAAATTAGAATTCGTTATCATCATTTAAAGTTGCTTATTGATATTTTAAATTTAATTAAAATAGTTAAACTAGTTTAGAATCACACATCAAAATCAAATCTGTGTTTTTCATATCGTTAGAATTTGAATTACAAATTAATTGATTAATTTGATATCTAGTCCTCGTGGGTTCGACACTCTACACATCTGTATATTACTTGTAAACGAACCGTACACTTGCGGGATTATAATCGCACAACAAATTTTTAGCGCCTTTGCTGGAGACTAGTTTTATTAATTGCTACGTTAATTTATAATTTAGCTTTTAACAATTCTTTTTAGTATTATTTATTTTATTTTTAGTTTTATATTTATTCTAAATTCATTGTCTTCTGTTGAATTCCAACTTTGTGTTCAGGTGTTAAGTGTGTATGCGCCGTACAAAGGATCTTGATCTATTTGTTTAGATCTAGAGATTGAACGGAGCTTTCGCCAAAGACAACGTGAGCGAAGAGAATAGAAACAACAACAAAAAGACACAATAGAAGATAACCGAATCCAGAATCCGTTACCTAGAGATATGAGAAATAATCTTCCACCAGTGGCTTGACCTGTTGAAGTTAATGAACGAGATATCCTTATGGGTGAATATATAATGCCACCGATTGTTGAAAATCGGTCCAGTATAATCTATCCGCCTTATGGACACGACAACTTCTAGTTGAGGCCAGATGTGATTAACTTGTTCTCGAACAATCTGCCATTCTATGGTATGACAGATGAAAATCCTCATTACCATATTTCCCGCTTTAATGAATACTGTGAAAATTTCAAATACCACGGTGTTAATAAAGAAGCACTAAAGATGAGACTCTTTCTACACACATTGAAGGATAAAGCTAGATAATGGTTAGATTCTCTACCACCTGGAATCATCACTACTTGGGCAGATTTGATCCAAAAATTCACACTGAAATATTTTCCTTTACAGATTAAAGTATGAAATTTCCAATTTTCAACAATCTGAGTTGAAAAACTTTCACGAGGCATGGGATAGATTCAAGCAACTGCTTAGAAAGTGTCCAAGTCACGGTTTTCCTTTAGCAGCTCAGAATTATTTTTTCTACTCTGGTTTAGTTCCAAGCGATCGTTCTTGATTGATTACGCAGCGGTGGCTCTATCCAAAATAGATCTGCGCGGTGACCTCCATGACTTGTATGAAACAATGAGTGAACAATTTGTTATGTGGCGAGAGAGAGGAGTACAAAGGAAAGTAACAGGGGTATATGAGGTAGGCACAAATTCACTTGTACTGGCGAAAATCGATGCATTGGCAAAGCAGATGGAAATAATGAAATATTCTCATTCGAGATAATATGGTTCGAGATGTCTCCACCAATTTGTGTAACATGCGGGCAAACCATCAATTTCGTGAGTGTCTGTTGACAAAAGTTGATACATCATCCCTAAACAAGTTGCATATGCTTAGAATTTTTAGCGACAACAGAATAATCCGTATTCACGAAATTATAATCCGGGATGGAGAAATCATTCAAACTTCTCCTATGGCTACACCAAAAATATTCGTAATCCACCAAATCAAGGGAGACCACAAGAGAGAAAAAGAAGGGTTACAAAAAGCATCACGTGTATGGAATCGAGTTAGAGGAGATGCGAGAAAGACAAGATGTTACGATAAAGAATATAGAAAATCAGATTAGGCGGTTGGCTAAGCGCTGTTGACCGAAGCGACAACCGAGCACATGGCCAAGCAATACCGAAGTTAACCCAAAAGAGCAAGTCAATGCAATCACCACGAGAAGTGGAGTTGAGTTGCCGAAATTCATGTGAAAAGACTAGGGTTGAAAAGAAAAGCTGCGTTAGGTAAAGAGAGAGATAACAAATCGGATCACGATAGTTGATCAAGAAAAGAAAGCTCTCCACCGACTATATTCCACCATGGGTCAAGGCTTATGTTCCTCCAATTCCATTCCCTCAAAGGTCATGAAAACATAAGCTAGACAAGCAATTCGAAAAATTCTTCGATGTGTTTAAGAAACTCCAAATCAACATACCGTTTGCTGATGCTCTAGCACTGATGCCAAGTTATGCAAAATTCATGAAGAAAATCCTTTCAAACAAAAGGAGGTTGGAAGAGCACGAAACAGTTATACTTATCGAGGAGTGTAGTGCTATCTTGCAAAATAACCTACCGCCAAAATTAAAAGATCCAGGGAGTTTCTCTATTTCTTGTCTTTGTTGGTAGTTCATTTTTCGAGAAAGCATTATGTGATTTAGGTGCTAGCATTAATTTGATACCTCATTCTATTTTGAGGCAACTAGGTCTTGGAGAAGTAAAGCTAACAACACTATCACTATAGTTAGCTGATCGATTAGTTAAGCGGACCCACGGGTTATTGAAGATATTTTGGTAAAAGTGGACAAGTTTATCTTCCCAAATTTACTTCATTATCCTAGATATGGAGGAAGGCAGGGGATGTACAACTCATCTTGGGACGACCATTCTTAGCTCTTTGGACGAGCACTATTTGATGTGCAAAAGGGTATCTAATGTTGAGATTGAATGAAGAGCAAGTCACTTTCAACGTGTTCAAAGCAATTTAGTATCCAAGCTCCTTCGACTCATGCTTTCAAATCGATATCATTGATCATGAGACAGCTAACACATTTTTTTTGGGAAATCCTTCAAATCCATGAGAAGCGTATATTATGTATTCTCAAGAAGAAAATTCCAACTCTCTAGTTCTTGAAGAATGTGCCAGATATTTACAGGGAGTAGAACGGATAGAAAGAAGAAGTAAATATATGGATCTGGGCACCACACCTCCTCAACAGCCACCTTCGGTTCAAAAGGCACCAATTCTCGAGTTAAAGTAATTACCTTATCACCTTAGGTATGCTTATCTCAGTGAGTCATCCACTCTTCCAGTCATCATTGCCAATTCTATTAATCAAGATTAGGAAGATAAACTACTCCGAGTTTTAAGAAATTACAAATCAACCATCGGTTGGACTATAGCAGACATCAAAGGTATCAGCCCATCCATATGCATGCACAAGATTCTAATGGAAGAGGCATATAAACCAGCAGTGCAACATCAATGCAGATTGAATCCTCATTTGCAAGAAATAGTCCGAGCTGAAGTGTTAAAACTACTTGATGTCGGTATCATCTATCCTATTACAGATAGCACAGGTAAGTCTGGTTCAGGTAGTGCCTAAAAAGGGAGGAATTACAGTTGAGAAGAATGATAATAACTGGCTTATACCAGTCAGACTGACTACCGGCTGGCGAGTTTATATTGACTACAGAAAACTGAATGATGCTACTCGAAAAAACCATTTTCCTCTTCCATTCATTGATCAGATGTTGGAACGTTTGGTAGGTCATTCTCATTATTTCTTTCTTGATGGGTACTCAGGCTACAATCAGATTCATATAGCGCCAGATAATCAAGGAAAAAGACTACATTTACTTGCCCTTATGGCACGTTTGCATATAGGCCTATGCCATTTGGCCTGTGCAACACTCTTGCCACATTTCAGTGTTGTATAATGACTATTTTCTCATATATGGTTGGAAAATTCATTGAAGTTTTCATGGATAATTTTTCAGTTTTTGGATCATCATTCGACAAATGCCTCAAAAATTTGACCTTGGTGCTTCAGCGTTGTGAGAAAACCAACTTGGTACTTAATTGGGAAAAATGCCACTTTATGGTCCAATAAGGTATCGTGTTGGGACACGTGATTTCAAATTAACAAACATTGAGGTTGACAAAGCAAAGATTCAAGTTATAGAAAACGCCTCTTTCAACAACAAATTAAGGAAATTTGGTCTTTTTGGGACATGCGTGTTTCTATAGAAAGTTCATAAAAGATTTCTCAAAATAACTAAACATTGTGCGGGTTCTTCGGAAAAGGAAGTTAAGTTTGAATTTTCCTTAAACTGTTTTAAAGCTTTCAACATTCTCAAGATGTATTAATCTCATCACCTGGCATTGTACCACCTGATTGGGATCTACCATTTGAACTCATGTATGATTCAAGTGATTTTGCCATTGGGGTAGTTTTGGGGCAGCGTGAAAAAGTCATACATGTCGGATATTATGCCATCGAACTCTCAATGTCGCTAAGATGAATTATGCCACTCTGAGAAAATGAATTACTAGCGATAGTATTTGCCTTCAAAAATTTCGATCTTACCTCATTGGATCGAAAGTCATAGTGCACACTAATCATACAACATTGAAATATCTTTTACTAAAAAAGATGCAAAACCAAGACCGATTCGGTGGATCTTGCTTCTTCAAGAGTTTGACTTAGAAATACAGGATAAAAAGAGGAGTGAGAACGTGTGGCTGATTACTTGTCCAAAATAGAGTAGTCAGAAAGAAATGAATAAGGTGAAATAAATGAGAAATTTCTAGATGAGCAGATTTTTGGGATAGGATAGATAGAAAGTGCACTGTGGTATGCAGATTATGTGAATTACCTTGCAAGCAATATCGTGCCACCTGATTAAGATCATCAATGCCGAAAAAGTTCTTTTCGAATTTAAATACTATTTTGGAAAGATCCTATTCTTTACGAAGGGGAGCTGATCATGTAATTCGGAGATGTATACCTGAGGAAAAAATAGAGACTGTCTTGGAGCAATGTCATTCTTCACTATACGGAGGTCATTTCAGAGCAACCAAAACAGCAGCCAATGTCTTACAATCCGAGTTTTATTGGCTGACATTATTCAAAGATGCCTACAGTTTGGTAAAAAAATGTAACAGGTGCTAAAGGACGAAAAATATATCTTGAAATCAGGAAGTGGTCTTTCAAGCATTTTAGAGGTTGAACTTTTCGATGTATGGAGATTGACTTTATGGGACCATTTCCACCATCGTTCTCAAATTCCTACATTTTGGTGGCTGTGGATTATGTGTCTAAATGGGTAGAAGTTGTAGCCTTACCAACCAATGATGGCGGGGTGGTGGTGAATTTTCTCAAAAGAATATTTTTACGCATTTGAACTCCTCGAGCAATCATAAGTGACGGAGGTAATCATTTTTGCAACCGGCGGTTTGAAACTCTCTTGGCAAAATATGGTGTGAAGCACCGTGTGGCAACTCCGTACCATCCACAAACTAGTTGCGGTGGAAATCTCCAATCGGGGAGTTGAAAAGGATCTTAGAGCTTCTGTAAGTACCTCGAGAAAAGATTGGTCGAAAAAAATTAGATGATGCTCTTTGGGCATATCGAATCAATTTAAAACACCAATTGGAATGTCACCATATCATCTAGTTTTTGAGAAGGCGCACCATTTACCCGTTGAGTTGGAGCATCGAGCCTCTGGGACATTGAGAAAGTTGAACTTTGACTTGAAAGAAGTCGGTGAGAAAAGACGCTTCAGTTTAACGAAATGGAAGAATTCAGGTTCGAGGCTTATAAAAATACCAAACCATAAAAAGAGAAAACCAAGAATTGGCATGACAAAAACATTCAAAAAAGGCAGTTTGAGGCGGGATAAAAGTTCTCTTATTCAACTCTCGACTCAAGCTCTTTCCTAGGAAACAACGTTCAAGATGGTCCCACCATTCACGGTAGTGAAAGTCTATCCACATGGAGCGGTAGAAGTAGCTCATGACACAAAGGACAGGTTCAAAGTAAACAGACAAAGGCTAAAACAATACTTGGAGGGTGATTTTTTGAAAGAAAAGTCCTTTACCGCTTTTAACAATCCTGGAGTGATCACCACGACAAAGTCGAGCTAAAGACTTTAAACAAGCGCTCAATGGGAGGCAACCCATTTTCTCCCTTTTATTTAAATTTTCAATATTATTTCAGTTTTAGGAGTTGATTCACGTTTTGCACGTTTTAGGTTTTAGGATTTGAAGTAGGTTTTTAATTCTTAGGTTTTGAGGCTAGGTACATCGTCATCTTGCATAAGCACGTTTTCAATGATTTTTTAAAGTTATATTTAATAGTTTAATAAAAAAAATATTTTCATACAATTCCCTATGCGATCGCATGGAATTCTCCATTGCGATCACATAGATCAAGAACACATTACTGTCCAGAAAATGGTATCCCTGCGATCGCAGAAATTTACTTCCTTGCGATCGCAAGGAATACGAGTAGTTCTTAAAACCAGGGTTAAAGGCTCATATCCAAAAACACAATTTCAAACTCCCAACAGATCTCTCTTCAATCCTTTGTCTCAAAAAACCAAACTAGCTTCTTTGGGCTTCAAATTACACTCAATCAAGCATTCCTAAACATTCAAATCCACGAATTCAAAGGTAAATTCTCAATTTTGGTTGTTGATTTTTGGATTTTTTTGTCATTCTTTGCTTTAAATTCATGCATTTTAATTAATGTTGAGAATGTGGCATAGATTAGGCTTGAAACGATACGGGGATGTGTTATTGATTGGGTTTAGTTGATTAGGATTGGATCATTTTTGGGTTTTGCTTAGTTACCCAAGTATCTCTTCCTACCAAGATTAAACCCTTGCTTACAAGGTGTTTGATGAAATGTGCCATCCACATTTTTGCCAAAATTGATGTAAACCAAACCTTAGGCTATCCCATTGAACTAATGTCATCATCTAGGATCATTCACCTCGGCTTAGGCACATATTTAACACGAGATAACTCCAACCGGGACCATAAGGCCTAAGGCTCCATGACTGCCCATGGCAGCCCACAGGCATGCCATAGTAGCCTACCTCCGTTAGCACCTTCGTCCCCCATCCGTTTGGCCCAAACGACCTCGAAATCCTTTGAAATTTGAGTATGTGGTAGACCAAAGCATGCACTTTCATGCCACCATCTTCCGTTTCACTTTTGCAAATTCTTAGGTAGATTTCTAGGAGCATGAAGTAGCTTAGTCAAACACATATTTTTCAAAAATTTTACCTAATGTTTACGATAGTTTGGGGTACAAACTTAAACCATATATGTTATTTTTTGTATCTAACTTATTGTTGTTTATTTTACAGACAATGGCTCCAAAACGATCCCCAACCGTCACCGAAAAGAGAAAGAAAAAGGCATTAGGAAGCATGTCAAAAAGAGCCCTAGTAGAAACCACCGACTCCCGCCATTATCTTTCTGAGGAGCACGGGAAAGATTCACCAAGTTCATTAGCCAGTGGACCATATGGGAGAAGTGGAGATTACAATTGGACGATTTTTCTCTCTCCGAGCTCTATAACCTCATTGATGTATGCGGGTGGTCCAAGGTAGCTGATACACCTCATAAAATTTACTCCCATCTCGTCCATGAATTCTACACCAACTTCAACCAAAAAATCGACATTCAAGGGACGGAGCACTATGGGCAGACTTGGGTGCGGGGTACATGGTTCATGTTTATTCCGAGGGTTATCAACGACTTCTATGGTATAACCACTGACGATATTCAGCATCTACCCTCTATTCAGGATATGGGTGAGGTGGCCCAGTTTCTATATGGCCGAGACGATGCATGGCCACTACTCGGGAGGGACTTGAGCACAAAGAACCGATGTGATTCTCTTCTTATCCCGAATATGTTTGTGAGCCACAACATCGACCCGACCGGGCATCGTACTACTATCAATGATGCTAGGGCTCGACTATTATACTATCTCGCTCACGGGAAGAAGATGGACTTGGAGAATTATATCTACACCCTGATCAACATGCTGGGCTTCAGACAAACCAGATGTACATAGCCATCTTCCTAGTGGTATCTGCAAGGCAGCGGGGGTCCAGATCTCACCAGCAGAGGTAGTAATGAAGGCAAAGGGACCTATCAACCGCTTTGCCTTGGAAAATATGAGAACGCATACAGCCAGAGTTGTGGGGGCTGTCCCAAACCCGAGACGAACGACTTCAAGAAGAGCGACCCCAAATACCCCAGCCTATCTGCACCACCAGAAGACATATCATCTATGCTACATCACCTACTGGAGGGTTAGGCTGAGTAGACACAGTTCATTATCATGACGCAGACTGAGTTGCGTACGGTACAGCAGGAGTTGACGACGCTGCGATCTCAAGTGGATGCAGTCCGACACACTTAGATATCCCGGTAGAGTCGATTCGGTGACTACGACCAATAAAGAGGTGGCTGAGCGGATGTGTGAGCAAGCTTGATGACATCCATGACCAGATTTTCCAGCCGACACCCGTGCTAGCACCTCCACCGGTTGATCCTTCCACACTACTCCTACCGACACCATCAGATCCACATCCGAGAAGTGTCTAAATTTTTATGTGCTTCATTTATTTTGAATTACATTGTGTACAATGTATGTTTTGAGTTTGGGGTGATATATAAAAATTTGCTCTTGACTTTATAAATGATATATGTTTGGTCTTGATAAATGATATTTGATTTTTGATTTTCTTTATTTTATTTATTCTTAAAATAATTCTTTATTTTACTTATTCCAAAAATAATAATAAATAAATAAATAAATATTTATTTTGAAAGCACGTTTATGTGATTTGAATAGCCTTGTCGGCTAATGACGCAAATTTTTCATTCTTATATTTAATTTTAGCTTTAATCATGACTTGTGAGTAGATGATTACTTTTTTTAAATGTGTTTAATTAAACATATTTGATATAGTGATGTGTTGGTCGGTTATAATGATTTTTAGCTATGTTGGTATACTTAAGTTGAAAACAATAGGATACCTTTTAGAAAATAGAATTATTCGTATTCTTTAACCAGTAACCAATATAGTGAGAAAGTGTGGTATACCAACAGTAATGGTGGCTATCTAGGTTTGATGAATTCCATGTATGCTAAAAAATTGTGTGGAGCACTGTAGACCAGTTAGAGAAAGCTGGGTATTGACCGAATGTTAGGAATCTAGTCCCCTAGCATGAACTTATTGCACGTAAGGAACAAAATTATTGTTATTATTGCTTCACTCTTTTCGTAGCCTAATTGACTTGAGTGAAAAGGTCCGTAGGGGTTTCTCAAACCCGATGCCCCGAGGTTCAAAAGACACGGAAGTCATCGACCTCAAACTCATTACATGAGTCATTTAGAAAGCTTAATGGACTGAGTTTTGCACCTTATTAATATCTTATAACTCTTTTGTAGCCTATTTGACTTGGTGAAAAGGCCTGTGGGGTTTCTCAAAACCCGATCTTAGTAAGGTTCGAATGTCACAGGAGTCATCGACCTCAAGCTCGTTACATGAATCATTTAGAAAGATTAAAGGATTGAGTTTTGCACATTAGATCTATATATAAAAACTAAAAAAAAAACAAAAAAAATAAAAAAAATTTAATTAATAAAAATTTAATTTTTATTTCTGTCCAGTGAAAAAAATCCTTTGCAGAGTATATTTGAGGATTAGATGAGTAATGAGTTTGACTTACTTAGTAGAAACTTTCTGGTCGAAAGTGCTTATAAATTATAGAATCTTCACAAACCTAGGTTGTTACGATTGCTAGCTCTCAACCAGCTTCGAACAAGAAAATAATGAGTGAACTATAACCTTTTAATGAGTGAACTATAACCTTTTAACCAAAAATCTCGAGATTTGTGAAAAAACAATCATTTTGGAGAAAGTGTGCCTTACGAGAGGGAAAGGAAAAAGTTAATCAAGTGGTTGGGCTATCACCACCATAGAACTTAAGGGAATCGGATTAACTACTATCACACACATCTCAAGTATGGTTTAAGTAGAACCACGTTTACAACTGTATTACCTGAACACTCGTCATGAATTATAAGTTTTTTCTTTTTGCAAAAGCTGAAGCAAGAACAACAAGCTATTTATATTGTGAATTGTGTTATTGCTTATTTTATTAAGTGCAAGATTATCTTTAGCTAGTTTATTCGAGGACGAATAAAAGTTCAAGTTTGGGGGTGTTCAATAAGTACAATTTTGTACTTATTGGAGCTCACAAAAAAGGACGATTATGAGTTATATTAATTATTTTCAATTTAATGGCACATTGTTTTCTTATTATTTTAGGAAATAATCAAATTCAACTAACATTCTAACGCAAGGACAAAAATAGAGCAAATAGAAGCACAAAAGGATTAAATTGAGCATATAAAGGAACTTAAAGGACTTGGCGTGCAAATATCAAAGAGGAAAATTCAAATTTAGCATGAAAGTTAACCATGCGATCGCATGTTTAGCATTTGGTGAGATCGCAGGATGTCCAGAATTGCTGCAGAGCGAGTTCGAACCAACCATGCGATCGCAGAGTTGTTAACCATGCGATCGCATGGCTTTCCGCAGTAGCAACTTGGCAGTTTCTTGGTTGGATTAGAAATCTACAACTCCAAATTGAAAACAACCACCTAGCACACATTTTGAAGAGTTGGGAGACATGTATAAAATTCGAATAATAGACATATTGCGGACGATAAATTTTGGGAGAAGAAGATACAAACGAAGAATCAAAGATCAAGGCACGGATTGAAGATTCTTGAGCCGGGATCACGGGTTTTATTTACTTTTTGTTTTTCTTTTTTTAGATCATGATGAATTCAATTATTGTAATAATTGACGAAATCATGTCCGCTAAATTTATTTTTTCTAGGATGAACGATGAAACCTCGTGTTTTTAATTAATTAGAAGTTTTTTTCATTTTAGCAGATAACTGCTTCTTGATTGATTATTCTTTATAGAGTATTTTAATATGTTAATGCCTGATAATTATTAGAATATTCTGTGATCTATATTGAATTCGAGAGATTCAATATAGATTTAGCACGTGGTATTGAATAACATAGGGTCCAATAATAGATATAAATTACTATTATGCTCTGTGAAATTCGGTTAGGTGTTCTTGAGATTTAAATGTATATTTTTATGTTCAAAATCTTATTAGAGATAATTAGGTTCGCATATCGATATAGAATTGATCAACCATCGAGAGAGGCTTTTGATTATTATAGGATCACTGATTTTCAATCTAGGGTAATTAACCGCTAAAGCAATTAACGAATAATTGATTATAGAACGCGTAGGTTGATTCGCAAATCCTAGTGTTAGTAAAAATTAGAATTCGTTATCATCATTTAAAGTTGCTTATTGATATTTTAAATTTAATTAAAATAGTTAAACTAGTTTAGAATCACACATCAAAAGCAAATCTGTGTTTTTCATATCGTTAGAATTTGAATTACAAATTAATTGATCAATATGATATCTAGTCATCGTGGGTTTGACACTCTACACATCAGTATATTACTTGTAAACGAATTATACACTTGCGAGATTATAATCGTACAACAAGTTTTTGGCACCGTTGCCAAGGGCTAGTTTTATTAATTGTTACGTTAATTTATAATTTAGCTTTTAACAATTCTTTTTAGTATTATTTATTTTATTTTTAGTTTTATATTTATTTTAAATTCGTTCTTTTACTGTTGAATTCCAACTTTGTGTTCAGTTGTTAAGTGTGTATGTGTCGTACAAAGGATCTTGATCTATTTGATTTAGATCCAGAGATTGAGCGGAGCTTTCGCCAAAGACAACGTGGGTGAAGAGAACAGAAACAATAGCAAAAAGACACAATGGAAGATAACCGAATCCAGAATCCGTCACCTAGAGATATGAGAAATAATCTTCCACCAGTGGCTCGACCTGTTGAAGTTAATGAACCAGATATCCTTATGGGTGATTATATAATGCCACCGATTGTTGAAAATCGATCCAGTATAATCTATCTAGCTTATGGACACGACAACTTCCAGTTGAGGCCAGATGTGATTAACTTGTTCTCGAACAATCTGCCGTTTTATGGTATAACATATGAAAATCCTCATTACCATATTTCCCGCTTCGATGAATACTATGGAAATTTCAAATACCACGATGTTAATGAAGAAGCACTGAACATGAGGCTCTTTCCACACACATTGAACGATAAAGCTAGAGAATGGTTAGATTCTCTACCACCGGAGCATCTCTACTTGGGCATATCCCGATCCAAAATTTACATCAATTATTTTCCTTTATAGATTAAAGTATGAAATTTCCAATTTCCAACAATCTGAGTTGGAAAACTTTCACGAGGTATGGGAAAGATTCAAGCAACTGCTCAGAAAGTGTCCAAGTCACAGTTTTCCTTTAGCAGCTCAGAATCATTTCTTCTACTCTGGTTTAGTTCCAAGTAGTCGTACTTCAGTTGATTCTGTAGCAGGTGGCTCTACCCAAAATAGATCTGCCGACGACCTCTATGACTTGTATGAAACAATGAGTGAACAGTTTGTTATGTGGCCAGAAAGAAGAGTACAAAGGAAAGAAACATGGGTAAATGAGGTAGACACAAATTCGCTTGTACTGGTAAAAATCGATGCATTGGCTAAGTAGATGGAAACAATGAAATATTCTCATTCAGCTAATATGGTTCAGTTGTCTCCACCAATTTATGTAACATGCAGGGCAAACCATCAATCTTCAGAGTGTCCGTTGACAAAAGTTGATATGTCATCTCCTGAACAAGTTGCATATGCTCAGAATTTTCAGCGACAGCAGAATAATCCATATTCACAGACTTACAATCCAGGATAGAGAAATCATCCAAACTTCTCCTATGGCAACACCCAAAATATTCTGAATCCGCCAAATCAAGGGAGACCACAAAAGAGAAAATGAGGGTTGCAAAAAACTATCACGCGTATAGAATCTGAGTTAAAGGAGATGTAGAAAAGACAAGATGTTGCGATAAAGAATATAGAAAATCAGATTGGACAGTTGGCTAAACTGTTGACCGAGCGACAACCAGGCACATGGCCAAGCAATACCAAAGTTAACCCAAAAGAGCAAGTCAATGCAATCACCACGAGAAGCAGAGTTGAGTTGCTAGATATTCATGTGAAAAGACCAGGCGTTGAAAAGGAAATTGCGTTAGGTAAAGAGAGAGATAACAAATCAAATGCAGTAGTTGATCAAGAAAAATAAATCTCTCCACCAGATTATATTCCACCACCGGTCAAGGTTTATGCTCCTCCAATTCCATTCTCTCAAAGGCTGCGAAAACAAAAGCTAGACAAGCAATTCGAGAAATTCATCGATGTGTTCAAGAAACTCCAAATCAACATACCGTTCTTGATACTCTAGCACGGATGCCAAGTTATGCAAAATTCATGAAATAAATCCTTTCAAACAAAAGGAGGTTGGAAGAGCAAGAAACAATTATGTTTATCGAATAGTGTAGTGCTATCTCGCAAAACAAGCTACCGTCGAAATTAAAAGATCCAAGGAGTTTCTCTATTCTTTGTACTGTTGGTAGTTCATTTTTCGAGAAAGCATTATGTGATTTAGGTGCTAGCATTAATTTGATGCCTTATTCTATTTTCAGGCAACTAGGTCTTGGAGAAGTGAAGCTAACCACAATATCATTACAGTTAGCTGATCGATTAGTTAAGCGGCCACGTGGGGTTATTGAAGATATTTTGGTAAAAGTGGGCAAGTTCATCTTCCCAGCCGACTTCATTATCCTAGATATGGGAGAAGACAGGAATGTACCATTCACCTTGGGACGACCATTCTTAGCTACTGGACTAACACTAATTGATGTGCAAAAAGGACAGCTAATGTTGAGATTGAACGAATAGCAAGTCACTTTCAACGTATTCAGATAAATTCATTATCCCAAGCTCCTTCGACTCATGCTTTCAGATCGATATCATTGATCACGAGGCAACTAACACATTTGCTTTGGAAAATCCTTCAAATCCATGGGAAGTGTGTATTATGCATTCTCAAGAAGAAAATTCCAACTCTCCAGTTCTTGAAGAATGTGCCAGATATTTACAAGGAGCAGAATGGATGGAAAGAAGAAGTAAATATATGGATCTGGGTACCATACCTCCTCAACAGCCACCTTCGGTTCAAAAGGCACCAATTATCGAGTTAAACCAATTACCTTCTCACCTTAGGTATGCTTATCTCGGTGATTCAATTACTCTTCCAGTCATCATTGCCAATTCTATTAATCGGGATCAGGAAGATAAACTACTCCGAGTTTTAAGAAATTACAAATCAGCCATTGGTTGGACTATAGCAGACATCAAAGGTATCAGCCCGTCCATATGCATGCACAAGATTCTAATGGAAGAGGCATATAAACCAGCAGTGCAACATCAACGCAGATTGAATCCTCATTTGCAAGAAATAGTCCAAGCTAAAGTGTTAAAACTACTTGATACCGGTATCATCTATCATATTTCATATAGCACTTGGGTAAGTCCAGTTCAAGTAGTGCCTAAAAAAAGGAGAATTACAGTTGAGAAGAATGATAATAACGAACTCATACTAGTCAGACTGACTATTAGCTGGAGAGTTGGTATTGACTACACGAAACTGAATGATGCTACTCGAAAAGACCATTTTTCTCTTCCATTCATTGATCAGATGTTGGAAGGTTTGGTAGGTCATTCTCATTATTGCTTTCTTGATGGGTACTCTGGCTACAATCAGATTCATATAGCGCCAGAAGATCAAGAAAAGACTATTTTACTTGCCATTATGGCACATTTGCATATAGGAGTATGCCATTTGGCATGTGCAACGCTCCTGCCACATTTCAAGATTGTATGATGTCTATTTTCTCAGATATGGTTGGAAAATTCATTAAAGTTTTCATCGATGATTTTTAGTTTTTGGATCGAGATTCGACCTAATGACTCAAAAATTTGAATGACTCAAAAATTTGACCTTGGTGCTTCAGGCGTTGTGAGAAAACTAACTTGGTACTTAATTAGAAAAATGCCACTTTATGGTCCAAGAACGCATCGTGTTGGGACACGAGGATTTCAGCTAACGGCATTGAGGTCGACAAAGTAATGATTCAGGTTATAGAGAAACGGCCTCCTCCAACAATAGTTAAAGGAATTCGGTCTTTTCTGGGACATGCATGTTTCTATAGAAGGTTCATAAAAGATTTCTCAAAAATAACTAAACCGTTGTGCAGTTTGCTGGAAAAGGAAGTTAAGTTTGAATTTTCTTTAGACTGTCTTAAAACTTTCAACATTCTCAAGGACAGTCTAATCTCAGCACCTATCATTGTACCACCTGATTGAGATCTACTATTTGAACTCATGTGTGATGCAAGTGATTTTACCATCGGGGCAGTTTTGGGACAGCGTAGAGAAAAGGTCATACATGTCATATATTATGCCAGGCGAACTCTCAATGACGCTTAGATGAATTATGCCACTACAGAAAAAGAATTACTAGCAGTAGTATTTGCCTTCGAAAAATTTCGATGTTACCTCACTGGATCGAAAGTCATAGTGCACACTGATCATGTAGCATTGAAATATCTTTTTGCTAAAAAAAGATGCAAAACCAAGACTGATTCGATGGATACTGCTTCTTCAAGAGTTTGACTTGGAAATTTAGGATAAAAAGGGGAGTGCAAATGTGGTAGCTGACCACTTGTCCAGAATAGAGCAATCAGAAGGAAAATGAATAAGGTGAAATAAATGAGAAATTTTCAGACGAGCAGATTTTTAGGATAGGGCAGATGAAAAGTGCACCGTGGTATGCAGATTATGTGAATTACCTTGCAAGCAATATCGTGCCACCTGATTATGATCATCAACGCTGAAAAAAGTTCTTTTCAGAACTTAAATACTATTTTTGAGAAGATCCTATTTTTTATAGAAGGGGACTGATCAAGTAATTCGGAGATGTATACCTGAGGAAGAAATGGAGACTGTTTTGGAGTAATGTCATTATTCACCATACCGAGGTCATTTCGGAGCTACCAAAACAGCAGCCAAAGTCTTACAATCCTGGTTTTATTGGCCGACATTATTCAAGGATCCTACAATTTGGTAAAAAAATGTAACAGGTGCCAAAGGATGGAAAATAGATCTCGAAAGCAGGAAATGCTCATTCGAAGCATTTTAGAGGTTGAACTTTTCGATATATGGGGGATTGACTTTATGGGACCATTTCCACTATCGTTCTCAAATTCCTACATTTTGGTGGCTGTGGATTATGTGTCTAAATGGGTAGAAGTTGTAGCCTTACCGACCAATGATGGCAGGGTGGTGGTGAATTTTCTCAAAAAGAATATTTTCACGCGTTTCAGAACTCCTCGAGCAATCATAAGTGACGGAAGTAAACATTTTTGCAACCGGCAGTTTGAAACTCTCTAGGTAAAATATGGTGTGAAGCACTATGTGGCTACTCCGTACCATCCACAAACTAGTGGCCAGGTGGAAATCTCCAACCGGGAGTTGAAAAGGATCTTAGAGCTTACAAAGTGAATACCTCAAGAAAAGATTGGTCGAAAAAATTAGATGATGCTCTTTGGGCATATTGAACTGTATTTAAAACACCAATTAGAATGTCACCATATCGCCTAGTTTTTGGAAAGGCGTGCCATTTACCGGTTGAGTTGGAGCACCGAGCCTACTGGGCATTGAGAAAGTTGAACTTTGACTTGAAAGAAGCCGGTGAGAAAAGACCGATTCAGGTTGAACAAAATGGAAGAATTCAGGTTCAAGGCTTATGAAAATGCCAAATTGTACGAAGAGAAACCAAGAATTGGCATGACAAAATCATTCAAAAAAGGCGCTTTGAGGCGGGATAAAAAGTTCTCTTATTCAACTCTCGACTTAAGCTCTTTCCTAGGAAACTACATTCAAGATGGTCTGGGCCATTCACGGTAGTGAAAGTCTATCCACATGGAGCGGTAGAAGTAGCTCATGACACAAAGGGCAGGTTCAAAGTAAACGGACAAAGGCTAAAACAATACTTGGAGGGTGATTTTTCGAAAGAAAAGTCCTTTACCGCTTTGAGCAATCCGGAGTGATCACCATGACAAAGTCGAGCTAAAGACTTTAAACAAGCGCTCAATGGGAGGCAACCCATTTTTCTCCCTTTAATTTAAATTTTCAGTATTATTTCAGTTTTAGGAGTTGATTCACATTTTTGCACGTTTTAGATTTTTAGGATTTGAAGTAGGTTTTTAATTCTTAGGTTTTGAGGCTAGGTACATCGTCATCTTGCATAAGCACGCGTTTCAATGATTTTAAAGTTATATTTAATAGTTTAATAAAAAAAATATTTTCACAGAATTCCCTATGCGATCGCATGGAATTCTCTATTGTGATCGCATGGACCGCGTAACGTATTCGCCTGTAAAATGGTATCCTCGCTATCGCAGCAATTTACTTATTTGCGATCGCAAGGAATACCAGAAGTTCTTAAAAGCTGGGGTTAAAGGCTCATATCCAAAAAAAAAAAATTCAAACTCCCAACGGATCTCTCTTCAATCCTTTGTCTCAAAAAACCAAACTAGCTTCTTTGGGCTTCGAATTACACTCAATCAAGCATTCCTAAACATCCAAATCCACGAATTCAAAGGTAAATTCTCAATTTTGGTTGTTGATTTTCGGATTTTTTTGTCATTCTTTGCTTTAAATTCATGCATTTTGATTAATGTGGAGAATGTGGCATAGATTAGGCTTGAAACGATACAGGGAAGTGTTATTGATTGAGTTTAGTTGATTAGGATTGGATAATTTTTGGGTTTTGCTTAGTTACCCAAGTATCTCTTCCTACCAAGATTAAACCCTTGCTTGCAAGGTGTTTTATAAAATGTGCCATCCACATTTTGGCCAAAACTGATGTAAACCAAACCTTAGGCTATCCCGTTGAACTAATGTCATCGTCTAGGATCATTCACCTCGGCTTGGGCACATGTTTGACACAAGATAACTCCAACCGAGACCATAAGGCCTGCATCCTGCCATGGCAACCCACAGGCATGCCACAGCAGCCTGTCTCCGTTAGCACCTTCGTCCCCCATCCGTTTGGCCCAAATGACCTCAAAATCCTTTGAAATTTGAGTATTTGGTAGACCAAAGCATGCACTTTCATGCCACCCTCTTCCATTTCACTTTTGCAAATTCTTAGGTAGATTTCTTGGAGCATGAAGTAGCTTAGTCAAACACATTTTTTTCGAAAAATTTTACCTAAAGTTTACGATAGTTTGGGGTACAAACTTAAACCATATATGTTATTTTTCATATCTAACTTATTGTTGTTTATTTTACAGACAATGGCTCCAAAGCGACCCCCAACCCGCTAAAAGGAAAAAGAAAAAGGCACTAGGAAGCACGTCGAAAAGAGCCTGTAGAAACCATTTACTCCCGCCATTATCTTCCAGGAGCACAAGGAAAGATTCACCAAGTTCATTAGCCAGTGGACCATATGGGGCAGCGGAGATTACAATTGGACGACTTTCCTCACTTCGAGCTCTACAACCTTATTGATGTATGCGGGTAGTCCAAAGTAGCTGATACACCTCATAAAATTTACTCTCACTCATCCATGAATTCTACACCAACTTCAACCAAGAAATTGACATTCAAGGGACTGAGCACTATGGGCGGAGACTTGGGTGCGGGGTACATGGTTCATCTTTATCCCGAGGGTCATCAACGACTTCTATGGTATAACCACTGATGATATTCTCCCTCTGTCCTCTATTTAGGATATGGGTGAGGTGGCCTTGTTTCTATATGGCCGAGACGATGCATGGCCACTACACCGGAGGGACTTGAGCACAAAGAACCGATAGATTCTCTCCTTATCCTGAATGTGTTTGTGAGCCACAACATCGACCCGACCAGGCATCGTACTACTATCAATGATGCTAGGGCTCGACTATTATACCATCTCGCTCACGGGAAGAAGATGGACTTGGACAATTATATCTTCACCCTGATCAGCATGCTGGGCTTCCAGATAGACAAGAGGCACATAGCTATCTTCCTAGCTCTGATCAGTGGTATCTACGAGGCAACAGGGGTCTAGATCTTACCAGCAGAGCTGGTATTGAAGGCAAAGGGACCTATCAACCGCTTTGCCTTGAAAAATACGAGAAGGCATACAGCCAAACCTATGGGGGCAGCCCCACCCAGCATTTAGTAGCTTCAAGAAAAATACGATCACCGCACCCCATCCAAATTGCACCTCAGCATGCCACACCACCAGGAGACATAGCATCCATGCTATATCACCTACTAGAAGGTCAGGCTGAGCAGACAAGGCTCATTGTCGCTACGCAGACTGAGTTGCACACGGTGCAGTAGGAATTGACGACGTTGCGATCTCGAGTGGATGCAGTTCGACACACTTAGATGACTATGAATATCGATCGGCTCGTCGATGCCCTGGAGTAGAGTCAGATTCGAGCCGAATGTGACCAGGTAAAGAGGTGGCTAGACGAGATATGCGGGCAAGCTTGATGACATCCATGACCGGTTGTTGGCCAACACCCATGCTAGCACCTCCACCGATTGATCCTTCCACACTACTCCTACCGACATTGTCAAATCTACATCCGAAAAGTCTCTAAATTTTTATGTGCTTCATTTATTTTGAATTACATTGAGGACAATGTATGTTTCGAGTTTGGGGGTGATGTATGAAAATTTGCTCTTGACTTGATAAATGATATATGTTTGTTCTTGATAAAAGATATTTGATTTTTGATTTTCTTTATTTTATTTATTCTCAAAAAAAAAATTCTTTATTTTATTTATTCCAAAAATAATAATAATAAATAAATAAATATTTAGTTTGAAAGCACGTTTATGTGATTTGAATAGCCTTGCCGGCTAATGATGCAAATTTTTCATTATTATATTTAATTTTAGCTTTAATCATGACTTGTGAGTAGATGATTACTTTGTTTAAATGTGTTTAATTAACTATATTTGATATAGTGATGTGTTGGTCGGTTATGATAATTTTCAGCTATGTTGGTATACTTAAGTTGAAAACAATAGGATACCTTTTAGAAAATAGAATTATCTGTAATCTTTAACCAGTAACCAATATAGTGAGAAAGTGTGGTATACCAGTAGTAATGGTGGATATCTAGGTTGTGATGAATTCTATGTATGCTGAAAAATTGTGTGGAGCACTGTGGACCAGTTAAAGGAAGCTGGGTATTGACCAAATGTTAAGAATCTAGTCCCCTGAACTTATTGCTCACAAGAAACAAAATTATTATTATTATTGATTTACTCTTTTCGTAGCCAAATTGACTTGAGTGAAAAGGTCCGTAGGGGTTTCTTAAAATCCGATGCCCTAAGGTTCGAAAGACACGAGAGTCATCGACCTCAACCTCGTTACATGAGTCATTTAGAAAGCTTAATGGACTAAGTTTTGCACCTTATTAATATCTTATAACTCTTTTAAGTAGCCTATTTGACTTGAGTGAAAAGGCCCGTAGGGGTTTTTCAAAACCCGATGCCCTAAGGTTCGAATGTCACGAGTCATTGACCTCAAGCTCGTTATATGAGTCATTTAGAAAGCTTAAAAGATTGAGTTTTGTACATAAGATCTATATATAAAAAAACAAAAAAAAATTTAATTAATAAAAATTGAATTTTTATTTTTGTCCAGTGAAAAAAAAATCCTTTATAGAGTAAATTTGGAGATTAGATGACTAATAGGTTTGACTTACTTAGTAGAAACTTTCTGGTCGAAAGTGCTCATAAATTAGAGAATCTTCACAAACCTAGGTTGTTACGATTGCTAGCTCTCAACCAGCTTCGAACAAGAAAATAATGAGTGAACTATAACCTTTTAACCGAAAATCTCGGAATTTGAGAGAAAACAATCATTTTGGAGAAAGTGTGCCTTACGAGAGGAAAGGAAAAGTTGACCAAGTGGTTGGGCTGTCACCACCATAGAACTTAAGGGAATCAGATTAACTACTATCACACACATCTTAAGTAAGTAGAATCACGTTTACAACTGTATTACCTGAACACTCGCCATGAATTATAAGTTTTTTTCTTTTTGCAAAAGATGAAGCAAGAACGGCGAGCTATTTATATTGTGAATTGTGTTATTGCTTATTTTATTAAGTGCAAGATTATCTTTAGCTAGTTTATTCGAGGACAAATAAAAGTTCAAGTTTGTGGGTGTTTGATAAGTACAATTTTGTACTTATTGGAGCTCACAAAAAGAGACGATTATTGGTTATATTAATTATTTTCAGTTTAATGGTACATTGTTTTCTTATTATTTTAGGAAATAATCAAATTCAAGTATCATTCTGACGAAAGGACAAAAATGGAGCAAATAGAA
Source organism: Forsythia suspensa (assembly GCA_023638005.1). Taxonomy (NCBI): domain Eukaryota; kingdom Viridiplantae; phylum Streptophyta; class Magnoliopsida; order Lamiales; family Oleaceae; genus Forsythia; species Forsythia suspensa. The sequence continues at coordinate 27,091,842 of CM042666.1, read as the reverse complement.
GAACAGAGGGATTAAATTGAGCATATAAAGGAACTTAAAGGACTTGAGGTGCAAATATCAAAGAGAAAAATTCAAATTTAGCATCAAAGTTAACCATGCGATTGCATGGTTAGCATTTGGTGTGATCGCAGGATGTCCAGAATTGCTGCACAACAGAATTTGAACCAACCATGCAATCACAAGGTTGTTAACCATGCGATCTTATGGCTTTCCGCAGCAACAACTTGGCAGTTTTCTGGTTGGATTAGAATTCTATAACTCCAAATCGAAAACAACCGCCTAGCACACGTTTTGAAGAGTTGGGAGATGAGTATAAAAGCCGAATGATAGAGATATCGCGGACGACGAATTTTGGGAGAAGAAGATACAAACGAAGAATCGAAGATCAAGGCACGAGATTGAAGATTCTTGAACCGGGATCACGGATTTTATTTAGTTTTTGTTTTTCTTTCTTCGGATCATGATGAATTCAATTATTGTAATAATTGACGAAATTATATCTAGCTAAATTTACTTTTTCTAGGATGAACGATGAAACTTCGTATTTTTAATTAATTAGAAGTTTTTTCCGTTTTAGTAGGTAATTGCTTCTTGATTGATTATTCTTTATGCAATATTTTAATATTTTAATGCCTGATCATCATTAGAATATTCTGTGATCTATATTGAAGTCGAGAGATTCAATATAGATTTAACACGTGGTATTGAATAACATAGGGTCTAATAATAGATAGAAATTACTATTATGCTCTGTGAAATTTGGTTAGGCGTTCTTGAGATTTACATGCATATTTTTATGTTCGAAATCTGATTAGAGATAATTAAGTTCACATATCGATATAGAATTGATCGACCATCGAGAGAGGCTTTTGATTATTATAGGATCACCGATTTTCAATCTAGGGTAATTAACCGCTAAAGCAATGAACGAATAACCGATTATAGAACGCGTAGGTGGATTCGCAAATCCTAGTGTTAGTAAAAATTAGAATTCGTTATCATCATTTAAAGTTGCTTATTGATATTTTAAATTTAATTAAAATAGTTAAACTAGTTTAGAATCACACATCAAAATCAAATCTGTGTTTTTCATATTGTTAGAATTTGAATTACAAATTAATTGATCAATTTGATATCTAGTCATCGTAGGTTCGACACTCTACACATCAGTATATTACTTGTAAACGAACCGTACACTTGCGGGATTATAATCGCACAACATTGGCACATTTCTAAAAATCACGAAACATGTGTATGTGGATTCTTGTCGGCCTTGCCATAGAACTGATGTCCATTCTGAAATAGATGAATAACGTTAGTCTTCAACTAAAAGTTCGGCTGTCGAAAATGTGGGTAGACAATGCTTGTTTGGCTCTGAATGATCTACGGAGTCATAAAATCTCTCACTAGCATATTTTCTTCATCAATCGATATCTCTCTATTCTCTCGTCCTATCGGAGCAATCTCATTGTTATTCATGGTGTCTTGCAGTTTTTTGTCTTTTTGGTGTGCTTTTCTTACTTCTCTTTACCTACGATGGAAAATATGTTCAATTTCTAGATCAGTTGAAATGCTTCGTATGCAAAGGCCTGAAAAGACAAACAATTTAAACACTGAAATAAAATGAAAAATAATAAAACAATAAAATTCAAATTAGTGCTAATATAATTAAAAAGAACTAAAACAAAATCTCCAGCAATTGAGCCAAAAACTTGTCGCAATATTATTCTACAAGTGTACAAATCCGCACAAGTAATATAATGAACTTGAGTCTGAATGTCGTACCCACAAAAATTTAGATAGCTCAACACAATTAAATTAACATTAACCGAAACGATTGAACTTTGGATGTTTGTGTCTAAGAACTAATAACCGTATTATACTAGAAAGAACTAACTAATGATAATTTAAACACATAATAGATGCAAGTTTCACGGAAAAATACTTTAAATATGGGAAAGAAAAGTACTAAGACCCTGAATTCACTTGTAGTAATTGATTCATTTATTTGGATTATTGAATTTGACAACATACACTAGTTGTGACAATCAATATCCCTAAATTGTTTAATAGTCTCTCTCAAATAAAATCAAACATATTCCTATGTATGACTTGATTATATCTGTATGACGAATGCAAACACACAAGAATGTATTAAATTGCCATGGCTAATTCAAGATCACGTAAAATATAGCGGTATATCTCTATCGCCTATCGGACATTAGATAATTAAAATTATGTCTAACTTATTTTCAATCTCATGATGGTAAAACAACCACAAAAATCATACGATCAATGGGCATTTAATTGTAGATGAAAAGAAATCAAAATCAATTGTCCAAAACTATATCAATGCATATTGACAAAAATTAAATCCCAAATTAAAAATTCAAACTATAAGTTTCATTGTAATCCTAGTACAAAATAAATCTAGCCAAACAAAAAAAAAGAGAGATAAAATTCATCACCCGGATGAGAGAAAATTCCAATATGTGATCCTTGTTCTTCGTTTGATCTTTTCCGAATGAGTTTCAATCCTTCGCATCTTGCTTCTCTTCTCTTCTACATCAATTGGCCAACCCTAATTTAGAGTTAATCTCTCCTATTTGTAGCATTCTCCAAGTGTCCAAAAAGATCCCAAAAATCCGTAAAAAAACGTGGCCCAAAAGAGTATCCTAGTTTGAGTAAAATTCAAAAAGAAGTGCTCGTGCCAAATTGTACTAGGCGATCGCCCAATGTAACTCGGGCGATCACCAAGGCAGAGATTTTACATTCTTTTAGTGAAATACGAGGCTGGACGATCACGTATCTTGATACTTGGGTGATCACGCAGACCAAGTTTTGCTTTCTGTATATTTTAAACCTCCAACTTTAGATTTTGTTCACTTTAGTCCTCAAACCTTCGAATTACCTCCAATGTGGTCCTTCAAGTTCCAATTGAATGTACTTTCTAGACTCTTGCCAAATTGTTGCTCTTTCCATTCTTTCTTCTCCAATTAGTTATAAACGAGTCCAAAATTGAAAACAAATGAAAGTAAACTAAATTAAATAGAGAATTTACATACTAACTGTTGGGATTTTTGTAATCTCAAATAAACCCAGGGACAATGATGATTAATCGGACCAGTTATATCTTCATAGACTTTGAGCCTAGGATTGAAAGATAATTGTATAGTCCACTCCACAATGTGTCAGCCCAAATTAACGAAGGACTTAATGGGTCACTTGGAAGTTTTAATGTACCTTTAGGTCATTGCTCAGTGGCCAAGTGTGTTTGACCCGGTTTAAAGTGGGACGGCTTGGTTTAGATATATATATACACGGAAATTAGCAACCAAAACCAAAAAGCTTCAGCCATTTTTCTTAGTCAAATTACAGCCCACTTCCATCCCTTAATTCTTTGGTGAAATTGGTCTTTCTTGTTTGTTATTCATTCTTGGTGTTACCTTGATGACAGTATTAAATTGAGCCATGTCAATTGGTCTTGCAAGTAAACAAAGATCCAGTGAACTATTTTCCCCAACAATTGGTATCAGAGCCTGAGTGGCATTCCGTAGTGTAAGAAAATTAATTTTGGCATTCCAGAACTGACTGTCTCTAGTTCTGACTTCTAACTTTCTAACTATTTGGTTAAGACTAATTATGGATGAGTGTATTAACTTTACAATTTTCTTAACTTCACTTCAAACACTGCTTTACTTTTATTTTCTCTTCTCTCCTTGTTATTTCCTTCGGCGTTTTTATTACAAAAGAGGAAGTAGTAGGTATTTTTAAGTTAGTTTTTTTTTAAGTTTTTAAGTTTGTAGTTGTTGGTTAAACTTTGATGATGTTACTTTACTAGTAGTATTTTTAAGTTTATGTTGGTTTGATGTTTAAACTTTGATAGTATCTTGCTAAGGGGAAGCAATATTAAAGTTTGTGTCTAATGTGTGTGGTACTTGTATATATTGTTAACTTCTTCGCATGAGTTTTTGATTTACATACTAAGGGAGAGTAATAACCCTTATATGTTGATGCTCATTGTTTCTTTAATTATTCACATTCCATAACATACATCACACATACATTAAAAATTTGATAGTTATGTTTTTGTAATTAAGCAACGCCAAAGGGGATATTGTTGGAAAAATATGTGTCATATTTTTTCATCTTTTTATATTGGCTAACTTAATTAATATTATTGATTTTTAATGTCAAAAGAGGATGTTAACGTTTTCGTTATGACTGGTCTGGATAAAGCCATTCTGACTGACTGCGTTGATAAGTAGATTAATTTTCATATCAGTAAAGCGGTATTTTTATTCTGTTTCCATACACGATATATTCTAATCACATGAATATTATTAACAGCTTCTTTTGTAGGTTAAAGGATCTTCCTTTATTGTTTTGAATTTTTTTAGAATGAAATATTTAAAGATAATATTAAGTTTTCTAAATGCTTTCCCTCTACAAATCTAGAATATCTTTTTATATATTCTTTCCTACTAATTGTCTTATCATTCTTGTTGCAGATTTTTAGGTAATAAATAATTCTTAATTTGATTACTACTTTACCTATATGTATGTGTACAAATCAATAATGAATCAAGCTTTGAAAAATATTTTTGTGCTCTTGTTATCTAAGCTCATAGCCACCGATTTTCATGCAAGATCAAGACATCAAGCTTCATTGATTTAATTTTAAAGCAAAAAGGTTTTTTCAAGCTCATTGAAGAATCAAAAACAAATTGGTGCTTAACGAAAAATTTCATATCTTGATATCTATTGGCGAGAAGTTAAGAACAGGAGTTCTTAATCCAAGTGGTGGTTGCGGTCAAGTACAATAGGAAAGTGACGATAAAGTCAAGACTAGTGGGTTTGATTCCACATCATCAACAAGTCAGAAGAAGAAGTATCAAAGGGAGATAATCTATATTCCTTTGATTGTTATTTTATTAATTTTGCAAAATTACAAAAATCGGATACTATTGTATTTTTAATCAAAAATTATTAGTCGATTGTTTTTTACCCATGACATGGGTGCCTATGGATGTTTCCCTTCGGGGTTTACCACGTTATTTATATTTAATTCTTTACATTTCTCTACACACAAGTTAGGTAAACGAACACCACTTTAATCTGCAAGTACGTGTCAGAACTATTTTTCAATACAACGTGATAGTTCTGACTGCGTTTTGTCCACTGCTCATTTAATTAAGATTAAAATTAATTTTAATTTAATTAATCTAGGTTTTATAAATTCCAAAGGAAATCACGGTTATTTTACGCGTCTTGGAATCATTTGCATGTTCGGGTTTCATATTTGGTTCGTGGGATTCAAGCCATTGCAAGCAAACTTTGATCTAACAATCTTAAGGCAAAAATTTTGATCTATAGCAATGGCTCCACCGATATCTTCACTACGAGACTTTGTAGTTGATTTTGTCAAATTGGAAAGGTTTGAAGGAAGTAACTTTTGGCGATGGCAAAACAAACTTCATTTCTTACTCACAACACTAAATGTTGTATATGTTCATACCTCTCTAAGGTCAGAAGAAAATGAAGAAAAAACATTGGCAAATACAAAGGTAAAACAAAAGTGGGATCAAGATGATTATATTTGCAAGGGGCATATTTGCAACGCCATGTCGGATGTTTTGTATGATTAATACCATGGAACGAAAACCGCGAAAGAGATTTGGGATGCGCTAGAGACAAAATACTTGTCTGAAGACATGAAAAGTAAGAAATTTATTGCATCTAAATTTCACCAATATAGAATGGTTGATTCTCGTAAGGTAATTGAGCAATTTCATGAAATTGTACACATCTATAATCGATTTCAAGCTCACAACATGAAGATAGATATATTTTTTGTGGTCTCCTTTATCATCGATAAACATCCCATAACTAGAAAGATTACAAAAGAAATCTAAAGCACATGAAAGATGATTTGTCCCTAGAGGACTTGGGTTGGCATCTTCGCATTGAAGAAGAATTCAGAATGAATAATTCTGAAGATCAAATTGGCCCATCATAAAAAATCCATGTGTTCAAAGAGGGTAAAGACACATTTGGTTGTGAATTCCAATGTGGCAGACATATATCTACACAGACCAATCAATAGTTCGAGTCACACACTCCCATAATCCATTTTCTCTTCGGAGAATTCCTTTCAACTCCACATTTATTTGACATGATTAGTTGAAGGGAAATATCCAAATACATGTCTTATTATTTTCAATAATCCATACTTGTAGCAATGAAATACTATTATTCCTCCTGTTAAGTAGTCATGCATTACGATAGGAACTCCCAATTCTCTAGCAAATACAGCTCTTTTGATCATTTCTTCGCATGTACCCGCAGTAGCAGCCAAAGAGGACAATGAAAGCAAACAACACTTTTCAAAATCAAACAAGAAGAGAAAATATGACTCCAAGACAAATGGAAGAAGAGAGGTTCGTGTTACAATTGTAGGAAGCCGGGGCATATCAAATGGGAATACCGCCACTTGAAGAAACAAAAACAAGAGGGTAACTCTAATTTTGTGGTGATGATCAGTGTGGTATTTGTTGTAGAGGATGATAACGAGTGGTGGATCGATTCTAGTGCCACTAGACATGTTTGTAAGAATTGAGATATCTTCACTACTTATGAGCTGAGCTCAAAAATAACGGTAAAGTTCTCTACATGGGTAACTCTTCAACTGCAACGGTTTGAGGCAAATGAAGTGTCAAATTGGAGTTTACATCTGAAAAATCCCTAACTATCAATGTCGTATATCATGTACCACACGTTAGGATGAATTTAGTTTCTGGAAGTCTTCTTAATAAGTTTGGTTTTAAGCTTGTGTTTGAGTCAAATAAATTTCTATTGTCCAAGAGTGGTCGATTTGTTGGGAAATGCTTTTTGTATGAAGGGATGTTTAAATTAAATATTATCAATAAAAATACAAGTTCCGTTTATTATGTTGTTGATTCTAAAATTTTATGGAATTCTAGATTGGGGCATATTAATAATCGTTGATTACTTGATATGAGCCTGTTAAATTTGATTCCAAATTACATAAGTGATTGAATGAAAAATGCATAGTTTGTGCTCAAACTAAAATCACTAAAACTTATTTTCCTAACATTAAAGGAAAAACAACTTTATTGGAATTAATACATGGTAATGTATGTGACTTGCATGGTACTCCTAGTAGAGGAGGCGAACATTATTTTGTTATGTTTATATATGATTTCTCTAAATTTTTCTATCTATATCTTATGCGTACTAAGGATAAAGTCTTAGAAAAATTTAAGATATATAAAAATGAAGTAGAAAATCTATGTAACACTAAAATAAAATGTCTTAGAAGTGATAGAGGAGGGAATATCACTTTCCAGTTTTTTGTGAAAACTTAGGAATTATACATGAAACTTCCATTGCCTAACCCCTCAACAAAATGGTGTAGCAGAAAGAAAAAAATATAACTTTAACAGAAATAGTTAATGCAATGTTGTACAATTCTGAGTTAAGTAAAGGGTTTCGGGGAGAAGCTCTTCTAACTGCATGTTATACACTTAATAGGATACCTAGTAAAGATAATAAAATAACCCCTTATGAATTATGGAAGAATCGAAAGTTTAATCTATCTTACTTTCGTGTTTGGGGTTGTAGATCCATAGTTAGAGTACATGAGGCAGAAGTAAAAAAGTTAGGAGAAAAGAGAATAGAATGTATATTCCTAAACTATGCGGAACATAGCAAAGGCTATAGGTTTCTTGTGGTTGAACATAATAGTTCTATCGAAGTTAACAACGTTATAGATTCACGAGATGCAATATTCTAAGAGAATATGTTTTCTAAAATACCTATGTTAACTGATGTTGATACTAATGAAGTAGAACCAGGTGAAATAGAAGTTAACAGAAGGAAAGCTCTCAATGATCTTCCAGAATTAAGGAGAAGTAAAAGAGCTAGAAAAGAGAAAACTTTTGGGCCTGATTTCATTATGCATCTAGTTGAAAGGACTAGGGATTCACATGTTAGACAAATTACTGTCTCACAATCAATTTAGTCGGATCCTCTTACATATAAAGAGGCAATGAAATCAGATAATGTAGTCTTTTGGAAGACAATAGATGATGAGATGCAATCCATCTTAAGCAACATAATGTGGAAGTTGGATGATCTTCCATCAGGCTCAAGAACTATTAGATATAAATGGATCTTTAAAAAGAAGAAGAAATTTGATGGAACTATATATAAGTTCAAAGTAAGGTTGGTAGCAAAAGGCTTCACTCAAAAGGAAGGCCTTGAGTTTTTCGATACATATGCACCAATTGTAGGATGGCAACTATTCAAATCTTGATTGCACTAGCTGCAATTTACAAACTTGAAATCCATCAAATGGATGTTAATACGGCTTTCTTCAATGAAGAATTAGATGAGGAAATATATATGGAGCAACCGGAAGGGTTTGTGTTACCCGGACAAGAGAGAAATATTTGTAAATTGATCAAGTCCTTATATGGGCTAAAACAAGCTCCAAAACAATAGCATGAAAAATTCGATAAAGTCATTGTTTTAAATAGATTTAAAATCTATGAGTCTGATAAATGTGTATATAGCACATTCAATGGACATCACGGTGTCATTATTTGCTTATATGTGGATGATATGCTCATATTTTGATGCAATGAAAATAATATCAAAGAAACTAAGTCGTCGTTATCATCCAACTTCGATATGAAGGATATGGGACTTGCATATGTGATTTTAGGGATTAAAATCATAAGGATAATGGAATTATCCTAACACAATCTCATTATATCGAAATGATATTAAAGAAATTTGGTCAATTTGATTGCAACCTGGTTTCTACATCTTTTGATTCTAGTATTAGATTAATTTCTAATACTGTTATAGCAGTTTCACAATTTGAATATGCAAGAGCTATTGGATGTCTTATGTATGCTATGACATCTACTAAACCGAATATAGCTTTTGCAGTTCGAAGACTTAGTAGATATACAAGTAATCCAAGTCATTTGTATTGGCGAGTTGTTTATTAAATATTCAACTACCTAAAACGAACAATGGATTATGAAATCCATTATACTAGCTATCCTATAGTATTTGAAAGATACACGGGTGCAAGTTGGATCAATAGTAGGAAGGATCATGCATCTCCAAGTGGATGGATATTCAATCTTGGAAGTGCCATTTCATGGGGTTCTAAAACGCAAACATGCATTGCAGACTCTACATTGGCAGCAGAGTTTATAGCTCTTGCTTCGGCTAGTAAAGAAGCAGGAATTTATTAGGAGAAATTCATATTTGGCCTAAGTCTATGCCACTAGTTTCTATCCATTGTGATCAGGGCTAGGCGTGGATTGGGTTGGGTTGGGTTGGGTTGGATCGCCAGCCCAACCGAACCCAAACCCAATAGATTCGGTTGACAAAATATAAACCAAACCAACCCACCCACAAGTTGAAACCAAACCCAACCCAAACCCACCAAGCTTAGGTTGGTTTGGTTTGGGCTCGGGCTCAATTTACGCTGGGGTAATTTTTTTGGAGTGAAATTCACACTTGAGCAATTTTTTATCGGGCCTAGATACACTTTGGCACCTTTTTTGTTGATTATGTTGAGATTTTCTTTAAAGTTTGAACTCAAATCAAATTAGCCAATTTAATTACATTAAAAGTTGAAAGTTGAAAGGTTTTGGCCGATTTAATTAATTTTTAATTTTTAAAAATATTTTTTAATAAGTGCGCCGGGTTAGATCAATTTTTATGAGGTAACCCACAACCCAACTCAACCCAACCACAAATAGATTTTTAAAACCTAACCCAACCCCATTTTAAGGCAAAAATCGACTCAAATAGATCGGGTTTGGCTGGGTTAGGCGGTTGATTGATTTGGGTTGGTTTTTGCCCAATTCTAATTTTGATAGTGAAGTGTGTTGTCTAGAGCATATAGTCAAATTTACAATGACAAGTCGAGACACATTGGTCTATGACATAGCTTGGTTAGAAAACATATTTCGAATAATATAATCACTATTCATTATGTAAAATCAAGTCAAAACTTGGCAGATCCTTTGACAAAAGGCCTTGCAAGGGATTTAATTCTGAAAACGTCAAAGAGAATGGGATTGTGGCCAATCAGTAATCATCAATGATGGAAACTCTTCCTAACGCTTGACAAGTCAAGTCCTTAGGTTCAATGAGCAAACTCCTTGCCTTCGACCATGATACTATTTCTTATATTTATCACGAAGGCAACCAAGTGGATGACTTACTTGCTTCAGAGGGTTGGGATCATCGTTGATATTTCGAGTACAACGCTCAAAACTTACCGCGACGCTACCGCAGCTTAGTTCATATTAATAGACATAGGCTTCTTACAGTTAGGGGTCTATAGAATTTTTAGGACTTATTATTTGGGAGGTAGTACCTCCTTATTTATTGCTTTATTATTCATTCATTTATTTGTTAGATTTAGCTCTTATGATTGGAGGTCAGATTTTATACCGCCCTCCCATGTATTTTTTATGAGTTATATATATATATGGTTGGGGTATCCGAACCCCCATTCTTTCCAGTGGAGGCCCGGCAATCACACTAGAGATGTGATGGCGTGTTGACTAAAAAAAAAAGGTTCAATGAGCAAAGTACATCATATGAATGATTGCTAACACATATGTTTAATCCCAAGGTAATGTGTTTGGTAAACGTATTATTGTACGGGAGGCTGAGTTATTAAAACACTTAATAGACTTGTATAGTTTTTCTATAAAATACCTTAGAAATGTTGTTATTTTTGATAAGTCTACCTATATGAATATTAAGGGATGGGGCCATCTCTAAAGTAGTTTTGGCCAAACTACTCAATATATTCACGAAGTAAAAATTAGGATATATGACACATGGCCTATACACGTGTCTATCTTATACAATTCAAGATATTTTCAAGTTAATGTGTGGAGTGCTTTCGATTAATCGCTTTGGGTAGCTTATTCAAAGCCTAGCTACCACTCCATCTTGATTAACATTTTAGGTATTTTCGCTAAGTGGGGGTTCAAGTCCAAAAGACACTATCATCTATTCACGAACTTGGTGAGTTTTTATATGAGATTTATTTTCAAAACATCATTCTTTTAAATGGTAAAGGATTGTTAGATTTATTTTCTAAAATATGTCATTTTGACATGAGTATAACACTACATGAATGACTTAGAACTAGTGCTAAAGGACGCATTGTGTGGATCGAGCATTCGAGGACAATAAGGAGCAAAATCGGGAGGCAAGAGGGTAGCTACAGCTATGCCACGATTTGCTTGGCAGCGGCAAACCGAGCGAACGGGTGCTTTTGTACCTGTTCCCCTCCTAACTTATTTTTTGGCTTCCTCTCATGATGAATTCGGTTTTTGTTTACTTTAATGAATAGTTGTGACCCTTTTTAATTATTGTAAATTTTGAGAAGTGTGCTTTAACAATCTATAAATATGGATTGTTTGTTGTAAAGAGAAGAGACAATTCTTCTTCGTTTTCTTGTACACTTGGTTTCTAAATAAATTTTGTTTTTGTCTCTTGTTCTATATCCGGAATACTTCAAAACCGGATATAAAATTCACTTATATAAATTATCTACAATTTTCTTGAGTGTTTGATTTAATTTCGTTAGTACATAGATGCAAGTAATCACCCCAAGTATTATTCCATTAAATCCTAGAGCCAATTTTAGATCTCGTGTGCACTTCTTTGAATGGGTCAAATTTTGCCTTAAGGAAAGCGTATATTATGCATCTTAGAATGATTTTCAAGTTCGGGTTTCATATTTGGTTCATGGGATTCAAGCAATTGCAAGCAAACTTTGATCTTACAGGTTTTGTTTGAAATTTTGAGAAATTATTTTATGACATTTTATAAAATGAATTTGATTATTCAGTAAAATAAAACAATTTTATACTAATATATTATTAAGTAATATATACATTTTAAAGTTGGTAAATCTTACAATATTTTCTTTATGCTACAAAAATAAAATACAAACAAATAATGAATTGGCAAATTAGGAAATGTAAAAATAAATATTAATGACGTGGACTAAGAAGTTTAATCTGTTTTAATTTAAATAATTTTTTTAATTTAAATAACCAATAAGGGGTTGAACTATTTTTAGTTTTTTATAATTTTTCTTTTTTCAGAACTTTCGAACTTTAGAGTTTTTTAAGAATTTAGAGTTTTTATTTAAATAAATTTTTATTTATACTCTTGTTTCTCATATTTTGAGTGTTTTGGTGTTTTAACTAAAATACTGAAAAACGTCAAAAACTTGTTTTGAGTTTTATATTATAAGTTTAACCTTCTTTTCAGAAATACATTTTCAAAAATAGCATATCAAACAAGTTTTGGATGTTTTACAAAACTGAAAACTGAAAATTGAAAACAATAAAGAGAACGTATCATAAGCTTCTCAGTGCTATGCATACACTACTCGGGACAATTTCATCATCTCTGCTTCATTGCTAGGCCTCATACTTGACGATAATTTATAATTTACAGGAAGTGAAGTGAAGTAGAGTCTTACATGTTGAAGCATCATTAGATATTCCTTAAGTAGTTCTTTTAAGAAAACTATTCATGTTTTTTCTGTTTCGGTGAATTTGCGTCCTTAGAATCTTGTCTGTTGGTTCCAAATTCTTTATAGCAAACTCCTTAGCCAACTGTGACTTCAATTCTTTGACGTGATCTTTGTTGGGGCTGGCTACCAACATGTCGTCCATGTACAACAATAAGATAATGAAATTCTTATCTCTTTCATACCTTTTGTAGTATGCATAATAATGTAAACTAAGTCTATAATAGTCAAGGCTAATAATGAAGGAATCAAATCTCTTTTACCAACACCTCGACACATATTTTAGAATCTACAGAAAATTAGTCAACCTTCAAACCAAGTTCTCCTTTCCCTTTTCTGCAAAACCTTTTGATTGGAAGAGCATTAAATTTCTTCTTCGAGTTCTCCAAATGTAAGTCAAAAGTAGCACACACATTGACAGGGCTACTCTAATTGTTGTAATTCGAATAATCCTTTGACCACCAATCATGCACGATAGTGCTCCATTTGATCGTTGACATCTACAAAGCCGAATTTGAGAAGTTCGTAGCTTTGTGGAAAGTCGAAAGTTCTCTATCCCCTATTAAAAGACAATATGCAACATTGTCCTCCATAACATAATCTAAGTACTTAGCCAGTACCCCTCTCTCATACGTAGAATATCTTACCACTATAACTTTATCCTAGACTGGTTTTATTCATCGTGCACTGGTGCTATCTTTGTTGAGTTTTACAACCCAAATATACGAGTAGAAATCTAACTATTTCAGAGTTACTAAATAAATAACAAATCAAACACATCCTTGCAGCTATCAACTTCAACCAAAAATGAAGTTGTTAAGGCTCAGTTTTTAACCAACCACAAAGAACATAGCAATTGTCGTCCAAAGAATAGGCACCGGTTTCCCCAGATCATCCGAATCACCTCTAACACTGTAACCCAAGGTCAATCATACCCACAGTACGTCTAACTCCACCGTTAGAGTTACTGTTCACTATCACTAGCGTAAACCAGACCTTGTTCTAGCTAGATTTACTGTTCACTCTCCTCACCGGCTGTTATGCCAACAACCCCACTCATAATCTACAAAGGAAAATCAAAAGAGAATGAGTAGAAACTAGAAATGAACCCAAAAAGCTGAAGAAGAAGAGAGCGTTTCAGAGAGAGAGAAAATCAAGGGACTCAGCAAAACCAAACTAACCGTCTGAAATTCACAAGGTAGTGGGGTGGGGGTGTATCAATATACGACTCAATTACATCCATTGGACCTCATCCAATGGTTGCCATTGATAAAGAGAAAGCACAATTCCATTCACTAGCTTTGGGCCAATCACAGACAACCACGCAACTTTTTTTAAAACAGAAGGCAGATGCGCATTTGTAACCCTTCAGAAAAATGGGTTTGTGAAACACAACACCAACATTCTTCACCTTGGATCACTAACCCGTACCCATATTCTTGGTTGCAAAGTGCTATCCATATTTTTGTGGTTTTTGGTTTTTCATCATTGCCCTATGCTCCTTCTTCATGAACCTGCAAACAATGAAGATTAACCTGTGTCAATCAACTGTTTAGATAAACATGAATTCAATTTACTTATTTCAGAAAGTAAACCTTTTAACCAAAGCTTTCCTTTACAACCTCAGTGATAGCAACATACTCAGCTTCAGTGCTTGACATAGCCACTAAAGACTGAAGTTGTGATTTCCATGATATACAATTTTTACCAAGTGTAAAAATGAATGTAGTTGTGGATTTTTGTTGATCCTTATCTCCAGCAAAATCAGAATCCACATAACCAGTTAAAGCAAGAACATCATAAGACTTCACATATACGAGACCAGTGTTTAAAGAACCAGCTATATATCTTAATATCTACTTTAGACCAGCCCAATGGGGTTTACCAGGGTTAGCTATGAATCTGCTAAGCAGACTTATGGGAAAAAGCTAAATCAGGTCTGGTAGTCTACATGGAATATATCAATGATCCTATTGCATTGGCATAGGGAATGTGCTCCATTTACTTTCTTTCATCATTATTAGTAGAAGACTGATTAGAGGAAAGAACCATGTGACCATCTAGGGACACATTAACAGATTTAGCATCTTTCATACCAAACTTAGAGACAACTTTTACAAGTATGACCCATGGGATATGGTCAACCTATCTTCAAGTCTATTTCTATTGATAACCATGCCTAGAATCTTTCTAGCACTACCTAAATCTTTCATATCAAACTCAGACTTTAGGAGCACCTTTAGTTTCTCAATTTCACTTTTACTGCTATTGGCTAAGAGCATATCATCCACATAAAGAAGGAGATACACAACACAGTCCCTAGATTTATTGTTAAAATAGAAGCAAGCATCATATTCACTTCTCCTGAAGACAATTCTTATAACAAAAGAGTCAAAATGTTTGTACCATTGCCTTGGTGACTGCTTAAGGCCATACAAGGACTTCATAAGGAGGCAAATATGATCAGACTTTCCATTTTCTTCAAAGCCTAAGGGTTGGGACATGTAGATTGTTTCTTCTAACTCACCATGAAGGAAAGCTGTCTTGACATCTAATTGTTCTAATGCCCAGTTAAACTGGACAACTAAGGCAATAACCAATCTAATAGTCTTATACTTTATAACAGGAGAGAACACTTCATTGTAATCTATCCCTTCTCGTTGAGAGAAGTCCTTAGCTACAAGTCTGGCCTTAAATGTAGGAGGGTCAGTTTCACTATTTTCCTCTTTTAGCTTACAAAGCCACTTGCACCGAATTATCTTCTGATTTCTAGGTCTGACAACCAATTTCTAGGTCTCATTCCTAATTAAAGCATGCATTTCATCCTTCATAGCTTCTACCCATTGAGAAGACTTAGGACAATTCATAGCTTTCTCATAAGTCAGGGGTTCTTTACTGTCTAGGGCTTTACCTGAAACTAAAGCATACTCAACCATATTCAGAGAGCTATATTTGGGATTGGGTCTTATCTGCCTTCCCTATCTGTCCCTAACCAACTCGTAGTTTTGTATATCAGTTTGTGGGATTGTTTCAGATTGGGTTGCTAAGATGGGATTACTAGGAGTTTCTATGGGGTTAAAGGTCTCTTTATCACCAATCTCAGTCAGAGGGTCCTTGGGTTGAAGATCTTCAGAAACTTCCTATCCTATCTTTCCCATACTAATATCAGAAATAACCTTAGTAGCTTGATCAGACTCAGATTCATCAATTTTCTTACACTTAGGCATTTCTGCCTCATTAAAGATGACATCCCTCCTATTGATGATCTTAATTCTCATTTCTTCACTCTCCCATAATCTATATCCCTTGACTCCTATGGGGTATCCTAACATAACACACTTGGATGCTCTGGCATCCAATTTTCCTTGAATCTGATGTGCATAAGCAGCACACCCAAAAACCCTCAAATGTGATAGATCAAGAGGTTTACCTCTCCACATTTCCTCAGGAGTTTTGAAATTAACAGCACTAAAAGGAGATCTATTAATCAGGTAAATAGCAGTACAAGCTGATAGCCCAAGAATAACTAACCAAGAGGGGGGTGAATTGGTTTTCTCAAACTTTTTCAAAAAATATTCTCAAAAGTGATATTTAAGAAATCAAAATTAATCCACAAAAATATAAGCACAATATAAGTAAATAAAAGGGAAGAAAGAGTGCAAACGATATTTTTATGGAGGTTCGATCTAACCAATGATCTACGTCTCCCGTTACCAACCTCTCCAACATGAGCACGGCCTTTCCACTATTTTGATTGACTTATGGTGCAATCCAAATCCTTACAATGTATCCGGTGACTTACAAACAAGGAGCACCAATCCTTATACAATATTGAGCTTTTCAAAGGACCTCAATATGACCCAAATATATAAAGAGATTAATTTTAGTATTTCTCTCTAGATCAATGATAGATACAAGTTTAGTTCTAAGAGAGACTAACACTTTAATGAATAGCAATGGATGAGGAAAGCTCAAGTGTTAGAAGAAAACTTTGTTGAGAAAGATGAATCAAAAGTTTGATTTAATCAAACAATGTTTTTCAATAAGAGATATTCAAAAGATAAATGTAATGAAGCTTTGAATGAAGTTTTTCAATATAATTCTCTCTATAAATGCTCTTGTAAGTGTTGTTGAATGATAATAAATGAAGTGGTATTTATAGAGATGAATTTTCGTCACTTTCTGACGAAACGGATGACCAAACGGTCGACCAGTCAGATTGGTTAGAACTAGCCGTTGAACTGCAGAAAATCAGAACGAATACTTTTTGAAAAAATACGTTCAAACGGTCGATCGGTTCAAGGTAAACGGTCGACCGGATCAACCAGTTTACCAAATGGATTGTCCGTTTCCACAGTTTTGAAAAACTGATTTTTGGCTTTGATCAAACTATTTTTATGCAAGTGATAAAAAATATTTTTGAGCTTTCGTTCATTTAATTGCTAAGGATTAAATAGTTAATACCTTTACAATTTTATCTAAAAATCTATTCTTTAATCTTGATCTTTGAATCTTGAATTTCGGCGGATCTTGAGATGCTTGAACTCTTGTATTGATTTTGACTTTGAACTTGACATTGCATGAGAGTCCGATTTGTAGCGCTTTGAATTTTGCTTGAAAATAGAATGTTAGAAAACATAACCAATTTGTTTGTTATAATCAAAACATTAAGGTTTAAAGTTAACCATAGGTCAACAATTTCCTCCTTTTGATTATGACAAACAATGTGAGAATATAGAATAATGAAATAGAATTAATCATGTATATTCCCCATTTCTTTTTCAAGTAAACATGATTTGATGAATTTGTATTGCATGATATCTATTTGATTTGCCAATTTCATCACATCACATCAAAATCTACATACACATCACATATTTTCCAAATTCTACATACATCACATATTTATTTTCCCCCTTTTGGCATAAACAAAAAGGCAAAGGCAAAATATTAAGGTTTAAAAACATATTCCCCCTAAATGAAACAAGATATGCCGTTCATTGATGAACTTAAAATTTAAAAACAAGCATAGTTCCATAAATGAAAGCTAGAACATAGGATTCTTTTCAAAAACATAGATACAAAAAAAATAAAAATAAAAAAGGAAATAAACTAGGTCTCCGGTGGCGGATGCGGGGGAAGCACGGCATCAAGACGGGAATGAAGATCTCGGAGCAATGTCGTCATGCCGTCAACCGAATGTTGGAGAGTCCCCATGGTATGGTGAAGACTCTCGACCGAAGAGGTAAGCGAGTCGATCCGTCCATGTAGTAAAGTGAATTGGTCCTCGTTGTGGTCGGAGGTGGAGGACGACGGCCTTTGTGATCTTTGTCGCGGCGGGGACGGAGGAGCAGCATTTTTGTCAATATCTTCCCCCTCGAAGGGTAGAGTGGAGGGTCCTGACTCCTCATCAAAGCCCTTTGACTTCGCCACCCATTGACCGTTTTCCCTTACAATTTTCATCCGTTTGAGCGTGAGGACATTGATGGTGTCGGTGGCTTTGGGAATGAGGGTCACCGAATCACGAAAGGAAATGTCAAAGTGTTGAAAAATTTTGGTAAGAATCATTCCATAGGGAAGCGCCTTAGCTCTAGTGCCGCTAAGAACGCAGCGTGCATGTGTTGGATCATTATGTAAGGAAAGTCGAGCTTACGCCCTGGAGGATAGAGTCGAGCACAAAAACATCAAAATGGTTAACTTCATCCAAATGACCCTTTCGAAGGACAATTATGTGGGCGATGATGTTATGGAGGACACGACATGGAAGAGTAAGTCGATTTGAGCCAAGACGTCGGCAATTCAAAATGCTTGCGCGCGGACGTTACAACATGCGTCGATCGGATCATACTCGGCGGTGTGAGGAATTGTCTTGGTGGTATAGAGACGCATACCACTATCCTCAAGATGAAGAATGGAACGAATAAGATCTTGAGTGATCTTAATTCGCTTGTTCCGAACAAAGGATGAAATACCCGACCCTGAGAATAAACCATGTTTTTGTAAAATTCTTTGACAATGGGGGTAGACATTATCATTGAGAAAGAAGAAGAGGAACTCACCCCATACCCATAAAAAGATTTTCTATGTTGAATGATGGTGCATCGTGTGTGAAAGAAGCAAGATCGACATTCTTACCCTATGAGGACGGGACACCCATCGATCCGCTTGGATTGAGGGTCCTCTTCAGAGGAGGAGGATGGTGGAGAAGGTTGCCTTTCCCTCCTAGGACGCTTGGCAGCCATTTTAACCCGAGGCATTGTGTTGAAACGGATGATTTGAATCTAGGGTTAGAGTTCGTCCATTTGGGTGGATTTTCACGAATCCGTGGATAAAATTTGGGGATTTTGCGGTTTTGAGCGTGGATTTGATATGGGTTTTTGATTTGAAGCACTAATTTGAAGAATTTCAAAGAAATTTGATGAATGGGAAGAGATTGGGAGTAAAAAACGTGAGTTCGCGCGAAGTTGGAATGAAGAAATTTGAAAATTTTCCAATTTAAAATCCTGATTTCTGCTAAGACGAACGACCGGAACACTAAAGCGGTCGACCGTTTGGACTAAAATTTTGATGTTCAAACTCTCTATTCAGACGGATGATCAGACGGATGATATGCGGTCGTCTGTGTAAAACCATACGGACGTCTGTTCAAATGAAACGGTCAACCGGTTAAACTTTTCAATTTTGGCAAAAGTCTCTACTTAGACGGATGATAAACCGGATGATCAGTTGGGTCATCCGTTTAACCTCAAACGGACGTCCGTATTGAATAACGGTCGTCCGGTTGGGCAGATTTTCACATATTGTACCAAGATCATTGATTTGGTCCTTTGACAAAAGATTTTAAAACATTCTTGTCATATAAAATGCAATCAATTATAGGAAACATAAAGATTTAGCCACATATTTCACATTCATGAAGTATACCTAAACTTCGTCGAATGTATGAAAATCTTTCAAGAGCTAATGGTTTTGTGAGAATATCGGCCAATTGTTTTTTGGTGTTTACAAACTCTAAATTTATATCTCCCTTTTGTGCATGGTCTCGTAAGAAGTGATGTCTAATCTCGATGTGCTTGGTACGAGAATGCAAAACGGGATTTTTAGATAAGTTGATCGCACTAGTATTATCACACATAATAGGAAATTTGTCAAAAGAAATGTGATAATCATTTAGAGTTTGCTTCATCCATAGGATTTGAGCACAACAACTAGCGGCGGAGATATACTCGGCTTCGGTGGTTGACAAGGCAACGTAATTTTGCTTCTTACTAAACCATGAAACTAAAGCAAAGCCTAGAAAATGGCACGTACCACTAGTACTTTTACGATCAATTGTGCAACCGGCCCAATCTGCATCCGAATAGCTAAGTAAATCAAAATGAGTTTCTCTCGGATACCAAAGAACTAAAGATCTAGTTCCACTAAGATAACGAAAAATGCGCTTTACAAACACTAAGATGAGAATTCTTAGGATTAGATTGATATCTAGCACATAAGCATACACTAAACATAATATCGGGTCTACTAGCGGTTAAATAAAGAAGGATCCGATCATACCTTGATATTTTGTTACATCAACGGAAGTACCTTGCTCGTCTTTATCGAGTTTGATTGATGAGCTCATTAGAGTGTTCATTGGCTTCAATTCTTCCATTTTAAACTTTTTGAGCATATCCAAGATATACTTGGTTTGACTAATGAATATTCCATCATTAGTTTGTTTGATTTGAAGACCAAGAAAGAACTTGAGTTCACCCATCATGCTCATCTCAAATTCCCTACTCATACACTTAGAAAATTCTTCACATAGGGAAATGTTAGTAGCACCAAAAATAATATCATCAACATAAATTTGAACAACTATCATATCATTCTTTTTGATTTTTATAAATAATGTAGTATCCGCTTTACCCATTAAAAACCATTTGATAAGAGAAATTTACTCAATCTCTCATACCATGCTCTAGGAGCTTGTTTTAAACCATAAAGAGCTTTTCTAAGTTTGAAAACTTTGTCCGGATACTTATGATTTTTAAAATCGAGTGGTTGCTCAACAAAAAAATTCTTCTTGAATGACTCCATTCAAGAATGCACTTTGACATCTATTTGAAATAAAGTAAAATTCTTATGACAAGCAAAAGCAAGAAGCATGTGAATTGATTCTAATCTAGCAACCGGGGCAAAAGTTTCTTCAAAATCAATGCCTTCTTCTTGATTGTAACCTTGAGCCACTAATCTAGCTTTGTTACGCACAATTATACCATTTTCATCTCGTTTGTTTTGAAAAACCCATTTTGTGCCAATTACGGTTTGTGAATTTGGTCTAGCAACTAAATCCCAAACATGATTTCTTTCAAATTGATATAGTTCATTTTGCATAGCTAGAATCCAAAATTCATCAAACTCGGCTTCTTTAAAATTCTTTGGCTCGATTTGTGAAAGAAATGCACAATTGTTATGAAAATTTCTAGAAGAATTTCTTGTACTTACCCCTTTTGATGGATCACCAATGATGAGATCTTTTGGGTGAGAGGGGACAAACCTCCATTCTTTTGGTAATGATGAAGTGTTGAGATCTTCATGAGGTTCTTCTTCATTTTATTGCATAATCGTTTCCTCCTCATGTTGTATTTCAATGTTATTCGGATTCCCTTTGTCTTGATTTTGAACACTTAGTTGCTCAAATGGGATTTCCAAATCTTCATCATCAATGACTTTTTCTTGCTCAGTGGAGTTAGTTTCATCAAAAACAACATGCATAGATTCTTCAACTACTAAAGTTCTTTTGTTAAAAACTCTAAAAGATTTGCTAGTAGATGAATATCCAAGAAAGATTCCAATATTGGATTTTAGATCAAATTTTCCCAAATTTTCTTTTGTGTTTAAAATAAAGCACTTGTAACCAAAAACTTTAAAATATCCGATATTGGGAATTCTATTTTTCCAAAGCTCATATGGAGTTTTGGTTTTCTTTCGACTCACCAAAACTCTATTTAAGATATAATATGAAGTGTTTACGGCTTCGGCCCAAAAATATTTTGGTAAATTGTTTTCATTCAACATGGTCCGAGCCATTTCTTGCAATGTTCGATTCTTCCTTTCTACTACACCATTTTGTTGAGGAGTTCTAGGAACCGAGAAATTATGTTCATATCCATTAGATTTGCAAAACTCATCAAAGGCTACATTTTCAAATTCTCCACCATGATCACTCCTAATTGTGGTAATGGTGTATCCTTTTTCATTTTGGACTCTTTTGTAAAAATATTTAAATGCATTTAAGGTTTCATCTTTTAAATTCAAGAAAATGACCCAAGTAAATCTTGAAAATCATCAACAATAACAAATGCATAATGTTTTCCACTTAAACTAGCGGTTCTAGAAGGTCTAAATAAGTCCATGTGGAGAAGTTGTAAAGGTCTTGAAGTAGAAGAGTGTTGTTTAAGTTTGAAAGAACTCTTTACTTGTTTTCCAAATTGACAAGCATCACAAATTTTATCTTTTCAAACTTGATATTTGGCAACCCTTTTACAAAGTTATTTTTGGAGATTTTTGAAAGTAAGTCCATGCTAACATGACATAATCTCCTATGCCATAACCAAGAATCATCCTTTATACTTGAAAGACATTTTATTTCAAGTTCAAATTCAATAGATATGATGTAAACATCTTTACTTCAGCTCCCCATGAACAATACCTCTTTAGATATAGCATCCTCAATGAGGCAATTGGAAGAATCAAATTTAATGAGATAACCTTTATCACACAATTGACTTATACTAAGTAAGTTATGTTTGAAGTTATCAACTAATAAAACATTTTCAATGGAGAGAGAAGAACGATTACCAATATTTCCAATGCCTATGATTTTTCCTTTGGCATTGTCTCCAAAAGTCACATGACCTCCATCTCTTCTTTTTAAAATTTGATAGTAATGATCGATCCCCGTCATGTGTTTTCGAACAACCACTATCCAAGAACCAATTGTTTTGACTTTTTGTGGTACCTACAAAAATAATTTTAATTTTGATTTTTGGTACCCACATAAGTTTGGGTCCTTGATAGTTAGTGCTTGTGGATTCTTTTATCCACTTGTATTTCCTTTCAAAGTATAGTTTCTTTTAAACAATTATAAGCAACATGACCATCTTTCTTGCAAAAATTATATGTGATATTTTGTTGAGAAAAATTGGATGCTTTTACAAAAATAGTTTCAAGTGATTTTTGTTTCAAGAGAGGTTTATATCCAATTCCCCCTTTGTTAAACAAACATTTTTGCTCACCAAGCATTAATTCAAAATTTTTCTTTCCTTGAGTAAATTTGTGAACAATGCTTGTTAAATCAACCACTTTTTCTTTCAATAAAACATTTTCTTTAATTAAGAACTTATGATCATCTTTCTCTTTTTCAAAGTCCTTTTGAGCAATAAAAAGCTTCTTGACTACATTTTTCAACAAAGAGTGTTTATTGTTAAGAATAGAGTATTTTGACATAAGTTTCTCAAATTGTTCAAGAATTTCATCATAAGAGGTAGATTAGTCAATGTAAGAGTCATTATTATTTGTACTTACCTCATCCTCAATAGCCATGAAGCACATATTAGCGATTTTCTCTTGAATTTCATCTTCTTCTTGATCATCTTCATCACTATCATCCCATGTAGCTTTAAGTGCTTTCTTTTTGATGAACTTCTTCTTGTTTGGGCATTCGGTCCTCTTGTGACCGGGTTTGTCACAATCATAGCATATAATCTTTTTGTTCTTTTCTTCACTTTTGTCTTCTTTCTTTTGAAATCGCCTATTGTTTCGAAATCCTCTCTATTTCTTGACAAGAAGAACTAAGTCATCAAGTTCTTCATCACTCATGTTTGTGTTGGAGGATCCTTCATCATTTGTTGATTTCAAAGCAATTTGCTTCTTGGGAAGCTCCTTCATCTCTTCTTTGCTTCTCCTTGTTTTCTCCTTTGTTTCGGCATTGTTGAGCTCATACGTCATCAATGTTCTATATAGCTCCTCCAATGGATAAGTGTTGATATCTTTTGTATTTTTTATCAACATCCTCAAGGAGTTCCAATCTTCTGATAAAAACCTAAGCATTTTGCTCACAAGTTCACCGTTAGTAAATTTTTGATCAAAGCCCTTAAGACCATTAATAATATCGGTGAAACGAGTAATCATATCAACAATAGGTTCATCTTGGTTCATAAAGAAATTTTCGAAATCTTTTGTCAAAAGATTTATTTTGGTTTCTTTAACCTTGTTGGTACCTAAGTGAGTTCTCTCTAATGCATGCCAAATATCATATGCGGAATCACATGTGCTAATACGATTAAACTCATTTTTGTCTAAAGCACAATAAGTAAATTTTTGGCTCTAGCATTCAAAGACAATTTTCTTTTATCATTTTCATCATATTCTTCTCTAGGCTTAAAAATAGTTTGATCCGGTTTATCGTCAACCTTAATAATTTTTGTAGGCACAAAAGGACCAAACTCGATGACTTCCCAAATGTTATAATCAATTGATTGAATGTAAATCATCATTCTAGTTTTCCAATAATTGTAATGGGTGCCATTAAAGAAGAGAGGACGATTTGTAGAATGACCCTCAAGATTTTGAAAGTTTTGGTTAGCCATTACTCAAGATTGTGTAATAAAAAAAAATGAGTACCTTGCTCTGATACCAATTGATAGCCCAAGAATAACTAACAAAGAGGGGGGTGAATTGGTTTTCTCAAACTTTTTCGAAAAATATTCTCAAAAGTGATATTTAAGAAATCAAAATTAATCCACAAAAATATAAGCACAATATAAGTAAATAAAAGGGAAGAAAGAGTGCAAACGATATTTTTATAGAGGTTCGATCCAACCAATGATCTACGTCCTCCGTTACCAAGCTCTCCAACACGAGCACGGCCTTTCCACTATTTTGATTGACTTATGGTGCAATCCAAACCCTTACAATGTATCCGGTGACTTACAAACAAGGAGCACCGATCTTTATACAATATTGAGCTTTTCAAGGGACCTCAATATGACCCAAATATATAAAGAGATTGATTTTAGTATTTCTCTCTAGATGAATGATAGATACAAGTTTAGTTCTAAGAGAGACTAACACTTTAATGAATAGCAATGGATGAGGAAAGCTCAAGTGTTAGAAGAAAACTTTGTTGAGAAAGATGAATCAAAAGTTTGATTTAATCAAACAAAGTTTTTCAATAAGAGATATTCAAAAGATAAATGCAATGAAGCTTTGAATGAAGTTTTTCAATATGATTCTCTCTATAAATGCTCTTGTAAGTGTTGTTGAATGATAATAAATGAAGTGGTATTTATGGAGATGAATTTTCGTCACTTTCTGACCAAACGGATGACAAAACGGTCGATCGGTCAGATTGGTCAGAACTAACCATTGAACTGCAAAAAATCAGAACGGATACTTTTTGAAAAAAGACGTTCAAACGGTCGACCGGTTCAAGGTAAACGGTCGACTAGATCAACCGGTTTACCAAACGGATTGTCCGCTTCCACGCTTTGAAAAACCGATTTTGGCTTTGATCAAACTATTTTATGCAAGTGATAAAAATGTTTTTGAGCTTTCATTCATTTAATTTCTAAGGATTAAAGAGTTAATACCTTTACAATTTTATCTAAAATCTATTCTTTAATCTTGATCTTTGAATCTTGAATTTCGGCAGATCTTGAGATGCTTGAACTCTTGTATTGATTTTGACTTTGAACTTGACATTGCATGAGAGTCCAATTTGTAGCGCTTTGAATTTTGCTTGAAAATAGAATGTTAGAAAACATAACCAATTTGTTTGTTATAATCAAAATATTAAGGTTTAAAGTTAACCATAAGTCAACATAAGCTGCTTCACCCCCAAAAGCCTTTAGAAAGGCCATAACTGATTAACATACACCTTACCTTATCCATTATGGTTCTATTGAACATCTCAGCTACCCCATTTTACTGAGGGGCGTGCCTAACAGTTCTATGCCTTTGAATTCCTTGTTCTCTATAGAAAAGGTCAAATTCTTGATTACAGAATTCAAGGCCATTGTCCGTCCTTAAGGTCTTAACCTTCGTTTCTTTTTGATTTTCAACTAAAGTTAGCAAACTTTTAAAAATTTTAAAAGCTTCATCTTTAGTTTTCAACAAAAAGATCCATACCTTTCTATTGTAATCATCTACCAATGAGAGGAAATACCTATTACCTCCATGGGTGGGGTGCCTGTCAGGCCCCTACAAATTCACATAGATGTAAGCTAAGGGCTTGAGGAAATTGTGAGACCCCTTACCAAAGCTAAGCCTATAGGACTTACCTAAGACACGTGTTTCACAAAATGAAAGGGTAGATATATATCTGATCACTTCCTAAAAGTTTCTGATCACTTAGAAACTTCAGGCCTTTATTTCTCATATGCCCCAGCCTTTTATGCCAAAGCTCTGTTCTGTCTTCATTGATTGAAAGAGAATCAGATCCATTTGCCATAAGAGCTTGACCCTGAAGGTAGTATAGACCATTTTTCTTTGGTCCTTTTATTACTACCATGGCTCCTTTCACAATTTTCAGGATATTGCACTCAGACTTAAACCAATAACCTTCATCTTCTAAGACCCCTAATGCTATAAGATTTTTCTTAAGGTTAGGAACATATCTCACATTATGGATGGTTCTAATAATGCCATCATGCATTCTAATGGCAATATCTCCAACTCCATCAACAGCCTGAGAGTTGTTATCCCCCATATACACCTTTCTTGGTTCAATATCCTCATAGTCATTTAACCAAGATTTTATAGGACTCATATGGAAAGTACAACCAGAGTCAAGAATCCACTCTTGACTGTGATTGTCCTCAGACACATTTATAACATGCAGGCTATCTAATTCATTTTCAAGAACAGCATTGTTTTGATGTTCTACACATTAATCTTTTTGTTCCCTCTTAAAATCATAACATCTCTCTTAAAATGACCTAGTTACCACAGTGGTAACATTTCTTGTTACTCTTATCTCTGGATTTTGACCTACCTCTAGACTTGTTCTTACCCTTCTTAGAATTTTTGCTACCCTCCCCTTTCTCAGACCTTCCCCTTACAAAATGACTTTCTTCCCTAGTCCCTCTCTTGAACTCTTTTTCTTGACCTCAAGATCTCTAGACCTAAGAGCATCTATAATAATTGTTTGAGTCAAGGTATCTCTAGAGTACTTAATAGCATTTTTCACATCTTTATAATAGTCAGATAAATAATTCAACAAAATCACAACAAGATCTTAATCAGTAAAAGTTTTTCCATTGTGTGATAGACTTTTAACAATTATACTAAAATCACTTAGATTTAATTCCAGATCCTTACTAGTGTCCATTTCAAAACTAAACAGTTTTTCATGGAGGTAGATATTGTTAGGCAAAGTTTTGTTCAAAAATAAATCATCTAAAGCAGACCACAATTCTCTTGCAGTTTTTGAATCATCAACTTGTCTCACAATGTTATCTAAAAGATGCAGTATGATAGAACTATATGCTATCTCATTCATATAAGCAATTTCAGTAGGTTTTTCCTTTAATTCATCGGGATAATTTTCTGGGTCGTCAAGAGCTTTAGCTACTCTTTGTTGAACTAGAATTGTTCTCATCTTTTGTGTCCAAATTGAGTGATCACCATTTCCATCAAATATTGACAATTCGAACCTCGAACCCATACTGAATTCTAAAAAATGAGTGATTTCTCTGGATTGCATTGACTAATCTTTTCAAGATCAGTGCAAAGCAATGAGCAAAAGGTGGTTTTATTAAACAATCAGAAAAAACTCACACACAGGGACTTTTCAAAGAAATTCTATATATTCTAACAGGCCCAAGAACACACTGAAATAGATATTTCAAGAATTTAATCAACAAAACTCAAGTACTTCACATAGTTCATGTTATACAGTCAAGAATGCTCAAGTTAACATGCTGGTCATTTATTAGGGGTTTCTAGTTTAGACACAAATCAGGATATTCAACAGTCAGAAAACCTTACCAGATACTGTTGTCAAAAAAGTATACAAAGTTCTTCATTACTTGTTATAATATTTCAAAATATTTCAAAATAAGATCACTGTAGTATTATGAAATGATGAAGAAACCAATGATCAGGTTCCAAATGTGAGGTTTATATGCGACATGACGAATCTATCATCATCTTGATAGACCTGTCATCGCAAACCCTAAAACACAGCCCAAACACTTCAAAGAATGGCTCTGATACCAATAGTTGAGTTTTACAACCCAAATATACAAGTAGAAATCTAACTGTTTCAGAGTTACTAAATAACTAACAAATCGAACAGATCCTTGCAGCTATCTACTTCAACAAAAAATGAAGTTGTTAGGGCTCAGTTTTTTACCAACCACACAGAACATAGCACTTGTCGTCCAAAGAATAGGCACCGGTTTTCCCATATCATCAGAATCACCTCTAACACTGTAACCTAAGGTCAATCAAACCCACAGTACATCTAACTCAACCGTTAAAGTTATTGTTTACTATCACTAGCGTAAACCAGACCTTGTTCTAGCTAGATTTACTATTCACTCTCCTCACCGGTGGTTAAGCCAACAACCCCACTCATAATCCACAAAGGAAAATCAAAAAGAAGGAGTAGAAACCAGAGATGAACCTAGAAAGTTGAAGAAGAAGAAAGTGTTTGAGAGAGAGAAAAAATCAAGGGACTCAGCAAAATCAAACTAACCATCTGAAATTTCCAAGGTAGTGGGGTGGGGGTGTATCAATACACGACTTAATTACTTCCATTGGATCTCATCCAAAGGTTGCCATGGATCAAGAGAAAGCACAATCCCCTTCACTAGCTTTGGGCCAATCACAAGCAGCCACGCAACTTCTTTTAAAACAGAAGGCAGAGGCGCATTTGTAACCCTTCAGAAAAATGGGTTTGTGAAATACAACACCAACAATCTTCTTCTTCCTGCATGCTACATCACATACACAAGACATCAAAATATATGTAGAAAAGAATAATCGATTGGCTTGCCAATCTAGTGTCTTTGATCTAATAGATGTTTCTTGAGATCAATTAATGATATAACAGGTGGTTTTGACTGTTTCTGCCTATAGTGACTTGGCTAGACCAGTAGTTGTCAACATTGCTCTTGTTCTCTCCAATAGAGTTGTGTTCATTTGATCTGCTACTCATTCTAGTTGTAAAAGTATGTGCAACAATGAACTGTTTGTCCATATCTTTTGTGTCACAAATGCACAAAACTCATGACAGTATATTCTCCTTCATTATCTGTACTTAGTCACTTGATCTATTTTATGGTTTCAAAACATATACGCATGTTAAATGTTTTAACAACTGCAAATACATTTGTCTTACACTTCATCGGGTATACCCAACATCTGCTTGAGTAATCATCAATAAGTGATACAAAAGAATTTGCTCCTCTAAGTGATCGAAGTCTACAATATGATTGCTTCTGGCTATAGATATGCTAACCTACAATCTATGCATATTAGTTGTAACACATTGTTCACAGAAAAATAAATTTACTAGTTCAAGCCCACAAAGTAACTTTCAATCAGAGAGAATCTTTACTCTTCGTCCTAACATGTGATCCAAATTTTGATGTGACTTCATTGTTGACTCATTTCCATGACTCATTGATGCATAAATGCATTTGCTTCATCTATTATTTCTCCATTAAGCATGTATATATTTGTGGTGATCTTTTCTACCTTCATAAGAACAAGCACTTATCTAAAAATCTTCATGATCCCATTTTCAACATGGGCCTTGGATCCAAGATCATCTAATTTTCCCAAAGATAGTAGATTCTTCTTTAGGCATTAACTTGTTACCTCTTCAACAGTGTGAACATTGACATCATGCATTTTTATCTTAATGGTGTTAATTTCAGCGGTCTTAAGGCATGATGTCAACAAACTGCTTTCTTCTTTAGGACATTGACGTAACGTACCTTGTTGAGGGGTCATGTGCCACATGGATGCTAAATCTAAAAGCCATAGCCCATATGTCAGCTAATCGTTTTCTACTTTCAACAACAGTTGTTGCCTCGCTGCAAATGAACTTTACTATGTTTTGTGGTACTTACAATCAACCCCTAAGAATTTTGTGTCTCAAGAGCTTTGTTATCTACTTATTCTTGTTAGGTCATCAATCCATTTTTTAAATGCTCTTTATTGCCACAACCATAGCATTTAAAGTTCTTCCTGCTTCATGAGTTTGACTTGTTCTAATTCTGACTCCCACTGGGGTCATGTTCCATTTGATCTCTCCCTTATTATAGATAAGGCCTCAAGTTTCTATTAAATGCCATGCCTGTCTTCTTTGTTTTTGCATTTTTGTTGTTCTTCGATAATTGCAGAAGCAGTGGTATCAAAGTCAAGATTTGTAATTATTTGTGAAATTTATAACGAATTGATCATATGAGTTGGGCATACTTTAAAATAGGATCTCACCATGTTCAACATCGTCGATTGTAAAACTCAACGTTGTAAGTTATGAATATAAGGAATTAAGGGTGTTGATGTGGTCCTTCATGGTTGCAGATTCCACTATTTGAATATTGTAGGGCCTCTTTTTTAAGAAGATCTTATAGTAACGTGACTTGACCTCCTAAAATTTTGTCAGAGTATCACATATTTCATTTGTCATCTTCTCTACAACATTTGAAAGTATTAAATCCGCCAATGCTAAATGAAAATTGCCAATAGCCTTGTCATCCATCTCCTCCCATTTACAATGATGTTTCATGGTTTTGTTTCAATTGACGTAAAGCGATTCTCCTTCCATAAAATTTCTTTCATTTTTATTTTCATACGAAGAAATTACCCAGTTGAACTTCTCAATCTCGAAGTCTCTTTGCCATTGCTTTTATCACGAAATATCTTTTACTAAGATCAATTTCTACCATTTCACATGAATGGTGACTGTACATGTTAACAATACTCTGACAAAACAATGTGATCCCACTATTAGAAAATTGAACGTTATAGAGCGACAACATAGCTAAAGTAAAATTTGGAAAACTATAAATAAAAAGCATGAGGATTTTGTGTGGAAACCCCCAATTTAAATTAGGGTAAAAAAAATTAGACAAGTATAGAAGGATTTCACTATAGTAGAAGAATTACAACAACATCTCTTTAAATACATTGAGAACATAATAATTAATCTATCTTGTAGTACGACAAACTAAAGTAAGCACTCAAGATAAATAAAATATTTTCTCTATAAAGTTTAATGTCTCTCTACTGTATTACTCAAAAACTTAAACTCCTTGAGAGTGAGATGCATTTGCTCACAAGTTTAACCATTTATTTATACTGATTCTTGTAGTTGCTAAAATTAAGGGGCTAAAATTAAGGGTCTGATGTGGACAATATTCTTAATTAGTAATTACCTTTATTTTCTCATTTAATTAGAGAATATTTCATATTCATTATTATTCTATATATATTCTTTTCTTGTAAATGGCCATGTATGTACTTTATATATTGTAGAATTACAGTGAATAAAAATTATCAAAAATTATTCCACAATTATGTTTTTGACATAATATCAGAGCCTCCTTCAATCTTTTTTTCTTTACTCTAGGAATTGAAATTTGGTTCTGTGCTAATAATTGTTGTTTATGCTCATATCATTCCGCTACGAAATTTTTTTTTTGTATCTTCATCACTATGATTGATTTAAAAGATAGTGATGATGATTCTTTAAAAAGAACGAATCTACTTTTTCATCAGTTGGATTCCATATGCAAGAAACTTCCTCTCTAATCACTCTGGAATGGCTTGATGGTACCAATTATGTTGGGTGGTCTTCAAATACCAAAAATAAGATATGTAGGAGAAAACGTTGGAGCTTTATTTAAGGCACTAAGGCTATGCTAAATGATGTTTATTCAGAAGAATATGAAGCATGGGTGGATGAAAAATGTTTGGTCAAGTATTGGCTTCTTGATGCAATGACAAAAGACATCATATCTCTATTTCTTCAATTAGCTACGGCGAAAAAAATATAGAATGCAGTCAAACAGACATATTCAGCCAACCAAGAACATCAAAGGTCTATCTACTATACTACGAGGTAATTTCTGTCCACCAACATGGAGGATTTGTTATTTCTTATTTGGCACACTATAAAAAAAATAGCAGGAACTTGATGATATTGATTACTGTACTATGGAATGTGCCAAAGACATTGTAAAATACACCACAAAGATTAATTCCCAACGTGTGTATATGTTTTTGGCTGGTCTTAACCCTCAACTAGATGGGGTTCGTGGTCACGTACTTGCTACTAAACCACTTCTGAATATACAAACTGTTTATGCTATGGTTTGTATGGAAGCTAATCGCCAATGTGTTATGCTTGGAGAAATAATCGGAGAAGGGGCTGTGTTGGCTTCTCGGAAGACGTCTACCTCAAAGAAGGATCGAAAGTATACTCACTATAAGAGTATTGGTCATACGGTGGATACATGTTTTCAACTCCATGGATATCTAGATTGGTATCCAAAAGGAAAGAAGGCGTCATATGTGTCTTTCAGTCATGAGGAGGATGACACTAATCCAAAAGGAAATCTAGCCACAACTCCTAGATTTACTACTAAGTCAGATATGTCTTTTATTGGAAATGGTGATTAGATAATTGGCTCTAGTACAACGGATCATATGACTTGTAATCATTATAGGTTTAGCCACTTATGATCATCTAAATGTTCCAAAATTATCATTATAAATGCCAATGGTGTATCATATCTAGTTATTAGAGTTGGTACAATCCAGTTATCTCCTACCAAGCTTTTAAAAATGTATTACATGTGCCATCATTAAATTGCAACCTTATCTTTCTTAAGCAATTAACCAAATCTTATAATTGTGTTGCTCTATTTTTCCTACCCACTATATTTTTCTGGACATCCATACCAAGGAGAAGATTGGAAGTGGTAAACAAAATGAAAGGTTGTACTATCTGGATAATGGGTTCCAATATTCCAACAGAAAAGGGCAATCTCACTTAGTAAAGGAAGATGTAGTGAATAAGAAAATTGAGATTTGACTGTGGCATAGGAGACTAGGACATCCCTCTTTTAACTATCTTTAGTGATTATTTTCCTCTTTATTTAACTTCTAGGATTTTAATTGCAAAACTTGTGTATTAGCAAAAAGTCACCGTATTATTTTTCATTTTAGTGATAATAAAGCCAATCTCTTTTTTTCATTAGTTATTCAGATGTTTGGAGAGTGGTGCCAATTTATACTCTTAATGGGATGAGGTGGTTTGTTACTTTTGTGGAGGATTACACTCGAATGACTTGGGCTTGTCAATTGAAATACAAGAGTGATTTGTGCTTAGTTTTTTGCCTCTTTCTTAAAATTTTGACAACTTAAGTTGGCATTTCAATAAAATTCATTCGTTATGATAATATGATAGAATAGTTCAAGCACGAATTGACAGAATTTATACATTCAGTGGGTATTATTCGTCAACAACATGTCATTATTCTCCTCAACAAAATGGTGTTGTAGAGTAGAAAAATAGACAATTATTGAAAGTTACTCATTCTCTCTTGATTGGTGGAAATGTTCTCTCTCATTTGTAGGGCGAAGTCTTGAATTCAACTGTCAACTTGATAAATTATACACCATCTAGTGTCCTCAATTTTAGAAGACCATTAGATACCATTTCTGATCATTGCACTTTTCAGGCGGTGGTACTTTTGGCTCTTAGAATTTTTGGGTGTGTGGGTTATGTTCACTTGCATCCACATCAACATACTAAGCTTGAGTCTCAAGCTTTGAAGTGTGTCTTTGTGGGATATAGGATCCATCAAAAGGGCTACAAGTGTTATGATCCGTCTTGAAGGAGGTTTTATGTTTCCATGGATGTTATTTTCCATGAGAATGAACTATTTTACATACTACCGACTACTGATTAATCACTTCAGGAGGAGAATCGAGAAGAAATGATTAATCTTAAAGAAATACAGACATTTTCTTCAGATTGGTCAAAAAATAATACCCCTGGTCGACCAGATGAAGGCACCCCAGATGTCCGAAAATGCTACGGAGATTAATTCTCCATCTCAGGATTTTACGGATACAAAATACATCTCGGATTTGTTTTATTCAACTGAAATTGATACTATCGACAGATCGGATGAAGGAAAAGGTCTCCTATTGATGAACTGGCAACTCCAAATGCTGAAAACGACTCTCTCTATGATAGCACAACGTCTCCTACCAATCCAACACAACTACTGAGCCAATCTTCACCTGAGATTCCATTAGAGGTATCTACTAATCCTAATTCTGCAATTGTTAATGATGTTAATATTGAATTTCAATTGTCTCGGTGTGGGAAGTGAAAAGACCAATGCAGCAGAGAATTGTCTTTCACCCCATTCTAATCGTGGTATACCACCCATTAAATATGAACCTAATCTTAAAACCAAAACTAGATATCATATTATTAATCATGTGTCTTGTTGTAATATTGTTCAATTACATGATAAGAAGTGATTTGGATATCAATTAGGTGAAAACAAAACCCAAAAATAAAAGAGGAAAACAAAAAATTCGATGTGGAATTTTAAGCTGGGCGAACACCCAACTTTAAGCCTCAGGCGAACACCCAAATATCCTCATCATGTGATCGAGGCTAAAACATTGGCCTCGGCGAACACTCTGTGATTGTACCGGTGTTCGCCCAGTACAAATTTTCACTGCCGTTAGTTTTTTGAATTCTGGCAGCGTTTCAAGAAGTTTTGGCACCTTTTGGGTTGGGTTTGGCATCTTTTCGTGTGTAAGACTTGATTATCTATATATATAGATAGTTTTCAAGTTAAAGAATATAAGATTAACATCAAACAAAGATCAATACGTCCAAATCAAAGTTCAAATATCAGATTTTTCAAAGTGTTCTTCAAGTTTCATTCAAGTTCATTTTGCTTGATTTTGAACTTGAATCAAAGGTTTGATTACTCCTACAAACTATTTGCATTTAAAGCCTTCAAGCACTTTATCCCGGTGGCGGCAAATATCGTTTGAGGACAACGATTCATAATCGTGTTCAAACCCTTCTTTGGTGTTTTAAAGTTTATTTTTCTTGTTTTGTTCTTCATCCCTTCTTCAAAGTACAACAATCTCAAACGATATTTTGTGATGGAGAACGAGACTACGATTGCTACTATTAAGATGATGAATCAAGACCTTGTGAGGCTTGATAGGTTCGATGGATCCAATTTTACAAGATGGAAGGATAAGTTGAAATTCCTTCTCACCACCTTGAAGATATATTACATATTGATCCGGATTTGGCACCATTGCTTTAACCAACCCCAAATGATTCCGATGCAATAAAGGCGTAAAGAAAGAAGAGACATGAAGATGAGTTTATTTGCAGAGGACACATCTTGAATGCTCTCTCTGATCGGCTTTATGATCTCTACACCAACACCACTTCGGCAAGGGAGATATGGAATGCATTGGAGAATAAATACAAGGCCGAGGAGGAAGGTACCAAAAGTTTCGATTTCCAAGTACTTTGATTTCAAATTTTGATAACATACATTTGTTAGGACAAGTACATGAATTGCAAGTCATTGTCAACAAAATGAAATCCGTGAAGATTGAAATTCCCGAGAGTTTCCAAGTTGGTGCAATCATCGCTAAATTGCCATCATCATGGAAAGGCTATAGGAAGAAAATTCTTCATAGTTCAAAGATTACTCTTTGAAGGGATTCAAAAGCATCTTCGAATTGAGGAAGAATCAAGGGCACGAGATGGGAACGAACATTCTCATGAGGGGACTTCTAAAGCCCATGCCGTGGATCAAATCGATAAATCCAACAAGAATTCCATGAAGAGGAAATTCTCAAACCCAACAAAGACAACAAGGACAAGAAAAATCTAAAGTTTCTTGTTATGTATGTGGCAAACCCGACATTATGCCCGTGAGTGCGTAAACCGCAAAACAACCAAAACAAACAGAAAAGGTGAACTCCATTGACACGGACAACATTGTTGCTACCGTGAGCATTGTCAATACCACAAAGGAAAGGTTCAAGGATGGTGGTATGATACTTGTGCCACCATACATGTTTGTTATGATAGGTCACTTTTCAAAACCTATCAAGAAGTGGACGATGAACACATTCAAATGGGAAATGAAGTTCAATCAAGGTTGTTGGCAAAGGAAGTGTAGATTTACTTTTCACATCCGCAAGAAGATTACATTAATAAATGTTTTACATGTACCGGATATGAATAGAAATTTAGTAAGTGGAGATTTGTTGGGAAAACCGGAATCAAGTCCAGATATGATTCGGGCAAACTTGTACTTTCCCGTAATGGTGTATTTGTTGGAAAAGGCTATTCAAGTGATGGAATGGTCAAACTTTGTATTGTTGAAAATGATATCAATAAAGCTATGAATTTAAATTATGTTATTGAGTCTATTACTTTATGGCATGATAGACTAGGACATATTGGTTTCTCTACTATAAAAAGAATGATTAAGAATAACATGATTTCTTGTGAAAACATAGAACATATAAATGTGAATTATGTGTTAAGTCTAAATTAATTAAGAAACTTTTTCATAGTGTTGAAAGAACCTCCAATTTATTAGACTTGATTCATTCCGATATATGTGAATTAAATGGAATGATAACAAGAGGAGGTAATAAATACTTCATAACATTCATAGATGATCATTCTAGGTTTTGTTATATCTTTTTAATGAAGCATAAGGATGAAGCCTTTAGTATGTTTAAGATATACAAAACCGAAGTAGAGAACCAATTAAATAGAAAGATTAAAATTCTTAGAAGTGATAGAGGAGGTGAATATTTCTCTAATGAATTTAATCTTTTTTGTGAACAACATGGTATAATACATCAATGTAGTGCTCCTAGAACACCCGAACAAAATGGTTTGGCTGAGAGAAAGAATAGGACATTAGTAGAGATGATAAATGCTATGTTATTAAATTCTAAGTTGCCATTTAACTTATGGGGTGAAGCTTTATTAAGTGCATGTCATATAGTGAATAGAATTCCTTCTAAAAGATTAAAAGTTTCTCCCTACGAATTGTGGAAAGGAAGAAAACCGAACATTGGTTATTTCAAAGTGTGGGGGTGTCTTGCTTATAGCAAGAACACGGATCCTAAAAGGACTAAGTTGGGTCCTAGAGGGATCAAATGCGCTTTTGTAGGATATGCTCAAAACAGCAAAGCATATCGATTATTAAATTTGAAACCAATGTTATAATTGAATCCCGTGACGTAGAGTTCTTTGAAAATTTATTATCTTCGATAATAATTCATTAAGGAATCTCAAGTGGAGACTCCTACTTCTACAAGATCACAAGTAGAAACGCCTTCTAAGGATGTTGATACAAATGAACTTCAGAGAAGTAAAAGAGCTCGAAAGGATAAAGTATTAGGACCGAATGAAATTGATTCTCAACTTATTTCCTTTTATTTAGTTGAAGGAAATGAAAAGAGTGTCACAAGAACTATTCCATATGTTCTTCAAGTTGAAACCGATCCTAAAACTTATCGAGAAGCAATGTCATCAAGAGATAGCATATTTTGGAAAGATGCTATAAACGATGAAATGGATTCAATTATGTCAAACAATACTTGGGAATTAGTCGATTTACCACCCTACCAAAACCCATAGGTCAGAAATGGGTATTTAGGAGGAAGTATAATACAGATGGTACTCTTAATACCTTTAAAGCGAGGTTAGTAGCAAAAGGATATCGACAAAGGGAAGGAATAGATTACTTTGACACATATGCACCAGCTTGCTAGAATAACATCGATTAGGATTTTATTTGCCTTAGCTTCTATTTATAATTTGCATATACATCAAATGGATGTTAAGACGGCATTCTTAAATGGGGATCTCGATGAAGAGGTCTATATGGAACAACCGAAAGGTTTTGTTCTACCTAGAAATGAACATAAAGTATGCAAATTAGTAAAATCTTTATATGGTTTAAAACAAGCACCAAAGAAATGGCATGAAAAGTTTGACTTAGCAATAATGACATTTGATTTAAACATAATAGTGTTGATAAATGTTTATATTCAAAAATATGTGATAATTATGTTGTGCTTATTTGTATATACGTGGATGATATGTTAATTGTAAGTAATCAAATGCAAGTTATAAAAGAAACAAAGAGGTTTCTATCTTCCACATTCAATATGAAAGATCTTGGTCAAGTGGATACCATATTAGGTATCAAGGTTACCAAGATTAGTGAGGGTTATATGTTGAACCAATCACATTATGTTGAGAATGTGATCAAAAAGTACGATCACTTGAACATCAAAGAGGTAAATACCCCGTTTGATTCAAGTTTGAAACTTAAAAGAATGATGGAAGAGCAATAGCACAACTTGAGTATGCAAGTGTTATTGGAAGTCTTATGTATGCGGTGCAATGCACAAGACCCGATATAGCATTTGCAATTAGTAAACTTAGTAGGTTTACTAGTAATCCAAGTGAAGAACATTGAAGGCCATTGGAAGGGTTCTTGGTTATTTGAAGAAAACCAAGGATCTAGGTCTCCAATATTCTAAATTTCCGGCAATCCTAGAAGGATTTACCGATGCTAGTTGGATCTCTAATGCAGTGAAAATAAATCCACCTCAAAGTTGGGTATTCACCCTTGAGGAGGTGCAATTTCTTGAAATCCAAGAAACAAACGTGCATTACACACTCAACTATGGAATCAATTCGTAGTATCAATCAAACCGAAAAAGAAGTCGAATGGCTTAAGGATTTAATGTATGAAATCCCATTGGGAGAGAAGAATAATTCTTCTATATCTATCTTGTGTGATAGTCAAGCCACTTTAGCTAGAGCATACAATGAAGTGTACAATGGTAAGTCTAGACACATGAGTCTAAGATATGACTATGTGAGGAAATTAATTAAAGATGGAATAATTTCACTCACTTATGTAAAGTCAAATGAGAATTTGGCGATCCGCTTACTAAACCGCTCACAAGGGAATTAGTACGGACAACAACTAGTAGGATGGGGTTGAAACTCAAGAATTAAATCCACCAAATGATGGCAACCCCACCCGATTATACTAACAAGTATATCTCGGTTCAAAGCGGTAACAACAAGTCATTTGATAAGTGGATAGATTCAAAGACTTATTCTTTCTTAAACCCTATCCTAGGTTATAAGTGCCGGTTGTCACGGATAAGGAGGGATGAGTTTTATGACTCTTAATAAAGTTCGATCGTTAGATCAAGTATCTCTAAAAGTGACAAAGATATCGCAAGAACTTTACCTATACGAACTTCGAGGTGGTGCCGCCTCAATAGAGAGTTGGAGTTTATCTCTTAAAAGTTCATGAATAGGAGGAGCGCAAGGCCTTAAGAGCGCTAAATGAGACAAAGTGTGAAACTTAGAACACATGATGCTTATGTGTGTGATTTCACCCCAGATCATCACAAGGAATAACAGTTCAAAGCTTTCACGCCACCTAGATTTCGATGATACTTTGTGAAATTTACACTAAGGTTGGATTCAAATCGAAAGATATCCATACTTTATGCATAAACGCTGCTCAATTTGAGTTTGCGCTTATTATATAATTGAACAAGTGGGGATTGTTGTAATATTGTTCAATTACATGATAAGAAGTGATTTGATATCAATTAGGTGAAAACAAAACCCAAAAATAAAAGAGGAAAACAAAAATTGATGTGGAATTTTAAGTCAAGCGAACACCCAACTTTAAGCCCGGGCGAACACCCAAATTCCTCATCATGTGACCGAGGCTAAAACATTGGCCTCGGCGAACACTCAGATTGTACCGGTGTTCGCCAAAGACAAATTTTCACCGCCGCTAGTTTTTGAATTCGGCAAATGCTTCAAGAAGTTTTGGCACCTTTTGGGTTGGGTTTGGCATCTTTTCGTGTAAGACTTGATTATCTATATATATATTTATAGATAGTTTTCAAGTTAAAGAATATAAGATTAACATCAAACAAAGATCAATACGTCCAAATCAAAGTTCAAATATCGATTTTTTCAAAGTGTTCTTCAAGTTTCATTCAAGTTCATTTTGCTTGATTTTGAACTTGAATCAAAGGTTTGATTACTCCTACAAACTATTTGCATTTAAAGCCTTCAAGCACTTTATCCCGTGGCGGCAAATATCGTTTGAGGACAACGATTCATAATCGTGTTCAAACCCTTCTTTTGGTGTTTTAAAGTTTATTTTTTTTCTTGTTTTGTTCTTCATCCCTTCTTCAAAGTACAACATGAGAACTTGTTAAGAGATTTGGGTGTTGACTCTCATGATGTAATGAAGTTGTACTTTGTGATAACACTTCACTATAGAGATTGCCCACAATCCAGCTCAACACGATCGATCGAAGCACGCAGTAAGTCTAATAGACACTTTATTAAGGAAAAGCTTGAAGTCGAGATTATTATTTTCCAAGATCAACTAGCCGATGTACTTGCCAAAGTCACAAAATGAGAAAGCTTTTGATGATTCATTAGGCAAGTTAGACATGTGTGATATCTATGCTCTAACTTGAGGGGTTGCTAAAATTAAGGGACTATGATTAAGCGTCAAATATGGACAATATTTTCAATCAGTAATTACCTTTATTTTCTCTTTTAATTAGAGAATATTTTATATTCGTTATTATTTTGTATATATTATTTCCTTGTAAATGATCATATATGTAATCTATATTGTAGAATTACAATAAATAAAATTTTTAACAAAGTATTCTACAATAGTGTTTTTGATAGTAGTGTTCTTAGTTAATTGAAGCACAACACTTTCAACTTAAGAGTCATTCCTTAAATGCTTACACATCATTCTCTACAATTCATATTTTTTCATGCAAGACTTTTTAAAGAGAAACTTTACCCATGCATGCAAGACTTTTGTACGTACGTAAGGTCAAATGAGTAAATGTCTTCATGCCAACTTTCACTATTCACATCATTCTCACATCATTAAGACCGTCAGTTAGACAAGTCAAAGATCTCAACAGGATCATTAAATTTATTGACGAACTAGTAAATAATGACTTAACTGAAACAACTTAAAAAATTGACTTGCACAATATGACATGAATCGTGTCTATAGATCATGTTAGGCCAGCAAATTGACCACCAAATACGTGGTTCGTGTCTATGCCTTGTGATTCATGTAAACCCGACACTGCCATTAGACATGTTTACATTGAATAGGTAGTTGAGGACCATTCATAAAAATAAAATACCAAGAATAAAAAACAGGCTTCCACATAATTGTTTAAATAGATTCCTCAAGTTCAACAGTTTGGGTTAAATTAATGACAAGTGTTCAAAAGAAAATTTTGTAAAAATCTCTATATTTTGTCTCAAAACTTTAAATGCATGATTCAGTGTATTGGATCGAAAATCATCACACGGTATAACAAAATTATTTTAATTTTTTTTTTTAAAAAAAAAAATTGTGATGCATAACATTTTGAATGTCAATCCAGTCATCTAATTGGGGAACATAGAAATACCCAAGAATCAAAAGGACTAGTTGTCTGGTTGTGGAACGTAGAAAATTCCAAGAATAAAAAATCCTTCAAGGACCAGTATGTCTGGTAAAATATGGCATTGAAAAATGTAGTTTATTTCACCATTCTTCACTGAAGTTTGATAAAAAAAAATTCAAGTTGATCATTAAATTTTTTTTCTAACTCATTTAGTCAATAAAGTTTATAACGGTTTCACTATTGATCACTCGATTAGAAAAAAATAACCTATAGTCCAACATGGCATCCGTTAAGTTCTAAGTTGGAATAATAGAATAAATTCAACTTGTCAAACTCAATAAATTGGAGTAAAACTACTATAGTTGATAGACAATAATTCTCAAATTCATCTTTCCTCTAAACTAACCATGACCCTAACATGCGGTAATAGTAGCCAAAAGGTGAAATTCAAGTATTGTGGGAAGAAATCTTGTCCATATTTTTATCTAGAAGATTCAAAAGGCACATGTAAGTGGACTGGCGTGGAACTTAACGGATGCACGTCATATTTGATGTTAATTTTTTGAATAGAGTGGCCAGTGGTGAAACCGTTATAAACATTATTGATAAAAGGGCCAAAAGAAAAACTTAAATGGCTAACGTAAAATCTTGCACAAACTTTAAAATTGATATGAGAAATTATTCCGCAACTAGAATTTCAAACCTAGGAATGATGGTGCACTAGCACGAAAAGACGCAATAACCATAGTTGGGGAAGAAAATGACATCTTTATTTTGGATTTTAAAAATTAAAGGTTAATAATCTATATGTACTAATAAGAGAAAGAATTGTAAAAGTTGCGTACTATGACTACGATGTTTTTCAAATTTTTATGACGTGTTATTTAATTTGATCATACAATAATTGTAAAAGGAAATAGAAAAAACTAGACAATCCCTTAATGAAATAATATAGATATATTTGTTAGATATTGACACAAAATGTCATGAAAGGTGGTTAGAATTTCAGTATGTCTCCATTGAGGATGGTGACAGATAAAAATTCAATTTGAAACAGTAATTGAAGAAAAGTCATTAACTTGTGGAGGGGATAATATGAAAGAAAAAATAAAATATAATGTATTTATCCGTCTCCTTGGTCTCCAACCCAAATACTTGATATTTGATATCATGGATGGTTGGGACGAAGGGTCAAGGCTGGATACCATATCCATAAAATTATCTTATCCACGAAAGGTGATAATTAAGCTAGTTATGGCCAACCTATTCGAGCAGATTAAGGAGATTCGTTATATATATTCCTTTAAAAGCTTATGCACCTGAAAATTTAAAAAACTAACTAAATTAATTTTTATTAACTTCATATTCTCAAAATAATTAGTATTATTTGTATATAAAATCTTTGCTATGCTATGAAATTAAGAGAAGAAATTCTTATAGAGAATTAGAACACAAATTTGTAAGTTTATTATAACAATGACTCAGATATATATATGATTACAATGAAAGTTAAAACATTTTTCTAAAGTAAGTATGACAATCACAAATAACACCAAATAGTTATCCATCATTATCTATTATTTTACATTATACTAAACAAACAGCTACCAAAATAACAAAAATAGAAACTTCTTAACTTGAAGCTAAGTGCGACAATGGGCCCAGACTTCTCGTCGACGAGAGTGGGCAAGCTCAGCCTGCATTAAAACCGAGCTTAGTTTTCGGCCATGAGAGTCGAGCCGAGCTTGGCTCCTATGCTAGTGGACTTCACGAGTCGGCCCACCCGGCCCCGCCTCAAGCCACTATTTAAATTCTGTAATTATGCTTTTAAGAAAAAATCGAGGGATCACAGTCGTCCTCGCTCAACTTGGCTTGGCCCTTCACAGACGGGCTTGGTCCTTCTAGTAACAAATCGGCCCAAGTCATTTACCAATGGGCCAAGCCAAATCTGGGTTAGAATGATGATATTTATCACTATTGATAATTATATGGTTTTATCATTTAATACCAACTAAACATGTATTATCATGAGTAATAATGAACAGTTTAATAAATCGCATCACTCCTTGGAAGGGACATGATCTTGGATTGCCCACCTATGCTGACACATCAACAAGTGGGCAAGGATTTCTTTCCTCCAAGGGGCAAGAGATCATTTTCCCTCATGGGAATAGCATTACTATTTCTAACTTTTGCGTACAAAATTTAGTGTGGAATTTTAGCATATTCCAATTTAAGTAGGCGATTTATATCTAGTGATAGGAATTGAAGAAAATCCTACCACAAAATCTTCTTTGCTATGGCGTCGGCCGCCAAGAAAATTGAGCGTCCGGTGTTTGACAATCCTTTCCTCAACATTATAGTAAACGCCGACGGCTCCGTTAAGCGAGAACCCGAAATCCGAAATCCAGCAAATTCGGATTCTGACGGCGCCGGCGCTGTTCTCAGCAAGGACGTACCCCTTGATGCGAACAAGAAAACCTGGCTCCGCCTTTACATTCCCCGGCAAGTAAAAATTTCTTCCTCTTCCAGCAAGTTTCCTGTGATCATATACTACCATGGCGGAGGATTTGTTTTTGCAACGCAGATTCTGCTGTTTATGATGTTTTCTGCAAAGGGCTTGTGGAAAAAATTGGTGTAATGGTGATTTCATTGATTATAGGCTGGCGCCGGAGCACCAGCTGCCGGCGGCGTATGAGGATGCCATGGACGGACTTTACTGGATTAAAACTGTGCAAGATGACTGGCTGGTTCAATACGCCG
The DNA here is from genome assembly GCA_023638005.1 of Forsythia suspensa. NCBI lineage: Eukaryota > Viridiplantae > Streptophyta > Magnoliopsida > Lamiales > Oleaceae > Forsythia > Forsythia suspensa. The sequence goes on along the minus strand of CM042666.1, from coordinate 27,047,888 downwards.
ATTTAAATAACTGTTTCTTGTGTGGAACGAGTGCAGGTGGAAACCTGGCTTACCATGCTGGTCTAATGGCGGCTGAAGCGGGTATGGAGCTTCGACCCGTGAAAATTAACGGGCTAATCCTTCACCATCCGTATTTCAGTGGGACAAAACGAACCGGGTCGGAGGAGAGGCTGAAAAATGACCCTCTTTTGCCATTGTATTCTATTGATCAGATGTTTGATTTGTCCTTGCCAGAAGGGGCTGATCATGATCATGAATATTGTAACCCGTTGGTGAATGGTGGGTCAAAGAACATTGATTTGATGAAGTCCATGGGGTGGCGGATTCTGGTTACGGGTTGTTTTGATGACCCGTTGATGGATGCGGGTTTGGAGTGTGCCAAGATGTTGGAAGGGAAAGGGGTGCAGACAGTGAAGTTCTTCAGCGATGGGTATCATGGCTTGGAGGTTTTTGATGCATCCATGTCCGGTCCTCTCTACGACGTCATAAAAGATTTCTTATATTGTAGGTCCAACGAGTAGAAGTCGTGATAAAAGAGCTCGGTTTCGAAAGAGACACCGTATTACGAGCTACTCTAGAAGAGGTATGATATTAGCAAGATTTTTCAATCATGTTTATGGAGGCCTGAATTAAGAATAATGTTTTTATAAGAAAATGTCTTTATTTCCTTATTATCAGTTATGGTAGAGGCAAGACTCAAAAGTTTTTTCTGTTCTCTTTAAATAGAATGTAGCGTGAGTGTCTTTTGAAATTTTATAAAGTGAATCGTTATCGACAAATCTTATAGAGTGAATTATTATAGCATTAGTATTCATATTAGAGTTTAGAGATAGCAAATGGGTCATACGAACCCCACAAAAAATTGGAATGAGCTAACCTTGACCCAGTGGAATAATTGATTCGACCCTATTTTTACTAGGCCAGATTTTATTAGGTCTGCCGGGCCCCATTTTGCCACCTCTATTAGAGATAAACATTGTTTCATCCCACCATTTACCAATAATTATGGTAGAAAACTATATAAATTTTTGATAATAATAATATACAACAGAGTATATCAAGCATACTTATTGGTTAATTGTTTTGTAATTTAAAAACCTAATGTGTGAAACCCGAGGAAGTCGTTAATAAAATTCGAATGAACGCGAAATTAAACACAAAACACTTCATGACCTAGTATATGGTCTATCATGAGTCATGACTGCATAGAAGCCTTGTATTAGGTCAAAACCATCAGGGAGAAATGGTTGGCAAGTGTTTGGTACAGAGGAAGCTTCTATATGACGACCTTGATGGATTAGGTAAATATTTGTGTCAAGTAATTTTAGTAGAGATGAGATTTCATATGACGATCTTCAGGAGTTGGACATATATTTGTGTCACATGCCTTACTTTAATCAATAAAATCTTATTTAGGAATTTGTCAAATTTGAGTCTCATTGAAATCTAATTTTACTAGCATTTATTGAAATTGATTATAATTTGGATTGACTCGATTTATAAGTATGTGTACGGTCTCCCTATCATATTAGTGGGTTGGCTCAAAATGGAATGTATATGGAATGGTGATTAAATATTATTCATTTCCGCGTTACATCTAAATTTGTGTTTTGTAATGTGGACCATTTCACCACATGAACCACATCACCAAGAATAATCCAAAGATTCTGCAAACCTCAATATGTTTCATCGAAGTCGTTCCAATGAGTCAAAATTGATAACCAAATTCGTTGGGGAAAGATTCACCAACATGGTTTGCATTAAAGCTAATCAATTTCAATGACAATCTTACTTTCCTTCCGAAAAAATCTTCCAAGTCTCGTACAAAGCTAAAGGAAGGTTGACGAAGATTGATGTCATATTCTTGCTCTAGATAAGAGAACAGAAGAATATTTTCTTCTCCAAGGTGGCAAAAGGCAAACTGCTACACAGGCTGAAACCGTTAAAAAGTGAAAAACAGAATTAAAAAACAATCATTTGTTGACAACAACCTCACCAATGGTAAATCACACGTGTCCAAGTAAGTTAAAAAGTCTGAAATGACCTTGATCTTTTTTTTCTCTCATAAATACTGCATATACACTTTAAAGAAAAAGATAGAAAAATCAAACCCGTAGCAAAATTTGTCAATTGTATTTCTCTTGCATACTTGTTTTTATGTTCAGCAAATAACTTGATAGTCAAAGCGTAGACAGGCCACCCTTAGACGGTTGCCTTTGCAAGCTAACGGTGTTAAGTGTGCAGGTTTCATAATAGATGGATAGGAGGAGGCAAATATCTATTGACATCTTGATCATGTCAGATTTTGAGATCAACAAATTGATACTTGTCACTTTGTGGGAATCGTAGAAAATAAACCACGAGCATAAGCAAGGAAAAACCCAAATTTCAAAAAAATGAGTAAAGTGGAAAGTAAGTTTGAGTGAAAACTGTGATTTATATTGATGTGATTCCTAAAACGTATGAAAAAGAATAAATAGTCCCAAAAAACCAAAGAATAGGGGATATGTCACCGTGAAAACAAGTAGAAGGTAGCCTATCCGACAAAGACTATGTGAGATGTGGCTTTGAATATGAGGTGTCTTTCTCGATGAACGTGGTAGTGATTTTTATGTTATTCCATAAGTGTACGATCGTATAAGTAATAGAGTGGATTTTGAGTTCGAGATCGTACTCACGAGGATTTAGATAATTCAAATCAATTATAATAACCTTAATGAATCTACTTAACTTTTGAAGGTTTATTTCTTAAACTAATTAAAATCTTAACTAAAAATAATAAATAATTATAATTCAAAAAATAAGAGATTAAATTAAATAAAATTACTTTAACTTTGGAAAAGAAAAGTGTACTAGGATCCTCAATCCACTTAAACCAATTCTCTTTAACCCGAACTGTTGAATTTAATAACACAATTTAAATATGAAGATCAATATTCTTAATTTGTTTAACAATATCTCTCGAGTATAATTAAACATATACCTATATGTGACCCGACTATATCTCTATGATGGATGCAAACATACACAAAAGTATTAGAATTTGTGAATACTTAAAGATCACGTAAAGCATAACGGTATATCTCTATTCTCTATTAGACTCTACGACAATTGATACTATGTTTAACCTATTTTAAATATCTCGATGGTAAAATAAGCCACGAAACTCATACAACTATTGCGCATATAGTTATAGAGAAAAAGAAAGCAATATCAATTATTCAAAAATAAAAACATGCTTGAATATAAAAAACTCGGTTCAAAGAATTAAAGGTTCATGATTCAAGTTTTATCATGATCCTAGCACTAAAAGAATTTAGCCTAACATACTAACAAGAAGAAAATATATAAGCCATCACTTGGATAAGAAGAAAACTCAAAAGATGAAATCTTGATCTTGATCTTGGTCTTTGTTTCTTGTTTCGCCTCTTGTTTTTTTTTTCTCTAAATTCAGCTCTAAATCCGCTCTAAATTGGCTCTCCAATTGGCTCCAAAATCGGCTCCTTATTTTTGGGTTAAGAACTCATATATATAGCATCCTCATTGTACCTAAAGAGATCCCAAAAATCATTAAAATCAAGGTCCCAAAAGATTTCATAATTGAGTCAAACTCAAAAAGGCAAAAAATCTAGTTTTTATGAAAATACATTGACGATCGCCTGAAAGGTAAACCTAGGCAAGCCAACCAAAAAGCATTCTGCTAGAATTTTATGGTGTTGGGCGATCGCCACCTTAGTTTTTTGTCTACTCTACTTGATATTTTTTTAAACGACCACAACTTTTTGTAGGAAACTCAAAATTGAGATCCGTAAGATGTGTTGGACTCGTAATTCAATTATTTTTCCAATGGTATATCAGTTTGCCTTGTGGAAATTTTAATACCAAAAGTTGTGCTCAAATTTTCTCACATGCTTGAGGTAGTTCTCAATTCGATTCTTTGACTTTTAGATGTTTGATCATTTGCTTCTACTCTTCGTTGTCACTCCAACATACCTTAAACTTATTAATTTTATCTTCTTCCTCATCCTCCAATGTTTGGCTCTTAATATTCAATTCAAAAAACTCAACTTCTTCATATTTACTCGTCGATTTCACCAAATTATTACTCTTTCTGCCATTCTTCTCCAATTGCTTATAAATAGGTCCGAAGCTGAAATAGAAAGAATAATATACTAAATTAAGTATAAAATCAATAAAATAATAAGATAAAAGCTTAATTTAAAAGTTCGAATAAGTGCACAAATGCACTTATTAGAACGCCACTGTAAGGACGATGTCAAGAGTTTGAAAAACCAATCCTCATTATGGGTATAATTGGGGATGGCCACAACAATGTCCCCAATAGAATTTGAAGAAAATATCCATGGAGCATAGGCGAGCCACTCGCACTCTTATAGTGGTCGACAACATTTTTGAAGTCCATACCTCGACCCTACAATGATGCGCCGCATGGAAGGCATAATCTTCCACGCGAATGTAAGTGGAGACCTAGTAGGTTTCTCAAAGATCTTTGATAGACTCGACGATGAAGTCAATTCACACCAACAAGTAGATTCTAGACGAATTACTCCTAGAGACAAACAGTCGCTAATGGAAACAAAGCTAACTAAACCTTCCTCAAAAACCATCATGAAAACTAAGGAAGAGTCTAGAACTCACAAGATCAAACTTACGTTGATTATCCTACCCCGCTAGATCATTTGAATCGGATGATGATGAACAAGATCTTCTTTTTCAAAAGATATTAAGGACGAGCCTATTCCCCGACAGATTTGTCCAGGCCAAAAATGCCTTCTTATACAAAGCTATGGAGACCCGAATGACCACTTGAAGGATTACATTAAGAATATGAAACCGGAAGGGGCCACTGCCCTAAAGTGTGGAACCTTCCATCTTGCCCTCACAAATAGGGCTAAAGATGGTATAAAAATTGAGTGCAGAAAGTACAAGAAGTCGGCTTGAACTTAAAAGACATTTCATAAACACATTTGTTGGGAACCAACCTCGAGAAACTTTTGTTACCCACATCCATGATATGAAATAAGAATATGGAGAGTCTCAAGAGTTATTTGAATCCTCCAACATGAATTTATTGCCATTGAAATAATTTTTGGTGAGAAAGCAATGGTTGCTTTGTAGAACGGGTTTTAGAAAAAGGCCCCATTTTGGAGAGATGTAATGTTACCGATTATAATTAAATGTAGAGATGATCCAAAACCGATATACACATTGAAAATCGTGAAAGGAACAATTTGGGAAAGAATATCCAACCAAATAACAAAGGCAAAGCTCCAATGCAACTGAATTTGACACTCCATAAATCAATACATGAGCTATGGAAGATATAACCAGTTGAGGTAAATATTGTGACCCCTACACTAGCTCGTGTAACAAGCAAGTGCCGCCATCCTTCACTTCTCCCTAGGGCGTAGAAACCTAAGTTTTGTCGGTTGTATAGTGATAGGTTCTATAATAATAGATCATGATACAAATGAATGTATAGCGATATAGTCAACGATTGAGGCAATTATTTACTCACAATACAATCGGGGTGATGTGGTCAATTGACCCCACCCACACAATTATAGACAATTGCCTCACATGTATGACTAACTTTCTCGTGACAAGATAACCAGTCCGCCTTAAAGGGGAAAGTGTCACCTCAACGTAATAATTAGCCAAAGGTAACCTAATGCCGTGTGTAAATCGTTGCCCTATTAGAGAAAAACAAACTATAATTAGTGAGCTCTATGTTGAGGGTCGCCAATCAATTCTCAAATGAACTATGCGAGGATGGCTAAGGAACCATCCATGATAAATTATCCGCTCAAGGAATTCACAACCTAGATCATAGTCGATCATGTTATGAAGTGAGTGTCCACTATCCCCGAGGTGATGCCATTATAATTAGAGTCGTGGTGATTCGTAATGACTTGAACACGATGTTGATTGAAGATATGAGCTCTATGAACATAATATTTGGAAGTTTTTTTTAATTAGATGGAGATTGACCATCTATTGACACCTATTGCAGACCTCCACATGGCTTTAATAGTGATTGCCTTACTTAACAAAGCGTAATTACCCTTGCTATTGATATTGGTGAAGAATTGAGGGTGTCAAGAACTTATATGGAATTTTTTGTTATTGATACTAGGTCTACCTGTTAGTAATTCAATAAGTTCATATAATGTCAAAAAATTATATGAACCTTAAATCTTTGATCTTGGAACTTAGTGATTTTCACGTTATGAATAAATCAAGTAGGCATACCTTGATCCATTGATGATAGTTAAAGAAATAAAATCTGTAATATAAAAGAAAACCAAAGAATAAAATAAAGAAATTGTTTTCTCTTCACCTCTCTATATCGAACGATATAATTTGATAGAATATGTTTACATTTATAGGTAGAGAGATGCGCTTTTAATTGGCCTTAAAATCGCTTTCACTTTCCATCAAAGTGTGCAGCTTAAGAAACCGCCACTTCTCAATTGACCAATTAGGTTTTAGCATTAAAACTCACTTTATTCATTTTATTTAATAATATTAAATGGGCCACACTAATAGGTCTTACATTCTCCCACTTGGCCCATATAATATTATCTCGTTATGTGATGTATAATATAATGCACATATCATAAGCTAAAATCTCTCGTACATTGGTCACTTAATATATCATCCTTAAGTAAAGACCAATAAGAGTCATGGCAGTTGTACATCATCATTTCGACATAGTCCCTTCCATGTACTACGATATTAGTCCTCACTTAATATGATATGTAATGAGAAGTTCAATGAATTTATAACAATAATGTCTTCGTAAAGATTATCTTTGTCAACATTCATGTATATATACCAACAATTAAGACAAGAACAATAGTTTTGTAAAAAACAATACATAATTGAGCTCAGAGTGTCAACTACATAAACATCATAAATCATATAATGTCAATGATCATTTTCAATAATGCCCATTCTTTTAATATGTTCATTAAATGTCTTTGGTGGCAGTCCTTTCGTTAGTGGATCTGCAATCATAAGATTTGTGCTAATATGCTTGACACTTTTTGTTTTTGAACTTCTTCTTTAACGGAAAAATACTTCAATTTCATATGTTTAGCACCTTTAGAGTACTTGTCATTCTTTGAAAAGAAGACCACCATCATGAATTATCACAATAAATTTTCAACGGCTTGGCTATATTGTCGACAATCCCAAGTCCTGAAATAAAGTTCCGCACCCAATTTCCTTGAACAAAGGGCCTCAAAGCATGCTACAAAGTCAGCTTCCATAGTGGATACAAAGAATGATCGATCGCTTTACACTTTTTCATGATATTGTCCCTCTAGCCAAGAAGAACAAATAGCCAAATGTGGATTTTCTGGTATCAACACATCCAAAGAAAATCAATCAATATCCAATGACCTCCAAATTATCAGATCTCCTATAGGTGAGCATGTGGTCTTTCGTTCCTTACAAGTATCTCAATACTTTCTTTGCGGCTTTCCAATGATTAAGTCCTGGATTACTTTGATACCTGCCCAGCATTCCAACAACAAAACTGATGTCTGGTCTGGTACAAGTCTGAGCATACATTAAGCTTCCAACAACAGATACATAAGGAATATCTGTCATTTGTTGACGTTCTAATTCATTCTTTGGACATTGCATGAGACTAAACTTGTCTCATTTTTGAATTGGAACAACACTTGCTGAACATTTTTCCATCTTAAATCTCTCTAAGACTTTATTGATATATGCTGTCTGAGACAACCCTAACAATCCTTGTGATCTATTTCAAAATATTTCAATTCTAATCACATAGGATGCCTCTCCCATATCTTTCATTTCAAAGCTCTTAGAGAGGAACTTCTTAGTTTCGTGCAGAAGACCAAGATTATTAGTAGCGAGCAAGATGTCATCAGCATACAGAATCAAAAGGACAAACTTACTCCCACTGACCTTTAGATATATACATTGATCAACGATGTTTTTCTTAAATCCAAAGGAAGTAATGGTATCATTGAACTTAAGATACCATTGGCGTGAAGCTTGTTTAAGTCCGTATATTGATTTCTTCAGCCATACACTATGTGTTCCTTTCTTTCAATTGAAAAACCTTCATGTCGGTCCATATAAACTTCTTCATCTAAATTTCTATTTAGAAAGACAGTTTTTACATCTATTTGATGTAGTTCTAAATCATGATGAGCTACTAAAGCCATTATAATTCTGAATGAGTCTTTCTTAGAGACGGGCGAAAACGTCTCTTTATAGTCAACACCATCTTTCTGAGTAAAACCTTTGGCTACAAGTCTAGCTTTATATCGTTCGATATTACCATTAGAGTCGCACTTGGTCTTAAAGACCCATTTACACCCAACTCTTTTATATGTTTCAGGTAATTCGACAAGATCCCAGACTTCATTATGCTCCATAGATTTTAGCTCATCTTTCATAGCATCTAACCACTTATCAGAATTAGCACTCTCAATAGCCTGTGAAAATGAAACTAGGTCGTTATCAACAATTCCTAAGTCAAATTCAAACTCTTGCAGGTAAACCACAAAATCATCAGGAATAACAGGTCTACGATGTCTTTCTGACCTTCTTAATGCTATTTCTTGTGGTTCATTTAGTGCAGGTTCATTAATAACAACTTCATTTTGAGGTTCATTTTGAGGTGTTTGATCATTCATTTGTTTTTCTGGCAAATTGCCATGTCGTTCAACAATTGGAGGAACAACGATATTAGAAGAAGTTGAGGACAAATGAACTTGAACTCTAACTTCTTGAATTTCCACATTTCGTGGTTCTACACTCCCACTAACTTCGCCATTTTCAATAAACCTAGCATTTCCAGCTTCAACAATTTTAGTACTATGATTAGGACAAGAAAAATCTATACTCCTTTGATTTTTCCGGATAACCAATGAAGAAACCACCGATTGTTCTCGAGTCCAGCTTTTTTCATGTGGATTGTAAATTCTTGCTTCACCGGCAACCCCAAACATGCGTTCCTTAAAACTGGGTTTTCTTCCACCCATAGTTTAAAAAGAGTCTTTGAACTACTCTACTAGGAACCCCTGCTTAGCAAATAAAAGGCGCTTTTAAAGCATACATCCACAAAGAGATAGGTAAAGATGAATTGCATAACATACACCTAACCATTTTTATTAAAGTACGATTACGCCTTTCAGCTACACCATTCTGTTGTGGTGTAAATGGCATAGTGTATTGAGCAAATATGCCACGCCTTTCACGAAATTTAGCAAATGGACTCGGTGTTGTCCAGTTTCATTATATCTTCCATAATATTCACCACCTCTATCGATCTAATGATTTTCACCTTCGTCTAATTGTCGCTCAACTTCATTGATAAAGATCTCTAAAACATTTATTCGCTTGAGACTTTTCATACAACAAATAGACATAGCCATAACGTGAAAAGTCGTCAATAAAGGTGATAAATATCTTTTCTCCACCAAATGATGGAGCATCAAAAGGTCCACATATATCGGTGTGTATAATTTCAAGAAGTCGCAGTGCTCTTGTGGCTCATTTCTTTGTGTGTTTGGTTTGTTTACCTTTAATACAATCCACACACACTTCAAGATCAAGAAATCCAAGTCGTGAAGGATTTCATTCTTGACTAATCTTTCTATCCTTTCCTCGATATATGACCCAAACGCTTATGCCACAAGTTAGCGGATCGTCATTCAATAAACTACGCTTAGTACCAATATTATGATGCAAAGTGTTAAAAGAGTCTCGCAAAAGGTTATCGAGCTTTAATTTGTATAAGCCATCACAAAGAACAAAGCAGAACCGATAAGATGATTCTGCTTAAACAAACTCAAACATCCATTTTCACCATCAAAGAAATATCTAGCGTAATCAAGTTTTGACAAGGAAACTAAATTATAGAAATGTATGTACATAAAGAGGTTGAAACAAATCTAAATGATGTCCAAGATTTAAAATCAAACGATAGGTTCCGATGGCTTCAATCGAGCTTTGACTCGATTGCTCATGAAAACAAACTTTTCATTTGGATTTATGGTCTAGATTGAAAAGAATCCCTACAACGTATTGGAAATATGAGTGGTACATCCGTAATCAATCCACCAAGTAATATAGGAACTTCTACCAAATTAGATTTGAAACATACATAAGCAATATGCTTACCTTTATTTTCAAACCATGCCTTACGCTTCAGTGCAGGTCTTTTCCGATAGTGCCCAGTGTTTACGACGTAAATGGCACGTATCTTTCTTTGGTTCCTTCTTGTGGATTTGGGCGTATGTTCATTTATCTTTAGTGGTCCTTGCTTGATGCCCTTTCCAAACTTGTTCTTATATTTCTTTCTAGCTCCTTGATGACTTACAAGGTGAACTAATGAGTTCCTTGATTCTTAAGCCTTGTCTCCTCTTGCACAAGCATACACGCACAATTCATTCACATTCCATTTGTCCTTTAAAGTGTTATAGTTCATCCGAATGGACCATACTCGAGGCAATGAGTTGATGATAAATTGTACCGTAAAAGTTCTTATCTACACTCATTCCAAGAGTCTTCGAGTCTTGCTCCAATGTTACTCATTTCAATAACATGCTCATGCATGGTACGAGAACCATCAAATTTCATGGTGGTTAAAGTACCCATCAGTGTGCCAACAAGTGATTTATCAACTATTTGAGAGCGTTCTTTCACAAACTTCATCTATTCCTTAGTAATTTCAGTCTTAGGAATAGTAGACTAGATGTTATTTGCTAAAGTCATCCGCATAAACATTAGGCTCAATCTGCTGGATCTTTCCCAAGCCTTATAGAAAGATCTATCATCAGCACTGCTATCATCAATCACATCAATAGGTTTCTCAACTTGAAGTGCCAAGTCTAAGTCCAAGATACCTAAGTTGAACTGGACTTGTTCACACCAGTCAGAAATTTAGCCCATTGAACAGTGGTACAGATGAAGCATGTGAATGCAAAGACGTGGGAATAGATACTGCAAAATATAAATGCTCGAATATTAATTCTTTGAGTTTTGACTTAAATGCTTACGTTCAGATTCGTATAACTTAAGTAAATATTTACTGTAGTTCTCCTTTAGGTGATACTACGTTATACAATCATAATAAACATAATGATGCTAATTTTTCAGTTTCATTTAATTGAAAATTAAATATACTCTAATAAGACACGTATGTTATCTTTGGATACAAAACACATCTAATTAAGTATATCAATTAACCACATTTATGTTCAAGATTAATAAAATCAATTGACCAACCTTTGGGCAATCCTTAACAATTTTATTATCTTTAAACACCAATATACTTGTAACAACAATAATCATAATGTCATCTCCATTTATAAGCATCAATCTATCACAAGTAATTGGCTATCAAATTATGTAATTTAATATTCATAATACCATAAGATTTGGCCACTTTGGTGACTAACAAATCACATTAATTGAACACTAAATTACATACATTTAATTTTGAAAAAACAAAACAAAACATTTATATGAATGATCTGTCAAACATGTTCGATCAATTTTATGATGAGATTTCTCATGAATATTAACATTATGATCTTATGCACTTTATAATTACAACAACAATGACAGAAAACAGATTTCATATATTATTCATAATATTATTAAAATATTAAACAATTTGATCGCCAAAAATTTATTTGGTGCAACATAAAACTGGCACCATTATTATCAAAACCAATTTTATTAGTCATTCAGGTACGCCCATGCCATTAATCAGTAATAGATCAAGTCTATTTAAGGCATATAATAAAACATTACTTATCAATTTTGGTTTCATCAAATATTTTATTTTACATCAATTAATATTTGGCAGATGACTACAAAGTTACCATGAAACATTAATTGCCCAATTAAAAAAAAAAAAAAAAACTTAGATCTTAAAAATAAACCATAATCAAAAATCACATGTTCCTAAACCATGTTCTCTCGATACCACATGTCAATAATTCAATAAGTTCATATAATGTCAAAAATTATATGAATCTTAAATCTTTGATCTTGGAACTTAGTGATTTTCACGTTATGAATAAAGCAATTAGGCGCACATTGATCCATTGATGATAGTTAAAGAAATAAAACTTGTAATATAAAAGAAACCAAAGAAATAAAATAAAGAAATTGTTCTCTCTTCACCTCTCTATATCGAACGATATAATTTGATGGAATATGTTCACATTTATAGGTAGAGAGTGGCAGTTTCTAATTGGCCTTAAAACTACCTACTTTCCATCAAAGTGTGCAGTTAAGAAACTATCACTTCTCAATTGACCAATCAAGTTTTAGCATTAAAACTCACTTTATTCATTTCATTTAATAATATTAAATGGGCCACATTAATACGTCTTACACTACCTACTATGGTATCTTATGTCGCCGAATATTGAAAAAGTAGTTAGCAGCCACATCAATCCACAACTTGTGCGTCAAGTTTCCACTGCATGTGATATTGCTTGTTGTAAGAGAAATTAGAAAAGGTCCCATGAATGTTATATCAATTCGTTGAGAAAAGCTGCTCCGTACGCACTAGTTGCTAATACAACCATGGTCATCGAGGTTGCTATGGCCAAAGCAGTAAATGAACTATAGAGATGAATGGCGAGTCAATAGACGTCAAAATGGCTGAGACTCAAGAAAAAATCCTTGCCGATGACCCGATGGTTATGTATGATATCATTGATTCTCACAACACAAAGTCAAATTCACTAGGTGCCAAATTGGAGGAGCTTGAAATCTTTTCAATTGACAGGTGAACCAACCTAAGTACTTCAAATCGGCATCAGTCTGCCTGAGGAAATGAAGAACAGTATGAAGCGACTTTTTACGAAAAACTTAGAAAATTTTTCATGGAAGCACTCTAATATGATTGGAATAGATCTGGAAGTGGCCTACCATGCACTGAGAATTCACCCAAAGATCCACCCACCAGAGAAATACGATGCTCTAAAGCTTGAACTTGATAAACTATTGAGAGAATCTCCCCCACTTGGGATTGTAACTCCATTTTGGTATCAAAAAGCAATGGGCTCTGGCCATATTGTCAAAATTATAGCTTTCATTTGTCCAGCACGACAGTAGGCTATGCATTCTTAAGTTGGATACTTGCTTTGGTTACAACCAGATTCTATTGTACATACCCGATAAAAAGCATACTTCATTTAGTATAGATCACCATTTGCACTGTTATAAGGTAATGCCCTCTAGGCTTAAAAATGCCAGAACCACATATCAGATACTCGTTAACAAGTTGTTTATAAAACAGATAAGAAAACCAATTGAGATATATGTTGATGACATGCTCGTTAAGAGTTTGAGGGCTGAAGATCACCTGAACAACCTAGAGGGAATGTTTGAAATACTCTCAAAATACAAAATAAAGATGAACCCTCTTAACTGTACTTTTCAAGTTGTATATAGAAAATTCCTTGGTTACACAGTGAATTAGTGAGGTATTTAGGCTAATGCATAGAATATTTGAGCCCCTATAGATCCAAAACCAAGCTAAAAGAGGTGCAAAGTCTGACACAGAAAAATGCAAGAAACGAGCCCCAAAGTAGAGATCTGATTGGCGACCAGTTGGTTCTGCCAAATTCAAGAGACTTACCTTAACAGGCTCTCTATCTTTAAAAAAAAAAAAAAAAAAAGGATCTTTTGGGTTAGCCAATCCAGTAAACGGGTGTCTTCCTCCTTTCCAACTTTGAATCAAATAAAATATTAAAGAGATCGGTATTCTTTTCCGTCCTCGATCGTTAGGTTATGTTTGCCCGTCGAGTAAATTATTTGTACTGTGACATTTTGAAATAAAATTAATAAATTGATTGATATATTTATTATGTTATTTTGAGTTTACTTTTATCCATAGGTCGATTTGATATTACAAATTGAGTGTTTAAGTTGTTAAACACGTAAAGATTCAATATGTGATTCGATCTACAATTATCGTCATGATCGCAAATAAATATGGATAATTTATTTTGATAAGATCGCCTCGATTTTATTAAAGTCTATCTTTGACTTTGGTAATAAAATTGAGAATACATTTAGAATGTATTGAACGGGACCACGTGAAATTAATTTGTGACATTGACCGCATAAATTTAATTTCACTTGACTATCGTACATGGGACCTTAATCCCGAAAGCGGATAATGGACTTCGCCATTAGCTTGAAGTTCTTTGAGGTGTCAATGAGTGAGATCAAATTGCTGGTCAATATCTCGACACTTTGGGAATTAGAGTGAACTAACGAGGAACATATATTCGTAATATGGAATCACACCTTTAAGGTATGATCAAGATCTCACCGTTTCTTCTAGTGTACAGCTTAACTGAGCTCGTGAGTTTGACATTGATTGTTGAATTCAATGATGTGATGTGATCACATCAAACTGTTAGATAGAAGATGAGAGTTGAGAATCAGTGAATATTTGAATAAGGGCATTTTGGTCATTTTACTTATTCTGAATATTCGAGTTGATCGACGGGGGTAACATGTAGGATCGATAAGTCAGAGGATATAATTATTGATTGTTGCTTCAGTAATTTCAATTAGACTAAGAGTGCAGTCTTGTTCTTTTAGTAGAATAGAACTTGATTAATAAATTATTTTGACTGATCAAGAGTTGACCGAGTCAAAATTAATTTATTAGAGCTTAGTTTAATTGGGCCCGATCAAGTCCCATCAGTGGCTCCAATATATAGGGCTAAATAGGCTTATTACCTATTTTGGGCTATGCAAAATGGGCCTCAAGTTATGGTACTAGGTTAGTAGGGTTTCGAGTATAAACAGATTATAAATAGTCTCATAAGATCGCTTTTCCGATAACCAAAACCTAGAGGCGGGACACACACTAAAGTGTGAAGTGTGTGTTTTCTCTGACAAAGAAAACCCTAACCCTAGTATAACCTAGAACCAAAGAGGTGACCACACACCGCAAGATAGCTTCTCTTGGAGAACACCGTGAAGGCTTGAGGGTTTGAGCTTTGAAAGTTTAAAGAACAACACGCTACAAGGGTAATTTCTTCAAACCTATGTGTTCTACAGCTTTTATTTAATCCAGCTGAATGCACGAAATAAATCAAATCTTGTGGAGGATGTTTGATCATCACAGTAAAATTAATTTTGTGATGTCTAAAATCCTGCTTCCAAATAATTGGTATCGAGCTAAGGTTTTAATTTTATTCCGTGTATTTAGGATTGAATAAAATTGTCTTTAATGCATGTGTTAGTTTTGAGCGTGTTAGGGTTTATGTGATTTATTGTTGTTATTAGATTGATTGATTTTAATTGTGTTTATGAACAATTTATGGCCTTAGAATTTTGGTGAAAAATTGTATTGTGTTTCATCGAGTCTTGTAACAAAGGGGTGGATTACTACCCATGTTTCCCTTTGATTTTAATTTATTGCAATATTGTATTAGAAATTATTATTTTAAATGTATTGCTGTAAATTAAAATATGAGGACCGATTTCACCGATGCCCGAAAGTTGAAGACCTCTCACTGCAATTTCCAAGGGAGGACCGGACTTCATCTTCTTCATTTCGTGGAGGGCCTGGGCTGCAAATATCCATTTTTGCTAGTTTTGTGAATCTGCTTTGATCCTCCTCGCATGGCATCGCTATGGATGTTGTCCCCGCTTTAGCAACCACCTTCGCCACTCTATTGCCTTTAAAAGTGACCATCCCGCCGTCAAAAACAAAAAAAAAAAAAGCAGCCGCCGGCCACGGCTGTTGTCTAGTTCACAATGTACCGCAGATTCAACGCCGCAATACTGCAGTTCAATTCCGGGCTACTGCCACAGCAGATTCAATACCGATCACCGGCCACGATCTCGCCGATGGCGTGGCCGGTGAAATGGAGATGGGCGAGCAAGGAGCGCAGATCAGCTGGAATTGGGCCGGGTCACGCGAATTTTTGGGCTGACTTTTGGATCCAGTGCATGGTAATGCTTATTTTAATTTGGGCCGGTTCGAGCTCCATCACGGGTCACATCGAGTTGAATTGACACTTGCAAATAGAAATTGAAGAATCAATGGGCTTTGTGGCTCAATTGGATCTTTAATTTATTTGTAATTTTGTGTCTAGGTTTGGGCCATAAATTTGTTCTATTTATTTTATTATCGCTTTATTGCTTTAATTTAATTGTGATTAAATGTCATTCATATAACATGCCATATAGATCACATTACACCGCCTCAGGTACTATTCTCGTCATGCATTGTACAATAATATTTATTTTCTTTTCTAATTTTATTAGATTAGAAAGATTAAATATTTTGAATTAATAATTGGACAAATTTTAAAAGTTAAAATTGGTTAGAAATTATTAATTGAAAACCCAAACAAGATATAAATATTAAGTGGGTGAGGGTGCATTTTTTAAGTGAACCCACGGCCTCCTTATTAGCCCATTAGTAAGAATAGGTGTATGCCTCGTGGTCGATTTTATTGGCCTCCCTATAGGAGGGCTGCACTGCTTTGCCATTAGATTGGGTCCAATCGGTGATAATTTTTAGTGTTAATTAATCGCGATTGCCCCATAGGTAACGAATTAATTTAAAACTTAAAATTATCATATATAGGGGTTGCACACTTAAATCAAAAACATCGTGGGGACTTCCTATAGAATATCCAAACGGTGTTATTGATGGCCTAAATACATCGATACTAAATTAATATTGCATGAGATGCTAGATATATTGAATTTAGTGGGAGGGTCCCAAAATTTCAGCCGTAGAATCACACTATCTTCTCCTATAGAGGATGTGTTTAAGATTTTGGGGTTTTAGGTATTCGCCATATAGAAGTAGTTCTTGGGTCTACTTGTGCATTTTATGCATCATATATGAAATCATTATTTTATATGTAGCTCATTTCATTTTTTAATTTTATTTCAGAAAAATGTCGAGCAATTCACCGCCTATGATTTTGACCAAAACCAACTAGTAGGAGAGAATTATATTGACCGGAAACGTAATTTGATGATTGTCCTCACCGCCGAGAAGCATAAGTTCGTGTTAATCAACCCCGCCCCGATGAACTTACCGAGCAATTACGGTTGCTCGTAGGTCGCATATGAGAAGTGGATCCAATCTAATGAAATGGCCTCGCCGTTACATTTTGGGATCTATCTCAAATGTGTTACAAGAGAGAAACATCGTAATATGGAAACCGCTACTCGATTATGGATGTCTTCAGAAATGTTTGAGCACTGTGGACGCCAGTCTGGCCAGTCGCCATTAGGTCTATAATGAACATGCGATGAAACCAAGCACGCCCGTGAGAGATCATATGCTTGCATTGATTGCTCGCTTAACGCGGGTCGAGGTTTTGGGGTCAAATCAAATCGAGACTCAAAGTTGACATGGCTTTAGAAACTCTCCCGTAGATGTTCTCTCGCCTCAAGTTAATTATAATATGAACAAGCCGAGCATGTCCCCTCGATCGAAATGATGAAGGAGCTCCAAAATGCCAAACTGCTTTTAAGACCAAAAGTGGTGATGCTTTTGTCGCTTTTCCCCGCCGGATCATCCTCTTCCAAGCCGAAAGGCAAAGGAGGCAATAAGAGGAAGAAATCCAACACGAAAAACCCATGTATAGTTTAAAAGGCAAAGCCGATGATAAGCCTAAAGGAAAGTGTTTTCATCATCATGATGTAAGGGTCATTGAAGAGGAATCACAGAATACCTAGCTTCCAAAAGCCGTAATAATGGTGAGTTATCTTTATCGAGTCATGTTTGGTGGTTGATTCTAATCGATTCCTCGGATTGTAGATTCTCGGAGCCACTAATCATGTTTGCAATTGTTTGCAGGGTTCCGTAAACAAGGAACTCAATGAAGGGAACCGACTCTCAAAGTCAGGCACAGAGCAGTGGTGTCTACAAGAGCTATTGGAAATGTTTATCTTTATTTTAGAAATAAAAGACATTTGGTTTTAAAAATTGTTATTATGTTCCAGATATTACCCGAAATTTGATTTCGTTTGCTTTGTTATTTAGACAAGGATATTTTGTCAAGCTTTTCACCTTTTTCGTGGATATTACTCTAAATAAAGCCCTTATCTCGTAGGGACATTTGAATGATGATTTATATGTTTTAAAACCAGTTGATAGCTCATCGCACCACATCAATCTAATAAACGCATTAAACTATCTCCTACTAATGAGACTTACTTGTGGCACTTGAGACTTGGTCATATTAACCTTAATAGATCCAAAGACTCGCGAGGGATGGTCCTTTAAGCGACTTAAAGATGGAGTCCCTACCGCTTGCTGTAATCATGTTTGGAAGGAAAATGACCAAGAGGTCCTTTACATCAAAAGGACATAGGCCAAAGAAGTTTTGAATTAGTACACTGATGTATGCGGGCCAATTAGTGTCCAAGCTAGAGGTGGGTATGAGTACTTCATCACTTTTACCGATGACTACTCTAGATATGGATATGTTTACCTAATGGCTCGCAAGTCCAAGCTTTTGAAAAGTTCAAAGAATTCGTAATCAAGCGAGAAGCAATTAGGTAAGAGCATTAAAATACTTCGATCGATCGAGGTGAGAGTATCTATCCCACGACTTTAGATCATATCTCGCTTAGAAATGGGATTTTATCCCAACTAAGTGCACCAGAACACCCCAATGTAATGGGGTCTCGTAGCGGAGAAACAGGACCTTGTTGGACATGGTCGATCAATGCTTGGCTTCTCAACACTTACTACATCCTTTTGGGGATATGCAATACAAACCGCAATATACTTGTTGAATATGGTTCCATCTAAGTCTCGTCCCTAAGACACCCTTGAATTGTGGAACGGGCGTAAGCCTAATCTAAGATATATCAGATATGGAGATGTCCAAAGACATGTGCTTAAGGAAAGACGGATAAGATGGAATCAAGATCGAGTTGTGTATTTTTGTAGGATATCCTAAGGGGACAAGAGGATATTACTTATAGTCCTCGTGACAAGAAGGTTTTGTAAGCACAAATGCAACCTTCTTAGAGGATAGATATATAGAAGAACGTGAATCTAAGAGTAAGTTCTTTTGAAGAAATGAAGGAAAACGCTCCTAGCTCATCCACCCGCAGATCCGCAGACCGAACCTACTCAATATGAATTCACGCCTACCATTGATGATACCGATGCAAAGGGAGAGAAATGGAGGTTCCACCTACCATACCCATCGTCCAGAGGCACCGATATATGTCGTGGATCAAGTCCTCACTGCTCACCCACCACATGAGACCGAACCGGCAAGGTAAGGACATGATGGAGGAGAAATAATAGTAGAACAATCACAAATTCCAATCAATCGTGAACTTCCACAGCCTTAGGCGTAGTGAGAGAGTCATTCGACTACCCTTCTGTGTACTTGGCTATATGGAGAGTCTTTTGAGGCGCCCACCGAGCAAGAAGAGGATCCCACTTCGCTTAAGGAAGCTATGGATGATGTAGATGCCGACTCATTGGAAGAGTGCCATGGATTCGTAAATGAAATCTATGTACACTAACTCGGCCCGGGAACTCAGAGATCTACCAAATGGGGTAAAACCCGTAGGGTGCAAATGGATCTACAAGAGGAAGAGGAGAGTAGATGGAAAGGTGGAAACCTTTAAAGCTAGACTGTTGCTATGGTTTTACCCAAAGAGAAGGTATCGACATACGATGAAACCTTCTCTCCCGTGGCCATGCTTAAGTCTATAAGAATCCTCTTATCCATTGCAAATTCATTTTGATTATGAGGTGTGGCAAATGGATGTCAAGATAGCATTCCTTAATGGAAGTCTTGATGAGAGCATCTATATGATGCAACCGCATTTGTTTTATCCAAAATGGTCAAGAGCATAAAGTATGCAAACCGAATAGGTCCATATATGGACTTAAACAGCGCCTTAGGTCCCGGAACATCGATTCGATCAAACTATCAAGACTTATGATTTTGATCAAAATCCGATGAACCTCAGGTCTATAAAAGGATTAAAGACAACAAGGTGATTTTTCTCATACTTTATGTTGATGATATCCTACCATTGGGAAACGACGAGGAGCATTGACTTCGCCATAAAGCATCGTCAGCACAACAGCTTGATACGAAGGACTTGGGAGAAGCCAATTATGTTCTAGGTATTCGTATCCTTCTGGATAGAAAGAATGTAAGAATCGCTTCATCCCAAGCTTCATATATTGATAAAATATTGGTGAGATTTGTAATGCAAAATTCCAAGAAAGGTCAAATGCCTTCGCATATGGAATTCAATTATCACGGAGCACCGCCCCAAGACTCCTAGTGAGGTGGAATACATGAAACAAGTTCCTTATGCCTCGGTCAGTAGGAAGTCTCATGTATGCTATGCTATGCACTCGACCGTATATTTGCTACGCTGTTGGGATTGTCGAGATATCACCAAATCCAGACCGAGCACTCGATCATCAAGCATATTCTCAAGTATCTTCAGAGAACAAGAGATTATATGCTTGTCTATTCAAATTGCATTTAGTGCCCACGGGTTATACCGATTCTCGATTTTCAGCCGATAGGGACTCTCGCAAGTCCACATCGTGGTCCGTGGTTCATATCGAGTGGCGGTGCCGTTGTTTGGAGGAGCATCAAGCCCTCAGATTGCCGATTCCACCATGGAGGCAGTAATATGTGGCACTTGTGAAGCAAACCAAAGAAGCTGTATGGCTAAGGAAGTTTTTGCTAGACTCGAGGTGGTTCCTTCGCAGATCATCATGCCATCACTCTATACCGTGATAACAAAGTGAGCGCGTGGCAAATGCAAAAGAGCCATCAAGCCATCAACGTGGGAAACACATTGAACGAAAATACCACCGGTTAGAGATATCGCTCAACGAGGAGATGCTACAAAGTGTGCAAGATTGCATCTATGTAAAATCTTGGTCGACCTTTTTTACCAAAAGCTTACCAAATTTAAGAGTTTTGAGGGACATATTGAAAATATGGGTGTATTTAATATGTCTCATTTACTCTAGGGCAAGTGGGAGATTTGTTAGGTTATTTTTGCCCGTCGAGTAAATTATTTGTACTCGCGACATTTTGAAATAAAATTAATAAATTGATTGATATATTTATTATGTTATTTTGAGTTTACTTTTATCCATAGGTCGATTTGATATTACAAATTGAGTGTTTAAGTTGTTAAACATGTAAAGATTCAATATGTGATTCGATCTACAATTATCGTCATGCATCGCAAAATAAATATGGATAATTTATTTTGATAAGATCGCCTCGATTTTATTAAAGTCTATCTTTGACTTTGGTAATAAAATTGAGAATACATTTAGAATGTATTGAACGGGACCACGTGAAATTAATTTGTGACATTGACCGCATAAATTTAATTTCACTTGACTATCGCATACGGGACCTTAATCCCGAGCGGATAATGAACTTCTACATTAGCTTGAAGTTCTTTGAGGTGTCAATGAGTGAGATCAAATTGTCGGTCAATATCTCGACACTTTGGGAATTAGAGTGAACTAACGAGGAACATATATTCGTAATATGGAATCACACCTTTAAGGTATGATCAAGATCTCACCGGTTCTTCTAGTGTACAGCTTAACTGAGCTCAAGAGTTCGACATTGATTGTTGAATTCAATGATGTGATGTGATCACATCAAACTCGTTAGATAGAAGATGAGAGTTGAGAATCATGAATATTCGAATAAGGGCATTTTGGTCATTTTACTTATTCTCAATATTCGAGTTGATCGACGGAGGTAACATGTAGGATCGATAAGTCGAGGATATAATTATTGATTGTTGCTTCAAGAATTTCAATTAGACTAAGAGTGCAGCCTTGTTCTTTTAGTGGAATAGAACTTGATTAATAAATTATTTTGATCGATCAAGAGTTGACCGAGTCAAAATTAATTTATTAGAGCTTAGTTTAATTGGGCCCGATCAAGTCCCATCGGCTCCAATATATAGGGCTAAATAGGCTTATTACCTATTTTGGGCTATGCAAATGGGCCCAAGTTATGGTACTAGGTTAGTAGGGTTTTGAGTGTAAACAGATTATAAATAGTCTCATAAGACTGCTTTTCGATAACCAAAACCTAGAGGCGGGACACACACTAAAGTGTGAAGTATGTGTTTTCTCTGACAAAGAAAACCCTAACCCTAGTATAACCTAGAACCAAAGAGGTGACCACACACCCAATAGCTTCTCTTGAGAACACCGTGAAGGCTTGAGGGTTTGAGCTTTGAAAGTTTAAAGAACAACATGCTACAAGGGTAATTTCTTCAAACCTATGTGTTCTACGCTTTTTATTTAATCCAGCTTGAATGCACGAAATAAATCAAATCTTGTGGAGGGATGTTTGATCATCACAAAATTAATTTTTGTGATGTCTAAACCTTGCTTTCCAACACGCATAAATTAGTTAATGGATATATGTTCATCTTGGTCGAATGCCACTATGGTGGGTCACTTATTTTAGTGGGGTTGCTTTCAAATCAATAGATAAATGCTTCTCATTCTTCCTAGTTATTAAGGGTGGAAAAGGTTTGAGTGGACAAAGGAATGAAACACCCTCTTGTATTTTGCAAGAGTTGAAGAAGCGATCTATTTATTGTTGATCAAAGAAGTGAACCATCATGAATTACCGCTACTATTATGTCACAGTTCTCATGATGCCAAAACGAGATACTCAAATATGTAGTCACTATCTTTACTCATCAAGGCCCATAAAATTTCGACCTTACTTTCAAACTTATAGCATTGACGTTTTGACGAAATATCCTTTGAAACAGGTATTGCAGATCATGCCAACTGATAAAATGGGCTATTGAACTCGGTCAATTTGAGATTAACTTCAGGCCTTGGTCCATGATTAAGGATCAAGTTCTTGTTGACTATATTGTCGAATTTGCTAAACATCCAGTCATGAAACTTGACAGTGAGCCTGCCCAATTGTCAACATGGAAACTATTTGTAGACGATTTATCTAGAGAGTCAGGGTCCAATGCTAGAATAGTTCTTGTCTTCCCAGAGGGGCATAATCTGGATTGCACACTCCATTTTCGTTTTTAAGACATCTAATAATGTTGCAGAGTATGAAGCTATTTTAGTAGGACTTCGCCTCAACAAAGAGACGAATGTTAAGAAAGTTTTTGTTAGTAGTGATTCGCAGTTCAGGTTAATGAGAACTTCACAGCTCGCGGGAAAACAATGACGGTATATTTGAAAAAGGAAATGAGTTATCTCCAATATTTTGACAGATTTGAGCTGTTACAGATACCTTGGGTCGATAATGGTTATGCCGATGTGCATTCTAAGCTTGAAAGTTGCAATGATTCCGAGCTAATGAGGATTGTCCTAATTGAACGCTTGGTAGCCCATTCTATATTAGCAAAATTAGAAGAGAACTTATGGGTTAGGGAATGGGTCGAGGAATTTCCTTCATGGATGAAGAAATTGCGGCTTTTTGCAGAATCAGACCTTCCTCAACCATAAAGAGGTAGCTCAAAAAATCTGAAATATGCAGTGTACATTATGAGAGAAATTCATAAGAAAATTTTTGGCAATCATACATGAAGTTATTCCTTAGGCCGTAAAGTCATGGAAATATGGGTAGGCCCACCGTGAAAAGTGATGCTTTTGAGTTTGTGCGGTGGTGCGATGTTGTCAAAGGTTCGCCGATTTAAGGAAATTTTTATATCTATTCCACTTGAAATGATTGATGCTCAAAGAAGCATATATATACAAAGCAAACCTAACAAAGATGCATAACAAAAGTAAGCATGCATCGAATAAACCTAACAAAGATGCATAACGGTAAGCATGCATTGAACAAACTTGCAACCGAAAGGAAACAAATTCTAAATCGAATAAAACCAATAAAAAAACCGAAATGGAAAATTTATTTCATCATCTCTCTCGTCGCTATCACAGAAGATCACCAATCCCACTTTTGAAAGTAAGGAGTTAAATTGAGGAGCATAAAGCTTTGGTGAAGATGTCCGCAATTTGTTGGGAAGAACTAATGTGTAGAGGCAAAATAAAACCTTCTTTGAATTTGTTTCGACAATGTGGCAATCAATCTCCAAATGTTTAGTTCTTTCATGGAATACCGGATTTGCGCTAATATGCAAGGTCGACTTGTTATCACACCATAAAGGAACAGTAAACGAGTGGGAACGGCAAAGTCCTTTAAAATGTAGTCGATCCATATGATTTCACAAACGCAGTATCCAAGCTTCAGATTCGCCTCACCGTGGATCGCGAGATCGTGGTTTTGTTTCTTGGTTTTCCATGAAACTAGTGTGTCCCCAAGAAAGATGCGTAAACCAAACAGAGTGACCTTCTAGTGTCACCGCATGAGGCCCAACTGCATCGTAGTATGCGGTCAAATTGAATTTTTGTTGAGCTGGAAAAAAAGGCCAAGGATGGACACCTTTCGATATCAAGTAGATGTATGGTCATGTCCCAATGAACTTGACAAGGGTCACGGACAAATTGACTTAGCCTGTTGTATGCCATAGGTAATGTCCGTCTGGTCGATTGAGGTATAAAAGCCTTCCAATGAGCCTTCTATATCTGTCTGGGTCTGGAAAGTGGAGGGCTTGATCCCTGTGACAACTTTGTACCTTTTGGAATTGGAACTGAGACTGAACGAGCACCCATGAGTCCAACATCTTTGATAATGTCCAGAATATATTTCCTCTAATTAACATATGTCCCTTCTTTACCTCTAGCAATTTCAAGTCCTAGGAAATACTTTGCAGCCCCAATATCTTTGATGGTAAATTGTGAATGCAAATAATTCTTAACCAACTCAATATCTGATTCATGAGTTCCAAAGTGATTAAGACATCATCCACATAAATGAGTAGAAACAGTCACGATCGTGAGGTGTGCTTGAGGAATAGGCAAGGGTCATGATTGATTGACAAAACCATAATCAGAAGTTTAAGTCGAGTTCTGTTCCACCTGCCTCTTGATGCTTGTTTCAAGCCATATGCTTTTTTAGCCCGCATACTTGGTTAGTAGTTGCCTTCCCATATCCCGGAGGTGGTTGCATATAAATTTCTTCATCAAGGTATCCATGTAAAAAGCATTATTTATATCCAATTGGTGGAGAGGCCAAGATTTAGCCGATGCTAAGGCAATGAATATCCTTACAGCCGACTAACTTGGCAACCGTGAGAAGCAATCAAAGAAATCAATTCCTTCCAACCGATTGTAGCCTTTTGCCACCAATCTTGCTTTTAAGTCTATCCACACTTCCATCCGGTTTGAGTTTGACTTTGTACAACCACTTACATCCTATAGCCTTTTTTCCCGTAGGTAGGTCAAACAGATCCCAAGTATTGTTTGATTCCAATGTCGCCAATTCATCATTCATGGCTTGTATCCAACCTTCATCTTTACATGCTTGGTGATAAAATTTGGTGCTTGAATCTTTGAAATATTTGCCGATATACCACATATGAATGATGCAGTTTGGTGAGGTTATGTAAGGATATGTAGGTGGTGTAAATTGTGTCCCATTTTCATTTCGTCGCAAGGATGGTGTTGGTCAAGAGGGAATTATCTCGAGCTTTTAGTGACATTAGTTATGTAATCTTCCATCCGTATAGGTTTGATTTTCCGCTCACCGCTATGTCTGGGTGCCGGATTATGAGGTGATATGTTCTCCTGAGAATTAAGGAAGGGTACTTGGACAAGAGGTATGGAATTGTGATCGTTGAGGAAGAATCAATAAGTGGTTTCACCCGTGACAGTCCATATTGTTGTTTTGTAAAAGCTCATTGTGTTGATTGGTGTAAGGTGGTGTAAAGGGTGTGTTAACCGAATCATCATCACAAGATTCGTGATGTGGAATGATGTATAGATTCATCAAGAATGCGGTCGATATCGATTTAAAAGGAAAATAATTTTCATAAAAATGACATCTCCGCCACTTGAACTTGTTTGTTGGATAGATTGTACACCTTAAAGCCCTTTTGTCCAGGATTGTATCCTATAAAAACACATTTATATCCCCTTGTCTCAAACTTGTCTTTGTGAGGTTTAGTATCGGGTCAGGTAATGTGAGGCAACCAAAGGTCCCCCGAGGCATGTAGTCGCCCCTTGTTATGCAATATTTCAAATGGACTTTTCCAATCTAAGATGTAACTCGGGATTCTGCTTATGATATGTGTGGCCATCGTAATGGAGTGTGACCAGAAATAATTGGGTAAGTGTGCTTGGAACACGAGTGATCCGCCATTTGGATTAGGTGTCTATGTTTCTTTCTACAACTCCATTTTGTTGTGGAGTGTAGACACAAGATTTTTGGTGAATGATTCCAAGGACTCAGCAGAGTTCGACATTCCCTACCGGTGAACTCACTTCCATTGTCATTTCTAATAGCTTTGACATCCTTTCCAAACCGATTTCCGATCATTTTGAAGAATACATCTAAGGTTTTGACAGCTTGGGATTTTGGAAGAGCATGAAGGTCCATGTGACTTACTATGATCATCTACAATGGTAAGCATGAAAGGGGTCCCTTAGAGTGTATCGCCAGTATGGCCCCCACAAGTCAATATGCGCAGAATTCAAAATTGGTTTGGAGTGAATTTGTGAGTTTAGGAATGGGGTTCTGCTCTATTTTGCTTTATGGCGGCGATATCACAAGGTTGCAGATTTCATTAGGATCACCATTTGTTTGATGAAGTTCGTGTTGCGATATTGATATGAAGCATGGCCAAGTTTAATATGCCAATCAACAAGAGAGAAAGAACAGTCTTATTATTGACAAAATTTTCATTTCGGACATGAGGTTACAGTATATCCATTTCTTTATTACAACCTTTACTTGACCTTTCAAGACACTATGATCATCAAGGACATACAATCTTCCTCTCAACTTCCCAATGGCCAAGGTTCTATTATCCTTCGTGTCCCGCAGTAAGAAGTAATATGTAGGATAGAATGTGAATTTAATATGTGCAGCAAGGGCGAGCTTAGGAACAGACATAAAGAAATTTAATTTGAAAGGGAATATGAAGAACATCACCACTTGATTCTCAGATTGATTTCAATGTTTCCAAGAGTTTTTTGATGATTTACGATCGAACCATCGTGCAACAAGATGAGGTAGGAATCATGACAGTTTTAAATTGACATTTGTGCCGAGTTTGTACATATGTGATTATCGCACTGTGTCAATGATCCAAGAGCCACATTTCAAATCATGAAGTGAAGTAAAAACAAAGTGTTGAGCACACATACCGTAATAGTCCTTTAGATGAGCAAAATTTGTTTGATTCTCATTATCACCGCTTTTTTCCTTTCAAAGATTCTCATTAATTTTGTTGAACTATGGCGTAATGCTGAATGTGTTGATGTTGTATCCATTGTATTTGCAACATGGATCATCCTCAAATTCAAGAGGTGAGCATTCCTTCATTACATTGTTTGGTCGATTCTTCCAACCAGCTTTTTTCCTTTGATCTTTCTTGTACCAAATCTGGGAAGCCAATCAACTTGAAGCATCCCTCCTTTGTATGTCCATTCATACCACAAAGGATCACAATGCAAAGAATTCTTTATCAATGTTCCCATATCTCCTCGCTGCTTCTTTGCCTCCAAAGATAATTTCCTCTCGCCAAAGTTAGATTTCCGCCCAATTTCCTCGCCGTATCCATTTCTTGTGTGTCCATCATTCCTCGATGTTAAGGCCCCTAACCATCATAGCAAAGATGATCATTAGTTTGTGGTACATCATGTGTACTTCCCTTTGTTTTTCCACCCTTAGAACCATTGAGTACGCCTGCTTATCGATGGTAAAGGATCCATTACAAGTACCGGTTTCCGACATTATCATATGAATCATTCAAGCCCATCGTAAATCGTGACCGCTTTGTTGAAAGAGCTCGATCCGAGACTTCCTTTGCCTCCTCCAAGTGCAAATTGAGATGGTATAAGGCAAGCAATCTCATCCCATAATTTCTTTAGATTGGTGAAATATTTTCAAGAAATGAGTGATCCTCATGGTTATGTCATCATTGATTTCTCTCTGCAATGATACAACAAAGGTCCATTGCATTCACTATATCTTTCATTCACCATCCCATAGATTCGGTCGATGATGTATATATAAATGCTTCTACTATCTCCTTCGAAATTGAATTTAAAATCCAAGATCTTACCATGCAATCAACCCTATTCCATTGATCAAAATTTTAGATTCATTGTCCGGTTTTTCACATTTTCCATTTATGAATCCTAACTTCAATTTTGCCCCTAGTGCCAATTTGACCGATCCGCTCCAAATGAGGTAGTTCTTACTCCACAATTGTGAGATACTAGAGCCATTCTCGGATGATCTCGATCCTTGCAAGTCTAATGGATCACCATTAGAATACTCCTTTGTTGTAGCTCCTGCTTCCATTATCGGGGCATTTGTGCATCATCCCGATCCCCATTGTAAGCCATCCTGCTTATTTGAGTGCCTATAGATATGTGGAGAAATCTGCTCGATACCATGTTCATAATGGCGAAAATTTTTATATCTATTCCACTTGAAATGATTGATGCTCATGAAGCATATATATACAAAGCAAACCTAATAAAGCATAACAAAGAAGTATGCATTGAATAAACCTAACAAGATGCATAACGGTAAGCATGCATTGAAAAACTTGCAACTGAAAGGAAACAAATTCTAACTGAATAAAACCAGAATAAAAAAACTGAAATGGAAAATTTATTTCATCAGGAATCACCTGCAAGGCTTAACCGTGATGACTAGCACTTAGCCTTTCGTGAAATGGGAGATTGACTTCATCGAACCTTTTCCTAGAGGCTCAGCTAATGTCGTGTTCGCCATTGTTGTCATTGATTACTTTACTAAGTTGGTTGAAGTTAAACCCTTGCTAAAATCACGTGTATTAACCCACTAAATGTTTCTTGAAAATAAAATTTACAGATTTTGTATACCTCATTCTCTAGTTTCGCATAATGGCCTCCACTTGAAAAGAAAGAAGCTACAAGAAATGTGCAATGAGCTCGGCATTCATAAAATTTATCCGCCACATATCATCCTCAATCAAAATAAGCTTAAATTGAATAAAGGAACAAAATCTCAAGTATACTCAAAAAGAAAACTAGATGTCGCAAAAGGCTTTATGGGTCGATGAGCTACCTCAAGTATTATGATGATAAGTTTTTGTGCACTTCTTTGGGCTTTTAAACTAAGCTTTTATCCCGTCATTTTATTGAATTTTTACTTAATTTATTGTATTATTCTTCCTATTTCAGTTTTGGACCCGTTTATAAGCAATTGGAGAAGAATAGATAAAAATAGCAATAATTTGGTGAAATCGACGAGTAAATGATATACCATTGGAAAGATAATCGAATTACGAGTCCACTACTTTTTACGGATCTCAATTCGAGCTTTCTACAAGAAGTTATGGTCGCTTTGAAAACAGTCACGAAAGTGTTAATTTTGTTGCTAGATTTTATTTTTTCCTTTTTGAGTTCTAATCCGATTAGGAAATTTTTTGGCCCACGAATTTTATAATATTTTAAGATCTTTTGGGGCACAATTAGGTAACTATAAATATGAGTTATTAACTCATAATTAGAGAGCCGCTTTTGAGCCGAATTCGAGTTTTGATTAGAGACGAATTTTGGGAACAAGATAGAAGAGGAGAATCGAACATCAAGGCACGGATTGAAGATTCTTCACCCGCAGTCACGGTTGTATTTATTTCTTCTTCTTTTTTCGCCGGATCATGATGAAGTCAATTATTGTCATAATTGACGCAAATCATGTCCGGCTAATTTATTTTTTTGCTAGGATGAACGATGAAACCTCGCGCTTTTAATTAATTAGAAGTTTTTCCTTTCGTGAATTAATTGCTCTTGGGTTGATTATTCTTTATGCGCTTTTTCTATTATTTTAATGCTTAATCACCATTAGAATATATTGTGATCTATATTGAAGTCGAGAGATTCAATATAGATTAAGCACGTGGTATTAAAAGCTAAAAAGTGATTAACGGATAATTGATTATAAAAGGTGTAGATGGATTCGCAAATCTTAGTGTTGGTAAAATTCGAATTTGTTCTCATCTTTCAAAGTTGCTTATTGCTATTTTCAATTTAATTAAAATAGTTAAATTAGTTTAGCGTCACACATCAAAATTAAATCTGTGTTTCGTTTTATTGTTATAATTTGAATTATAAATTAATTGGTTAAATTAATATCTGGTCCTCGTGGGTTCGACACTCTATTTATTACTATATTACTTGTTAACGATCCGTCCACTTGCGGGATTATAATCGTACAACGAGTTTTTGGCGCCGTTGCCGGGGACTAGTTTTATTAATTACTACGTTAATTGATAATTTAGTTTTAACAATTTTTTTATTGCTATTTTTTTTATTCTTTTTTATTTTTTTATTTTTATATTTTTAGTTGATCGACTTGTTTTTCTTGGTTTCATTGCTACTACAAAGATGAGCTAGGAGATCAAGCACAACACACGATGGAAGACTTTGAGATTGATAAGGATGACTTGCTCCCGAAGATTTATGGAACCACCCCACAAACAAAATTTTTGTCCCTATTCCTACACCTACAATCGATTGGCAAAATCACTCAGACACTTTTGGTACAACAACCAAGGTCAAACAGAATGCACGGGTGGACATCAATTGCTCATACCGTGAAACTTGATTCATTGGCAAAGCGTATGGAAACATCGAAATACTCTCCACACCAATATGATCCGTATGTCCCTACCAATATGTGCAACTTATGGGCAAACCATCAATCATCGTAGTGCCTTTGCTATCGCTGAATTATCATCACCTAACAAGCCGCATATGCTCGTAATTTTCAGCTACAACAATGAATAATCCACACTCACAGACTTATAATCCTTATGGAGAAATCATCAAAAATTCTCATATGACGACACTCAAAATATTCAAAATCTGCAAATCGTGATAGACCACAAGAGAGTAAAGAATGGTGGAAAGAGGAACTTGATCGAGCATCAAGGCAACCGAAAAGTGCAAAGAGAATAAAATTAATCGATGATAAAGATGTCGATGAGAGTCCACAAGCGCACCTTTCCAAGTGATATTAAAGCCACCCCGATGGAAGACATGTCAAGCATTACAACAATTAGTGAGGAGCAACCACCTCGAAATTTTGGAAAATAGACCATTGTCCAAATTGAGAAAGCACCAACTAAAGAAGAAGAGTATATGGAGAATGAGAAGTTGATCATACATAAGCGTAATGAAAAAGTGGTGTTTAATGATGTTGCACCAACCAAGCAATTCTCCAACTCCCATCTTTCTTCTAAAATTGATTTTGTGATCAAGGTCATTGAAGAAGTTGAAATTTTCATAGTTAAGTTCGAGCAAGGGATCAAATTAAATCATATTTTTATGAGAAGGACAAAGTTAAATATTGGAGAACAAAAGAAAAATGGTGCAAAGTCAATCGATGTAAACAAAACAAGTCATCAAAAGCACTCGCTCAAAGTACCATGAGTGATCACCGCGACAAAGTCAAGCTAATGACTTTAAAGAAGCGCTTAATGGAGGCAACCCATCTTTTACCCTTTATTTAAATTTCGATTTTATTAGTTCTAGGATTTCAATTGACATTTTGCAAGTTTTAGGATTTTTAAAGTATGCTTTCAATTTTAGGCAATGTGGCTATGGACATCATTATTCGATTTTAAAAAAAAATTATTAATTAATTTATTATTATTATTATTAAATTTTTTTACAACTCAAGTAGTTAGCTGGATGACATTCAAACAAAGATTTGCCGACCAACCTATACAGATTTCTCCTCTAGTTGATCTTACCACACATTTTCTTCCAGCACCATCTGATCTACTTCAGGGAAGTCTCTGATCTTTTGATGTTAATTTTTACATTGGGGACAATGTATATTTCAAGTTTGGGGGTGATGGGCTAAAATGAAAAATTTGCTTGATTCGATAATTGATAATTGATATTTGATTTTTAATTTAAAAAAAAATTATACTTATTTGTTTGCATATTTATGTGATATGAATAGTCTTGCCAGCTAATGATGCAACTTTTTATTTAATTATTTCACTTTAATCCATGACTTGTGAACAAATTATTACTATTGGTTAAATGCAGACTATTCGACCATGTTTGATATTGTGTTGTGTCGACCAGCTTAAGATGTTTTTAGCTATGTTGGTGTATTTAAGTTGAAAACAATATGATACTGCTTTGAACCTAAAAAAATCATTTGTATCTCAACCAAGTAACCAATATATCGAGAAAATGTGGTAATTAAACCGTGATAGTAGCTATCTAGGTTATGATTGATTCCATGTATGTTGAAAAATTGTGTGGAGTACTTTTTATACCAGCTTAGAAGAAGCTAAGTATTGACCAATGTTAGGAATCTAACCTCTAGCATAAACTTATTGCATGCAAAGACCAAAATTATTATTATTATTGCTTAACTCTTTTCGTAGCCTATTTGACTCGAGTGAAAAGGTCCAGAGGGGTTTCTCAAAACCGATGCCCTTAAGATTCGAAAGACCCGAGAGTCATCGACCTCAAGCTCATTATACGAGTCATTTAGAAAGCTTAATGGACTGAATTTTGCACCTTATTAATATCTTATAACCCTTTCGTAGCCTATTTGACTCGAGTGAAAAGGTCTCAGAGGGTTTCTCAAAACTCGATGCCCCAAGGTTCGAAAGACCGGGAGTCATCGACCTCAAGCTCACATACAGTCATTTAAAAGCTTAATTGATTGAGTTTTGCACATAAGATCTATTTACAAAAATAAATAAATAAATTTCTCATGTCCAAAAAAAAATTTTGCAAAGTAAATTTGGGGATTATATGACTAATGGGTTTGACTTATTTAGTAGAAACTTTCTCGGTCGAAAGTGCTCATAAATTAGATAATCTTCATATACTTAGGTTGTCACGATTATTAGTTTTCTCAACCAGCCTTGAGCAAGAAAATAATGAGCGAAGTTTAACCTTTGAGCCATAATCTCGGGAATTGAAAGAAAAAAATCATTTTGGGAGGAAGTGTACCTTACGAGAAGGAAAGGAAAAGTTGACCAAGTGGTCATATCACCACCATAAAATATAAGTTGATAAGATTAACTACTCTCACACACATATCAAGTATTGGTTAAGTAGAATCACGCTTACAACCGTATAACCCAACACTCGCCATGAATTATAAGTTTTTCTTTTTGTAAAAGTCAAGGAAGAACGGCAAGCTATTTATAAAGTGAATTGTGTTATTGCTTATTTTATTATATGCATGATTGTTTTTAGCTAGTTTATTCAAGACTAACAAAGGTTTAGTTTGGATGTTTGATAAGTGTATTTTGTGCACTTATTTGACTTTTAAATTGCTTTTATCCCGTCATTTTATTGAATTTTACTTAATTTATTGTATTATTCTTCCTATTTCGCTTTTGGATCCGCTTATAAGTAATTGGAGAAGAATGGATGAAAGAGCAATACTTTGGTAAAATCAACGAGTAAATGATATACCATTCAAAATATAATCAATTATTAGTCCACCACTTTTTTACGGATCTCAATTCGAGCTTTCTACAAGAAGTTATGGCCGCTTGAAAACAGTGAGTGTTAATTTTGTCGCGATTTTTATTTTCCTTTTGAATTTAACCGATTAGAAACCTTTGGCCCACGAATTTTATAATATTTTAAGATCCTTTGGGGTACAATTAGGTAACTATAACATGAGTTATTAACTCATAATTAGATAGTCGCTTTGAGAGCCGAATTCGTGAGCCGGATTAGAGACGCAATTTTGGGAATAAGATAGAAGAGGAGAATCAAGATCAAGGCACCGGATTGAAGATTCTTTAGCCGTGAGTCACGAGTTGTATTTATTTTCTTCTTCTTCTTTCGCCGGATCGATGATGAAGTCATCATTGTCACAATTGACGAAATCATGTCCCGCCAATTTATTTTTTTCAGATGAATGATGAAACCTCATGATTTTAATCAATTAGAAGTTTTCATTTTAGCACCTGCTTGCTTTGGATTACCATGCAGCCACACGCACGCCCACCACCAGAACATATTGCGATTTATATTGAGCCCAGAGATCCAACAGCAAGATTAACGCGAACAACACAGGTCCAATAATAGAAATACCATTATGCTTCACGAAATCCACTTAGGTGTTCCTGATTTAACGCACAAATTATGTTCGAACCAATTAGAGATAATTAGGTTGGCATAACATATAGAATTGATTGACCATCGAGAGGCCGATTATTTTAGAACGTCGATTTTCAACCAGTGCAATTATAAAGTTGTACTAAAACGGACACTCGATTGCGAGGATCTCAAGAAATCAGTGCCAGAGTCTGACTGCTCACTATTTTAAAGTTAATTGTTTGATAATTGTTTTAATTAAAATAGTATAGAATCATAAAACTGTTCAATCATGTTTTATATTGTTAGAATTTAGGTTATAAATTAATAGGTTAAATTGATATAAGCCTAGTTCGTTGAGCCGACATTTCATCACTTTTATTATTTGCTAAACCATCCGCCAACTCATGCGGATTATAATCGCACAACAAGTTTTTGGCCGCAAGTGGACGGATCGCTTACAAGTAATAAAGTGATGAATGAAGTGTCGAACCCACGAGAGACTAGATATCAATTTAATTTCTATTAATTTATAGCCTAAATTCTAACAATATGAAAACACAGATTCAATTTGGTTTTTGTGAGTCTATACTATTTTAATTAAAACTAAATTATCAAACAATTAACTTTAAAATAGTGAGAACGAATTCAAGATCTACTAACACTAGGATTTGCGAATCCACCAACACTTTCCTTAATCAATTATCCGCTTAACCGCTTTAGCTTATAATTACCTTTGGATTGAAAATCGGCGCTCCTAAAATAATCGAAGCCTCTCGATGGTCCATCAATTCTATATGTTATGCTAATCTACTATCTCTAATTAAGTTTCAACATAAACACATGCATTAAAATCTCAAGAACACCTAAATGGATTTCATAAAGCATAATAGTAATTTCATCTATTATTGGACCCTATGTTATTCAATACTATCGTGCTTAATCTATATTGAATCTCGACTTCAATATAAATCACAATATATTCTAATGGTGATGAGGCATTAAAATAATAGAAAACTCGTATAAAGAATAATCAACCCAAAAGCAATTAATTACTAAAATAGAAAAAACTTCTAATTAATTAAAATCATGAGGTTTCATCGCTCATCCTAGCAAAAATAATTAGTTGGATATGATTTCATCAATTATGACAATAATTGACTTCATCATGATCCAAACGAAAGAAAAGAAGAAGAAATAAATACAACCCGTGACGCTGGTCAAGAATCTTCGATCCCGTGCCTTGATCTTCGATTCTCTCTTCATCTTGTTCCCAAAATTCGCCTCCTAATCCGTTCTGAATTCGCTCTCAAACGGTTTCTAATTATGAGTTAATAACTCATATTTATAGTTACCTAATTGTGCCCCAAAAGAGAGCTGGTCGCAAGCACTTTGAATCCAAACTGGGAAGGTCATACAATATGATTGATGTAGTTCGTCCAGAGACATAGAGGCTCGAAGATACAGTGGGAAAGAAGTTAAAACACCCGTGGTATGCGAAAAGTCTCCACCTATATTACTAGTAGTTTAAGTGATTAGAGGAGTCCAGATTATGTTCCCAAAACTTATAGTTTTAATTTTGGTTTGCTTCCAGTTCAATCTCAATTTTAGTTTTATTTAAACTGAAATAACCGACCCTCAGATGGGAAGCTAAAAACCCTACGTAGACCATCTGTCGTTAACTCTCCAAAGGCTAATTTATGAGTCATTCCTACAATGGAGTTGAGTACACTATGGGAATCTCATGTTTTAACTTGTACGAATGAACTCCTTTTTAAATAAACCAAGTAGAAGAGCTGAGTAGCCTAAGGAGACCACCGGCCGTTAACTTACTTGGGTCAAACTTAAGTCACCTCGACAGGAAAGCCATGCACTTTACAAAGGGTTCCTATGTTAACCTGTCCGAGCTAGACTACCTTATAATGAATTCAATAGGGAGGTGCGAACCTTAGGAAGCTCACATCCAAAATCCAGTTCAGTGTATAGATTGATTAATCAGTGTGAAAGTAGCAGTCATTATCCTTTGAATGAATTAGTGAAGTTAGTAAGTCAAAAGTTAAATTTTAGCAAAGTAAGAAGCAATTTTAATGGGCTCTGAACAAATTTACGAAGTCGGCAAACCAAAAACGAAGCTAGTGTCCTTTTTCAAAGCTTGCAGCAATATATAAGAAGTTAGCAAAGTCAGAAGCAAATTCAATGTCTTTTAAATAAATGTTTATTAATGTTCAGATGGTTTGTTTGATTTTTATATATCAACAAATAGAAGTAGACGAAGGTAGAAAAAAGTTTCAATAAAGAAGTCTCTTCATTAAAATTTTCTAATCGAGGTACAAAAAGTTGATAGAATTTCACAGAAAGCCTGCTGCCTCGCAGGGTCGGTACAGAAGAAGAAAAAGAAAAAATAAAAACTAATAAGTTCTTGACGTGGAGGAACGATCGCTAATTGAAAAGGTTAATGGCATGCTCGCATTTGGTTAGAGGTAAGTTGGAACTGTTAATCATACATCAATTTTAAACTGATAAACTTCAATAAAATATAAGTGAACAAGAACCAAAAGAATACAAACTTGAATAAAAATGCAAACCGATGCTCAGACAATATAGCTTCCTAAAACAGATTCGCCTCCTACCGTAGGTTATGAACGATCGCTTTTCCGAGATACAACGGAAGGATCTATATACTAAATGAATCGACCTCTTCGCTGTAACAATATCACATTGAAAAAAAACTTGGATCAACAAAAGAGAAGAGAGGAAAATGCTTACTTTTTGATGTGTTGAAAGATAAAAATGACTTGTTTATATAGGCTTTAAAATGACTTTCCAATTCCAATTCCACCAAGAGTTACAACAATTAACCCATCATTAACAATCCATTAACAATAAGTTGAGAAGTTGAAAGGTCTCAAAATTGAAGCTTTAATTTTTCATTCATTTTACTTATTTTCCAACAATCCCCCACATGAATGAAAAATTGATAGAGACATGGAAGACTCGGTGATAAAGTTCAACGTCCAAATTCTGCATAGGATAGGTAGGTGTTACTCTTTGAACATTCCCTTGTGAAAATATATTTACTTTACTAGCTGACCAGTAGACGCGATGTCTTTGAATTGTTCTACCATTTGTGTAAACGATGATATACTTAACACATAATTCTTCTTGACATAGTTCAGTTTTCATTGTTATGTTCTTTTATGACTGTGAACATATGCCTGGTTCTGCGAGAGATTTTAAGAATTGTGCCTTACACTTCTCTCTTAGAAGCGGCCCCACTTCTCTCTCACATAGGTGATTTCTTATTAAGAGTAGCCCGTTCTACTCCGCATGTAAGAATCATTAAAAGCCTATTGCTTATCCTTTCTTTTACGGATATCACTGTTTCATCATGGAAATGGGTAAGAGAGAACCCCCACAGTGATCTAATTAAGTATTTACAATTAGGTTGTCCCTTTGAACCTAGATCTTGGAATCTCCAGTCAACTAGGTTGGGTTTCCATTGTATTAACTTATTCTTCCAAAGGCTTAAATCTCATTCCTTTCGACGACTTTTCAACTAACTCTCTATTCAAACCTTTAGTTAGTAGATCCGCAATATTATCCTTTGCATTTACATAGTCAATAGAGATAACTTCAGTTGAGAGTAGTTGTCTTATGGTATTATGTCTACGACGTATGTGTCTAGACTTACCATTATATACATATTACTATGTGCCCTACCAATTGCGATTGGCTATCACAATGTATACAAATTGCCAAGATGAGCTTTGGCCAACTAGGAATATCCTCTAGGAAGTGACGTAACCACTCAACCTCTTCACCACACTCGTCCAAGGCTATAAACTCGAATTCCATAGTAGATATGGCTATAATTGTCTGTTTAGAGGATTTTCGTGATATAGTTTGCTCCTCCGGTGTAAACACAAATCCACTTGTCGACTTTGAGTCTTTTATATCAAATATCCAGTTAGCGTCACTGTATCCTTTAATAACTGCCGGATATCTAGTATAGTGCAGCCCATAATCACGAGTATATCTCAAATATCTTAGTATTCTTATTATTCCTTTCCAGTGGTCAGCTTCTGGATTGCTTGTGTATCTACTCAATTTGCTAATTGTGTAGGCTATGTCTGGTCTTGTACAACTCATTAAGTACATCAGACTTCCAATAATTCTAGAGTATTCTACTTAAGAGATACTCTCACCTCTTTTCTTTGATAGATGCTGACTGGTATCTATTGGTGTTCTAGCCATGCCAAAATCATCTTTGTAAAATTTATCAAGAATTTTGTCCACATAGTGTGATTGACTTAGAACAATTCATTCTGATGTTCTTGAAATTTTAATTCCAAGTATCACATCTGCTAAGCCCATATCCTTCATGTCAAATCTTGAATTTAACATGTCTTTAGTAGATTTAATCATCTTATCGTTGCTTCCAACAATAAGCATGTCATCAACGTAAAGACATAAAATGACATAGCAATTTTCGGTGTCTTTAATATAAACGCATTTATCGCACTTTTGATTTTAAATCCACATTCCATCATGACATGATCAAAC
The DNA here is from genome assembly GCA_023638005.1 of Forsythia suspensa. Lineage (NCBI taxonomy): Eukaryota > Viridiplantae > Streptophyta > Magnoliopsida > Lamiales > Oleaceae > Forsythia > Forsythia suspensa. The sequence continues at coordinate 27,009,073 of CM042666.1, read as the reverse complement.
TTTTTATGCCATTGTTTTGGAGCTTGTTTCAAGTCATACAATGACTTCACCAATTTACCGACTTTGTTTTCTTGCCCTAGAGCAGAAAAATCCTCAGGTTGTTCCATATAAATTTCTTCATCTAAATCTCCATTTAGAAAAGCAATTTTCACATCTATTTGATGTATTTCGAGATTTCAAAAAAGTCAAGCATTGCAAGTATCATCCTAATGGATGTTATTCTCGTTACTGGAGAATATGTATCAAAGTAATCAAGCCTTCTCGTTGTCTGTATCCTTTTATAACAAGCTTTGCCTTATACTTTTCGATTGTTCCATCTACTTTCATTTTCTTCTTGAAAATCCATTTGTAGCCTAGTGGTTTGCATCCAGGAGGAAGATCCACTAGCTCCCATGTATGGTTTTGCAAAATAGAATCTATCTCACTTTTAATTGCCTCTTTCCATTGAGGTCCTTCTGAAGAGTTTACAGCTTCTTTGAAGCTTTGAGGTTCAGTTTCTAGCATATAAGTTAGAAAATCAGGACCATAAGATTTTTCTGTCCTTTCTTGTTTGCTACATCTTGGTTCAATCTCAACTTTCTCTTCTACTTCTTGGTTCTAACTATTCTCAATCATAGTCTCATATGTCCGTTTAGAAGAGCTCGCTTCTTCTTTGGACTTGTATGGAAATACATGTTCAAAGAATGATGCATTTCTCGATTCCATTATCGTGTTTTTGTGTATATCAGAAATTTTTGAATCAAACACAAGAAATCGATAAGCACTACTGTTATGTGCATATATGATAAATCTGCAATCAACAGTTTTTGGTCCTATTTTCACCTTCTTTGGTGTAGGTACTGCCACTTTGCCAAGACACCCCCAAACTCGTAAGTATTTGTAGGAAGGCTTTCTTCCTTTCAATAACTCGTAGGGGCTCTTATCTTCTTTTTCCAGGGCACGTTATTTAAAAGGTAATTAGCTGAAAACACAGCTTCTCCCCACATGTTCTGAGATAATCCAAAACTTAACAACATTGCATTCATCATTTCTTTCAATGTTCTATTTTTCCGTTCAGCAACACTATTTTTTTGAAGTAAATAAGGTGATGTTGTTTCATGTTTAATTACGTGTTGTGCACAGAATTCAGCAAATAGTGATTCATATTCACCACCTCTATCACTTCTCAACACTTTGATCTTCTTGTTGAGTAGATTTTCAATTTCATTCTTATAGAAAACAAATTTCTCTATAGCTTCGTCTTTACTTTTAAGCAAATACACAAAACAATATTTTGTGCTATCGTCAATAAAAGTAATAAAATATTTGTTTCCTCCTCTTATTTGTACAGATTTTAAATCACATACATCGGTGTGAATTAAATCAAGTGGTTCAGTTTTTCTTTCAACATATTGAAATGATGAACTTGTCAATTTTGTCTCAACACAAGTTTCACATTTATGTTTATTATTAATTTGGAATGTAGGTATGCAATTCAAGTTAATTAGTCTACGCAAAGTGTCGTAATTAACATGTCCTAATCTACCATGCCACAAACTGGAATACTCAAGCAAGTAAACGGAAGAGTTTTTCATTTTATTCATTTTTGGCTTAATAGCCATAACATTGAGCTTAAAGAGCCCATCACTTACATAACCCTTTCCTACAAACATTCCAGACTTAGACAAAATGACTTTGTCTGACTCAAACACCATACGAAATTCATGCTTGTTTAAGAGCGAGCCGAATACCAAATTCTTGCAAATCTCTGGCACATAGAGCACGTTGTTTAGAGTCAGCTCTCTTCCAAACGTCATCTTTAGAACCACATTTCCATGGCCCTTGATTTTAGAAGTTGCTGAATTTTCCATATACAACTTTTCTCCATCTGCTTTTTCAAAACCACTAAACATCTCCTTGTCGGAGCAAACATGTCGGGTGGCACCAGTGTCTATCCACCATTCTTTTGGATTTGATCAGACCAGATTCACTTCAAAAATGACAGCAGCAAGGTTCATTTCAGATACATCATGTGTGATGTCATCAACCATATTAGCTTCTTTCTTGTTGTTCCTCTTCGGCAACTTGCACTCCAACGATCTGTGACCTACTTTGTCACAGTTGTAGCATTTTCCAAGAAATTTCTTCTTGGACACACCTCTTTTCGGTCCCATCTTTGGCCCTTTTCCAAACTTGTTTTTGTTCGTCTTAGAACTTTGACCATGCTCCACAACGTTAGCTTTGGCCATTGGAGAATTGAACCCCTTCTTTTCCGAACCTTTGTTGTCTTCTTCAATTCGAAGTCGAACAATCACTTCTTCAATGTTCATTTCCTTTCGCTTGTGCTTCAGGTAATTCTTGAAATATTTCCAAGCCGGAGGCAGCTTTTCAATCATTACTGCCACTTGGAAAGTTTCACTTAAAATCATTCACTCGGCATGAATCTCGTGCAAGATTACTTGAAGTTCTTGTACTTGACTGATTACAGTTTTTGTGTCCACCATTTTATAATCGAGGAAGCGGCCAACAATGAATTTATTAGCCCCAACATCCTCAGTTTTATATTTACGGTCTAGAGACTCCCACAATTCCTTCGCCGTTTTCATTGTACTATAAACGTTGTATAGTGAATCTACCAAGCTATTCATGACATAATTCCGGCATAGGAAATCAGAATATTTTCAAGCTTCAACATCACTGACAGCTTGTATGTCTCCCTCTCCTTGTTTGAGTTTCGGAGCATCTGCAGTCAAGAATCTCGCAAGATTCAAGGTGGTCGATAAAATAGTATTTTCTCTGCCACCTTTTGAAATTCAATCCATTGAACTTCTCTCGGTTTTTCTTCATGATTAACTGGAACAGTTACATGACCAGTTGGAGCCATAGTTTGGATCACAACAAAACTTGACACTTATGCCACAGTCTGGTTTTCAATAGCCACAACTTCAGTAATTGGATCAGTTGCCATTTTTTTGAAACAAGAAGAAAATTCAGCTTAACTTTTAAATAAAATTAAACTGTCAAGTTTTAAGATTGTTACAACTCCATACGTCAATTAAAACTATTTTCATTTTAGTCACACTTGCAATTACAGATAATTGAGATTGATTACCATTGAGGTAGACTTGCATACATTAATTAAATATCAAGAAACTGGAATTCAAATGTATTAAAAGTAGCTAACACGTTAATTCAAAAATTATTAAAACTGAAGCTGGAAAGATTAATAGAGACAAACAATTGTTAACATTTGTTAAATCTGGGAATCAAACATTTATTTACTCTTTCATGGAAATCTGTAAAGGGACTAAAAACTTGAATTCAGTGTATTAAAAAGGAGCAGTCTCGCAGAAACATGAATTGGAGCAGAAACACATTAAGATTAAAATTGACATGTCAATTAAAATATGAAATGAGATTTAAGCTTAAAATGGAGCTTAAATTGTTTCCAGGAAACATAACATGAGTCAAATAAAATTGGAGCATAAAATGTTTCTGGTCAAAATAATTATTGTGGGAACAGAAACCAGAAACTTGAAAGATGTACTTCTTTTTATACCCAACATAAAAATACCCAAAAGAGACTTGGAAGTAAAGATCAAACAATTGTTAAGTCCACTTACACTGCCGGGAGAAAAAAAAAAAAACATTCTGCCAATTAATATGAGTTTCTGCCAATTAAAATCTTTCAAAGAAATTGCAATCACTGGAATCAAAGAAATTTACAAAGGTGTAATCATGGAATCAATATGCCAATTAAAATACTCTACTAAAAAGTAAACAGAAAACGAGCTTAGCAAAATTCCAATATCAAAATAATCCACAGAAAATATTCCACTACCGATTAAATCTGGTTCACTTATTTTCATATAAAATCAATTTAGAATAATCTGTTTTAAGTTTGTTAATCATACATTAATTTTAAACTGATAAACTTCAATAAAATATAAGTGAACAAGAACCAAAAGAATACAAACTTGAAGAAAAATGCAAACCGAGGCCTGTACAAGTACAATTTCTTTAAAACAGATTCGTCCCCTATCGTAGGTTATAAACGATTGTTTCCCAAGATACAACGGAAGGAATGGTTATACCAGCGAACTGACCTACTGCTAGAACAATATCACCTTGAAAAGAAAACTTGGATCAACAAAAGAGAAGAGAGGAAAAAGCTTACTTTTTGATGTGTTGAAAGAGGAAAAAATGACTTGTTTATATAAGCTTTAAAATGACTTTCCAATTCCAATTCCACCAAGAGTTACAACAATTAACCCATCATTAACAATCCATTAACAATAAGTTGAGAAGTTGAAAGGTTTCAAAATTGAAGCTTTAATTTTTCATTCATTTTACTTATTTTCCAACAGGAACACTCTGCCTCGCCAAGACCTCTCCTATTCAAGTTGACAAAATATGACAGATTAGTATAAATTGTCGGTTCGTTGTTTTCTATTAATGCGAAAGCGAATAGGAGAATGGAGAGGCAGCTTGACGTGAAGTATGGTCAGTTGGGACCTTCAGAATCGGATGCAATGATACATCATCGGTGGATCGGAGAATAGCCAGCGAACCTACAGCAGTTGACTCCAAGGTAAAATGTTCAGCTGGGTTTTCTTCACTCTCCAAGACCACTCCCATTCAAGTTGACAAAATCTGGCAGAGTAAAAATTTTCAGTATGTCGTGTTTAGTTAATGTAGAAAAGCGGCTTGAAGTGCAGCGGGGTTGACTCCAAGATAGAATGTTCAGCTGGGTTCTCTTCAAGCTCTAGAAGGAAATTGATAAGTACGTTTTGTGCACTTATTTGGACCTTTAAACTAAGTTTTTATTCTGTCTTTTTATTGAATTTCTACTTAATTTAGTGTATTATTGTTTATATTTCAGTTTTGGATTTGTCTATTAGAAATTGGAGAAGACTGGACAAAAAGAGCAACAAGTTGAAAATATTTTAGAAGTATGAGGATCAAATTGCATTCACTTGAAGCTTGAGCACCAAGTGGGAGGTTATCGAAAGTTGGCAAATATTTCAGAAGTATGAAGATCAAATTGCATTCACTTGAAGCTTGAGTACCAAATGGGAGGTTATCGAAAGTTGGAGGACTAAAGAAGACAATATGAAAGTTTAAGGACTAAAATGATCAAGACCCAAAGTTGAAAGACTAAATTGTAGACTATGGAAACTGGAAGGATCAAATTGCGAGGACTTAAATGAACCAAGCTGGGCGATCGCCCAGCTTATAGCTGGACGATCGTCCAACAACACTGATCAAAAGCAGTGAGCAAATCAGTACACCTAGGCGATCGCCTTGGGAACGCCCAGGCTAAATTATGGCTAATGAATTTTTATTTTCTTTTTTGAGTTCTAGTACAATTAGAAAACTTTTGGTCCACGATTTTAAAGAATTTTTGGGATATTTTGGGCACCAATTGAGAAGTATAAATATGAGTTATTAACTCATAATGAAAGGGCCGAATTAAAGCGAATTTGGGGGCCGATATTTGGGAGAAAAACAAGAAAGAGAAACACCAAACGGAAGATCAAAATTCATCTCTTTAAGAATTTAATCAAGATCAAAATTTCTTCTCTTTCAAGTTTTCTTCCTATCTGGGTGATGGCTTCTATATTTTATTTTTTCTTTTATTTTCATCTTCTTAGTAAGTTAGAATCGATTATTTTAGTGTTAGGATAATGATAAAACTTGTATCACGATTCTTTAGTTCTTCGAACTTAGTTTTTGATATATAAATACGTGTTTAATTCTAAATAATTGATATTGATTTCTCTTCATCAATAATTATGTGCGCAATAGTTGTATGATTCTTGTGACTTGTTTTACCTTCAAGAGATGGAAAATAAGTTAAATATAGTATCAATTGTCGTAGAATCCGATAGGAAATATAGATATACCCCTATACTTTACGTGATCTTTTAGTATTAAGAAATTCTAATGCATTGTTGTATGTTCGCATTCATCATAGAAATATAGTTAGGTCACATATAGGGATATGCTTAATTCTACTCAAGAGAGATTGTTAAACAAATTAGGAATATTTATCTTCATAATTAAATCATGTTATCAAATTCAATGGTTCAGGTTAAAGGAAATTGTTATGAGTGGATTTGGGATCCTAGTACGCTTTTCTTTTCTTTTATTTTTCCCAATTTTAAAGTAATTATCATAAATTTAATCTTTTTCTTAATTGAGTTATAAGTATTTACTTGTTCTTAATTTATTATTTTAATTCATTTTTAATTATCAAACCTCTAAAAATTAACATATTCGGTCAAGGTTAATATAATTGTATTGAACTATCTAAATCTCTATTGATACGATACTTGGACTCATTAGCCACTTTTATTACTTGTGCGATCTGTACACTTGCAGAATATTAAACACATAAAATCGTTGACAAATTTTGGTGTCATTCTCGGGGGTTTAGTTTTAGTTCTTTTCAATTATTTTAACACTAATTCAAACTTTATTTATTAAAAATTTTTATTATTATTATTTTTTAGTTTATTTCAGTATTCTCTTCTAGTTTTTCATACCACAACACAAGATGGAATACCAAGAAATCAATGAAGACGATATGCTAGTTGGAGACTTCATGACTCCGCAGATCATCTAGAGTCAATCTAGCATTGATGAGGACAACATACTTGTAGGAGTTTTCGTTGCAATGCAGCAGGCTAATATAGCGAGATATGATACAATTTCTGAGATTGATGAGGACAACATGGTTGTTGGAGATTTCATCGCAGATTATCCAAATTTCTCTTGGAGGGATAATTACAATAATATCTGACCACAAGATCCTCAGTTTCAGCAGCCAGAAAAGAGAAATTCACTAGAAGACATATTTTATAAATTCATGGAGATAGCTGATCAGTACATAGAATCTAATAATTAGTTCATGAGAAAGACGGAGATCACTCTTCAAAATCAAGGCGCTTCAATAGAGAATCTTGAGACACAAGTCAGTTAGATAACATTTGCTATATCAGGTACAGTATTAGGTACGTTGCCAAGCAATACATAGGTGAATCTCAAAGAACATGTTAAAGCTATTACTACCATAAGTGGGGTTCAATTACCAGAAATCTATGTAAAGAGGCCAGTTGCAAATAAAGAAAATGTATCATCCACTGATGAGGAACACGTGGAACAGATTGAGTAGACAGTAGATATTGAAGAGAGTTTAGTTACACAACAGGATAAAAGCAACCGTTCCTATCAAACCATATGAGCCTTCGATCCCATCTCTTTAGAGATTGTAAAAGCACAAGTTAGACAAGCAATTCTCCAACTCTCATTTTTATTCTAAAATTGACTTCGTGATCAAGATCGATGAGGAAGTTGAAGTTTTCGTAGTTGTGTTCGAGCAAGGTACTACACTAAAATCCTATTTTTATAAAAAGCACAAATTCAAATTTTTGAGGATAAACGAAAAATGGTGCAAAGTCAATAGATGCAAACAAAGCAAGTCCCCCAAAGCATTATTTAGAGTGCCGTAAAGCAACCAGACAATAAATCAAGCTAATGACTATAAATAAGCGCTTAATAGGATGCAACCCAGTTTTTAACCCATTTATTTACCTGCTTTATATGTAGTAGTTTTAGGTAGTTTAAATAATTCATTAGTTTTTATTTTTTTTATTGTTTAATACATTTATAAAGCTTCACCATGTCAATCGCAGGATGTCCCACTTTGTACGAGCCGCTTGGACAATATCTATGACATCATCTTTTAACCCACTTTGTGAGCCGTAGAAATCTCTCTGGATTTTGCGAGAAATTCTCGTGAAACCGTGACCAGAAGAGGGGATTTCCCCCCCCTGGTCGCCACCTCTGGTAGGGTTCTCAAATTCCGGGGTGGGTGGGGTATTTGTTGGAGGAGGAAGATGGTGGATTTTGTTTTTTTCTTTTTTCTTTTTAATTTTTTTTTAAATTATAAATAATTGTTTGAAAAAATAAGTTAAAAATTTAAGTTGGGTACCCATTGGCCCTGTGGCCCAAAGTCGGACTGAGTTGGCCCAAAGATACCAAATTTATGTAAAATCGGGTCGTATAGCTCGCCTAAATTTTGTGTGACTCATCCAATTTTGGGTTGTGCTAGCTCTGTCTGGCCCATTTGCCAGCTCTACTTAATATCAAAGTATTAATTTATACTTAATATCATTGGCGGAGCTATGTGAAGTCCAGTGTAGGCAATTTGAAAAGCCCACTAAATAAGCAAGCAATGCCTCAACTGAAAATAGCCCAAATATACTAATAAATTATTGGAAAGGGGAGTTGCAATCCAATAAAATGGAAAAATTAATGATGAAATTGCAATCCATATTTGCAATACTAATAAAAAATGGCCCACGAAATGATTACATGAAATGATGAAATTACAATCCATATTTGCAATTGTTTATTGGACAGGAAAATTTGTTCATTAGTCTATTTAATTGATTAAATTGAAAGATAAAAATTGGACATTTAATTGATATAAAAAAATGGATTTTGATGCCGTACAATTCCCATCGATCCTGGACTAAGAACACAAATTTTGGATTACAATGTTAACATTCGAGATCAAGTTGAGAGAGCATACATGCAAAAATGTCCTTGCTAGCTCGAGATCATGAATTTACAAAAAGGCCATTTGAAAAATATTCTAGATGTTTCAATCCTTTTTAGTTTAAAGAGTTTACTAGTTGGTTGGAGTATAGTATAGAAAAATTCACCAAGACCGATAAAAAATCTTGGCTCATACTACTTAATATAACGATACTTAATTCTAATTAAGTGTCTCTATCAAGTTTTCATGGCATTTTTCAATTGCTCACAATCTCTACACTATTTTGTAATGCACCACTATAATAAAACCAATAATCATATAAAAATGACTAGAATTTACAAAAGACGAATGGTGTTTGTTATGATGAAAATATAGAGTAATCCCCTTGGATTATTTTCTCTAGTGCATTCCAACCTCCATAGAGAACTTCTACCACGAACTTAAGTCCACTTACACTACCACTTCAAAGGCTGAGCATCCATTGTGGTAGTGTCTATTCTTTTTCATTTTTGCAGAACTACTATTGCAGGTGGTACACGACTGTGGCCTTTGCAAGAAGACGAAGTAGCTTACCATGATGCCTGTTGCTCAAAAAGCATAACAGTTGGTTTGAGTTCAATTTGAATAGACATAATTTATCATGTCTTGCACTGCCAAATAATAAACATTAGCACCGGTTCAAACATAAGTTTACAAAGACCAGAATGAAAATACCAGATTTACAAACCAAGTTAGGAACCTATCCTTTTGAAACCAAATAATTTCAGTTTCTACTAGAGACATAGCCACCAACTGCCACCATTGGACACAACCAGTGGTCCAAAGAAACTTTGCCAAGAAGCCAATTCAAAATATTCTTCTCTACAAAGTCACCCATAGGCAATTGGGCATTAACTTCCTCAATGAATAAATAAACTTCAAGGAAGTCATGCTGCTTTACCGGTTTTCTTTACTCCAAAAAATTCAAACCAATTTCAACTATCTCATGCAAATGCTATTAAACGATTTATATCTTGGTTTCTAACGTAATATTACATTTAAAATGGACATTAATTAATACACATTAAATAGAATTGATTTAAAAAACATAAACGCAAACTAGCATGCACCTAATTTTGCACCTTTTGAACTAAAACACAATTTTATTTGTGCAATACATAAAATTTTACAACTGAATACCCACAATAATTTATCTCCACGAGAACATAATATAACACGCACATAAAAATTTTAGAAACTTGATTATGGTGCAAAATATAACGTGAAAACTATTCAATGTATTCATGAAAACTAACTCAAACTGGCATGAAATATATTCTACCATCAGATTGTTCAATTACTAATTCAGAACAAACTTTGAATATAGTGCAGTACGTAACCAAAATATAAAAATGCAAAATTATCATAATTTCGTCTTAAGATTGTTAGTAAAATTGTTGCATTATTTATATTCTGATATTTTAATCACATGCATACAAAGAGAGCAAAATGACGACTTACAAAACTATCAAAAAATAAAGAATTAGATTCAGTCGAGTCAAGAGTTTAACTCTTTTTTCTCAAGAGTAAATTACCCCACACAGGTACTTATGGTTTCTCGGCACACGTCTCCCAATATACTACGACCATTTCTCGTAATAGTAGTACTCCAAATTATGAGAACAATGAACTCGACATCATTTTGTTCTCTTTTTTAAATGAAAAAAGGACTTGGATTTTATATTGAAATTATTTCTAGACAAATGATTTGTGCAAATAATTCATGGATATTTTTATTTAAAGTGAAGTGATTTAATTTGCAATCATAAAGGATCTATTATCATAAAAATACATGTTCAAACGACATGTCTTGTTACATGTCTCTAAGATAAAAAAATGCGGCTGTTAATAAATTACATGTCTAAAAAGACAACTTTTCAACAAAACAAATTCTAAAACATTCCAGAATATTCTAATCTACTTTCTATCCATTTTCGTATTTTTAAGCTATTCAATTTAGGCTTTAATTTCTCATTTATTAGAAATTTGTTTGAGCAACTAAATATATTACGTTAATCTACTCACAGAGTAGAACACATTTGACCTCACAACTCCCATACTCAACTAAAGGGTCATACTTAAATAATTAGTCAAAGTTAGTCAAAACTAAAATATTTCTAACCAATTTCCAACACACATAACAACTTAGAAAACAGTAGTGAATGAATTAAGGTAGGAGACGTAAGAAGCTTAATTACTTTGAGAAGAGACCATCACAGCAGAGTTGGCAAAGTCTGAACTTTCTCAGTTAAAGAGATTCTTGGAAATTCTTGGAACTCTGGTGACTAGAGAGAATCATAGATCTTCTTAACCAACTCGCGAAGGCGAGTGAGATCCAGTTTTGAGTATAGAGCTTCACATAATTTGCAAAAGTTAATTTTTTATGGAGTATTTTCTTGAAATGCCTAGTTAAACAGCTCAAATCTTTTTGAGGCCTAACTTATTATTCATGTCTTTTTAAGACATCTTTTGTAGAAAAAGTCTATAATACATTTACTATATTTTTATAATAACTGAAATACCATTGACACAAAAGACCCAAAAACCCTCAGTATTGATCTCACTTCATTAACGACGTGAAGTTGCTAAATTGAAGAAACCCTACTCCCTACAATTTCTCAACTGTAATCTTGAGTTTCTTGCTTCATTTTATGTGGGCGAAGAGAAAGATTTACCGCCATTTGTTGTTGCCAAGAGAATTACTTCTCACTCCATTTGTTGTTGCAAATTTGTCATTGGTAATATATTCTTCTCCCTTTCATTATTTTCATATGTACATAGCATTCTTTTGTGTCTGTTCGAAATGGGTGTTGAGGAATGTTATTCATCTGAAATGGTGGAGCTGAGGAAGAAGCTGCATTATTTGTGCTTTCTGGACCGCTTGAAACTACTATGGAATGTTTTAAACTACTGCAATCTTGTTGAACAGCAGGAGTCGTTTTGAACGACGGTGGTTGTTATAAGATGACCATTTGTCGTTTTAAACAACGAAACACATTTTGAACTACTATTGCAGCGTAGTGAGGTTGTTTGAAATATAGTATTTGATTTTTTGAGAAACAAATTTTTTAGTAATCAAAATTTAAATGAATTGCAGGAATGGAGTCACCATTATGGATCGCTGTATTTTATTTTAGTGAGTTTGTTAGGGATGATCAGGGAAAGTGGAATTGGAAATGGCATGATAGTCATGTTCTGGATGGACTTGAAATTGTTACTAAGATTTTATATAAAGAGTTGCGTGGTAAGCTAATGGACCTGTACAATGTTGACTCTTCCTTGCATGAATTGGAGATGAGGTTTCTTCTACCTGGTGATGCAATGTTTGTGGAGCCAATCCAGATTACATTAGACAAACATGTGCACCGGTATGTTGGTCTCACAAAACAAGATCAACCTCGTCCCATTTGCATAACACGTGTGAGCAAAGGTCCAACACTGATTAATGATAAAACTCATGCAGTCGAATCGGGTGAACTTGAGCATGAAATCGAAACGGAGACATTGTCATTCAACAATGTACAATCACAAGAAAATGACTTTTGGCAAGACTTGGAGATACAATCACAATGGAATGACTATTGTCATTCAACAATGTACAATCACAAATGTGAACGTAATATATTTGATTTATCGTTATGTCGAATGCAGATGTTGTGTTTATATTGTTTATCTTTATTTTGGACTGCAGATGTTGTATTTTTTAGCTGCTTACTATCCCTTATGTGTGTAAAAAATAACATAATAACACTAGTCGTTTTTAACAACCATCGACGTTTAGTACATAACAAGTAGAGTTGTTTTAAACGACCCTAGACGTTTTTGGTAAAGTTGATGAACCAATGAATTGAAAATGTTGTGAAACGTATACTGTTATTGAAAACAACTAACGACGTTTAGTATGTTAGTATAGATGAACATAACAAGTACAGTTGTTTTAAACAACCAATGACGTTTAATATAGAACGACTGAAGTTATTTTAAACAACTACCGACGTTTAGTATAGAACGACTACAGTTGTTTTAAACGTCTATAAACACTTTTCAAAAAAAAAAAATTCGATGATGTACAATAAATTGTACATAACATTGATTATCGAACTCGATCGTATCAATCTTATAGTTGTACATTATTTCGATCGTCGAACTCAATCGTGTCGATCACCCATTTGTACATTACTTTGATCCTCGAATTCAATCGCGTCGATCAATCAATTGTACATTACTTCGATCGTCAAACTCGATCGTGTCAATCAATCAATTGTACATTACTTTGACCGTCAAACTCGATCATATCGATCATATAGTTGTACATTACTTCGATCGTGTCGATCAATCAATTGTACATTACTTCGATCGTCGAACTCGATCGTGTCGATCAATCAATTGAACATTACTTCGATCGTCGAACTCGATCGTGTCGATCATATAGTTGTACATTATTTCGATCGTCGAACACGATCATGTCGATCAATCAATTGTACATTACTTCGATCGTCGAACTCGATCGTGTCGATCATATAGTTGAACATTACTTCGATCGACGAACTCGATCTTGTCGATCAATCAATTGCACATTACTTCGATCGTCTAACTCGACCAAGTCGATCAATCAATCGTACATTACATCGATCGTCGAACTCGATCGTGTCGATCATATAGTTGTACATTACTTCAATCGTCGATCTTGATCGTGTCAATCAATCAATTGTACATTACTTCGATTGTCGAATTCAATCGTGTCGATCAATCAATTATACATTACTTCGATTGTCCAACTCGATTGTGTCAATCAATCAATTGTACATTAGATCAACCGTCGAACTCGTTCGTGTCGATCATATAGTTGTATATTACTTCGATCGTGTTGATCAATCAATTGTACATTACTTCGATCGTCAAACTCGATCGTGTCGATCATATAGTTATACATTACTTCTATCGTCGAATTTGAACTAGTCGATCAATCAATTGTACATTACTTCGATCGTCGAACTCATCATGTCGATCAATCGATTGTACATTACTTAGATCGTCGAACTCGATCGTGTCGATCATATAGTTGTACATTACTTCGTTCGTCGAACTCGATCATGTCGATCAATCAATTGTATATTAATTTGATCGTTGAACTCATTCCTGTCGATCAATCAATTGTACATTACTTTGATCCTCGAACTCGATCGTGTAGATCAATTAATTGTACATTACTTCGATCGTTGAACTCGATCGTGTCGATCAATCAATTGTACATTACTTCGATCGTAAAACTTGATCGTGTCGGTCAATCAATTGTAAATTTCTTTGACCGTCGAACTCGATCATATCGATCATATAGTTGTACATTACATCGATCGTTGAACTCGATCGTGTCGATCATATAGTTGTACATTAGTTCGATCGTCGATCTAGATCGTGTCGATCAATCAATTGTACATTACTTCGATAGTCGAACTCAATCGTGTCGATCAATCAATTCTACATTACTTTGATCGTCAAAGTTGATTGTGTCGATCAATCAATTGTACATTACTTCGACCATCCAACTCGATCGTATCGATCATCTAGTTGTACATACTTCGATCGTATCGATCAATCAATTGTACATTACTTCAATCGCCAAACTTGATCGTGTCGATCAATCAATTATACATTACTTCGATCATTGAACTCTATCGTGTCGATCATATAGTTGTGCATTACTTTTGATCGTCAACTCGACCGTGTCGATCAATCAATTGTATATTACTTCGATCGTGTCGATCAATCAATTGTACATTACTTCATCGTCGAACTCGATCATGTCGATCATATAGTTGTACATTACTTCGATCGTCGATCAATCACTTGTACATTACTTCGATCGTCGAACTGAATCGTGTCGATCAATCAATTGTACATTACTTCGATCGTCAAACTCGATCGTGTCGATCAATCAGTTGTACATTACTTCGACTGTCGAACTCGATCGTGTCGATCATGTAGTTGTACATTGCTTCGATCGGATCTATCAATTAATTGTACATTACTTCGATCGTCGAACTCGATCGTTTCGGTCAATCAATTGTACATTACTTCGATTGTCGAACTCGATCGTGTCGATCATATAGTTGTATATTACTTCGATCGTGTCGATCATATAGTTGTATATTACTTCGATCGTCATACTTGATCGTGTCAATCAATCAATTGTACATTACTTCGACCGTCGAACTCGATCATGTCGATCATATAGTTGTATATTACTTCGATCGTGTCGATCAATCAATTGTACATTACTTCGGTCGTCAAACTCGATCACTTTGACCATTCAATTGTACATTACGTCGATCGTCAAACTCGATCGTGTCGATCATATAGTGGTACATTACTTCGATCGTCGAACTCGATCGTGCCGATCAATTAATTATACATTACTTCGATCGTCGAACTCGATCGTTTCGATCAATCAATTGCATATTACTTCAATCGTCGAACTCGATCGTGTCGATCATATAGTTGTACATTACTTCGATTATCGAACTCGATCTTGTCGATCAATCAATTGTACTTTATTTCGATCATCAAACTCGATCGTGTCGATCAATCAATTGTACATTACTTCGATCGTCGAACTCGATCGTGTCGATTAGTCAATTGTACATTATTTCAATTTTTGAACTCGATCATGTCGATCAATTAATTGTAAATTACTTTAATCATCGAACTCGATCCTGTCAATTAAACAATTGTACATTACTTCGGTCGTTGAACTCAATCGTGTTGATCATATAGTTGTACATTACTTCGATCGTCGATCTCGAGCGTCGATCAATCAATTGTACATTAGTTAGATCATCGAACTAAATCATATCTATCAATCAATTGTACATTGCTTCGATCAACAAACTCGATCATGTCGATGATATTGTTGTGCATTACTTCGAACGTGTTAATCAATCAATTGCACATTATTTCGATCGTCGAACTCGATCGTGTCGATCAATCAATTGTACATTACTTCGATCGTTAAAATCGATCATGTCGATCATATATTTGTACATTACTTCAACGTCGAACTCGATAGTGTCGATCAATCAATTGTACATTACGTCGATCTTATCGATCAATCAATTGTACATTACTTCAATCGTCGAACTCGATCATGTCGATCAATGAATTGTACATTATTTCGATCTTCAAACTCGATCGTTTCGATCAATAAATTGTACGTCACTTCTATCGTTGAACTCGATCGTGTCAATCATATAGTTTTACATTACTTCGATCGTCAAACTCGATCATGTCGATCAATCAAATGTACATTACTTCGATCGTCGAACTCGATCGTATCCATCAATCAATTGTACATTACTTCGATCGTCAAACTCGATCGTGTCGATCATATAGTTGAACATTACTTCGATTTTCGAACTCGATCGTGTCCATCAATCAATTGTACACTACATCGATCATCGAACTCGATCGTGTCAATTAATCAATTGTACATTACTTTGATCGTCAAACTCGATCGTGTCGATCAATCAAATGTACATTACTTCGATCGTCGAACTCGATCGTGTCCATTAATCAATTGTACATTATTTCGATCGTCAAACTCGATCGTGTCGATCATATAGTTGAACATTACTTTGATTGTTGAACTTGATCGTGTCGATCAATCAATCGTACATTACATCGATCGTCGAACTCGATCGTGTCGATCAATCAATTGTACATTACTTCGATCGTCAAACTCGATCGTGTCGATCAATCAATTGTACAATACTTCGATCATCGAAATCGATCGTGTCGATCATATAGTTGTATATTACTTCAATCGTGTCGATCAATCACTTGCACATTACTTCGATCGTCGAACTCGAACGAGTCGATCAATCAATTGTACATTACTTCGATCGTTGAACTCGATCGTGTTGATCAATCAATTGTACATTACTTAGATCGTCAAACTCGATCGTGTCGATCATATAGTTGTACATTACTTTGTTCGTCGAACTCGATCGTGTCGATCAATCAATTTTATATTACTTTGATCGTCGAACTCGGTCATGTCGATCAATCAACTGTACATTACTTCAATTGTCGAACTCGGTCGTGTAGATCAATCAATTGTGACACGACCCGTCCCAAATCACCCTAGTAGACCCAAGACGTGCCGTGCGCCGATGATGGATGCCAGCTGGATACCGGACCCACCATTTAGGCTACTTAGACTTTTCTATAACTTATTGACTTTCTTGGACTAAAACATCATCACTACAACATATATAGCCTATTATGGCATTAGTTTATGGCGTACATTTATAAAATGCCGTTAACATGTATTATTTTATGGCATACATTAAATACATGCCGTAAATCACCAATAACATATAATATTCACGGCATACATATTCTGCACGCCGTAATAAATATCATTTTACGGCATATGTAAATATGCATGCCGTGTATTTTGAGGGGAAAAAAAGAGCGAAATCTTTTAGTCCAAAGTTCACGGCATGTATAGTTAGAATGCCTTAAAACATTTCATTTTACGGCATACGGAAAGCGTGCCGTGTATTTTGGGAAAGGAAAAAAAAATACCCACGTTTATATTTGTTTCCCCATGCCTTTATCTCAGCTCCAAGAGTCCATCTCTTTTCTACTTCCTAAGAAAATCCCAAATTTCATTTTCCTGAGAAAACCCCAAATTTCATCTTCCTGAGAAAATCCCAAAATTTCATCCCCATTTTCATCTCTTCCCCAAGCTCTTCCCAACCGTTCCAATAGATTTCACCAGGGACCAAATTCCTTCCAGCAGAATCGTATTTGCCAACCCATCCAACAAAAATCACCAAATCCCTTTCTCTCATAAATAATCTTCTATTTGTGATTTGAAGATTATGAGAACCGCTTGTCTTTGTGGAATTTGATACAAGAGAAATGAATTAAAGAGGTATTTTTGTTGCAGATCTAGGTCGAATGTTAGCTTTTTTTTTGTTCGAAGTTTCTCTGCTTTCGTTTGATTTTGACGGGAAATTTTTTAATAATTTTTTTTTATTTTTTGTGTTGTTTCATATGTAGGTTACTGAGGTGAGGGTGATAACAATACTTGAACAAATCAATACCCAAATCATTAGCCAAACTACTGAGGTGAGGTTCTTATCATTGGTCATAATTTTGTTTCCCAGATTTTGCAATATTATTTGGTTACTTTTTGTGGAAATGATGCCGCAAGAATAGAATTATTCATCCATAAGTTATCCAATATTGAGCATAAATCTAGGACATAATTTGAAAGATATAAACCTGTATCACATTTTTTACAGAGAGCTTGGTGAGAGATGAATCAGTTTCATTCTCTCTATTCTTTTCTTTTTTTTTAAAGTGTAAGTCACTTTTTCTTATAAAAGAAAATTCATTTTGATAGATGGCAATCAGTCCCTTAGGAATTAAAATCAAATTGCATGAGTTCTGTTTATTGTAGGGGTGGTATTGGATCCTTCAAACTAGTTTGACCATCTACACAAAGCATGTGGACTTGGTTGCTTGTGACGAACACATGCTTAAAAAGACGTAATAGATGCGTAACCATATCAATGGAAAAGTATTAATGAAAAATACAAGGAGAAGTCTAAAGAAAACACAAATCGGGCTTTTAGTCTTGTTGAATAGGCTTATGTTTCAAAACTGATTGTCTGGTAAGGGATATGCTTAAAAAACAGTAAGTCATTCCTGGTGGTTACTTGTTTATTTATGTGTCTTCTTTCTCCCATCCCATGTATCTTTGTTGAAATCAAAGTTTGATTCCAAATTTATGTTAGGGGTATGCCTCTGTTACTTTAAATTAAAGTATTGGTAGAACTTTGAATTTGACATGTAGCATTAACTAGACGCTGTGGCTATTTGATCTTTTTTGTGTCGTCGTATTGAAAACAATTCAAAGAAACATTAGATTATTTCCATCATCATTTTTCAAGTACTAAAATGGTGCAGCAGTTTTAACCTTGTTTCATATATTGAAGATTTCGTTCAGCCAAAAGATAGGCAGAAACTTACCTATATAAACAAAAAGTCAGGGAAATGAGACATTGTGTCCAAATTCTGCTCCAGTTTTCAGCCATGGTGAAAGTTTCAGGCCAAAAAATTCTGCATTTGGATTTGGATTCATGCCTTTTCCATTCATATCCAGAGTAATTACACAGTTTTTGCTCAAGCCTGGAAATTGACTAGTTTCTTTTAATCTGCCTTTTTTTGGACAACTTTGAAACTGTAATAGACAAAGGACCAAGAATAATATTAAAAAACATCTTTGTTCTTATTTTATGATAAAATTCGACCATTAGATTAGACTCTCTTTTAGTAGTTTATGAAACAATTCAAGTCATTCACATGAACACGGGTTAATTTGAATGTTTTAAAAATTGGTCTGGACGTTGTCGAGAAAAGGTAAAAGGTCAAATAATTGAATTGGTAAAAGGTAAAAGGTAAAAGGTCAAATAATTCAAATATAGGAAGTGATTACTGTTGAAAATCAAATAATCATATTTTGGACTTAATTTTTTCATTTTTGAAATAACAGGTTATTATGTTCATATTGTTGGTCTATTATCATGGATAAAGATTGGGTGCACTTATCAAGGTTATTTTACCCCTTAAATATACAAAATTTTAAAATATGATCTTAAATGTATTATCAATAATTTATGCAGTATTTCTTTTTTATAGAGTTACAAAGGCATATCAATATGGTGCAAGAAAGTTTGCAAATATGGTGCAAGCCTATGCGGGGAATCCGAACAAGGTCATATGCCCTTGCAAATGTTGCAAAAACCTCTTCCACCAACATTTTGATACAATGTATGGGCATTTGGTCATACATGGGATGGATCCAACGTATACTACGTGGGTGTTTCATGGGGAAAAACCGATTTCATCAATACCTCCTCAAGATGTAGAAAATCTAGAGACCTATAGGATGTATAGAGATGCATTTTTTCAAGATGACAATGTTGTAGTACCTGAGAAAGAAGATAGAGAAAAAGAATTTTCAAATTTATATGAAGGTGTTGAAATTCCTTTATATCCTGGTTGTACAAAGTACACAAGGATATGTGCAACTGTTGTCTTATACAAGCTTAAAGCTACACATGGTATATCTGACAATGGTTTCAATGAACTTCTTGATATTCTCCGAGACATGCTACCAGATGGGAACACTCTTCCTGATTCTTGTCATTCAACAAAAAGATTATTGAACACATTTGATCTAGGATATGAGAAGATACATGCATGTGTAAATGATTGTTGTTTGTTTAGAAAAGATCTAGAGGATTTAGAGACATGTCCAAAATGTGCATCTTGGCGGTGGAAAATTAATGAACGAACTAAGAAGATTCAAAAGGGATACCGTAAAAAGTTTTGCGATATTTTCCAATTATACCACGGTTTAGAAGAATGTTTAGGTCACTTGATACGGCAGAACAACTAGTATGGCACTCAAATCACAAAAGTCAAGATGGAAAAATGCGTCATCCAGTTGATTCATTAGCTTGGGAGAGAATCAATCAAAAGTGGCCTTGTTTTGCATCAGAACCACGAAATCTTAGGCTTGGCCTTTCATCTGATGGATTTAATCCCTTCGGTGATCTAAGTTCTAGATATAGTTGTTGGCCGGTGATACTAGTTATCTATAATCTCCCTCCTTGGGTAAGCATGTCTAAGGAAAATTTGTTGTTGACTTTGTTAATCCCAGGTCTAAAACAACCCGGGAATGATATAGATGTGTATCTAGAACCACTTATAGAAGACTTAAATGAGCTATGGAATAACGGTGTTGAAGTATATGATGCATTTACCAAGTCCATCTTCAATTTGAAGGTTGTGCTAATGTGGACAATCAATGATTTTTCGGCTTATGGAAACTTATCAGGATATTCTACCAAGGGCGAAGCAGCATGTCCAGTATGTGGTGTATCCACATGTTCAAAATGGTTAACATGTAGTCGAAAGTTTTCATACATGGGTCACCGAAGATTTCTTGCTTATAATCATGTTTATCGGTCAAAAGAAGCTTGGTTTGATGGAAACAAGGAGCATAGGCCTAGGCCTAAAATATTAACTGGTGGAGAAGTGATGGGTTCAATCAAGAATGTTAGCAATGATTGGGGAAAAATGGGAAAGAAAAGAAAGAAGAAGAAAGCAGATTCTAATTGGCCATGGAAAAGAAATCAATATTCTTTGAGCTACCATATTGGGAGGTTAGGTATTTGGAATTATTTAAAATTGATTATTTATTTTTGCTTAAACCTTTTCCTTTTCTCGAATTTATATTGTTATTTTTCATACACTACTTTTGCGTCATAATTTGGATGTAATGCACATTGAGAAGAATATTTGTGAGAGCATTCTTGGCACTATTTTGAATGTGAAGGAAAATCAAAAGATGGACTCAATTCTCGTAAGGATTTGCTTAATATGGGTATTAGAAAGGATCTTCATCCGAGTTGAAAGGAAATATATACCTACTACCGCAAAGATCATACATGTTATCCAAAAAGAGAAAGAGATATTTTGTAAGAGACTAATTGATTTAAGATTACCTGATGGTTATAGCTCTAACATTTCAAAGTGTATCTCATTAGCAGATTATAAGATTTTTAATATCAAGTCTCATAATTGCCATATACTCATACAACAATTGTTATCAGTGACTTTGAGAGGTCTTTTACCTAAAGGGCCAAGAAATGCAATATTTCGACTATGTGCCTTTTTTAATGAAATATGTCAAAGAGTGGTCGATAAAAATAAATTGGAAAAGCTTGAGGAGGATG
Source organism: Forsythia suspensa (assembly GCA_023638005.1). Classification (NCBI taxonomy): domain Eukaryota; kingdom Viridiplantae; phylum Streptophyta; class Magnoliopsida; order Lamiales; family Oleaceae; genus Forsythia; species Forsythia suspensa. The sequence goes on along the minus strand of CM042666.1, from coordinate 26,987,674 downwards.
TTGCAGTGACTTTGTGTATGCTAGAAAGGTTTTTTCCCCCATCATTTTTTGACATAATGATTCATTTAAGCATCCACCTTGGTCGTGAAGTTCGTATTGGTGGACCGAGTACAATATCGTTGGATGTATCCATTTGAGAGGTAGCTTTCTATCAATTTACAATTACACTTTTTGTTCTATACTTATTTAGGTTTCTCATTTCTACTATGATGTGACATAGGTTTATGAAGACACTTAAAGGATATGTTAGAAATCGTTCAAGACCTGAGGGCTGCATAGCAGAGCGTTATTTAGCCGATGAATGTATGCAATTTTGTAGTCGTTACATGAAACAAGCTGCTGAAGTAGGTGTTCGACATCCTCGGAATGAGGATTTTGAGAATGAAACAATTATTGATGGACGCACAATTTCTACAGGAAAGTCAAAAGCCTTGAGTAAAGAAATGTTAGAAGTTGCTCATCGTTATGTGTTATTTAACAAATTACTACGATGGAACCATATATAACGTAATTAAGTTAGTTAAATTTATTAGTTTAATAATGTTTAATGTTTTTATATTAAGTTGTCTTCTTGTCTGTTTATTCATTTTAATTTAGGATGCATAAAGAGGAGATTAAAATGACAGATAGACGTGTTGTCAAGAATGAAAGCTTATTACAAATGAGACATATGGAGTCTTTTAGTTCTTGGTTTTGCGAGAGAAAGGCAAACAAGACAATTGTAACATGTCAAGTACATTGAAGTGGCTTGCACGTCGACCTAGAGTTGATGTGATGTCACATTCGGTTATAAAGATCAATGGACATCGATTCCATACAACCGATGTCAATGTATACACAAAAAAAATGGGTGTTTCAATTGAAGCACAAACTATTTGTCGGTCTAGTGTGAAGGATACAAGTCATGTAGTTGGTAAAATTTCTTATTATGGAGTTATAAGAGACATAATTTTACTAGACTATCATAGTTTTAAAGTTCCCATGTTTCATTGTGATTGGGCAAATATAGATACTGGAGTCAAAATTGAAGATGGATTTACATTGGTAAATCTTCACAAAGGGCAGCATCCATTTGAAAGAGATCCATTTATCTTGGCATCTCAAGCAAAACAAGTTTTTTATTCTAGAGATAGTGATACATCTAGTTGGTATGTTGTATTAAAGGCACCTCCTAGAGGATTTCATGAGTTAGAAACTTTTGATGAGGATGCTTATACTCCATCCACACCAGTAGATGTATTAAGACTTGATTTGACTGTTGAAGATGAAGGTTATGCAAGACATGATTGTGAGGGCATTGATATTGAATATGGTAATTGTATATCAATAATATTATTTTTTTTTCATTTATGTGGTATTACATTGATGTTAATATTTTTAATGACAAGTAGCAAATGTAATTACCACACTAATTTTGCAATGCAATTTTAACCCCTTTTTTCCATGGAAAAATATTACAGATGCAAGTGATGAAGACTGAATGTTGTGGATAATGACATGTTGAGAAGCTCTAGTTTGTGAGTTTGTGAAGCACTACTTACACTATATTACACTATAGGTAAGTATAAACTCTATCATTTTCTAGTATGTAGTGAAGTATTTTGCTTATATGATCTTGGTAGATAAATATATATGTTTGCATACAGGTTGATTTTTGCATTTGGTTATATCATTTCAAAATATGAGTGGACATAGCATGCCAGATCTTGGTGAAGTAAGTTCTTTAGTTGTATTAAAGATATTTTAATGTTTCAATATTATATTTAAGGTCACAAATACATTTTTCCTGTCATCTGTAATACAGTCATCCAAGCAGGGATTCAAGACATCAAAACGAGCTAAAAAGGCTTCAGTTGTTGCTGCCACAAGAGAAGAGAATGAAGGCATAAGAATTTTAGGTGAAGGTTCTAATTGTAATCCACTCATACGACCAGATAATGCACAACATGATCTTCAACACGATGAAGAAGAATTGACTAATAATGTCACTACTACTGAAAAAGTAAAGAAGGGAAGGGGTCGAGCAAAACTGAATTATCTCAACAAGGGAAAATGTGCAAAGTTGCCAGTAGAGTTTAATGAAAGAGGGCAGCCAATTTGTAAAGGTTCAAATAAGTTATCGTCGTTCCTTGGGACCACAGCTAGGGAACTTATACCAATCACAAAGAAAAATTGGAAAGATTTCAATGAAAATTTTCTTGATGACATATGGGAGCATGTGCAGGTGATACAAATTAACTTCATATCAAATATATATTTTATATCAAATTACTACGATCTTGTATTTTTTATGCGGCAAAGAAAGTTTGATGTAGAGACTTGTCATAGAAAATACATTATGCAAAAATTGGGAAAGCATTGGTGAGATCATCGATCTATTTTGCTAAAAGAAATTAGTAATCAAGGAAGATCTATTGGCATGACACGTGTTGCTAGTCTCCACAAGTCGGATAATGTTGACTCAATGGAAGAATGGCAAGCATTTGTCAAAGAATGCAATTCTCAACCATACAAGGTAGATTTCTACATCGAAGCTTCCCGCTTTCATCATCTATTAATGTTTTCAATAGACAATGAACTTTCAAAGTACTCAAATCATACTAATATTGTTTATTGAAATTGATATTTTGTAATCTTATATGAGTTTATACAACTTATTGGTTTTGCAGGAAAAGAATGACAGATTCAAAAAGATGAGGGCTAGTCAAACTCTAATGCACACAACAAGTAGAAAGGGGTTTGCTCGCTTAGAAGCTGAAATGGTAAAAACTTTGTTAATCTATAAGTTAAACTTTGTTAAACTTTGTTAATCTGAAATGGTAAAAAAATTGCAGCGTGATGAAAGTGAAGACCCTGATTCCATAACGAGAGACAATGTTTTTATTCGAGGACATATACGAAAAAATGGTGAACCAATTAATGAATCAGTGGGAGAGACATTGGTAACACCGATGCAATGTTTTATTTTTTTATTGGTAATTTATTGTTTACATTTTAATCACTTTAAACCTTTCATGTCTTACATGATATCAGGAAAAAATAAAAGCATACTCGAAAAATGTTACATCTCCAAATAAACATTCTCTCAAAGACGATGGTGTTGCAAGAGTACTTGGTCCAGAACGTCGAGGAAGGGTAAGAGGGCTTGGCTTTGGTGCGACTCCTTCAAAGTTGAATGCTTTGGTGCATAATCATAGCTTGCAAACTCAACTCCAAGAGTTGAGAAATGAAATGAAATTAATGGATTACAATCTTTGTTTCAAATGAAGAATAAAAGTATTGAAGAAGAAGATAATGTAAGTGGAAACCTAATATTAGTTAATGTTATATTATATTACATCTTATTTACCATATTCAAAATAATAAATTCTACAATGTGATATAAATTTGACAGCATAGAGACAAAGGCCTAAATGGTTCAAATAACCTTCAAAGTAAAAAGTGTAAATTGTTACGTTGGTTTGGGAAAGATGATGTCGTTGCAAATGGTGAAATCGCATCAACAAATCCAACTGATCTAGTGCATCATGTACCCCTTGGAAATGAATGTTGGAGAGTTTGGGTTACTGAAGTGGTTGATAATGTCACCTTATACCGACCCACGCGTGAGCATTTTCTTCTTGAAGATGCATTAGGAAGTACAATTGCATGGCCACTTAAGTATATCAAAGTGGATTAGTTTTAATCACAACTAAGGTATGCTTTACATCTATTTTATATAATTTCCATCATCATACGTATTATTTTTACATTGAATCATTATGTATTGGGACTTTTGAAAAGTATGTTCTGTTTTAGATAAGAAAATTGCATCATAGGCGCAGCAAATGAAGTGAAATTGATAAGTACTGGTCAACCATGAAAATGTTTTTCTTTCATGATATTTGATGCATGAAATTGCTGATGAGAGGCCATTGATACCAATAGAAGAAGAATGTAATATATCTGTATTTTCTAGTAGTACTAAACTAGCAGAATCTAAATGGGGTAAAACATATATATGCTAACTAAATCTAGTTAAAGGAAGTTTTAATAGTTATGTTGAATTATGAAAGTGGTGGTTCTTTCTAGTAACAGACTATTAGGCCACATTCCTCAGTCATTTGTTGATTTGAGCAGATTGTATGTTCTTTGATTTGAAGCAAAATGAGACTATCAGGTCCATTTTCACTCTTCTTACCCTTAAGCCAAACAACTATACTTACCCCTCTCTCTTCAAGGATTTTGGGTCCCATCAATTGTTGAAACATGGTCGAGCACTTTAATTGCTTGCATTGAATGGATAAAAATATGGATGAATCTGATCCAAATATGAACTTGGATACTCTTCATGGAATTTTTGATGGTTTTGGTCAAGTAGTATTCCAGTAAGTGATTTTCCCCCTGATAGTTTTCATCTTCTCATTTTCCAAGCCATCTTGTCCATTAAGCTTCTGTTCTAGATGCATATGACTTGCATAAGTTGCAATGCTCTTTAATTAGATAACCAATGCAAGAGTTTTATATTGTTTTCCTGTTTATAGGTTGAGGAATCAGTTCAAGAAGATTCTCGTGTGGATCAGTACCCAAAGTTAGTGAAGGGTGAATCAAAGGTTGTATGGGAATCTGCAATGTATAATTGTTATAAAAAAAACTTTAATTGCTAGTTGTATACTTATTTTTTCAAAGTTAGCCTTGGTTATCAATTTTAGCCTTGGTTATCAATGAGTGAAGTCAATTTATAATTGTTATAAATTAATGGCCCAAGATCGGTTTCTCACAATGGAAAATATGCATACAGGTTTTAGAACTCCCAGATTTAAAACTTTCCATCTAGCCTTACATTTTAACTATTAATCTAGTGGATTTAATTAATGCTTCTGCTGACCTTGGTTCACTCAATCAAGGAACATGGACTCATGCTTATTTAATTAGTAATCATTTTAGTCTTAATCGTTTAATTTGGTTTGATCTGCCCCTCTTTCAACCAATGTTTTTTATTTTTTATTTTTTCAAATTTTGCTAAGTACTATTCAATAATGAGTTTGATTATTTTATTTATTTTTGTGATGTGTAGGAAGTTGATTATTTTTGGATAGCTAAACTACTTACCAAAGAAGAAAACTTGCAGATATATGGATCGATTATTTTGTAATAGGTTAATTAGTTATTTTGGAATGGAAGTGATATACTTTTGGAATGTTGGTATCAACTTTTTATTCGGCCAATGATATTCTTAGTTAGTTAGATAAATTTTACTATTTCATATAGTTGTATTGAGCTCTACTCAATATTTATGATTATTCGACTCAATATTTATGATTATATATATTATATAATATATATATATATATATATATATATATATATATATATATATATATGGGTTGATTTATATAATTTTGTTAATTTTAGCATATATATTTTTTCCATATATCGGTGTACCATTCTTAGCTATAAAAGAAAATGATAAGCTCAGATTTATGGCATCTAATGTATGCTATGAAATTTATTTATTTTACGACATACAACCGCCACCAGCCATAAAAGTATTCATTTGTCATATGATAAAGCATTTACTGGCAGTATTGTATTGTGTGCCATATATAAAAATGTATTTACTGGCGTGCACAAGAATGTCGTAATAAGTCAATTAACTAAGCGCACTTTTATTATTATTACGGCATTCAATGTATGCCGTAAATAGAGGTAAGTTTTTACGGCAATGATTTATACGGCGTTCAGGTATACGCCGTAAATATTATTTTACGGCACATATTGCATGCCGTAAAAAGGGAACTCTGTTGTAGTGCATATAAAAATTTTGAGTTTTCCTTGTAAATTGAGCTAAACCAAACCTGAAAAACAATAAAATTTCCCAACATACTTCAAATATCCAATAGGGATCACCTATCCCACAACATAATAACCAAGCTCAAGAACTTACAACTCTATCATCTCCAATATCTTTTACAAATTGTTCAAAAGCACATGAATTTACAAAAGGAGTAGTGAGCCTAACCAACCATATACATATGATCCAAAATAAATCATCAAAAGGACCTAAGACATATATCCCCAAAAATGAATGATGACATGCTCGATAGAGATGAATCATACAACTAATCTTCGTGTGGCTCTGGCTCAACAATCAACTAACTCTTCAAAAGCTGCTCAAAACTCAACTATTACCTGAATAAGAAAGTATAGAAAATCCGTGAGCTGATAGCTCAGTGAGTGGAGAGTTCATAAATAATCATAATTTTCAAGAAACTGCTTTCTCACGTTATATAAACATACCGAGTAAATGCAACTCGTAAATCATAAAGAAACCGGATAATCGACAATTTAGTAAATCGCAAAGAAGTGCCATCCGATAATAATATACGTAAACATGTGTTTACGTAAACTAAATAAGTCATCATATCTTGAAAAATCACACCGTAAAATATCCTATGATAATCAGAATCAAATCAGAATCCGAAATCATCATACACTGTGGAAACACATTCACACTAGTGCAGTAGCGGTAAAATCACCATATCTGGTCATACTGCATGGATCGATCGAGCACTCCGCACACGCCCAAAGCCCCTCTCACAGTACAAAAAGTTGGTCCCAAGGACCTCTGAAATAAGCACCCTTATACACGGCCCAAAGCTCCTCTATGCATAAGAGTGGGTCATAAAGACTCTCATAATACACCCTAGTACACGGCCCAAAGCCCCTCTGTGCACTAGAGTAGATAACAGCATCATCAAACACTTTCTGGTGGTTTTATAAACTGTATCTAAATCACATTTCTCATGATAAAACATAACAATAACTTGCAATAATAGAACTGAATTTGTTTATAAAATCTATTATATTTTAAAAATCATGCTTGTCTTCATAATAATTTTGTAGCTAAAACACATGGTATTTAAATTCTTATATTTTGAAAAATAAGTTTTTCCACTCACAGAACTTTTGGCTAGGACTAAGTTGGTCGGTATGCTGCACCAACTTCCTCGTCACCTCCTGAAATAGGATATAATTGCTCGATAAATAAATAATCATCCCAAATAACACTAATTATTAGAAACAAAGCTAAGCTTAGCTTACCGTACTTAGGCAAAACTTAATAAAAATTCCTTTACTTACTTGGATCTCATCCTCATTCTAATTCACCACTTATTCAATAACATATAATTCTTCTTAATATTCTCAACATTTTTTCAATCTTCCTTAAGGCCCTCAAATAATCTCATTTACATCACATTCACTTAAATGACCCAAATAGAAATTCTAGGGTTTGTTAAAATCATCATTCTAAGCTTTTAACATAAATAAACCAACAATAGCCTTAATATCCTCAAAATAGCTTAAATATCTAAATAAACTCACTAAGTCAAGAACCCTAAAATTTCATCCATTAAATCCTTCATTTAACATGCAAAAATAGTTCATAACACTAAAAATAACTTATCTCCTTTCATAAGGTTCACATTTAAGCTCATAATCAAAAACCCTAATTTTTAAACTCATTTCTAAAATAAGAGGGTTCTTGCTTACCTCTTGAAAATGGAGAAATGGAGAACTCAAGCTTAAAATCAATTTCGGCCGGTCACGACCTTCTTCTTCCTTCCCTTTTTCCTTTTTCCTTTTCCTTTTCCTTTTCTTTTCCTTTCTTTCCTTTCTTTCCTTTCTGCCGTGGTCTCTCTTTCTCTCTGCGTCTGTGAGTATAATGTCAAGAAAATGGGTCCAAATTCAATTTATATTTAAGCCCAATTACAACTTAAGCCCCCAACTTCTATATAATAACATTTAAATCCTTAAATAACCATAATTTATAAAATAGCCCAAAACAATTTATTTACTTAATTTAAATCCAACTTTGACTATTTGACTTATACTTGACCCAAAATTTTATTGACTTTGACTAAATAAATTTTGACTTTGACTAATTTAAAACGGGTCGTAACAATCTTACCTCCCTCAAAGAATTTCGTCCTCGAAATTCGATCGACTAAGCTTGAAATAATTGAGGAAATTTAGCATGCATCTGATCCTCATTTTCTCACGTAGCCTCTTCTATCGAATACTTCTTCCATAGGACCTTAACTAACGAAACAATCTTGTTTTGCTGAACTTGCTCCTTTGTCTAAGATCTTAACCGATTCTTCTTCATAAGTCAAAATTTCTTTTAATTCCACTGGTTGAGATTCCAAAATATACGAGGGATCTGGAATATACTTCCGAAGTATAGAGATAGGAATACATCATGAATTCTAAATAACTCAACTAGCAAGGCTAACCGATAAGCAACTAGCCCAATCCACTCAATAATTTCATAAGATCCATATATATCAACGACTCATTTTCTCCATTTACTAAATCTAAAATACTTTTCCACGATAACAATCACAAAACTTCGTTCTCAATTTAAAATTCAAGATACTCTCTATGATGATTTTCAAGAAGAGATAATAGTTATCTTCTAAACCATGGAAATTTTGCACTTATCACAATAAAGAGCGTTCTCATAACAATACTGCTCTATTCTTCTAAATTCACATCATTCATGGTTGAAATCACATAACCTAAAATTCCATTGAGTCTAGCAAGCACTTGCATTTGCTAATCATCGAAGCTTTATAATACACAAATATGTCATTGATGTACTTCATAATATATTTATTTCAACAACCATAAATTATTCTGCTCCAAAGATTTAAACATACATCTAAAGAAGTACTAAGCCAAAATATATCATAAAACATCTCATATTTGATCATCCCCAATCAAAAGTAACGTGACATAATAATTCTAACAATAGTCCTCAGAGTATCAATTCACTTCGTACCCAAATACATTATCGCCTATTATACTGAGATCAAACCAAACATATCTCGTGTATATCATTATCTACAATGTCCGCTCTTTTAATCATATACTCTAGCTACATCAATATTATCATACCATATGACCTCAATGTTTAACCACATACGTATTATAAGATCACGAATAATTATCACCATTTTTATCTTTGTTGACCTTTGAATAACCCAATATCTCTAAGATTACATGTACCCAATTCACAACCTTAAAAAAATATCAACATATCTCTCTCTACTGGTTTCTTTCTTTTCTTATTCCTTAATCCATATGGCCTAACTCTCATCTACACGGTGCATGTATACAATTAAGGTTCATCCCGTATCACCTTAATAAATTTTCCATGAAACGCACATCAGCTGATCCATTTTTCTTGTCTTCTAATTCTTTGTTTCATAATCTATCACACTTTCCTTCACTATACATGAGGGATGGAGTCAAAAAGCTACTCCCTTTTCTCGGATGCTCAATAAAGCTACCAACCAACTTTATTTATAATTTTCTCGTCTAATTGTACTTTTCTCGACTTTCAAATCTTAATATACAGGCACATAAAGACATTCTTTAATCCCATATATCATTCTATTTTCTTCAATTAAGCTTTCTTATCCATTTTTCTTCTTCAACCTTTGGTACATTCTACTCAATTTGAACATACACATGCCTACGCAAAATCCAACGCCATTTCTTTTCTCCTACCTTCAACTTTATACAACCATTTTTTTAACCTTCTTGCTGCTAGAAAATAAAAGTGATAGTGAAGACTTTATACTAGAATACAATTTCTCAATCACTGAAGTCAACACTACCTTTCAATCCATTATTCATTTCATCTCTCTAATTATCATTTCTTTATGGACTTTCAATTTAATCTATCAATTGAGTAACCATTTCAAATCCTATCAGCAATTCTATTATATCTACGTAACTTAATTTACCTTCTTTCAATCGTACCTAGTGCTACAACTATTTTCTCAAATCCTCAAAGCCCAACATATACATTAACACCATAGTTTTCCATATATCAACACTCCACATATTCTTCATTTTTATTTTTTTTTCCCCAAGAAGATTTTTTTCTAATAATACACCATCGTGCTTTTCAATCATAAGCATCATTCTCTTATACTACATAGAAATCATAAATTTCTTCAAAATTTCTCATAACACAACCACCATTTAATTTCTCACAACAATCATAAATATATCATAAAATCTTTCCAAGTCCACACGTATCAAAACCTTTGTCAGCACTTATCATACAAGGCACCAAAAATTTCCTCATAATACTTGAACAAGAAACCCATAATTTTCATAAACAACTTACTACTTGTTCTCTCTTTTATGTCTACAAATAAACAATCTCTGAGGCCTCAAAACTCTTGCTCACAATTTTTTATTTTTTTACCATTACATCAATCTCAACAACTTTGTCATATACTGGTTGTTCTATAAAACAAATTCTTCTATCATCTCGAATTTCATGTCCTCTTTCCTTTTCTCCAAAAGCAATTGAGTTTCAGACAAGAGATTGGAGCCTATAAGTTCTGCCACCACGACATATGACTAACACATTTAAAATGCATGATATGCTAAAACATCTAATGCATGATCCATACAAGCCCAGAGATTTTATAAACAATGCTCTGATACCAACTTGACACGACCCGTCCCGTCCCAAATCACCCTAGTAGACCCAAGACGTGCTGTGAACCGATGATGGATGCCAGCTAGATACTGGACCCACCATTAAGGCTACTTAGACTTTTCTATAACTTATTGACTTTCTTGGACTAAAACATCATATAAAAATTTTGGCAGAGTTTTCCTTGTAAATTGAGCTAAACCAAACCTGAAAAACAATAAAATTTCCCAACATACTTCAAATATCCAATAGGGATCACCTGTCCCACAACATAATAACCAAGCTCAAGAACTTACAACTCTATCATCTCCAATATCTTTTACAAATAGTTCAAAAGCACATGAATTTACAAAAGGAGTAGTGAGCCTAACCAACCATATACATATGATCCAAAATAAATCATCAAAAGGACCTAAGACATATATCCCCAAAAATGAATGATGACATGCTCGATAGAGATGAATCATACAACTAATCTTCGTGTGACTCTGGCTCAACAATCAACTAACTCTTCAAAAGCTGCTCAAAACTCAACTACTACCTGAGTAAGAAAGTATAGAAAATCCGTGAGCTGATAGCTCAGTGAGTGGAGAGTTCATAAATAATCATAATTTTCAAGAAACTGCTTTCTCACGTTATATAAATATACGGAGTAAATGCAACTCGTAAATCATAAAGAAACTGGATAATGACAATTTAGTAAATCTGCAAAGAAGTGCCATCTGATAATAATATACGTAAACATGTGTTTCTGTAAACTAAATAAGCTGTCATATACTGAAAAATCACACCAGAAAATATCCTCTGATAATCTGTAATCTGAAATCTGGTCATACACTGTGGAAACACATTCACACTAGTGCAGAGCGGGTAAAATCACCATATCTGGTCATACGCGCGTAGACTGACTGAGCACTCTCGTACACCGTCCAAAGCCCCTCTGTGTACGAAAGTGGGTCCCAAGGACCTCTGAAATAAGCACCCTTATACACGGCCCAAAGCCCCTCTGTGCATAAGAGTGGGTCATAAATACCTCTCATAATACACCCTAGTACACTACCCAAAGCCCCTCTCAGGCACTAGAGTAGATAACAAAGATCATCAAACACTTTCTGGTGGTTTATAAACTGTATCTAAATCACATTTCTCATGATAAAACATAACAATAACTTGCAATAATAGAACTGAATTTGTTTATAAAATCTATTATATTCTAAAAATCATGCTTGTCTTCAAAATAATTTTGTAGCTAAAACACATGGTATTTAAATTCTTATATTTTGAAAAATAAGTTTTTCCACTCACAGAACTTTTGGCTAGGACTAAGTTGGTCGGTATGCTGCACCAACTTCCTCGTCACCTCCTGAAATAGGATATAATTGCTCGATAAATAAATAATCATCCCAAATAACACTAATTATTAGAAACAAAGCTAAGCTTAGCTTACCGTACTTAGGCAAAACTTATTAAAAATTCCTTTACTTACTTGGATCTCATCCTCATTCTAATTCACCACTTATTCAATAACATATAATTCTCCTTAATATTCTCAACATTTTTTTAATCTTCCTTAAGGCCCTCAAATAATCTCATTTACATCACATTCACTTAAATGACCCAAATAGAAATTCTAGGGTTTGTTAAAATCATCATTCTAAGCTTTTAACATAAATAAACCAACAATAGCCTTAATATCCTCAAAATAGCTTAAATATCTAAATAAACTCACTAAGTCAAGAACCCTAAAATTTCATCCATTAAATCCTTCATTTAACATGCAAAAATAGTTCATAACACTAAAAATAACTTATCTCCTTTCATAAGGTTCACATTTAAGCTCATAATCAAAAACCCTAATTTTTAAACTCATTTCTAAAATAAGAGGGTTCTTGCTTACCTCTTGAAAATGGAGAAATGGAGAACCCAAGCTTAAAATCAATTTCGGCCGGTCACGACCTTCTTCTTCCTTCCCTTTTTCCTTTTTCCTTTTTCCTTTTTCTTTCTTCCTTTTTCTTTTTCCTTTCTTTCCTTTCCTTTTCTCTCTGCCGTGGTCTCTCTTTCTCTCTGCGTCTGTGAGTATAATGTCAAGAAAATGGGTCCAAATTCAATTTACATTTAAGCCCAATTACAACTTAAGCCTCCAACTTCTATATAATAACATTTAAATCCTTAAATAACCATAATTTATAAAATAGCCGAAAACAATTTATTTACTTAATTTAAATCCAACTTTGACTATTTGACTTATACTTGACCCAAAATTTCATTGACTTTGACTAAATAAATTTTGACTTTGACTAATTTAAAACGGGTCGTAACAAATTGTACATTACTTCGATAGTTAAACTCGAACGTTTCGATCAATCAATTGTACAGTACTTGATCGTAAAACTCGATCGTATCAGTCAATCAATTGTACATTTCTTCGACCGTCGAACTCGATCGTGTCGATCATATAGTTGTACATTACTTCGATCGTCGAACTCGATTGTGTCGATCATATAAACCTAAAAATTTATAAACCTAAAAAGTCCAACTCACTCAGTTCTCTGTATCTCTGAGGTACCTGGACATCCAACCTAGGATCGTCTGGAAACAACTCTTGTTACCATTGGGAAAGAAGAAGCCTTGCTTCCAATCCTTTACTTTGTTGGGAATGTTAACTAAGTGAGCGAACTAGGATGACTTAGGGATCATGTAATACCACCCCAACTTATATGATTTGTTTTCCGACCTAACGTGCTGGTATATGGACCTAAAAGGCTCAAAAGGCATCTCATCCTTAGCCCCGCCTTTTGCAATCATTGAATAACCACCATTTGAGCCCCATCCATTTGGTGTGATTTGGGTAGGGACAATGTGATGGTAACCAAGGATTTCTCTAAAGAAATTATGGATAGATAGTATAAGCCCAGCCACAGTAGATTGAACGTGTATGGAAATTCAACCCTTATGAGGGTTATTCACCGTTTGGTGGGTGGATGGACAGATGAGTTCGATATCTAACAAGATCTGGTAAGTTTTCCTAATTATCATGTTCGAAAATCTCAGTAAATTTAGTTCGTCATCTTTGTTATCTACATAGGTTTGGTCTTCAGGTTTACAGACACACTCACCTAATACCTCATCCAAGGGTTTATCTATTGTCACGTCCTAGAGCTATGCTTGACATCCTACTTGGCTAGTAGCTGTTGTCGATTTTAATTCTGTAAGTGGATGGATCGTTAACAAGTAATATAATGATGTGTAGAGTGTCGAACCCACAAGGACTAACTACCAATTTAACCAATTAATTTATAATTCGAATTTTAACAATGTAAAGAACACAGATTCATTTTTTATTTTTGATTCTAAAACTATTCTAATTATGTTTAAATAAATCTAATTTATCATACAATTAAAATAAATTGTTGAGGACGATTTCAAGTTTTACTAACACTAGAATTTACGAATCCACCTATACGTTTCTTAATCAATTATCCGTTTAATCGCTTTAATTTATAATTACCTTGGATTGAAAATCAATGATCCTATAATAATCAAAAGCCTCTCTCGATGGTCAATCAATTCTATATCGATATGCGAACCTAATTATCTCTAATTAAATTTCAAACATAAAAATATGCATTAAAATCTCAAGAACACCTAACCGGATTTCATAAAGTATAATAGTAATTTTTATCTAATATTGGACCCTATGTTATTCATGTCAAACTTTAGTTAAAGTAAAAGAATTCATGGTCAATTTTGTCATGCCATGTTTTAAAAAAAGGGATTTTGGCGAAAATGGTCCCTAACGTATGCACTTAGTGCAGTTTTGGTCTCTAACCTTTCATTTATGGCTAGGAGGTCCCTAACCTATGCATTTGGTTGTAAAACTAGTCCCTATAAACGAAATCCATCTAATTGTGCCGTTAGTTGGGTGCATACACTACAATCTCTATTAATTTCTGCAGTGTACACACCCAACTAACGGTACAATTGGAAGGATTCCATCCATAGGGACCATTTTTGCAACCAAATGCATAGGTTATGGACCTCCTAGCCAAAAATAAAAGGTCGGGGACCAAAATGCACTAAGTGCATACGTTAGGGACCATTTGGGCTAAAATCTCAAAAAAAAAAAAGGGGGATAAGATTGAAAAGTCGAAGCGATCGATGGCTTTTCATAATAAAATTCAGCATTTCATTTTCTCTTTTCACTTATCACTTCACAAAAAAAAATGTAGCGCCCGTCCTTTTCTCTTTCTTTCTTACTCAAATCATATAACAAATTTTGAAATTTAGAGGAAGAATAAGAAATCGGTAAGCTGTCATGTAAATAATTTTGAATTCAATAGGATTGAGTTTTGATTTGGATAATTTTATTGTTATCTCAGGAAGTGATTTAAATATCGGAACAGTCTATCAGTCGAGTTAGTCTCAAATAGATAACTCTGTGAGTGGAAAAATTAAATATTTCTAGAGAATGATTAATTATATAATTATGTTACATGTGATCTTAAGGACTTATTTGTCATTTTACGTGATTATAATTAAACGTTATTTCGTATAGTATTTAAAAAATTATAAAGATTGTAAATTGATTACTTGTAAAATAGAATGTGAGAAATACGTGATATTGACATCCACTAAAAAAGTGCCCGTGATTTTATCTATATTACACTGAGGGGGTCTAATTGGCCGTGTAAATATAGTTCACTGAAGGGTCTTGACCGTGTATTGTTAGAGGATTTTGGGACCCGGTTCCATATACTGAGGGGGCCTTAAGCCCATGTATGGAGGTGCCTAGTTTTGAGGAAAGTTTACACATGCATGACTATATTACCGATTTTAATTAGAAGGTACATTTCGGTGATATTTCTCATTATACTGTGATATGACGAAGTGATGGTATATTTTAGCTGATAAATATTCTACAAATATGAGTTGATATTACTTGTTGAAATTAATGTGATGCAAATGTTGGGCTCATTTACGTTATGAGAAGTTATAATATGAATTGTTAAGTAATGTGAGCTCGTTTTCGATAATATCTATAAATAAAAATAGTATAATTATTTTCAAAAATCTCCACTCAGTGAGTCTATCAACTCATGTATTTTCCAACAATAATTTTTCTTATCAGGTAGTGGTTGAGTTTCTGAGCAATTTTTGGATATAAAGCTTTTGAGTTCGAAGTCGGAGCCACACGACAGAGTTAGTTAGCATTTCATAGAGCATGTAGTCATTGTTTTGGGATACATATTCATTTTTTGATATTATTTTGCATCATTTATAAATAGCTAGGTGGGCTCATTATGTATTTTGTGTCCGTATGTACAGTTTATGTTAATTAAATAGTAAAAGTTTTATGATTTGGCTAGTCTCTACTACATTGTTTTGTTGTGGACATTGAAAGAGAAAATGGTCCCATTTAGTTGTGAATATATATTGTAGGGATATGTGGTATTTTATTTTAGGTTGGTTAGTCCAAATTACAGGTGAGATAATGCAAAAAATTTCTTAAAAATAAGTATAATGAGTTGTAATTGTAGTAGCCTTGGTGGTGGGTCCAACACTTAGTTGGTATCCACCATCGGCGCACATCACGTCTCGAGTATATAAATATTGCTTGGGATGGGTCGTGTCAGATTGGTATCAGATCATGATTCTGAGTTTATAGGCTTGCTTGCATGACACACGCATTCTGATATTTAGCATATCATGCATACTATGTAGGTGAGTCATGCGTCGTGGTGGCAAAACTCGCAGGCTCCAAGATATTTTCCCAAGACTCATATTGCTCCTAATAGAGATAATCTTAGAGATGATGAAATAATAGAGGAATTAGTTCATCAGCCACCTGAACATCCGAGACAGAAAAATGTGGTTGAAAATGACCCAATTGATGTTGAAAGGATTGCTAATGTAGTTGTTTTTGACTATCTTGTGATGATAGAAATTTCGATGATTGAGAGAGCAACAAAGTTAGCGGCTAAAGTTTTTACAGGCATAGCTGATCCTGCAATTTTTGAGGCCTGGATGATAAAAATAGAGAGAGTTTTTGATGTGATGGGTTGCCAAGATGATAGAAAATTACTTCTCGCCACTTTTTTGTTAGAAGATGGAGCATACGATTGGTGGCAGTCAGTGCAAAAAAAATATGTAGACCCTTCTATTATAACTTGGGCAGCCTTCAGGTGTAATTTTTATTATGCTTATTACCCTCGTTCTTATAAAGATACTAAACAGGATGAGTTCTTGAAGCTAGTACAAGGGTCTTCAACTGTTGCTGAATGTCAGAAGAAATTTATTGAGCTTTCGAAATATGAACAAATCTTGGTTGGTAATGAAATTGACAAATGCAAATGTTTTGAAGATGGTTGAGAAGAGATTAGATCATCAGTGACTGCAGCGGGTTGGAGTGAATTTGGCAAATTAATATAATCAGCTTTGAAAGTGGAGAAAAGTATGTCAAATAGACAAACTGATAAAGAATAGATAAAATTCAGAGCTAGTCGTAGTCAGACATGGACATAAATTTCTAACTACAGACCACCTCAAATGGATAACAGAAGATTTCGACCTGGTGTTTCAATTTCAAGCCAGTTCAAGCCCAGATCACGAGGAAGTCCAGGCTCTAGATTCAGCCAAAGTACGATACAGCAGTCAAGGAGTAATCGTCCTCCTACTCCGAGTTTTTTCAAAGATCATTCACTCCAAGATATTGAGAGAGTTCCAGCAGCACAAAATTTCTTCATTGCAAGTTTCTGTGGAAAATTTCACTTGGGCGAGTGTTTGAAGTTCAAAGAGTTTGTTTTCTAATATCATTGTGGCCAAACGGGACACATACGAAAACATTGCCCAGTTCTAGTGCAAGAGAGTGGCACATTACCAAGGATATTTCCTCGAACAAGTGTGGAAAGTACAAGATAGAATCAGATCCAATAATATACTTTGACTAATAAAGCAGGTACAAATAGTGGAGTTCAGCCCAATGTAGCAAGTAGTAGTATGGTAAAACTGAAAGGCCAGGCAGGAAGTCCAAAGAATGGGGCGAAAGTTTTTGCTATGACACAGCACGAACCAGGAGAGTCACCAAATGTAATTATGGGTATGTTATCTATTTTTGATAGAGATACTCGTATTTTATTTGATCTCGGATCTACACACTCTTTTATTTCAATTGCACTTGCTATATATGCGAACCAAAAGCTAGAACATTTAGATAGTTGTTTGGTAGTGGGAACACCAGTAGGAGAATCTCTTTTAGATAAGGATGTAGATTGAGATTGTGGGATTAAGGTGAATGATCAGGAGTTCAAGGCAAATTTAATACTTCTTGCTATCCATGATTTTGACATTATCTTGGGCATGGACTTATTAGCTGCAAATCGCACATCAGTTGGTTGTTTTCGTAAAGAGGTTATGTTTGGACTATCAGGACAACCTAAAGTTATATTTGCGTAGAATCTTGCCATCTTGTATGATATCCACTATTGGCGCTAGAAGATTACTCAATAAAGGTTGTTATGCGTATTGAGCTCATGTAATTGATACAGAAGTTAGTAAGATAAAACTCGAAGACATTCTAATTGTTCTAGACTTTCTTGATGTATTTTCAGAAGAATTGCCAGGTCTACCCCCAGATAGGGAAGTTGAGTTTACTATTGAACTAATTTCAGGAACTACATCTATTTCACAAGCAACATATGGAATGGCTCCATCAAAATTGAAAGAGTTAAAAGTTCAGTTACAGGAATTGGAATTGGTAGACAAAGGTTTTATCAGACCTCGTGTATCCCCGTGGAGTGCACCAGTTTTGTTTGTGAAGAAGAAAGACGGCACCATGCGATTGTGTATAGACTACCGACAGTTGAATAAAGTGTCAATCTATAATAAATATCATTTACCACGTATTGATGATTTATGTGATCAGCTTTGGGGTGCTACAGTATTTTCAAAGATCGATTTACGTTCATGATATCATCAACTAAAAATCAAGGATGGAGATATACCAAAAACTGCTTTCAGAACACGGTATGGCCATTACGAATTTCTTTTGATGCCGTTTGGGTTGACCAATACCTCAGCAGCATTTATGGATCTAATGAATAGAGTGTTTCATCCATATCTCGACAGATTCGTAAATTGTATTTATTGATGATATATTTGTATATTCTCGAAATCAATATGAGCATACCGAGCATCTTAGAATCATTTTACAGGTCTTGCAGATAGACAATTATATTCTAAATTTAAATGAGAATTTTTGCTCGACAAAGTGATATTTTTAGGGCATGTTATATAAGCAGAAGGAATTTCTATAGACCCACATAAAACTGAAGCAGTGGTAAAATGGGAACGACCTACTAATGTGACAGAAATACGTAGTTTTCTTGGCTTAGCAGGGTACTACCGTCGTTTTGTTGAAGGTTTTTCAAAATTGCCCTTTCTTTGACCAGTCTGACTAGAAAGAATGTTAAATTTGTGTGGACTGATGAATGTAAAAAGATTTTTCAAGAATTGAAACATCAATTAGTTACTATTCCAGTGGTTATTCTTCCATCTCCGGGCAAAGAATTTGTGATTTACAATGATGCTTCACGTCAAGGTTTAGGTTGTGTTTTGATGCAGAATGGAAAGGTCATAGCATATGCCTCTAGACAGTAAAAGAAACATGAGCTGAATTATCCTACACATGATCTGAAGCTAGCCGCACTTGTTTTAGCATTGAAAATTTGGAGACATTATCTGTATGGTGAAAGATGTTAGATTTTTACTGATCATAAAAGCTTAAAATATATCTTTGATCAAAAAGAATTGAATTTGAGGCAGAGAAGATGGCTAGAGCTAATAAAAGATTACCACTGGAGAATCGATTATCATCCAGAGAAAGCCAATGTAGTTGCTGATGCTCTTAATAGAAAGACATCTAATTCTATGACTAAAAATAGTGCAATTTGCTATTCCTTGTTTAGTGAATTCAATGTTTGGAAAGCTCAACTATCAGTACCAATTTGGGAGCATTATCTGCTAATTTTCGAGTGAGACCTACTTTGATTGACAAAGTTAGAGAAGCTCAGACTCAAGATCCGATATTGAGTAAATTGAAAGAATAAGTTAGTAACGGTAAACAATCAGATTATACTATTCGAGATGAAGGAGCCTTGGTTATAGGAAGTAGACTATGTATTCCGGATGACTCAAAGTTAAAGAAAGAAATTCTAGAAGAGGCACATAGTTCAGCCTATGCAATGCATCCGGAGAGTACCAAAATGTATTGTATACTTAAGAACATTATTGGTGGCATGGAATCAAAAGAGAAATAGCTGAGTTTGTATCCAGATGTCTTATTTGCCAACAAGTGAAACCAGATCGTCAGAAAACAGTTGGACTCTTACAGATATTGCCTATTCCCGAGTGGAAATGGGAGCACATCACTATGGATTTCTTATTTGGGGTTCCTCGTACTCAGAGTGGTCATGATGGTATACGGATCGTTGTAGACAAATTGATGAAAACTGCCAGCTTTTTGCCGATTAAAGTTACTTATTCATTGGATAAATTGTCGAAAATATATGTGGATGAGGTAATCAGTTTATATGGAGCATCAATATCTATTATCTCAGATAGAGATTCGCGTTTCACTTCTAAATTCTGTCCTAGTTTGCAGAAAGCCATGGGTACTAAATTACATTTTAGTACAGCTTTTCACCCACAGACAGATGGCCAATCAGAAAGGACTATACAGACCTTAGAAGACATATTACGGGCATGTGTGCTTCAATTTAAAGAGAATTGGGATACTCATCTATCCTTAATCGAATTTGCATATAATAACAATTATCATTATAGTATAGAAATGGCTCCTTTTGAAGCACTATATGGTAGAAAGTGCAGAACTATAGTTTGCTGGGATGAGGTTGGTGAAAGAAAATTGTTAGGCCTTGAACTTGTTTAGACTACTGCTGACAAGGTAAAATTAATCAAAGAAAAGCTAAAGACGGCTCAAGACAGACAGAAAAACTACACAGACAAACATAGAAGAAATCTTGAATTTGAAATTGGGGATAGAGTTTTTCTACAATTATCTCCATGGAAAGGTGTTCTCAGATTTGGTAAAAGAAGAAAATTGAGTCCAAGATATATTGGTCCATATGATATTATTGAGCGCATTGGCCCAGTTGCTTATCGTTTAGCCTTGTCAACTGAGCTATCTAGAATTCATGTTACTATGCTCCGTAAATATATTCCAGGTCCGTCTCATGTGTTGGAATCACAACCGATTGAGTTGAAAGAGAATCTTACATATGAAGAAAAAACCAGTTGGAATATTAGATAGAAAAAAACAAGTTCTACGAAGTAAAAGTATAGCAATGGTTAAAGTGTTATGGAGAAATCACACAATAGAATAGGCTACATGAGAAAATGAAGATCAGATGCGTTCTCAGTATCCACAGCTCTTCAATGCATAACCGGTTGAATTTCGAAGACGAAATTTTTTGAAGGGGGTGAGTTTGTCATACTTTAGTCAAAGTAAAAGAATTCATGGTCAATTTTGTCATGCCATGTTTAAAAAAAAGAGGGAGGGGAGGGATAAGATTGAAAAGTTAGGCGGTGGATGGCTTTTCATAACAAAATTCAGCATTTCATTTTCTCTTTTCACTTATCACTTCAGTAAAGAAAAATGCAGCGCCTGTCCTTTTCTCATTCTTTCTTACTCAAATCATACAACAAATTTTGAAATTTGGAGGAAGAATAAGAAACCAGTAAGTTGTCATGTAAATAATTTTGAATTCAATAGGATTGAGTTTTGATTTGGATAATTTTATTGTTATATCAGGAAGTGATTCAAATATTGGAACAGTCTATTAGCCGAGTTAGTCTCAAATAGATAACTCTGTGAGTGAAAAAATTAAATATTTCTAGAGAATGATTAATTATATTATTATGTTACATGTGATTTTAAGGACTTATTTGTCATTTTACGTGATTATAATTAAACATTATTTCGTATAGTATTTGTGAAATTATAAAGATTGTAAATTGATTACTTGTAAAATGGAATGTGAGAAATATGTGATATTGACATCCACCAAAAAAGTGCCCATGATTTTATCTATTCTAGTGCACTGGGGGATCTTTGTCGTGTTCTATATTACACTGAAGGGTCTAATTGGCGGTGTAAATATAGTTCACTGAGGAGTATTGACCATGTACTATGATGTATTTGATAAGTGCGTTTTATGCACTTATTTTGGCATTTGAATTAATCTTTTATGTCGTCATATAGTTGATTTTCTACTTATCTAGTATATTATTGTTCTATTTCAGTTTTGGACGCGTTTGTGAATAATTGGAGAAGAACGGACGAAAAGAGCAATAATTTGGCGAAATAGACGAGTAAGTTGAGTTTTTGAAGTGAATTTCAAGAGCCAAACATTTGAGGATGAGGAAGAAGGAAAAATCAATAAGTTTAAGGTGTTTTTGAGTGACAACAAAGAGTTTAATCAATGGATCAAACACCGGAAAGCCAAAGAACCGAATTGGGAAACTACCTACCGAAGCATGTGGAGAAATTAGAGTACAACTTTTGATATTAAAATCTCCACAATGAAAATGATATACCATTGGAAATATAATGGAATTACGAGTCCAACACTTTTTACGGATCTCAATTTGGAGTTTCCTACAAGAAGTTATGGCCGTTTGAAAATCAGCCGCCAGAAAAATAAGCTGGGCGATCGCCCAGGCTTATATTGGGCGAGCGCCCAGTACAATTTTTCGCCAACGGAGAGCAAAAAACGTGCCTGGGCGATCGCCCGGGAATGTCCTGGGCGATCTCCCAGGCCAATTTTGTCTGATTTTGTATTTTTTTGATTTTCTTTCCTTTTTAGTTCTAATTTCTTTTCCTAACTCTTGGCCCACGAAATTTGTAATCTTTTGGGATATTTTGGGGCACAACTAGGTAGTATAAATATGAGTTATATTCTCATATCAAGGGTTGGATTTTTGGGAGCAAATCAAGAGAAGACTTCAAGAGAACAAGAGATCAAGACATCCTCGACTATCAAGATTTCTTGAAGATTTATTCTCCTTGAATCCATGCCGGTTTTATCATTTATTGTTTTTCTAGTTTAATTATGTTTTTCTAGTTTTCTTTAGCCAAGGTAGATGATGAAACCTTGTCTTGATTTAGTGACTATTTAATTATTCGGTTAATTCCTTCTTAAGAGCTTTAACGTTTATGGCTTGTTCTTGACTAAATTAATTAAATATGATTTCTT
This sequence comes from Forsythia suspensa, assembly GCA_023638005.1. Taxonomy (NCBI): domain Eukaryota; kingdom Viridiplantae; phylum Streptophyta; class Magnoliopsida; order Lamiales; family Oleaceae; genus Forsythia; species Forsythia suspensa. Next base: position 26,964,901 of record CM042666.1, on the reverse strand, counting down.
TCATCTTAAATATCATGTATTTTTGATAGTTAGATGTTGATTTAATTAATCCATGCTTTGTGATATAATATGATCTATTAATTGCTTTTGATTTTTCGTTATCTTCTATTCGAATTGGGATACATAGAATGCTTAGAACTTCTTTGATTCTTTGTTTTCTTTCAATTGAGCTTGATACTGAAAAAAGCTTAAGTGGTTTATGTTTGAAGTATAAGGGGAGCCTATATTTGATATTCTTCTTACGGACTTGATTGATAAATCTTTAGGGACGACAATAGATTGATTTCGGGTTGTCGTATGTGTTTTCTTGGGAATTAATGAATGATTGGATAATTGCTAAATTAGACAATGGTGGATTCTGAAACCTTGGTGTTTTTACACAACTTGAATTCTCAATTCATTTATTAGCTTATTTCTTTAGTCTTTTAGTTAAACAATTTCAACAACAAATCTTCTCAACTCAACTAGCCTAGAATAACAGATTAATTGGGATTAAATTACACCTTCCTCATAGCGAGTCTCGTGGGATCGACCTCGTTTTACCTATCTATATTCCAATAGATTCGTACACTTGCGAGTTAATTAAAATTTGACATCAAGTTTTTGGCGCCGCTTCTTGGGAAGTCTTTAACGTCTGAAGGTTAATCTAATCTTAGTTAATTTTATTCTTGACTAGTTATAATTTAGGATTTTATTTAATTTATTTTATTTTTTAGTTTTTTTTTTATTTTTTTAAAAAAAAAAAAAATCAAAAATCAATAATCTTCATTGTGCATGCTTGGTCGTAGATCTCTAGAACTTAAGCTAGAACATCTAGATAGTGAAATTGAAAGGACTTTTCACCAACAAAGACGCGCCACTAATCTAGATAAAATTGAAGGAACGGAAGCAATAGTAGTTATGGGGGATGAAATTGAGGAGAGACCTTTCAGGGACTATTTTAGTCCATTAGCTAACTTGAGCACCTCATGCATACAATACCCTCAAGTCACGACTAGGAATTTTGAGCTTAAACCGAGTGTGTGTAACTGCCTTCCATCTTTCTATGGTTTAGATAGTGAAGAACCTTATAATCATTTGACCGACTTTTATCTTTGTATGTGAAACATTTAAATATGAGAATGTTTCCCATAATGTTAAATTTCGTCTATTTCCTTTTTCTCTGCGAAAGATAGATCTAGATCTTGGTTTAATACATTGCTGCGCAAATAGTATTACATCTTGGGAACAAATGGTTGCTAAATTTTTGAATAAATACTTTCCTGCTCACAAAACTAATGCTATTCGCAGGAAATTTCGAGTTCGTGCAAAGAGACAAAGAACCATTTTATGAAACTTGGGAGAGATTCAACGGGCTTCTTATGAAATGTCCACATCATGGGTATGAAAAATGGCATTTATGCCAATATTTTTTGGAGGGTCTACTATCACACATTCAAGAGTGGTTGATGGCCACAAGTGGTGGAGAGCTGATGTCTAAAAATGCTACGGAGATTTGGAGCTTCTTTCAGAAACAGGTTGACAATTCACAACAGCAGAGCCGATCCTCTAGAACTGAACCTAAGAAAAGGGGTATCTATGAAATTCGCAACAGTGAACCTAGCTCAGAAATCAAAGAAGTCAAATGCATGATAGAGGACATCTCTCGCAAATTGACCTCTTTGACAGCCAATAGTCCTACAGAACCAGAAGCAGGTGCTGAGCAAGCTAATGCCCTCAACATGATGAGGAAACCTCCTTACAATCCTCACTCCAACACCTATAACCCAGGTTGGAGGGACCACCCCAATTTCTCTTGGTCACAGGGGTTTCAACGGGATGATACAGCAGGTCAAGCCCCCCAGCAGGCTACTCAACAATTTAATCACAATTTTTCACAGCCAAAACCATGGGAGGAAGCAATTCATAACTTGACAAAAGCTACACAAGCTGCATTAGAGCATCAGAATCACACAATTACCGAGTTTAAGAATGAAGTGCAGCGCTTGACCCGAACTCTCGAGCACAATCCATCTCCAATCTTGAAAACATGATGGGACAACTTGCTTCATCAGGTCCAACAATTGGCAACAACCATTGAGAAAAGAAAGTTTCCTAGTCACCATTTTCTAATCCTAAAGGAGTGCAACATGAAGAGGCTAAATCAATCATGACTTTGCGACGTGGAAAAGCGTTTGACAACAACGTGGACATCTCAAAGCAAACCACTTCTCAACCACTTTCTCTAGGTACTGTTCCAACTGATGATTCAATCCAAGAAGCTCCCAAAGAGGACAATGAGCCATCTTACATTCCAAAAGCCCCATATCCTCAGAGGCTCACAAAGGTAAAGCAAGGTAATTCTATCAATGATATGATGGAAATCTTCAAGCGGTAAGTGTAAATATTCCTTTACTTGATTCTATTAAGCAAGTACACGCCTATGCTAAATTCTTGAAAGATCTATGTACAACTAAGAGACAACTACATATGCATAAAAAGACATTTTTAACTCGAACAAGTTAGCTCTATAATTCAAAGCAACACTCCTCCATTTAAAGATCCAGTTGTCCTACTATCTCATGCATCTTAGGAAACCATAAAATTGAGAAAGCTTTGCTAGATTTAGGAGCTAGTGTTAATCTTCTTCCTTATTACGTATATATGCAACTTGGACTAGGCGAGTTAAAACCAACATCTATGATTTTACAACTTGCGATAGATCTATGAAAGTACCCAGAAGAATTGTAGAGGATGTTTTGATCACGAGTTGACAAGTTTTATTTTCCTGTTGATTTTGTTGTATTTGATACTCAACCAGTACGAGACTCTACAAAACATATTCCTGTAATTTTTGGTCGTCCTTTTCTGGCAACATCTAATGCTATCATTAATTGCAGGAATGGAGTTATGCAACTATCCTTTGGCAACATGACAGTAGAACTGAATATTTTTAATGTCAACAGGCTACCACATGATAATGAGGATGTTGCTGATGTGGACATGATAGAAGCATTAGATGATGATTGTCTTGCTTACACTAATTGTGATGATGCGTTAAACATGTGCTTAACTCATTTGGGTTCTTATTTTGATGTTGATAGTGGTGTAGAAGAGGTGAATATTTTGTTTGGATCCGCACTTGTCATGGGTACAACTGAATGGAAACAGACAATTGAGCCACTTCCAACGAGTGCCAAAGTCAATAGGTGCAAGCAAAGCAGGTCCTCCAAAGCATTATTCAGAGTGCCGTAAGGCAACCAGACAATACGTCAAGCTAATGACTATAAATAAGCGCTTAATGGGAGGCAACCCATTTTCTAACCCTTTTATTTACTTGCTTTATATGTCGTAGTTTTAGATAGGTTTAATAATTCATTAGTTTCTATTTTTATTTTTTGTTTAATGCATTTTTAAGCCTCACCATGTCATGCGCAGGATGTCCTACTTGTGCGAGCCGCTTGGACAATATCTAGGCAATCATCTTTTGACCAAGGGTCCCGGCACTATTTCTGAGTCCACTACATACTAGGCAGATCCTTCTTCTCCACATCTCTCTCTGGAGAGTAACTGATCTTCTCCCTCCTTCTCTTTGCTTTATTTTATGCTTACATTTAGGACAATGTAAGGTTTTTGTTTGGGGGTGGGTTATACAGTATCATGTTACTTTAGTACTTTTGAATTTGCTTATCACTCTTGTCTCCATAACTGAAATACTTCTTGAAAAAAAAAAAAAAATTCTAGTTACTGTTGAATATCTTGCCGCCAATGATGATATATGTTCAAAATTGAGCACATTTTTAGTCGACTATTAGACAACACTTGAACTCATTCTTTTATCAGATTACTTATCTATGTTAGACCTGATTAAGGAAGCACATAGCCACTATTGACTTATCGTTTATTGGAGACATGACTTGAGTGTTTGTGTTGATATTATTGATTGAGTATCATGATAAAAAAAAAAGTTCGTTCCTACATTCTTAGAGCTAGTGACTAAACTATTTTGAGAACAGTTTGGGGGTGTTAAAGTTACTACTTTTGTTCTAAGACTTTTGATGGTTTGGGTTTTCTGAGTCTCATCTTTGGTTGAATGGGTTATAGTCAAGGAATCTAAACTGAGCACTACTCATGGTGATAAAATTAAATAAAATATCTGACTCGAGCAATTAAGCATGTAAGGGTATCTTAAAATCTGGTGCCCTATGGTCATCTGACTTAGGAGTCATCGGCCCAAAGCTCGCTACATGAGTCCTGTATCTAAAACAAGAAAAAGAAAAGAGAGCGACATTTATAAATCTACATCTTCACTTCTCTATTAGCCTGTGGGACTTGGGCAATTAAGTCTGCTAGGGTATTTTCAAACCTGGTGCCCTATGGTCATCTGACTTGGGAGTCATCGACCCAAAGCTCGTTACAAGGGTCACACAGAAAGCTAGTGAAAGAGAAGTATTACACAGGATGTAAGACTCATTATGAGAGTTGAATAAATAAAAGAGTAGAAGTGCTCGGGAAGGATTGCTAGATTAGAACCTTAGAGGCGAAGATGAGAATTTAGAAATCTCTAACCATCCTAATTCTCGTAATACAAGTGCTAAGTTTTACCACTTTTGTTGAAAAGAAAGAGCATTGTAATGATCAATAGAAACCAACTTCGCTAGAACACCTCGGGATTTGAGAGAAAAGCTTTAGAAGTGTGATAACTTACGAGAGGTGTAAGGAATAAATGACTACAAAGGGTTGGGATTGCTAAAATATCAACCACACAATATTGGTCATGGTCTAATACATGTATGAGTTTAATGTTTGGCTATTCACACACTCACACAAGGTCGAGCATCGGATAAGTGAAAATTTTTATGTTGTTGTTTGATATCCTTCTAATAGTGTTGCTTTATTTTTGAACTTGAGGCGTATGGTAAGGAATTTAGCATTGACTAATTTTTTCGTTGATTCAATTAGCTTAGTTTAAATTATATTTTAGTTTTGTTTTTTTTGTTCGAGGACGAACAAAGGTTTAGTTTGGGGGTATTTGATAAGTGCGTTTTATGCACTTATTTTGGCATTTGAATTAATCTTTTATGTCGTCATATAGTTGATTTTCTACTTATCTAGTATATTATTGTTCTATTTCAGTTTTGGACGCGTTTGTGAACAATTGGAGAAGAACGGACGAAAAGAGCAATAATTTGGCGAAATAGACGAGTAAGTTGAGTTTTTGAAGTGAATTTCAAGAGCCAAACATTTGAGGATGAGGAAGAAGGAAAAATCAATAAGTTTAAGGTGTTTTTTGAGTGACAACAAAGAGTTTAATCAATGGATCAAACACCGGAAAGCCAAAGAACCGAATTGGGAAACTACCTCACCAAGCATGTGGAGAAATTAGAGTACAACTTTTGATATTAAAATCTCCACAATGAAAATGATATACCATTGGAAATATAATGGAATTACTGAGTCCAACACTTTTACGGATCTCAATTTGGAGTTTCCTACAAGAAGTTATGGCCGTTTGAAAATCAGCCGCCAGGAAAAATAAGCTGGGCGATCGCCCAGGCTTATATTTGGGCGAGCGCCCAGTACAATTTTTCGCCAACGGAGAGCAAAAAACGTGCCTGGGCGATCTCCCAGGCCAATTTTGTCTGATTTTGTATTTTTTTGATTTTCTTTCCTTTTTTAGTTCTAATTTCTTTTCCTAACTCTTGGCCCACGAAATTTGTAATCTTTTGGGATATTTTGGGGCACAACTAGGGTAGTATAAATATGAGTTATATTCTCATATCAAGGGTTGGATTTTTTGGGAGCAAATCAAGAGAAGACTTCAAGAGAACAAGAGATCAAGACATCCTCGACTATCAAGATTTCTTCGAAGATTTATTCTCCTTGAATCCATGCCGGGTTTATCATTTATTGTTTTTCTAGCTTAATTATGTTTTTTAGTTTTCTTTAGCCAAGGTAGATGATGAAACCTTGTCTTGATTTAGTGACTATTTAATTATTCGGTTAATTCCTTCTTAAGAGCTTTAACGTTTATGGCTTGTTCTTGACTAAATTAATTAAATATGATTTCTTTCATCTTAAATATCATGTATTTTTTATAGTTAGATGTTGATTTAATTAATCCATGCTTGGTGATATAATATGATCTATTAATTGCTTTTGATTTTTCGTTATCTTCTATTCGAATTGGGATACATAGAATGCTTAGAACTTCTTTGATTCTTTGTTTTCTTTCAATTGAGCTTGATACGAAAAAAACGCTTAAGTGGTTTATGTTTGAAGCATAAGGGGAGCCTATATTTGATATTCTTCTTACGGACTTGATTGATAAATCTTTAGGGACGACAATAGATTGATTTCGGGTTGTCGTATGTGTTTTCTTGGGAATTAATGAATGATTGGATAATTGCTAAATTAGACAATGGTGGATCTGAAACCTTGGTGTTTTACACAACTTGAATTCTCAATTCATTTATTAGCTTATTTCTTTAGTCTTTTAGTTAAACAATTTCAACAACAAATCTTCTCAACTCAACTAGCCTAGAATAATAGTTAATTGGGATTAAATTACACCTTCCTCATAGCAGTCTCTGTGGGATCGACCTCGTTTTACCTATCTATATTCCAATAGATTCGTACACTTGCGAGTTAATTAAAATTTGACATCAGTATTGTTAGAGGATTTTAAGACCCAGTTCTATACACTGAGTGGGCCTTAAGCCCGTGTATGGGGGTGCTTAGTTTTGAGGACAGTTTACACATGCATGACTATATTACCGATTTTAATTAGAATGTACATTTCGGTGAGATTTCTCATTATACTGTGATATGATGAAGTGATGATATATTTTAGCTGATGAATATTCTACAAATATAAGTTGTTATTACTTGTTGAAATTAATGTGATGTAAATGTTGATTTAGATGTTGGGCTCATTTACATTATGAGAAGTTATAATGTGAATTGTTAAGTGACGTGAGCTTGTTTTCGATAATATCTATAAATAAAAAGAGTATAATTATTTTCAAAAATCTCCACTCACTGAGCCTATCAACTCATGTATTTTTCAACAATAATTTTTTTTATCAGGTAACGGTTGAGTTTTTGGATATAAAACTTTTGAGTTCGAAGTCGGAGCCACACGACAAAGTTAGTTAGTATGACTCATTTCATAGAGCATGTAGTCATTGTTTTGGGACACATGTTCATTTTTGGATATCATTTTGCATCACTTGTAAATAGCTATGCGGGCTCACTGTGTATTTTGTATCCATATGTACAGTTTATGTTAATTAAATAGTAAAAGTTTTATGATGAGGCTAGTCTCTACTGCGTTGTTTTGTTGTGGATATTGAAATGAAAAATAGTCCCATTTAGTTGTGAATATAGTTTGTTGAGATATGTGGTATTTTATTTTAGGTTGATTAGTCCAAATTACATGGGAGATAATGCAAACAATTTCTTTAAAATAAGTATAATGAGTTGTAATTGTAGTAACCTTGGTGGTGGGTCCAGCCCTTAGTTGGTATCCACCATCGGCGCACGTCACGTCTCGGGTATATAAATATTGTTTGGGATGGGTGGTGCCAATTCAATACCACGTGCTTAATTTATATTGAATATCTTGACTTCAATATAGATCATAATATATTCTAATGGTGATCAAGTATTAAAATAATATAAATATTCAATAAAGAATAATCAATCCAAAAGCAATTAATTACTAAAACGGAAAAACTTCTAATTAATTAAAAACATGAAGTTTCATCGTTCATCCTAGCAATAAGTAAATTAGCCGGACATGATTTAATAACAATTATTGTATTAATCATGCTCCGGAGAAAGAAAAAGAAAAAGTAAATAAAACCCGAGTTTTTGGTCGAAGAATCTTCAATCCCTTCTTGATCTTCAATTCTTCCTTGTATATCTTCTTCCCGAAATTCGTGTTCTGCGATTTGTGCTCTATTCTGCCTTTTATACTTCTTCCTGAACTTTTCAAAACGTGTTTTAGGTAGTTGTTTTATTTTAGACTCCGTAGAGTTTTACTTGGATAAGGAAACTCCCAATTGCTGCGATCGCATGGGCTTACGCCTTGCGATCGCATGGCTTGTGTCCATCATGTTCTGCCTTTGAAAAGTAGGTCTTTCAATCACAGCTATGTATAACCATGTGATCGCATGGTTATTTTATTGGATTCCTTCATTTGATATTTGCATGCCAAGCTCCTCAAGTCTCTTTGTCTGTTCAATTGAGTTCCTTTCTCTTGTGTTTGCTTTCTTTTCGTTTGATCGACACTTAAATTGGTTATTATCCTATAATGAACAAAAAAACACACCATTATGTTGAAAACAAATAATTGTACTCATAATCGTCCCTTTTTGTGAGCTCAGATAAGTACAAAATTATAAGTACAAAATTGTACTTATGAGTAGCCTCGGCCCTCTCCAGCACAAACCTTCTAAATGCTAGATTTACTAGCGTTTGGTCTGAATCCTCAAACCTAAGCATAGCCCTCGAGGGATAAATAGCAGTCCTAAGCCAAATTTTTACAACAATCACCTCTAGAAACGATGACGACGACTCTGAAGCCTTGTCGCAAAGTTTAGGGTCAAAAATAGTCCTTTCCGACACTTTGTTTTATGAATCGGTTTGGTCAAACATTTTTATAAAGAAGATGAAAAATGAAAGAAACGGTAACTGAAAAACCCAATCAATTCATTGGAAGATTCAATTGAACCCAAAATTTCTAGGAAAAATGCGAAAAAGATGAGGATAATCTCTAAGAAAAGAAAATATAGTTAAGGAAGAGTACCTAAAGACGCATTATGCTTGAAATCTTCAGGTAAAAACACTTCAGAGTTTGCACTAAGGTCACTAGAAGTTTGGAGAGTCTTTTTAGAAGCTTAATACGCAGAGAGTGCAAGAATTCTAAATGGAGACAAAAATGGGTTTTTATAGGTTTGTTGAGACAATCCTACTGTTAATTCTCAAGAAAATATTTGAGACATTCATGACTCGCTCAATACAAGTCCTTGAAACTAAAAGAGTTCCAAGTTAAATTAAAATGGAAGGACCAGATAAATAGAGTGCGTCACGCGTGCGTGAGGGTCGTGTGACATTGAAAATGGGAAGATGATATGATGGCTACAATCATTGCAAAAGCAATAATGGAAATGTCACTTAACCTCCTTGTGCCTGTAATTGCATTACCCATGGAAAGCTTCCACATGCCCTACTCAGCACTCATCCCACTCCATGAAAAATCTAAGTCCTAAACCCTATAAATATTAAGCTTCGACTTGGGGAACTATTATTACTGCTTCTCTATGCAAGGTAGAGAATGAACATCAGAACGTTTCAAGAATTTCTCAAGTGAGATAGGTTCGCAAAATAATGATTGCTAAACTAATTGAGAGAACCTCATATCCAGTCCTAATGCACCTATTAGGCTTGGTATACTAGAGGCTTTGAACAAAGAAATCAAGAAAACTTTGAAAATAATTTCAAGTCCTAAGCCTAACATAAATATTAAACTTAGAGTTGGAGGACTGCTGTTACTACCTTGTCCCACGTGGATGCCATGTGCGAGCCACAAAGACCCAAAGATCACATGTCACACATGGCCAAGTCCCAAGATAACCCAAAGATTCTACGAACCTCAATATATCTTGTTAAAATCACTTTGATAAGGCGAAGCTCATAACCTAGTTTCAGTCCTAATGCAACTATTAGGCTCAGAGTACTAGAGGATTTGAACAAAGAAAATTTGAAAATAATTTTGAGTCCTAAGCTTAACATAAATGGTACTCGAATCCATTTACGATCCCGAGTTACTAGATACATCGCACTTCCGCTCGGGTCGAGGTTGCCACTCGGTCCTCACTTATTGACTTGAACCACTGACCTTTAAAACGAACCTATAGGACAAAAGAAACTTAACTAAGGGCATTTGACAAAGAGCTAAACAGCTTATCTCAACTATTTTACTTGAGTCTCAGTACTGAGAGAAGTAACTTTAGGAGTTTCCCTAGAAGAATAATAAGGCTGGATTGAATGAAGGGAAAAGGTTTACAAATAAATCAATCAAAGGAACCAAAACATAAAGAGAAGCCTGACAAGGAAGGAAAGGCTATTACCTTGGCTACTAAAGGAAGGAAAGGCTATCACTAAGTGGAAAATAAACCCCGATGCTAGCTTTTATCCTTCATTCTCTAACTACAAGCCGATCTAAAAAGTCTATTTTGGCTAAGTCAACAAAGGGGTATGCAGGCCCACCGTCCTCAACTATCGATATCCTGCCATCAGTGTTCTTCCAGCACTTCATAGTCTTTATTGTACACATGTAGAGCTGCTCATCAAGAAAGGTCTCCCAATGGGAACTCGCATGTGCGTTTCTTAGGGAGAGAACTAGTAGGAGCTATCCCATCTCAATAGCGTATATATTCGAACTTGGGGGGACTATTATTACTACTTTGTCCCACATGGATGTCATGTGCCAACCACGTAAGACTCAAAGGCCACGTGTCACACATGGGCCAAATTCTAAGATAACCCAAAGATTCTATCAACCTCAATATGCCTCGCTAAAATTGCTTCGATGAGGCAAAGCTGATAACCTAGTTCGTTGGAAAATGTTCACCAATGTGTTTGGCGGTTAAACGAACTTCCTAGCTGGGTGAATAAAGGCGAATTTTCCATCACCCTCCCTAGAGGAAAGTTCAATGACAACCTTTTTTGCCTTGTGGAAATCATCCAAGTCACATACAAAGCTAAATAGAAGCAATTAGAGTTGGACAAAGAACCCGCAAAACCGGGTCGATTTCGGGATAGGTTAAACCCAGTCCAAAACCGACTTGATTATGAAAATAAAGAAAAAAAATTAAATTAAGCTTTAACCGGACCAAAATCGAAAACTCGAACCAACTCGAATTAGTTCAAGTCACGTCAGTTTCGGGCTCGATTTTTTAGATTTGGTCGATTTTGGTTTGGCAAAAGCTAAACCGACCCGACCGGACCCACGTCCACCACTAGAAGAAATATATAAGTGATGTGACGCTATATTTCTTATTTCAGATAAGAAAACAACAGAATATTCTTACTGTCGCGTGGCAAAATGCCCACTGCCACGTAGGCTAAAGCAGTTAAAAAGTGCAAAACAAAATCAAATAAGAATTAGTTGCTGACGACAACCTCACCAATTATAAAGTGACATGTGTTCATATAAGTTAAAATGTCTTGAATAACCCTTTAACCATAGTTTTCCTATAAATTCTCCACACAGTGTGAAGAAAAATGTATGAAAATCAAATCCTGTGTCTATTTTATTTCTCTTGCATACTTGTTCTTTGTTAAAACATTCCATTTCCGCTAGACAGTCGTCCCTCAATTCTACCGAGGACTTCCGGCGCTGTATGGATTCTCTAGAAGGGGACGAAAACGAGGTAAATTCAACGTTTCCTTTCTCCGATCCCACTATTAATGCCGAAGAGGCACCAACCCAGCACGAACAAAAGCAAAAATTCCCTTCGTCAATTTCCGACAACTGACTTGACCGTCAAATTGCAAATGGATGCAGGACCACCCTTTGGACGGTTGCCTTTGCAAGCTAATGGTGTTAAGCGCGCATGCTTCATAAAATGTTGATACAATGGTGGCAATGTTCTTTTAACATCTTGATCGCGCCAAATTCTGAGGTCAACGAAATGAAAATTGAAGACAATTTTTTAATTCGAATAGTTTTTTTCTTAAATAAAAACAACGAACAATCCATCGCACTCCAACCCCTGAGTGAGGATGTTTGTTTATCTATTTTAAAAGATTGTGATGACTTTCTTAACTTTATGTTGGGAAATGACTTACTACTACCTCAATAGGTTGGGGACCAACGGTGTAATTTTCCGTGTTTATTTTTCTTGCTAGGCCGTTCCTTACTAGTGAGCCCATCCTTTCTATGAATTCGAAGCCCAATCAACTGCAGCATTAAGCCCAGTTGTCCCAAATGCGAAATCATATTATTTCTGTCCAACGTTAACTCTACTAAGGTGGTTTATATTAATGTAGGTAGATAATTTGAGACATTTCAAATGCTCGATCGGATAGAATTAAAAAGGATAATACATGATTCTTCTAATCTTATTCAGACATGTTTAAATCAACATACATGCACTTGCCTTGAAACCCCCATAATAGTAATTACAGCATATATAATTTAATATGCATTAATATTTAGCCCAAATTACAGTATAATCAGAAAATACCACATATATCCTACAATTCCTGCCTTGAAATAGAGTGGGAAATCTTCTTGTATTGGGACTACAAACTCGACTATATTTTTCATGAACCATCCCAAGTCCGGAAAAAAGTAGAGGATTATAATAAATTAATCATCGGCATATAGTTTTGTCAAATTTTAAGAGACTACTATTAGGTATTAAACCCTAATCTCAACTACGAGCGCAACATTGAGCAGCAAAATGAACACGCTAATCACATAACTATGTCCACTTACCATTACAAATTTCTTTATATATGTAGAAATATTTAGACCATAATAGTATAAGAGTACCTAATATATCCATAAACCTAAAATAGCCTCAACATCAGTACGAAACTTCTACATCAATGCAATGCAATGCATCTTTATTATATTATATACTGCTGGCCATTATCTTGAATAAATTATAAAAACATATATAATTTTCTGGAAATTTGACAAAGATTTTCAACAACCATTCTATACTGGATGCAAGCCTACGAACAATTCTGTCACCACCCCAGATCTCCTTGTGCTTTGGCTGCAACTACCTTTTTCTTTCTGTTTTTCTGGCTTCAATCCACACTGCAAATAATCAAATATCATTTTTTTTTTAGCAATTTTATTGAAACGAATGAGGGCAAAACTCTTCTAATGATAATTTGTAGAACAAATGGCGTGCAAAAATTTGAAAGACAATACGACATGCAATGTTGTATTAAACATAATTTGACGTGATTAAAAAAAGAGGCATGTGAATCACAAATAGTTGTTACATATGAGTCACTCCATTGTTGAACCATTTTTTTTAAAAGTTCAAATTGTTAAATATAACTAAATATATATCATTTAAATCTTAGCTTCAACACTCATAAACTCACACCTTTAAATATAAAAGTTATTCGAATTTTTAAAATAATGTAAAACACTCGAAATAATTTAGTCTCGGTGTTGTGCGCCAAACTGGGAAGTCCAACATAATTAATCATCCAAAAGCAATATATACATGTCCAAGTCTGCCATGATGACAAACACACACTATATACTTAAATTGTTAGAACCACGTTGTCTAGAAGATTAAATTCGAAGAAATATGTGAAATTTATTTTCAACTAGTCCCGTAGACTTATATACGTAGGAGCTAGCAGAAGGAGGAATTCACTAACGTCGTGATATCACGTTGAATCACTTTATTTAAGATATTAAGTTCCTACATATAATTTGTAAATAAGTAATTTTTGAAATGAATAATTTATTTATTGACTAAAGTTGAAAATAAGTAATTTATTTTGACAATAAGATAAGATTACTTTTAAAATAAGTAACTTTTTTATCCAAAAGTAAGAAATAAGTAATATATCCAAACATATTTAGAACAAAATGTTGCTAAAAGTAAATTTTACTTACTTATAAGCTTAGCCAAACAAACAAACTCTTTTAACACAAACTAGGTCACCTTTATATCAACATGCAGCAACTTATCAAGGGAGAATACCATTGTCTTGGTATCCAATACAATTGTATCACATACAGGATGATTTTATCATGCCATGACAATAATGTCCAATTCTTGAAAACATAAATACCTATTAGGAAGATGACTCATTAAAATAGTATTTTAGGAGAATTTTTGAGAGGTTGAAGAGGTTAGAGAATAAATTTGTATTATATAAGCTCTAATTGATTTGTTACAAAAGACAAGGGAGCACCTATATTTATTATAGTGCTCAATTGACTCTTCTATATATCTCTCAACAATCAAAATAAATAGATCTTTCAACTACCTAATAACATCTACTAATTAAATATTCTCTAATACAAGACAATTTTAGATAATGGAGTATTCTAGAATATAGATTATTCTAGATGTGGACTTATGGACTCACTTAATTACAATAATTAACAAGCTCAAACCAAAACAATAAAATTGCCCAAATCAAATTTATTTTACAACAAGCCCCCTTAAACTTGATTTGATCACTCCAAGCGAATCTCTTAGCTTGGAAAAAACTTCATACTTCAATGGTTTGGTAAAGATCTGCTATTTGATCTTGAGTCTTCACATATTTCAACTCTACTTTCTTTCATGATATGTTTTCTCTTATGAAGTGATACTTTATATCGATGTGCTTGCTTCGATCATGAAACACGGAATTCTTTACTAATGCAATTGTCGGTTTATTGTCAACAAAAATCTATGTGGGTTCATCTTGTTTCATGTTGAGTTCTTTCATTAAATTTCTTTCATGTTGTGAAGTACAGTATGTTGCGGGAACATACTTTGCTTGACAAGAAGAAAGTCTGACAAGTGTTTGCTTTTTTGAACTCCAAGTGAAAGCAGTATCTCCTATGAAAAAAATAAAATCTTGTTGTGCTTTCCCTTTTATCCAAGCCACCGGCCCAATCGCTATCATTATATCTAACAAGTTTGAAATGATTAGAGGATGAATAAAGTAAACTATAATTGATGGTACATTTGAGATAACGAATAATCTTCTCCGTGACCTTCATGTGGGTAATGTTTGGTGACTCCATCAAGTGGTTGTTCAATGTAAACTTCTTTTTCAAGATATCCATTTAAAAAAGCGGGTTTCACATCCATTTGATAAATTTTCCATTTAATTTGAGCAGCCAAAGAAATAATCAATCTTATAATTTCCAAGCGAGCAACGGGAGCAAATACCTCATCATGGTCAATACCGAGTCTCTTATTGTATCTTTTAGCAATCAATCTTGCTTTGTGTCTTTCAACTTGTCCTTTAGCATTCTTCTTTAATTATACACCTATTTCACTCCAATTGTCTTTTGCTAATTGGAAGTGTTGTTAGCTCCCATGTATCATTTTTCAAAATTTCTCTAATTTTATCATCTATGGCTTCTCGCCATTCGTGCTTTTCACCGCTTATTCGAAACCTATTGGCTCACAATACATAAGGAGACAAAAAAGTGTTAGTTCACTTTGATTTTCGGTTACCTCATATAGTTCTTGTAAGCTCATTGCCTGTGGTCTCCTTGGTGGTGTGCTTGAGCTTGAACCTCCACTTGGTAAGTGTCCACGAGAAATTTCTCGTGGTGAACGAGATAGAGTTGTATGCTTTTGCATATCTTGTCTCGCTTCCTCCACTTCCCTTTTTTGTTCCTCTTCGATAATCAAAGAAAAACATAATCATATTCTTAAGTGTCCTATTTCCATGTATCTTCTTCATTAAATTTAACATCTCGACTAGTAATGACCATTTTAATGGTTGGATTACAGAGCTATCCTTTAGATCTTGAATCATAGCCAATAAAGAGGAATTTTTTACTTTTATCATCGAGCTTGGATCTCTTTTGGTTAGGCACGTGAGCATAGGCAATGCTTCCAAATACTTTCAAGTGTGAGATGACGCACTGTCTACCACTTCATGCTTCTTGAGGTGTCATTCATCACACTTTTAGTTGAAGATCGGTTGAGCAAATAAGCATCACAATCCAGCGCCTTGGCCCAATATTCTTTTGAAAACCTTTTTTCTTTTTAGCATGCTCCGGCCCATGTTGAGAATGATTCAATTTTTTCTTTTGACAACACCATTTTATTGAGTGGAACATGGAATCGTTAGAGACTAACGAATTCCCTTGTCTTCACAAAATTTGCCAAATTTTCTTGATGTAAATTCTCTTCATTGGTCAAATCTCATTGCTTTAATTTTGAGGCCAATTTTCCTTTGGACAAATGTTTTAAATTTCTTGAAAACACCAAACACTTCGGATTTTTTTCAGAAAATAAACCCATGTTTTTTTTCTAAAAACATCAATAAATAACACGAAATAATTTATCTTACCGAGGGAGCTAGGAAGATCAGCTCAAACACATCGACATGAATGAGTTCTAGTGGCTTCTTTGCTCTTGTGCTTGCTTTTTTCGGAAAGCTCTCGAAAATGCTTCCCAAGTAAGCATCCTTCGCAAAATTAATTTAGGTGATTGATGGATGGAAAACCTCTCACCATTCTCTTCTTGGATAGCAACTCCAAATCACCAAAATTAATATGTCTGGACCTTAGATGTCATAGCCATGATGTATTTTTTACATAAGACTTCAAGCATTTTGCAACATCATTTTGAATATTCAACAAGAACATTCTATTGTTTGTCAGTGATACCTTCGCAATCAAATTACTTTTGTAATCTCTTAGTTGAAGGTTTTTTTTTTTCGTATGAATGTCATAGCCCTTTTCAAAGAGTTGAACCAACCTCAAAATATTATTCTTTATGTTAAGCACATAATAAACATTTGAAAGTAATTTGTGACTTCAATCTTTCAAACGTATAAGGATATCACATTTGCCTCTTACCGAAATTTTGGATTCATCTCCAAATGTGATATTGTCACTCACCGATTCATCAAGTTCCACGAACATGTTTTTATTTCCACACGTGATTGCTAGCACCGGTGTCGAGGTACCAAGTGTTGACTTGCATTCTCCCTTTGTATGCCAATAACAAAGTGGAGTCATGTTTCTTCTCATTTTCTATAAAATTTACTTCTTCTTCAACTCGACAATTGTAACATTGGACTTGAGATTTGTCAAACCTTTGTTTTGAATTGTTACCTTTTCCACTGCCTTTTTTTAGATGAATTTTGTCTACTTTCTTCATGATTAGATGTATTATACTCTTATTTCTCTTACTATTCCTTGGCCACATCCACGACCGCGTCCTCTTCCTCTTTCATTGTTGGCATCGCTTCCATTGTTTTCTTCAATGCGATCTTTGTTTTGAGTACTTGCTCCAAAATACTTTTCTTCTTCTTTTGTCTTTCTTCGTATACTTGAAAAGACCCCATAAGTTCTTCTATAATCATGGTCTTCAAATCTTTAATTTCTTCAATGGTGACTACAATATGCTCAAATTTTGGGTATAAAGATCGTAGAATTTTCTCAACAATTCTAACATTATCCAAGTTTTCACCATTTACTTTTAATTGATTAGCTACCTCCAATACTCTAGAGAACTATTCAGAATTAGATTCGAATTCTTTCATTTGTAGAGATTTCAACTCGCCTCTTAAAGTTTGAAGACGAACATTCTTGACTTTTTCTGTTCCTTTGTAGGCGGTTTGAAACATAGCTCAATCTTCTTTGGAGGTGCTTGCATTCAAAATTTTCTCAAATCCATCATCACCCAGATAAGAAGCACGGACACGCCACCAGTACTGATGTGTCGATACGTATCAAACACTGACACATCGCCAATTCGTGTCAATGGTGTGTCCCAAGATAGTTTAAAAAAATGAAAACAAAAGGAAAAACTGACCTTTAAAGGCCGATTAAACTAAAATTTCTAAAGATATTATGGCTGTACACATCTCCGGCATAAATCTAACCTTTTTCTAACAAGATTTCAATGGCGCAGTGATGTGTTGCGTGTTGCAGGTGGGTCTTGAGGCCTTACATGAGTTGGGGAAGATGAAACAGGATGGTGTCTTTCAAAATTGGGGGATAAGATTGTGGGCTGCTAAGTACTTATTTAGGGTTTAGAAAAAATAGTTCAACTCTTATGGTCCAATCAATATTTTAAATGGGTCAATTATTTGTTTATTATTTGTTAATGTTAAAATAGATTAATCATTTTTATTTTTATAGTAAAAATACTATTTTGCCCTTAATAAATATTATTACACAAGAAACTTCATCTGATCATATTCATTTCAGTGCTCTAGTTCGAGAAAATAAAAAAATCAAACCTTCAATTTTTGTCTCTTATTAATTTATCTTCAATATTTGCCATATTCATTTCAAAGATAATTTCCAAAATCCAAAGCGACACTACTTCAAAATATTGGGTAATATCACTCCTATATACTTTATTTATTTGAGATTTTTTTTTTCTTTGAAGTCATGAATAATGTTTATAAAGATGATGATTTATCCAAGCCCCTTTAGAAATATATTACAAAACTTGATAAACTCAATAAAACGAATGGTACTATTGTATGGCAATGCAATTTTTACTAACTAAGACAAGTTCATATACCAGAGTTAAAGTACATTTGCTGAAATTACCTTGATATGGTATTGAGTAACTATAAGGGATTTGTGTGAAATGCAAAAATTGATACATGGGTGAAAAAATGAGTGACAATTGTGAGTGATGGGTGGAGTGACCCATAAAGAAGACCACTAATTAGCTTTATGGCAGTGACGGGGAGTGGGCCAATGTTTTTAAAGGTGGTTGATTGCTTAGGTGAAACGAAAGATAAATATATTATTTTTAACTTGATGAAGGAGGTGATAGATGAAGTTGGTCATGAAAATGTTATTCAAGTGATAACCGACAATCCTCCAAATTGTAAAGGTGCGGGGCAATTGACTGAATTGAAATATCCTCATATTTTGGGACACCATGTGTTGTACACACTAAATCTTGCTTTAAAGAATATTTGTGCAGAAAACAATGTTGAGAATATCTTAATTACATATAAAGAGTGCAATTGGATTACTAGTCGTTATGATAATAAATATTATTATCGTAAACTACTCTAAGATATGTTTAATGAATTTGTGACATTGAAGTTGCTTTTATGTAGCTGAGACACGGTTTGCTTCTGTTATTATATGCTCAAACGAATTGTTATTAGTGAAAGTTGGACATCTTATCGTGAATGTCGTAAAGAGGGCAAGTTTTGTGAAAACAAAAAAACTTGATGATCATTGGTGGGACTCCATAGATTATGCTCTTTCTTTCACTTCGGCTATCTATGACATGATTAGATTTTATGGTACGAACAAATCTAGTAGTCACTTGATTTACAACATGTTGGGTACGTGATTGAAAAAGTTAAAGGAGTGATTTATAGGCATGGAGAACACGTCAAGAAGAGATATCACCGTTTTATGATGTTGTTCACCGCATCCTTGTTGATCGTTATAACAAGAATAACACCCCCACTTCATTGATTGGCTCACTTTTCAAATCCAAGGTCAATTCTAAATTCTAACTCATACATTTATTATTTATTGGGTAAATAGCACTGGAGGTCCCGAATCTTTGAACTTTGTGATGATGAGATCTCAAACCTTCAATATTTAGCACCTCGGGTCCTTAACCTTTAAAAAATGTGCGACCAAAGTCCTCCTGTTAAAAAAAACTATTAGTTAGACTATTAAATGGTCAAAATTTTCTTAAAATGACCAATCTACCCTTTTCAAATTAAAATAAGAAGAAAAATAAAATAAAGAAAAAATTACAATCAACCCCCTCTCCCAATTCTTCTTCTCCAATCAACTTCCAACCAACAAAATACAAAATTACAACTCATCCAACCACTTCTTCTTCTCTAAAATACCGCCTACAACCACCACCAACCAAAAAACCACCATCTACCGAGAACCCTACAAAAGAAGGCTGTGAGCATAAATCAATAAAGAAGAAACTCGTCCCAAATTCTAAGCCTAAACCCATTTCACTTCTGCCGTAGAATAGTAGTGAAAATAATCATAAACACTTCCAGCAACCACCGCCGTCGTAGTATTCTCTGCCGGCTGCTACCTCTATGGTAGAAGCTGGTGAATGACATCCATTTCTAACATTGCTTAAAGTACACACTCTTGTTCCACTTATGAGAAGCAATATCCAAATGGAAAAATCCTCATTAAGTACCAATCATCTTCAAGATCCTTTCAAATGAAAAGATTACCAGACCAATTTTTGGATTGAAATTATAAAAGGGATTAGTTGTTACCTGACATAAAGGAAAAAGTGGTTTCCTGTGGGATTGAAATTATAAGATGGATTAGTTGTTAACTTGATTTTAACACTATGGAAACTTTCTTGTAACTGGAGTGAATTGCATTGGGAATTTCGTCCATTAGAAAATAGGGTTCTTAACTATCGGATTGTTGATATTATGCACAAAGCCACAAACATGTTGCGTGAAAGAAAAAAATAAAGTAATACACGAAAAAGTGGGTGGTGGTTGGCAGCGGTATTTTGTGGGTTTCCCGGTGGGTGGTGGTTGGTGGCAGTATTTTAGAGAGGAGGAAGTGGTTGGATGGGTTGTAGTTTTGTATTTTGTTGTTTGGGGTTGATTGGAGAAGAAAAAATAGGGGAGAGGTAGATTGGAGAAGAAGAAGCAGGTGAGGGGGTTGATTGCAATTTTTCTTTTATTTCTTTTTCTTTGTTTCTTATTTTAATTCGAAAAGGATAGATTGGTCATTTAAAGAAAATTTTGACTATTTAACGGTCAAACTAATAGTTTTTTAACATAAGGACTTTGTTCGCGTGTTTTTTAAAGATTAGGACTAGGGGTGCTAGACATTGAAGGTTCGGGACCCCATCGTTACAAGGTTCAAAAGTTCGGGACCCTTAGTGCTATTTACTCTTATTTATTTATGTTGATGTAATGTTTTTAATTTTTAGTTACTTACTAACTAAATTGTCATTTCTTCATTTTTTTTTTTTTCTCTCTTGTTTACGAACTATAGTGAATAGTGTCTTAGAGAGGATTCCACTAGAGTTCCTCTACATAGAGATGTAGAGGTTTTTCGGGAAAGAATAAAATATTTCAAGAGATGCTTATCAAATGAAGAGCCTCATAAAGTGAACAAGGAGTCCTCTGATTCTCGATGATGGAAGAAGATTTTGGGGAATTTGAATTGTTACCACCCAATTTTGGTAAGGCCTCCACGTCAACAAAGATCCAGTAAATGTCCCATCTAGGCCAAATCTAAGCCTCGCTAATGTCTTATAGGCCCAACAAAGGCCTTCCAGATTCATAAAGGTCTCATAGACCCGGCGAAGGCCTTGAGTGCCTAGCAAGGACCTCATAAATTCTCAGAAGGCTTTGGAGGCCCATCGAACATCTTAGCATTCCTGAATCAGAGTACATCGAAGTCTATGAAGGGCCTCGACACCCATGGCCGACCCAGAGAATCTCGTTGGGCTTCGTATTTATTATAATTAGCATGCATCACGATATTTTAAGATAACCAGGTAAGTAGTTAAAGAGAGATTGTGTTTGATTGGCACACGATTCTCACAAGAGAACCAAATACCAATCTTCTAAAGATTAGGCAACGTAAGAAGGGGAATCAACTTAAATAAGGGATAGAATTTGGGAGATTGCATTGAGTTGTGATTATCTTTATCCTATAAGGAAGGAGAATCCAATCAGAGTTCTAATTGATTGCTTACACCGAATAATTAGGACTCTGGTTATTATAAGGTACGTATTCTTTTTATAAGACGCTCTTTTTGCACTTGAATTTCACTCTAAACTCTGTTCAACTCTCTGCCTACTTGTCCCTCCCACACTCAATTACTTTCACTCTCCGTGTATTATTCTATATACTGGCAGTTGACTTGATCGTCGGAGTACCAACAATCGCCTGACCCTTTTTCTTCGAAGATCTTGGTGCCTAACGATTGTCCGAGTGTGCAGGTAACATACAAGTTGGCAGAGGAATGACTGAAGATCTGTTGACACGTGGACGATGCTGGTTCCAACGTCAACATGAATATATCTCTGACACTTCAAACTTATGCATTGAAGTTATTGGAACAACGATCTTCTTCGTCATGTTGTGAGCAAAATTGGAGTACTTATTTTTTGCATTTTCTTAAAAGGAATAAACTAACTCCAAAACGTGCGAAGGATTTAGTCTTTGTTCATAGCAATTTACGTCTCTTGTCAAGGAGGAGTTCTCAATATCCTCAAGGAGAGACTAAGATGTGGGATGTAAGTGATGCATTTGATTCATTTCAAGATGTTGGCGTGTGCATGAAGTTGCCAATTTGTCTCTAGATGACCCAGAATTCGAGGCGATAGTATTTACAAATGACACAGATAAAGCTATTAAAGAGGCAATTCAAGATTAATGATATACTTTGTTTCATCTCTATTTTGTTGAACTTGAACTCATGTTATGAAAAAACATGAATGAAATTAATATCAAATTTGATTTATATTTGAGTATTTTTTTTTTATACAATAAGTATAAAAAAAATATTTTCTTTACACTATAAAATTTTAAAAAAAATTAAAAAATATTAATCGATGTGTCGGCGGTGTGTTGGTGTCGATACTGTTTTGAAAATTGTGTGCCATGTCAAAGACGTGTATCCGTATTGGTGCATCATAATCATTAAGTAATTGGTAGATGAGATAGAGAGCTTTCTTGCCTCTCTTTTTTGAATCCTTCAAGGCATCCTTTTGTCGTTGAGGTATATAGCCTCATCTCTTAGCTCATTGCACGCCTTCTTTACGATCTCCCATAGGTCTTGTGACCCACAGCAATGCCTTCATTTTAATACTCCCTTTGTCATAGTTGTTCTTGTCAAGTGATAGAACTTGAAAGGAACCATATCGTTTGCCATCTCTTTCAAAGGATTTTATGGGCTTTGATACCAATTTGTTAGGAAGAGGACTTATTAAGATACTACTTTAAGAGAATCTTTGAGAGGCTAGTATTATGTAATCTCTAGGGTGGCTTTTGCAAAAGACAATTGAGCACCTATATTTATAGTATTCAATGAACTCTTTTACATGCCAACAACTAAAATAAATACATTTTCCAACTACCAACTAACATCCACTAAATACTCTCTAATACAAGACGATTTTAGATAGTAGATTATTCTAGAGCAATAACTTATTCTAGAACATAGACTATTCTATATGTGGACTCATGAACTTACTTAATTAAAATAATTAACAAGCCCAAACTAAAACAATAAATAGCTCAAATCAATTTTATTTTACAACAATATCAACTTGGATAGCACCTCATGTTGAATATGATATTTGAATAGTTGTTAGTATACCTTGACTAAATATTCAAATCCAAGTGCAGAATTAGGTTTAAAGATGTAGAATCGCAATTTTCCAAGTTCCACTTGACTTAGTAATGAATCAAATGGGGAGGGAAAAAAATTCGTATAGTCAACCTCATATTCATTGAGAATAACTTTTGTTGTAGTGAATGCATATATAAACGAAAGTTCAATAATGGTAAATATCCACAAATTAAAAAAAATAGAAGAGAATTGAAAACTCACCTTTTCCCATAACTTTGCATTTTCTTCTAGCAAAAACTTTTCCTGAATATGTAGAAGAAGTACATTTACTAGTTATTAGCGAGACTAAAACAATTAAATAAACAACAATTGCATGCATTAGTTTTATGCTAATACCTTTGCTTTTAATTTGTCTATTTCTTCATTGAATAATTGAGCCTGCCAAATGGCAAACGGATTAATTTTCATTAATTTTTCTTGTTTAACTTTAAGCAATTGATTGGTGTTTTATTAATCAAAATTTCTTCATCATATCCCCCTTGAAATATGTTATACTTTCTTTTCAGTATAAATTATTAATAAATTGGTAGGAGTCAAAGTCTAACTCATGGATTTATTTGAAAAAAACGTGGAAAGCTTCAATATATATTACCTTTCTCGCTCTGATGATTTTTAGGCTTCTTCCCAATTGGTTGTCAATCTCTTGAAGTTCCTGTATTGAGCATGTCCCCAAATTTTGACCTAAAAGCTTCCTAGAAACAACCAAATTTCAATCTGTAAGTGAGAGCAAGAAATTTTGAGAAACCCATAAAAGAGCGTGTTTTGCTAAGCCTAAAAGAAAAAAAGCAAACTTACTTTTTTAAAAAGTAAGTACAAACTTAAATTTAAACGAGTAACCTTTTGTAATAAAAGTCTGAAATTAAAAGCAATTCTTAAAGAAAAGCCAAACATATTAGAAAGTTATTAAAAGTAAACCAACATGTTTGATCGAGCTTAAAAGTTTCTTCTAAATAAATTTTACTTATTTAGGGTTAGCCATACTTGCTCAAAGTTGGGGAAGGAAAAGAAGGAAAACTAAGACAAAACCTTTTGGAATTTTGAAGGTGCTCTATCTTCCGTGCAATGAATGCTGTTTCCTCCTTCAAATGCTGCATAAGAAATCAGTAAAGATAATCAAATGATATATTTGAGCAAGTCGGAATGACACAAGATTTGCGTGGTTCGATAACAAGTCAATCTCAGATGGAATCTCACCTGCATTCGTCCTTCAACTTCAGTATTAGTGTTCTGCTCTTCTCTTGCATGTTCGAGGTATCTCTTTATAGTCTTTTGCATGCTGAATACCCATTACAGAAAAAGTAATAGTAATGTTTTACATAGATAGGGTTATGCACAACATTCGAATTACAAATCTTATAGTGTTAAACCATTTGATCTAAAAGCTTAAACTATTACATAGGACCAAATGTTCTTAACTTCAAGAGTTACATGTTAGCAGGGGTGGATCCAGTAAATCATGATAGACCGAACTGAAATTTAAGGTAGAAAAAGAAGGTAAAATCTTGTTCATTATAATGTTAACCAATACTGAACACTAAACATGTACTAAAAGAAAATATTCAAAAGGTCACCAAAACTAACACACACCACTTCCAAATTTTCAACTCCCAAACCTTCCGTGCCTAATGTTACAAAATCTATGTTGAATGTAAATTTAAATGCCAAGTCCTTATATTCAATGAACCACAAATTTGGTTGCGAAACTTATAACTAATGTTAGAGTTATACTAGAGTTATACTAGTAGTATATTATATATGGTAGAGTTATACTAGTATATTAGCATTAAGATAGGATTTGCATTAGTATAAATACGAATTGTATCTATTATTTTATTATGCCGTTTTGCTTAATGATAGTTTCTTCGTTGTTCTCTTTCTTTGTTAACTTTCTTTGTTGTTTCTTCGTTATTCTCTTCTCAATTTGATTTGTCATATTAGAACACTTTTATTTTAGAACATTACCATGATATCAAAGCCTTTTGTTCATTGATTTTGTTTTACTCGTTTTTCCCTCCCATCTCCAAAAAAAAAAAAAAAAAACAAAAAGAAACCTAGTTTAACCTTTTGAGTCAGACTAAAAATTCTCTTTTCCCGTTCAACCAGACATCGGTTCACAAATTGGTGACCATATTTGGGTTCCCGACGACAAGCCGAACAAATCTAGCCGATGCGTGAGGGTCTACGAGCGTCTCCGACGGTGGCGCGTAACGGCACGTGGGGCACTACGCTTTCTTTTAGCAACATCATTTTGTTATGGGGTGTCATTACATGAGGATTGATGAATTATGCCATCAGAAGCAAGCAATGTAGAAAAATCAGTAGAGGAATATTCTCTCACTTAAATCACATCTAAAGCATTTAATCACAGCCGTTTGTTGAGTTTTAACCAGTGCTCTAAAAGAACGATAAAATAGAAAGAAAGTCAGAACGTCGCTTCATAAGATTAAACCCAACAATAACGACTATAATCATCAATAAAAGAGACATAATATCTAGACTCCTTCTGTAGCAATATGATCAGGTCCCCACACATCAGAATGTACAAGATCAAATATTGCTATAGAACGAGAAATACTTCGAGAAAAAGGTAAAGCAAAAAATTTTGCTAATTTTGCATCCACTGCAATCAGAAATATCATGAGTTTGCAAATCTCCATATTGTCCTTTAGAAACTAAAACTTTTAAACGAATAGCAGAAACATGTCCAAAGTGAGAATGCCACAAATAAAAATTAGTAGAAGAAGAAGAATTTAAAGAGAACAATGACAAATCAACACTAAAGGCTGCAGCATATGGTGGTCTCAAATTGTCCAAAACATATAAACCTCATTTTCTACGGCCTATCCCAATCACAATCAGCTTCTAAGATTGAGGGTCTTGCACATGACAAGGAGTAGAAGAAAATTGAACTAAGTATCTAGAGTTAGACAACTGGCCAATAGAAATAAGATTCAAAGTAAGAGTAGGAATACAATAGACATCTGAAAGTGAGAAATTATGTTTGTTAACAAAACCAACACCTGCCAGGGGAAATGGGGTGTCATTAGTAGTCATAATAGACACAGATGAAGTAGAAAGACATAAGAAATCAAAAAGTGTTAAGTCAGATGACATGTGTTTGGAAGCACCCGAGTCAAAAATCTATAGGGAAGAAATATCTGATGGGCTCTGGGATGACAAACCTACATGAGTGGAGGCAGACATGGCATATAGCTGAGTGGTAAGGAATTTCTCAAACTGCTCTAAGCGGGGGACCAGAGGGAGGTTGTGCTCCAAGAATAGATTAATCACAAGGTTGCATGGCTTCTGCTGTGTTAGCAATGGGACGATATAATCGTTGTTGTAACTGCTGCTGCTTCTTCGATAACTTAGGTCATTGAGCCTTCCAATGTCCCTTTTGTTTGCAAAAGATGCACTCATCGCTATCAACCCGCACATAACCTTTGTTCTGATTATGCGTAGATGATTGAGAAGGGACAGCCAAAACCAAAGTGTTAGAAGTAGGAAGGGATACCTCACCTGTTAAGGATTTCAAACATGTTTCCTCAGTCAAAAGTTTACTAACCATTGAATCAACAGAAGGAAGAAGAGTACAAAGCAAGATGGAGCCTCTAAATCCCTCAAAGTGACTACGAAGTGCCATAAAAAACTAAACTAATTGTTGCTCCTCTTTATATATAATATACTCCTCACATTCTTTGATTTCTGTCGATTGTGTAAGAGCCAATTCATCCCAAATTGATGTCATAGCAGTGTAAAACTCTAGAATACTCAAATTCTTCTGTAGTAAAGCTCATATATCAATCTCCAATTGATATCGTTTTGCAAAGTTAGACTTAGTGTATAACTTCTACAAATAATCCAAAACTTCTTTTTGTTTTTTCCTAACATATAGTCACAAACTTTCTGAACCCTCTTTCTATAAAGAAGCTATTCTAGATCATCTTTGGCAACATGTTATGGCTGATGAACTCTCTGTTCTACATAAGACAGACACTTGGGATTTGGTCTCATTACCTCAGGATAAACATGATATTGGTTCTCATTCGATCTATAAGATCAAAACCAAATCTGATGGTTCGATTGAGCGCTACAATGCTAGGTTGGATGCTAAAGAATTTACTCAACAGTATGGTCTGGATTATGAGGAGACATTTGCTCCTGTTGCAAAAATGACTACAGTTCGTACACTTTTTGCAGTTACTTCTATTTGCCAGTGGGATCTCTCTCAGTTGAATGTTAAAAATACATTCTTGAATGGGACTCTTCAGGAAGACGTCTATATGGTTCCTTCTCCTGGTGTCTCCCATCATTCTGGATATGTCTGCAAACTTAAGAAGGCACTTTATGGTCTTAAACAGGCACCTTGTGCTTGGTTTGAAAGATTTTCTACTATTGTTGCCTCTCTTGGCTTTACCTCCAGCCATCATGATTTTGCTTTGTTATCTAGATGCACATCCACTGGTCGTATTCTAATTTTGTTATATGTTGATGACATGATTATCACTAGTGATGAAATTGATGGTATTACTACATTAAAATCTTGAAATGAAGGATTTAGGTACATTATCTTATTTTTTGGGGATCGATGTTTCTTCTTCTCCTAGAGGTTATCTTCTCTCTCATTCTAAATATACTACTGATGTTATTGAGCGTGCTTGTCTCACTGATACTAAGACAATTGATACTCCTCTTAAAGCCAATGTTCGATATTTACCTTCTGACGATATCCGTTTGACTGACCCTAGTCTATCTCACCATTACCCATCCTGATATTGCTTATGCTGTTCACATTGTTAGTCAATTTGTCTCTACTCCAAACTATCATTCATTGGGGTGCTGTTGTTCGTATTCTACGCTATCTTCGTGGTACTTGCTTTCAAAGTATTTTGTTTCCATCGACCTCCT
This sequence comes from Forsythia suspensa, assembly GCA_023638005.1. Lineage (NCBI taxonomy): Eukaryota > Viridiplantae > Streptophyta > Magnoliopsida > Lamiales > Oleaceae > Forsythia > Forsythia suspensa. Next base: position 26,936,924 of record CM042666.1, on the reverse strand, counting down.
CATTAGAACCTCACGCATACTCTGATGTTGATTGGGCCAGTAACCCAACTGATCGTAAATCTACTACTAGTTTTTGTATATTTTTAGGTGATTCTCTTATCTCTTGGAAGAGTAAGAAGCAGACTATTGTTTCTCGTTCTTCTACTAAAGCAAAGTATCGTGTTATGGTGTCCACTACTTACATGGGTGTTTCTCTTTCCTCTCCAACTCCTATCATTGCTGGATCGAGGCCTCGCAGTCTGCAGACAGTCTTCCGAATCAATCACTCGGGTGACAAAAATGCCTAAGAAGTTGGGGTGTTCTCAGGCAAAAATCAAGAAGTTCGCTGGAGTTTTTAATTCTTTTAGTGCCATGTGGAATTCGAAATTCTTAGGCTAACCTCTACCTGAGATAGATCTTGACGAAGACGACGAAGAACCTGCTCACAACGAGGAAGATTTAGCATATCCCATGGTCGATTTTTGTATATAATTTTTTTTTTTGTAAATTCAATAATATTTATTATTATTGATTTTTAATATAATGTTTATATTATTATCAATTTTAAATATAATATTTATTATTATTTAAAAAATATTTTTAAAAAAATTACAATAGAGGCGACAACTTGCCGTCCCTAATTAATATGTCCACTAGCGACAATATGTCGTTGCTATTTATTATGCAGTAGAGACAAGGTGACGTCGCTATAAGAATTAGAGAACACAATCTCCGTGCTCTATATAGCAACGACTTTGTTGTCGCTATTGCATTTAAATCTATCGTGAAGATTTATTATCGTCTACTTCTAGCCAATATAAAAGCCACTACATTTTGGGATGACTTTGTCATCACAACGAAGCTCTAATTAACGGCGGTTATGTTGCCTATTACGACGACTATTGTCGTCTCTATTGTCTACTTTTCTTGTAGTGTCTTACAATTTTTTTAACACTCATAGTTGTTTTTGTAATTGTTTAACTTTTTTTTTCATACTTCCCTAAGACTCCAATTTATAATACTTGTATTAGGAGCATTTTAATTAATGTGTGTGGATGAATCTGACGTATTTGTATATGTATACAAGAATTAATGCATTCTAGACCTAATACATTTGATGTGTACTCATGAATTCAGTAATTCACAAAATCTTCTCCAAGAGTCATGTTCACAGGCCTGGTATAATTTATCGAATAGATATTTATTTTAAAATTAACGAACAATAATCATTTTAATTAATAAAGACTAAAGGTGTATTTAATTGAGAATTTTAAAGATTTTTATAGACTTTTATAAGTATGTGACTTTCATAGAATTCATGGACTTTCAAGTGACTAGTGTAGACTTGATTAAAGATTTATGTAGACTTCTATAAACTTTTATTTAAAAAATTTATTTTTAAAAAAATATATTAAGCACATATAAATCATACATAGCACATATAATATAATATAATATAATTTTGAGTAACTTCTCATATATCCAAATCATACATCACATAAAATTAAAAATTCAAAGTAATAAATCACATTTCTCATGTCAATAGAAATATTTTTAAAAAAAATATTAAAAAAATTAAGTCACATCAATTAAATTAACAAAGAACATAATTCTCAAAAAGAATTAATAAAATTTTAATAATATTCAATATTAAATATCAAATAGTAGACGAGGGAGATATGGGAAAACTCTAGAAGTGAAAGAAAATAGGCATTCTTTATTTTAAAACTCTATACTCTTTGCATAACTCAGGATAGACGGGAGATTTTTTTTATTTGCTATTTATATTTTCCACCAAAAAGTCTCCATAAGTCTCTAGAAGTCTAGTAAGTAGAGAATCTCTAAAAGTCATTCTCAATTTAAATACTCCATGACTTATATAGACTCTTAAAAAAATTTAATTGAATATCCAAGTATCTAAAAATCTTTATTGAATATACCAATATTTTTAGATAGTCTTTAAAAGTTTACATTGAATACCCTTAAACTTTTAAATTTTTAAAATTTTAAAAATTCGAATTTGAATTGATAACATAAATGTCAAATACACAATTGTAGGGTATTTTATTTAGGAAAAATTGCATATTTGGTTTTCGACCTTTCAAAAATGTAAGAAATATACCATAACCTTTAAGAATATATAGCACCAGATATTTCCAACGTTTGAAGAAATGGGCATGGTAGGTCCTTTATGACGAAATTGTCATTGCCTTTAAATAAAAAAAAAAAAAAAGAAAAAGAAAAATTTATTGAAAAATAACCAAATGTACAAAAAAAAAATATAACAAATAAGCTATCTTCTTTATCAAACCTCAAAATCCAAAGTCCACCACCACCACCACCAAAAAAACTCTACCCCACCTCACCTCGTCACCCATATATACACGTCAGGCTTCTTGGGTCAAAAGGCGGCCATGGGGCTCATATGCAGTAGAAATAAGAGACCTTTCCATCAAAGAAAGGTATTGGCTTGGCATTTTAACACTGCAAAGGAGGCTGCCTTAGCCTATGACAGAGCTGCGCGCTAAAAGCAATTGTAGTGGTAATAACACTAGTATGTTCCAAGAGAAGTCGCATGTGACGAGTAATAGTATTGCTTTATTTCATCCATTGTATACGGATGGGACTGCTCAACTACCACCATTGCCACCGGATATTACGAGGAGCTACTCGAGGGAGCCACCAGTACTGCTTTCAGAACTGGGATGTGGAGTTATAAATGAAATGAGTTTTCTCGAGTTGTTCGAGCAGTAGACCATGGGGAACTGGGTACGACATGGGGGCCTACTTGGGATCCAACTTGCTAGATGATGCCTCTGATGGCTTCAGAAACAATTTCTCTAGCTACAGATGGTTATGATTTTTAAATATCATTTTTTTTATTATGTTTTATGTTGGTAATAAGTGTTGGTTTGGTTTTTCTTAAAAGAATGTAACAGCATTCATCCATGGTTATATATATTTTTTCTCGTCTTTTCTTCTTTGTATTTCCCTCCTTTATGTGGTCGGGGTCCTTGTGGAGGGTTGGGTGGAATAAAAGGGTCACATTGTTAATTTTTATTTTTGTAGAGTACATTTTATTATTTTTCTATTCTTTTTTTTCTTTTTTCTTGTTTTTTGTTTTTTTGTTTATTTATAAGGGGGTCAATTTCATCGTAAAGTACCTACCATACCTATTTTTTCAAACGTTGGGATGTCCGATGTTATTTTTAAAAATTATGAGTATATCTCCAATATTTTTTAAAAATTGGAAACCATATATGCAATTTTTCCTTTTATTTATATCTAGCTGCAAATTAAGTACACATGGAGATGCGGAATATGAGCTGCAAAGTCCATCACTAAAACACACAAACTTTTATGAGAGTACTGCTAAAAGAGTACTAGAAGTCTTTGCAAGTACACAAATCACAATAAAACATCAAAGTTGAAGAACAAAGTGAAAATCAAAATAAAATAAATAAAAATTATAGTTTTTTCAAATTAATTCATAATAATAAATGAAAACTTACTTGGAGCTTGAAAATTCATAAAGTGATCCTTTCTGAGAGAAAATGATCAAAGCTACTTCAGCATCACAAAGTACTGATAGCTCATAAGCCTTCTTCATTAGCCCATTTCTGCGCTTTGAGAATGTTACATGTCTGCTTGTTGTGTTTTCTATCAGCTTCATTTCAACCTTTCCTCTCACCATTTCTTCTACATATATAATCACCAAACTTTTCATTAAAATGAAACCCTAACAAATTAATAGAGCAACTCCAAAAGAAACTGATCAGGACCAAAATGTTGTCCAAAATTCAGTGCTGAAAAAGGATCTAATTAATGAAGAAACTTTACTCACCAGAAAAAGGCTTTGTGATGGGTCCACAGGCTGACAGGCAGCACCGCTCATAAACCCTAGTAAATTCAGACTGCTGCACAATTTGAACAAGAAAATCGAAAAATCTCAGTAAATTTAATGAACAAAAAGGCAAAGATTATACACTTAGAGACAACCCCAGAAACATCTGTACTTAGTAATTCGTGTAAATATATACACAAAATAAAAAGACTGAGGAATAAGAATCTAGTTCAAATTGGGACTAAGAAGGAAATAAAATTTCTCGAGTGTTTTCAAGATTTCACCTTGAAATGTATAAGACATGATAGATCTCTCTTCTTCTTTGATTGAACAAATTCTTTACTTTCAGACCACAAAACCCAACATTTCCTTATTCATCATATATCTGTTATTCTCTCTGTCTTTTTCAGTCAACTATTAACCACAAAAAAGGCAAGACACAAAAAAGGATAAACTAAAAAAATAAAAAACACCAAAGATAACGACAAGTTTTATTATTATTATTATTATCTTTTTTTAGTAAGAAAAAGTAAAACTAGGGATTATTTCTATTATGGAAATGTTTTTAGAAGACACTTTGAAAATATCAGTTTATGCGATTTTTTAATAATATTTTGGGCAGTAAATTCTATGGGTCCTTTCTAACATCTGCGTCGACATCATCGTACAAATGACATGATGTGTCGACGAATCGCATCATGGCAGCATATTAAGAGCTTTCGAAAGTTGTTCATCTCACCAGAAACAGGGCTCGTCACGTGGCTTGCATTGTTTGGCTCTTCAAGATATTTTTTAAAGGGAAATTTGCAACTTATCTCCCTCGCCTTTCTAATATGTTATTAATCTATCCTAACCAATTTTTATAGCACCAAACATTCTCAACCTTTCGATTAAATGCAAACTACATCCCTAATGACGAATTTGCCCTCTTTCTTAAATAAAAAATAAGAAAACAAAAACAAAAAATTAAAAAAAAAAGTGCCCCAAAACAGTGTCATAACTTTTAAAAAAATACAAGGTATCTTCTTTCTCATTCACCCACACTAGAGATGGCAAATGGGTCGAGCGGCTCGTGGCCTCACCGTCTCGGCCCATCTAGGCTCGGCCCATAATGGGCTCGGGCTCGACCCAAGTTGGCTCGTGGCTCATGTCCAACAGTCACCTTTTTGTGACTATTTAATGCTGCATTTTTTTGTTTTTTTTTTCAATTTCATAATTTATCCTATAAATATCTCCTCTAAACTTATTTTTTTTCACAATTCAATTTCTAAATCTATTATATACTCAAATTCAACAACAATTCTCAAATCTTATTATCTCAAATTCTCAATATTAGTTTATAATTATTTATCTCAAATCTCATTATCTCATTATCTCAATATTAATCTATATTTCTAATTTTCTACTTCTTCTACTACATTTTTATTTTTTTACCACCTCGTAGACTCTTCTCTTTATAATTTATTCGAAGTGGCTTACAATCGAAGTGATCAATAATTTCAGTGATCTTGATGACATTCTAATTTCCTGTGATATTATTGATGATTATGATAACACTGATCCGATTGATTTGGATGACATTCAAAAAGATATCGACACACATACAAATACAACCACCGGTTATAGCGCTAAACGACAAGCCAAAAAATAAAAAGCTAGGTGCTGGTAGCATTTCGAGTTGGTGCCCACTCCTAAATTAATAGACGAAGTCCCTGAGCACAAAGTAAAGTGTAAACACTGTAAAAAGAAGTTAGCGTGACAAAATAGGATATACACGACTCATCTATGCAGACACTTCAAAAAGTGTGTGTTCAAACATGGAATTTTAGAATCAAATCAAGTACAACTACAATTTGGATCTCCCAGAGCCAGCTCCAGTGGTACTCCCGATCTAAACAATTTGGTATATTCACAAGACAGCATGCAATGCGAATGACTGCCACAATTGGTGGCAAATGCCGAGTTTCCACTGAGTTTGGTAAAAAAATCTTCATTTTACGAATTTCATACAAAAATATCTCTAACTCAGGTACCTATCTTTTGCTAGAAATATTATTCAAAAAGACACAATTATTTTATTTAATAAAAAGAAAGAAGTTATTATGCGTGATATTAATAATTATACTGGTATTTTATCTTTCTTCGGACTTATAGACCGGTAATAACCAAAAATGATATATGGTTGCAACTGCACACTACATTGATAAACACTGGATCATGCATAAAAAAGTAATAGCTTTTAGAATAATTGACTATTCTCATTATGGAGTTAAGATTTTTCATATTTTACTAGGTGTTTGGGTGTTTTACGTGAATTTAACTACGAAACGAAGATCCGTAATTTTACTTTTGACACCGGCCTCAACAATATTGTAATTAAAAAATTAATTCAACATTTTCATCCAGAATTTGATGGTATTTTATTTTACATTCGATATGTATATCATATTTTTAATTTAATTGTGAAAGATATGTTATTATTCATAGATGTATAAATACAAAAAAATTAGGTACGCTATTAATTATATTACGGTCTCACCAACTGAAAAATAAGTTTTTTAGTACTCTATGTGTTGAAAATTGACTTTAAGATAAAAGTTTTTGCACTGATATAGGCCATAAGTAGAATTCAACATATCTCATGCTTGAATCTTGTGAAAGGTACAAAGATTGCATTAATGCATATTATAATAGTCGACACTCACACAATCCAAAATATGATTTGCAAACATATGACTGGAAATATCTATTCATGTTAGAAATTTTTTTAATTTTTTTTCAACGCAACAAATACATATTCAGGTGTATATTATTCGACTACTCCACTAGTTCTCTATCAGTTATATTATATTGCTAAAAATTTTAATATGTATAAAGATTTTACTATTTTTCTAATGTTATGTATGTGATGAAGGCTAAATTTAGAAAATATTGGAAGTTGCCTATGTTATTTATATTAGCATCTATTATATATAGATCTCATACTTAACTTAGAGGGTACGAAAGTAATCATAATGGCAATTTTACAAAAATTAACGTACAGAAATCTACTAACGTATGGTAATTTTAAAAAAAAAAAATATGTCAAATGTATGAGGTCTACATTGAAAAGGCATGTAGGAACGTCAAACGACCCCTTGTTTCAACACATGCTTCGTCATCACTTGACAATAATGACTTATGGAGTTATCTTAGTTCAGTTAGAGGTAGTCAACGTGATAATGGTTTTTTTTTTATGCTTCTTCACTTTCTCTTTCTAGTGATATACATTTAGAGTTAGATAGGTATTTTGCGCACGACATGATAAGTATTTTAGATGATGAACAGAGAATTTTTTTTTTTAATATACTGCGATGGTAGAGACAAAATGAACGTCAATGGCCAATTACATAATCTACTAATACCTCCATTATCAATTGTAGCATCGGAGTTTGCTGTTGGTACAGGTGATATGGTTCTGTCTGATTTCAGGTCAAGACTTAATGCCGATATACTAGAAAGCTTACTTTATCTTAAATACTAAGAGGACGCCGAACTTCGGATCCAAGATAAAGTAGACAGAATGATGATTGAAGAACTTTAAGATTTGAATATAGAATATTTGAATTTGTAGTAAGTATTGTTTGCGTAAATAAATTGATATTTCTTTCATCTTACTTTAACAGAAAATTGTACACATAACAACTTGTTCGTGTACAATTTTAACTCCGTCTACGTTTAAAGTAGTCGGTCCCAAGTCTAGAAAAATTAGGAGTCTTTTCAACTTTTAAGTTTTAACTAGAAAAAATTTATCATACTTTATTTCTTTTTTATTTTTAAGTTTGCCAAAAAAAATATTCAAATCTCGGCTCGGCTCGTTCGATGCACGAGTCAACAGGCCAAACCGAGCGACCTTTCTAGGGACGAGACAAGCCTAGAGCAAGGTGGGTAACGGGCCGATCGGCTCGACTCAGCTCGGCTCATTATCACCTCTAACCCACACCACATCATCCCACCACAGCCATCACCTTTACACCACCACCTCCTTTACGCCGCCGCCAACACACCACAACCCCTCAATCTGTAATTAATGGTAACTTTAAGATGGAGAAAATTTTACCCCTTTAAATCTGTCATTAAATATTCATTAGTACCATAAATTTATCAAGTTCAGGATCGACTACATTTTTACTGCAACTAGAAATAGCAAGGTGGGTTTCTTTCATTTTTATTGTATTTTCACTTTAATTCAAGATCTATATAAACATAAACACCAATTCTTATTTTTTCAATGTGAGTTTTCAAAATCTTGAAGAATTTTGTTTATTAATGGCTGCTGTTGTAGGTGTGGTTTTGTATCAAGTTCATAGATTTAATTTAAGGATTCAAAAAAGAATTTGAAAAATAAGTTTAGGATTTCATGTGTTTATTCATCTTTTGTTGTGAGTGATCCATGAAAGACTCTTAGAATTTGTCCTCTTCAGGTTAGTTTCTTGAAAGATTCTTATGAAATTTTTTATTTTTCTCAATGTGTGTTTTTAAATTTTTGAAACTATAAATCTTGAAATTGTGTTCTTCTTTATTATTCCATCATATTGGTTGTGTTGGGATGATGTGGGGTGGGGTGTGTGATGAAAAAAATACTTTGTACTTTTTGAAAAGTTATGAGACTTTTTTACAATTTTTTCTTAGTTTTTGTTGTTTTTAGCTTTCTTTTATTTTAGTTTATTTAAAGAGAATGACAATCCGTTATTTTTTGTCATTATGGATGTGATTTGTAATTAATTGAAAGGTTGAGGGTGTTTGGTGTTATAAAAATTAATTTGAGATAGATTAGTAACAGATTGAAAAAGTTGGGGACGAAAATTGTAAATTTCCCCATTTTAAATAGAATATTATGCTTAATTAAAGGTTTTGCACCCTTGATCCCAATTTATTGTTCTAGTAGTAAATTGATTTTCAACCATTAAAATTGAGCAAATTGCCCTCCAATTTTTTGTTGGCACATGTTAAGCTTTTAAATAATGCGTAACAAATATTTATTATGTGTTACTTAATGGGGTTGTTGAATGGCATGTATTAATTATGCTTTAAAAGTCTAAAACGGGCTAATAAAAATATTTGTATATATTTTCATTCCTAAATATGACTGAAAAATGAGCAATTAATGAATTGATTTACTATCATATTTTTAGTTCTCAAGCTTTTGGTAAAGTAATTATAAATTGATGTGTATGTTAGTGTATTTAGTTATAGCATTTGTACTTGTGTTATTTTATATTGTTAGAAGGGTATAATTGTCTTTTTACTTATTTGGTGGGATATTTTAGATATTTTGCTCACTTAACTATTTAAAATCTTGAATTCTCACTTTTGTATTATAAGCTTGTTTGATTATTTGAAATTCTAGGCACTCTTTGCTCTCTTGATTTCTTCTTGTTTGCTTAGTTTTACAAGATTCACATGGTATCAGAGCTGCAATCAATATGAATGATTTGGTTTATGGTGTGAACTAAGAAGTTCTGACATTATTCACAACTTTCGTAGATCGAGAAATATTTGGTAAACATCATCTCGATTTTGACAACATTGGAGTATCACGTATTGATGTTCGGTATTCTTATCGCTACTTGTCTTAATCTCGATTTTTAACATTTTGTTTGAACTTTCGTATATGCTTGAGAAATATTTGCTTCATTTTTTGATCTGATTTTTGTTTGGGCTTTTCGTATTTGTCTAAGATATTATTATGTTGGTTTGCATTTGTTGGTTGTTGTTTGAATCTTTATGATAAGGGGTACAAAAGATGATTCACTTTAATCTATTAATGTGAGATTATATGGAAAAAATTATTCTTATTGAAATATTGTGATAAAAAAAATTGAAAGGTAAACAAGTATGGGATTATGTGACTAGGATTGAGACCAAACCTGAGCTTGATAAATATAAAGATAGATAAATTTGTAAAAATGTTTCATACTTGGGATATAAACAATGTCAAAATTACAATTTGGATATTCAATTCTGTTGAACACTCTATTGGTGAGTAGTGGGCAAAATATGAAACATCTAAGGAAATTTGGGATCATTTGGTATGGTTGTTCACACAGGCTAATTTTGCAAAAGAATACCAATTGGAAACTGATATTCGGGCACTAGAAACAGAAAAATATGAGTGTTCAAGAATTTTATTCTACAATGACTAATCTATGGAATGAGTTGGCTCTTACAAAGAATGATGAGCTTTGGGCTTATCAACCATATATTAAGTGTGGAGAGCTTTAGACTACATCTACTACTTCAGTTTTGGTTGTCCCTTCTCGACTACCTGCACAGAATCACATCAGATCTTATGTGAGGGTTTCTAGTAACGAGTGTAGCTTTTGTAAGCATAAGAGACATTGAAATGTTCAATGTCCTAAGTTATTGAAGTAGTAGCAACCCCAACAAAGTCAATAGCAGCCCCACATCAACCATAATATTAGTCTTTAGGGAATTTGGGAGGTCAATCACAGCACAGATTTTATTGACCCAATAAAAACACGACGGCAGTTGTACCTCCTTTTGACTCATCTAGATTTGGATCTCCACTCTCTTCTAGTCTCACTTTAGTTGACCTCACTGAGCAGTTTCAGAAGTTCATCGCTACATAGCCACATACTATGTCAACCTGCTCATGTGTAGGTTTTTCGTCCCAAAGTCCTTCAAGTATTTCTTCTTCTATTGGGTTTTAGACCTGGGTACTTCTAATCACATGTCACCTTACTCGACATCTTTTGCTTCACTATGTTCTTCTAAATCATCTGTGTATGTCATGATTGATGATTGTACTCCAATGTCATTGTCTCGATGTTTGTTATGTTAGTATACATAATTTATCACTTCCCATGTTTATTGCATCTCTAGGGATGGCAATTTAACTCGCCGACTCAGACTCCCCCCGCGTCCCATCCTGGGCTATTCCGTCCAGATTATTCAGATAATAGAAGCGGGTCCAGGATAGATATACCTGCCCCGGGGTGGTCCGCCCCGCCCTAGACCTGTCCCTCAAATTTTTTATTTTTTTTTTCAAAAATCATATCATTTTTACGAGAAATAAGTTGAATGTGATTTGAACCCGTTGAAACTATGAAATTATAAATCCTAACAACTACATCACAACCCCAATCTTGTATTTTGTTTGCTTTGTTTGCTACAGATATTATAACAAATTTTTATTTTATTAACCTTAACATTTTACATTCATGATATTTCCTATATCAATTCTTCTACACAAATTTATTTAAATATTTATTTTAAGTTTATAAAAAAAAAAAATTAATAGGACAAGTTATGGCGGAAATGGGTCACTTAGACCCTCCCAGCCCCACGCCCCACCCCACGAATTGGCTGGTCGCGGGGTAGGGTGGGGCACGTCAAATTTTTCGTGGGATGGGGTTGACCTACTCGGGACCTGCATTGTCATCCCTACTTATCTCTATTGGTCAATTATGTGATTACAGATACTTAGTTCAATTTTCTTCTAATTCTTATCATGTACAGGATCTTCGATCTCAGAAGCTGATTGGAATAGACCGTAGACATGGAAGATTATATGTTTTGGACAATCTAAGAGGACCAGATGTTGCAGCCATCATTGTTGATTTGTCATTTTTTTTATTGAGTCCTTATTCTTCTAGTTTTTATTCGTGGCATTCTTGTCTTGGTCATATTTTTGTTAGTCGTTTGAGATATTTAGTTTCTAAAGGAACTTTGAAAATTTTACAGGACTCATATTTTCTTATTGTGGTGGTTGCAAACTGGAAAAATTCTATACTTTACCTTTTGATCGAAATACTTCTTCTTCTATTGCACCATTTGATCTTGTTCATTTTGATATTTGGGGACTTGCTCATGTTGCTACAAATGGAGGGTCTATATATCATGTTTCTTTTATTGATGATTGTAATCGTTATTATTGGGTTTATCTTATGAAACATCGTTTTAATTTTTTTGTCTATTTACAAATCTTTTCAGTTACTTGTCAAAACTCAACACTCTGCTGTAATTAATTATTTTAGATGTGATTTAGGTGGAGAGTATACTTCTACTGAATTCTCTGAATTGCTTGCTTCTGATGGAACTGTACACCAAACCTCTTCTAGTGATACTTCTCAATGGAATGGTGAAGCTGAAAGAAAATATAGGCATATTGTTGAAATTTCTCATTGTCTCCTATTGTCTTCCAAAGCTCCTAGAGAATTCTAGGGTAAAGAAATCCTCATTTCTGTTTATTTAAGCAATAAAATTCGATCATCTCTCACTTCTGGTTTGTCACCTTTTAAAATATTGTGTGTGCATCTTCCTAATTATTCTTTCTTGAGAGTTTTTGTTGCACTTGTTTTGTTCTTCGTCCTAAAGTAGAGCACAGCAAGTCAACTTTGCGCTCTGTCATTTGTGTACTTTTAGATTATGATGAGGGTAAAAAAGGTTACCATTGTTTTGATTGTAGATCATCATTTTCCTCTTTGTTATCCTCAATGTTTTCTTAAGTCCACTCATTTGCAAGATTTTAGTTATTCTTGCTATTCAGATTCATTTAGTTGTTTATTAACGTCTATTCAAAAACTTTTTGAGCCCCCTTTCCAATAAAAAGGTTGTTGTTGATCCTTTTAGGTAGCAGGCTATGGCTGAGGAACTCTCTGCATTGCATAAGACTGATACTCAGGATTTTGTTCCATTACCACATGGTAAACATGCTATTGGTTCTCATTGGGTCTATAAGATCAAAATTAAATATAATGGCTTAGTTGAGTGATAAAAAGTCATATTAGTTGCTAAGGAATTTATTCAACAGTATGATATGGATTATGATGAGAATCTTTGCTTCTATTGCAAAGACTAATGTTCGTACAATTATTGTCGTTGCTTATGTTCATCGGTTGAGTATTTCTTAGATAGATGTTAATAATGCTTTCTTGAATCAAAATCTTGAAGAGGACATTTATATGGTACCCCTTTTAGTGTTTTCCAAGCCCATGGAGACATTTACAAACTTAAGTATGAACTTTATAGTCTCAAACAGGCATTTCGTGCCTAGTTTAAGAAGTTTTCTACTATTGTTGCCTTTCTTGATTTTTCATCCAATCATCATGATTACATTGTGTTTATTTGGTACACTTCGGAAGGTCATATTATTCTTTCTTTGTATGTGGATAATATGATTATTACCCATGGTAATGTTGATTAGATTATTATTCTGAAGTCAAAATTAGCTTGTTAAATTGAAATGAAGGACTTGGACATCTTACGTACTTCTTGGGTATAGAAATTGTTTATTCTCATAAGGGTTATTTTCTCTCTTAATCTAAGTATTCCACAGGCGTCATTCAACCTGCTCAACTTACTGGTACTCGGACTGTTGATACTCTCATCGAGACTAATGTTCGGTATTTGTCTTCCCATGGTATACATTTGACAAATCCTATTTTATATCATATTATTGTTGGTTGCTTGATATATCTCACTATCATTCATCCAGATATTGCCTATGTTGTTCATATTTTTAGTCAGCCTGTTGCATCACCCACTACAATTCATTGGGTTGATGTTGTTCGTATTTTGCGCTGTCTTCGTAGCACTTGCTTTTATAGTCATTTATTTCCATCGACCCTATCTTTAGAGCTGAGTGTGTACTTTGATGCTGATTAGACTAGTGACCCCACTGATCGTAAATCTACAATTGGTTTCTGTGTATTTTTGGGTAATTCTCTTATCTCTTGAAAAAGTAAGAAGTAGACTGTTGTTTCCTGATCTTTTACAAAAGCTGAGTATTGTGCTATGACATCCACTACCACTGAATTTGTATGATTGCACATATATGTGTGTTACTCTTCTTACTCTAACTCTTGTGCATTGTGATAACAAGAGTGATATTCAGATCGATCACAACTTTGTGTTCCATGAACAGACGAGGCACTTCAAAATTGACTATCATCTCATTTGATACAAACTTCAGTATGACACAATTACTTTACCTTTTGTTTCTTATTCGATACAACTTGCTAACTTTTTTATGAAGTCACAAACGCGCCCTGTTCAACATTTTCATTTTTTGATTGACAAACTCTAGTTGTTTCTTATTATTGTATCGTGAGTTTGATGGGAATGTTAAAGTATTTTGTTGTAGAATTTGTATTTTTGCTATGTTAATATTGCTACAATGGTACAATTGTCTTTTTAGGTATTTGGTTAAGATATTTTAGATATTTTGTTTATTTGATTATTTAAAGTCTTACATTCTCACTTTTATGTTATAAGCTTGTTTGGTTCGTCTTTGCTCTCTTTCTTCTTCTTTGTTTAGTTTTACAAGTTTCAAAGTTTATAAATTACCTATTTAATATGATTTAGTGGTAGAAGAAAAAGTAATGGGGTTGTGTTTTCTTAAAGACAATCGAATTACCTAATTCAGTAGTAAAATATTAGTGTAAAATGAAAAATTGTAGCCTTGACTTGTTAATAATTATATTTAAAAGTTTAAATTGTTGAAAAGTTGTTAGATCTATTTAAATTTTATTTTTAACTTGTTCCTTCACGAACAAAATAGATTCATTCTTCGACTAAATATTCAATATCTCCACAATTTTTATAAATAAGCCATGCCAAAACTTAATTTTGTATCTTTGTCTAGTTCTAATTAATGATAGGTGTGTGTGTCTTGTCAAATTGTCAACCCAATATACCTATAACTTTGGTATCTACGGTCCAACGAGGATTGAACAATAATTTAATTTTAATTATAGTCACTTAAATCTAATTTAATTAATGAAAAAAAAAATGCTAAGGTTCCAAATTTATAAGCTACTTCTGAAATGTACAATAATTACTTGACCACCAATATTTAGTCTAGATTAGAAATCGATCGATTGTTTATTTTAACATGTAATAATTCAAGAAAAAAAAATAATAAATCTTAACAAATTATTTGTTTCCACTTAAGTGTCTATTTTAGACACTCCGATTCTAATGCCTACGGTGGACATTGTTATAATGCCCATCGAGACACTTGTCCAACAAGTGTTGGATGAGTGTAAAGTGGACAAGTGTTGCGGTGGACATTTTAACAATACCCCACCGTAGGCATTAGAACAAAACCGCTATTCTAGAATGATCTATTTGCTACTTATATTTCATGCACAATGATCTTACTTGATTTTTAACACGATTACTTGATAGGAGTCAAGATGGGTTAAAAATGCGGTTAGTTATCCAACTTACACCGTTATTTCACTTTTGTTGCCAACCTTTTTCTTGTTACAATTTCGGTCACTAAACTTCCGTTCATATTTTAATTTGGGCACTCTATCTGATAAATTAAAAGAAATTTTTGACATAGCTAATAAAAAAATATATGATGTAACGTAAAAAATATATCAATACATTAATTTTATCGTCCAACTGAACAAAAACACGTCTTGTTAAACTAAGTGTGCTTTTCAAAATGTGCTACTTCAAAGTAATAAAATATAGAAAAAATAAATGTATAGAAAAAAGAAAAATCCCAATCTTTATCTTCAACCTCTCACCATCCACTACTATTGCTATTGCTGTTGCTGCTGCTGCTACCGTTACATCATTATTTTGTCAATTTAGCAAATAAAATCTAAATAGAGTCTAAACTGAAGAGGAAATAAAAGTTTAATAACTAATTTTAAACAAAAATGAGTTCAGTGACTAAAATAAAAACAATTGTTCTAGTTGAGTGACTAATAGTGTGTTTGGGAAGTCTTTTTTTGGAATCTAAAAGTATTTCTTGAAGAGCAAAAGTATTTTTGGTTAAATTTATAGTTGTTTGGCTAAAGTCAAAAAGCAATTTCACTAAAAAACAACTTAAAAAATTATTTTAGATATACTAAATTTTGAGTTTATCGAAAAAGCTCTAATTGAGTTTTTACGGGAACTTGCAATTAAAATTTAATGAAACTTAAAAATTAACAAAATTACCATTAATATATCAAAAAAGAAAAAAAAAATTATATCTAACCAAATTCATACATTTATACAAAGTAAAAAATATATGATGGGGGTGTTAAATAATATAATACAAATTTCACATAATAAGTTTGATTTAAATAAATTAGTTTTAAGTAATATGATATATACTAAAATAATTGTGTTATCATAATTTAATTAAGATGTTAATTTTAATAGTTATTGTAGGGTGTGAAAAATTATTATTCATGAAATAAAAAATTTATAAATATATAATAATTAGTTATTTTTTAGTCAAATAAATATAAAATTTATACAAAAATACTTATATAGTTATGCAATCAAACACTCAATTCAATATTTATAACATTTTTTGGATTCATAGCTAAATAGTCGACAATTTTTTTGATAAAAGCTCTGCTCTGAATAGTTGTGCCAAACAGACTTTAACGATGCTTTCAAGTGAAAATTACATCCATTACTTATCAATAGATATAATTTCATCTTTATCAACTTAACTAATTTATTTTAAAAATATTTCCATATATAATATTATATTAATTAATAAAATTATAAATTAAATCAAAACAAACTTTAATTAGAATTAACCGCTTGTAACCCTCCCAGATAATTGCGTCCATTAAAGTGGAAACCCTTAAATGGTTAGAAAATTCCACATTTCAAACCATAACAAAATATTTCAAAATCTTGCAAATCTTCTCTCAAAATTCCGAAATCTTAGTGCATTCTTCACAATTTTTTATCTCGGATGAGGAATTGAGACTCCAAATTGCAGAATTACAAGGTCGAGGACAGCGTCGCCAGTAGGAGAAACCATATCGGAGTCGAACACTTCCAGTCATCGGCGAATAACGAAAGAGACAACAAACTTGTTGAAGTTTAGAGTTGGTTTTGTATTTGTATGTGATTGTAGCAGTTTACATTTAGTATCGATTATCGATACGATGCTACTGAAATAATGTTGTGTATCAATGTCTGATATAGGTGTTACAAATGATATTTTGTATCACTATATATGTTACTGAATATGTTACAGATTATATTATGTTATTTTACATAGCACATGTTACATGAATTGATGTTTTGGAAAAATTATCACAAATGGTCCCTAACGTATGCCATTAGCGCGCAAATAGTCCCTAACCTTTCATTTTTGGCGGAATGGTCCCTAACCTATCCATTTAGGTGCGCAATTGGTCCTCTTTGACGGATTCTGTTAAAAATCCGTTAAAATCTTTCCAAAATTGGCACAAATTGTCCCTCTCATATTTTTTTTGTCTTTATTAGTGGGAGTAAAATTGTTAAGTTACATTTTTCTTTCAATTGGTGCAAATAGTCCCTAACCTTTACCTTTTTTTGCCGTAAATAATCCCGAACCTATAATTATATTTTGGCGCACAATTGGTCCTTATTTGATGAAAAAGACAAAAATATCCTTACTTTTAATTAAAGAAATTTGCAATTGGATTTCTCACCTTTAAAAAAATGAAAATGAGTCCGATACTTTAATTTTTTTATTAAAAAAATTAAAAGAAAACTAACAAATTGACAATTTTTCTAAATTATTTTGTATATTTTACGAACTATTATAAAATAACTAAAATTTAAGTTCATAATTATTAACGAATATGCTAATTAAAATTATTTTATCATTATTAAGTAATCATATTATTGAAAATTCAAACTTTAATTTTAACGTTACAATATAAAAAAATAACTTTGTCACAAATAAAAATTTTAATTACTTTCCAAACAGCACCTATCTGTTGAACTAAACAATATCTATCCATGTAGCCAAATATGAGTCTCCTTCTTCGTTGAATTTTTTTTGTCCAAACAACCAACCACCACCAATAACCCATCCAAAACTCAAAAAAAAATTCCACTGGAGAAAACCACCAGATCTACACTGGTCATCTTCATCGCAGATCCGGTGAATCTTGAAGATTGAAGGTCGAAAAAGAAATAAAAAAGGGACACTACCGGATGGATTTGTGCAGATCTCGTTGGATCTGTATGACTCTGATCTGGTGGCTCGCGCAGATCTGATGGGATCTACGCTACTGGGTCACGTAGATCCGATGGGATCTGTGCGGTGGTCATGTAGATCTAGCCAGATCTGTGCGATCGGAATTGAAAAGATTCTACTCGATCTGCGCGACCGGAGTCGTACAGATCTTGTGCAAATTGTGCTGGATCTGCATGGATCGGTCGCGCAGATCTGGTTCAAGATCCACTGGATCTGAGAGGAAGATGACCAGCGCATATCCGGTGGTTTTCTCCATTGAATTTTTTTGAGTTTTGGACGGATTATCCGATGGTGGTTGGTTGTTTGGACAAGAAGAAAATTCAACGAAGAAGAAGACTCATGTTTGGCTACATAGATAGGTCTTGTTTGGTTCAACGGATATGTGCTTTGTTTGGAAAGTAATTAAAATTTTTATTTGTGACAAAGTTATTTTTTTATATTGTAATAATAAAATTAAAGTTTGAATTTTAAATAATATGATTATTTAATAATAATAAAATAATTTTAATTAGCACATTCGTTAATATTTATGAGTTTAAATTTTAGTTATTTTATAATAGTTCGTAAAATATACAAAATAATTTAGTATATTGTCAATTTATTAGTTTTTTTTTTTTTTTAATAAAATAATTAAAGTATCGGATTCATTTTCACTTTTTTTAAAAGTTAAGAATCCAATTGCAAATTTCTTTAATTAAAAGTAAAGATATTTTTGTTTGTTTTCATCAAATAAGGACCAATTGTGCACCAAAATATAATTATAGGTTATGGACTATTTGCGGCAAAAAAAGGTGAAGGTTATGGACCATTTGCGTCAATTGAAAAAAAATGTAACTTGACAAGTTTACCCCTACTAATAAAGACAAAAAAATATGAAAGGGACCATTTGTGCCAATTTTGGAAAGGTTTTAACGGATTTTTAACGTAATCTGTCAAAAAAGACCAATTGCGCACCTAAATGGATAGGTTAGGGACCATTCCGCAAAAAATGAAAGGTTATGGACCATTTGCGTACTAATGGCATACATTAGGGGCCATTTGCGCCAATTTTCCTGATGTTTTGTATCATTGATGTTACATCTGTTACAAATGATGAAATTATGAATTTTATTTGTTAAATTTGGCATTGTGTTACATATCTATATCATATTGATGTTACACAATATTAATAGGTTTTTAGAGTCCAATATGTATATTAATATGAACTTGTTGAAGTTTAGAGTTGGTTTTGTAGTTGTAACAATTATAACGATTTCTGTTTAGTATCACGATCTGATACAGATGTTACAAATGATATTTTGTATCACTAAAGATGTTGGGAAAAGAAAGGTCTATGTCATGGGCCCTATTCTCTATTTTCCAGGCGAAGGTAAGTCTCTTTCATCTGTTTATTCTTTTTTTGACATTGAACAGGAAGGATTCCATTTATTTCGATTCAACCCAAACAAAATATATATTGACCACTTTACTTGGCACAGGTGTATATTTGATAGAATTTAGCTTCCTGTGATCTTTAACTCTTACTAATAAGTATGCATATACGATGCTTTATGGCGTGAATATTATATTATGTTATTTTGCACAATACATGTTACATGAATTGGTATTCTATATCACTGATATTTGACATCTCAATTTGTAACACAGATTGTTACAAGGGAAATTGGCGCAAATGGTCCCTAACGTTTGCCATTAGTGTGCAAATGGTCCCTAACGTTTCATTTTTGGCAGAATAGTCCCTAACCTATCCATTTAGGTGCGCAATTGGTCCTTTTAGGTGCGCAAATAGTCCATATCACTGTTTTTTGTCTTTATTAGCAGGGGTAAAATTGTCAAGTTACATTTTTTTTCAACCTTTCAATTGGCCCAAATGGTCCCTAATCTTAAGAAATTTGCAATTGGATTCATAACCTTTAAAAAAGTGAAAATGAGTCCGATACTTTAATTTTTTTTTATTAAAAATTAAAAAAAAAACTAACAAATTGATAATATACTAAATTATTTTGAATATTTTATGAACTATTATAAAATAACCAAAATTGAAATTCATAATTATTAACAAATGTGCTAATTAAAATTATTTTATTATTATTAAGTAATCATATTATTTAAAATTCAAACTTTAATTTTATCATTACAACAAAGAAGAAAAATAAATTTATGCATAAATAAAATTTTTACTTATGCTCAACCAACTCGATTTTATCGGTCTCATATTTACTAGGTCAATTCAACTCGCTTTTTTGTAGCAGATTCTTGGGACCAGTCCTATTTTAAATTTTAATTAATTTTTATATTAAAAAAAAAAGGTTCCCACCACCCACCTCAAAATACGAGCGAAGGGATGGGAGAAATCCCTCATTTTGCTCATGAAACTGGGGGGAGTTTCGCATGAATAGGGAAAAAATCCCCGTATTCCGGCTCATGACGGAATCTCTCCCCATATTTCCGATCGTGAGCGGAAACATGGGGAGAGATCCCCTATTCACTGCAGAAACCGTGGGGATTTCCCCACGGTTTCATGAGCATTATCCCTCCCTTCGTCGTTTTTGTGGGGGGTAGGGGTGGGGTGGGAACCTTTTTAATATAAAACTTATTTAAAATAGGACTGGTCCAGTAATCTTGTGGCTCAAAAGCGGGTTGGATTAGCCTAGTAAATATGAGACTGTATAAAATCGAGTTGGGTTGAGCATAAGTAAAAATTTTATTTGCAACAAATTTATTTTTCTTTTTTTGTTGTAATGATAAAATTAAAGTTTGAATTTTAAATAATATGATTACTTAATAATAATAAAATAATTTTAATTAGCACATTTGTTAATAATTATGAATTTCAATTTTGGTTATTTTATAATAGTTCATAAAATATTTAAAATAATTTAGTATATTATCAATTTGTTAGGTTTTTTTTAATTTTTAATAAAAAATTAAAGTATCGGACTCATTTTCACCTTTTTAAAGGTTAGAATTCAATTGCAAATTTCTTAAGATTAGGGGCCATTTGCGCCAATTGAAAAGTTGAAAAAAATGTAACTTAACAATTTTACCCCTCGCTAATAAAGACAAAAAAAAAGTGATAGAGACCATTTTGCACACTAAAAGGACCAATTGTCCACCTAAATGGATAGGTTAGGGACCATTCCACCAAAAATAAAACGTTAGGGACCATTTGCGCACTAATGGCAAACGTTAGGGACCATTTGCGCCAATTTCCCTTGTTACAAAGAACATGAGTTTTGTTTGTGCTTGTTACAAATATTTATGATATAAATGATATATATTTTTACAGATTATAATAATAAAATATTTTGTCATATATATATATATATGAAATAAAATATGGTAATTAATGATTCAGTTACTATTAGAGATGGCAATGGGCAAAAAAGTGGGTTCGGAACGGCCTGTGGTCCGCGGACCCACGCGAAATTTAATTTTTTTTGTTGTTGTAAAGTTAAAAAGAAAATAAGAAATAAGTTAAGATAAAATTAAAAATTCAAACCGTCATCTTTTTTTGGGGCTTGGGACCAGCTACTCTTAGCGTGGTGAGGAGTTAAAATTGTACACAAACAAGTTATTACGTATACGATTTTTGTAAATTTAAATATCAACACTTAAAAGTTAAAATAAATAAAAATGAAATTAATTTATATAAAATATACTTACATTTATATACAAAATGTAAATTACAAATTGGTCCCCATTTTGGCCCACAAGACGACTAGGTCTGTGGACCAGTCCACTGGCCGGATCTACGGGCCAGCCCGTGGACTTCACGGGCCGAGCCAAGCTGGGCCCATGTTGTTTTTCTTGATCCCGGGCCACTCACAAGATGGATTTTTATGGTCGGGCCTACAGGCGGTCCAACCCTTTGGCCATCTCTAGTAACTATATGTAATATATAATATAATAAATTGAAATAATAGTTTTTAAAAAATAGTATTTTTAGAATAAGTGAAACAAGAATGACTTTTTGAAATTATTTTCAAAAAGTGGATTATTTATGAAAAAAAAAACCCTATTTTCAACCCATATAAGATTACGAACGTAGAAGGATACCTTATAGATGGGTAAGGGCCAGTGTGGAGAATAAGATGTGAAAATTAGGCAATTTGTACCAAATTCTTAAATAGAAAATGAATAATCTTGGGCTATGTAATTTATTTGACAAATCTTTGGAAATCAAATATATTTTGGTGTAAATTCTTGGATAATAATATCTATTTAATTTGTTGATTAACATTAATTTATTTCATTTTCCCTAAATAAACTCACATTTAACTCGAAACACCCTTGATTTTAGTTACCCAAATTACTCACATTCTCAGATATACGAATGAAAGTCAATTATTAACCTCATGTAAATGCTAGAGATTTACCCGACTATGGACTCTCTCAAATCATAATTGTGAAGAATTTCATTAAACAAGAATAATTTCGTGGACCACCTTATGTCGAAAATTAAAAAGCTAGCTCAAAGATGAGAGCAATCACAAAAATAATTTCGTCATCCATTTCAAAAAAAAAAAAAAAATCCATTAGTAAAATACCAAGCACCGCATCGCCTTGTATATACATAATCACAAATTGTGTAGAGAAGAGGGCGAAACAGCCATGGAAGATAGCTTCAGAGTTCACGTAGACAATGTATTCGGTCGCTAGGTAATACAACGTCATCCGTGAGCGTAAACCCTTCATTGTGGCGCCTCACAGACGATGAAATCAAAAGACAAGAATGGAATCGGAACAAAGAAGAAAATGAAGATTGAGAATCCGAACCCTTCGATTACCCATCGTTAAACCACAATGATTCGGGGCCACAGCTGAACAAATCCAAAATCGATGCCCAGGAAACGAATCTTCAAGAGCCGAGTGACTACGAAAAAGAGGATGAAATTAATGGAGAGGCGAAAAATCATAGTACCAACACTGTTGATGAAGTCTAGGATGTTCAATCCCCTAATTGGCCGCGACTATATCTTTGACTACGACGTATTCAATTTTAAATTCTTTTCATTACCATAACGAAACTTTAAAAGGTACAACCAAATTTTAACAGATTTGTTCATTAACAAAATAAATCAAATTTTAGTTCAGTGGGCATATGAAAAACCTTCATATTTTGTTCAATATTGCTTTGTCATTATCTGCACGCTTTGTCAAACACTAGTTGTTAATTATATTTTAGTAAACTTTATTACTATTGAATGTGTCAGCAATATGATAATTGATTTTTTCAAGTCTCGAACAACGTATATTCTCATGCTTGTTAATTTATCGTATTACATTCACACACACACACACACACACACACACACACACACACACACACACACACACACACACACATATATATATATATATATATATATACCCACATCGGTAATTTACAATGTTATTATTCATTGTTACCATTTTACACTAATGAACATCGTGTAATGTTATTGTGATAGAAAAGTGTTATTTTCATGCTTGTTAATTTATCGTATTACGATTATATATATATATATATATATAGTTATCCCACATCGATAACTTACAATGTTATTATTCATTGTTATCATTTTACACTGATGAACATCGTGTAATGTTATTGTGATAGAAAAGTGTTATTTTGCCAATTCACATACAATTGATGATTTAATTATAAAATATTTTTATAAATGACGTGATTTTTGTTAATTATATACACTATTATTTGAAATTCACCATTTGATTGACATGAAAATGTTTCAATTTCTTTAAACATTGTTATTTAATTTGGAATTAATAGGAAATCCTTATATCATTTTCACACGCTAATCCAGTGCGTTCAATGTTTTATTTTTGCAGGAATGTGTATTTTATACATTAAACGAGTGCTACTTTGATATGTTGAAGATGAAGAGACTTCATTTTTTGAATTTTAAATTTGAAAAGATATTATGGGATAAGATACTTTAATTGAAACTGATTAAAGGATATCTTGAATGATAATAATGCATAATTTAAGGATTCTTTGATAGTCTAGTATAATTCATATAATATTCTTCATATTTAGTATTCTTATAGTTTTTTATTTTTATCTAGTATATTTCAAATTCTATACGTAATATAGTGTATTTGTGTAATTATCCCGAATAAGATTGCTAAATTACAGCCCACAGAGCCTATTCTAACCCATGTAAGACCCAACAAGCTGATAAATTACAGCCCACAGAGCTCATTCTAACTTATGCAACTAAAACCCAACAAGCCCAGAGGACAAAGGCCAGACATTTTTCATTTATAATACTGAAAATATTTCTAGCGATGAGACGATGAAGAGAAAAATGGGAGACAGGAAAAAAGCGGGGAATAATGCAAACAAGAAATCGAAAACGGAGTGGCCTTCCATCAAACCCAAGTCTAATCTTCAGACCACTCGTTTCAAAGACAACGATCTTTTTACTGTATGGTGCCTCTTCTTTAATTCTTCCTTCTCTTTTATATTTTTATTTTTACTGATTAGGGGGTATATAGATAATAGATTACTGATGATTGACCGAATAATCTTATGTTCATGGGTTGGTTTCGACTTGGTATTTCATCTAAATGTTATTTAATTTAGGAATGTAAGCTTTACCAATCATTTTTTTTTCGTCTGATGAGTTTTCAATGCTTTGTCAAGAATCAATTTTTCTTTGAAGTTTTATTGCATTGAATTAATTATTTAACATGACTATTTTGTGGATACATTTGGAATGGATTCTTGATGGTAGTAAAAATAAGAGAGACTGAGCTTGTTTATGCAATTTTGATAAGGCTAGATATGATAAATTTGCACGTCATTTCCAATTTGAAACGACTGCGTTTGGGCGATTTTGTGGGAGGGGTTCCAGTGTGGTTAGGAGAATTTTCTTCCGTTGTCTCCCATTATCATGCTTGAAATGTTTTTAGTTAAACGAGAACATGTTGAGGTTTGTTCTTTGGGAGTTGTTGGATCATGTTTTACATTGATGTAAACAGGCCCCGTTCATAATAGTGACTTGATTTCTCTTGAGCAAGTCAGAACGAGGGCTAGATCAAAACTTAGTTGACCTATGGTAGTTGCTAAATATCTATAGATCTCCCAATAGATTTAGTAACTAACAACTAACAGAGCAGAAGGGCGAAATGTGGATGGCAGTGGTTTAAAACATTTTAATAACTTCATTTATTTTTTGACCCTCTCTTGAATTTAGCTTTTTAAGCTTGGTTGATTGAGATTCCTTTTTCTTTTTCCATGAATTTTTCTGTACATTATCAGATTGAGAACTTCTTTACACCTGTTGAGTCAAAGGCATTCATTAAAGTTGCAGAAGCAATTGGTTTTCTTCACCAAGGGAGTCTTGGTCCAACAAAAGGAGAAGCTTACAGAGACAATGATCGAATAGCTGTACAAGATCCTGTTCTTGCAGATGCAATATGGAACTCTGGACTCAAAACCTTATTTTCTGATATTAGGATTCGAGGCAAAGTTGCAGTTGGGTTGAACCCAAATATAAGGTGTTATAGGTCTGTGGCATTATATGGTTTTTATGTATATTCTAAGGAAGTACATGGTTAACCATTGTTATAACAATGTGCTTTTTAAGTGAAGAAGGATGGTGCCTGGTATTTTATCTGTAGCAACAGGTGTTGATGTCCTCTTTAACCTGTTGGAAGTTTTTGTTCCAGGTACACTGCTGGTCAGCGATTTGGACGGCACATTGATGAAAGCGCTGATCTTGGAGAAGGGAGGCATACACACTATACTTTGTTAGTCTACCTTAGTGGTACACCTGGTGGAACCAAATTCAAGTCTAAGAATGATAATTATTCCCAGGATTCTTTATCTGAGACTCTGGTTGGAGGAGAGACTGTTTTCTACGGCCCAAGAAATGCTCTGGTGGCTGAGGTCTATCCTTACTCACTCTTGATGCTACATGCCCATCTCTCTTGTCTCTTCGAAAAAAAACAAAAACAAAAAAGAACGAAAAAAAACACTCTAGACACATTTTTATATTTTTTACATAGCTAAATGATCTAATTTGCCTGTGTTAACCTTGTTACAGTTCATATTGAGACATGCACTTTACTTTCATGTGTTAACACAAGTGAGTATGAGAGTTCTTAAACTCGTGGTACTCATGGTTTACGGAAAACATATTATTAAATGTAAATGTGAGTTCTCGTGGCTCCTGAATCCTAGCTCAATAAGTTAAATTGGGCTCTGTCCATTTAGTGTTTCTTGTTTCATCTATATCTTGCTTCTCTCACTTTTTTTTTTTCCTTTTCAAACTAGCTTGCAATTTACCACCTAAAGGATCTGAAACTATAGTTTATTTTGATATTATTTTCGCATTTACTTGATAATCTATATATAGTGTTTATTACTTATTCAACTTTTCTAAATTCTCTAGGTACCTCCTGCTGAAGGGATGGCTCTACTTCACATTCATGGTGATAAGTGTATGCTGCATGAAGCCCGAAATGTCAGTAAAGGTGTTAAGTATGTCTTACGATCTGATGTAGTATTTGCATGAAGGTTGTCAAACTTCGATTAATCATTCACATTCTGTAAGTTTCTTCTATATCCTAAATAAATATTATGCTGTAATGAGAATACATTTATTCAGTGTGAAGCATATATATCCATCATTGCTCAATATATATCTAGCTAGAAAATGACGTGCACTTTTGTAGGTCCAAGATTTTTAGAAAAAAAAAAAAAAGAAATTTTGAAGTTGTCGTATCAGTATTCAGTATTTCTAATTAAGCCAAACAAGGCATTTAATTAATTGAAAATAAATATTGCTACATACTTGCATTGATGCTTATGTTTCTCAACTGCTGTGTTGGGACATTGTTCATCCCCCCACAGGTTGGAGGTGGTGTGAGTGCTGAGGTTACTACCATAAAGAGTCTATTCCTCTCTTATCAATCCTTAGCCATCTGGTTCCTGCTGATGTAACCTCTGTTGGGAAGAAAAATAGAAAATTAAGAGTAAAGAAAGTAAGAAACATAAAATAAGAAAAGTAAAAATAACAAAGTCTCTCTTAAGCAAGAACAAAATATTAAATGCAACCAAAAGAGATGTTTGAGATCAATTTCTGTTAATGTTTGGATATCTTGGTGGCATTGACTGTGAAAAGGTTCCTCTTCATTTGGTTGTAACCTATGAAGTGCAGACACGAACATGATTTGGACACATAACACGTTATTTTTCAAATAGTAGAGCAGACACGTTGATTAAGTAAAAAAATTACTTCTTTTTATATTTTTGTTTTTCAATAGAATTAATACTCACGCAAGTTTTTCTAGCTCTGATTTTGAGAGCAAAATATTTTGGATTTGAAGAATATTGGAGGCTTGGGGTGGCTATTTGTTAGTGATGTTCTGTGAGCTGTGGAGGGAACAAAAACTGGGAGAGTGGCCAAGTTATTTTTATAAATTAAGTTATTTTTATAAATAACTTTGCGCAATAAAAATCATTGAAAATAGCCCATGTAAAAATTAAATAAGTGGACACTTAGACTTGTTCCATTCTCCGGATGTCTCCAGATTCTTCCCTCGTCTCCCTCTTCGCCAGTTTCCCTCTCAGATAAAAAACAGAGGTTGTAAAATCTGAGAAGAAGCAGATTTCTATTTCAATAATAATTTTCACTTAAAGATGAAAGATTACAGTGAAGCTCAATATATACACCTACAGGAATACATACAATATATTTATAAATATAACAACCTACCAACAATCTACACTTTCTAACACGTATACACACTATTTCTATTATCCCTGAAATCAAGGTGAGGCTGTGGTGCTGTAATCAATTCTTTTGGAGTGGTTGAGCAACATATTCCATTTTCTTCAATATCAGATTTTGCACTTTTAGGATAGTTGCTATTTCTTTGTAATACGTTTTGTCCTTCTTCTTTGTGAATTGCTCCTTTGGGTCCTGTCTTCTTGTCTTGTATACTTTGGTCCTCCAATTCATCTTTCTTAACAGTCACTTTCAAGCTGGAGTTAGACTCTGTAATTCCAAGCTTGCAACGTAGGTATAGATGTCTAGAATTCATTAAAGACTTTGTTAGAATATCAGCTACTTGATCTCCTGTTGGAACATAACTGATCATCAGTTGCTTAGCCAAAACTTTATCACGAACAAAGTGAACATCAAGCTCTATGTGCTTAGTTCTTGCATGGTATTGGAAGCCAAAGCACTTGCCCCTAAATTGTCACACTAGATTCTGGGCACTTATGTCTGAGTTATGCTAATTCCTGTAAGAGTGATTGAATCCAAATGATTTCAACAGTTGTATGAGCTAAGGTTCTGTATTCTGCCTCGGTGCTGGACCTTGCCACCACTTGTTGCTTTTTAGAACACCAGGACACCAGATTTCCACCTAGATAAATACAATATCCCACAGTGGACTTCCTATCATCTGGGCTTCATCTGCATCCCCATAAGCTATAATATTAAGATCTTGTGCTTCTTGAATGATAAGTTCTATATCAGGAGTCTCCTTTATATACCTGAATAGTCGTTTTAATAGATTCCAATATGCATCAATTGGACTTTGAAGATATTGACTTACTCTATTCACTGCAACATTGATATCTGGCCTGGTATGTGTCAAGTATTGCAAAGCTCCTACAACACTTCTGAACAAAGTTGGATTCTCTAACCTTCGTCCTTCTGTTTTACTTGTTAACTTCCGAGCTGCCATAGGTGTAACACTAGGCTTCAAGTTTTCTAAACCAAACTTCTTTAGTGTATCCATTGCATAGCTTTTTTGTGACATGTGCAAACCAATTTAATCTCTATAGAATTCAATGCCAAAAATTTCTTCAGGCTGCCCATGTCCTTTAAAGCAAAAGTGGCATTCAACTTCTCAATTAAGTTATGTACTCTTCTTCCACAGCTTCCTGTTATTATAATATCATCAACATACACCAGTAAATAGATCATAAGGTCCTGTGAAACTTATCAGCTTTTGATTGCTTAAGATCCCATTGCAGTAGTGTTTCTTTTAATGTGTCATGCCAGACTCTAGGAGCTTGTTTAAGTCCATAAAGAGCTTTGCTAAGTTTGCATACGAAAGTTGGCTTATCTTGATCTACAAATCCTTGAGGCTGCTCCATACTAGTGATGGCAACGGGGCGGATCGGCTTGATCCAAATCCGCCCCGTAATAATTGTAGGAGATCCAAATCCGCCTCGCGATCTGCCATTTTTCGGGGCGGATCGGATACGGATTGGAGCCCTGATCCGTATACTAATCCGTTTTTTTTTTTTTTCAATGGATCGGCCATCTCGGATAGGGGCATCAAATTTTCGATTTCCTATGTATTATTATTAAGTTTTGTATAGGGCAACGAAATGTGTAAAAGAACAAAAACAAATAAATATTAATTCTATTTGAAGTTTGTACCTGCTTATGTACAAACTGAGAATTGTAGGAGAATATACATGGCTTTTGTCGACGTCAAAAATTGCACATAATCTTGCTCAGAAATCTCTTAACTGAGAATCGCTTCTTTGGGTAAATCATAAAATTTTATTTAATCATTCTTAGCTATCCCCAACTAACAACAATAGGAAATTTACCGATATATAAATTTGTCGAAGAAATTGAAGAAATTTCATTACCCGAAGAGAATGGAGAAGAAGTTCTTCAAGGAGAAGGTCAGGTGGAGCCGCGCGGAGCGATGAAGCAGGGTCTGGATTCTGGAACTTTCAAATCTTCAATATGGATTGGAACTCTGGAAGCAGAGCACGGATGACGGATGGAATAGGGAAGAGAGTTAGAGAGATTCTGATTTCGTTTCAGAGAATAGTATTAGAATTAGGTTTAGGAAGTTTAAAATTGCATTTTCAGTCTTAGTCCCAAATTTTTGATCTTTTTACAATTGAATCCTTTTTTTTTAATTCGGTAGGGCGGGCGGGCGGGGCGGGCGGATCGGGGCGTCCCGAGATCCGTGGCGGATCACGAATATCTACCCCGATCCGCCCGCCCGATCCGCGGATCGGTATTTTTCGCTCCATTCGGATCGGGTATCCATCGAATTCGGGACGGATCAGATATTTTTGCCATCACTACTCCATACACTGTCTCTTCTAGTTTCCCATTAAGAAAAGTATTATTAATATCAACCTGCCTTACTTCCTAGCTTTTTGAAACAGCCAATGTGAGAATGATCTTTAATGTTGGTGCTTTAGCTACTGGACTGAAGGTTTCATAGTAATAAATACCTTATGTCTGTAGGAATCCCTTTGCCACCAACCTTGCTTTATGCCTCTAAATTCTTCCATCTGTATCATGTTTTAATTTGTATACCCATTTGCAGCCTATCACTTTAATTTTAGGTTCAGGAGAAACCAACACCCAGGTTTGATTTTTGATCAATGCTTCATACTCTTCCTTCATAGCCCTGCACCATTCTTCACTTTTCAAAGCTTCATGCACATTGTCTGGTTGTGTCTCATCTAGAGAAGTTGTTACAACATCAGCATAAAATTTTGGTTTGAAAATGCCAACCTTAGATCTGGTCACCATAGGATGTTTTGCTGTCTGTTGTTTTCTTGACACTTCAACTTCACTTCTAACTTCAATCTCAGATTCTAGAAGCTTAGGTTGAAATACAAACTGTGTGTCACTCTGTTCATTTCCTTTCGTCTGTCCCATGTCAAACTCTTCATCATTCACTACTACCCTTTTAATTTCATCTATCTCATTTACAACTGAAGTTCTTTGTGCGGGTTCATCTGTGAAATGAATTATATCACCGAATCAAGAAGACGTTCGTAGGGACTTGACTGAGAAGAGTTTGTAGATGTTTTGTGAGAATTGAATTCAAAGGGTAAATGGTGGAAAGTAATAGGAGAGGATTTATACTGAGATCATTTACTGAGAAAACCTTTTTTGAAAGGAAATGAATTTTCATCAAACACAACATGCTTGGAGATAAAAATTCTACCATTAGGACTTAAGCATTTGAACTCTTTGTGAGATATAACACCTTGTATTTTTGGTATGGTCTTAGGCATGGATAACAGGAATATCCAAACACTTTAAGAAGTTTGTAGTCTATGTTGTGTTTGAATAGGAGCTCATGAGGTGATTTATGTTGAAGAATCAAACTTGGCATCCTATTTATGAGATAAGTTGCAATTAGAAAGGCTTCCCACCAATAGCATAGAGACATATGTGCTTGGGCTAACAAGGTTAATCCAGTCGTCTCTGTTATGTGTGTATGTTTTCTCTCTGTCCTTCCATTTTGAGCTGATGTGTAGGGACATGAAAATCTTAATTCAATTCTTGATTCAAGAGCTATTTTGTCTAGGCTTCTATAATCTCCTCCCATGACTGATTGAAGTGTTTTAATCTTTCTTTCGAATTGATTTTCAACTATTCTTTTAAACTGTGTAAAAGACTGTAACACTTCATATTTGTATTTTGAGGGATAGATCCAGGTGTACCTAGTACAATTATCAACAAATAGAACATAATACTTGAATCCTGAGGTAGAATTAATAGGAGCTGGTCCTCATACATCAGTGTGAACCAAATCAAGAGGCATTTTAGCATGAGATGAAGATAATTTGAAAATGGCAAAGCATGAGACTCGCTAAACCGACGAGCTTCACAGAAAGGAAATTTTTTATTATTGATAAACTTGATTTTATTACAAGACTTTAAAAACCAAGTAACACAATTGGTCGGAGGATGTCCTAGTCTTACATGCTGGTTTCAAGTTCAGAATCTAAGGGATTATCTCTAGTAGACTTTGCAGAATCAGATAGATTTGTGTTGAGGACAGTGTGAAGGTTGTTTGACTGATGATGATCTATAGGGCTTGAACTTGAGATTCTTGTATTGTGCTTAGGTAAATTCAGCTGGTATAATCCATCTTTAAGCCTCCCCTGCACTAGGGCCTTCTTTGTTGGCAGGTCTTTCACAGCACAGTTATTAGGAAAAAATTCAACTGAGACATTGTTATCAAAGGTTAACTTAGAAACACTTATAAGATTCTTTCTTATTTTAGGCACATGAAGCAACTTCTTTAAAAACAATGTTTTACCATAATCAACATCAAACATCTTTGAACCAACATGAGAAATATGTAATGAAGTGCCATTACCTACTACCATTCTTTCCTTACCTGCATATTCTTTCACTTCAGCAACATTTTCCTTATCAGTAGTGATATGATGGCTGGCTCCAGAATCAGCATACCAAGCTTGGTCCTCTACTGAGTCTGGACTTGCAATATAGGCAGATGGATGAGAATTAGAACTTTGATCGCTAGGTCTTTTATCCATATATTTCTTATCAAATCTATTGTAACACCACGCAGCAGTGTGATTTCTCAGGCCACATATCTGACACGGATTTCTTGCTTCATTTGACCTTCCAAACCTGCCTCTACCTCTTGTTCTGTCCCTTAAATTTGAGCCTTTTCCACCTCTATTTTCTCTTCCACCATAAGAACTTGCATTATGTGAATTTTCTTGTGTAAGATTGATTGATCCAAAACTACTTCTGACTTGACTAAGGTATTCCAGCCTGCTCTCAAAAATCATGAGTGTGGAAGATAACTCATGCCAAGAGATCTGATCCTTGCTGTTTACCTGCGCTACAATTGGGGTATACTCTTCATCAAGTCTAGTTAAGATAGGAGTTACAAGATCAGTATACTCTATCTTCTTTCCAGCTATTTCAAGCAACAAGCTGTTTGACAGTGCTGAGATACTGATCCATAGACATGGATCATTTCCTCATTCGTTGCAATTCTGATGTAAGAAACGTCACTCTGACGTGTTGAGAATCCCATAGTTTTCATTTATAGCTCTCCAAAGTTCACTTGAGTACATTGCGTCCCATCACACGCATCACAATCTCGATGTCGTTGAAGAATACAGCCATCCCATTAGGGTTGATCAGCGAACAACCACCCACGATGACTCGGGATTAGGAGATGATCTAACCACGACTCGGTCTCGGTTGTGATATGAGTGTTGATGATCTGATGAGGACATTCATTGGTGCCCAAAGAATATCCTTCTAAGCCACGACCTCTTACAATGGTCATTATAACATTTTTTCAAAAAAGAAAATTGTTTTTGTCTAGCTTTACAGAAGCTGCTTGGGTCAAATTCATCCCAAAGGGAGCAAAATTGCTCATAAGGCGGGAACTTGTCTTGTTGAATTTGGAATTTGTGGTGCCGGGACAAATGGAGTTAGTCTCCGAGATAGAAGGCACAACACTAGCCATGGATAGGCTCTGATACCAAGATAAAAAACAGAGATTGTAAAATCTGAGAAGAAGATTTTTATTTCAATAATAATTTTTACTTAAAGATGAAAGATTATAGTGAAGCTCAATATATACACCTACAGGAATGCATACAATATATTTACAAATATAACAACCTACCAACAATCTACACTGTCTAACACATATACACACTATTTCTGTTATCCTTGAAATCAAGGTGAGGCTGTGGTGCTGTAATCAATTCTGTTGGAGTGGTTGAGCAGCAGATTCCATTTTCTTCAATATCAGATTTTGCACTTTTAGGATAGTTGCTATTTCTTTGTAATACGTTTTGTCCTTCTTCTTTGTGAATTGCTCCTTTGGGTCCTGTCTTCTTGTCTTGTATACTTTGGTCCTCCAATTCATCTTTCTTAACACTCTCTCCCCGTCTCCCTGGATTCTGGAGGATTCACAGTTAGTCCTAATTTTGTTTTGCCTAAAAATTTAGGTTTGCCCTAATATTTTTTGTTTTAAATATTACAAAATGAGGCTTGCTGTGTCTGATGTGTTGGTGTTGTGTGGATGGCACGTTTGATTTAATAGAGAAGGGAACATGCCAAGATGTGTGTCACATGTCCAACGCTACCGTGCCAGCTCAAAAGGTTCAAAAAGCTGAAAGAAAAGAAAGTAAGAGTGCTCACACAGCACTCGCACAAACTCATGTCCGGCTATAACTTGTGACGTGTTCATGTATTTCATTTGTTTCTAATATGTCAACTGGGACCAAAAGATACAGAAGAAATGTTTTGTTTCTTACAGGTTCTCTTATGACAACAAACAAGAGTTCATGGGTAAATACATGCGTTGGTGTTTTGATGATATTTCAAGTTGAAGCTTATTTCAGGAAGTACTTTGTGCAATCTGTGAATGCAGGTTTACCATTGTTCTGAAATGTTTTTTTGCTTATTATTGTGTCACAGTATTAGATGAAGAACGGGGCAAATAAAGCTGCATTTGTCTCTATGATATGCTTAATACTTCATCATTAGGATAATTTATGCTATGATTGTGCTAAATTGAACTAAAATCTGCTCGTGGAAATTGCGTTCTATGCTTTGAATTAGAAAGCTTTCTTAGGAGTTCTTTTTCATTCGAAAACACTTGTCCAGCAGAAAAATTTATGTAATGATATTGATATGAAGGGTATGCTCATTCAGAATATCAGCATTATTGTGGAACTTATACTCTTATCTTGGCATTGTAATTGTGTTTTCATTAATGGTATATTTGATACGCGATGCTTGACAACATTGTACAGATTAACTTGTTTGACTGCCTTAATCCTCTTTAATGTTGGTAACTCGAGCCTATTAAACATGTCGTTATTGTTCATCTCAACCTGCTCCAATCAAAATACAACGTTTTAGTGATTAAAAACATCCATGATGTTTTTTGTTTCATTTGTAGACTTTCGATCACCTACAACACTGGAATTGTAAATGTTGGTTAGAAATAGATTGGTGAAGTTCATTACATTATGTTATAACTCATTCAATTTGGGTCCGTTTTAGTATTATGTTTGTAATTCATTTATGTAATAATATAACAGGTGGTGTACTGTTGTCTTAATAATTAAATGACATATAACCATTTTGTTTCATTACGTTGTTATTTTACGAAGGAACTCTCAAACATGGCACGACACACAGGTCAGGCTTGCCACAATGACCTGCGGGTTCATTTATGCTTCAAAAGGTAAATAAAATTTATACAATATTCATTCAGTTTTAGATAGGTGTAGATCTATTTCAATCTAATCCATCTAAGACGGTTACTCTTCAAGACGAGTCACTGAAAAATGTGGCAGTCAATTCGACTCAACAAAATCTAGGACAACCCAAATATATAACCAGAGTGTTTTGAGCGGAACAGACATCTCTAATGACGCAGTTTAAGCAATAATACATTTGGTCCCAAGCTAGCACATGTTTGGTGGTGTTTAAATTATAATTTCAAATTTGGTCGAGATAATTGACGTGTTTTTTATCTATACGTTTTATAGGATCCATAATATACTACTTTTTTTGATCTATATTTATTTAAAACTTATAATATGAGTACTTAAAAAATAATTTTAGTACTATTAAAAAATATACTTAGTCTGGATTTGTTTTGACACAATCTTCAAGAAAGGTTATTAGTCAAAATAAGTTGCAGAAAAATTGTGACAAGTCCGACTTGACTCAGTCTGTACAAAATTTAGGCCAATCCATACATATAAGTAGGACGTTTCTAGCAAACCGAACTTGTGTATGCTAACTCGATTGCACGCCCACCCCTATCACATAGCATTTAAAGTTAGTGTTCAAGTGTCACAATGAAATGAGAAAACGTTCTCCAAGATGCAGGTAAGCATTGTATACATGTAACTGTACTGTACGCCACCAACCTCCACCGCAAAGAGTTGCAACCACAAACGGGACCACCTTTAGGCTACCTCGAATTGGGCTGTCGTGGTCCAAGCAGGGGACCAAACTTGCACAATAGTACACGAGGCCCATCCCCACTTGCACATACCCTCAAGTTACGTGCACATTTTAATTAATTTTGACCATAAGAGCTCATTGGTACACCACTATTATAAATTAATTTTAGGGTAATTTGCGGCCTTCATCCTCAACCTTTCAACTTTTGGCACTTTTATCTCCATTCTTTATTTTTTGGCACCCATATCTTCAACCTTTCTTATTTTGGTGGCTGAAGTCCCCAACCTTTGAACGTTTGACACTTTTATCCTTATTCTTTATTTTTTGGCACCTATATCCTTAACCTTTCTTAATTTGGTGACTGAAGTCCCCAACTTTTGAACTTTTGGCACTTTTATCTCAATTCTTTATTTTTTTGCACACATATCTCAACCTTTCTTAATTTGGTGGCTGAAGTCCCCAGCCTTTAGACTTTTGTATCATATTTTAAAATTTTTTAATTGAAACATATGAAAAGTTTATTTAAAGTCAAGTTTTGTGAGTAATTTTATCTATAAATGTTGATTTATTTAAAAAAAACTTATTTTTACAAATTTTATGAGATTTTCTTCATTTTTTTGCACTCATATCTTCAAATTGAGCATTAATTAAAATATAATTTTCTAAATAAAACAATTTAATCCGAATAATACAATATTCAGAAAACAGGACTGGTCATCAACCCAAAAAAGATAACGGGTCAAATATCAAAAGGTCGAACCAAGTCGAACCAAAGTCGACCTGGCTTCAATTAAAATTCAATTTTTGCACCCATATCCTCATTCTTCATTTTTTTACACCAATATCTCCAAATGGAGCATTAATCAAAATATAATTATCTAAATAAAACTATTTATTTGAATAATACAATATTTAGAAAATAAGACTAACCATCGATCCGAAAAAAATAGCTGGTCAAGGGTCGAAAAGTCGAACCGGTTTCAATTAAAAATTAAAATTAATCTAAAAATATCATAAAATTTTTAAAAATAAGTTTTTTTAAATAAACCAATATTTATAGACAATATTACTTACAAAACTTGGCTTTAAATAGACTTTTCATAAGTTTTAATTAAAAAATTAAAAAATATGATACAAAAGTCCAAAGGTTGGAGACTTCAGCCACCAAATTAAGAAATGTTAAGGATATGAGTGCAAAAAAATGAAGAATGAAGATAAAAGTGCCAAACGTTCAAAGGTTGGGGACTTCAGCCACCAAATTAAGAAAGGTTGAGGATATAGGTGCCAAAAAATAAAGAATGGAGATAAAAGTGCCAAACGTTCAAAGGTTGGGGACTTTAGCCACCAAAATAAGAAATGTTGAGGATATGGATGTCAAAAAATAAAGAATTGAGATAAAAGTGTCAAAAGTGAAAAGTTGGGGATGAAGGCCGCAAATTATCCTTAATTTTATGTATCTTACCATCATAATATAACCTTTGGATTGGTCCCAAAAGTATTCTGAATTTTCATTTCTATGAATGTAGTTCTATATATTACATGTCAATAGAAAATTAAAATAAAAATAAAAAAAACTTAATAACTACATCGTATAATAAATTACATCCCATGTAATTTGTTAGGTACCTTGTAACACAACACATGCTAATAACAAGGTGTCCATTATTTGATGAAAGTGTACTCATACTTGGCCTATTTCATTTGAAAAAGACGAAAAATGATCAATTATTAACAAATTCAACTGTAGGAAACAAGGTTAATTAAACATGTTACTATTATTATTTAAGGGTTAATTTCTATAATCCCTCCCACAATACAAAACCCATACCAGTTATATATGTATCTGTTTATTTGTTCATATAATTCACACCCATTGTCCCAAGACTTCCTCTTTTTTCTCTCTTGAGGAGTAAATTCTCTCCTATCCTTTGAAGCAAAGTTGCGTCAGAACTTTTTTTCTTTTTCCTTTACTGCCTTTTGGTTTCTGGGTTTCTGTGCATTTGCGTTTCGAGTTCCATTGTTATAATCGAAATGGGTTTTTCAAGAATTAGTTTCACTAACTCCATAGAGCCTCTGCATACATCATTCCCCTCAAAAACACAAATTTTGGGCACTACTGCGGATCATGAGTATGAGTACTATGAAACTGATGATGCTAAGGTAAAATTCAAGTCTTTTCTGTACAAAATGATCTGGGATTTTGGTTTAGGTTGTCTGATTGCACCTCGCCGGCGCCGGCGGTCCATTGACGCCAATGAGGATCAATTACATGAAGATCAAGGACTTTGATATGGTGTTCAACAAGAAGATTTTGGTTCATGGACTGTTGATGCCTTTCCCCCGCCTGAATCCGATGCCAGAGACGGGTTTCACGGAGACTGAAAAAATCAAGAATAAGTGTTTCTGAGAATGGTAAGGTATTTGACATGATGGCGAAAAAGGCGGTGGCAAGGAGGCGACATGCAACATAGATGAGAGTTGGGGAGACGCGTTGAGTGCGTTTGGCGGTGATGAAGTGGCCTTCAAATACGCCACCAGGAGGAGTGATTTTGGGGTGGGGTGGGGTGGGTGGGTGGGTGGGGAAGAACACTAATTTTAATAAAATAAAATTGTTTAGGATTTATTTGTCTTTTGAAAAGTTAAAGCTGATTCAATGCAATATTTTCATTGTATTTTTTTACCTATTATTTTAATTTATTTAAATCGAGGGTAAAATGTCGTAATTATCGATGAGTGAAAAATAGTAATTTTAATTCCTCCATGGTAATAAATGTAAGAATGAGGATGATATCAAAAAGTATAGGGATGAAATCGTTAAAACTGAAAAGAATGGAGGCATTTGGTGTAATTAACCCATTATTTAATTCATTTTATCTACCATTGCACAACAAAATCTATATAATCACTGTTCTAAGAAATGAAGTATAGATAGATATGCACAGATAATATATTGTTGGGTAGTAATACCTATTATTCAATATTATTCTATCTATCTAATTAGACAACAATGGGCACCCCAAATGTAACAAAAATCGATGTGGCCTAAAAGTCTAACGATGATGTTTGGTCACGATTTCCTGTCCTTGAACCAACAGTGTAGCACTTGTTCTCCAACTCGCTATTCAGGTTGTACTTGTTGCCATCTTCTCCGCAGACTTTTCGCCGCCACCACCACTAGTTGTAGTACCAAAGCTCACACTCATTCCTGGTTGCATAGCAGACAAGAAATTCGACATAGGCCCACCTGATACGCTGAAAACAGGCGTGGCGGTGGCGGTGGCTGTGGCGGGTATGGCCACAAACTGTGGGCGATAAGACGTCCCAGCGCCGCTAATTTTGGCGGGGCCACCTGTAGGTGGGATCATGAAAACTGTTCCACTCGGAAAAACCGGGACAACGCCTTTGGGTGCAATGGGTGCCAGAGGGGCAGTTACTGAAGAATCCTTACCATCATAAAACTCACTGTTAGAAGACATTTTTTCCGCTTTTTTGTGCTATCTGCGGCGGTTTCTTCAGCGTTGGAGGCGGTGCTCGGGATTTGTAGAGAACCGTTTATGGAGACAGCGGTGGCGGGGACGGTCCCAGTGCCAGTGGCTTCGATTATGGCAGGCTCGGCTCGCTCGAGGAGCCAGCAAATGGTCTCCCCATCGGACTTATGGCCGAGCTCCCTCGTTAGTTGGAAGATTCGGGCCGCGCAAGCCGCCGGTATGCGAATTCTCCGGCCGCGTCCCTCAACCTTTGTGTGACGGTCCTTGCTGGACCTCTTCGACGACTCAGCCAAAACCGCAACCGATTGTAGCGGATGGGGAGCCATAACCCCTACTGGGATGGACCCGTCCAGATCATAATCTACAGATTCCTGCTTCAAGAAGGGCATGGTGTCAGAGGACGGGGGCCGAGGCGGTGGCAATGGGTCTGTTTCTTCTGTATCGAAAGAAGTGCCGACAGCCGTGATGGTGCATTCATGAGGGCCACCGAGGAGGGGATCGGGAGGGAGATCATGTTCTTCTTGTTCAGGATTTTGGGGGTGGCGGCGAACAGAAGCCATGTGTTTTTCTCTTGGAGAATTGTTTTTGGACCCACTCTTTGTAACGGGTACTGTGTGAAAAAAGGGTCCCTCAAGAAATGCCATATATTATGGTGGGGAAGAGAATCGACGGTCATGGAGGACCAAGCAACTTATGGAGCTGTTAGATTGTGACACGTGGGTTATAATTAATTAGGTCCAACCCGGGGCGTTACAAGTTGAATGGAGATTTAGTGTATGGTAACAATATTTTTTAATTAATTATAAGTTATAAATTATATAAAAATATGAATAATAAGTCTATTATTTAATTTGATCCATTTAAATTATAATTTAAATTTAATCAAACAAATATTCCAGTAATTAGTAATGGGTATTTCTTTCCAAGATTTTGGATCGATTCTAGCAAGAGTCATATGACATCAATTTTTTTCGAGAAGTGTGGTGTTGGTTAGCTTCAATTCTTCATTCACGTCACGTTGGAGCAAAATTTTTCTTATCTTTGGTTTGTATGCTTTATTATTTCTTCATCTTCTTCCGTGGTTGTACTTTCTATTCTTAATGGAGAGAGGTCGACCAATATGATTAACCTGGATTGAGTATTTGGATTGAGTATTTTAGCATTTATGTAAACAATGAGCATTTTCCAGTATATAAACAATGAGGTACAACATATAGAATAACAACTTGAAAATAATATACATTTCAAGAGTGTACACTATGTTATGTAAATAGATTATTCGAGATTGAATTTTCATCCTTTAATGTGTGTATATACTATATAGTCATGGAAAGATAGACGAATCTTTTTCAAATATTTCACTATCATTTGAAACATGTTTTAATCATATTCGATTCTAGGTAATTAATATATTTTGATACCGTTTTAATCCATGATCTTGCCACTGTGATATTGTTTGAATCTATGTGATCTTTGATATTGTGACAAAATTTGAATAAGTGATCTTGTTTGAATGTCTTAGTTTTAATCTATGATAATGTTTTGTTTAGGTAATGTGAATTAATATAAATTGATATTGTTTTAATCTATAATAATCGTTTCGTAATGTGAATAATAGATAAATATAAATTTATAAGGTGTTTAATGGTAGGTAGATGAATTAATCGGTAGAGAATAAACAATACTATTGTTCTTAAAATATTTCATTAGTAGTACAAAATCATAGGTTTAACGAAGATCACAAAACAACAAAACGATGATCACAAAAAACAAGATCACAACAAATGCGATTCACAACAAAATAGTATTACCACAAAACAAGATCACAACAAAACAAAGATCACCACAAAACAAAGATCACCACTCACAATTAGCGTTTTTTTACAATTAAAGATATGTTGGTCTTTTAACTCTAAAATATGATTTTAATTGAATTAAGTTTTGAGCATTGTCAAACAATATTAGTAATTAGTAATGGGTATTTCTTTCCACTATTCTAGCAAGAGTCATATGACATCAATTTTAAGTATTTGTTCAATTTTTCAGTGGAATATGTGGTAAATCCAATTTACGATTGACAAAATTTATGAAAGGGTAATTATATTCACACTACAAAATTTATTTGTTGCACTATATTTTAGTTGTATTTAAGATCCTTAATCTTTATTCATTGTAGCACTTGTGTCATCAATTTTTTTCGTTGTTTTTTTTATCCTCAATCTTTCATTAATTAGCACATCTCGCCTTTAATAAAAGTTCACGACCAAAAGTCCGTTTGTAAGGAGTAAAACTACTTATTTGTCCATCATATATATTTTGTAAAAAAAAAAAAAAAAATTAAAATTAGAAGGTTAAAGATAAACACAATAATAGACTAATTGTGTTAAAATAAACACAATATTTGTTTTATTTAGGAAATTTATTAAACGGTGAATTAGCAAAATTGTACAATTATAGCAAAATTCAAATAATTCAACACTACTAAAATGACCAACAGTGTTAATTACATTGTTTAGAGTATGTTTTCTAGTGTTTATAAGTACTTATAAATTGGTCAAACAATATTTTTATCCATACATTTTGTAGGATCTAATACTTATAATTTAAAAAAATCTTTGCCAAGCATAATCTTAATTGTACAACCACCCACATGTTAGTCATGCACAACGAAGGAGGGTAAGTTCAAATAGCATGATTAGCCATCATCTTTGCATATGTTTGGAGGTAACTTATAATTTAAATTATAAGCGATTGGTAAATGTGTGGATAAAAAGTCATCTTTGTGGGTCCCATGAAATTTGGATGAGAATTATGTTTGACCACAACAAATTATAATTTACTCATTTTTATCAACACATTTTGTAGACCTACAACTTCTACTCATTTTATCAACACACTACTTACCCACTAAATCTACAAAAATCTTTACCAAAAATACTGTTAGTTCAACAACTTATAGTGTCTTACCTTTTGGGAGATAAGAAGGGTAGAAAAAATGTCTCAACCCAATATTTGAGTGCTAGGTGCTACGTGCTACGGTTTTGAGTAACGCACGCTATACACTCAAGAAAAGCTCGAACGATTTTTAAATGAAAATGTACCTCTATCATAAGCCGGCACGAATGAGTAGGTGGAGAATAACTAAGAGAGCAAGACAACTCTCTCTAAAGAACTCGATAAAATAGTCCCAAAATTTCAAGAGAATGTCACAAAAGGGTCGCAATGACCAAGCATGCGTGCATGACTGATTATTAAATATACATGTCTCAGCAAAGTCGTAAACATAGTTCTAAAAACTAGACCAACAAGATTTCTTAAATTAACCCGTAAAAATTCAATTTTATTTAGTTTGAACCATTGGCGTTGTTGTATTAATTAAATTTTAGTTGTATTAGTGAATTGATTTTAGGTTTCCAACTATGTTTAAATTTACTCGTTAAATATGGTTTGTTGATTAATGCATCTAAGCTAATTTATAGAAAATTTTGCGCTTTTCGTTTTCAACATTTGCAAAATGTAACAAATCTACCATCAACCTTTTTTAGCATA
Organism: Forsythia suspensa; assembly: GCA_023638005.1. Classification (NCBI taxonomy): domain Eukaryota; kingdom Viridiplantae; phylum Streptophyta; class Magnoliopsida; order Lamiales; family Oleaceae; genus Forsythia; species Forsythia suspensa. The sequence continues at coordinate 26,894,342 of CM042666.1, read as the reverse complement.
ATCCATCATAAACTTTTCAATTATGTATCAAAACTCTTCATTCTCTCCATTTTTTCTATTAAATGATGAATTTGTCCTCCTCTTTCAATAAAAATAAATAAAAGAAAGTAATAAAACAACACAAAATAAGAAAAAATTTGTGGAAGAAGTCCCATAACTTTTCAAATAATACAAACTATTTTCTTCCTTTACCCACCCCACCACCACCTCCACGCCATCGAACACCTACCTCACCCCAATGGTCAAATCACCACCAGTCCACCAAGAAATCCAAATACCACAACAGGGTTCTTGAAACTGGGCAGTCGAGAAAAAAAAAAAAAGAAATTCAGAATGAAGGAGGGTATGTTGTTGAAAGAAAACGAGAGAGAGAGAGAGAGAGAGAGAGAGAGAGAGAGAGAGAGAGAGAGAATGAGTTGGATTTGGCATGGAAGTTGATGCTAACTCATCAAGATTGAATCTCGGAACCTATAACAAAGATTGCTAATGAACCCCAAGAGAGCTAAAGTCAAGCCACAAGACCTTGACCTAATGATTTCTTGAATCAAAGAACAAGTTAGAATGAACACCACAAAGATTTGTGAAGTCTTTGATAAGTTTGGTTAGTTCGATTAAGAAAAAGGAAGAAAAGTGAATCACACGATCATCTTCTAAATTTATTGGAGAACAACTATCATATAAATTAAGATTTCCAGAAGAAAAATCATGGGAATCTATAACACATTAGTAGAAATTTTGAAAAATAGAAATAATCTATTAAGTAGTGAAAATGAAATAGTTGAAAATTTGAAGTTGATAAAAATTATTTGTAGTTGCAGCAGAATGTGAAAGATTGAATGTCTAAGAACTTCAAATTTATTAAAAGTTATGTGTTAACTGTTAAGTGAGAGATAGATTACAGAGAGAGAGAAATGAGAGATAATATTGGACTGTTAAAAATTTGCAGATTAGTTCAATTTTATAGAGAAAAAAAAATACGTTACAAACTTACAATCTTTAGTCAATCAAATTCAAATTGTGTGTACGTGTGATAGGACAACACACTTACACACAATGTTTTTTTTTTAACTTGATTGGCTGCATGCCGCATTTATGCACCCGCAGCAGCAGTAGACTAAACATGACAAGCCGCTAATGGCATGAACGACTCTCTGCCACATTTGACGTTTTATTTTAAATTATTATTTTATTTTATTTTAAAAACTCACGAGCCAGTGGTTAACAGCTGGTCCTAAGTCTAACCGCTGGCCTTAAGCTGCTGAACCGTCGTGTGGCCCGTTAATTGCCAGTTTGGTTCACGGGCTGGCCTGCGGTCCTAGGCCTTCACGGGCTGGCCTACGCAGGCCTTGTCGGTCCTATCCATCTTGACACCTCTACTTTTACCCAATTCAACTCATCCTACCATAGTGACCACCTCCACACCACCACCACTTCTCTACGTCACCGCCACCATTGTCAAATGGTAGAAACAATGAGACCATTAAAAGTTACATATTTACTTATAAGTAGATTTAATGAAAACAATTGAAAGTTTTTTATGCTTAGCCAAACTTTCTTAGTTACACTTGCTTCATTTTCTAGTTCACTAACTACACAAGCGAGGGTTTCAATCAGAAGACAAGAAAGAGAAGACATAGTTTAGGACAAATCAAATAATGATAATTTTAATGCTTAAATTGTTCCCTAGATTTGCCCAACCAAACAACAACATTTTTTACAATGCAGCAATAATAGCCAATAATCTTATGATAGATTCAAGAGAGACAAGTACAGAACTTTATTAATGTTGTAACATGGAGAGAGAGAGAGAGATGGTGCAAGCAACTATTTGCACGTTGATTTCTTAGGCCAAATACTATTCTTGAAATAGCTACCCATCCACTTTTTTCATTGTATCTCTTGAGTGCATTTCAACAATTGCCCTAACAACATCTAGCATCTTTGACGAGTATCATAGATGGTTGGCTAGCAAGGATCCTTTACATTTTTCGAAAGGACCAATAACAAGGTCAAGTGCAAAGTGATAGCCCAAGAATAACTAACCAAGAGGGGGGTGAATTGATTTTCTCAAACTTCTTTCGTAAAATATTCTCAAAATAAGAAATTTAAGAAATAAAAATTAATCCACAAAAATATGAGTACAATGTAAATAAATAAAAGAGTAGAGAGAGTGCAAACAATATTTTTATGGAGGTTCGATCCAACCAATGATTTACGTCCCCATTACCAAGCTCTCCAACACGAGCACCGCCTTTCCACTATCTTGATTGACTTATGGTGCAATCCAAACCTTTACAATGTATCCGGTGACTTACAAACAAGGTGCACCGATCCTTATACAATATTGAGCTTTCAATGGACCCTCAATACGACCCAAAATATAAAGAGATAGATTTGAGTATTTCTCTCTTGATGAATGATAAATACAAGTTTGGTTCTAAGAGAGACTAACACTTTAATGAATAGCAATAAATGAGAAAAGTTCAAGTGTTAGAAGAAAACTTTGTTGATAATGATGAATCAAAAGTTTGGTTTGATTAAACAAAGTTTTTCAATGAATGATTTTGCAGATATAAATGCAATAAAGCTTTAAATGAATTTTTTCAATGTGATTTTCTCTATTAATGCTCATGTAAGTGTACTTCAATGATAATAAATGAAAAGATATTTATAGAGATGAATTTTTGTCACTTTTTGTTGAAACGAATGACTAAACGGTCAATCGGTCAGATGGTCAGAACTAGTCGGTGGAATAGTAAAAAGCAGAACGGACACTTTTTGAAAAATGACAATCAGACGAACAACCGGTTCACTCCAAACGATCGACCGTTTGAGCTAAACGGATGACCGTTTCCACAAATTTAAAAAAATATTGAAAGATTGATTTTTGGCTTTGATAAAAATATTTTGTGCAAGTGATATTAACATAGGTTTTGTGCTTAAAATGTTTTTGAACTTTCATTCATTTAATTGCTAAAAATCAAAGAGTTAATATCTTTACAATTTTATCTAGAAATCTATTCTTCGATCTTGATCTTTGAATCTTGAATTTTGGATCTTGAGATACTTGAACTCTTGTATTGATTTAGCTTTGATCTTGACATGCTTGCAAGTTCGATTTGTAGCACTTTGAATATTACTTGAAAATAGATCGTTAGTAAACAATATTATTTTGTTTGTTATAATCAAAATATTAAGGTTTAAAGTTAACCATAGATCAACACAAAGAATATCAAGGACGCCATGCAAGGACTTGTTCAAGATACGTGGGTCGATAGTCAAAGTGCAAGTACAACAATCAAGACACCAACCTTCAAAATGAGCATAAAAGAAGATGAACCAACCTTAGTGCATTTCATTCAAGCTAAAGACGAAGGAGGCCCGGTATCGAGAAAGTATTGATACCCAATTGCACTCAATTATAACTTAGACGACCATATTGAAGGCTATTGAAAGATTGGATGAACAAAGCATACGTAATTCAAAGTTTGGAGATAAAAAATGTGTAGGGTGCAAATTAACCCTGGGTGATCGCCTAGGAAAAATATGGTGCGATCGCCCCACCCTAAATTTCCTGACCCGAGGCACAAGTTACATGCCTGGGCGAAAGCCCGAGTTTGTATTCTGTACGGGGCGATCGTCTAGACTAATTTTGGCATTTTCAGGATTTTTAATTTCTTTTTCATTTAGAACTCTATTTTGTTAAGTTTCTAGTTATTTTTTGAATTAGACTAGGGTTTCATTGGTTTTGCATACATAAACACTTTTCATTGTAAACAAAATTAACATTGATTATTAAGAGAGTTTATTAAAGTGAAATTCACTTTTCTTCTTTCTTCTTAATCGAATTAATCGAACTTTATTAAAGACTTCATAAATCTTTGTGGCGTTCATTCTAACTTAGTTCTATGATTCAAGAAATAATCAGGTCAAGGTCTTGCGATTTGATTTTAACTTTTTTGGGTTTGTTATCAATCTTTGTTGTAGGTTCCGAGATTCAATCTTAGTAGGTTCCCATAAGTTGGTATAAGAGCTTTGGCTCTAAAATCATGTTCTATGTTTTCTTTTTGTTTCCATCATATTCCATCATAATTCTTTTTTTTTTGGGTCATTTATCTTGAGTCATATTCAAAATTTTTAAAAAACAGAAAAAAAATAAATATCTTTCATTATGTACCATATTTTCATAGAATTTTTTTTTTGTTTGAGTTCATCACATCTTAGAGTCAGTAAAAAAAAAAAATATTGCACCAAGAGTATTCAAGAATTGCTTGGGCACGATCCATTAGGACATCAAAGTTAATTCTCTTCTAGTTCTTGCCTTGTGATATCTCTTTAGTTAGTTTCTTGCATTTGCATCAAAAAGTGAAAAAAAATTGAAAATTGAAGAAAGTCAAGAAACCCATTCTTTTGAAATTCTTATGATATATTTGGCAAGAAACACACTCTATCAACTTATCCAGTGCTTAAATAATCAAATCTTGTTCTTCTTGTGATTATTTTTTAGTCCTCCTCGTTATCTTTGTTGTCCTTCTTGTTTCTTGTTCTTGAACTTTACGAAGACTGAACTTTTGATTTAGTTTAGTTAGTTTCTTAGAGAACTTGAAAAGAAAAACAAAGAAATGTAAAAGGCAAGAGTGTTGAGATTATTATCAGGAAATAGCCAAATAAATGTGAAACACGTGAGGTTAATTTTTCTTTCAATATTTATTTTTTTTATTATCCAAAATGTCTTATGACGAAGAAACAACACCTAGGGAAGAAAACAACCAATTCTTTTTGTTGAAACCCATGCAACAACAATTTGAGTAGATGGATATGATTTTGACGAGATGAGGGATAGCAATAGGAGAATGAGGAAAATAAATAATGCGATGAGGGATGTGATGGATAGACATGATACAATGATTGTAACCTTACTAAGAGAGCAACAATAGGGGGTCCCTAATGATAGGCGTGATAATAATCATAGGGCTAAATTTAAAGATGAGAATGTAGTGGATAATGAGGATGATGATGACTATAATTATGTGACTAAGATGGGTAGGATGAGGCATAGAGATGATATGTATGAAATAACACCTAGAGGAGGAGACTATAGAGGCTAAGATGGGGTAAATTGAAACCTTGGAAATATAAAAATAAAAATATCTTCCTTCCAAGGTAGAAATGACCCTGAAGCCTATTTAGAGTGAAAAAAGAGGTTGAAATTAATATTTGATTGCCATAGCTATTCAAAAGAGAAGAAGGGGTAATTAGCAGTAATTGAGTTCACTAACTATGGTATAATGTGGTTGGATCAATTGGTGACAAACAGGAGGAGAAATTATGAAAGGCCTATAGAAACCTAGGATGACTTAAAAGCTCTCACGAGGAGAAGATTTGTACCTAGTCATTACTATTTATAGAGCCTTACTCATGGTGTAAAGAGTGTGGAGGATTACCATAAGGAGATGGAGACAACCATGACTTGGGCAAATGTTGAGGAGGATAGGGAGGCCACATTGGCCAGGTTTTTAAATAGATTAAATTGAGATATAGCCAATGTAGTTGAATTACAGCAATACGTAGAGTTGGAGGACATGGTGCACACGGCTATAAAGGTAGATAGACAATTGAAAAGAAAATGGGCAGCAAGGTATTCTTCGGGATCTAACCTTCTTTGAAAACTGAAATGGGATAGTAATGATAGGAGTTATAGGGCTTTTTCAAAAGGGAAGACCGAACCCGTAGGAGAAAATAAGAGGTAGCTGGCAAAAATAAACCCAAGTCAGATTTTTAATATCTTCTAGGAATAAGATTATCAAAAGTTTTAATTATTTGAGTTCCGGGCACATTGCATCACAATGTTCAAATAAAAGGGCAAAGATTTTGGGTGATATTTGGGAAGTGGAGAGTGAGGATGGGGGTGATAGTGATGAGATGCATGAGTTAGATGATGATGGTGTAGGGTACTCTGTGGAAGGTTAAGTTCTAGTTGCGAAGCGTGCTCTTAATGCAAAAATTAAGGTAGATGAAATGGAGAAGTAGAGAGAGAATAAATTATGTGAGCCATGGGTTGATGTGTCTATAGACTCTGTATTGGGACTACCTAGGAATAAAAAGAGTAGAGATTCTATATTCGTCGTAGTTGATAGGTTTAGTAAGATGACACATTTCATTCCATACCATAAGCAGATGAATCCATGAAAATCACCGATTTATTCTTTAGAGAAATAGTGCAACTTCATGGTGTACATACGAGTATTGTATCTGATTGAGATGTTAAATTCCTTAGCTACGCTTGGAAAGTTTTGTGGGGGTAAGTTGGGTACTAAATTGTTATTTTCTACTATGTCACCCACAAACAAATGGACAGACCGAAGTAGTTAATAGGACACTAACTCAACTTTTGCGCACTATAATGAAAAAGAACTTGAAAATTTGGGAGGATTGTTTGCCATTCATAGAGTTTGCATACAATAGGGCCATGCATTCTACTACTTCTTATTCTCTTTTTGAAATTGTTTATGGTTTTAATCCACTATCTCTTTTAGATTTAATTCCTTTACTTGTTGATGAAAGGAATAGCTTCGCTTGAAAGAAGAAAGTTGAAGTGGTGAAATCACTTCACGATAAGGTTTGACTTCAGATTGAGAAGAAGAATGAACAATATGCTTCCCAAGTCAATAAAGGAAGGAGACGTGTGACCTTTGAACTAGGAGATTGTGCTTGGGTTCACATGCAAAAAGAACGATTCCCAATCTAAATGAGGTCCAAGTTGCATCCTATAGGAGATGGACCATTCCAAATTCTTGAGAAGATTAATGATAATGCCTACAAATTGGACCTTCCAAGTGAGTACAATGTGTCTGCTACTTTTAATGTTTGATACAGGTGATTATTCGAGGTCAAATGCTTTTGAAGAAGATGGTAATGATGAGTTTCACAGAGGGCCAGCTAGCAAGGATCATTTATATGTTTCGGAAAGACCAATAACAAGGTCAAGAGAAAAGAAGATCGAGGAAGTCATGCAAGGACTTGTTCAAGCTACATGGGTTGAGAGTCAATGCGTAAGTGCAACAATCAAGACACCAACCTTCAAAATGAGTGTGAAAGAAGATGAACCAACCTTAGTGCATTTGATTCATGCTAAAGAAGAAGGAGGGCCGGGATTGGGAAAGTATTGATACCCGATTGCACTCAATTATAACTTGTAGGACCATATTGAAGACTATTGAAAGATTGGATGGCCAAAGCGTACGTAATTTAAAGTTTGTAGATCAAAAATGCGTAGGGTGCAAATCAACCCTGGGCGATCGCCAAGGATAAATGTGGGATGATTGTCCCACCCTATATTTCCTAACTCGAGACACAAGTTATATGCTTGGGAGATTGCCCAGGTTTGTACTGGACGATCGTCCATGCCAATTCTAGCAGTTTTTGGGATTTTTGTTTTTTTTTTCGTTTAGAACTCTATTTTGTTATGTTTCTAGTTATTTTTCAAATTAGACTAGAGTTTGCCTACATAAGACATTTTTCATTGTAAACAAAATCAATATTATTTGTCCTAAAGTATGTTTTCTCTTTATTGTCTTTTGATTGAAGCCCTCACTTGTCTAGTTGGTGAACTAGAAAATGAAGTAAGTGTGATTGAACATGTTTGGTTAAGCATATAAAACTTTCAGCTTGTTTTCAGTAAATCCATTTATAAGTGAGTATGTAATTTTTAATGGTCTCATTGTTTCTGCCATTTGACAATGGCGGCAGCTACGTAGATGGGTAGTAGTGTGGAGGTGGTTGCTATAGTAGGATGAGTTGAGTTGGGTGGAAGTATGGTGGGAGGAAGAATAAGTTATTTTGTACTTTTGAAAAGTTAGAGAACTTTCTTTGCAAGTTTTTCTTATTTTTTGTTGTTTTATTATTATTTTTATTTTTTTATTTAAATAATAAAGAAAATTCGCCATTAAGGTCAATAGAGATGTGATTTACCAAACAGGAACTAGATCTTATAAATTTTGTGTTGGAGATGCAACATGTAACATTGTATTTATTAAAATAAAATGAGATTTTTGGTGGTTTTTCACTATGATGTAGGGTCTTGGTGGAAGTGACAAATCGGTTATTCTTGTAATACGAATGAATCGAAATTGAAGAAAACCCTAAAAATCACAATATTTTTTATGAACTCAAAAACCTCATAAACAAAACTAATGTGTTACTCTGCCTTATTGCATTCTTAATAAATTTATATAAGAACTTGATTAACAACATATCATAAAACACTAAATAATGATCGAGTCTTGTGCCTTTCTGTTTCCGACACACATCACACTACATGGTACATATATTGTTGATATTTTTGTGTATCAACTATAATTGCATTTTTTGGAAATGCGTTTTCTCTCAAATGAAACTTCAACTTTGCTGACTCTTGCTGGACCATTGGATCACAATGAACAACTATGATCCATTGATTGTGTATATAAAATGGTCATTCTCTTCACATTCTAGGGCACTTTTTTTAATACTCTTTGTTCTTCAACTGCGCTATCTAATTTCTTCTCCTTTCTTCTCCTTTCATCTTTAACATTTTCTTTGAGTGAAAAACGTAAAGAAGGCTGGTATTCTGTTAAGATGGGTGAATAGTAACTTGGGGTAATTTTGTGGAGAAGTTAGCGTTGTAATCTTTATGGGTGAAGTGTACGGTTTCAGTCTGAGGGTTGATCTCTTTTGTATATTGAACACTAGTTTATTTTTCTTAGTGCAGAGAGGCCGTAATCCCATTTGAGAGCTTCAAAGGCAGAGTAGACGTTTGTCGAACTGCCTGCCTAATCGACAAAACAAATCTTGTGTTCTTGATTTTTTTACATGTTTTCAGTATTATTTTGTGTGATTGATAATTGATGCATGTTTAGATCTGTATGTGAACACCCAACAGTGGTATTAGAGTTCTGGGAAAAAACCTAGACAAATTAGTTGTGTCTCTTTCTTGCTGAAAGAATTTATGATGTTATGTTTAAACTCAATTTTTCATAACATATCACTACAAGAATTGTATAGTTGTGTACTTTTAGGAGACTTTACATTTGATGCAGAACTTTTCCCACAAAATGATATTTTGTAGGTTATTTTGATCCAAAATTTCCAAGAATTAATTTATGCCCACAAATATGTGCATTTTTCTCGACAAAAATTTAGAGTAAATGTAAGATATATTTAAAAAAAATTCTCACTTTTTTTTTTTTTTGTTTTTAAGTCCCTACAAATAGAATATTGTTGGGAAAAGAATAATATATATATATATATATATATATATAAAAGTTGTGAAGCTCATTTCTAGAATTTTGCCAAATTAATTCCCTCCTAAAATTTTCTCGCCTAATTAAAAACCCGCCCTCTACAAATCTAAATTTTTTTCTCGCTTAATTAAAAATTCCATCCTCCTATATGCAAACCCCTCAAATTAAACCTCCCTCTCAATCTCTGTGTGTGAAGCTACACCGGGCAAGGAGGAGAAAGTTAGGTTTGAAAGCTTCCTTTTAATGGGCATATATTGATTCTTATTATTTCTCTCAAATAAAGAAAAAATCGTCAATCAAGTATTTTGTTTTTCATTGTTTAAGATTGTGTTTGAAAACTATGTATGCAATTAATTAAATGAATTCTCGATTCACTTTTTGATGAATAATGTTTCAGCATTTTTTAAGATTCACTTTAATTTTGTATTGGTAGTTTTGTTGTTTGTTTTGTTAGTTTCAAGTTATTATAGAGGTGATGGTGGCTTGTGATTTAGTAAATGAGTGCTCTAAGATGACAGAGCCCTTGTATTTCATGGATATGGCAAAATTAGTTGGAAAAATATGAACAAACTAGATTAAATTTATTTTTCTCATTTTTGGTAAATGAATAATTTATATATTCTTTTATTTTCAAATTTCTCACATCTTTTCATGTGGAGAGATGATGCAATGTCTTATGCAATAGTTCTAGCTCCGGTATTGGGAACATAATACAATAGGTGAAAGGGTAGCCTCGGGTAGGAATTTAAGATGAGAGAATCTTGGGAAAAAATTATTTTCCTAGAAATTGTGATATACTTTGTTTCAATGTGAACTAGATCTTTTCTTTGTTGCAAACTTTGGTCTTCAAATTTCTCAGCTAAGCATGTATATGTATATGTATATGTATATGTATATGTATCGGGTTATGTTGGGATAGAATTAGTTGTCAATTACCAAGTACTCTCTGCTGAACTTGTGACACTAATTTGTGCACGAAAGAAAGTATGAAGATTTGATAGACTCTTTGGTTACCTCTTTCCCTTGACAATTATTTGAATGGTGAATTTTGGATTGGTTAAAAAACATAGAAAAGAAGTTTACACCATTAACAAAAATTTTCTGCTTGTAGAAGAGTCAAATATAAATATTCCTAGGAACATACTTGTTGAAGTGACTACAGTTGTGTGCTGTGTGATGGAGACTAATTTGAGAAGGAGAATTGAAGTGATTAATTTGCATGTATTGTGAATCAAACTATTTATGCATACAATTTGACATAACTTCAAGTCTATGGTAAAGAAAAGGAATCATATAAAGGCCACTAGTTGCGCAGTACATTTGATTGTGAACCTCAATATGGCTCCAAGTTGATACTAACACATTGTTTTATGTTGTGTCCGATTCTTGTCACATTATATAGGTGGTTTGAGTAAGATATGCAGAAAAAACTGCGCATAAGTAAATTATTAAGTATATGTTATAAGTAAATAGTCAAGCATATAATTGATTGAAGTAGTAGGCAAAATGTGTTTGGCTAAAGCTTAAGTTATAAGTAAATAGTTAAGTATATAAGTAAGTAAATTTGATTTGGAATGCCTTCCGATCTTATTTGTTGGATGTATTATTAAAGTACACCTCAATAAGCTTGGTAACTTTATTATGACAATTTTTTGGTAACTTTATTATGTCTAAATAAGCTTGAATTTAGGTTTTAAAGAAATTTTCTTGTTTTTCTCACAAGTTTGCATCAATAAATTTACACTTGTTTATTAGAAAAAAGAAATTCCTTAACTTGATATCACTTGTTGTTCTCATTCTCTGAATTGTATTGTTTCTTCATTGAATAAAAAGTTCTGATTATTCTATTAAATATCTTTTTAGGTACTGTGGAAAGAGTTTTAGATTGCAGAGCTTCCTTCAATTCAAGTTTCAAGAAGGTACGTTCATATCATTCAAGTACTACATAAATAATTTAGTAAGTTATTAAATAATGAAGATATAAGCATTGCGGTCATACTACAAGTGACATTACGTGACAATATCAATATGTTTAATTGCACCACAGAAAGCAAAGAAATCATAGACATTCTTTTCCGTCACATTAGGAGACACGCTTGCAACTTCTATATAATCACTGACTCATTTCATTGAAGTAAACAGAACTTACTAAACTGCATAATCAATTAATCACTAGATAAGCTTAAATAGATGGCATAACAAAACATATTTTCAGCACATCCACTTATTGAGGACCAATAAAGCCAACATATTTCAACCCATAAAATGTTGGCCAGCCTATGTTCTCAAATCTCAAGTCAGATTATCAACGTTTTCTAAGTTCTAAACATATCGTAAATTAGTACTTGGTCAATTAATCTCTGGAATAATTGATTAACGATCAAATAGATTTATAGCGTAGTTGTGTTTCATGTTTCACGAATGCATTTTTTGTTCATACACCTTTTAATCGACATGAGTTAAAATAGCTGCTTTTGTAAAAAAAAAAATGTGCATTTACTTAAGCAACAAATTTATGTTATGTTGGTATAAATTCTTATGTTCTTATAATCCATGTTAGGGTTAATTATAACAACTATACTATGGATAGAAATTGGATACGTAATTCGGATAGAACTAGTGCTGAATATTTATTGGGAATTGAGGACTTTATTAAGATTGCAAGAAACCATGTAAATCATCGAGGACATTCCGAAAGTTGCGTAAGAAGTGTAATAACCGCACTTGGAGGCCGCTTAGTGAAATTCGACAACACTTGATCATGTATGGAATGTCATACAACTACACTAAATGGACTCGTCACGGTGAACGATTGAGAACCACATCGGGTTCTTCCACTTTGTTAACATGTTTTCCATCTCGAGTCCGAGTGATGATATTGATTGTGATAATGATCAAGTAATGAATATAATCAAATATGCATATCCATATGCCTCACACCATTACGAGCAAAATATTTTTGAAGAAGATGATGTCTTTGCTTAATGATGATACATTGGGCGACCATCCGATGTCGAATATGCGTAGTCAAGAGATAAATAAGTATGAACAGCTTATTGAAAGAAGCACAAAAGATCTTTATCCCGGTTATGAAAATTTTTCTCAGTACTAACAAAGAATTGTGGAGTCGATGCAATTAAAAGTAAAGAATCGATGACCAACAAATGCTTCATGAGCTCATGGGCATATTGAAAAGGATGCTTCCAAAGAGAATCATTTGCCTTCTACTCATCGACATGCTCATAAGATTTTGAAAGATCTGGGGCCGGGATATGAAAAATCCATGCATGTAAATATGATTGTGCTCTATTTTACAAGGAAAATAAAGAGTTAGTTAAGTGCCCTGCTTTGTAATGAACCGAGGTATCAAAACAGTTTTTAGGGAAAAACAAAATATTCTCAAAAAATGTTGCGTTTTTTCCATCGGGGCCGAGATTACAAAGATCTATATATGTCAATGCATACGGCCAATGATATGAAATGGCATAAAGATGGGCGAGTTGATGATGGTGAATTGAGGCATCCAGCAGATACAATTGCGTAGAAGGAATTTGATAAGATGTACCCCAATTTTGCAAAAGAGTCACGAAACATAAGGTTGGGTCTTGCTATCGATGGTTTTAATCCATTTGGGGATATGAACAAATCATATAGCATGTGGCCGCAGGTGGTCGTTCCTTATAATTTGCCTCCATGGATGTGCATGAAAAAGGAATTTACCATGCTTACCCTACTAATTCCTCGGCAAGCACGAACCTGGTAAGGACATTGATGTTTATCTGCGCTCTCTAATTGATGAGCTAAATAGTGGAGTCTTTGTACCAGGAAATCATGATACTGATAATGTAGAATTTTATGGCAAGTTGATAAGTGTGGTTGAACTGCTGTATAGGCAACGCTACAAGGTTGTTTTGTTCAAGTGTCATTGGTTTAATACAAACCCTAAGAGGATGGGATCTATTAAACATGACTATCACTTAATATCTGTGAATTCAAGTACTCGGTGGTATGATAGTGATCCTTACATTCTTGCAACAATGGTAAAACAAGTGTTTTACGTAAACGACCCCAAAGCAGGTAGTGGTTGGAAAGTAGTTCAAAAGATGGATCACAAGAATATATACAATATACCACAAAAGGAGATTTTAAATGACAATGGTGACAATAATGATGTGGCATACCAAGAGACTTCTTCTTCAAATGTACCGAATATGGTTGAAGCTCGGAACTATGATGTTATTCACACAATGCTGCATGTAGATGATGTTCCTCCCGTTTTGATTGATCCAGAAACCAATGATCGTCCCTCTCGTAAAAGAAATGATGGAGACACAGATAATGAAAGTGATGGATTGGATGATGATGATGATTCGATTGAGAAAATTAGTGAACATCTTCTTGAGATCAATGATTTGGAATAGTAAGCCCATTACTTCATTTGTTGTACCTTACATGTATTAATTTTTGTCCATGCTACTGTATATCTATCTTTAATTTTATGTTTTGTTCTCTAGGTTAATTTTAGTCATTGCTTTGGTATAATCTTATGTTAATAGTCTAATTATTATTTGGTTTTTGTGCAGATGAATATGATTTGTCATAAGAAATGTCCTAACAACTCACGTGTATCTCCGGCACCTAAGATGCCTCGAGTGACGAGCACAATTGTACCTCCACTACCTCGGACGTCACAATCTAATATCACGTCCACTAATAGGTTTGTAGCTCCTCTTTCGTTATGACATTCGTTGCAAACCAATAGGTTAGTATCTTCTTCGCCTCGCTCATCTCAATCCCCCAATACTTCTATACCTACCTCGACTGCAAAATTGCTACTCGGTCAAGCACCTGAAACTATTCCCACATGCTCGCTCTTTTAATCAAGAATTTTCATACTCACACACACCGAGACACCGCGAGGACTCTTCCTAATCCAAGTACACAATATGGTCCATCCAAAGGATAATCTTGATCGGCCACCTCATCGTCCGTCATCACCCAAGTTGTGAACAAGAGGTATTATGCCATTTTTTAGTTTCATGGAGAGCAAAAATATATCACTATTCGATTTACTTGTTGTATATAGTGGTTTCTATCACTCAAAGAATTGAGAATTCAAAGTTCAAACTTGTTAAGTTGTAAGTGAATTTGTGTTTATGAGATAGCGGTTCCATTTGATTTATTCATTATTGGTTTTCATTTTAGGTATGATTACAATAAATTGCCATTAGGTTAGTAATATATAGATTTCTATTTAATTTTTGTAATATATGTAATTCAAGAACTTTAAGCAAAACTTATATCTTGAGATATAGTTCGGTATTCACAAAATATATTTTTGTAGTTATAGAGCATGACTAAACTCGGTAGTAGGTAAATATATTTTTCTACATATAGTTCAATATTCATCTTGCCATAGTTTTTAGCAAAAGGATTTCACCATGTTATTATTGATGACGAGGCTTGGAATGAAATTGAATTTGAGGTAGGCGTTTCTTTTTTGTTAATAGTTAATTTTATTACTAAACCATTTCGAGTTTAAGGAGTTAATATTATTGGTTTCTTTGGTGTAGGTGCGGGACACTTGCCAGTCCCAATGGTGTTCCTAATTAAACAAATTAAAACTTCTCGTGTTTAACTAGAGAAAAATTCGAGTTTTATACAACTCGGTGAGCCATTAAGTTCTAGATTACATATTGCTAGTTCATGATATCGGTTTTCATTTTAATGAATATGTGTTATTGGCGGAGCATTTCTCCAGTGAGAAGAAGGACCTTATGGATGAGATCACGGTAAACATTTTTTAAGTCAATTTATTGATATCTTCAAAAGACTTATTATATTAATATTTAAGATATAGGGAGTTCAAGGTGAGTTGAGTGCATACTATAAGTTGCGCAAAATCGCATGAGGATGCACTAGCCAACCCACCTTTGGAGATGCTTGATAGAGGTGTATATCAATGGGTTGAATTATGTAATCATTTCAACTCCTTTCAAGGTATATATTTTGTATTTCCATACCAGTTTGTTCTATTTTTTCCTAATTTTGTTATGTAATATCTATATTCTTCCCTTAAAGGCATCATCGGCAAACATAGAGAGCAGAACCGGTCAAGAAGAAGTACAATCATCGTCTTGGTTCACGATACATAGTTCTTGATTTTTGAAGGGCCAAGAATTTCGTGCTAGCATATTCGATGTAAACGTTGCCTTGAAATCCATTCAAGATCTTTCAATTTGTTTAGTTCCATTTACGTGTTTGTACACTTTTGTAGTTGCAATACACTACTAATTTGTTTTCTTTTATGCATCTTTATATTATTTTGAAGAAATTATTAGTAAAGTTCTTTGTCTAAATTGTGTGAAAAACAATCTATTACTCCTCAATTATATGCATCTGGGGTGTGGTTCTTATTTTATAGAGTTAGGAGGAAATTTTTCCCATCGAACTTTCATGTCTTGTAGTGTATACAAATCTTTGGTTCTCTTGAAGGGTACACTTTTGTAGTTGAATCTTGGAGTTCACAATTGTCCTCACAATTGTCCTTGTGGTCCATTCATCTTTATTATTGCATATGATTCGTTCTTATCTTTCATCCGATAATGTGAAAACTTTCTTGACTTTTGTGCCAAGTTGTATTATCTAGTTTTTTTGAAATTTATGTCACACCAATATGACTTCCACAAAATTCCAATTGGAACTTTTTAATGGAAAATGTGACTTTCCAATTTGGCAACAAAAAATGAAAGCTATATTAGTGCAACAGAAAGTTGCCAGAGCTTTAGATGGAAAATATCCTGATTCTTATACTGAGGATAAAAAAGATGAAGGTGATGAACTTGCATATACATCCATTATTTTACACCTCTCTAACTCTGTGCTTAGAAAGGTAGAAAAATTACTTTATGCTAAAGCTCTGTGGGACAAACTTAGTGAACTATATTTGATCAAGTCTCTACCAAATAAAATGTTTCTTTTAGAACAATTGTTTTGTTTTAAAATTGATCGTTCAAAGAATCTTGATAAGAGTCTTGATATGTTCAATAAGATTATCCAAGATATTGAAAATACTGGGGATAAAGTTCCTGATGATTACAAAGCCATTATTCTCCTAAATTCTCTTCCTAAATCTGCTAGAGAGATAAAAAATGCTATCAAATATGGAAGAGATGTTCTAACCCCTGAAATAGTTGTTAATTCTCTTAAGAGTAGAGAGTTAGAGTTAAAGTCCACAAAAATTGATGGTGAGGGGTTAACTACCAGAGGGAAGAGTAGCACTAGGGACTATCAGTAAGACAAGCCTAGTAAAAAGGATAGATATAAGTCCAAGTCTAGATCCAAGTCCATGGCAAAGGGTAGGAAGTGTTATGGATGTGGTAAGACTGGTGATTTCATAAAAGATTGTTACAAAAGAAAAAATGAGTTAAAAGAAAAGCTTCAGAATAGGGAAATGTTGAAATTTCTGGAAATCTTGCAAAAGTATACGTGACTTCTACAAGTGATTATCCACAAGAGTGGATATTAGACTTAGGGTGTACCTTTCATATGACACATAAAAGGGAGTGGTTTAACACTCTGGAAGAAAAAGAAATGGGTAATGTTGTTATGGAAAACAACGTGTCCTATAAAGTTACAAGAATAGGAAACATTACTCTGAAATTGGAAACTGGAATAGTTTACAATTTTGAGAAAGTTATGTATGTCCCTGACTTAACTAGAAATCTTATTTTGTTGCTTCTTTAGCCAAATGTGGTTGGTCTGGTAAGTTTGATGGGGATCATATGAAAATGTTTAAGGGTTCTTTAATGTACATGAAAGGCTTAATTAAAAATGGCCTTTATGTTATCAATGCATAACCAGTCTTAGGTACTGGGGCTGCCATTACAGTGCCAAGTATTGATAACAGCAACCTATGGCATATAAGGCTAGGACACATAAGCCTGAATGGTCTTCAAATTCTTAAGTCTCAAGGTATTTTTGGAAATGATCACATAAATCCTATCCCCTTATGTGATCATTGCCTTATAGGAAAACAGCACATGTTGAAATTTGCTACTGGAACTCATAAGTTTAAGGCTTCCTTAGAATATTTACATTCTGATTTATGGGGACCTGTTAGCAAGCCCACTCATATGGGAAATAGATATTTCATGTCTATTGTAGATGATTATTCTAGGATGGTTTGGATTTTCTTATTAAAACACAAGTCTGATGCTTTTTAGAAGTTCAAAGACTGGAAAGTCTTAATAGAAAATCAAATTGTAAGTAAGGTTAAGGTTCTTAGAACTGACAATGGTCTAGAATACTGTAATACTGAATTTGATCAATTATGTAGTGAAAATAGTATTCTAAGACACAAAACTATTAGGCACACACTCCAACAAAATGGAGTTGTTGAAAGGATGAATATAACCTTCCTTGAAAGATTAAGATGTATGTTATCCAGCTCTGGTTTGACTCAGATGTTCTGGGGTGAAGCTGTTATGACAGCTTGTTACCTCATAAATAGATCCCCTCTTCTACCATTGATGGAAAAACTCATATTGAGAAAATATCTGGCAAGGTTTCTAACTATGAAACTTTAAAAGTTTTTGGATATGCTGCATTTGCTCATCAAAATATAGGAAAGTTAGAACTTATGTCTAGAGAATTGTGTCTTATTAGGTTATGCTGATGAGGTTAAGGGTTATAGGCTTGGGTTAAAGATGATCATGGTTTCAAAGTTGTTATCAGTAGAGATGTCATTTTAAATGAAGATGACATGCCATGTTTAAATAAAAACATCTCTTCTCAGCCTGAAAATTTTAATTCAAATAGGAACACTGATCAGGTGGAGCTTGTTTCACCCGTTGTTACTACCAGAATGATATTATTCATGATCAGGTGGAGCCTAATCAGAACTTAGATGAGACTGAGCCTCAAGATATACAACCTGATGATAATAACCTTGAAAACAATAATAATGTTGACCCTCATTCTTTAACTGATTGCCAACTTACCAGAAGACAAATAAGACCTCCTAATAGATTAGGTTATTATGAATGTGTTTCTGCTGCCTTGTTATCCATGCATGATTTTCTTGATATTGAACCAAAAACTTATCAAGAGGCTATAGAAAGTGAGCATTCTGAAAAGTGGATTAGTGCAATGAAAGATGAGATAGCTTCTCTATATAAGAATAATACTTGGGAATTAGTTCCTAAAGTTGACAACATGTCCTTAGTTGACTGTAAGTGGTTGTTCAAAGTAAAACCTAGTATTACTTTAAATGAACAAGCCAAATATAAGGCTAGACTTGTTGCTAGGGGTTTTACTCAAAGGGAGAGAGTTGATTATCATGAAATCTTCTCCTCGGTAGTGAAAATACTACAATTAGAGTTATGCTTGCCCTCACTGCTCACTTAGGCTGGGAATTAGAACAATTAGATGTAAAAACAGCTTTCTTGAAGAAACAATTTGTATGTCCCAGCCTGAAGGTTTTATTGAAACACAGAAATCTGATATGGTGTGCTTGTTAAAGAAATCCCTTTTATGGTTTAAAACAGGATCCCAGATAATGGTATAAGAAATTTGATTTCTTTGTTTTAGCTCTAAGTTTCAAAAAAAGTGACTATGATCATTGTATGTATTTTAGATTATAAAGTTTAAACTCTTTACCTGTCTATTTATTGCTATATGTTGATGATATGTTACTGTGTGGCCCTTCTTTTGAAGATATTGATAGAATTAAAAATGCTTTAAATTCTAAATTTGAAATGAAGGATCTGAGAAATGCTAAGAAAATTCTTGGTATGAATATCATTAGAAATAGAAGAGCACACACTTTATCTCTAAATCAGATTGATTATATTGATAGGATTGTAGATAAATTTGGTGTGAAAAATGCTAAAGTAACTTCTATTCTCTTAAGAAATCATTTTAAACTTAGCAAAGATCTTTGTCCTTCGTCTAATGAAGAAGAAGCAGAAATGAGAAATGTCTCCTACTCTAATGCAGTAAGATCTCTAATGTACTCTAATGCAGTAAGATCTGTAATGTACACTATGGTGTGTACGAGGCCTAATGTTGCTCATGATATTAGCTCCTTAAGCAGATATATATCTAACTCTGGGTTAGAACACTGGAAAGCTCTAAAGTGGCTTATAAGATATCTAAAGGGGTCTAGAGAGTTAGACCTAACTTTTAGTAAAAGTTATGAATGCATAAGACTTAGAAGATTTGTTGATGCTGACTTTGCTAGTGATAGGGATAAAAGAAGATCCACTACCTGTAATATGTTTACCTTATGTAACTCTTGTATAAGTTGAAAGTCTCAATTACAATCTATTGTTACATTATCAACTACTGAATCAGAATATATTGCTGTTATTGAAGCAGTCAAGGAAGCAATATGACTTCAAGGTTTGTTAAATGAAATTGGATATTTAAATCTACCTACTATCCTCTTTTATGATTCTCAAAGTGCAATTCATTTATATAAAAATCTCCATGTTTCATGAATGCACCAAGCACATAGATATAAAATTACACTTCATTCGTGATATAGTTGCCAACAATGTGATACAACTTGATAAGATTCACATTGATGTGAATCCTGCTAATATGATAAGTACTTCCTCTAAATAAATTTATAAACTGTTTGAGTTTATTGAATATTGATAAAGGTTAAACATTGCTAATGCAGGTACTAGAGGCAATGAACTATGGATGATTACTTTCTCTCTCTCTCTCTGCATAACTAATACTTGAAGCTGTGATATACAAAATAGTAGAGATTGTTGATATTTTTGTGTATCAACTATAGTTGCATTTTTTGGAAATGCGTTTTCTCTCAAATGACAACTTCAACTTTGCTGACTCTTGCTAGACCATTGGATCACAAGGAACAAATCTGATCCATTGATTGTGTATATAAAATAGTCTTTCTCTTCAGATTCTAGGGCACTTTTTTGAATACTGTTTGTTCTTCGGATGCGCTATTTGATTTCTTCTCCTTTCTCCCCCTTTCATTTTTAACATTTTCTTTGAGTGAAAAACATAAGGAAGGCTGGCATTTTGTTCACATGGGTGAACACTAACTTGGGGTAATTTTTGTGGAGAAGTTAGCGTTGTAATCTTTGTGAGTGAAGTGTGCGGTTTTAGTCTAAGGGTTTATCTCCTTTGTATATTGAACACTGGTTTATTTCTCTTAGTGCAGAGAGGCCGTAATTCCATTTGGGAGCCTCAATGGCAGAGTAGACATTTATCGAACTGCCTACCCAACCAGCAAAACAAATCTTGTGTTCTTCATCTTTTCTTTACATGTTTTCAGTATTACTTTGTGTGATTGATAATTGATGCATGTTTAGATCTCTATATGAACACCCAACATATATATATATATATAGAATGATTTACAATAGTATTATTATACAATTACAAAAAATTACAAAAATGTCGAAAGATCAACTGAAAACCCTATTTGATTCTAACAGATGAATTAACAACGTGGATAATTTACTCGAAGGAAATCAATTTTTTACGAAAAACTACAAACACAGAAACAAACTCGAAAAAAATCAGTTTTTTTGATCTGATCTATTACGAATATAAAAAAGCTAAGAGCACTCTTTAATTCATGGGAAGTATCAAAAATTGAAATGAAAATCTAAGAGAAATGTCTCAAAACATTTGCTGAATATCCAATAATCACACTGCTGACTCTAGTCTTAATTAAAAGCATTTCGTACCATGAATTTATTCTCTAGGAGTCGAGAGTTCTCTTCTTCTTCTGTAAACACGCTTCATATGCCAGATTAAGAACAAAATAAGGGTCACAATTACTAGAAGAGTTGGTCCTATATTTTCTTTCTATGAAATTATAAAGGAAATGGAAATGGAAATGGAAATGATTAACATACCTTTAGGCATTAATTAATAAACTGCCCTAATTCCAAAAGAATATTAAATGTTTATTAAGCTAAATCAGTCACAGGGCAACTCTCCTTTGGCATGTCATTGGAGTTGAGATATCGATAATAGCAGCACCATTGCATGCCAAGAGTGAGTAACCCTACGAGTGGTTCGCTTACCCGTTCTTGCTCCCATTAGATCATTTGAATCTATATGCATCACAATCTCGATTCATTGATTTCTCGGGTTGAGAAACCAAGATATATATACAAACTCCGGATGCTATCTCCAGATGAATAAACCATTGGAGAAATGGCATATGCTTATGGATATCCTAAAAGGGTGCTTTATTTTTCTTCTTATATTTCTATTCTTGAAGAAATTAAAGCCCATTTACAAGTATATATAATACCAGATTCCTCCTTGCCTTTGTCCATGAATTTTTGCAGGTAAAGTTCTGCAAAAAGATTTGAAAGGAGATGCTGTCAACCTGATGAAGTGTCTGATTATCAGGGGCCATGGATTGGCATATCCTATGATATATGCTCTCTTTTCTTGAATTGCCTTTTCAGATATTGGAATTATAGATTGCCTTTACAAGATTGTTAATACAGGGTGAAGCGAGATTAACACAGGACTCGTTGATTTTGCGTGTGGGGCTGTGATGCTAACAGATTGAAAATGGTTTCGGCAATGATGAAATTGGGCCAAAGGCCAACTACGGAAAGTGATGCCACTGCCTGATAACTTCTGCACTTGGACCTGAAGTCCAATTAACGAGGCCCAAATTTGTGATCTGCCTTGAGATGGCTGAGGACCGTTGGATTGAGCTATGATCAATGGTTGGCAGCAATGGTTGGATTGATCTATTATCAATGGTTGGCAGCAATGGTTTATAAGGGACCCTTGGTTACCCTAGTGATCCAGGTGTGTGTAGAGAGAGAGAGAGAGAGAGAATCTTTCGTCTTCTTCTCTTTTTTCTCGGTAAACCTCTGGTTGGTCTGCACAGGTGTTTTTCTTTTCTCTGTGAAAAACTTCGAGTGAGTAAAAAGATGAGAGTTGTGAGAATGATCTTGTTTTCTAGTTAGAACTCAGGCAAGTTGTATGGGTCCGGTTATTGTTCTCGGTTCTTGGGTTAAAATTAAAGATACAATGTTCTGAGTCCTATAGTTAGTGATGGCAACGGGGCGGATTCGGATTAGACTCGTCTAATCCGTATTCGCCCCGGATCTATTTTAGAAGATCCTAATCCGCGGATCGATTCGCCATTTTTGGGGCACATCGGGGCGGATCGGATCCGAGTAGGAGCGGATCACTACTTTGATTCATAGACTGATACGTGTATTTTTTTTTTTTTTTTTTTTTGTCAATTGTCGTTCAAAAAATTAAACAAATATTGAAACAAACTTTACTACTTTTTTGTATATTTTTCTTTCTTTATTTTTCAAATGGGGCGGATCGGATTATGACACATGATCCGATCCGCCCTGCTTATCCGCTGATCGAGATTTTTTCGCTCCATTCGAACTGGGATATCTATCGAATTTGAGATAGATCGGATATTTTTGCCATCCCTACCTGTGGTTCTAGTTTTCCCCTTGATGTTAATGAGATTGTGTTAAATCTTGATTTGTAAAGTTTCTCTTTTTAGATTAATAGTGGTATCAAAGCATAAGTGGGGTTCTTGGAAGTTTAACCCTAATTTTCGTGAAAGAAACCTTTATTTTTCTTTCAAATCTAGTATTTCTGTTGTGGAAAATATATAATTGTAAGTGCACAATATCGCAAACAAGTAATAAAGTGAACCTAATGAGTCCGGATTATCGTTCCTATGAAGACTATCCTATTTATATACTAGTTCAATTAATCTTAATCCTAATTTATTTAAAACTCTTTGAATTAAGTTGATTTGAAGATTCTAATCCTAATCTAATTAAGACTTTTCAAAATAAGTTTATTAAAAGATTTAAGCTATAACTATTAATTCGAGAAAATAATGTGAATACAAACGTCAAGAATTTATCGAGTATAATTATTAAAAGATTTGGATTCACGAATTCACCATAGTTGTCATCTCTAATTTCTCTCCTCAAGATTTATTCCTAATGTTGTATTCGATCAAATTCATAAATTTAATCTAATTTACCTCTCTTGAGTTCAAATTAGTTATATCTAATTAAGTCAACTCACTATATATCTATGTGAAGTCAGAATAATCCTTAACTAGATGTATTAAATCTCCTAAGAATTCAATTCAAGACCGCAACAATAACAAAAACGTATCTCTACCTTTTATCTAATTGTCGAATTTACTCGTGATCTAGATTAATAACTTACCTCTCGGTTTGTTATAATCTACTATTCAATAAAATAATGGTCAATTATTTCAAGCATTAAGAGAAGAAGTAAAATCAATACGTAATTAATTTATAAGCAAAACTTGAGAGTTGAAATTAAAGAATCTAAACTAGGTTACATCATTCATCCAAATTATTAATTTAGCTACTCATAATTCGGGAGAAATAAAAGATAAAAGTTTGGAATACATAACCGAATCTAAATAAAGGAGGAGAAAAAGTTGAATATTTTGCACTAGAAATTCATCGTCTTCATGTCCCAATCTTCAAGATCTTGGTCGTTCTTCCTCTCTCATTTTGTTGTTTATATTTTTCTTTCTCAACTTCAAACCCCATTTTGTTTAAATCATAATCCTTATATGTCCCAAAAAATCCTAATTTAATGTAGAAGTCGTGTCCCAAAAGAATTACCAAACTAGAATTTGACTAAAATAAGAAAACTAAAATTCTAGCTATGAAAACTAAAATTCTAACTACGAATTGTGCTTAAGTCTCAGATTATTTGCACGATAAGTCCCACTACTAAAAATCACCTTTTTACCGATGGAAATTTACCAACGGATTATCCGTTGGTAAAAGTGACTACCTTTCACCTACAGTAATCAGCGACAACTTTTTCGTTGGCAAATGTGATGATTTTTCACCAACAAATTTCGACATCTCACCAACGAAATATCTGTTGGTGAAGATTGAATCATATTACTTACGAAAATTCCGTTGGTGATATTAATTAATTTTGAAAACTAAAAAATATTTCAACATTTCACCAATGAAATATCCGTTGGTGAAGAATGAAACATATTACCTACGAAAATTCCATTGGTGATATTAATTAATTTTGTAAACCAAAAAATATTTCGACCTTTCACCAACGGAATATCCGTTGGTGAAGAGTAAATCATATTACTTACAGAAATTCCGTTGGTGATATTAATTAATTTTGAAAACCAAAAATATTTCGACATTTCCGTTGGTGAAGATTGAATCATATTACCTACGAAAATTCCGTTGGTGCTATTAATTAATTTTGAAAACCAAAATATATTTTGACCTTTCACCAACGGATATTCCGTTGGTGAAGAGTGAATCATATTACCTACAAAAATTCGGTTGGTGATATTAATTAATTTTGAAAACAAAAAAATATTTCGACATTTTACCAACGAAATATTTGTTGGTGGAGAGTGAATTATTACATACGGAAATTCCGTTGGTGATATTAATTACTTTTGAAAACAAAAAAATATTTCGACTTTTCACCAACGGAATATTCATTGGTGAAGAGTGAATCATATTACCTACGGAATTTTCATGGGTGATATTAATTAATTTTGAAAACTAAAAAATATTTCGACCTTTTACCAACGGAATATTCGTTAGTGTAGAGTGAATCATATTACATATGAAAATTTCGTTGGTGATATTAATTAATTTTGAAAACCAAAAAAATTTTCGACCTTTCACCAACGGAATATCCGTTGGTGAAGAGTAAATTATATTACCTACGAAAATTTTATTGGTGATATTACATTTCACCTATAGAATATCCGTTGGTGAATAGTGACTCTTATTGCATACAAATGTTCCATAAGTGATAAGAAATCAATTTTGAAAATTAAAAAACACAATTCAACTGTTCACCTACTAGAAATTTATGTGAAGAGTAATTCATAAGTCAAAAAAATCTTTCGATTGATAGTCCATATGTGATATTAATATTTCTACTATTGAGCTATGAAAAGTATGTTGTTGAAGAGTAGATCTTGTTACCCACCTATTTTTGCCATGAGTAATGTAAATCAAATTTTGAAAATGAAAAAAGATTCAATTATATGGAGTTGAAGGTTAATCACTTAAAGAATAACTGTAAATTATGTTTCATTTATTTAACATTCGAATTTTCTACAACGAAGTTATGCAATTACAAAAAGGGTAATTATATTCAAACCACACTATTTGTTAACCACACCATATTTTAATTGCAATAAAAGTTTACAACTATTGCTCATTTTTACATTTATGATCTTAATTTTTTTTATCACATTCTTATCATCATCCTATTAATTTGCATGTCTTATCTTTGTCTTTGATGATAATTTCTTTCCAAAACGTTAATTAGAATAGCTTAAAAAGATCGTCTGCTTATCGTATTTTCAAACAAGCAAAATAAATAACAAATACAAAGGTTTGACAAAATATATTTTCCTCATTCCAATGCACATTAGTAGAATATTTGGATAAAAATTGTCATAAGAGACGTGATGTAAAATTAATGATAAAAATACGACGAAAAAAATTAGAGATATATGTCAAAATATCAAAGTTGAAGGACTTTTATTGCAATTACAAACGTGGTGTAGATAATAAAAACTGTGGTATGAATATAATAACCCTTAAAAAATAAAAAAGATTCAAACTATAATCCCGTGCGAAGAAAACATAGGTGGAGTAGTTTACCTATTGTACGACATCCATTTAGTTGAGTATACTTGAAAACGCGTTAACTTGAAATTTTTGAAAAATTATTTTGTATAATATTTCATTAAAAAAATTTGATTATTCAATAAATTTTAATAGTTTAATGCTAATATTGTTGTTTTGCAAATAGTTTGCCGCTTTGATGTTAATAATTGATTTTCCAACATGAAAACCATCTATACTTATAGATTATTAAGTCTAATACACGAATATGTGTCAAACCAAGTCAAAAGATGCCAAAACGTAATAAAACGTCACCAAAATTTCAAAAAAAAAATTTGATGAAATTATTGTACATGGCTAATGCCCAGTACAAGTCCAATACAATCATTCCTCAAAAGTCGTAATATATAACAAATATAAATTTTTATAATTATTTAAAGTTAAAAATAAATAAAAAGATGAAAAAAAATTAATAATACACCAGCAACCAAAATTCCATAGCAAAAACCCGTTTTTTAAATTTTCAATTTCTTTCAACAACTGAAAATTCGTAGCAGAAACCCATTTTAAAATTTTGTAATTAATTATAAGCCTACTTTTGTAAATTAATTAGCCCAATTCTCAATTCAGCCCATCTTCTCAATGCGGGAACCCATATGTATGAATCATGAAAACCAAAACAAATTGAAATCAATTTGAAATCTAAACCTAAACAATCTGCCACATCATCATGCGAGATTTCCCACCCACATTGTCTGCGCGATTCCCTCGACCACGCGATCGTGCGCGCGATTCTCCGAGCTACTGATCGCTCTCCTAAGCTACGATCGTCATGAGTCCTCCGATAACGATCGCCCGAGTCCTCCACTACCAATCACGGAGTCATCGCCACGATCGTCATCGCAAGTCATTGCCTTGACCAAGCGATGATTCATTACCACCATCGCCCACCGAGATACATTACCGCCATCATATGATGATTCATTACCGCCAGTCGCACCAGGTACTTACAAATTTAATTTATTTATGAACCTATGTTTCGTTTCTTCATTTGCTTGGCACTTTGATTTTCGATTTTTTTTGTGATTGTTTTATGTAGATGATACATGTAGATGCGAATGATGTAGCTTTCTCTATTCACGCTGTTATGTTGACTCCTTTAACTTTGTTTCAAATTGCCATCTATGATGTAAGGGATAGAATCCTCAATTTGTTTTAAACACGTTTTAGATGGTGACTGAAAAGATGTAGTTCTACCTTATTGGATTTGAGGTTGGATTAAAAACTGCTCTATGTTTGATATCAGTACATTTTAGATTTGTACATTTGTTTCATATTTACTGCCTATTTCATATTTATTTTTTCAGAGCTTAGAATAACTTTGGGTTTTTCTTTTTGTATTATTAGTATTTAGCTAATTTCGCAATCACAATATCTCCATTCCAGCATTAATCAAATTACTTGATTTATGATAATGTGGTAGATTTGGAAATTATTGAGAGGATTGGATTTTTCAAATCCAGGTCCAATCCAGGGATTTTAAAGTAAATGGCAATCCATGTGAGATAAAGCTGGATATTAATAGATTGACTATTAAATATGACATATTTAGAGTTGTAGTCAATTTAGAAAGATGTATAGGACATATTATTGCTTAAATTCTTTCTTCGTCACTACTCTGCTCTCTGCTCTCTCTTGGGCGTTTCTAAAAATTTATGGTACATGCCAATGTGTATAGGAAGAAGGCGACAAAGGATAGATATAAAGATATTGATGAATGATGCTGCAACCAAGTAAGTGTAAAGCCAATCGGATCGTCACATCGAAAAGAGGGCAATGCCATAAGATTGAGTACTAGGATAGTCTTGTAAATTATTGGAATACCGATAAGTTGAAAAACAATGCCAAGATTGCTAAGGAAAACCGCATTGCACAAGGACATGATGGTGAAATGAAGAAGCATATTGGCGGTTCAGTCTCCTTTGTGACTACCAAGAAGAGATTGATATATTATTTTTGATTTGATTTATATTGGTAGCATACATATCAACCAAATATTTAATACACAAAAGACTGGACTAAATATATACCGAGCATGAGTTTTCAAAAGTCAAACATTAAATTTTCATGTGGAGTCAATATTTTGTAATAGAAATGGACTAGTCAAGTTTATTTTGGTTTTACTCGGTTTGTGGTGCATTGACGGGACAAGTGGTTCCCAATATATGTATTATATGTTGGTATGAGGATTTATGTTGATTTTATAAAATCTTTTTAGTCAAAAGTCAACCAGTCATGGAAAAGTATAATTAAGTAGCTCATTGTAATTAATTGTGTGAGTTGACACTTTTTAAGTTTCATTTATGGTTTAACTAATTGTGATTAATGTGATCCATATTTTCAAGAGAAGGATATGGATCATCCTATGTCTCAATTAGAGCTCTTCAGTCATGTCCACATGACTAATCATGGGCTTGAGGATTTTATTGATAAAAAAATTCAAAAGAGTTCATGTAAGTACGATTAGAGTTTATATACAATATTTTTTAGATTGTGAAAATGATAAAAAATAATTTTTTTCTTTTTCTTCAGGATAAGTATAAAGCTTCTATTGGGTTCAAGTATGGTATAGACAGAGACGATCAGCCTGAGTTTGATCTCGATTCATGGATCAATACTGTCAACGGGCTATCTAAGAGTCGTATTTATGGGTTTGGTCCTCGACAACCTGTTTCACATGTTTTCGGCATACCCACTTCACCTAGACGTTCGATACTTGCTCATGACTTTATGAGTAATGAAGATGTGAATAAGTTGAAGTCAGAGTTGGCTAGTGCACATAATATGATAGAAGAAAACAATGAAAGGACCGTACGTCTCGAGCGAGTTGAAAGAAGTCACAAGGTCGAGTTACGAGAAACAGTGCAAAGTATGCTTAGAGAATTAAATATTTCAAACAATCAATTTCCTTCTAGTTCTGGATTACAAAATAATGATATATGAACCTGTGGTACTTTTTCTTTAGAATTTTGATGTAACAACTTCATTTATTAAATTTTTGTTGCATTAAGATAATAGTGTTTATATTTGGTATATTGATTATTGTTAGCTTATTTATTTTAGTGCATTTTTATAATTTTTTAATGATTTTGTAAAAAAAAAAATTAATTTTCACATACGAAATTTCCGTAAGTAATATGAGTTTTACGAATTTTTAAAAGCATGCTATTACTAATAGAAATTCCGTAGATAATGTGACACATGGTTGTAAGTCATGCAAGCACTATTAGCAACGGAAATTCCATTGGTAAAGGTTTGGACATTACCTACGAAATTTTTGTTGGTAATAGTGTTTGTCATTTCCGTTTTTATATTGAGGATCGTTGAAAGTTACCAACGGAATTTCCGTTGGTAAAAGCACGTGTCATTACCAACGGAAATTTCGTTGATAATGTCCCAATCCTTTACCTATGGAATTTCTGTTGGTATTGACACACATTATTACCAACGAAAATTTCGTTGGTATTGGCACACGCTTTTTACCAATGAAAATTTTGTTTGTGAAGATCACCAACGAAAATTTTGTTGGTAACTTTTAGCGACCCTCAAAATAGTAACAGAAATTCCGTTACAAATAGTCCATTGGTAGCAACTATTAGGCACGGATATCGTAGCTTCAGCAATGAAAAATTCGTTTCTAAAGCCACCGTTTTTTGTAGTGTCCTTCATCTTTTGGATGTTTACAAGTTGGTCTCCATTTTTAAGTCTTCGTGCACTTTCAGTCTTTCTTCACCTATTTTGCTTTATTTTTCTTCAATTCCATCCGAACTTGGATTTTGACCTAAAACAATCAAATCAACATACAATTAAGTAAAAATTCACATAAGAGTATTTACAATCGTTTACTTTTGATAGTCCAAATAAGTGTAAATCCACACTTATCAATTTCCTTTGGGGATCTAAGGGCTTTTTGGTTATATTTGGAGGATCTTGCCTGAATCTGATCTGCTTTACTCCCTTTCAAATTTGGGCATTCTCATTGTGGATCTAAGGGCTGATGCTTATATCTGTGATAAGTCTGAATGATATGTCCAGATCTAGTGAGTTTCTGTGCATTTCTTGAAGAAACATCTTATCCTCTCTTGATCTTCTGGCTACTAAGTGTAATATGGTGATCTAATCTCCAATCGCCACTGTTGTTTGCTTCTTTTGAACTTTAATACGTAAATCTGAGTATTTGCTGATTTTTTTTATTGTTTGCTACACAAATAAGTCTGAAACTACATGTAAACTTTCTTTTTCTTTTCGTTTGTTCATGTGGTTGTTCCTTCATTTTGTTAAGAAAATTCCAAAAACCATTGTCTCTAATTTTTGCCTTGATATAAGAACTTGATTATCATGGAAACCTTGTGAAATTAGGCGGTGGGAGTTTTTCTCATTCCTATATAGCATATAGAGTTTTGAATTATCAAGATATAATTAAGTTTTTATAATTTCTTGGTTATTGAAATCTTTTGATAAAAGTGGATTGATTGTTCTATTGTATACCACGTGCTTATCATATACCTTTGTTGCATGTTTGCTTTACTTTGTGTTTTAATTGATTGATATGACAACTGCTAGTTTTGAAGTTGGGGTTTTTAATGGGAAATGAGACTTTTCCATATGGCTACAAAAAATGAAAGGAGTCTTAGTTCAACAAAAACTGTATAAGGCCATAGAGAGAAACTATCTAGCTATGACTGAAGATCAGCAGGCTGAGGCAGATGAACTAGACTACACTTCCATTATTTTGCATTTATTTGATCCAGTCCTTGGAAAGTAGGAAAATTAGGCTCCACTAAACTCATTTGGGAAAAATTGGAAGAATTGTACTTACTAAAGTCCCTACAAA
This sequence comes from Forsythia suspensa, assembly GCA_023638005.1. Classification (NCBI taxonomy): domain Eukaryota; kingdom Viridiplantae; phylum Streptophyta; class Magnoliopsida; order Lamiales; family Oleaceae; genus Forsythia; species Forsythia suspensa. The sequence continues at coordinate 26,863,494 of CM042666.1, read as the reverse complement.
ATAAACTTTTTTTTTGTTATAAAGGTTCTTTAGTTTTAAGATTGATTCAAAGATTACAATTTAGATGTCTTCAACAAGTTAGTTCAAGACATCACAAATATTGGTGAGAAAGTGCCTGAAAAGTATGTGTAAAGCAGTTATATTCCTAAATTTGGTGAAGTGCTAATGAGAAATAATATGGCTTATAAAATTGAGGGAATTGAATGTGTGACTTTGAAATTTGAAAATATGTACATATGTACTCTAGAAAGAGCCAGATATGTCTCAGACCTTGATAGAAACTTAATGTTAGTAGGTGACTTAGATGACATTGGAATGTATGGTAAATTTGAGGATGGCATGTTAAAGATAAAGGGACCACTTGTGATCTTCAAAGGTACCAAATGAAATGGCATGTATATCACTAAGGCTGAAACAATGTCATAGTACAATGATATAGCCTCTAATGTTGAAATTGATGCCACTTTAAAGTGGCACAATAGACTTGTTCATCTTAGTGAGAAATGCCTTTATATTTTGCAAAGAACAAGGAGTCTTTGGCAAAAATGTTATTTCAAAAGTTTCTTTTTGTGAACATTGCACTTTGGGAAAACACCACACATTAGTCACACAAGTCCACTTCCATATTGGAATACATACACTGACCTTTGGGGCCCTGCCTCTACCCCCACACAGAGAAGAAATAAGTATTTTCCTTCATTGATGACTTCTCAAGAAAGGTGATGAAACAAAAATATGAAACCTTTGAGAAGTTTAAAAATTGGAAAATTCTTATAGAAAATCAAACAGGAAAAAAAAAAAAGTCTTAAGAACTAACAATTGTTTAAAGTTTGTAAGTAAAAAGGACATTCTTAGGCACAAAATTGTACCTTATACACCTCAACAAAATGACATTCTTCTCCTTTTTCCGTTAATTAAACCTTGAGATAGATGCTCATCTTCTTTTGTGTTAAAAACTGAGTGAGTAAAAAGAAGAAAGTTGTAAGACGGATCTAGTTTTTCGGTCAATTTGTTCTGCTATAGCAACTCAGGCAGATTGCATGGGTCTGGTTCTTGGTTTCGATTTTTTGGTTAAAACTAAGGGTACAATGTTATGAGCCATGTAGTTATAGTTTTTTCCTTGATGTTCATGAGATTGTGTTAAATATTGGATTGTAAAGTTTCCGTGTTTAGATTAATACTGCGAATACTCTAAAATTTGGGTTCAACGATTTGTTGATTCCATTGGATACCAAATAATGTGCACAAATATTGAGAAACTCTTTATAGTATTTCAGTTCAATTCAAAACAAGACGTCAACAATGAACCATAATTCATCTTTTAATGAAAAACCTATAGCATAAACTCTACGTTTATTAAAATCACTGTTAAGAATAACAAAAGACCCTATTTTTAATAAAATTAAATAAAATTAATAAGCATTAGTACCTAAACTTGATATCATATTTTGCATTTTTCCGTATATCCTAAACTTGCGCGTATAAAAAATAAATAAGGCTGCTAGCTTGTTCAGAGTAGCATTTTAAGTGATTTGGCTAAAAAAAAGCACTTATCATGATAATAATAATAATAATCTCATTTCAATTTGGAGGAACAAGATAATGAACTCTCTCTCTCTCTCTCTCTCTCTCTCTCTATGTTAATTTCCTTCACTGGGGATTTCTATCCTGCAGAATTCTTTGTCCCATATACCTGCATCACAGCATAACAAGAACACCTTAATTAAGTCTCAATGTTCATATAATATGTCTAATTTTTAAACTGCTTATAATTACCTCCCAAGCATCATAACAGTAGCTTGAGGATTGGTTCCTGGGCTGTTGTAGAACGTCGAGCCATCAATTACGCGTAAGGACTCGACACCTATCACTTTGTAATCCTGATCCACAACCCTACCAACTTGGCAGCCTCCATGGTAGTGCCATATGGTCATCACAGTGTCTACACAAAATTGTTCCAATGAATAAGTTGCTGTCACATGTTTAGGTCTTAAGTTAATTGGAAAAGTCAACATCATGTTCATCAAAGACTGCATGGTTGCAAATGGATAACGAAAACTCGAGAGAGGTCTTGATTCCACTACTTGTCTAACGATTTCCAAGCCTTGAACACATCTTTGTAGGTCTCTTGGATCTTTGAAGTAGTTGAATGTGACTCTTGGATTGTCATTTGGATCCCTACTTTGGAGCTCTAGATGGCCGGTCGAGAAAGGTCCCGCAATCTTTTCTAGGATGACTCCGGCTTGAATGTCTGCATATCGGTAAGGGTCGGGTCCCGGCATGGCATCTTGCATGCTTTCATTGAAAGGGATTGTGAAAGGATGATGAGTCTGCATATTGTGTAACATTTCAATTTCAAATCTGAATGTTGTAGCAATGAATCAAGCTTAATAAAAGAACGATGCACATATTTTGCATGCATTTATAATCTACTAGACTACCAAACAAAAACTTATGGGCTTATAGTATGATTAGCGTAGCTGAAATTTTTTAAGTGATTATAAGTTGTCTTTTTACGAAATATGTGAATAAAAAGTATGTTTAACTAGTTTATTCAATTTAAATTATAATTTAAGCTTAGACAAACATGTGTTATTAATGGGCTAACCTGATTTTCTAACATGGAAACTTCTTGGGCCATCCTATGGGCCCAAACCAACTCAAAAAATCCACTTGCAGCTTCAATGAAACTACCAACTTTAGTTATACCAACCACTTGAATAAGGGAAAGTTCAACGGGGCGAGGTGAAGGAATAAAGACAGCATTCATTGGGTTATCAGACATTCCTTGGCCCACATTTGGTTGATCCAAAACCACTTTTATCCCTTGGGCTTTGAGTTGCTGGGCTGGACCAATTCCACTTAGCATTAACAATTGTGGGCTTCCAAGTGCACCAGATGATAAAATGATTTCATTCATGGGACCATTGTTCAAATATGCCATATGCCTTATACCATTTGAATCTCTCAAGTATACCCCATAAGCTTTTGGTTTTTGACCTGCATCATTACAAATACTTAAACTAATCATGAATTTTGTATTACATGGGATGCATTTTCTTCTCGAAGCATAACACGTGGAAATTTCAATATTGAGTGATTGTAAGACTCGAACTCTTAATAAGTATCTAATTAGAAGTTTGAATAGTTAAAAAAAAAAAAAAAGACATATCAAGGCATAGAAAAATAATCAAAGTCATTGACTTTTTATATGGAATTGAATTGCAATAAATTAGAGCTGAAACTAAAAGCATGACTACATGATGGTCATAAAGAAAGAAAGAAAGAAAGAAAGAAAGAAAGAAGAAGGGCAGACAATCTGGCTGGTAAACCTATCCTTAAATTTATTGTCAACCACCGGTTTCATCCAAAATATGAAGGGAATGCTTGGCTCGAAAAATTTGACACTACTCGATGGGACTAAAAAGTGGAGTTCAACAGTAAATTTTTAGAAGATTTTATTAAAAGTTAGTAAAATGTGTGGTTGAAAAGTCGATAAAAATTGTGGGTTCCATAAAATATATAGTTGAAAATGAATTAGAAAAAAAATAATTAAAAAAAAAAACAATGCCATACATGCTCCAAAAATAAAAATAAGAAGTTCAAATATTGTTTCTTGTCATATCTAGTAGTACTCTGTATTAATAAATATTGTGTACCAGTAATTTCAGGTGAAATGAAAAAAGTTGTTCGAATTATGTATAAAATTAGGCAAAAAAATTAAAAAGAATTTCAGCATTGGTCCTTAATCTATTATTCCAGTAACAAGTTAGTCTCAATTTTTATAAAGCGAAAAATGAGTAAATTGATTCTCGACCCTTAACTATAATCGCACAATCATTTTTGAAGTCATAAAACATTTATGCTATATCGTCGTGTGAAACCCATTAAAGCATGTCTCGCTTCAAATTCTTAGACACTGGTTCAAGTTGAGAAACAAAATCTAACTTTATAAAGTTGGACATATAAGAGTCGAAAGATGATTTAAAAGACAAAATATAGAACTTGATAGAAATTCTCACCTGCAAGTGTTGTTCTGAACAAGATTTGATAAACTGTTGCACGCAAATAAACGGAAATATTTGTTGGATCAGCATATTCTAACAAATCAGCAGCGGTATGTCTATGTCCATTTTGATCAAAAATTGTGCCACCAACTTTAGTTCCCGGTAGATGTTCTAAAGTAAATCCATTATATGGCGAAACACCGGCTTCAAGCAAACCGTCCCTCACTGCCGATTGCCACGACAGCATCGGCGGCTGAAACACCACCTTCTTCTCCACCCATTCATATGACTCATTCACCAATCTTGGGTTCCACCCCGCCGCCACCACGTAGTCCGAGCTGGCACGGGTGTAGAAACCTGCGTTTATGGAGGAGCCACCGCCCAACACCCGTGCACGGTGGTTGAAAACGCCGTCCGTGGAGAGGAAAAGCTGAGAAGCTGATGTTGGGGAGGTGTCTGCTAGGGTGGCAGGGAAGCCACCTATGTTGGTTATGTTGGGATTTCCATAAGGCAAGCCACCTCTTTCTAGCACTAGTACTTTTGCTCCGCCTTGTGAAAGTGTCGCCGCCAGTGCGCAGCCAGATGTTCCGCCACCAATTACTATGTAATCGTAGTACACCACTGGTGGAGCCAATTTAGCATCTTTTGCAAAGGATGGATATGGAGCTGCAGAAAAAACAAAATTAAGGGGAAAAAATAAAGAAAAATCAGCATATATATGCAAAATATTTCAAAAAACATTGAGGGACAAATGTGTAAAAAATAATTTGATCATAGTTTTTACATTTACATGCAATATGTGCACCATACAAATGAAAATGAAAATAAATCAACAGTCTTGATTTCATAATCAATTCTCACAAGTGTAGAGAGAGAGAGAGAGAGAGAGAGAGAGAGAGAGACCTTGTTCTGCAGAAGAAGAAGCAGTGAAGAAGAAAATCCCAAGAGAAATAGCAGCAACAATGTGAAGAAACCACCATCCAGAAAACATATTTTCATCAACTGATAACAAAAACAAGAGATTTGATTTCTTAAACCCTATTTTTTTCTGCACAGAAACAGGTGCTTAAACTACTCTTCTTTTTTAAAACATCCCCTTTGGCACAAAGATTTTCACCAACATTTTCTTGGGACTACAGAGAATTCTAGTACTTCACCCAAATAATTAAAATATTTGAGCCATTTCATGCAAAGACACCATAAAAAGATTAGGTTGAAATAAAGGCCCATATGTCATACACAACAAACCCTTTGAATTTGTGTGAATTTTCTCAAAGTTTGCCATTGAAAAACGTTAACAGTGACATATCCTAGTTAATGCTTCCATTAAATCATTCTGGGACTACTTTTTTCAGAAAAAAGAGGGGGAAGAAATAAAGCTTTATAGGACATTAAATGATTTTTTTATTGTTTTCCTCGACATGCAAAACTAATGAAAGCCAAGAGGATTGCACATCCAAGAGTGTGTGCAGATGCAGGGAATTAAAATCCAATTCTTTTGGCTGTCAAAAAGCATATATGAATCAGTAGTATGGATTTGATTAATTGGGATTAACTACTTCTATTTCTTGTAATGCATTGATAATATAATTAATCTAACCGGCGATAAGTGTGTTTTACACGCTTATTTTGTCTTATAAAGTTGATATATATTTGTAATTTGAGCAGATTTTTACTTAATTTAGTGTAAATGTTGTTATTGTAGGTAAAACCAAATTTGAAGATTTTATTGAGTTTAATTGAAGTTGGCTTGAAGTAATTGAAAACTCACTTGATGGCAGGGGATGAATGGAAAGCATTAAGAGAGCAAATGTGTAATAATTTAACTACTTATCATAAAAGAATGAAATGCAAGAAACAATTGGAGGACGTCGACGGATGTAAAGGAAAAATGAGAAAAAATATGAATACCTTGCATCAACAATCTGCCTTCTTCAAGTCAAAGTCTTCAAACCTTCACCCTTTGTTCTCTATTCTCCTCTATTGTCTCCCCTGTGTCGGCCTCCCAATTCGACCCACAATTGGTCTTTATATAGTGCCTATTTCATCTTGCAAATCGTGTATCAAGGACAATGAATGTACCCCGGACTACAAAATTGAAAAAAAAAAAAAAATCTTTCAAACGGGTCGCGGGTCGATGGCAGTTTGCAAACTGTGGCCATACCCGTGACATACATGTGGTTTTATTTTGTTTTGTTGTTTGCCGTGAGTCGTTCGTAGTTTGCAAACTAATATCACACCGTGGCATATAACAAAGTTTTCCTATTTTCGTGATTTGGTTCCTGCTTTTAGTTTTGGTATGGTTTTGGTCCTTTTCTTTCCAAGCCTTCAACATTGATCTCGCAACTCCCAAAGGTCCCCAATTCTCTATAGTCATCCAAGATTAGTTCTCCTTGCCAAACGATGTATCTTAGATTTGAACCTTTAATTTTAATTGTCAAGTTTTGCGTAATTGATTTTACTTCTTTTATTAATGCTTGAATTACCTTATCACCAATCCATGATGTGTGGATTGTAAAAGCCGAGAGGTGAGTTAGAAATTTAGACCACGTAATAAAATTTGGCAATTGAGATAAAAAGTAGGGATACACATTTACTATTGTTACGGTTCTAAATGGAATTCTTAGATGATTTAATGCATTTAATTAAAGCTTATTCAGATTCACATAGAGATATGATGAATTGACTTAACTAAATAGGATTAATTTGATAAATTGATTTAATTAGTGAATTCAACTGAGTGCAACTTTAGGACTTGAACTTGAAATGCGGGATTAAATGTGATAAATAAGGTGAAATCATAAATCCCGACACTTTAACCATCATATTTGATCGTTTAATCAAAGTAGTCACAACAACACCTTATTTAATCTTAGTTTTAATCATAACTTTGCCTTAAATTTTGTTGTTATCAAATAAGATAGTATTATTTAAATCGATATTGGGATAAAATAGTTTCAGTAATCTAGACTCTTTAGATTCACTTTACTACTTGATCTATTGACATTTTACACTTGTGATTTTACAACAAGAAGTTTTTGGCGATGTAGCCAGAGACTATTTTTTTTTTTGATATTGGTTTAGACTACTTCTCTGCAAGAAATATCACATTCAACCACTAAACAAATGATCGTAAAATATACGTTTTCGGTTGTTGATTACATTCAATAACCAAAATCAGTTGGTCGTTTGTTGGTTGGCAAAGAGGTGTTGGCGAATGTATTCAATGACTAAAAAACGTGTGGTTGTTAAATGTATTGTTTCAACAACAAAATCATTGGTCGTAAGAGGTTTTTTATTGACACACGATTCTTTTAATCCTAACCACTTGTTTGGTTGTTGTATCAAATATTTTTGTCGTTAAAATACAATAAAAGCAACCAAATTTTAGTTGCCTATCATTTCAACAACGAAATAAATGGTCATTAATATTTAATATTGACAACCGATTTTTATTTCAACAACGGCTTAATTTGTCGTTGTATTAATTATTTTTATTGTTAAAATACAATGAAAGCAACCAAAGTTTAGTTGCCTTTCATTTCAACAACAAAAGGAATGGTCATTAATATTTAATATTGAAATCGATTTTTATTTCAACAACTGCTTAGTTTGTCATTGTATTAATTAGTTTGGTCGACAAATTAACATTGAAGCAACTAAAATTTAGTTGCCTTTCTTTTTAACAACGAAAGAAGTGATTGTAAAAGTTTATATTAATAACCGAAAAATTAAAATAATGAGAAATATGGTTGGCAACAACAATATTGATGGCTACATAACTTTCAAGCATTCACATCATACTAAAACCAAATCTTACCCACAACCATAAATAATTATAAGTGATGGAAATTAATAACACTAACAAAAACTAAAATTTCTATGGGCGTTCAATCAATTAAAATATCACAACATTAACTACAACTATATGTCAATATCAATTGTTATGACTTAAACAAAAGATTACATCAACTTCAGCCATTGATGTTCTTAATATAAAAACAAGAGATGTAGAGTTACATGCAATACTCTAAAAAGCGTAAAGCATGGATGCCGAGCTTCAACTTTTTTTGGGCCTAGGTCGAAAATGAGATAATGCCAAGGAGTGTTGGGAATTGATACCAATTCTTTTATTGTCCACAAGATCTTTGTTCAGAGAAAAATAACATGACAGAAAAAGTATAAAGATAGAGAGATTTATGGATTGTCAAAGTTTTCATTATATGAAAAATTGTTACAATCATATATATTTCACCAACCCAAATTCTCCAAGTATCTCAAGAAAAATAATATCTTAAGTTTTATCACACCTATCAATTTCTACTCTTTTGTACAACACACAAAGAGAATAAGAAAAGCAACTAGGATGCTAGGCTTACATTTTTTCTCTCAAAAACACTCAAGTCACATATACAAAAGAGAATGAACTACGCCAATTTATAGTTAACGTATGTCCTAAAGTTCTTCTATGTTTCGACTACAAAGGTGTCCAAGATTTAGAAACTTGTTCAATTTTAGTCACCAAATATCATATCGTATCGTATCGTATCTTTTCCTTTTTAACAATTGGTGCATCTTTTGATCTTGGCAAGTTTTGAGAATATATCCCAACAATCTCCACCTTGATGAAAAACGAGTCAAAACTCAATCATCTCTTCTGCAGCTCTTCATCTCGATACTTAAAAAAATTGATAAACTTTGACAATCCCAATTCTCAAAATAGAGAATTAACATACTCCACCATATAAGTATAATCACTTAGAATTAACGAATTCTAAGAATTTCATCGGCTCATATCGAATAAATTTGCTGAAATATTATGGTGTAACTCATTTGCTTGACTTACTTGGAAGTTCATCAGCTATTGACATCAATTCTACCACATACCTTGCATTAATATCAAGCCAATGTCCATATGCAAATATGGATCCACTAGTAGTAACAATCCTCTATCATGGCAACTAGCGCATGCCACAAGGATGTAAATATTTACTCAAATAACATTATCGTCTCTCATAAAGGAGACATGTTGTCTGTATCTGATGTCGAACAGTTAGCCGAGTCTGCTCCACCTTTTGGACAATTTTTTCTCACATGACCAGGTTTTTCAGTATCTTCATCGAAAATAGGGGTTGGTTTCTCTTTCAAAATCTTGTGGAGTCTAGATTGAACCAAAACATTATTGACTTGTACTTACCACAAGTCAAAATTGATTCTTCTATCAAATTTTTCTACGTCATATTTAATAGACATATCTTCTCTGTGTGCCAACACTTTGAACGACCTGATACTTTGATACCAATGTTGGAAATTGAGACTAATTCTTTTATTGTCCACAAGATCCTTGTTCAAAGAAAAATAACGAGACAAAAAATATAAAAGATAGAGAGATTTATGGACTATCAAAGCTTTCACTATATAAAAAATTGTTACAATCATATAGATTTCACCCACCCAAATTTTTCAAGTATCTCAAGAAAAAAAATATCATAAGTTTTACCACGTTCACCAATTTCTACTCTTTGTACAACCCACAAAGAGAACAAGAAAAATAACTAGGATGATAGGCTTACAATTTTTCTCTTAAAAACACTCAAGTCATGTATACGAAAGAGAATAAACTACGTCAATTTATAGTTAACGTATGCCCTAAAATTCTTCCAAGTTTCGACTGCAAAAGTGTTCAAGATTTAGAAACTTGTTCAAATTTAGTCACCAAATATAATATCATATAATATTATATCATATCATATCATATCTTTTCCTTTTCAACAATTGGTAAATCTTTTGATTTTGGCAAGTTTTGAAAAAATATCCCAACAAGGAGGGGGAGGCGTGAGGTGAGGCCACACCTCACGCCTAGCCAAAACTTAGACGAGTTTTTTTAAAACAGTGGTTACAAATTATTGTTTCGATCGAAGAAAAATATATATCTATTACCACCATCACCAAAAATAAAGTCAAAAATTCATTAATTATCACCATTTGAACTATTAGACGAAGACACATCAAGTTGAATAGGCTGCAGAAGAAACTCTTCAGGAATGCGATTTGAGAATGTTTGCATAGAATCTGAGAATGAAGATCTTGAACCTCACTCCGTAAACCAGCATTCTCTATACAAGTATCACAATATTCCAACCTTGTCTTCTTCGTATTTTTTTTTATCAACGTAGCTAAATATCTTACCCAAAACTTGCTTACATATTTCAGATTCTTTCAAAGACATAAGGTGTTCATTCAAGTATAGTTGAGAATTATGTTCTTGTAAAAGGTCTAGCATTTGGTTCTATGGATCCATGTAAATTATAAATAAAGGATTAGAATTTTGAAATATATATTATACTATTGCAACAAATAAAATTACTTACCTAATGGGACTCCGCTTCTTTAGTTATCTACCCACGTTCGCTACAGTTCATGTTATAGAAAAATTTGATCTCACCAGGTAGCTTTTTTGAAAGCGGATCCCCCTGTTTAAAAAAAAAATGATGCATGAAGTTCATAAAATATGATATTATATCATTATTTATAACTTACCATTTCATGTGCATGTGCAGCATAAGATTTCAATCCTTGAAAAGTTACCAAATTTTTTTTGGCAAGATTTGCTTTGCTCACTTCAAACTTTTTCTGCAATGCAATGTATCATAATTCTAATCAAAATGCATAATTAGAAGCATTGTTGACCACAAGTGTAAAGTGCTTATACAACAAGAATTATAGGGAATGAAAAGTGACAAAATACTAGTCAATGAGTTGCACGCAAGAATTAGAGTTGCAATTCATAAAATTGATTCAATATAAAAGAAAATAAAATAAATTAGAAAAGAGTAATAATTAATCTAAGAGTCCATCATATGCAAGTTTCTATTTGTTAATTTAAAGTCATTGAAGTGGTACATAAGACACTAATGTGGATATATCATTTAAGTGCAACATTAGAACATATTATGGATCAATAACTAAAAGAAACAAGGATATCTCCATTAGCAACGACACTCCAGAATATATATGTAGATTTATAGCTTATCCATTCTAATGCAGAATTGTGTTCATTACTGCAACCCAAACAAGACCATATTATTTATACACGAGCTATCACACGTGATACCACAATATCATAATTTTAACTCCAAGGTACCCATTTCATTCTTTTGAAAGAATGTTCACACTTTCATGCAATCAAAAATTGTGTTCAATATTGAGTCTGAGAAGGGAAAAATTGGCTTACGGTGCATAGTAAATCATTTTTAATCAAATAAGTAAAAAATTATCATTCAAATTGAATCTATCTTTTGAGGAAAAAAGGTATGCGAAACCAATAAAACGAAGAATACATGATTTGAAAATTTTCATACAAAATAACTTGAAATGAAAAATAAAAAATAGAGAAAAAATCGAATCATAGCAATAAATTAATCATGCCCCCACAAAACACATCAAATCATTACTTTTCATATTAACAGCTCCAAAACCTCAAAAAGACCACCCCCAAAAAAAAAAAATCATAAAAGGGTACCTAAAAATTAAGGAGTAAATTTAATAAATAATCATCCAGCATTACCACGTGCTCACCCAACTTTGAAGTATTAACCATTGATCACTCATCTATCTCAAATCATTACCCATCCATCACCTGACTCATATTCGTCAACTAACCTTAACGAAAATGCCAACTGACTAGCCAAATCTTACGTGGTACAAAAATCTATTAAAATCTGCCACATAGATTTAAAAAAATAAAAATAGAAAGATAGAAATCTGGAACAAACAAATAACGTCTAAATACAAATTAGACAAAACACTAATGCCCAAATGAAGAAGATCCCAAATTAACCATAATTGCTAAAAGTTCTTTCCCAAAATTGACCAATTCATCAACAAAACCACAAGTATGCCTCGATTTGAGTGACAAGGGTGACCCACAGCACTCAACATGGAAGATAACGTAAATGTGGAAAAAGCATTGGTCGAGGCAGAAGATGAGGGACCATTAGGAGGTAAATCTTTTTAATGTATTTTGCTTTTACTTGTTGTCTTTGTTTGGGACCACATTTATTTACCCATTTATATTTGAACAACTTTGTAACTACATTTTAATAGTATGGAATGGAATCTGAATTTTGAAGTTTTTTTTTTTAATTGACCAGGCCTCACCGGATTTTTGGATTCTACTTTTGGATTTATATATGGTAGTACATGGGAGGGGATATGAACATACCTCCAAGCATACAACGAATGAAAAAAATTTCATCAACCTTGTAAAGAGATACTACTTGAAATTAGTGTTTAAAAAAACTAACAAAAACTAAAGACCTCTAACCCGATGGAAGGCCATTAGTCCACGCGAACGACGTGGCAAGTCCGGAATTTTGAAGTTTTGGGACCACAATTTATTTCTTTTGGACAATATTCATGCATAATATATTCATATTGTATCTATACTTGAAAAGTGTTTAAAAAATCATAACCCTTGTGTTTTCAATGCAGCCACGACCTTTGATGAAAAAGAAATTATACCTCTCAAATGCAACTTGAGTGATTCAGATAATGAGGTTGACGATGATGGTTTTATGTATGACACAAATATACCTGAACGTGTTGCAGTGAGAATAAATGTAGACCCTACAATCGAACTTGAGGCAGAAGGTATAGAAGAGTTAGGATCATATGATGGTTATTGTCCAAGTGTAGAGAAGTTGCCCACTAATTATTGTTCCAGTGAGGAAAAAATTATCGTTTTCCTATTTATGATGCCGAAAAAGAGAAGTACGACCCGCAATTAGAAGTTGGGAAGGAGTTCAAAAGCATTGAGGAGTTTAGGCAAGCTGTTAGGAATCATGGAGTTGCAACTAGGTACAATTTTAGGCTTAGGCCGAATGCTGATGAGAGAGCACAGGCTAGATGCAAGGAAGGCTATAAATTTAAGATTTGGGCATCATTGAACAAGGTGAAGGATTGCAACCAAATAAAGTCAAAGAATTCGGAACACACTTGCACAAGGGACATAATAAATAGGCATTGTACTACAAGGTATATAGTTAAGAGGTATTTGGAGACTTTTAAAGTTGAACTTGGTTGGAAGACTAGTTTGATGAAGAAGGCTATCAATGATGATGTGAAGTTGACAATCAACAACGTTACTGCTTGGGGGCTAGAAAATATGCTAAGATATTATTAGAGGGTTCTGATGAGCACCAGTTTGGCTTGCTTAGGTCTTTTGCTGCTGAAATTCTGATAACCAATCTAAGTTTTACTTGCATAGTTTCCATACATGCTGGAAAGTTTCAAGGAATATATGTTTGTTTAGAAGCTTGCAATATGGGGTTCTTGGCACGTTGTAGGCAGTTTCTAAGATTTTATGGTGTTTCTTGAAATGTACTTTTGGAGGTCAGATGCTCGTGGCAGTGGCATTAGATGCCAACAACTATATTTATCCAGTAGCGTATGCTTTAGACTTGGATGTGGTTTATACAAAATTTAGGTGAAGTTTTGATGATCCTGAATAGCAATGATTGATAGACAAAAGGGTTTACAAAATGAAATAGATGACTTGTATCCTAAGGCAGAACATCGATATTGTGTCAGATACATGTACACCAATTTCTTTAGTGCTGGTTTTAAAGGTTTGGCTTTGAAAGACTACTTATGGAAGGCCACAAAGTCAACAACAGTGCCTGACTGGAAGCATTGGATGGATGAGATTGAGAAACAGAGCAAGGCTACACATGTTTTGTTAATTAAGAGACATCCAATTGAGTAGAGTAAGGCTTTCTTTCTTAAAAAAGTGAAGAGTGAAATACCTTTGAACAACCTCTGCGAAGTATTCAACAAGATGGTGTTGGAGGATAGTGAGAAGTCTATCTTTACCATGTTGATTGATATACACATAAGTTTTATGAAGAAGATACGAGCTAAGAGGAACAATATTAGAAGAACCACATGCCCTTTATGTCCTAAAGTGAAACAGAAATTGATAAAGATTATTGAAATGACTGTGGGGTTTGAGGTGGATTGGTTATGGGGACTTTTGTGAAGTGTTCGATTGGAGAGTATGTTGTTGATATGCAAAACACAACATGTGCTTGCAAGAGATGGGATTTGACAGTGATTTTATATTCTCATGCAATTGATGTTGTGCTGGATAGAAGGATTGAGCCATAGAAGTATGTGCATGAGTGCTATAGAGTGTAGACCTACCTCAGTTGCTATGAGAATATTATCAATCCTATAAACGAGATGAAATTATGGCCTCTAGTCGATGCCCCATCGATAAAACCACCAGGTTGGTTGGTGCCCAAAAGGAGAAGGAGACAACAAGAAGAAGATGTCATCACACGTACAGGTTTGAAGGCAAGATTGAATAAGCAAGGAACATTGATCATGACATGTAGTGTCTGTGGAAGAATAGGAAACAACAAAAGGTACCACTAGAGGCCTGATGCACCAAAAGAGGTTTGCGTTCGTTCCAATTGTCATATATTACCATTGTGTAGAATGATCATGATTATTTCATAGATTTGCTAATGTCAGGAATGACTTGCTCATGATTTAGACCATACAAGTTCACGAAGGTCTAGCCAAATAGACAAAAGCAGCTCAAGGATAATCATATATGTTTTCATTTAAATAATAATATTGGAGTGTGATCAATATGTATATAAACTGATATTGGTTTGCTTGCTGGATTTTTCATTTTATTATAGGCAAAACTGGTGCCTACGAGACCAAATACTAATTCACGAGATGAAGTTGAACCACTACCACCTCCACCATCCAAGTTCCAATTGATGCCAACACCTGGGATAGGTTTGACAAAGGATGCACACATTGAAAAATCTGGTCCTTCACTTACCATGCCAACAACTGCAATTACATCGCTTCTAACCATGGTGGAAGATTTGCAAGAGATCGAGAATCAAGTGGGAACAGTGGAGCAACTCAATAGATCATGACTTTTTTTTTGTATGTTGGATATTAAGTGATACCCTATTATTTTGAAATTTTGTTGGGATTGTAATCAGCTATTCAAATGGCTCAATACTGTGCCCATAGCCTATTTTTTGCATGTTGGATATTACTATGCACCAATAGAAATTATGTTGAATTGAGTAAGTTGAAATTATTCTGAATTAATAGAAATTAAGCTGTACTAATTATGTGGTATCAGTTTGTTATTGCTATCATGATTAAGCAAGTGTATTTAAGCAGATTATGTGGTATCAGATTGGATTAGTTAACTGTTTCATTCTGGTGCATATTGATGCACTAGATTGCATCAGTCAACTAGTGCATTTGCACTAGTTAACTAATGCATTTTGCACCTTAGAAGGTGCAAATTGCACCAATTAACTGATGCACCAGCTAAATGTTACAAAATGCATCACTTAATCTGGAGTTAAACCATTTATATAGAATATTATAGCATTTGCTCATCTTTTTGCTCAATTCGAGAGCCTTTGACAAAATGCCTTCTCCAATTGACTTCTCTACAATCATCTTATTTATTACTTTTGCTATCTCGTTGCTCTTAAACTCTCTATCATCGTCTTTTGCAACCTCCACATTGACCCCAGCCTCGATCACGAGCCTCGCATTTAGAGGCTGATCAAGTTTCAAAGGCCTCGGGAAGCCAAAATAAATGCTTCCCACTACAAAGCTTCATTCACAATGACTCACAAAACTAATTAATGGTAAATTCGCAATTAAGAAAAATAGCATCCAATTAATAGTACATTCGCAAGTAAAGCCACAGACACCAATTAATAGAAAAAATGTGTAATTTCTATTATAACATATTCTGAAAACTTATAGTTTTGATCACATCTCTAAAACTACGATTGTGTACAAAATGAGAAAAATATGAATTAGCACTTGAGCTACTTCCAAATTTAGCTTCTGAGTGATACTTCACGTGGAAATGGAACCTCTCTAATGTCACAACCACTTTATGCTATTCACATAAGAAACTTTCACCTTTTTCATCAATTTATCAAAAGCTGCTTCTACTTCTTCAATTTTCTTTATCTTTCCCCAAGCTTCAATGGAATATTCTTCGATGCGTGGATTTGGGGAAGAACTTTTTGCAATTAGGGTTCATTTGAGCATTGGTGTTTTGTCTAATTTGTATGTAGACGTTATTTGTTTGTTCTAGATTTTCCTCTTTTTTTTTATCTATGTAGCAAATTTTAACAGTTTTTTGTGCCACATAATATTTCGTCTAGCCATGTGGTATTTTTGGTTAAGGTTAATTGATGGAAATAAGTCGGGTGATGGATGGATAATAGTTTGAGATAGATGGATGAGCAATGAGTAATATTTCAAAGTTGGGTGAGCAAGTGGTAATGTTGAGTAAAGTTTGATGATTATTTATTAAATTTACTTAAAAATTAAGACTGAAAGGCTCTTCAAGGATTATAGATGTTGTGTGATATTTACATGTGTAAAAGTAAAACAATGTACGCTTCAAATAAATGCACCAATAACATTTAATATGCTTACCTCAAGTGCCTCAAGAAATGAACCTTCAAAACTAAGATCTGGTGGAGTCGTTCAAATGTGAATGGCTAAAAGCCGAAGGGAATTGAAAAATAAGAAGAAGAAAAACCAAGACATGGGGAAAAGCCAGCTGCCATTAAATCAAACCCTTCACCACAAACTTTTTCCATTCTTGTCACTTCAATTTGAGGGTATGAGGAAGGATAAATTTAAAGGGGGCGGCTGCTGTTAAAAAAATTGGGTGAACGAGAAACTAAGAAATTCTTCTTTTATTGGATATAGACTATAGAATTGACTTTTGGTTTCAATGCGGATGCGCAAAATCAAAGAATGATTCATAAGGGAGGTGGTGCACATAGGGTTAGGGATTTAGGAAAATGGTGTGTGTTTGGTGTATAAGTGAGAAATTGTTTGAGAAAAAGAGGGAAAATGAAATTTTTATAGTTAGGTGAAATTTTGTGTGGGATTTAAAATTTTTAAGATAGAGCCTAGGGGATATGAAATTAAGATGAAAATTGATTGTTTGAAATCTATGTATAAATATTTTTTTATTATTTAAAATTTATTAAATTATTAACAAATACATATTTAATTTAATTGGTAAAACAATTTAATTTATAATTTATTGTAGTAAAATACTTTTTTGTTACCAATTGACTTTTTCGTAGGAAATTTTTAATAGATATTTAATTTTTTTCAAAAAATTCTAACGGAATCTATTACGCTTGTAACTATTTAATAATTTTTTAATTTTACTTAAAAAGTTTACCAACAATTTTGTCTATTGGTAATCATTTTATTCTTTTATATAGTTTTCAATGGAGTCATCCGTTGAAACATTTGTGGGTAAACTATTTAATTTATTTTTTATTTTTTACCAATGGATTAACAACAGAATTGTACAAACGAAAGTCATCCATTGACAATTCTATTGGTAATTTAATATTTATTTTTTAAAATGATAAAATAATAATCGGTTGCTAAATTTGTAGTTAATAATAGTAACAAAAGTCATTTGTTGCTAAAATTCCATATTTGTTGCCTATTAGTTGTTGAAAACAATTTTTAATGATTAAGTTTATTGGTCGTTAATAATATTTTTTACCGACTATCTAATATAGTTGACAAATATTTCTTTTAAAGACCAAAAACATTGGTTGTAATTTTTTTTTCACTATTAACGACTGAAATAAGATAATCGTTAATTTATTCTAAATACAACTAATTATTCGATCGTCAAGTATATTGTTTTAGTCGTTGATTGTTTCGGTGGGTTTCAAGATTTTGGCCCCACACATTCAACGAACCAGCTTTACATTGGTCATGGAACATAAAAAATTTACAGCTAATGTCATGATCGTTAAAGTCCATCTCCAACTAGCCCAAAATACAATTGTTTGTGACACACTATTTACGACTACATATTTATTCTAGTCGTTGATAAACATTTATAACGACCATATTTATTTGATCGTTAAAAAATTAGTTGTTAATTCTCATTTTTCTTGTAGTGCTTCTAGCTTTTTATTTTTATTTTTCTTTATTTGGTTCTTTATAATAGAGAAATGTGTTTGTTGTATGGTATGTTCAATAGGTGGCAATTTCAAACCATTGGACCATGAGATTAAACATACTTTTAGATGAAAATGCAAAGAACACAACTAAAAACAACAAAACACTATGGCGGATGAACAAGCTAGAATGGCTGTTGCAGAAGCTGCCCGATTAGCTGCTCAAAATATTCAGCACCAAAAAAAAGTGAAAATTGATGAAGAAAATTTTTCGGTTACACACTTTTTTACTCCAGCAATAGATTCTAAGTGCTCAAGGATCGTATATGCTGACTTTGGGCCGAATGATTTTCAACTGAAGATGATTATGATCAATTTATTCAACAACAATGTTTACTTGGAAAGGCACATAAAAATCCAAATACCCATATACATTGAGAGATGGTGCATTAGAATGGCTAGATTCTGAACCACATGCTAGTATAATTAGCTAGGATGATTTGACAAGGACAATCTACAATTCACCAGCTAAAGTGGTTAAGATGAAGCTGGAAATTTCTATTTTTAACAATTTGATAAAGAGAGCTATCATAAATCATGGGACATATTTAAAGAGTTACTTAGAAAGTGTCCCAATCAAAAGATAAACAATGGTCAACAAATACAATACTTCTATGCTGAACTCTCTTGTCTTTCAAAATCCCAGGTGGACTCATCGGCAAATGGTTCCATCACGAATAAATAAGTGAATCAAGCATTGGAAATATTTGAATTGATTGCAAAGAAACATTCGATGTTCTCTTCAAACCGTGTAGTCCCGAAGATCATAGCAGATATACATGAGATAGACAATACATCAGCCACTAATGCACACATTGCAACACTAACGAAGCAAATTTAACTCTTGGTGAAAGCACAAGTACATTGTAAAATTTGGTCTATGCGAAAACTGTGGGGTGAGTCATTATATTGAAAATTGAAGTAATAAACACAACAAAAACGTAATCAGAAGGTTGCGAAAAAGGGACAAGCAGTGGATAAACTAATCATATGAATTGGTAAGCCATATGGAGAATTATTTCACAGGCCTATATTCGAATGGCTACCCTACTAAAGAAGATATTGAGTTGGCCACTGTTGGAATTGGGTATAGATTATATGCTGATGATTTGGAGTTACTTTGCTTACCCTTTTTGACCGAAGATGTTACAAATGCACTGTTGAGTATGGGACCTCATAATGCACCCAGAGTTGATGGATTCCACGTATTGTTCTTCCACAAACATTGGTCGACTATCAAGAATGAAGTGATCACGACATTCCTAGAAGTGCTCAACCATGGATAGTCAGTGAGACACGTTAACACCACATCTATCGTGCTAATCCCTAAGAATAAGAACCCAACGTATATTACTAAATATAGACCCATAAGCCTATGTAATATGTTGTACAAATTAATATCCAAGACTTTGGCAAACCTAATGAAGAAAGTTTTCCCCCTTTTATATCAGAAAACCAAAGTGCTTTCGTCCCAAGAAGGTTAATCACCGATAATGCTATAGTTGCATTTGAAGTGCTCCATTCTATATTCTATAAGAATAATGGTAACAACGGATTTATGGCACTCAAAATTGATATGAGCAAGACCTATGACCGGGTTGAATGGGAATATGTATGTGATATCACGCAAGATAGGTTTTCCTGGGTTTGGCTAATTTTTTACTGTATATCTATCCCGATCTTTACATTCATTTTCAATGGCAAGCACCGAGGTAAAGTAATTACATCTTGAAGACTAAGGCAAGGGTGATCCTTATTCCTATATCTCTTTAGTTTATGTGCAGAAGGCTTCTCTACGGCGATTAGGGAAGCAAAAATGAGAAATGGACTCCTGGGAATAAGGCGTGTAGATAGGACCCATAATAAGCTACCTCTTTTTTGCTGATGATTCTATAATTTTTACACGGGCAAGCTATCGGGATGCAAACAATATTATTGACATCTTGAGGGTCTATAGAAGAGCCCCAAGCTAACTAGTGAACTTTGATAAAACTGCAGTCACTTTTATCCCAAACACAAAGCCAAATATGAAGCAATCTCTCTACGCATTTCAAGGTATTCGAAACTCAACACCACATGACACATATCTAGGACTAATGTCAGCGATTTTATGTGTTTAATATTCTGCAAGTGTACGGATCGCACAAGTAATAAAATAGATTTTGAGTCCAAATATCGAACTCACAGAGATTTAGATAGTTCAATTTCAATTACACTAACCTTAACCGAAACTAATGAACTTTAGAAAATTGATGATTAATAACTAATTAAACTATAAACTAAGAATAATTAACTAATTATAATTCAAACAAACAGGAGATTAAATTAAAGAAGAATTACTTTAAAATTGGGAAAGAAAAGAAAAGAATAGAAAAGCGTACTAAGATCCTGAATCCACTTATACCAATTTTCTTTAACATGAACCGTAGAATTTGATAACATGATTTAATTATGAAGATCAATATTCCTAATTTGTTTAACAATATCTCTCGAGTAGAATTAAACATATCCCTATATGTGACCCGACTATATCTCTATGATGGATGTGAACATACAAGAATACATTAGAATTTGTGAATACTTAAAGATCACGTAAAGTATAGCGGTATATCTCTATCCCATATCGGACTCTACGATAATTGATACTATGTATAACATATTTTCCATCTCTCGAAGGTAAAAATAAGCCACAAGAATTATACAACTATTGCGCACATAATTGTAGATGAAAAAAATCAATATCAATTATTCAGAATTAAGAACATGCTTAAATATCAAAAACTAGGTTCAAATAATTAAAGGATCATGATACAAGTTTCATCATGATCCTAGTGCTAAAAAAATTAACCTAACATGCTAACAAGAAGAAAAGAGAAATAAAAATAAAATATGGAAGCCATCATCTGGATATGAAGAAAATAATTGGGAGATAAAATCTGGAACTTGATCTTCGTTTTAATCTTGAAATGATGAATCTTGATCTTCGTTCTTGATTTGTCTCCTGTTCTTATCTCTAAATCGACTCCCAAATCGGCCTAAAACGACCCTCAAAACAACTCTCTAATTATGAGTTAATAACTCATATTTATAGTTACCTAATTGTGCCCCAAAAGATCCCAAAAATTCATTAAAATCGTATCCCAAAGGTTTCCTAATTGAATTAGAATTCAAAAAGGTAAGAAAAATTCGTGGGTAGACATTTTACACTGGGAGATCTCCCAGTGCAAATTTGGGTGATCGCCCAGGCATGTTGTTTTGCAATCTGCTGTTGAAAAATAGGGTTGGGCGATTGCCCAACTTTAAGCTTGGGCGATCGCCTTGCTCAAGCTTTTTCCTCTGCGGCGGCTGTTTTCAAATGGCCATAACTTCTTGTAGAAAACTTCAAATTGAGATCCATAAAATTTGTTAGACTCATAATTCAATTATCTTTCCAATGGTATATCATTTTCCTTTTGGACATTTCAATATCAAAAGTTGTGCTCAAATTTTCTCACATGCTTCAGTAGGTAATTTTTCAATTCGGTTCTTTAGCTTTCTGGTGTTTGATCCATTGATTCAACTCTTCATTGTCACTCCAAAATGCCTTAAAATTAATTATTTTATCTTCTTACTCATCTTCCAATATTTGGCTCTAGATATTCACTACAAAAACTCAATTTACTCGTCGATTTCACCAAGTTGTTGCTCTTTCCGTCCATTCTTCTTCAATTGTTTATAAACGGGTCTAAAACTGAAATAGAAAGAAAAATACACTAAATTAAGTGAAAATTCAATAAAATGATGGAATAAAAGCTTAGTTTAAAGGCCAGAATGAGTGTACAAAATACACTTATCAAATACTCCCAAACTAAACCTTTGTTCGTCCTCGAACAAAAATAAAAATAAAAATAAACTAGAACTTTAAACTAAGCTAAAAGAATTAACAGGAATTTAGTTAATGTTAGGTTTCTTACCAAATGCCTTAAGTTCGAAAATAAAGTAACACTTTTAGAAAGAAATTAAACAACAACATAAAAAAATTTACTTATCCAATGCTCGACCTTTAGTGAGTGTGTGATTAGCCAACAATTGAACATACACATATATTAGACCACGATCAATATCGTGTTGTTGATATTTTTACAAACCCGAATCCTTTGTAGTCATTTATTCTTTACACCTCTCATAAATTATTACTTTTCTAATGTTTTTCTCTCCAATCTCGAGGTGTTCTAGCAAATTTGGTTTCTATTGATTAACACAATACTTTTTTTCAAATAAAGTGGTAAAAATTAGAAACTTGTATTTCTAGAACTAGGATGGTGAGTAATATCTAAATTCTCATCTTCAATTTCTTAGGTTCTAACCTAGCAATCCTTACCGAGCATTTTAACTCTTTTTATTTTATTTAACCAATATAAACGATCGTACATCCTGTGCAATACTTCTCTTTCACTAGCTTTCTATGTGACCCTTGTAGCGAGCTTTGGGCCGATGACTCTCAAATCAGATGACTATAGGGCACTAGGTTTAAAATACTCTAACATATTTAATTGCTCGAATCCTACAGACTATAAGAGAAGTGAAAATGTAATTTATTATTTTTATTTTTATTTTTTTGTGACTCATGTAACTAGCTTTGGGCCGATGACTCCCAAGTCAGATGACTTTAGGGCACCAGGTTTCAAAATACTCTAACAGGCTTAATTACTCGAGTAAGATATTTTATTTTTTTATTTTTTAATTATTTTTTTTGCAGTGAGTAGTGCTCGATTTAGATTCTTTGACTATACCCTATTCAACCAAAGATGAGTACTAGGAAATCTAAACTATCATAATTCTATAAAAACATGTACTAACTTTAACACCTCCAAACTGTTCTCAAACTGTTTGGTTACTAGTCTAAAGATTTAGGAATATAATTTTCATAATAACCCTAGGTCAATAATATCAACACAAACACTCAAGTCATATTTTTATATCAGTGATAAATCAATAGTGGCTATGTGCTTCAAATATAGTCTAAGGTGGATAAGTATTCACATAAAAATACGAATTAAAGTGTTGTCTAATATTCTAACTAAAACGTACTTAAATTCATACAAATATCATCATTGGCGGAAAGATATTCAACAATAAATTTTTTAAAAAATAATGAGAATTTTATTTTTTTAAACTAAAAAAAATGAATTTTTGCAGTTACTTAAACCCAAAAAAATAAGCAAATTCAAGTATCCTGATACTCAACACATCCCAAATTAAAACATTATATTGTCCCCAATGTAATAACAAAATAAAGGTAGATAAAGGAGGAAAAAGATAAGTTACTCCCCGAAGATAGATGTGGAGAAGATGGATCTGGCTAGCTAAAGGTCCGGTTGAAGTGGACTTAGATGTAGAGTTGGGACTCTTGGTCAAAAGATGATGTCATAGATATTATCCAAACAACTTACAAAGTGAGACATAATGCGATTGACATAGTGAAGCTTTTTAAGGGCATTAAATAATAAATAAAATAAAAACTAATAAATTATTTAATCTAATTAAAACTACTACATATAAAGCAAGTAAATAAAAGGGTTAGAAAATGGGTTGCCTCCTATTAAGCGCTTATTTATAGTCATTAGCTTGACTTATTGTTTGGTTGCTTTACAGCACTCTAAATAGTGCTTTGGATGACCTGATTTGCTTGCATCTATTGACTTTGCACTATTTTTCGTTTATCCTCAAAAATTTGAATTTGTGCGCCTCATAAAAATATGATTTTAGTGTAGCATCTTGCTCGAACACAACAACAAAAATTTCAACTTCTTCATCGACCCTGATCACAAAATCAATTTTAGAAGAAAGAGAAAAGTTGGAGAATTACTTGTCTAACTTGTGCTTTTGTAATCTCTAAGGAAGTGGGATCGAAAGCTCAGATGGTCTGATAGGAACGGTTGCCTTAACCTGTGGTGTACCTGAACTCTCTTTAATATCTAATATCTGCTCCGTCTGATCCACGTGCTCCTCATCAGTGGACGATACCTTTTCTTTATTTTCAACTAGCCTCTTTACATGGATTTCTAGTAATTGTACCACACTTTTGGTAGCAACAGCTATAACACTTTCTTTGAGGTTCACCTCTGACATTTAGCAACGTATTTGGTACTCTGGCTGATAGAGCACTGCTATCTGATCCACTTATGTCTTGAGATTCTTTATTGAAGCGCCCTGATTTTGAAAAGAGATCTTCGTCTTGTTCATGTATTGATTATTAGATCCTATGCACCGTTCAGCTGTCTCCATGAATTTATTGAAACTGTGGTCTGATATTATTTTGATTATCATTCCAAAAGAAATTTGGATGATTTCGCCAACCTAGATTATATGTGTTAGAGAAAAGATAATTTTGCTAATAATGGCCACCTTGAATATATTCGGCTTGCACGAGTTGCTGTGATAGAATGGGGCATTCAGATGTGCTATGATTTGCCCTCGCACTCTTCACGAGTTGATTTCTTCATTTGCATCGCATAGACTGATTGTGACATGCTCTCCACTTTGTGTGCTAAAGAATCTATTTTTGCAGATAATACCGTGATAATGACTACTTCCTCATCAATCTCAGAAGTAGCCTCATATCTCACTATATTGGCATGCTGCATTGCAAGAAAATCTCTAAAAAGCATGTTGTGCTCATCAATTTTAGAAGTAGCCTCATATATTGGCATACTGCATTTCAAGGAAATCACCAAAAAGCATGTTGTTCTCATCAATACTAGATTAGATCTGGATGATCTGGAGAGTAATAAAGTCTCCAACTAGCATATTGTCTTCATTGATCTCCTGGTATTCCATCTTGTGTTGTGGTCTGAAAAATAAGAAGAGAACACTGAAATAAACTAAAAATAAAAAATAATAAAAAAATAAAAATTAAGTAAATAAAGTTCGAATTAGTGTTAAAATAATTGAAAAAGAACTAAAACTAAATTCCCGGCAACGGTGCCAAAAACTTGTTAGCGATTTTATGTGTTTAATATTCTGCAAGTGTACGAACCGCACAATAATAAAATAAATTTTGAGTCCAAGTATCGAACGCACATAGATTTAGATAGTTCAATTTCAATTAAACTAACCTTAACCGAATCTAATGAACTTTAGAAAATTGATGATTAAGAATTTATTAAACTATAAACTAAGAACAATTAACTAATTATAATTCAAACAAACAAGAGATTAAATTAAAGAAGAATTACTTCAAAATTAGGAAAGAAAAGAAAAGAATAGAAAAGCGTACTAGGATCCTGAATCCACTTATACCAATTTTCTTTAACATGAACCGTTGAATTTGATAACATGATTTAATTATGAAGATCAATATTCTTAATTTGTTTAACAATCTTCTTGAGTAGAATTAAATCTATCCCTATATATGACCCTACTATATCTCTATGATAGATGCGAACATACAAGAATGCATTAAAATTTGTGAATACTTAAAGATCACGTAAAGCATAGCGGTATATCTCTATCTCCTATCGGACTCTACGATAATTGATACTATGTATAACCTATTTTCCATCTCTCGAAGGTAAAACAAGCCACAAGAATCATACAACTATTGCACACATAATTGTAGATGAAAAGAAATCAATATCAATTATTCAGAATTAAGAACATGCTTAAATATCAAAAACTAAGTTCAAATAATTAAAGGATCATGATACAAGTTTCATCATGATCCTAGCACTAAAAAAATTTAACCTAACATGCTAACAAGAAGAAAAGAAAAATTAAAATAAAATATGGAAGCCATCACCGGGATATGAAGAAAATAATTGGGAGATAAAATCTGGAACTTGATCTTCGTTTTAATCTTGAAAGGATGAATCTTAATCTTCGTTCTTGATTTGTCTCCCATTCTTCTCTCTAAATCGGCTTCCAAATCGGCCTAAAACGACCCTCAAAATGGCTCTTTAATTATGAGTTAATAACTCATATTTGTAGTTACTTAATTGTGCCCCAAAAGATCCCAAAAATTCATTAAAATCGTGTCCCAAAGGTTTCCAAATTGAATTAGAACTCAAAAAGGTAAGAAAATTTGTGGGTAGATATTTTACACTGGGCGATCTCCCAGTGCAAATTTGGGTGATCGCCCAGGCATGTTGTTTTGCAATCTGCTGTTGAAAAATAAGGTTGGGTGATTGCCCAACTTTAAGCCTGGGCGATAGCCTAGCTCAAGCTTTTTCCTCTGCCGCGGCTGTTTTCAAATGGCCATAACTTCTTGTAAGAAACTCCAAATTGAGATCCATAAAATGTGTTAGACTCATAATTCAATTATATTTCCAATAGTATATCATTTTCCTTTTGAATATTTCAATATCAAAAGTTGTGCTCGAATTTCCTCACCTGCTTCGGTAGGTAGTTTCTCAATTCGGTTCTTTAGCTTTCTGGTGTTTGATCCATTGATTCAACTCTTCATTCTCACTCCAAAATACCTTAAAATTATTGATTTTATCTTCTTCCTCATCTTCCAATGTTTGGCTCTTGATATTCACTTCAAAAACTCAATTTACTCGTCGGTTCCACCAAGTTGTTGCTCTTTCCGTCCATTCTTCTTCAAATGCTTATAAACGGGTCTAAAACTGAAATGGAAAGGAAAATATACTAAATTAAGTAAAAATTCAATAAAATGACATAATAAAAACTTAGTTTAAAGGCCCGAATAAGTGCACAAAATACACTTATCAAGTAACATCTGTTGTAGGAAGGAATAAAAATCAAAATTTTCTATCATCTGTGACAATTATGGAAAAGGGTAAAGAGCTGGCAGCAAGAATTTTTCTCTATGGTGAACCGAGAGACCCTCATTAAATTATTTATTTAGGCGGTTCCAATCTATATCATGAGCCTCTTCGAACTACAAGTTTCAGTTTGTGATAATTTGAAGAGTTCGGTGTTGCAGTTCTAGTGGGGTACAAAAGATGAAACTAAAAAAATGGCATAGGTTAAATGGGATACACTAAATACCTCTAAGCATGTGGCAAGGCTTGGATTCAAAGACATGTGGCTTTTTAATCAAGCTCTAGTGGCGAAACAAGTATGGAGGCTACTACATTCTCCAAATTCCCTGGCAGCTACAGTCCTTCAAACAAAGTATTTTCTTGACCGCAACATTCTTGAAGCTAGGGATAAACTAGGATCGTCCTTTATTTGGAAGAGTCTCTTATGGAGACGTGACACGATGGAGAGTTGGAACTGGTGCCAAGATTAACATCTTCACCTATCCCACAGTTACCAAGGTTATCTAGTTTCAGGCCCTTCACAATGCCATAGACATGGCTTCCAACTGGTTCGAGACCTAATAGACTAAAATAGTATGTGGAATAACGATTTGATAAATACAATTTTTTGGCCCATTGAAAACAGTATGTATAATCCTCCGCACGATAGAATAATATGGCACTTCAATTTGAATGGATTGTACTCTCTCTGCATTGGTTACAAGGTATTGAAATCGATGGAGACTCTAGATTAAGGATCAAGTTCGAAAAAACTGACATCGTGGTGGAAAGGTTTTGTGGAGGCTTAATATCCCACCAAAAGTTAAAACTTTTGTTTGGAAAATATTTTATCTAGCTTTCCTTTGGATAAAAATCTATGGAGACACCATGAAAAAAACAAAAGTCATTGCCCGCACTGTGGAAAATATAATCAAATGCCCATATTTTCTATCTTTGTAGTTGGGTAAAGAAGTTGTGGAAACATTTGGCCTGGTGGGATATGCTGAAGTTCTTTTTTGGGTAAATTGCAGCTAGTGTGCCCAATATTTGACTTCATTTGCATTTGTATCCTCATTATTAAATCTTGGCATCCATCACCTCAATCTTTTATATAATTAGCAGCCAATGCCCTTATGCCTTTATATAATTAACAGCCAATTGGGTGATGGATGCCAAGATTTAATACTGAAGATACAAGTGCAAATGAAGTCAAAGGTTGGAGACACTAGCTGCAATTTACTCTATATTTTTTTAAAAACTTTAGCAACAACTTAACAACAGAATCTCAATGACGGCTATATGTCGTTGGTAATCTCCTTGCTACATCATTTATTTTTTACTTATGAATTTCATGAATTATTTCATTAGAAAGTCGTTGGTAATCCATTAGGAATAGCAACAGAAGTCGTCCGCCGCTAATATTCCGTTTCTATTGCCTCCCTTTTTAGTAGTGGGTGTGGTTAGTGTTGAATTGCAAACCAGCTCATAGTTGTGTCTCTCTTTGCCACAAATAATGGAGTTCGTTTCAAACCAAATGGAACATAAGCATACAAAATTCTCCAAACTCATCGCGCTTTTGGTTGAAGAAGATTGCGGTAATGAATTGCTCCATGTCATCACAAAAAAAAGAAGGGTAAATTACAGCTAGTGACCCCAACATTTGACTTCATTTGCACTTGTATCCTCTATATTTAATTCTTGTCATCTATTATCTCAACCTTGTTGTGAAATTGTTTGAGTAATTGCCTCACTGCTTATGGTCAAACTGATTTGGGTAATTTCATATTATTGATTAATTGTTGTTTAAGCACTTCTATTTGCAATGAGCCATGTTTTTTTTATTAAAGAAAGAATGATTCCTTAATTTTCTTGAAATAATTTTGAATATCAATTAAGAACTCAATACATGGAGAAATAAAACCCACACAAGCAACTCTTTAAAGGAGTTTATTGCATTTATCTTAAATTCAAGGAAATGATCAAATTGAAGTCATTTCCATCTACAATTCACTTGTTCATATCATCCTTAACGCTATTGGTAGCTCAATGTGCCTTAGCCTTCATTTGTTGCATGGCCTCCGGCATGGATTTCTTAGTAGATTTGGCAATAAATTAAAAATAAAAACTAAATCGGTTAGAAAATAATTCAAAATTAGTAATAAAAAAACTAGTGCATCTATTTCAAGTCCTCCATTATAGTTCTCTTTTATTACACTATTAAAAGTATAATTTTCCCTTCTTTTGAAATGCAAGAGCCACACTCGAACTATGTATAATTCATGTGTTATTACTTTGACCACTTTTGCAGGATCACTAAGGATAGTCAATTAGAATCTATGATTTTTGTTGAACAACATGGCATCGGACAATAGCTAGGATGTTGCGTCAGTCAGATGATGGACTTCTGTCAGATAGATTTATTGAAGGTGTTGAAGAGTTCATTCAATTTGCCTTGTCACAAACATGAGTTTGCAATATAATTAAATATCCTTGCTCTAGATATGACAACAAAAGTTTTTTGAAAGGAGATCATGTGAAATTTCATCTTTACAAAAATGGATTTACAAGGGGTTATACATATCAGAATGCACATGGAGAACCATTGAATTTCAATGGTCCAGATTTTGGCTGAATCCTCAATTGCACAAGCCACAACAAATTGTATCCATGAAACAATGGTGATAGATGCGATGGCCCTGAAATGTACAATAATTACATCAATCCATATGTATGTGCTCATGAGGAACAAGCTCCAAATCAAAAGGCAAAAAATTTCTTTAGACTATTGAAAGAAGCCTACAAACCTGTTTGACCTGGTTGTAGTAAGCACACCAACCTTTTGACAATGGCACGACTATTGAATTTGAAGTCTGAATATAACATTCATACGGCATGTTATGATCGTATGTTATCAATCATTAAGAAAATTATACCAGAAAGTGACCGGTTAGAAGGTGCATTCTATAAAACGAAAAAATGTTATCTAGTCTTGGCCTTGGTATTGTGAAGATCTATGCTTGTGTCAATGCATGTTGTACTATAGAGAAACTAAGAACATGACTTGGTGCCCTACCTATTTTAGCCTATGGTACAAAGAGAAAGTGTCTCGATTTGGACATAGGGTGTCTTAGAAGGTGTTGCGATATCTACCTTTAACTCCCAGACTTCAATGATTGTATATGTCGAGGCATACTGCAGAGCATATGATATGGCATTCGAAGAATCAATTATCAGACAAAGAAATGTCGCACCATGTACACAGTGAAGCATGGAAGCACTTTGATAGAACTTATCCACAATTTTCTCTTGAACCACATAGTGTACGTCTTGGTTTATGCACAAATGGGTTCAATTCGTTTAGCATGTCTAATATGCAATACTCATGTTGGCCAATTATCATTCCTGTGTACAATCTCTCACCTTGGATATGCATGCAAAAAGACAACTTATTTTTTACTATGGTTATCCTGGGACCGAAGTGTCCAGGGAAAAACCTTGATGTTTATTTGCATCCTCTCATAGATGAACTAAAAATTTTGTGGAATGAAGGTGTTGAAACTTATGGCACGCATACAAAGTAGAATTTTCAGTTGAAAGATACATTGATGTGGACTATTAATAATTATCTAGAATATGGCATATTGTCTGATGGAGTACGCATGGCCTAAAGTCTTGTTCATATTGTATGGGTAAAACTAAATCATTCAGACTTAAAAATAGAGGAAAAACATATTTTTTTATTGTCGCCGCCAATTCTTACCAACCGAGCATGCTCTTAGAAAACAACGGGACAAATTTTACAAAGGTAGAGTTGAGAAGGATATGGCACGACATCGGTTAACTGGAGATGAGTTGCTAAGTATAATGGAGATCATCCTAGACATTGCAAGTGGCAAAGCTTACAAGAGACAAAAAATAGAAGGTTTTGGTCTAGCCATAATTGGATAAAGAAAAGCATTTTTTGGAAATTGTCTTATTGAGATACAAACCTCATAAGACACAATTTAGATGTGATGCACGTTGAAAAAATATATTTGACAATATATTCAACACAATTATGGATATACAAGGAAAAACCAAAGACAACTTTAAGACCAAAAAGGATTTAGAGCTTTATTACAACCGTCTAGAACTTCACACATACGAAGACAAAATAAGAAAACTTTTTATGCCAAAGTCCTCTTATAGCTTAACTAAGGGAGAGAAACGAGAAGTATGCAATTGGATTAGAAACTTAAGAATGTCCGACGGTTACGCATCAAATATTTCACGTTGTGTTAAGGGTGATTGTGAGTTCCTATGAAATGAAGAGCCATGATTGTCATATTTTTATGCAAAGATTGCTACCGATTCCATTTAAAGATTTGTTGTCGAAGCCAATTTGGGAAGCTTTAACTAAACTTAGCCATTTTTTAGGGATATATCATCTACTATTTTGAGGGTGAAAGATATGGAGCAGCTGGAACAAAAAATTGTTGTAACGTTATGCAAACTTAAATAAATATATCCACCAGGATTTTTTAATTTAATAGAATATTTACCAGTTCATTTAACATATGAAGCAAAGGTTGGAGGTCCAATGCAATAACGATGGATGTATCCTTTTGAAAGGTACTACATGCTTCAACATTTAAATTACCTTGTACTAACATATAAATTGGGAATAATTTTGATTACATGTATCACAGGTTCTTACACCACTTAAAAAGAAGGTGAAAAACCAGACTCGTGTTGAGGCATCTATTGTGGAGGCATAACTAGTAGAGGAAACATCAAATTTTTGCTCGTTATATTTTGAGCAAAATGTGGAAACAAGATTGAATCGTGTGTCGAGGAATGATGATGGAGGTTTTGTAGAGACCCAAGGGCAACTGTCAATTTTTACACACCCTAGACAACTCTTTGGCATCAAACGTCATAACGTCGGTTAATGATAATGATAGATGCGGAATTCAAAGAAGCTTCAATCTATTGGGAATTATGGAACCGAACCAAATGGTTCTAGTTTGGTTTGATTCGGTTCCATAACCAAAAATTTTAAAATAATTATGCAAATTACAATACAAAATTATGTCGCTAAAGATTATTTGATTTTGATATGAAAGAGAAAATAAGGGTTTGAGGAAGTATTAGATTTAAAATTAATTGATTATTGTGTAAAAAAAATTTAAGAAAGTTGGTAATTATTTGATCGGTCGGGCGGTCAGCAATATGCAACATCAATATACTATTAACTATTAAAATTTAGAAAAAAATTAATTAACAAATTAGATCCGGTTCTGGTTCTCGATTCCATAACTAGAATTAGAAATGATCGGTTCTTGATTCAAAGAACCAAAATCATTTGATACTTACAAAGAATTGAACTGAATTGGTAGGTTTCTAGTTTGGTTCTAGTTTAGTTCGATTGGTTATGGTTCCTTAGCCTACCCCTAGTAGAGACATCAATTATGTTAATGTGTGGGGCAGAACTATAATAGCTTCACACTTGTAATTTCGATGGAAAAAGAAACAACTCATCAATTAATTTGGATTCAGTCACAAAACGCAGTAACTATAACGTGATTGATCGTTTGTGCCTACACTTACAGAGTCAGCTATCAACACAATGTCAAACGACAATTGATATCAATATTAGTGTTTAAACTTATGGCCGTTTAGAAAAGTAGCATTTGCAGTACTCAATTCGTAGATGCAAACACAATTTAATACTGAACATGAAACGCATCATGATAATGAAGTTATGTAATTAGTTTATTAATAATAATTATTCGCTAAAATAATAATTAGTTTATTAATAATAATTAATACTGAACATGAAACGCATCATGATTTAATAGATTTATTTTATTGTTTTAATTTCCCAACTGTGCTTACATTTGCATCAATATGTAAGCATGTAATCTTAATCATCTTGCTATTGAATTGTTTGATGCAATCTTATCATTCACAATCACATTGTGTAATTTTCAGTTCACGTCACATAATTAATTATAATATTTTAACTCTTTTTTTTTGACAAGTCAATTTATTATTATTTGTTTGTATTTAATTTTTTAGCAGAAAAAAATATTGTAAGATTCACCAACTTTAAATTGTATATATTACTTGACAATAAATTATCATTAAATTATTTTATTTTACTGAATAATCAAATTCATTAAATAAAATGTTACAAAATAATTTTTTAAAATTTCAAACAAAACGTGTTTTCTAGTTTAGTGTTTCGAGAAACAGTTTTTCAGAACGACAAACCAAACTCGTTTTCAGCCATCTTAAAATAGATTCTCAAAATAGAATTTAAGACATAAATTTAAGTAATTTCTTCCCAAAATTTTCAATTCCTATGTGCTAATTCTCACCCTTTCTGTCCTAAATCCCAAATTTTTAAAAATCATAATGGTCTTCCCATTTTGAATCCTTCGAGCCATCTACTTCTCATATGGAAACTTCAAATTCACTTGAATTGAGTATGATTAATAGAGTAAGATAGAGCTCCATGCCTAGGGTTCCAAGGTTGCAAGATGAGGACAACTATGACTTGACCGAGGCTGGCTTTGAGGCTGATAGTGAGGCGTCTAAGAAGACAATGACAGAGCTAATGGTAAGAAAAGGGTTCCTAAACTGGGTAGTAATGGCCGTGCAAATGATTCTGGAAGAACTTCTTTAATTGTGGGTGACAATAGGTATATATCTAAATTTCATTTGGAACTCCTTAGACTCCTTCTCAGTTTGGTACCATCGTTGGGAGCCGGTGACAATAGGTATACATCTAAATTTCATTTGGAACTCCTTAGACTCCTTCTCAGTTTGGTACCATCGTGGGGAGCCTTTCTTCTTACTTGCATCTTCATTGTTAACTTCGTTGGTAATATTGGTACATTATTTATATTCTGATAATTTAATCACGTGTATGCAAACGAGCTAAATGACGACTTACAGAAATATCGAGAAATGAAGAATTAGATTCGGTCGAGGTAAGAGTTTGACTCTTTCTTCTTAACACAAAATTGATCCCCACATGTGCTTACAGTTTTTCGGTACACATCTTCCAAGATACAACGACTTCTTCTCGTAATAGTAGCACTCCAAATTACGAGAACAACGAACAAAATTTTGTTCTCTCTTTAAATAAAAACTGGACTTGAACTTTATGCATAAATTATTTCTATACTAAAATGTTTTGTGCAAAAGTGTAGAGATATTTGGTTGAAAGTGAAGTGAATCAATTTGCAAACATAAGAGGGCTTATTTAAAATATATGAAAAGTTGTGTATTAAAAGATACAACTACATAAAAAACATGTCTTGTTGGAAAACACGTGTCCAAAAGATGTCTCTAAGATGAAAAGATGTGACTGTTAAGAAATGACATGTCTAAAAAAGACACAACTTTTCATCTAAACAGATTCTAGAATATTCTGCAATATTCTAATGCATTTTACAAAAAATATTCGTGTATTTAAACGATTCACTTTGGACCTTAATTTCTCATTCACCCGAAATTGATTCAAACAACTAAATACACTATATTAATCTACTCGCGTAGTAAAACACGTATGACCTTATAATTTTCGTACTCGACTAACGAGTCTCGTTTATATAATTGGTCAAAGTTAGTCAAAACCAACATCTTTCTAACCAATTCTAACAATCTCCCACATAAATGAAAATTAATGCAAACGACTATGCAAACACTAAAAGAGAGTACAAACATTTCTCAATAGTCACAATTTTTGAGATTTAACTTGCGTACATTAAAATGTTGAATTGCACTATGATGATTTACCATTATGTGTACTTTTTTCCGTCATTTCAATATCCGACTGACTATATTAATGTATACTTATAGCAAATACTGGCTTAGACCAATATGGAAAGTCCTCTAAGAAATTACCAAGCCATTCTGCTTCTTTTTCAGCTTTATCTAAAGCTATAAACTCAAATTCTTTTGTGGACCAAGGTATACACGTTGCTTTGAGGACTTCCAAGGATTTTTTAATGGAACATAATTCCTTCTAACTTCATTTAAATCTCAAAAATTCAAATTATATCACGATCTTTCAATACTCAAGTTATTTGGAAGGTTTCCAAGAAATAAGTGCACTCTAAATAGTAAAACATATTTACTAATAGATTTTGAA
Organism: Forsythia suspensa; assembly: GCA_023638005.1. Lineage (NCBI taxonomy): Eukaryota > Viridiplantae > Streptophyta > Magnoliopsida > Lamiales > Oleaceae > Forsythia > Forsythia suspensa. The sequence continues at coordinate 26,828,528 of CM042666.1, read as the reverse complement.
TGTCTTGCATTGGATATCCAGTTTTCAAGATTAACAAAGAAATCATCATAGTGCAATTCAACATTTTAATGTTGTTTCAATATTTCAATACTCTAATTTGAAGACAACAACATTATCCCCACAAATTTTGAGTGAAATATGAACTTAAGTTGAGTATAAACTACAAACAACAATCATATCCCCACAATTCTGGGTAGAATTGTGCTTAGCAGCATAAATTCATCATGAATCAAGCATTCCATTCATCTTAAACAATCCATTGGCTAGTACCACTTACTAACGTACATCTCATTTTTTATATATATATATATATATATATATATATAGACTCAAAAACTAGTCTGAACCCATTCTTACTCAATAAAATTTTCGAGTACATAGAATATTAAAAATGCACTTATATTGACAATTTAAATAAATATTCAGAATTGAAATTAGAATAACATATAGAAGACAGATATTCTAGAATTGCACAACATAATATATATAGCACATGCAATCACAAAACCTTAATGCAAAAGAATTGTATAAGCACAATCTTAATTCCAGTATATATGCAATACGTGAACCAAATTAAGAATTCATTCCCAATCACATGTTCAACTATCGATTCTCAAGAAAATTTCATCTTAAGATTGTTGGTAATATTGGTGCATTTTTTATATTCTAATAATTTAATCACGTGCATACAAATGAGCAAAATGACGACTTACAGAAATATCGAGAAATGAAGAACTAGATTCGTTCGAGGCAAGAATTTGACTCTTTCTCCTTAAGACAAAATTTTCCCGCACAGGTGCTTATGGTTTTTCGGCACACGTCTCCTAAGATACAACGACGACTTATCACAATAGTAGCACTCCAAATTACGAGAACAATGAAGTAAATAGTATTTTGTTTTCTTTTTAAATGAAAATCGATTTAAACTTTATGCAGAAATTATTTCTATACTAAAATGATTTGTGCAAAAGTGTAGAGACATTTGGTTGAAAGTGAAGTGAATCAATTTGCAAACATAAGGGGCCTATTTATAATATCTGAAAACTTGTGTATTAAAAGACACAACTTCATAAGAAAACACGTCCAAAAGACATGTCTTGTTGGAAAACACGTGTCCAAAAGACATGTCTCTAAGATGAAAAGATGTAACTGTTGAGAAATGACATATCCAAAAAGATACAACTATTCATCTTAAACAGATTCTAAAATATTCCGCAATATTATAACCTATTTTCCAACAATAGTAGTGTATTTAAGCGATTCATTTCGGCCTTAATTTCTCATTAACTCGAAATTGATTCGCGCAACTAAATATACCATGTTAATCTATTCGTGTAGTAGAACACGTATGGCTTTATAATTTTTGTATTCGACTAACAAGTTTCGCTTAAATAATTGGTCAAAGTTAGTCAAAATCAACATCTTCTAACCAATTTCCAACGAACTTACGTGAGAGTTATTAACTCTAGATGCAAATGTATGGGTTTGATTTTTTTTCCACACTACTTTAATGATACACTAAATAGATTATAATTTGTTTCAAACCCACATTATGTTTGCATAATATTCTGAACTCAAATGGTGTTAATTTTGTAACAAATGATATTATCAGGTATAATTTATTTTTGCGATTATTTTGAATTTGGTGTGGTCTATTGATTAATTTATTGACTTGTCATAACTGCTTACTTTTTTTATTTTTAAATTTAGGCATTTCTTTATATTGTTTTCTCCTCATAGTTGGTTTTCTTCCCATTATTTGGAACCATGTTCATTACTCTTGAAATAACTCTACTGATTTATTTTCAATCAAACTATGTGATAAAAAAAAAATTGTAATTGTTTAGGCTGTACATGATTATGAATGTGCGTACTGCAATAAGAGGGTTTAAGATAAGCAAAAATTACAAATATTTTTCATGACTGCTCGATTTCTTCATTAAAATGATCATGAATGTGTACTAGAAAAATCAATCATCTTGTTCATTACTATTTCTTTTACAATTGCACATTCATTACGCCATATGCATCACGTGCTATAAGTGCCATTTTGAAGGCTTATTTGGGCGGACCTTACCCTACATTCAGTTTAATGCCAGATAACACAATGAAGTTACTATGGAAAATATTTCAGGTAGTACACTTTTATTTTTAGTGTTTAAATATGCTTATTGGCCTTAAACTTTTGTTGTTTCGTTCTAATTGATGTTATCTTCATTAGCAACAATACTCTTGGCCAAAACATAAAGAGAACGAGGTGGCGAAGGCATGGAATACTGCTTCAACTGATAGACTCCGAGATATATTTTGTGTGGCTCAAAAGAATGCTAACAAAAATAGTGGATCTGAAAATGTAACTTTTTGGAAGGGATTTGGGCCAGAGTGGTTAAGTGCAAAGCACTGGAATGAGATCATTCAAAACAGTGGAACAACGAACGATGGAAGTAGAAGTCTAAGTCTGGCCGTGCTAATTGGCTAACTCTAACTCTGAAGTCAGGAACCATTACTAAGCACATTGCTGGTTCAATAACAATTGGCGCTCGCAAGGTCAAGCTGGTATTGTTTATTTTTAAATGAATCCAATCATAGGTGATTGACATGTTGTATAAGAGTTGTGTCTTTTTCCATTCTTTCCATTGTCTAATATCGAAAAAATTGAGTTGTTAACTGTGTGCATATGATATTGACATTGAAATTGAATTAGAGGGTGAGTAGGATAAATTAGCATGCATGGCAAACACCTTATGACTAAGATTTACTTTTGTTTTGTGAAGAGTTGTGTTTGGCTAATTAGGCTTATTCATTATACTAAATAGAAATATGTACATCAGTTGTCTCTTTTTTCCTTCTATCTGTGACTGTGAACTGATAAGTGCGTTTTATGCACTTATGTTGGCCTTTGAATTAATCATTTATGTCGTCATATAGTTTTTTTCTGCTTAATCTAGTTTATTATTGTTCTATTTCAGTTCTGGACGCGTTTGGGAACAATTGGAGAAGATTGGGCGAAAAGAGCAATAAACTAGAAGATATCTCATAAGTTCGGGGACTCAATTGCACTCAACCCAAAGTTAAGGGACCAAATTGGTGTCGGTTGAAAACAGAAGGACCAAAGCGCAAGGATTCCAAAGAAACAAGCTGGGCGATCGCCCAAATTATAGTTGGGCGAGCGCCCAGCATCTGATGACAGAAGCAGAGACCAAACACGCCTCCTGGGCGATCGCCCGGGAATAGCCTGGGAGATCGCCCAGGCCATTTTTGTCTGCGATTTTTTTGTTTTATTTTCTTTCCTTTTTTTTAGCTCTAATTTCTTTAGGTAACTTTTGGCTCACGAATTTTGTAAGCTTTTGGGATATTTTAGGGCACAATTAGGGGAGTATAAATATGAGATATATTCTCATAACAAAGGGAGGATTTTTGAGAGCCGAATCAAGAGAAGACATCAAGAAAGAAGAGAAGACAACTCTTTGGCGATCAAGAACTCTTCAAAGATTTCTTCTCCTATAATCCATGCCGGATTTTATTAATTCTTTTCTTTTTAGTTTAATCATGTTCTTCTAAGTTTCTTTAGCCAAGGTAGACGATGAAACCTTGTTTTAATTAATGGATTATTTCGTTATTCGTTTAATTCCTTTTAAAGCTTTAACGTTCATGGTTTGTTCTTGATTAGATTAATTAAATATAATTTCTTTTATCTCAAATATCATGTATTTTTGATAGTTAGATATTGATTTAATTAATCCATGCTTGATGCTTAAATAGGTTCTTATTCGTATTGGGATACATAGAATGCTTGGGTAATCTTTAGTTCTTTGTCTTCTTTCAATAGAATTTGATATGAAAAATGTTTAAGTAATTTATGTTAGAAGCAAAAGGGAAGGGAAGGGAAGGGGAGGGGGGCCCTAAATTAGATTTTCTTCTTCTGGACTTAATTGATAAATCTTTAGGGACGACAATAGATTGATTTCGTGTTGTCGTGTGTATTTTGGGAATTAATCAATAATTGGATAATTGTTCAGTTAAACAATGGTGGATTCCGAAACCTTGGTGTTTTACACAACTTGATTCTTCAATTTAATTGTTTTCGCATAATTAGTTATTCTTTAAATTCAATAATTTCAACAAAAATCTTTTCGACTCAACTAGCCTAGAATAATAGTTAATTAGGATTAAATTATACTTTCTCCATAGCAGTCTCTGTGGGATCGACCTCGTTACTACTTATCTATATTCCAATAGATTCATACACTTGCGAGTTAATTAAAATTTGACATCATGAATTGTATACAATTCAGACTTGCTTTGGCTATCTCCTTCATGTTAACACATGCATCTGATTTTGAAAATGATAGGGTAATACTTGCTGAATTTGAGAAAAATTAGAATGCCAGACAAACAATGGTACAAATGAGATTTAATTTCATTTTCTTAGGAACATATGTGCATATTGTTTTCTCTAAATAGATACACATTGGTTTTTTACATTACGAGACATTTGCGATGCTTATATTAAAAATAAAAGCATTGAGCCGAAGAAAGACCAGTATGCATGGGATGAGGTTTGATTTTGTTTAGTGTATGGCCAATCAGGTTTCTTTCTTCAACTAAACAAAATATATTGTTTGTTTTCAGCATAAGAAATTAGGCAAGCCACTTACTGCTTCTCAATTGTTTGAACGTGTACACCAGCATAAGAAGGAGAAGGAAACTTTGTAGACAACAAATCAAGAATAGTCTGTGTAAGTATAATTAAATTATAGTTATTAAAGGAAAAAAGAATAAAATAAAAGGCAATGTGGAAACTTACAATATAAGGAGGGTATATTCAATTAAGATTTGATAGGACTTTTATGGAGTTTAAAAGTTTAGGTGTATTCCATTCAGATTTTTTAAACTTCATAAAAGTCTTGGAATATTCAATATAGATTTTTAAAGACTTTTAAAAAGTCTTATAAAGTCGTACGATATTCAATTCAGACTTTTTAAAATCCTACGAAATTCAGAGGTATTCAAAATGTCCATAACTTTTAATCACTTTATAGAGAATTTCATATGTACTATATTTAAAGCACAAGATATAAATAAAAGATATTAAAATTTATCTCCCATTCACCCTAAGACTTTGAAAGACTTAAGAAGAAAAAACATATTTTATTCCCCCATTTTTTTATATGCAACATTTCTCTTTTCTTTTTCCTTCAACAAACTGTAAAGTCCAGATTAAGGAGAGTGTATTCAATTAAGACTTGATAAGACTTTTATGGAGTTTAAAAGTCTATGTGTATTCAATTCAGACTTTTTAAACTTTATAAAAGTATTGGGGTATTCAATATAGATTTTTAAAGATTTTTAAAAAGTCTTATAAAGTCAAGCGATATTCAATTCAGACTTTTTAAAATCCTACGAAATTCAGAGGTATTCAAAATGTCTACGACTTTTAATGACTTTATAGAGAATTTCATATGTACTACTTTTAAAGCACAATATATAAATAAAAGATATTACAATTTCTCTCCCATTCACCCTATGACTTTGAAAGACTTTAGAAGAAAAACATATTTCATTCTCCAATTTTTTTATATGCAATATTTCTCTTTTCTTTTTCCTTCAACAAAATATAAAGTCCAGATTAATATTCTTCTCTTTTTTGTCAATGTTATTTTTTTTTTCTTCAATATTTTCATAACCATTTTTTCTCTCTTTATTTATTTATTTATTATTTTATCATTTTTCATTAAAAATAAGACAACTTTATAATTAAATTCTTATATAATTGTTGATTACAGTTTATTAATGAATTTCATCAAGTTAAAAACTATTTTTTATTACTGCATTTTTTTTAATTCTTGTTTTTTCTGAGCATGGTTGTATTTTTTTTCTTCGTCTAAATTGGTACTCTGGTTATTTCTTTATGCAATTGTGGTGACTAATGACGTGTCACTATGGATTTTTAAATATAATAAGCGAGATAATGAACTTGATGAATTTTTTTGTTGAAAAATATTTTAAAATGAGTCGCATGCCATAATTTTTTGAATTTATCCACAATCTATTTGAAAGTTTATAGTTTTACCCAAAAAAAAAAATAGAGTGAGTTATATCATTAATTTTCGATGTAATTTACTTACAGCAATTAAATAGAAAATTAATTTTTATGAATATATTAATATTAATATAAATAAAACAATTATTATTAAAAAAATTTCTTACGACACTTTTTTTTAATTATAGGATATTAAATTTTTAAATTCAAAATTTTTAGCTGAAAAAACAAAATCTATAAAAGTGCATAAAAATCTATAAAAGTCTAGGAAAATCTTTCAAAATGAAATATATAAAAAATCTATAAAAGTTTGTAGGAGTCTGTTAAAATCTATAAAAGTCAATAAAAATTAATGAAATCCATCAAAGTAAGTTACTTGAAAAATGTCAATCAAAATCTTTAAAAGTCTAGATACTATATATAATATGGCCGGTGCATATGGGATCAGATTAGTCACGGCATTAAGTTGTTTCATTATATACTGAACAGTAGCTCAGAGATCATGGAATAGCCTTAATAAATGGTGCATGATCTCTCGAAAGGGCAACCTTCAATCTTGAACTCAGTCTTTGAGTGTTCATTATTTTCATCAACAAGTAGTATTTCATACTCATTTCTTGTAATATAGTGTTCTGTTTACTTTGAATATCAAGTCATTCTCTATGCAATCTAATCCCCTAAAATCTTGCCATGAACCAATCTACAAGAAGAAAAAAGAATTAACATGTTACATTCTTTAAAAAAAATCCTTTGATTTTGTTCTAATTTCTGACCACCTAGTCCTCCTCCATTTATACTACTGTGTAGAAGTTTGAAAATATTAGTAGTTCAAATCACAAGAATATTTACACCAGCGGTATGCTATGGCGCACTTTAGAATCACAGTTGTAATTTAAATGGATAATTTTCACATGGTATAAGGTGGGTCTTAATTTTTTTTTTTTTTTGCACAAAAAATATGACATCTCAATTGATAAAAAATACGGTTCAGAAGTGTCATCACAACCTGATTTTGACATTCATGCATGGTGTAAAGCAAGTCAAGGCCTTGGTAAGGGTGGTCGCGTGTATGGGTTTCAAATTTGTTGCCCAATTTTGGACAAAGTTGGCACTTGGTTCACCTTTTGTTCCATTAGATGGAAATTGTGCTTTAATCACTTTGCATGAGGATTTGTGGTGCATGCGAGAAGATAGATGACCATATATGGGAAAATAGTGAAGTAATAGGAAAGATGAAAGATGGAAGATGGCGGGGTGAAAAAAAGAAGAAGAGCATTGAGTTCGAACAAACCATACTTCGAATGTTGGAACAAAGAAGTAGGTCGTGTGATTAGGTGATTTAAGCACACTGATCTTCAATGGTTGGGCATGGAAAATTTTAATTTTGTTTATAAAAAATTTCCACTGAAAGTGCTTAGAATATTTTTTTTTTTTTTTTTTTTGGACTAACTGATCATGTGCCAATTTTTTGGGTTCGGACTTGGGACTATGACATAATGAATATGATTTTAATGTCAAAAAAATTTAGTATTGATTTTTGAAAGGAAAGCGGAATTGATGTAATTTTGTATTATTTTGAACGGTGAATTCATGGAATGAAAATGTGTAAATTTCATATTTGTTTGTTATTGTCTTTTAAATATTTTCACTTTTTAAAGTTTTAATTCACAAGAAAATATATTGATATAATAATTAGTGGTATTTTTTTAAAATGCAATTCCACATAATGACGGATTTATTTTTGTTGGGATTTTGCGCTACGAAAATATAAATAGTACATTTGTAGCAATATAGCAACAGATAAGTCGTTAGTAATTTCCGTTGCTTGAATTATATTGAAACGGCATTGGTAATTGCCTACGGATTAGTAACAACCCAAGTCGTTGCTAATTAGCTACGGAAATAGTTATTGGTTAGCAACGACCTTACTATTCTGTAGGTAAATTAGCATCGATGGTTTCATAAACGGATTTACTAACGGAATATTTTCGTCGGTAAAAGCTTTGCCAACAGAAATCAAGACAACGGAGACGGAATTTTATCTCTGTTGCTACAATTTCTTGTAGTGGGTACTTCTCTGCTATCAGAATGTGTCTCTGTTGCTACAATTTCTTGTAGACACCTCACAATAGAACACAGACAATAGCATGCATAGACAAAGAGCGCTAGATGTTGGATGGCAGGGATGAGGAGGCTGTAGAAGTAGGCATACTCTATCATGTGATGCAGCTGTTCGTAAAGGATTTATGAGGATGGGAGGACTCATCTGTGGTGCATCAGGGTAGGTTACGTCGGCTTTTGCAATCAGGTTTGATGGGAGTTTCTCAACTAAAGACACCGAGGCCTTAACGATCCGACATGGGCTCCAGGTTATCGCCAATGTTAGCATTCAAATTCAGCAGGTAGTGTTGTCTAGGGCCTAATCCACTATAATCCCTGCACTCCTGATGCACTTCTGTGTATTCAAACATTTTGTCGTCGTTTGATTTATAGTTGGTTGTGTTTCGCGTTACCATATTTCTAAAAATAGAAATCGGGTGGCCCACATGCTTGAGTGAACTACCAGTTGTAAGTATATTTTTTATGCTTGGCCAAACTTTCATTTGTTTTCAAATGATGACAATATTGCTAAAAGGGAGAAGTTTTTTTCTTGGCATGATTCTCTTCACTGCGTTGTCAATCAGTACAATCAACGTCTATTATTTCATAAATACAATCAGTTTCCACAAATTACACAAATTTCTCGCAGGAATCCAAAGAACTAAAATTTAGCTTTAGCCTGGTTTTTTTGGTTGACTCTAATGGCGTTCTTGGCTGTTCTTATTCTCGCTAGGACTCCTAGGATTGAGACCGTTCTCACTTTATACTTGCTTACAATACCATGTCGGATCAAGCCGATTTGTTACTGGGATGCAATGTTTGTGACATATCTACAAGTTAAACATAACCTTAATGGCATTACCTCCCTGAGAACTGATATCAAAGGCATCTTCCACCTCCTGCTGTGTAAAACTAAACCTGTGGGTTATCAGAGGCTTGACATCTATTTTCCCAGCCTGGAGAAATTCGATACAGAGTGGCCAAGTATTGCGATACCTGAATATCCCTATAACATCAATCTCCCTGACACACAACGAGCAATAATTGTTATTCAATGCATAAAATTATCAAAAGGCTTCATAAACTCTAATGTCACATTAGTTAAGGTAGATTGGTAAGTACAAAGTAAAAGAGAGAGTTGAAAATGTCGTATATTATACTATTTAGTAATATCAGTACTGCATACCTTGCGGCTGCTGGAGTAAGAGGGAGGTTCATCTCACTCTGCCCCAATCCAACCAGGCATACTTTACCACCCGCACAAGTTGCAGCCAAAGCCATTGTCATAGTCTTGTCGAAACCAACACAATCAAAGCTCACATCCACACCAGCACCAATTGCATTCTGTATCTTTACCACTTCCTCACGCACATCCTGTAAATTAAAGCATTAGAAGAAGCTTCATTATTTGGCTATCAGTTGCTAAGAGTCAAAACAGTTAATGATATTTGCACAGATAATAAAAACCTGAATATCTGTCGAGACTTGAATGATCTCATCTGCACCAAGGTTTTTTGCAAATGATAAACGGCGCTCATCAATGTCAACAATAACTATTTTGGGAGCTCCAAAAGCACGAGCTGCCAGCATAGTTACGAGGCCTATGGGTCCGGCTCCCACAATCAATACTTTGGTTTTGGGACAGATACCTGCACGTATACATGCATGGACACCTACACTAAGAGGTTCACACATAGCCCCTTCTTCCAAGCTTACATTATCAGGTAGCTTAAAACACAGATTTGCAGGATGCACTACCTGATTTCAGACAGAAGAGCAGTTTAGCATAGTTTGTAGTTTTTGCCACAATGTGCATGTTGTCTGTTGAAAACAAACTTTAAATAGATAAACTTGTCCTCTTTGTAACAACTTAAGCTTCTAGATGATGTGGTACAAGATGGAACCAAACAAACAAAGGTCCTAATTTCAAGTCCTGTTGCCACCTTTATATGAAAGATTGCACGTGTCACGCATAATGAAAAAAAAAAGTTTGCCTGCACAAGAGGGGATGTGTTGAAGACAACCTTTAAATAGGTAAATTTGTCCCTCTCTTAACAGATTATGATTTTATACCAGACAATTCAACATTGTTGTATAAAATAGTCAATGCAAATCACAGTGAAAAGACGATTCAATCAAAGCATGTCATTCCAAATCTTATTCCACAGTCGATTAAAGCTAACAGTGAGCAATAAAAAGAAGACCAATTCTGTTGTTTCCATACAGTATCCCTTCAACTCGAAAACTGCAATGAATGTTGAAAAGGGTACATTGTTATGTTACCAGATTGGCAAGAGAACCATTAGTTGGAGGAGAACCAAAGAACTTCATTTCCGGGCACAGATTGTATCTACCATTCTTGCAAATACTGCATTTTCTGCAACTTATACCAGGTTCCAAGGCTACACGATCACCCACCGACAGCGATTTTACTTCACTACCAATTTCTTCTACGATACCAGCACACTCATGCCCCATCACCATAGGCTTCTTAACCACAAAATTTGCAACCCTCATATTCTGGTTGCTCATAAAGTGAAACAAAAAAAAAAAAAAAAGACTCATTAACAATGGATAATATTCAACAATATTGAATAAAAGAAAAGGCTAAATTTTTGTCTATTTTACTGCCACTACAATCTAGTAATACGTACCAAACATTTTGTTCAAGGATTAGCATAGTAGAAGTAACAAAATCTTGAACAGTATTTTACCTTGAAATGATGAACATCACTTCCACAAATACCAACAGCCTTCATCCGGACTTTAACATCATGGGGACCTAAAATCAAAATGATATAAAATTACTTCAATTTTTCACTAAAATTTTGGTAATTTGACTAATTTCATTTGATCATATCTGATGTATATATGGATATCAACAACAACAAACCAACTATTGTTCCCGATAAATTTAGAGTCGCGAGATGAACTCTTTTTTGCCAATCCGTTCAGTTCATTACATCTTTCACAAGTTCAGATCACATCGATTCTTCAAGATAAAGGAAAATTTGAACTACTTCGAATAACTCATCTGCTAAACCCAAATAAGAACAGGCCACTGATGATCTCAATTTCTTTTTTCTTCTTCTCCGTCTCTAAGTGTACGAATTTGAAAATCAAGAAATATTGAAACTAGTACTTACCAAGAGAAGGCAGACAGTAAGGTTGTATTTTAAGTGTTTTCACACCAAGAAGCCATACTGCCATATTCTCTTTTTCTTCTTCTCCCATGGTTTCCTCGCTCTATCTGTGCTTCTTTTCTTTTACTTTTTAGTGGTGATGAGAGAGGGATGAACCACCTTTTAATCCATTTCTCTTGTGGGCCAATTTTTTGTTTCTTCCTGATTTTCAGTCGCTGTTATGTGCATTTCACTCGTGCTTTATCACGACACCAATAATGGACACAAGTCTTAATATTTTGTATTTTAAGTGTTTTCACACTAATAATGTTTGTTTGGCAGAATTTAAAATTAGTTTTTTAAAAAAATTTAAAAAATATTAAAGAAATATGTAGTTAAAAAATTAATAAAATTGTGGATCCTAAAAAATATGTGGCTAAAAAAGAGTTTTAAAGAAAAATAGTTTAAACAAAGCTGGACCAAACATGCTCTAAAAACAAAGAAATAGGCTAATTTGTATTAAAGATAAAATCCTTTTATTAAGGAGGTTAATTTCAGGCACACTCACTGAGTTTGTTAAAAATTTTAAAATAGTTATTGAAGTAATTTTCTTTCAATAGTAGTCATTCATATTTCTAACAGATTACACTTATGGTCACTCAGTTAGAAATGTTAACCTAAAATCACGTCACTATTAAATTCCAACGTAGACATAAACTGCGTTCACTAATACGCCACGTGGGACAAAATGTTCTACTTTAAAAAATTGCCCAAAAAATACAAAGTTTCACCAAGTGACAGCTTATTAAAATTGAGCAGAAATGAAAAAAAACGTGTTTGACAATTACGTCTTTAATTGCAATTAACATGATTTTGTCTGACGTAGTGTAACAGTTAATATCGTTTGTATCTACATTAAAAATAAAAAGTGACATGTAGGGTTTTTGGTTAATATTTTTGATCGAGTGACCATTAATATAACTATTAGAAACTTGAATAATTAGTAAAAAAAATTACTTGAATAATTATTTTAAATTTTATAACAAACTCCAGTAATTATTGTTGAAATTAGCCCAATTAGTTCGTCTCCTCAAATGTTTCATGTTTGGCTTGATTTAAAAATACACAAATTGATTTCTTTTACGTCTTTTCTCGACAGTATCAAATGTGATGCTACGAGAAAAGCTGATTCATCTCTTTTTTACTTTATTATGTTCGAGAAAATAGGCTCTTCATTAAAAATCTTTTTACTTCGGCACAAGACTTTATGTTCGAACTATTTTTTCTTGTCATTTAAAATTTAAAATTTTCTCTTGTAAAATACATTTAATCCCTATTTACCATTTTTGCCGAAAAAATAGTATATTTGATTTTCATTTGAGTTTAGGCATTGGGTAATTTAAGACATTAGGTACTTATGATGAAATTGTCCTCCTCTTTTAAATAAACAGCACAAACATGTTCATCTTCTTCTTTTATCCCAAAATGAAGAATAAAAAAGTCAAAACACCATGGTGCCACGTTGGACAAACTCTACGAACTCCATCGAAGAGCAAGAGACCAGAATGCCCTTCTCCATTGCAGCAAAACTCCAATTGCAACATTGTCCCGGTAGTAATCCGACAACATGCTTAACGTTGTTATTAATGAATTTATCCACGGCTGCGCTGAAACAGCCGTCGAGCCCACAGACTTTGTAGACGAAGACCTTTGCCCGCATGGCCATTCCACGTGCCGTCCCCGCATTGTATCCCAAAGGCATGCATCGGAAACAACTGAGCCCGCCGTCGTAGATGATGTATGGGTACCATGACCATCTTCATCTCGTGGCGATATGGATTATTTGTTTTGGTCAATTGAGCCAAGAGCCGTCTCGTAGCCTTTTGCAAAATACCTGGCTCCAATTAATTTTCTATTACAGTTCGATGCAGTGAAATTTGTTCCAGAATCACATTCATCTTTCATGAACTTTGAATGGGTCCAAATCCAGTATCTTCAAAGCTCTTGCTCTCTGGCCAAACATCGATGTCCAATACTCCAACTACAACTTCACTTACCGAGTTAGACTCAGAAATAGGTTTGCATTCTAGTCTAAACCCAGAAACGATGGTGGTGGAAGAAAGATCTAGAATATGGTTAGGGATACAACGGTGGAAACTACGAAGCAAGATTCAGAATTTGAACTATACAATTATTGAATCAAGATCTAAATTGTTTTTTTCATCATTTTAATTGGGTCTCACAATGGTAGTTGATGAGTGTAATTTATACACCCATCCCGACTCCTTAATGAAGATTTTTCAGATAGTCCTAATTGTTTTATAGTCAATAACTACTAAATTTTAGTTATTTTCGTGATTATGAGATGAAATTCCCGAACTCGAGTCACATTGTAAAATCAGGGAGAAAATGAGAAGAATTTGAGTTTTCGAAGTGAAGATTAAGAAACAAACATTGAAAAATGAGAAAGAAGATAAAATGAAGAAGTTTAAGTTGTTTTGGAGTCATAATGAAAAGTTGAAGTTAATGATCAAGCACTCGAAAGTCGAAGAAGCAAAATGAGAAACCCACTACTAGAGCATGTAGGGAAATTAGAGCATAAAATTTGGTACAAAACTCTCCATAAGGAAAATGATATAGCATTAGAAACATAATTGAATTACAAGTCCAACGCTTTTTACTGATCTTAATTCGAAGTTTCTTACAAGTAGTTATGACCATTTGAAAAATAGTTAGCGATGGAGCCACTTGCGGGCCAGAGGCTCGGCCCTCTTGAGCAGGCCTGTAAAAAAAATTGAGTGTTTTGGCCGCTCGAGGAAGCTAGGGCACAAAAAAAAAATGAATTCTCAGTCTGCTCAAGCGGACAGGCCGAAGAACAGAAGTTCAAGCCCACTAGAATTCTAATTTTGGCATGTTTTGGAGACTTTGGGCACAAAATTCATCTCTAATTGGACCCTTATAAATAGGAGAACTCTTAGACCTAAAGGAATGTCGAATTTTGAAAGAAAACAAAATGGCAAAACTCAAGGATTTCAAGTAAGAGAAAATAGGGAATATTGGGCACTCTATTGAAGACATTCAAAGGAGACAAAATTAATCTTCAACCTTCTTCTTGTAATCAATATTCTAGGTAATGAATTCTCAATTTATAATGTATTTTTGTAGCTCAATCATGGTAGACTAATTCTTCATATATGATGATGATGTAAATTGTTAATTGATATTTTAATTCAAGAATTCTCGTATCTAATCTAAATTTGTGTTATTTAATTTATGTCATAGTTTGAATATCTTATCACCGTTTGAACGTATTTGAGACTTGTTTTCATTTTCGGGAGGTTCAAAATAGGTTAGCTCATTAAGATTTTAAACACTAAGTTCTATATAAATTAGAATTAATTTTCTATGCTTGGTGCAATTAAATTAGATAATCTTGTGGTTGAAAGCGTTTTCGTACATTAGAATTCAAAATAGGAATATTTTGAGTCATATATGATAATAAGTTTAATTATGCTCAAAAAAGATTATTAGATAACTTATGATTATTAATTGTCAACTTAAATATAAATTGGATTAGAATGTGAGATTTTGGGGATTAAAATAGATACTAATTGTGGAGTCGAATTCATAACATAACTCATTTACTTCAATTTTCTCCAAAAATCATATTTGTACTTAGCTAAATCGTAGTTATAGTTTAGAAAATTTCATAATCCCTTGATTAAAATATTGACTGTGTGTATTCGAGTTCAGCTCGAATTGGGTGAAATTAAGCAAAAATCTAAATCTTCGTAAGAACGATACTCTTTTACTCACTTTTACTATTATTTGTCAACGAACCCGTACACTAATCAGATTTCACCGAAGTTTTTAACGTCGTTGCAAGGGATTAAGATATTTAGCTTAAATTTTATTAACTTTTGCTTGAATTCAATTTTTTCTTTTTTATACTCTATTGCTTCTTTGTGTTCTTTTTAGACAGTTGTAGTTGTTGTATGCAAGATTTTGAAGATCTCGATATTTTTCCATTTGATCTCGAGATTGAAAGAGCGTTCCATCATGAAAGAACATAAAAGAGAAGAACACACCAAAAGCGGTAACACATAATCATGGCAGACGAAGAAGACCAAATTGAAAAAATTGATGAGGATAATTTGCTGGTCCCACTAGTTGTTCAAAATTGATCAAGTATAGCATATCCTCCATATGGACAACCGAATTTTCAACTACGGCTAGATGTGATCAATCTCTTTCAGAATCATCTGTAATTCTATGTGAAATCAAATAAAAATCCACATGGCCACATTTCCCGCTTTCTAGAGCTCAAAATTTTTCAATGTAAAGATGTAGAAGAAATAAATACAATGAAAGTTCAAATATTTGCTCAAAATATTTCTCTCTTTAATGCACTTGTAAGTCTTTATATTGATTGCAAAAGAAAAAAAAATTATAGAGAACTATTCGCAAAAAGGATCGGTCGACCTACATAAGTTCGAATGAACAAAAGAAAGTCGTTGAATAGTACATGGTCAGAAGTTAGAACGATCAAATTTTTGAACGTTGGAAGTTCTGTCGACCTATGAAACAAATTGGTCGACCGGTCGACGAAATTCAATCGACCTAACTAGAGATCGGATGATCAAAATTTTTTATCCGAAAAATTTTGAAAAATTAATTTTAACTTTGATCAAAACATTTTATGCAAGTGATATCAAAATATTTTTTGATGCATAAAATCGATTTTGAGTTTTTATCAATCATAGCTAAAGATTAAAGTATTAGTACCATTACATTTGGACTAAAAATCTAGTCTTTGACCTTTCCTGAAATTGATGCTTGAGCTCTCTTTTTGAATGCTTGAGCGAAATAACTTTGATCTTGACATTCTTTGAGAGTCCGATTTGTAATGATAGTCTTGAGCTTGATCTTTGACGACGATCGATTTATCATTGAATACTTTGAAGACTATAATCATTTTAAATCAATTGTTAGTAAAACAAGATTAACTTGTTTGTTATAATCAAAACTTTAAGGTTAAAGTCAATCATAAGTCAACAAGTGCACGATGAACAAACCAAGTTTATGTGTTCACCTCACTCAAACAACCATCCAATCTTGAAGATTGTCTTAGAATCGACGAAGGGGTAAAAATAAGAATGATAAACAATATAAACCGAAAGTGAAGATGAAGGTGAAGAGCTTAGGCCGAAAGAAAAGTTAGGAAGTCGTGGTGAAGCAAAATTTGATGAAAAATGGCAAGCAAAAGTTTGGAAGGTAAAGGAAAAATCTTGTAAACCAGAAATTGTAAACAATGATGGGCTTTCAAAGTCCGATTTGAGCCACCATGAATGATTGTTGCTACAAAATCAAGCTAATAACTATAAACAAGCGCTTATTGAAAAGCAACCCAATTTTTAACCCTTTTATTTACTAGTTTTTTAGGTAGAATTTTGTTTTTAGAGTGCACTTTGAGCACGTTAGAGTCTAGATTGTCATCATCCGGTTGCGTGAAGTATTTTGAGCATATGTTATTTCCATTCATGGAGTATTTGATTAGCCTCCGTTTAAATTTCGATTGATAATATGCATAAAGGAGAAGGATGTCAAAGTTGGGGTATACTTGCATTTCATAGTTTTTTGCTAGTTGGAAAGTGTTAAAAAAAAAAAAAAAAATTATATGGCCATATGAAGTCTGGACTCATTGGAATGTAATTCTCGAGCTTTACACATATTTCAACACATTAAATTTTGTGATAGAATTTATCATTATATTATCCATCATCACCAAGTCACAGTACAAGCTCCACATCAACTCCTCCAAAGTAAAAATGGCTTCAACTCTCTCTTAGGGTAAATTTCTTAAAAATTTAAATTTTTTATATAAAATTAATGATTGAATTAATGGCGATTGTGGTATAGTTTCTTGTGAAAATTTTTGGGTTATTGGGTGCCTCAAATTTCACTTACTTGTCTTATTCTTGATTGGAGCCCACCAAGTGTTTGATAGAATTCATAGTCCACCATTCTCTCTTCTATTGTATACTTTGTAAATTTGGGTGTATCTATAGTAGTGAGCACTATATTTTACAACCATTATGACCTTACTTTTATATCAAAACACACATCATGAATACAACATTAGACAATGCACGAAAATTGAATGTTTTAACCTTTCCTACCTTGTTCAATTTCGAGATTATGATGTTGTCATTCTCTTGTGATAGGTTCGATGTCCAAGTAGATTCTAGTCCAAGCAAAGGAAAAAAGAAATGCTCAATGATAAGTGCATTTTCTGCACTTATTAGGATATTTAAACTAAGCTTTTATTCCGTCATTTTTTTGAATTATTACCAAGGTTCTAAAATGCGTAATGCGTAGCGATGCGGCGAGGTCGCGCATTAAGCCTAAGAGCGTCTAAGCGTGGCAATGCTTGGCCGATGTGCAAAAACGGAGCGAAGCGGTAAAGTCAATCATCAAGCTTAGGCGCACACCTAGGCGAGTATTTTAGAACACTGATTATTACTTAATTTGGTATTTTATTCTTCATATTTCAGTTTTGAACATGTTTAATAGCAATTGGAGAAAAGTGGATGAAAAGAGCAATAAATTGAAAATATTTCGAAAGTTTGAGAATCCAATTGCACTCAATTGAAAGTTGGAGGACCAAATAGGATATTATGAGAAGTTGGAGGACTAAAGAAGACAAAACAGAAAGTGTGAGGACTAGAATGACCAAGATCCAAAGTTGAAGAACAAAAGCCACAGATTCAAAAATTCAAGCTGGGCGAGCGCCCAGCATCATAGTTTATAAAAAAGAGAACAAAAATACATACCTGAGCGATTGCCCAGGCTAAAGTTTGGCTGCGGAATTTTTATTTCCTTTTTTGAATCCTAATACAATTAAGTAACTTATAGGCCACGATTTTTAAGGATTTTTGGGATCTTTTAGAGCACAAGAAAGTAACTATAAATATGAGTTATTAACTTATAACAAGGTGCGAAATTTTAGAGCCGAAATTGGGAGAGAAACAAGAGAAGAAGTGAGAAACGAAGATCAAGATAAAGATCAAGATCATCTCTTTCGAGTTTTATTTCAATCCGGGTGATGGCTTCTATGTTTTACTTTTATTTTTGTTTTCTTTGTCTTAGTATGTTAGGCTAAAATTATTTATGCTATGGATGAAGATGTAAACCTTTTTATATTTGTTTAATTCTTGAATTCTCAATCTTAATCCAAATTTATGTTTGATCGATTTATACCATGATTTAAATATCCATTTGAATGATTGATCACCATTTGAGCGTGTTTGTGATTTATTTTAGTTTCTGAAAGGTTCGAAATAAATTAGCTCCTTATGGTTTTAAACACCAAGTCAATAGAAATTAGAAATAATTTCTTATGCTTGGTGCAATCAATTTAGATATTCTTGTTTTTAAATACATTTTTATATATTCATATTCAAAATAGGAATATTTTGGAATTTATATGAAAATAGGTTTAATTTTACTCGACAGAGATTATTAGATAATTTAGGATTATCGATTGTCAATTTGAGCATAAATCGAATTGGGACGTAAAGGTTCATGGATTAAAATGAATATAAATGGTGGAGTCGGATTCCTAGCATAATTTGTTTAATTACTTTTTCTTCAAAATTCATAACGTATCTTTACTTCACTTCTCTAAATTAGTCTAATTTTCAATAAAATCAAAACATTCCAAATTCTATTGTGTTTATTCAATTTAAGTTAGAATTAATTTACTTTGGCTAATACAAATCATAGTCCTCGTAGGAACGATACTCTTCTACTCACTTTTACTATTACTTGTCAACGATCCCGTACGCTTGCGGGATTTCACCGTACACTCAACCATCCATATTTGACACTGAAAAACTTCAAAGGGAGATGCACAAACAAATACCTAAAGAATGTAGGTTCGCCAAACTCACTTCGAAGATTAATAAGTGTGGTTTTACACTTATCTGGAGTATCAAAAATAAACGATTGTAATTACTTTTAAATAATTTTCTACTTAATTGTGTGTTGATTTAATTGTTTTAGGCCAAAACCCGAGATCAGATGGAATTGGAAAAAATTAAAGTAAAATAGGTGAAAAATGACTAAAGGCGTACGAAGACTTGGATATGAAGACCAACTTGCAAACATTCAAAAGTTGAAGGACTTGAATTGTAAATAAAAGAGGACTAAATTGAAATAAAAGAAAAAATTAGAGGACTAAAGAGGACAAAATTCAAAGTTTAAGGACTTGGAATGCAAATAAGAGGACAAAAGAACAAATTATGAAATGAGGACCAAATAAAATAGACATCAAAACTTAGAGGACTAAGTCTGCAATTTGGGCTTGGAACCAATTTTTGGCAAATTATTTACTATTTGTCGCGGTTTGCAAACCGTGGATGACCGCGGAAATTTCGTCTGGATGTCTTTTGGCTTATTTTCAACTCTAGTCAAGGCCTTTTTTGTCTTTTCACGTACATGAGTTTCAAAATTAGTAAAATACTATATAAAGACCCAACCTAGGTCAAAAGAAGGGAGTTGAATATTTGAGAATAGAAAAAAAAAAGAGAAAAGAACAGCGAAGAACATGAAAAACGACCAAGATCTTGAAAGTTGGAATGTGAAGATAAAGAATTCTTGGTGCAAGATATTCAACATCTTCTTCTCTTTCATTTAAGATATGGTTATTTATTCAAATATTTTTATCTTGTCTTTCTCCTAAATCATGAGTAGTTAAATATTTAATTTGGATGAACGATGTAGCCTAATTTTAATTCTTTATTTTCAAATCTCAAGTTTTGCTTATAAATTAATTATGTTTTGATTTTACTTATTCTCTTAATGCTTGAAATAATTTGCCATTATTTGTCATTGATTTGTGGATTATAATGAACTGATAAGTAAATTATTAATTTAGACCATGAGTAAAATCCGGCAATTGGATAAAAGGTAGAGATACGCTTTTATTATTGTCACGGTCTTGAATTGAATTCTTAGGTGACTCAATGCATCTAATTAAGGATCATTCGACTTTATAAGTTTTTTTTTTTTTTTTCAAGCACCAAAGACACGGTCCAAGATGGTTTTAGGCCTCTACTACCAGACAGTGGTGGGGGTTTGGATGCCCCTACCATCGTATTTATATAAAAGGGTAGTACACGGGAGGGGGATATGAACCCGACCTCCAAGCATACAATGAATGAAAAAATTCCTCAAACTACAAAGAAATAAAGAGATACTACCTCCGGTGCATAATTACGAAAATCAAAAGCAAAAGCAAATGAAAACAAACTAACAAAAACTAAAGACCTCTAACTGATGGAAGGCCATATCTGTCAGTCTGAAGTAGTCCACGCGAACGACGAGGCAAGTCTGAAGATCCATACTCCTGATAATGTCGTTGGTCCCAGCCCTCAGAAGCTAAAGAGTCAGCGACTTGGTTTCCCTCTCGAAAAATATGGGAAACTGTGTCTCGATCAGATGATAGAAGATGTCGGATGCGTCTGAGTATTGACTGAATCACCCACGGTCCTCCACCACGTAAAATGCAATGAACAGCAAGTGTAGAGTCAGTCTCAATCCATAAGTCCACAATACCCATCCGTCGGGCAAGCTCAATGCCCTGTAAAATGGCTCTCAACTCTGCCTCCAAAATAAGTATGTCTCCGTAGCCAGTAGAGAAGGCCCTGGTACAACGCCCAGTGTGATCTCTGATAACACCTCCGCCACTCGCATATCCATCCCTGACGCATCCATCAAGATTGATCTTGGTAGATCCAATGAATGGGGCACGCCAATAAACCAAAGTAGGGGGGCTGGGGGTAGGAGAAGTAAGAGTAATACCAAAATGTGGGGTAAGATCAAGGTCCCCACGCCAATGCACAAATCGAAAGAGTCTTCCCGTCTGCAATAAAGAAATAGTGTGATAGACCCGCCAGATGATACGACTGGGCTCCATTCCAATCCTACGATGCTTCAGCATCATTCCTAGTCATCCAAATGTACCAAAAGACCAAAGAATGGATGATAGTGCGAATATGGCCACTCTCGACAAACGGCTCGAGAATCTCAAGTCTCGAAATCTATCTTTGTAGCATCTCTCCAACCCTGAGGGGAATGCCAAAAATAGCTGAGAAGTGCTGCCATACCTGGTGAGCCACAGGGCTATCAATAAAGACATGCTGGATGGTCTCAATCTCTGAACAGCACTGACACCTTGATGCCATGTGGGCCCGAATCCTCCTCTGAATAATCACATCCACTGGCACTAAACCCTGCCACAATCGCCAACAAAAGAAAGAGATAGTCTGCGGGATGATCGGGCTCCAAATCATGCGACAAAAGGCCTGAAGAGTACTCCCGGTCAGAAAACAAGTCGCCACGCCCGACTTGGTAGAAAACCTACCATCTGGGGTGTCTTTCCACATAGGTCTATCAAGAACATCGGGACAAAGCGGTAGACTTCCAACCTGGATTGCTATATCATGTGGAAGGACCAACAAGAGTCTATCGATATCCCATCCAGTATCATCAAAAAACTCAACTACCGGATGAAGTATGCTCCCTATGAGGAAACATTTGAGCTAAAGTCATGTCACCCATCCAACAACATGCCAAAAGAATATACGCCCGACCCAACCGCCACGCGATGTGGGGCTCACGTGAGTCCCACCCCTTTAGCCTCCTCCAAACTGCAAGCGGAATGTGGTATGGGTGCGGAAGGGGTGAGTGCCCTGCAATATTTGCCCAAGAAAATCGGCCCAGAGCGCGGCTGCTGTGATCTCGAATAACCACCGAGCTTCAAAGAGAAAGCATGGACCACGTCCTCTAATCTTCGAAGCCCAAACCACCCTCATTAGTAGGAACGCAAATATCCTTCCATCTCTTCCAATGCATACGGTGAGCCCGATCCTTAGAATCCCACGTAAATCTAGAAAATGTACTCTCTAACTTCTTCAAGACCGCCTTGGGAGGCGCATAATCAAGAAGATAGAGAGGCAAGGAAGAAAGGACGCACCTCGATAAAGTAATCCCGCCACCAGAGATAGCAGCCCTAAAGGCCCATCCAGAGATCTTGCTCTTGACCTTCTCAAATAGATCATCATATAAGAAGGTCTTTCGGGCCCCCAAACAAAGGGTATGCCCAAGTATGTGATAAATCAGTTGCGACGCTGAAAGCCGATAATGTGCTCAAGTATCGAATCCTAGAATGAGGTGCCCTCTTAGGCACAATAAGACCACTCTTGTCTCTATTCACCAACCGCCGAGACCTTCTCATAGTGCTCCAAACAATAAAGTACTCTCTTTCTCGACCGCTTTGGCCATTGGCAAATATGATCATATCATCAAGAAACAAAGATGTGAGACAAGAGTGTCACCTCTATGAATATATGCCATCGATGGATCTGCTTTGGAAAACTTGAGTGAGACCTCGAAAAGAAGTAATCTGCTGCAATGATAAACAACGAAGGAGATATGGGGTCCCTTGTCTCTCACCCTCACGAGAGGAAGGAAAGAAACCACAAGGCACCGCCATTCACCAAGACAGGAAAAATGGCACTCGAAATACAACGCCGATCCTATCCTCCACATCCAATCAAATCCAAATCTCTCCATCACACCATCAAGAAGTCTCGGTCTCACTGTCATATGCCTTAGCCATATCTAGCTTAAGGATGACATTGCCCCACGAACTGGGTATCCAATGTATGGAGCATCTCCGTGCCAACAAGACGTTATTACCAATCACCCCCGAATAAAGCCACTCTGCTGTGGAGAGATGATACGAGGCAAAACAAAACTTAAGCGAGAGTTCAGGAGCTTGGTGACAATCTTGTTGAACACCGTGCAAAGACTAATCGGTCGATACTCTGTCCATCGATAAGCGTTGTCTCGCTTGGGAAGCAAGATTATAGAAGTAGCAGAGAATCCCTAAGCGGATGCCCACCATCAAAGAAGTCCAAAAACGCACGAAAAACATCATCCCGGACAATCTCCCAACACTGCTTGGAAAAAATGAGAGGTGAACCCATCTGGACCCGCCACACTATCTGCATCAATACTGAACACTACATCTCTAACCTCAGCCAATGATGGAAGTCGGTTCAGCTCCTGATTATCCTCCTGAGTAACCAAAGAGGGGATAATATCTGGTAAAATTTGGTCAGTTGCCTGGGCGGGAGCAGAAAGGAGGTCCTAGAAAAGGAAATAGCTGAACCCTGAATCTCCTCGTATGCAGACAAAGTCTCTCCCGTCTGAGATCTAATAGAATGTATACGGGCCCGCATGCGGTGCCCTACACCACTGAATGAAAATACCTCGTGTTGTGCTCTCCCTCGCACATCCAACGAGTCCCAGCCTTCTGTTTCCAGAAGCCTTCCTCAATAGACAAAGCACGGTTCAGTAGGGCCTGAACCTGATGTAAGTGCTCTCTATGTGCAGGTGATGGATCCAAATCATATTCCATCTCAGCCTCATCCACCCTGCTCTCAGCATCTCTAATTCTCTGAAATATATCTCCAAACACATTTCTACTCCACCAACGAAGTCCCTGCTTCATCCTAAAGCACTTCTCCCAAAGAGCGACCATCCTCAGAACCGAGTCGGGTATGACCACTTTTGAGAGACAAAGGATAGAAAGTCATGATGACGGGACCAAACATTGAGGAACCGAAAAGGCCTAGGCCCACCCCATCCTCGACCTCAACCTAACTCAATAACAAAGGCGAATGATCGGGCGTAGACCGATTGAGATGCCTCATCAGAAATCTGTCGAAAAAAGAAGGATGCGACCTCATGACTCATCAAAACCCCGCCAAGTCTCTTCCACACCCTCCTATTATGCCAAGTATAAGGACTACCGTAAAATCTAGCATCACCAATCCACACTCCATCATCATATCACAAAATCGCCTTCTCCCTATCACGAGTCTCGACCCCGTCCACTTACCATCATGAGCAATGACATTGAAGTCACCACCCACAAGCCGAGGGGCCATCCACGTCACTGGAAACCCGTGAAGTCCTCAAATAAATCCTGCGTCCTACAACGTAACATGAAGCATACACAAAGCGATAAAAAGATAGGTCTAGCCAATCTCGATCCTCGATCATTAGATGAAGAAACGGGGATGATCAACAATCACGCATACGATCGTCCCACATTCCAAAACACCAAATCTTACTCGACTGGTTACGAACACCGATATCAAACCCAATGAATCGATTTAACAAAGTCAAAGCTATCCTCAAATGTAAAAGGCTCCAAAAGAGCGAGGAAAAAATACGATGTAATCGAACAAGCTTCCTAAGTCTCTCTTGCAGTCTTAGAAGCACGCACCCTCTAACATTCCATATGAGGACCGACATCACAAAGACCGAGAGAGGAACCATGAGTACCGACATACTCCGAGTGATCGGTCTAGAAGCGGAGGAGCAATAACTTTATGTGGGACCCCACTCAAGATCGAAAAGAAACCATCGGCCCCTGTCGCTCATCCAAACCAACAAATCACCATGTGAACTCCTACGAAAGTGACCACATTGGTGTGTACCCATCCGAGCGAGAACAAGATGTATCCGAGGGAACTGGCGATGAAATAGAAGCCTCGACATTATCTCGGCAATCCAAGAGAGGGCTAGTATCGAAATTAGAATCAATTGTGTCATCCAAATGGACCCAAGACGCGTGGTGCGAAGCAAGCATATGGTCAAGCAAAGGTCAAAGAACTCGAATGAGCCAAAATCTTGGTGGGGCCCACGAGATAGCCGATCTATCATGCAATGAGGAACCATAGACAGGGATCAATAATCGAGCGTGACTCAAAGATAGTGGTCCACCGCGAGAGGGAGGCTGCCGGTAGGGCCCGCAATAGTCAATAGCCTATCATGCAATGAGTAATCGTAGGCAAAAGTTGATGTCTGCAAAAGATCAGTGGTGGGGCCCACATGTGAAGACGGGACTATGGCGGGGTCCACTGGCCGTAGGAAACATCCAGACTCTGACTAACTGAGAGAATTGGAGTAGGAAATAGTGATGAAATGTATGATGGGGCCGTAGAGAGACGGCTGGGTCCAGTCAGTGAAAGGAGCCTCAAAAAGGGGCCCATATGAATACTATCGAGAAAATCAATAGTGGGTCCCACATGTCGCGAGTCAGGGCCACATCTGCGTGTCGAGAAATGGTGGAAACAAGAGTAGTAGAACTAACAACCAGAACACTCTACTATATCAAGTGTGGGGTCTGCAAGAACACCAAAGCGAGAACCTCGCTATGGCTGCGCAGAGAGAAGTGGCGGGGCCCGCAGAGGTGGAGATACCAACACCTCGTTTATCTTTGTGCTCTCGATCGTCTTCGGGGCCCACTGTTGAGGCCGATCAACAACTACTTCCTTACCCTTAGCTTTTCCGGACTGTCGGTAATCTCGATAAGATTAGTAATGCGGAGGAGCGTAAATGATCTGAGTAAGTGGAGGAGGCAAACTAGTACTAGGAGCTGATGGCCCGATGGAGCAACCGGGGATAAGGAGCAAAAAGTGGGCCACCTGCTCGACACTGACCAAGAGATTGACCCATATGTCGACACTTAGAACAAAATAACGGTGGTTTCTCATAAACCACGATGCATGCCAAAACTCCGACCATCACCCATATCAATCCAACCGCTTCGGGTAACTTATGTTCTAAGTTAATCTCCACACGCACCCTAGCCTCACTAGGTCTCAACAAATCATGATAGCCTCATCAATACGCAAAGGTATACCCACAATCTTAGCCAAAGCAAAATCACACCCTTGGATCGCATATGCACGGTAATAAAGGGAAGGACAACCAAACAGGAGCAATAGGGGTTTCACAATCAGGTCCAAAGTCACATGTCCATTTAAGGACTCGCATAGGACACCCATCAATATAATATAAAGAACGCAAAAACAATCTACTATAATCATTTTCATGCGTCAAGTGAATCAATACATGCTTGCTATCAATCAAGCCAAGCCTATAATCACCACAGAATCCAAATTTCAGAAAGCAATCACGCACATTTGCCATAGTAGGCTTTCGATGTGAGAATTTGCCAACAAGTGTAAACTTGAATGGCTCAGAAAGCGCTGCCTCTTCCTCCACAATCAAAATAAATGACGGCTCACCTCGATGTAGCCTAGGTGGCCTATTCGTAATAGAGTGAATAATCAAGCCTGTGGAGCGCTTAAAATAGCGAAAAAGATTTCCTTTATTCCGCCTCGCTTGTGAAAGTGTAGGACGACCGTAAACAATTTGAAGCATATGTATGCATCTACCTTGATTAAGTGCATACTTGGTCCTCTTGTGGGAAAACTGATGATGGATCTGGGTGTGGATTAACTGGATAAACAAGCTATTTTTTTGGCACCGCGCGTGGGGTCCCACGCGCCACCCTAAGCCGGCCCCTGTAAGGGCCTCGGAACCAACCTTGTTGGAATTCGATGATTTTTTACAGGTAGGTGCAGAATTTCATGCTGATTCTGGGCATGTGGCGCATTTTCAATTTGGAGGTCCACAGACGGAGATATGGCCTATTTTCCGAGTGACTGTTCGGTCTGAATATTGGGTCCCACGGGCGCGTCCAAGGTCCGATCAGGCTGAAATTTTGGTCTAGTGGTCGGAATAACATTACCTAACTGTGGGTCAGGCGCGTGTAGCTTGGTGGGGCCCACAGGATCGCGAATTGAAATCTGCTGCACGTTTTCCAAAGTATTGATTCCGGTCAAATTGGATGTTGGGGACACCATTCTGGGGGTTTTCGGGGCTTCTGAGATCATTGGTGATGGTCCCATGTCCAAATTCTGATCATAAGATGTCAAATTGAGTGCATTGGGATGCGTGCCTCACGATTTCCAATGCAAAACTGATTTATTTTGCCCCAAATCTGCTGCTATATGTCTGATTTCTATAGTAGATGTTGTTGTGGATGTGTTTCCGCCGTCAATGGTGTTGTTTTCCAGTAGAGAAGGTGGTGGATCGGGTGGTTTTGTGGGTGGTAAAGCCATAAGGAGAAAACTCTCCTTTTTCGCCGCCTAGAGAGAAGTCTGACTTTATAAGTTGACTTAATTAGATATGACTAATTTGAATTCGAGAGAGGTAAATTAGGTTAAATTCGTGAATTCGATCGAATACAACATTAGGAACAAATCTTGAGATGAGAAATTATAGATGACAACTATGGTGAACTCGTGAATCCAAATTCTTCAACCATCATTCTTGGATAATTCTTGATATTTGCTTTCACATAAATTATTATATTATTTCCTTAAATTCATAGTTCTAGTTTAAATCTTTCAAATC
This sequence comes from Forsythia suspensa, assembly GCA_023638005.1. Lineage (NCBI taxonomy): Eukaryota > Viridiplantae > Streptophyta > Magnoliopsida > Lamiales > Oleaceae > Forsythia > Forsythia suspensa. Next base: position 26,800,919 of record CM042666.1, on the reverse strand, counting down.
AACTCAATTCAAATTGTTTTCAATAAATTAGTATTAAGATTAATTTAACTAGCATATAAATAAGATAGTCTTCGTGAGAACGATAATCCGAACTCAATTGGTTCACTTTATTACTTGTTTGTGATGTTGTTCACTTACAATTACACATAATTTCACAACAAGTTTTTGGCACCGTTGCCGGGGACTATTCTTATTTAATATTAGTTTAGATTAATCGTTAGTGTTAGTTTTATTTATTTTATTTTTTATTATTATTATTATTATTATTATTATTATTATTATTATTATTATTATTATCATTATTATTATTATTTTTGATTTCTTTTATTATTGTTATTATTACTATTTTCTTTCTTCTTTATTTATTTCTTTCAAATGACGGATGCTACTAATGCACAACTTGTTGCATTGACGAAGCAGGTGGAGCTCTTGGTCGAAACACAGACGCAAAGAATGAATGCCATCCAAGCAACTATCATGTGTGAAAACTGTGGAGCTAACCACTCGCTATCAGATTGTATGTTATTGGCCTCTTCATAACAGGTCAATTTTGTACTAAATAATACACATCAGCAGTATAATCCATATTCACAAACATACAATCCGGGTTGGAGGCAACACCCAAATTTCAGATGGTCTGAAATTTCAGTGGTAATGCCAACAATGCTCAGCAAGAGAGAAGACCAAGTTTGGGGAAGATGTTCCAATAGTATATGCAAAAGACTGATAAACTGATGGAGACGTTGGACACAAATTATCAGAATCAACAGGCTTCTATCAGAAAATTAGAAACTCAGATTGGCCAGTTGGCCTTACAACTATCAGATAGAACTCTAGGGACCCTACCTAACAATACTGTAACAAATTCAAAAGAACAGGTAAATGCAATCACTACTAGGAGCGGGTTACAACTGCTATAAATTCATGTGAAAAGGTCAGAGAAAAAGGACAAACAGTTGACAATTGAAGAAGAAGAAGCTAGGAAACAAGATGCAAAATCAAAAGAAGAAGAGTATGTGAAAAAAGAGAAGTTGATCCTAAATGAGCAAAATAAAAAATTGACATCCAATGATATTGCACTTATCAAGCAATTCTCTGACTTTCGTATTTATTCTAAAATTGATTTTGTGATCAAAGTCGATGAGGAAGTTGAAGTTTTCGTAATGGTGTTCGAGCAATGGTGCTAAACTACAATTATATTTATATGAGAAACACAAGTTAAATTTTTTGAGTATAAACAAAAAATGGTGCAAAGTCAATAGATGCAAGCAAAGTAAGTCCTCCAAAGTACTATTTAAAGTGCCGTAAAGCAACCAGACAATAAGTCGAGCTCTAGACTATAAATCGAGCGCTTAATGGGAGAAAACTTATATTTCCATCCCTTATATGTTTATTGCATTGCATGTAGAATTTTAGGACTGCATTAGGAAATAGAGCAAGTTTTTTTATTTTTAGTAAATGAGTACATTAAATTTTTTTTTATTTCAGGCTACACATCATCATTCCAATCTCAATGCATACTGATCAACTGAAAGTCTGACGTTGTCTCCACGCCTTTTGATTCGAGTTAACTCTTTTCTTTTTTATTTAATTTGCTTTCTTTAGTCACATTTAGGACAATGTGAACTTTAAGCTTGGGGTGACTTTAATTATTTTGATTATTGTTGTGTGTTCTATGAAAAAAAAAAAATTTATTTGTGTGCTTGTATGTTGGATAGCCTTACCGGCTTATGATGATATCTATTTGAAACTGTTATCAATTCATGAATTATGACTTAGTGATGCTACTTAAACTGTTTTTATAGACTATATTTATCCATGTGAGATATGATTAAGTGTGAGCACAATAGTCATAAATATCACTACCTTTGGTTTGTATATTAAATAGAGTACAATGAAAGAATAGTGAACCTAAGTTGTGAAACCAAGATCACCAATTGACAACTCAATTACCTAACTAGTTGAAAGGATAGTTTGGGGGTGGTTAAACCAATGCAGAAGCTGTTTAGATAGGTGTTGATTCCGTGCTTGAGTAATGGTTGTGTAGAGTGTATTTGGCTACTAGGTGGAATCTAGGTATTGACCGGATGCTAGGAATCTAATCCTCGCTTATTTATCTTGCACAAAAAAAAAATGAAAGGCATTGCACTTGTATTATCTTATACCTCTCTTCGTAGCCTAGTTGACTTGAGTGATAAAGTCCGTTGGGGTTCTCAAAATTCGGTGCCCTAAGGTTTATCAGACCTAGGAGTCATCGGCCTAAAGCTCGCTACGAAGGTCATCTAGAAAGCTTAAGGGAGTAAGGTCTTACACATAAGATATTTAAAAAAAAAATTGAACACATAACTTAGAGATTTAGATAACTAGTGGGTTTGACTTACCTAGTGGAAGCTTGATGGTCGAAGTATTCAATAAAAGAAGAAACATCACAGATCTAGATAGCAAATGTATTGGCTAGATCTAACCAAATTTTGAGTGGTAAAAGAATAAGGGTGTGTTTGATTCCTTTCATTTTTCATAAAAATGAAAATTTTCCACCCATTTTCCAAATTTTAGTGCATTTGATTGGCAAAATTTTCCATGGAAAATACATTTTCTTACCTATTTTCCATCTTTCGTTTGATTGGAACTTTTGTTTTTTCATGGAAAATATTTTCCATGTTTTCCACTTTTGGCCATATTTTCCTTGTTTTCAAGAAAAATATTTTCTTTGTCGGATAGGAGAATTTATTTTCCATGGAAAATTTGTTAACCTTTTCCAACCCATTTATTTTCCATGGAAAATTTGTTAACATTTTCCAATCCAAATTTTCTTGGTAATTCATTTCCATAGAAAATATTTTCTTTCCACCCAAATTTTCCACTTGCAATCAAACACAACCTAAGTGTTTTGATGGCAGCTTTAGACTTAACACCAGGGTGAAAAAATGAATATCAATATGGGAGTGTGTATTCTTACGAGAGAGCAAGAAAATATTTAACCATTGGGGGACACAATATTACCAATCTAAATGTTCATGTTGATTGGATTAAATATGCGCACACACATATATCAATCGAGTATCGGATAAGTAAAAATTGATTTTGGTAGAATAATTTAGAAGTTTTTTATGAATTGATTGAGTTGTTTCAAAAACATGAGACAAATACGGCAAGCTATCTATTATAGTATATTTTAATATTATTTGTTTGATTGTTTAAGTAAATAGTCATGTTCGAGGACGAACAAATGTTCAAGTTTAGGAGTATTTGATAAGTTTGATAAGTGTCATTTTACACTTATCTGGACTATCAAAAGTGGACGATTGTAAGTATTCTTAAGTAATTTTCTACTTAATTGTGTGTTGATTTAATTGTTTTAGGTCAAAACACGATATCAGATGGAATTAGAGAAAAACAAAGCAAAATAGGCCAAAAATGACTAAAGGCATACGAAGACTTGGATATGAGGACCAACTTGCAAATATTCAAAAGTTGAAGGACTTGAATTGTTAATAAAAGATGACTAAATTGAAATGAAAGAAGAAATTAGAGGTCTAAAGAGGACAAAATACAAAGTTTAAGGACTTGGATGCAAATAAGAGGACAAAAGGACAAATTATGAAGTGGGGACCAAATAAAATAGACATCAAAACTTGGAGGACTAAGTCTGCAATTTGGGGTTGGAACCAATTCTTGGCAAATTATTTACTGTTTGCCGAGGTTTGCAAACCGCATTTGACCGCGGTAATGCGTGAAAATTCCATCTGGACGTTTTTTGACTTATTTTTAACTCTAGTCAGGGCTTTTTTCGTTTTTTCACGTACATGAGTTTCAAAATTAGTAAAACACTATATAAAGACCTAACCTAGGTCAAAAGAAGGGAGTTGAATCTTTGACAACGGAAGAAAAAATGGAGGAAAGAACGACGAATAACACGAAGAACGACCAAGATCTTGAATGTTGGAACGTGAAGATAAAAAATTCTTAGTGCAAGATATTCAACGTCTTCTCCTCTTTCATTCAAAATCCGGTTATTTATTCAAATCTTTTCATCTTGTCTTTCTCTCGAATCATGAGTAGCTAAATATTTAATTTGGATGAACGATGTAGCCTAGTTTTAATTCTTTATTTTCAAATCTCAAGTTTTGCTTATAAATTAATTATGTTTTAATTTTACTTATTCTCTTAATACTTAAAATAATTGGCCATTATTTGTCATTGATTTGTGGATTGCAATGAACTGAGAAGTAAATTATTAATCTAGACCACGGGTAAAATTCGATAATTAGATAAAAGGTAGAGATACGTTTTTATTATTGTCGCGGTCTTGAATTGAATTCTTAGGCGACTTAATGCATCTAATTAAGGATCATTCTGATTTTATAAGTTGACTTAATTAGATATGACTAATTTGAACTTGAGAAAGGTAAATCAGGTTAAATTCGTGAATTCGACCGAATACAACATTAGGAATAAATCTTAAGATGAGAAATTAGAGATGACAACCATGGTGAACTCGTGAATCCAAATTCTTCAACCATCATTCTTGGATAATTCTTGATATTTGCTTTCACATCAATTATTATATTATTTCTTTAAATTCATAGTTCTAGTTTAAATCTTTCAAATCAACTCAATTCAAATTATTTTTAATAAATTAGCATTAAGATTAATTTAACTAGTATATAAATAAGATAGTCTTCGTAGGAACAATAATCCGGACTCAATAGGTCCACTTTATTACTTGTTTACGATATTGTTTACTTGCAATTACACATATTTTCACAACAAATTTGTGGCGCCGTTGCCGGGGATTCGTTAAACTCACTTCGAGAATTCACTACAAGTTTGGGAGAGAATCGTAAACCTTATATTTACCTTCTTAATTTGTCTTCACACTTACATTGGGGGCAATGTAGCTTTATGTTTAGGGTTGAAGTCGAATCTTAGTCTGAGTCTCTCTTCTTTCCATTTTGGTCTTTTAATTACCATCACTTGAAGCTATTATAGATGCTTACCGCCGATCGATTTAGTACTTATCTTTCTTTCCAGGGATCCCCCTCGAAGGATTGATGAGAAACCCTTGTGTGGATCTTGCTCTTCCAGCCAGAAAACCTCGCAAATCTCCCCCCTCTTCTTCCTCGGCTTGAATCGCATGGGGTTGGGGAAAAGGTCTTGTACCATTGAAATATGGTCCATGTAGTGGTCTTATGCGTTGGACCGGGTATCCTTACTTGTTGAGTCAAATTTTTTTTTTCTATTTATCTAGAGTCTGTAATGTCAAAACGTTATAAAAAAAATTCTTGGTGTAACGTAGTTGGATAACTTGTTAACTTATAATGATTTCTGTTTGGTCTAAAGTTGATTGTTCAAAATTGATTGAATATTGCTACAATATGCTTAGTTTTGTTAAAATTATTATACGTGTGAGACTTAAGACTATTTTGAGCATATAGCTATTTTTTATTGCTTAAGCTTGAAGACGGGTTATGTAATGAGAATGAAGGCCTTGGGTTTAAGACTTTAGGTAGTGATTTAATTTCCATATACCCGTTGAAAAATACACTCAACCAACATCGAATAAGTTTGAGGAAGATTGAGCTGGTAAATGTGATAGTTTAGAGAATTGATGATTCGGCCTTTATTGAAAATTTTAAAAGTAGTTTAGGTTGATGGGACTGTTCGCAAGAATTCTAATCCCAACTTTTGATCCCAATAAAAGATATTGCACTAGTCAAGGCATATCTGGTAGGAAAAAGCTGCTTATACGGATGTGTGAAAGCTAACATTTAGTAATATGGCACTATGTATCAACAACATATAGGAGACAATCTACAATGGAAAAGGGCTGCCTCAATATTAGAGCGAAAACTATCTATTGTGATGATTAAGAAAAAAATATGAAAGAAAAACAGTAGCAAGAAACAAAATAAAAGTACAGTAGTTTTCTGGCTAAGTCTTGGACACGAATTTGGAGATTTAGATGTCTAGTTAGTTTGAATTGCTTAGTGAAGACTTAGAGACTAGAAAGATTGACATCATGGTGGATCATTGTGTATCTGAATCATCTTCTTAATTAGTTAAATCCCTCCAGCTTGAGAGTGATACTCAAGTTAATTAAGTGGGCAACCTGAGTTGAACACCTTCAAGAGAAGTGATAAATACTTGAGTATTGTGTGAAATTTACGATAGGGAAAAAGAAAATATGACCATTGAGGGTCGGGATTGAAAAAACTTAAGAATCTATTTCTTTTCATAACTTTATTCCGATTAGAGTGATGATTAGAAATAGATATTCACACACATACAAGTCGAGCATTGGACAAGTGTTAAAAAATCTATATAATAATATTTGGACATTTTTCTTGAATTAAATGCTTAGATCTAAACAGGAGGCGAAGATGGTAAAAAGTCCAACGATTGCACAATATTTTCTTTGTATGTATTTGAGTCTTTGTTTTATCTTGTTTTTACTCGAGACTAGCAAAAGTTCAAGTTTGGAGGTTTGATAAGTGTAATTTATACACTTATCTCGATTCGTTAATGGAGATTTTTCATATAGTCCTAATAAGTGTTTTAGAGTCAATAACTATTGAATTTTGGTCATTTTTGTGATTGTATGATGAAATCCCCGAACTCGAGTCACATTAGTGAACTCGATGAGAGAATGAGAAGCAATTGAGTTTTCAAAGTGAAAATCAAGAACCAAATATTGGAAGACAAGAAAGAAGATAAAATCAAGAAGTTTAAAGTGTTTTGGAGTGATAATTAAGAGTTGAGCAATACCCGAAAGCCTAATAAGCTAAATGAGAAACCTACAACCGAAGCATGTGGAGAAATTAGTGCATAACGTTTGGTACAAAAATCTCCATAAGGAAAATGATATATCATTAAAAAATAATTGAATTACGAGTCTATTAATTCTTATAGATCTCAATTCGAAATTTTCTACAAGAAGTTATAACCGTTTGAAAAACATTCACCTAATAAGCCACTTGCGGGCCGCTAGAGTGGGCCTGAATAGACAAGATTGAGTGATCTGGGCAGATAGCTTGCTCGAGTGAGCCAAGGCACAAAAAATGGATTCTTAGTCCGCTCGAGCGGATGGGCCAAACAACAGAAGTTTAGGCCCACTGAAAACTCTATTTTGGGCATTTTTTTTAAGACTTTGAGCACAAAAATCAACTCTTATAAATAGGAAAACTCTTACACATAAAGGGAGGTCGAATTTTGAAAGAAAACAAATGGGCAAAACACAAAATTTTCATTAGAACTCATTCTTCCGAACAAGCTTCTTGGAATTTCAAGCAAGAGAAAGTTGTAAATATTGAACACTCAATTGAAGACATTAAAATGGGACAAAATTAATCCTCAACCTTCTTCTTGTAGTCAAATATTCTGGATGATGAACTATCAATTTATAATGTATTTTTGTAACTCAATTATGGTAGGCTAGTTCTTCATATATTAGGGATGATGATGTAATCGTTAATTAATATTTTAATTCAAGATTTCTAGTTCCTAATCTAAATTTGTGTTATTTGATTTATGTCATGGTTTGAATGTCCGTTTGAATAATTTATCACCGTTTAAACGTATTTGAGACTTGTTTTCGTTTTCGGGAGGTTCAAAATAGGTTAGTTCATTATGGTTTTAAACACCAAGTCGTATAGAAAATAGGAATAATTTCATATACTTGGTGCAATCAAATTAGATAATCTTGTGGTTGAAAGTGTATTTCTAGATTCTAATTCAAAATAGGAATATTTTGCATCGTATATGAAAATGAACCTAATTCTACTCAAAAGATATTCTTACGTTAAAATCTAAATCTAAATTAAGCTAAAATCTAAATCTTCGTGAGAATGATGCTCTTTTACTCACTTTTATTATTACTTATCAATCAACCCGTACGTTTGTGGAATTTCACCGAACAGTGGTGGTAAGTGTAATGGTATTGGCGGTGGATTTAAGAAAGTTGGGATGAAGGAAGAAGATGGCTACTTTGTTATTCTTTATTTTTTGGGTACATTTGGTTATTTTGTAATTCATCTTTTTTTTTTCTTGTCTTTTGTTTTTTATTTATTTAAAGAAGATGTCAATTTCTTCATAATGACCTACTATGTCTATTTTTTTCAAGTAATGTCTATTGCTTTTTTTAAAGGTTGTGAGGTATATCTTTTATTTTTGAAAAGTTGGATATCAAATGTACTATTTTATTTTATATATAATATTCTATTTGTTTTATACTTTTGATTTGTCTTATTCTTAATTTTAGTTTAGAAAAAATAAATTTTTTAAATTTAAAAAACAAATTAATTTTGTTATCTTTTTGTACATAGTGATTTCATCTTAATCATACTTTTGTGAATATCGAATTTTCTTCTAAAAAAAGAACATACTAAATCAAGGATTATAAAAATATTTTCAATTTGTCTTATTAAATTATTAATGAATTTTCAATATGTCTTATTAAATTATTATAATACATGAGTTTATTTTAATTTTTTGATTTTTTTTCAATCATATTATATATATTTTTTATAACAATTTTCATAATTGTACTTTTTTTAATTAAAATGATATCATCTAAATCAAAAGTATAAAAAAAGTATATCTTAAGAAAAAATAAAATAGAAAAAAATTATATTTTAAATATAATTATATAACAATTTCAAAACCGCATAAAAGAGTAAATGGAAAATATAAATTTATTTTTTCATATAGGATTATTTGATATGAAAAGTAGAGCTGCAAATGGGTCCGGACTGACCCACAATAGCAAGGTCACACTTGAAACTGGATTAGGCCAATCCAACCTAATTTTGTGCGGGCAAGAAAGAGTGGATATTACACTCATTACTTATCAATATTAAAATAATTCTAAATCTAACAACTTAGCTTATTAATTCCAAAAACACTACATAATTAATATTATATTAATTAATAAAATAATAAATTAAAATCAAAAGACTATTTCCACGTGAATTCACTCAAATTTGCTTTTGAGTCCTTGATTATTTGCACAAAAAGTCCTTCATCTTTATAAAATTTTCACTTTAGTCCCTATACTTTCTCTTTCATTTCAATTTCGTCTTTTTTTATTTACAACCCAAGTCTTTCAACTTTTAAATTTGTACAAGTTGGTCCCCATATTTATACTTTTATATCAATTTAGTCCTTTGTATCACTATTTGATACAGATGTTACAAATGATATTTTGTATTACTGAATATGTTACATATTATATTATGTTATTTTACACATCACATGTTACATGAATTGGTATTATGTATCACTGATGTTACGTATGTTACAAATGATGAAATCAATAGTTTTATTTGTTAAATTTAACATTGTGTTACATATCTATATCATACTATAACGAACTTATTGAAGTTTAGAGTTTATTTTACAGTTGTAACAATTTCTGTTTAGTATCGCAATCTGTTACAAATGTTACAAATCATATTGTGTATCACTGTTTGATACAAATGTTACAAATAAGATTTTGTATCACTGAATATGTTATAGATTATATTATGTTATTTTACACAATACATGTTACATGAATTAATATTTTGTATCACTGATATTTTATATTTCAATTTGTAACACAGATTGTTACAAAATATCATTTGTAATATTTGTATCAAATATTGATACACAATATCATTTATAACATATGTATCAAATAGTGATACTATAAAAGACTAAATTGATATAAAAGTATAAATATGGGGATCAAGTTGCAAAAATGTAAAAATTGAAGGACTTAAGTTGCAAATAAAAGAGGACAAAATTGAAATGAAAGAGGAAGTATAGGGACTAAAATGAAAATTTTATAAAAATGAAGGACTTATTGTGCAAATAATCAAGGACTCAAAAGAAAATTTAAGTGAATTCACGTGGAAATATATATTTTGTAGTATAGATTTGATTTTAATTTATTATTTTATTAATTAATATAATTTTAAGAATATAGTATTTTTAGAATAAATTTGTTAAGTTGATAAAATTAGAATTATTTTTAAAAAATAGTTTATTTTGAAAAAATCTCCAAGAAATATGCTGGCTCAATGGCCAACGCGATCATAATTTAATTTAATTTTCTTTTTTTTAAATTTTTTTAATACAATATAATACATTGCATCAAATACAATCTTAGATAAACTTAGACAATATTTATTTTGAGATTTTTAAAGAAATTAATTTATAAAATTGACTCTCATATATTTGTCAATAGATAAATATCAATTTTCTTTCAAAATAATAATTTTTTTGATTAATTGTAAACTATTTCTTGACACATTTTTTTTAAAATATAAATAGTAAATACATGTTTGTCTTATTGCTTTGAGATATAAGCATGTTTGACTTAAATTAAAAAATTTACTTATAAGTAATTTAAAATAAATAATTTACTTGCCACACTAAACATAATTTGAATTGAAACTTGAATTACACTAAATTTTAATTAAATATAAACAATTTTATGTTGGAGCTTGGAATTTTTGGACTAATGTTTCAAAAAAAGACAATTTAAGTTGGAGAGTTGAGCTTATGCCATTTTAGATTGATATTATTTGAATTATATTGGGGTTATTTATAAAATTTGTGAGTGGTAGTGTTAAGGAGAAAAAAAAATTGTGAGACGGCCCGACTAGCCTAGAGGGCTAACCCGGCCGGACTAGACCATATAGGCCGATTTTGTTTGGGCCGTGCCAGCCCAACCCAAAATCTGGGCTATATAGGCCGGCCCGCGGGCCGGACCAATTTTGCCACCTCTAATGAAAAGTAAACCTTTGGAAAAGTATCTTTATTTTTAAAATAGAAAAGATATCTCTATAATTATCATAAATTTCAAATAATGTTTCTATTATATCATATACTTTATGCTGATATTATGCATGGAATTTTGATGCAAATAGTTCCTAATTTTTGCTTCCAGTATAGAAATGATTTCTAACGTTTATTTTTTAGCACAAAAGTTTCTAATATATATATTTTGGTGCGTAATTGGTTCTTGTATGATGAAAAAAGACTAATATACCCTTAATTTTACTAAGGAGAAAGTGTAGTTTGATTGCTAAACTTTACAAAAAATACAAATGGGTCCTATACTTTTATTTATTATAAAATAGTTAAAGATAACTAACAAGTTTTTTTTTTAAATTAAAATTGTACTGATCAAATTGGTAATATGCTAAATTGTTTTGTATATTTTACGAATTATTATAAAATAACTAAAATTTAAGTTCATAATTATTAATAAACATATCAAATAAAATTATTATTTTTATTATTAAGTAATTACATTATTTAAAATTTAAACATTTATTTTATCATTATAACAAAAAAAAAAAAAAACTTTGTCACAAACTTATTACTCAAATGCTTTTATTTAATTGAGCTATATGTTTATTAACTACAAATATTAGAAATCTAACTATATTCTTCATATTTTGATTTTTGTTGAAAAATAAACAACACATAAAGTGTAAATTAATTTTTATTAGTATTTTTATGTTAAATAAAAATATAATAAGATTGGTTCAATGTTATAAAATTATATACATCATTTTGTTATTTATTTAACTTAATTTTTATTCAAATTTTTCACACCACATAGCAATTACATATATGTAAAGCACAATAATTTTATATTTATCTCTTATGAAATATTTAATGCACATAACTATAACGATATATTTATTATGCAAAATTAAATATTATTTTATAATCCTGACTCATTTGCACATTTTGTAAAGATTAGGAATACAAATTTAATTTTCTCTAATTACAACTAATGGCATATTGGTCTTTTTCATCAAATAAAGACCAATTGCGCACTAAAACATATAGGTTAGGGATTTCTATGCCAAGAAATAAATGTTATGTACTATTTTTGTACTAAAAGAATGGGTTAGGGACCATTTATGCCGAATTCCCTATTTTGTGGGTTTAGGGACCATGTTTAAATTAATCCTAATTCACCTATTTTATAAGAAATTTGATTTTAACTTAGACCATGTATTAAATTAATCCTAACCATCCACTTACGACAAAAAAAATTGAGTAAATGTGTGTTGTGATTGTACAAGTGGAAAAGAAAAGAATTAATTTTCCTTGAACATTTTTACATGAAAAACATTGACAATCAAACATTGCAAGATGGAAAATGGACATTTTTCATATAAAATATATGCAATCAAACATATACTAAGTGTCCTATGGACATTTGTAAGTTCCAAGTTGTAAAGCTCAGATTAATTGGAACAGTGGTTACCAAAATTTGACGTTAGATCATTGAAAAGTAATTAGATAATTCAATTTCAATTTAATATCAATTCAATCACTATGTTAGCAAAATATTAAAAAACGTAAAGTAATTTACTGACATGACTGTTAAAACTAACGTATTAATACGTGACAATTCACGTAGTGCTGGGTTAATTCTACGAGCGGTCACTAAACTTATAATTTAAATGTTTATTTGGTTCAGATTTTAATCCGTTAAAAAGTTATATAATACATTTTATGAGACCCCACACGTTTTGTTAACTTTTCAATCACATATTTTATCAATTTTCACCAAAATTTGCTAAATAATAAAAGGGCAAATTACACTGTGGGTCCCCAATATTTTCATTGTCTCAATTTCATCCTCGATTCAATTTTAATAGCACATATAATCCTCAATTTTTTTTTCAGTAATTCTCACATATGATATTTTTTATAATTCTACCGTCTAACTTAAATAAACTAAATAGAAGAAAAATAAAATAAAACAAAAAAATTGAAATTGGATCCTTTACTTTTTCAAAAGTGTAATTAGACCTTGAACATTTTTATTATTATTTTTCATTGCACAATAAAACCAAAAAGACCAAAAAGTTTTCTACTAAGATGAAAACATTTTGATTTATATATATATACTATATCTAAAAGACCTAAAAAAGAGAAACATTCTTGTAGGCATTTTTGAATTTTCGAGCCATATATCGGCAGACGTATATATATACTATAGCCTAAAGAGACCTAAAAGAAAAAATACAATATTCTTGTATATTAAGGTTGTGTTTGATTGCAGCAAGGCAAATGGGTGGAAAGAAAACATTTTCCATGGAAAAGATTTGCCAAGAAAATATTTTCTGGCAATTGGAAATGTAGTGTGTTTGATTGGATTAAAATTAAATCCCCAGAAAATGTAGTCTTTTTCTTGCTTTTGGTGTTTGATTGTCTTTTATTTTCCATGGAAAATGTAGTATTTTCAACTTTTGTTATTTGATAGCAACTATTTTCTAAGGAAATTAACATTTTCCATGACTAAAATATTGGAGAAAAAATTGAACTTTTACTATTGACAATTGTTAAATTATAATTTACCATTTTTTATGCATATTTCCACCATACATTTTATATAATCTAATACAAATTTTGAAAAAATTCTATTGTACGTTGAATTACCACAAGCATATGGATTTGTTAAAAAGTAACTAAAAGTGAGTTAAATAGCAGATTCTCATGAGGCTCACGATTTACACTTACGTAAACTAAAATAAAATGTCCTATATTTTGAATAAACACAATGGACTAACTTAGTTAACTACATTAAATTTACTTAATGATTTAGAGCAACTTAAATTTGCTTAAAAATTATTAATTTTGCCAACTTAAAAATTAATAATTTTGCTTAAAATTATTAATTTTAAGCAAAATTAATAATTTGCTTAAAAATTAGAGCAACTTAATGATTTAGAGCATTTTATATAATTTGCTTAAAATTAATAATTTTGCCAAGACATTATTTTGCCAACTTAAAAATTATTATTTTAAGCCAAAATTATTAATTTGCTTAAAATTAGAGCAACTTAATGATTTAGAGCATTTTATATAATTTGCTTAAAAATTAATAAAGGCTTCTTAATTTAAAGAAATTCCCTTCTTGCCAATTTTCATTTGCCATGGAAAATTGATTTTACTATTAAAGAAAATATTTTCATCATTTTCATGGCAAATGGGTCACGTATGGAAAATGGAAAAAGTTTGCTCAAACAACCCAAAAGGTGGAAAATGGGTGGAAAATTTGCATTTTCCATGGCAAATTTGGTGTATCAAACACAACCTAAGAATTAAAGATTTAATACTTCCTCTCTTTTTTTTTTCTTTTTTTTTTTTTAAAAATTTAAAATAAAAAATAACTACCATATCGAGAATCTTTTATGTTAAAAATTAAATATTTAAAACTCTCCTCATTTTTTTTTCGAGCTTGGGACCGACTACTTTAAAAGTAGGCGTAATTAAAATTTACACACGAACAAGATGTTACGTGTATAATTTTTATTAAATTAAGAAAAAATATCAAATACATAAATAACTAATACAAAATAATACTTACTACGAATATGATTAATACATATTTAAATCTTTAAGTTCTTCGGACATTATTCTGTCCACTTTGTCTTGGATTCGAAGTTTGACGTCATCCCAATCATTTAGACACATTAAGCTTTCTAAAATGTCGACTTTGAGTATTGACCTGATATCAGATAAAACCCTGTCACTTGTACTAAATGCAGCCTTTGATGCTACAGTTAAGACCGGAGGCGTTAGTATATCACGTGCTATTTTTGAAAGAATTGGATAACTACGTTGATGTTGTCTCCACCATCGTAGTATATCAAAGTTTTTTCTCTTCGTCATCATCTAATATACTAGCACATCATGCGCAAAATACCTAACTAACTTTACAGATGTATCATTAGAACGGGAAGGGGAGAACTAGAAAAAGAACCAACTAATTGTTGACCTAGAGGTCCTGGACCACTCCTATGTGTACTGACGTAATTCCATAAGTCAATGTCATCAGTTAAAGACGAAGTATATGTTGGATTAGGGGGTCGTATAACGTTCGTACCGGCCTTTTCAACATAGACCTCATACATAGAACATAAAGTTTGTTCTAAATTAGTACACGTGACTGGATTTTCGTAAGTTAATTTATCTGAAATTGCCATTATTGTTACTTTCGTACCCTCTAAGTTAAGTCGATGATCCATGATACATGCTAATGGAAATAACATAGGCAATTGTTTCCAATATTTCCTAAATTTAGCTTCCATAACATGTATAATATTAGTAAAAAGAGCAAAATTCTTATACCTATTTAAATTATTAGCAATATAATATAAATGATTTAAAACAAATGTAGTAGTTGGGTAATACACACGTAACATATATTTGTTAAGGTCAGAAAAACTTTTAAAAATTTCTAACATGACCACATATTTTTCAATCAAGAATTCTAAATCATATTACGAGTAGTGTGAGTGTGTCGCCATTATAATAGACAGTAATGCAATCTTTATAACCTTCACACGATTCAAGCATAAGATATGTTGAATTCCATTTATTAGCAAAATCAGTTGCAAAATATTTTTATTGCTACATAGAGCAACAAAAACTTATTTTTTTGATGGTGATACCGAAATATAATTAATAATATATATAAATTTTTTTAATTGAGGTTGTATAAATTTTAATCCATCTTGTACAATTAAATTAAACACATGACATACACAACGAATATGAAATAAAATACCATCAAAATCTGGACTACAATGTTGCATTAATTTTTCAATTACTATATTATTTGGGCCTATATTATCAAATGTAAAACTACGAACCTTAAAATCACATTTAAATTCATTTAACACGCTTAATAAAACTTGATAAATATTATTTCTATTATGAGAATAGTCTATTTGTTTAAATGCTATTATTTTTTTATGCATTAACCAATTATTATCAATATAGTGTGCAGTTACAACCATGTATCCTTTTTAGTTACAACATGTTCATAAGTCAGATGTAAAAGATACAACACCATTATAATTATTAATATCATTAATTATATCTTCTTTTTTTGTATTATATCTAACAATAGTGTATTTACGAAGTGTATTTCTAAAAATACTAACATACCTTGGTTGTAGATATTTTTGGACGAATGACGTCCAATGAGGATTGTCCTCCAAACATAGTGGAAACTCAACATTTGCTATCAATTCCGGCAGTCCTTCGTGGCGCATGGGTTCTTATGAGTATATCCAATTGTTGAGAGGGGACTACTGGACCCGGCTCCCGGAGATCTAAACTGGAGTTGTGCCTGATTTGTATCCAAACCTCCATGTTTGTATTAACACTTTTTGAAGTGTCTGTTTAGATGAGTCGTGCCTATCTCCTTGTGCCAAGCAAACTTCTCCTAACAGTGTTTACACTGTGCTTTGAACTCAGGAACTCCGTTCACTAATTTATCAGTCGGCACCAACTCAAAATGCTGCCAGCACTTAGCCTTTTGTTTGGTGGCTTTTTGTTTAGTGCTAAAGCCGATGGTAGTTTATGTATCGGCATCTTTTTGAAAGTCTTCCAAATCAATGAGATCAGTGCTACCATCAAACTGATTAAGAATATCATCTGGAATTTGAATATCATTAAGACAACTGAAATCATCACCACTTCGATTATATACCATTTAAAATAATATAATAAAGAGAATATGAGAAAATGAAGATGTAGTAGAAACTAGAAATGTAGAGAATTAGTAGAAGTAGAAAATTACAACTTAAAATTATAGAGTAATATCTAGATAATGAGATACTAGATACTACTTAGAACACTAATATTGAGAGAATGTAATTTGAGAATTGTTAATGGATAGAGTATATAATTGAATGAGAGAAAAGATATTGAAGTGTGAAAAAATGAGTTTAGAATATGAGTATTTATAGGAAAATAATGAAAGTAAAAAACAAAAAAAAATTAAAAAAATAAATTAAAAAAATTTACGTGTGACCGTTGGATGATTATCCAACGCTCATGAAATGACGAGCCACGAGCAGAGCCAGCTCGTGACTCTTCCATTTGGCTCGTGGTAACGAGCCCACGAACTGGCTCGTTTTTTGATCGAGCCGAGCGAGCTTTTGCTCGTCCATCGATGAGCCCGGGCCCGAGCTGGGCTGAGCTTTTACGAGCCGAGCCGATGAGCTTTTTTGTCACCCCTACATTCTTGGGTCAAAGAGGTGCCTCAGTTGATGGACCAAAGAAGGTTTTGCTAAGCTTGCGGTCAACGTTCGAAAATCACCTCCACCACCAACTCCGACTCTTCTAGGCGGTGGACTAGAGTAGGTTCACATTACTCTTTTATTGTTTATCAATATTATACATTAAATTTATAATAATTTATTAAATGTACAATTAAAGTTGTTAAATATTTAATTTATTAAAATAAATATGAAGGAGAAAAGATGATTTAATTTTTTTTTTCCATTACACAAATGAAAGGAATAAGAAATGAGTTTTAATAAAAATGAATGGAAAAATTGTAACCTTATTTATTACCGCATTAAAATTCAAATCATTGTTGTCAAAACTGAAATGGAGATTAAAAGATTATTTTTAATATATTAGATTATATTGATTATAGTTCAGAACTAATATTTGAAATTTTTTAATTTTTAATTTAATTTAATTTATCTTTCAAGTAGTGGATTAAAGTAGGTTCACATTACTCTTTTATTGTTTATTATTATCATACATTAAATTTTTAACAATTTATTTTATGTTCAATTAAAATTTTTAAACATTTAATCTATTAAATTAAATATGAAGGTGAACGACCTCAAATTTGTTTTGCATTACGCAAATGAAATGGGTTTCAAAAAAATGAATAGAAAAAGTTGTAACTTTGTTTATTATTAAATTAAAATTCAAATCATGATTGTCAAAACTAAAATTGAGATGAAAATATAGTTTTTCATGCAATAGATTACATTCATTATAGTTCAGAACTAATGTTTGAAATTTTGTAATTTTAATTTAGTTTAATTTAATTAATAATTACATAGGTAAATATTGGCACTTCTTTAATTTTTGTTTCTTAATTACGTTTATGATGTTTTCATTTATATTGTCAATTCTGGTTTATGCTTATTCTTTTAACCCCTTTTTCTCCCAGCATTTGCTCAATATACTTTGTGAGGGTAAATGTATGGCAATCGTGTTTTTTGAGAGTATAGGTGGTGACCCAGTCAATATTTGTTCATAGGTAAGCATTGACACTTGTTTAATTCCTTGTATTTTGCTTAGTTTTATGCATTATTCCAGTTTTAATTTATTAAATTAAGATTTTTGTATGAAAACAATTAATTTATTTCTTTTATCCCATGTCATGAAAGTTTAAGAGTGCAAAAGGCACCACTGAAGAAGCAATGTGTTTAAGTATTTTGTATCTTTTGTTAATGTAGGTACACTAAAATTCTTTTGTGTAGTCTGTAAAAGGGAAAGTTTACTATCATTGGATTTATCATGCATATTATTGGATTAAATTGTGCATTGTAAAAATATTTTCTCTTCCAAATTCAGCATGATCTTTGTCCATCCATGAATTATCAATTGTAATTTCCTTTATTTTTTGTCTTTACATTCTAAATGTTTTTTATCCATAGAAAGTGAAAGTTTTATGATTGATAATATTCACTAAAAAGTAATCACTATATACAAGCTAATGCACTATTAATAAATGGTGATAAAAATTGTCAGTTTGGTGGTTGTAAGTATTACACTATCAATGATCACTTTGATCTCTATCACAAAAATGTTAATCAAATCAGACACACTTTACAAAAAGTGAACATACAAAAAGAATATTATTTATAATGATCTACTGTTGTCGATTTTAATCCCGCAAGTGGACGAATCGTTAACTAGTAATAAAGTGGTGTGTAGAGTGTTAAACTTACGAGAATTAGCTACCAATTAACTTATTAATTTATACTTCGAGTTTTAACAATATAAAGACACAGAGTCGTTTATGATTTCAATTCTAAAATTATTCTACTTGTGTTTAATTAAATCTAAATTATCAAGCAATCAAAGTAAATTATTGAGAACGAATTCGAGTTTTACTAACACTAGAATTTGCAAATCCACCTACATGTTCCTTAATCAATTATCAGTTAATCGATTTAGCTTATAATTATCCTAGATTGAAAATCGGTGATCCTATAATAATCAAAAACATCTCTCGATGGTCAATCAATTGTATATCGATATACGAATCTAACTATCTCTAATTAAATTTTGAACATAAAAATATGCATTTAAATCACAAGAACACATAAACGGATTTCACAAGGTATAATAGTAATCTCTATCTATTATTGGATCCTATGTTATTCAATACCATGTGTTATCTAAATTGAATCTCTCGACTTCAATAAAGATCACAAACATTCTAATGGTGATCAATCATTAAAATATTAAAATAATGAATAAAGAATAATCAATCAATAAGTAATTAATTACTAAAACGAAAAAATTTCTAATTAATTAAAAACGTGAGGTTTCATCGTTCATTCTAGCAATAAGTAATTTAGCCAGACATGATTCTGTAAAATATTACAAAAGTTAAATTCATCATGTTCTGGAGGAAAAAGAAGAAAAAGTAAATAAAACCTGTGTTTTCGGCCCAATAATCTTCAATCCGTTCCTTGATATTCGATTCTTCTCTCGTATTTTTCTTTCCAAAATCGCCTCCCGTGATTTGTCTATTCTCTGCATGGAAAGTCATGCGATCGCATGGTTCAAAACCTTGCGATCGCATGGTTTTGTCAAATTCGGTTCTGTAGAAAAACTTGGTGGCTTGCGATCGCATCCATGCTTAACCATGCGATCGCATGGTTAATTTGGATGCAGTTCCTAAATTTTTTTCTTTGATATTTGCATGACAAGCCCCTCTAGTCTCTTTGTTTGTTCAATTAAGTTCATTTTTCCTTTTGTTTGCTCTCTTTTCGTTTGATCGACACTTGAATTTGATTTTTTTTTCTATAATGACATGAAAACAATACGCCATTATGCTGAAAACGTGTAAGAGTACTCATAATTGTCCTTTTTGTAGGCTCCGATCAGTACAAAATTGTACTTATCAAATACCCACAAACTTGAACTTTTATTCATCCTTGAATATACTAACTAAAACCAATTATGCATAGAATGAAATAAACAGTTAAACAATTCACAACATAAATAGCTTGCCGTTCTTGCTTCAGCTTTTACAACAACTTATAATTCATGACGAGTGTTCAGGTGTTACTATTGCAAACGCGATTCTACTTAAACCATACTTGATATGTGTGTGAGAGCAGTTAATCCGATCTACTTAATTTCTATTGTGGTGATAGCCCAACCATTTGGTCAACTTCTCATTTCCTTCTCGTAAAGTATACTTTCTCCCAAAATGATATTTTCTTTCAATTCTTGAGATTTTGGTTCAAAGGTTATAGTTCACTCATTATTTTATTGCTCGAAGTTGGTTGAGAAAGCTAATAATCGTGACAAACTAGGTTTATGAAGATTCTCTAATTTCTTAGCACTCTCGATCAGGATGTTTTTATTAAGTAAGTCAAACTCATTAGTTATCTAATCTTTATGTTTACTCTACAAATGATCTTTCACTGGCTTTAGCAGATAAATATTTTTTTAACTATAGATCTTATGTGCAAAACTAAATCTTTTAAGTTTTCTAGATGACTCATGTAACGAGCTTTAGGTCGATGACTCCCAGGTCTTTTGAACCTTAGGGCATTAGATTTTGAAAAACTCCTACGGGCCTTCTCATTCAAGTCAAAAAAGCTACGGAGAAATTTATAAGATAGTAATAGCCTAGTCATTTGCATGCAAGAAGTTCATGCGCGGGGATTAGATTCCTAATATTCGATCATTACTTAGCGTCCTCTAATTGGTCTAAAGTGCTCTACACAATTTTTCAACACTCATGAAATCAATCACAACCTAGATAGCCACCATTATTGCTTAACTACTACCACACTTAAACGCTTTTGGTTTTAAGTTTATTTTCTACTAAAAAAGATATCATATTGTTTTCGACAAGAGTGCACCAATCATAGCTAAAAATCATCACAACTAGCCGACACAACATAGTATCAGACATGGTTAAGTAGCTTCAGATTTAAACAAAAGTAATATTATGTCCACAAGTCATGGATTAAAGTTAAACTCAAAGAAATAGTTTCATCATTAGCCGGAAGGCTATTTATGTCACATAAACACGCAAACAATCACTAATAAAAATATAAAAAAAATTTAATTTTTTTAAAATAAGTTAACAATCAATATCAAGTATCATCATCATATTAAACATTTTTCATTTTTTTTATCCACCCCAAACTTGAAAGATACATTGTCCCCAATGTACAAATTCAAAAGGAATATATAAAAAGATCAAAGACTTCCCAAAAGTGGATCAGATGGTGTAGGAAGAAGAAGTATGGTAGGATCCACTGGTGGAGGATCCTGTCTAGGTGCAGGTCGAAGAATTTTGTCATGAATATCATCCAAGTGGCCCACGCATCTGTCTAGACGCCTCTTGACCTACTCCCAGTCGGCCCAAATCTGGCTCTGCTCTAGGTTAGTTTGATGTTGACGGCTCTCATGATTCATCTGTGTGTGTCTGACTGTGTCCATGCGAGATTGCAGCTTGTGCAGTGTGCCTTCTCGCATTTTCTAAGACAAAGCAATTTATCGATCCTTTTGATTTAGCTCATTTCAGTGCGAAATTTGAAACCCGTTGCTTCACAAATTCTCTTGATCAAAGCCGGAAAGATAGCGAGTGCCTCTTATCTCGTTTGGAAGCCCGGACATCGATCAATGTGTAGATGTAATTTTCCATATCTATCTTTCTCCCGTGAGCTAGATGGTATAGAAATAGAGTCCTTTTGTCATTGATGGTAGTGCGGTGCGTGCTTCGGTCGATGTTGTGGGTCACGAACAAATTCGGGATGAGTAGGGAGTTTGTCAATTTTCTATGCTCAAAGTGTTTCTCGAGTAGTGGACATGCATCATCTCGGCCATATAAAAATTGGGCCACTTCACCTATATCCCGAATAGTGGGTAGCGGGTAAACATCTTCCGATGTAATTACGTAATCTTGGTTAATGACACGTGGGGTAAACATAAGCCATTTACACCGCCCTCACATCTGTCTATAGTGCTCCGTCCCATGTATGTTGATTTCTTGGTTGAAGTTGGCTAGAATTCATGGACGAGCTGGGAGTAGATTTTGTGCGGTGTTTCTGCAATTCTTGACCATCTGCACACGTCGATCAAATTGTACAACTCAGAGTGAGGAAAATCTTACAACTGTAACCTCCGCTCTCCCCAAATGCTCCAATGACTAGTGAGATTTTTAAATCTTTCTTCGTGCTCTTCTGATAGTTAGTGGGGAGAATCGGTGGTTTCTGCTCGTGATCTCTTAGATGTGCCTCTGGTTGCCTTTTTTTTTCATTTTTCTGCGACGGTAGGGACGGGTCTTTTTGGAACCATGACCTTCAAAATAAATGAAAACAAGTTAGATATGAAAAATAGCATAAATGGTTCAATATGTCACCCCCAAACTATCCCGAACTTTAGGTAATTTTTTTCTAAAAGTTGTGGTTGAATTGGCTACTTCGGATCCAGAGAAAATTACCCAATAATGTTCAAAAGTAAACCGACAAAGTAGGGTATAGAAGTGCATGCTATGGTCTACCACATGTTCAAATTTCATAGATTTTCGAGGTTATTTCGGTCAAACGGACAAGGAACGAAAATGTTAAGGGAGGTTGGCGAAAGTGATCTGCAGTGGGGTCGCCATGGCGTGTCGTAGTCCCTAATTGGTCATGGGTTGGATTTTGGTGATAAAAGTGTGCCTAAACCTCGGTGAATGATCCTAGATAATGGTATTGGTTAATGAGACTAGCCTATGGTCACATTATCCCCAAAATTTGCAAAAATTTCGGTTGGGGCGTTTTGTCGAACACCTTGCAAGCAATGTGTTGTTTTTCATAGGTTGAATGATTTGGGTAATCTATTCGAATCCAAAAAATTCTCATTCTAAGCATTTAAACCCAATAAATATCATCATTAATCTTCGATTCAAGCCTAATCTAAACCCTACTTCTCCAAACAAATTAAAAAAAGGATGGAAATGAAATTGAAATTGAATGAAAAAGAGTAGAAATTTCATCAAAAAGATTGAATATTACCTTTGAATTCGTGGAGTTGATGTAATTGAGTATTGATTTTGATGAAAATATGAAGAAATGTTTTCTGCCCATGCTATGCGATTGCAGAGGGGTTTACCATGTGATTGCATAGTAAGCAACCTAAAAAAAAAATCTTTTTCTTTACTCGCTATCTAAACACAACTTAACAAATTAAATGTGTGCTCATACGGAATGACGATGACTATTGTTCTTCGTTATCTAAAATGTGATAATGCTTATTTTAAGTCCTAAACAACTAAAACATGCAAAATGTCAAATGAAATCCTAAAATTAAAATGATACGGAATTGAAATAAAATGGTAAAAAAATAGATTGCCTTCCATTAAACGCTTGTTTACGCTTTAGCTCAACTTTGTCGTGGTGATCACTCCGAATTGCTTAAAGTGGTGAATGATTTTCATTCGAAAATCACCCTCAAGTATTGTTGTAGCCTTTATCCATTCACTTTAGACCTGCCCTTCGTGTCATGAGCAACCTCTATCACTTTATGTGGATAGACTTTCACTATCGTGAATGGTCGAGACCATCTTGAACGTAATTTGCCTGGAAAGAGCTTGAGGCATAAATTGAATAATAGAACTTTTTGCCCCGCCTCAAAATGTTTTTATTGAATGTTCTTGTCATGCCACTTCTTCGTCCTCTCCTTGTATAGTTTGTCATTTTCATAGGCCTCAAACCGAAATTCATCAATTTCGTTCAATTGAAGTATTCGTTTTTCACCGACCTCTTTAAAATCAAAGTTTAACTTCCTTAATGCCCAATAAGCTCGATGCTCCAACTCGACTAGTAAATGGCACACCTTCCCAAAAACTAGGCGGTATGGTGACATTCCAATTGGAGTTTTAAATATAGTTCGATATGCCCAAAGAGCATCATCTAGTTTGTTCGACCAATCTTTCCTCGAGGTTTTCACGGTTAGCTCCAGGATCCATTTCAACTCCTGGCTAGAAATTTCTACCTGGCCACTAGTTTGTGGATGGTAAGGAGTGGCCTCTCGGTGCTTCACACCGTATTTTGCCAAGAGAGTTTCAAACTTTCGGTTGCAAAAATATTTACCTCCGTCACTTATGATTGCTCGAGGAGTCTTGAAATGCATGAAAATATTCTTTTTGAAGAAATTCACCACCACCCTGTCATTATTAGTCGATAAGGCTACAGCTTCTACCCATTTTGAAACGTAGTCCACGACCACTAAAATGTAGGAATTTGAGAACGAGTGTGGAAATGGTCCCATAAAGTCAATTTCCCATATATCAAATAGTTCGACCTCTAAAATGCTTCGAATGGGCATTTCTTGCTTTCGGGATATGTTTTCTGTCCTTTGGCACCTGTCACACTTTTTTACCAAATTGTAAGCATTCTTGAATAATGTTGGCCAATAAAACTTAGATTGTAAGACTTTGGCTGCTGTCTTGGTAGCACCGAAATAACCTCCGTATGGTGATTAATGACATTGCTCCAAGATAGTTTGTTGACCTATGGTTAACTTTAAACCTTAATGTTTTGATTATAACAAACAAATTAATATTGTTTACTAACAATCTATCTTCAAGTGATATTCAAAGACCTACAAATCGAACTCTCAAACAATGACAAGATCAAAGTCAAATCAATATAAGAGTTCAAGCATCTCAAGATCCAAAACTCAAAACTCGAAGATCAAGATCAAAGAATAGATTTCTAGATAAAATTATAAATGTATTAACTAAAAAATACTTTTATGCACAAAACGTATGTCATTATCACTTGTATAAAATATTTTTTCAATTTTTCAAAACTATGGAAACGGTCATCTGTTTGATGAACCGGTTGAATCGGTCGACCGTTTGGGTGAACCGTCGACCGTTTGGGTGATCGACCGTCCATTGTCATTTTTCAAAAAGTATCTGCTTACGATTTTTATCGTTCTAACAGCTATTTTTCTCGATCATCCGTTTGGGCCGGTCGACCGTTTGGTCATCCGTTTCTACAGAAAGTGACAAAAATTCATCTCTATAAATACTCCTTAACTTATTATCATTCAACAATACTTACAAGAGCATTTATAGAGATAATCATATTGAGAAAATTCATTCAAAGCTTTATTGCATTTATATCTTCAATATCTCTTATTGAAAAATTTTGCTTGATCAAATCAAACTGTTGATTCGTCATTATCAACAAAGTTTTCTTCTAACACTTGAGCTTTCTCATATATTGCTATTCATTAAAGTGTTAGTCTCTCTTAGAACCAAACTTGTATTTATCATTCATCAAGAGAGAAATACATTCTCAAATCTATTTCTTTATATCTTTGGGTCGTATTGAGGTCCCTTGAAAGTTTAATATTGTATAAAGATCGGTACTCCTTGTTTGTAAGTCACCGGATGTATTGTAAGGGTTTGGATTGCACCATAAGTCAATCAAGATAGTGAAATGCCGTGCTCGTGTTGGAGAGCTTGGTAACGGAGGACGTATATCATTGGTTGGATTGAACTTCCATAAAAATATTGT
Organism: Forsythia suspensa; assembly: GCA_023638005.1. Lineage (NCBI taxonomy): Eukaryota > Viridiplantae > Streptophyta > Magnoliopsida > Lamiales > Oleaceae > Forsythia > Forsythia suspensa. Next base: position 26,775,318 of record CM042666.1, on the reverse strand, counting down.
TTTCACTCTCTCTACCTTTTTATTTATTTACATTGTGCTCATATTTTTGTGGATTAATTTTTATTTCTTAAATTTCTTATTATGAGAATATTTTACGAAAACGTTTGAGAAAACCAATTCATCCCCCTCTTGGTTAGTTATTCTTGGGCTATCATAGTTTTCATTTCTTCTTCAGATATACACCTCCGAATTATTTGATCTGCACCCCGTCTATAGAGAATATGATCCTTTCAAAAGTAGTTTTTAAGTTCTGAAAAGAATTTTTTTTGGCATTGGTGATCATAATCAGGTTGCACGATGTTGCTTGCAAGGTAATTTACATAATCAGCATACCACGGTGCACTATCTTCTTTTTCCAACTGCTCTATCCCAAAAATCAACAAATCGAAAATTATTCATTTATTTCACCTTCTTCATTCTCTTCCCGATCGCTCTATTCTTGACAAGTGGTCGGCTACCACGTTCTCGCTCTCTTTTTTATCATGAATTTCTAAGTCAAATTCTTGAAGAAGTAATATCTACTGCTAGTAATTTCTTTTCTGTAGTGGTATAATTCATTTGAGCGTCATTGAACATTCGGCTAGCGTAATATATGACATGTATGACTTTTTCTCTTTGCTGCCCCAAAACTGCCCCAATGGCAAAATCACTTGCATCGCACATGAGTTCGAACGATAGATCCCAATCAGGGACCACAATCACTAGTGCTTAGATTAGGCTTTCTTTGAGAGTGTTGAAAGCTCTAAGATAGTCTATGGAAAAATAAAATTTGACTTCTTTTTCCAACAAACTGCACAACAGTTTGGTTATTTTTGAAAAATCTTTTATAAACCGTCTATAGAATCCTGCATGTCCCAGAAAAGATCGAATTCTTTTAACTATTGTCAGATGAGGCAGTTTCTCTATAACTTGGATCTTTGCTTTATCAACCTCAATGTCTTTAGTTGAAATCGTGTGTCTTAACACAATACCTTCTTGGACTATAAAGTAGCACTTTTCCATGTTAAGTACCAAGTTCATTTTCTCGCAACACTGAAGTACCAGGGTCAAATTTGTTAGGCATTCATCGAATGATGATCCAAAAATGAAAAATCGTCCATGAATACTTCAATAAATTTTACAATATCGGAGAAAATAGACATCATACAACAAAATATGGCGGGGAGCATTGCATGGGCCAAATGGCATACGCCTATATGCAAACGTGTCGTGAGGCGGTAAAGGTCATCTTCTTTTAATCTTCTAGGGCTATATAAATCTGATTGTAGCCTCGAATACCCATCAAGAAAGCAATAATGAGAATGACCTGCCAAATGTTCCAAAGATCTCGATCGATGAATGATAGAGAAAAATAGTCTTTTCGAGTGGCATCATTCAACTTTCTATAGTCAATACAAACTCAGCAGTCGGTAGTTAATCTGACTGGTATAAGCTCATTATTGTCATTCTTCTCAACCGTAATTCTCCGTTTCTTAGGCACTACTTGAATCGGGCTTACCCAAGTGCTATCTGAAATAGGATAGATGATATCGGCATCAAGTAGTTTTAAAATTTCAGCTTGGACTACCTCTTGCATATGAGGATTTAATCTGCGTTGATCTTGCATTGTCGGTTTATATGCTTCTTCCATTAGAATCTTGTGCATGCATATGGATGAGCTGATACCTCTAATGTTTGCTATAGTCCAACTGATGGCTGATTTGTAATCTCTCGAGACTCGGAGTAGTTTATCTTCCTGATCTTGATTGATGGAATTTGTAATAAGAGTAGATGACTCGCCGAGATAGGCATACTTAAGGTGAGAAGGTAATTGCTTTAACTCGAGAGTCGGACCTATTGAATTGAAGGTGGTGGTTGAGGAGGTCTGGTACCCAGATCCATGTATTTATTTCTCTTTTCCATCCGTTCGGCTCCTTGTAAATATCGGCACATTCCTCAAGAACCGGAGAGTCGGAGTTTTCTTCTTGAGAATGCATAATACACACTTCCCATTTATCTCAATGATTTTCCAAAGCAAGGTCTTAGCCGCCTCGTGATCGATGATATCGATCCGAAAACACTGAGTCGAGGAGCTTGGATATTGAATTGCTTTGAACATGTTGAAAGTGACTTGCTCCTCGTTTAATCTCAACACTAGATGTCCTTTTTGTACATCAATTAGTGCTCGTCTAGTAGCTAAGAATTGTCATCCCAAGATAAGTGGTACATCCATGTCTTCCCTCATATCAAAGATAATGAAGTCAATTGGGAATATGAACTTGTTCACTTTCACTAAAATATCTTCAACAACCCCGCGTGGACGTTTAACTGGTCGATCAACTAACTGTAGTGAGATTGTGGTTGGCTTTGCTTCTCCGAGACCTAGTTGCTTGAAAATAGAGTAAGGCATCAAATTAATGCTAGAACCTAAATCACATAATGCTTTCTCAAAAAGTGCAAGGAATAGAAAACTCCTAGATCTTTTAATTTCGGAGGTAGCTTGTTTTGCAAGACAATCGCCAGATTCCTCGGTAAGCATATTTGCTTTCGTGCTCCTCCAACTTCTTTTTGTTTGAAAGAATTTTCTTCATAAATTTTGCCTAGCTCGGCATTTGAGCTAAAGCGTCAACAAAATATATGTTGATTTAAAGTTTTTCAATACATCGATGAATTTCTCGAATTGTTTGTCTAGCTTATGTTTTCGCAGCCTTTGAAGAAATGGAATTGGATGAACATAAGCTTGAACTGGTGGCAGAATATAATATGGTGGAGCGCTTTATTTTTCTTGTTCAACTTCTGTATCTGATTTGTTCTCTCTTTTTACTTACCACATTTTTTTTACACTTGGTCTTTTCACATGAATATCTGGCAACTCAACTCCGCTTCTTGTGGTTATTGTATTTACTTGCTCTTTTGGATTAACTTCTAGTATATGGCCTGGTTGTCACTCGGTCAACAATTTAGCCAACTCTCCAATCTGATTTTCTACATTCTTTATCACGACATCTTGTCTTTTCTGCATCTCCTTTAATTCAGATTCCATGCACTTTGATAACTTTGTGACAGCTTTCTTCCAATCATCTTTTTCTTTCTTGTGGTCTCCTTGATTTGGTAGATTTTGAATGTTTTGCATAACGCCATAGGAGAAGTTTGGATGATTTCTCCACCGGATTGTAAGTCTGTGAGTATGGATTATTCTGTCAGAGTTGAAAGTTACGAGCATATGCGGCTTTTTATTCGGTAATGACATATCAATGGTGGTTAAAGAGCATTCGATGATTGATGGTTTGCCCACATGTTGCACATATTGGTAGGGACATCCCCGAACCATATTGGTTGAATGAGTATATTTCATTGCTTCCATCTCATTTGCCGATGAATCAATTTTCGCCAAGACAAGCGAAATTGATTTCCACTTCGTGCATTCTTGTTGCTTTGTTCTGCAAACCTCTGTCTGGACACATAACAAACTATCCACTCATCGTCTCATACAAGTCGTGAAGGTCGCCGGTGGATCTATTTTAGATAGAGCCACCTGCTGCAGAATATACTGAAGAACGACTGTTTGGAGCTAATCCAGAGTAGAAATAATGATTCTGAACTGCCAAAGGAAAACAATGACTTGGATGAGTAGAAATAATGATTCTGAACTGCCAAAGGAAAACAATAACTTGGATACTTTCGGAGCAGTTCCTTGAATCTTTCCCATGCCTCGTGAAAATTTTCCAACTCAGATTGTTGGAAATTGGAGATTTCATACTTCAGTTTGTTCACTCTAGTCGGAGGGAAGTATTTCAGTGTGAATTTCTAGATCAAATCTGTCCAAGTAGTGATGCTCCCAAACGGTAGAGAATCTATCCATTCTCTAAATTTATCTTTCAATGTGTGTAGGAAAAGTCCATCATAAGTGCCTCTTCATTAACACCGTGGTATTTGAAATTTCTATAGTATTCATTGAAGCGAGAAATATAGTAGTGAGAATTTTCGTCTGTTCTTCCATAGAACAGAAGATTGTTTGAGAAATGATTAATCACATTTGGTCTCAATTGGAAGTTATCGTGTCCATAAGGCGGCTAGATTATGCTGGACCAATTCTCAACAATAGGTGGCATCATATACTCACCAATAAGAATATCTCGAACATTAACTTCAAATGGTCGAGCCATTAGTGCAAGATTATTTTTCACATCTACAAGTAATTGAATCACGGACTCGGTTGTCGTCCACTGTGTCTTTTTGCTATTTTTTCTTTTCTCGTTGTTTACGTTGTCGTTGGTGAAAGCTCAGTTCGATTTATGGGTATAAATCAAATAGATCAAGATCTTTTGTACGACACATACACACTCGGCACCTGAAACTTTAGAAAATAGCTGAAATTCAGCAATAACACAAAGAATTGAGAAGGAAAATAAAAAAATAATAATAATAACAATAAGAAAAATTGTTAAAACTAAATTATCAATTAACGTAGTAATTAATAAAACTAGTCACCGCAACGCTGCTAAAAACTTGTTGTCGATTTTAATCCGACAAGTGGACGGATAAGTAACTAGTAATAAAATGATGTGTAAAGTGTCGAACCCATGGGGACTAGCTACTAATTAACCTATTAATTTATATTTCAAGTTTTAACAATATAATAACACGGAGTCGTTTATGATTTCAATTCTAAAATTATTCTACTTATATTTAATTAATAAATTATCAAGCAATCAAAGTAAATTATTGAGAACGTATTCAAGTTTTAATAACACTAGGATTTGCGAATTCACCTACACGTTCCTTAATCAATTATATGTTAATCGCTTTAACTTATAATTAACCTAGATTGAAAATCGGTGATCCTATAATAATCAAAAGCCTCTCTCGATGGTCAATCAATTCTATATCGATATGCGAACCTAATTATCTCTAATTAAATTTCGAACATAGAAATATGTATTTAAATCACAAGAACACATAAACGGATTTCACAAGTCATAATAGTAATCTCTATCTATTATTGGACCCTATGTTATTCAATATTATGTCCTTATCTAAATTGAATCTCTCGACTTCAATAAAGATCACAAAACATTCTAATGGTGATCAATCATTAAAACATTAGAAATAATGAATAAAGAATAATTAATCAATAAGTAATTAATTACTAAAAGGAAAAAACTTCTAATTAATTAAAAACGTGAGGTTTCATCGTTCATCATAGAAATAAGTAATTTAGCCGGACATGATTCCGTAAAATATTACAAAAGTTAAATTCATCATGTTCCAGAGGAAAAATGAGAAAAAGTAAATACAACCCATGTTTTCGGCCTAAGAATCTTCAATCGATTCTTCTCTTGTATTTTTCTTTCCAAAATTTGCCTCTCACGATTTGTCTATTCTCTGCCTTTTATACTCATTCTCGAACTCTTCGAAACGTGTTTTTTGTAGTTGTTTTATCCTGGACTTGATAAATTTCTATTTTCAATAGGAAACAAAAAAGATTCTGCCCGGAAAGCCATGCGATCGCATGGCTCAAAACCTTGCAATTGCATGATTTTGTCAAATAAAGTTATGCAGAAAAACTTGGTGTCAAATTCAACATATTTTGAAAAAAAGTTTGGGACCTCTTTTACAAATCTCTCTCTTTTCTATGTTTAATTTATTTAACTTAAAAGACAAAATTGCCAAATAAAACTATTTTGCACATATTACTGAAAAGTTGATAATAATATGTGCAAATAAAATTAAATGAAGACAAAATTAAAACAAATTTGAAGGAGACTTTGAATATAATTTAACCTTTTAATTAAAATTGTTCACTTGGTTTAATAAATTTCATCTTGTGATCAACTTCGTCCTTTGAATCCTCTCTTTTTAACAACTGAATTGCTACGAATTGAAATTCAATGATATAATTACTTACAGTTAAAGTTAAAGATTGATAACAAATTAACTAGTACAATTTATCCAAATCCGCATGAATAATTGCCAAGTATGCAGACCTTAGTTTTAAGAGCCATGTTAAGAAGTTCCGTAACATCGTTTAATTTCGTACTAACGAAGTGATTTAATTGCTAAGTTCCACTGTCAATTAAAGTTCAGTGACTTAATTACAATTGAGTCAAAGTTAGGTGACCACGGATATAATTAACCTTGTAAAGCTCTCTCATATGTAATATACAAGAATTCTCTCAGACTCCTCTTTAGTATTTACAAAAAATAAAAAAATAAAAATTCAAATTCTTATTCTTTAATCATATCCAATACAGCCTACCAACCATGCCGTTATTGCAAGGTACAAGGTAACATCTTAAGATTGTCTTTAGGCCCCTGCCATTTCTCCAGAAGAGAGATTAATACAGAAAATGACAAGGAGAAAATTGAAAACAAAATACTGAAACTACAAAACTGTTATTTCATCACATATTCCACAATGTGAACTTCTATTCTCATAAAAATAAAAATTGAGATACAACATGGTAAATATATGTACTTAGCTTCTCATGATGTTATAGTTGGTTCAGCCGACCACTTCCATACTCTCACTTGACCTGATCCATCGCCAGTGAAAACAAACCACCAGGACCAATTTGTATGGATCGAACCTCTTTCTTCGAAAAGATCTTGGCCCTCTCGGAAAAACTAGGAAAAATTAAAATAAATTATTAGAATTACATCTAGAGAAGAAATATCAATTCAAGTGCCAAACCAAATTATCCAACTCGCATATAAACCCATTAGCAAGAGAAAAGTTAGCGAAAGGTGAAACTTACGATGGCAAATCATAAACATGGATGGTATTGTCATTGCAGGAGCAAAACAAAACTGGTTTGGCTTCTGAATCATGCATCCCACAAAGAGTGAGTAAGCCCTGAAGGAAACACATACAAATGAAAGAATAGTAAATCCATGTTCCTAGCGAAAGTCGGAGATGAGCAACTAAAATTCTGATGCAATAATTTACTAAAGCATACATGTTCCTCAGTGTGGGTATATGTCGCTTCCAAGCTCCCATTCTCAGTTGCTGCCCAAACCTAAAAAGGGGAAAATCAACAGAATATAAAAGCCAATCTTTTTTTGGACAAACAAGTTAGTAAATTGTCAGAGGTTGAAGGAAGAAAACCTTGACTGTTTTATCCAATGAGGCTGACAAAAGGAACTGATCCCAGCACAAAACAGACATCACAACATCTGTATGTCCTGTCAAAGTTTGTAGACACTGCAAAGTTTCAAGGCTCCATACCTGAAGACACAATAAGAAACACCAACAACAAAAATAGCAATGACAAACCCCAGGATAAAGTTAAGATGCCAAGTACTGTGAAAAATCCATTTCTTATTAACCCGCTTACTCTTATAGAATGGTCCATGGAGCCAGAGTACATTCTGTTAGCTCCAACAAGTAAGGAAACAACAGCAAGAGTGTGACCCTTGAGTGAGGCAGCTGGCTCAAAGCAGTTGGCGGCTGCATTGAATTTCCATGCCAATATAGTACCGTCCTGCAGTAAATCGGCATATTCAAGAAAATGGGAAAAGATGATAATCTGTATCTGAGCATCCACGAGCATGTGGCGTACGTTTATTGCACTTCAACACCGTAGACAATTATCTAAACTACAGAAGAACTCAAGGGGGATAGAAACAGCATGCCTATGAGGCAGGAATTGTCATATATTGAAAACTATAGTAACGTCAATCTGTTTCCTAGCCATAAGAAGCACTAGCTAGATTTTTTTCATTTTGAACATGAAGTGTCAGTTCTTCCCATGCGAAAATTTTGCATTTTCAGGTTATATTTGTATATTACCTTTCAATTGTTGTAGACATTTTGTTCACCTATCACCAGAAACATACACGAGCAAACTAAAAAATAATGCAACAAGTCTGCAAAATTGAAAGAAATAGGTTTGGCAAACAGAAAAAGGAAATTACAATGTTCTCAAAATATTACCTGTGTACCGGCAAAAAGCATATCATTGCCAACAACGAGGGAATAGACTTGTCCAACAGGTCCATTTAAACTTAGGTCTATAGATGTTTGAATGTTCCATGCCTGTAGCAACACAAAATAATGCCCAATAGGTCAAAAGAAATGGATATTCATGAAGCTATAAGAAAAAGGAACAAAAATGTACGCATGTGAAAGGCACGGAACAAGTAGTAAAATAATGCTCTGAACTAAAGTGAGAAGAAATACTAAAGAAATAATGCCCAATAGGTCAAAAGAAATGGATATTCATGAAGCTATAAGATAAAGGAACAAAAATGTACGCATGTGAAAGGCACAGAACAAGTAGTAAAATAATGCTGTGAACTAAAGTGAGAAGAAATACTAAAGATATTTTGGCTTCTTATCTTACCTTGACAAGATTAGTCAAACCCACAAATAGCCATGGGCCTTCACTCAGCATACAGCCTACCGCACCTCCCACATTCACTACCCCAACCAACTGTAGCAAAAACCAGAGTACCAAGACAAATGAGTAAACAAGAGCACTCCCAAGGGATCACCAATAAAATGAGCAAAAGATAATAAATAACATTTTATAACGAGATTTTCCCTCAATACCAACTTCTCTTCCTTGTAGTAATAACTTTTGCCAACTCTTGTGCATACATTCATTGTTCAAAACTCATAACAACCTTTATATCTTCTCTCCAACATTTATTTAATGAAGAAAACCTTAGGCTAGTGAGCATATATTAAATGATTTTAATAAATTTCAGCTTAAAATCTAGGTGAGATTAACAATAAATTGCATATGTGAGTAATGAGAATTCTCAAATTCCAATATCTGTGTTCTTTTATGAAATTATCTCTCATAATACTTGAAAATGCATGCATAACAATTTACAGGGAAGAAAAAGATAACTATGTAAACCACCTGACCAGATTGGCAGTCCCAAACTCTAACAGTCTCATCTTGACTCCCAGTGTAAAGCTTATCCAATCCCATAGGCAAAGCAATACCAGTAACAACCTGTTTAAGAAATTCTATGGTTAACATGAAGTTGAGACAATACAACAACTGATCTTCCACAAGCACAGGTAACTTAATATAAAATCAAGTATATAATGATAAAATTCTGGGTCCACCAAAATGTATCATATGTAACAAGCGCTTTATAAATTTGAGTCAGAGCTGAGTTAAGGAGCTTAATAAATTACATAATATGTTTTAAAACTGCAAAAGAACTCAACTTGATGAAATTATAAAAAACTAGATGATTAATCATTAATTAGGCTTCAAAACCATTATAGATTTTTCGTAGAAAAATCAAGGCCAAACATGCTCATAGCATGCAAAATCAAGATAAACATGTGACTGCATTTAGCAACGGGAAGTCTCAGAATTGATTATGCGAAAAGTCAACAGGGTGAACAAATCAACAAATCAATACTTCTCCAACTCCCATCCCACAACACCAAACATAACTGTAAATCCCTCAAAAGTTGAGGGAAAAAAAAAACCTAAAATTCCGCATAAAAGAATCCAACTTTATTAAATTCAAAATCCGAACAAAAAATTATCTCTGTCAATCATTAATTAAACAAAACCCGATAAACAGCATAAGCGTAGATATATGCTCAGCTTGTTCAAGAGTACCTGCTGGTGGCCTTCAAGCGGAGTCAAAAGCGAAAAGCAATCCCCTGTAGACCACTGATGTAAGTACTTACAATTATCTCCAAATTTACAGTTCCTTGTAACCAATGATTACACAATTTCTCCATCTTCTTAATTACCCTATTACTACCACCACCACCACCCTGCCCTTGCACTCTACCCCATGTATTATTAAAATAAGAATTCCCGCTCCGCCGCAATCCACCACCTCGACTGCTGTCCGCCCCAAACCCCTGGTGTGCCCGCTTTGACGACTCCCCATTGTTCGCCACTGGCAACTCGCTATGCAGAAACGGACAAGGGAAGCGTGTGCACTTGCCTTGCCGCCAATGGTAACACACTTTCTGCTGCTTATTATTACTACTATCACTCGAAGCCGACTGGCCGAGTCTGTGAAAAACTCGTCTTCCCCCATCCATATCCATAATTACACACAATAACAAGAAAAAAATAAGAATTTCTATATATGGGTTTTTAAATTAATGCAAAATTATTCAGTGGTTTGGGTAATGAGATGTGAAATTAGGAACCCTAATATTTGGGCACAGACAATGATTTGGACAGTGAAAGAAGAAGAAGAAAGAGAGAGAAAGAGAGCTGGAGAGGAACTAGGATCTCTTTTTTATTTTTTATTTTTTTTCTTTTTTTGGATATTATGCAAGAAAACGTGTGTTTTTAAAAGAAATTGATTAAAAAATACCCAAAGTCGTAAGTTATAAAAAATACTAGTGTACCGTTATATTTAACTATTTTAATAATACCCTTTTCGACTGTTTGTTTAATTACTTGATTTATGTCAATTCAATTTTGGAACAGAATATTTTAACATCTGATTACAGTCCAACCATCCCATCAACTGAAATTCACGTATTGAAGATGCAGCTTTTGAGAACGGATAATTCTATTAGTATAGACTGTAAATTACATATTTAGTGTACAGGCAAGTAATGTGGCAATTTTTTTAAAATGACAATACAATGTATCACGATATTTTGTTTTACATTTGAAATGAATTGAAACAATATGTACTAATCTTAATTAAAGTCAAGCGGTAATTTCTTCTCCTGGCAAATAACTTCTTTCTTCTCCAATTAAAAGCACGCAAGTTTCTTCTCCAACCAAAGAGTACGCTAATTTAATCTTCTCCAAGTCGGCGACATTTCTCCGAGCAAAAGATTGGTATATTAACCCAAATCAGCAAAAATATATATATTTCAAAAATCGAAATAATCGAAGATTAAAATCTTTGAACCCAAATCTTCACTCAACCAACTAATTAAAAAACAACTCAATTCTTACAAAGGTAATTAACCTAATTTGGTTAAATATCAGGTAATGTCAAAAATTGTGTGAATCACAAAACCCATGAAATTTAACATACTTGCGTAAATAGTTGAGTGAGTTCGCCAGATACGACAGTTCAATGAGCAAATGGCCGGTGCGATGACGGGTTATTACTTCCTGGCGAAAACTTCATTCTCTGATTCTCTGGAGATTAAAATTATATTCTCTCTCAATGTTCAATTGAGGGAAGCAAATTGGTACATTTGAAAAGAATATATTAAGGGTAAATGGGTCATTTACAAAAAAAAATTGCCACGTCACTTACCTGTATACTAATATGTAACCCACAATTTGTACAAATAGCATTATCCTTTGAGAATTCAAACCTTTCTCAAGCGCTCAAAGTTGGTTCATGCGAAAAGGTTTAAGCGCATGTTTGGTAGTGCTGAAATTATTTTTTAAGTGTATATAATATAAGTTATTGGTGAATATGTTGATAAAAAATATATTTGACCAATTTAATCAGTTGAAATTATAATTTAAGCATGCTCAAACATGTGCTAAAACTTTATCGATCATATATAATAATAGATACAAATTTTTACACGATCTTTTCCTCACCTTTTTTGTTAAAAAAAAAATTGATTATTATTTTGAAAACGTAGAAAAACTGTTATAATGCTGATTTTTGTTTTACACACAACGCGACAGTGATTAGGACAATAATAATAGCAAATGCTCTCTGGAAATCAATGTCACTCTAAAAACATCGATTAAAATCTCAATCTCAATCTCTCCCTTCCTCCTTCCCTCCCTTCCTCAAAGTATTTATGGATTTTCATTTTAATTAGTTTCATTGCCATTTTTAATGTATTTTTGGTTTTGATTAGCAATCATGATATTTTGATGTTTGTTGCTCACCTTTTCACCCACAAGTTTGGGGAATTCTTTTCATTATTTTTGTTGTTGTAGTTAGAGGTGTCAATCATCCAATGAAGTCGGTGATGGCCACATAAGAAAAAGTTTGTGTCGCCATGGGTTGCGGTCGGGTCAACCCGGGCCATGAAATTGAACGCGAACCCGGCCTACCAGTCTGTCTATCCAAGTCGAGTCCAAGTGGGCCGCAGTTCAACCCGATTCAAATTGTATGAATAAAAAATTAAAATTTTTTGAAATTACTAACTTATTTTAGTTCAAAAATATTTACATTTATAGCAAAAATTTGTTAAAATACAACACACTTACACACTTCTTTACTACTTTTTTTATTAAATTTCTTTTTTTTTTTTTAATATTAAAGGAGCCAACAATTAACGCCGAACCGCTCGGACGAAAAGTTTAGCATCATTCGGCCCATGAATAGCCTGTGCCGGGTTTCACGCCACCACCAGCGATCTGGAAACCACCACTGCAATGGGCGATGCAGACGGCCGGCCCACCGCTTTGACACCTCTAGTGGTAGTTGACCATCTAGGTTTTAATTGCATGAAGATTGAGATTTTTAAAACACTCAAATTTATTTTATTTTTTAGTTTTTGTAATTCAAAATTGTGCTAAATTACTAAGGGCTCGTTTGATTTCAATTAAAATTTTACTAAAAATTGAAGTTATAGTTAACAATTAATTTTAAACCACATATTTCATAGGACCCGCAACTTTTTATAATTTTTCAACCACACGTGTCATCAACTTTTACAAAAAAAAAATTTGATTTTAATCAAAATGAAACACATCTTAATTATAGTTATATAGTTTTTGTATGGATGGGCTCTACGACAAGATCCTTTAGGAAAAAATAGGAGGCATGAATGACTATTTACATCAATAAGGCTTCGTTTGAAATTGATTTTAGAGTGATTGTTTTACTATCAGAGTTTGTTTTAAGTGTTTGGTAAAAAAATTTAAAAAATTGATTATAGAAGAATCTATACTATTTAAAAGCTTATTATTTTGAGAAGAAAAAAAATAACTTCTCATAATCTATTTTTAGCTTCTCCAATTATATATAATTAAAATATCAATTTTAACCATAATTAATTAAATTATTATTTTTTCTATTACGGGGAATATGCTTTTATTTTGTAATTTTATAAATTTTGAGATTTAATAGATTTTTTTTTTTTCATTTTAAAATAACTATAGTGAATACACTATCTTAATAAAATATGGGAATTTACGTAAATGTCTATTTTTGTAGATAATGTAGTGAAAGTGTCTACTTCATGTAACTTTATAGTTCTCTTGTGTATAGCTCGGTATGACGCCCACATGACGATGGTGGTAGCCATTATCTCAAACAGATCCAAGGCTTCAGCAATGATTTTGGTGGATAGTGAACCATTTGATGAAAGATCTACCATGCTTTTACAAGAAGAAAGTAGTCCTGCATAAAAATACTAAACTTGTAGACCCTTACTAATGCTATGACGAGGGCACTTCCTTAGCATATTTTTGAATCTGTTCCACCTCTCATCAAAAGATTCAGATTCTACTTGTTGAAATATTGATATGTCATGTTTCAACTTTGCGATCTTGACCGGTGAAAAGAAATTTGTGCAAAACTTTTGAGCTAAATCATTCCAAGTAATGATGCTGGCAATCGATTGTGAGTCCAACCACTCAAGAGCTTTATCTCGTATGTGGGAACAAACGTAGCTAAATGGCGCCGTCTGAGATTCTTTGATTTTTGAAATGTTGGCACATTTCTAAGAATTATGAAATATATATATGTGGATTCTCGTCGGTCCTGTCATAGAATTGATGTCTATTCTAAAAGAGATGAATGACATTGGTCTTTGACTAGAAGTTTGGCTGCCTAAAAGGTGGGTAGACAATGCTAAATTGGCTTTAGATGATCTGCGGAGTTATAAAGTCTCCAATTAGCATATTGTCTTCATTAATAGTTATCTCTCTGTTCTCCTGTCCTATTGGAGCAATCTCATTGTTATTTGTGATGTCGTGCTGTTTTTGATTTTTTGTGTGTCTTTCTTGCTTTTCTTTGCCTACGATAGAAAGTGCGTTCGATTTCTAGATTAGTTGAAATTATAGACCCGTGTCTCACGCTTCGCATGCAAAGGCCTGAAAAAAAAAACAATTCAAATACTGAAATAAATTGAAAAATTAAATAATAAATAAATAAAGTTTGAATTAGTGCTAATATAACTGAAAAAGAACTAAAATAAAATTCTCGACAATGGCGTCAAAAACTTGTTAGCAATTTTTTTGTACCAAAAGTGTACGGATCGCACGAGTAATATAATAGATTTTAGAATCCAAGTATCGTACCCACAGAGATTTAGATAGTCCTACACAATTAAATTAACCTTAATCGAATCGAATTAACTTTTACAGTTTGGTGGCCTAAGAACTAATAGAGCATTAACTAAAAAGAATTGACTAATTATAATTTAAACAAATAAAATATTAAATTCAAACCGAATTACTTTAAATTTGGGAAAGAAAAATACTAGGATTCTGAATCCACTTATACCAATTTTCTTTTATCCGAACCGTTGAATTTGATAACACGATTTAATTATGAAGATCAATATTCCTAATTTGTTACAATCTCACTCAAGTAGAATTAAACATATCCCTATATGTGACTCGACTATATCTCTATGGCGGATGTGAACATACAAAAATGCATTTAAATTTGTGAATACTTAAAGATCACGTAAATCATAGCGGTATATCTCTATCCTCTATCAGATTCTACAATAATTGATACTATGTTTTACTTATTTTCAGTCTCTCAATGGTAAAACAAGATAAAAAAATCATATAATCATTGCACATATAATTGTAAATGAAAGAAATCAATATCAATTGTTCAAAATTAAAAATATGCTTGAATATAAAAAATAGGTTCAAAGAATTAAATGTTCATGATACAAGTTTCATCATAATTCTAGCACAAAATAAATCTAGCATAACATACTAAGAAGAAGAAAACAAAAAGAAAATATAGAATCCATCACTCGGATAAGAAGAAAACTCGAAATAATGGATCTTCATCTTTGTTCAATCTTCGTTCCTTATTTCTCTTCTTGAAATCTCTCAATAATTCGACTCTTTATTTTTGGGTTAAGAAGTCATATATATAGTATCTTCATTGTGTCTCAAACGATCCCAAAATATCATGAAAATCGTGGTCTAAAAGATTTCTCAATTGGAGTCAAACTCAAAAAGGTAAAAAAAATATGCCAGCAGAAAATTGCATTAGACGATCGCCCAAGCAAAATAATTTGTTTCTGTTGGACATTGTGACGCTGGGCGTTTACCAAGCTTAAATATTTTGCTTGCACGTTTTAGTCTTCCAACTTTGAATTTTGATTTCTTTAGCCCTCAAATCTTTCAACAACCTCCAATGTAGTCCTTTAAGCTTTACTTGAGTACAATTGTATCCTTGTACTTCTTAAACATTTGCCAAATTATTGCTCTTTCCATTCATTCTTCTTCAATTGGTCCAAAACTGAAATAGAAAGGAAAATATACTAAATTAAGTAGAAAATCTATAAAATAACGAAACAAAAGCTTAGTTTTAAAGCCCGATAACATTTGCAAAAACATACATTTTGGAGTGTACAAAAATATGTCCATTGTAAAAAACATTTGCAAAAACATACATTTTGGAGTGTAAAATGTTATTTTACCATTTTCAATCATTGGTACAGTTCATTTAAAAAGCACTAGTTTCTAGAAAAATAGTATGCTCTTGGAGAAGCAATTGAATCAAGCATGGTATTACATAATGGACAATGGCTAACTTTACCCCCAAAAAATACATAATAGACAATGGCTAACTTTACCCAAAAAAAAAAATTTATATTTATTTTTACCATATTTATTAAACTTAACACATTAGTGTATCTCCTAAACAATTATTAAAATGGATTTTCTACATCAATTGTAATTTGAAAGTTGAAATGAGAGTGGTTTATCTTCCTATTTGAAGATTAGCTTTTACAATTTTTGAATCTTTCATGTTTGAGGAAAGTAATAGAATCATCAATTCCATGAAAAATACTATTTTGCTATATGTTCTTCATTAAATTTGAATTGATTTGTAAAAAGTACTTATGAAGAACAAGAGATTTCGAAGCAACTAAAAGTGGCATTAATAATATATGATATGACATTATATAAACCATTTGATAGTGAAATTATTGTTTTGTAGGGCATGCACAAACTTTTGTGGTAGAAATAACTTTCATTACTACACATTCCTGACAGTTCATTTGAATGTCTCGGCATTTATCTACTAAAATTCTCTACAATTTGGTGGAAATTTACCCATCAGATGTGAAATGGATATTTCAAATACATTCTCAATATCAAAAGGACAAACACGAAGTAACTTCAAAATGCGTACTCTACATAGTTAGTAATAAACGTTGAAAATTGGTTACACATTGTGTCTATTAACCTTGGTACTAAAAACAACAACATAAGTTATTGAAAGATCGTCTAAAAAAATATTAAAAAAAACACAGCCTTTTCTAGTTTGCAAAATGAGGTGACAAAAGTAATCGTCTCCCCAAACATAGCCCGACCAAAGTTATTACATTTTATAGTCCAATTGAAAGATAAAGTGCTGACAAAAACATATTTCAAAACAAGCAATCCAAAAAATAATTATCTTCGCACAAGGAGAAGCTACTAGTATAGGGAGTCTTAGTCGCATGTGCTAGAATTTTTATGCGCAACGTGCTGTTTTGGTAGCTTTCCCCGATGTCTGACTGTCTCTGGCTTCCTTTTCAATTGACAGCTCATCCTCACTGACATCTTTCTAAAATGATGGTTGTTCCCCATCTATAGTCTCTTTCTCAACAATGTCGACAATTCGATATCCAAATTTTTGTCTCTTGCTTGTATCACTTTCCTATTATCAACGCCAACTCCAACTTGTATTTGTCCGCATGTGAAACATCGACTTTCTAGAATGCACGTTTCAGCTCTGTACATGTGATGCACTCACTCTCTTTGAAGAGCTTGTCCTACAACCGAGATTTTGATGTCGTCGAACACCGTCAAGTAGGGTTTTGAGATATTTCATGTTGCTCCTTTGCGAAACCGAAGTGTGAACCCGGTATTCTTCGAGAATTTCATACCGTAAGTTCATACGCACCAACAACATCAACAAATTTCTATGTCAACAACAGATTTAAGCAATTACTAAAATTAACTATAAATAATTCTAGATAGTTCACGTAATATGATTTCGAATGTCAAGAATTACGAGACCAATCTGTCGAGATTGACAAACAAAACTTCAAAAAAATTTCCAACACGAATTTAAGTCAAGCATTTGTAAAGGCGGTTAATAAAATGTTACTAACATATTAATTTTGAAATTCAAACCAAAAGCACATTTTCTCCATGTTTCGCGACTATCACAAATGAAACCTTATATTATAATTTCAGCATTAAAACTAATCCCATCAATAATTCGAAAAGCAATTCAAGAAGCTAATGAAAAAAAAAAGCTCAAGCTTAGAGCTCCAAATCTTATCGTAAGTTACAAATAGAAATATAATTATATCGAGAAAGAGTACAATATATCAATAAACCGAAATAATAACATGCAACAAAAAAAAAAAAAATCTTGTAAAGTTAATGCACACGACACTACAACTCAAAAAGAACATAATTCATACAATTTATACCCAAATAACATAATAAATAAAATATAATAACAAATTCATGCCAAAAAGAACAAAATTCATAAAATTTATGCCCAAATATTTCACAATTTTTTTTTTACATTTATAGGTTTCCCTCAAATTAACGTTCTCAAGGCAAAATGAAAACTTTCAATATACCACCAAAAACGTTGATTACTGCATTTGGAAAAAGGGTTGGCTAATAAATTGAAAGAAAGAAAATCAAAAATCAAAACCAAATAACAAAAAATAAACGTACAAAATAAGATATAATAACATTTTTATACCCAAACAACCAATTTCATAGAATTTATGCACACACACAAAAAAAAACCCCTCAGAACTAGTCATAGTAAACCCTAAGAAATTGATCTATTCAATACGCGAGGACACTGGATGAATAACAACCTAGCAAGGACGAATACATTCGCGCACACTTTTCTTGGAAGAACTGCATCACCAAAGACTTTCCCCACCACACATAAGCAGGAACATGAAAAACTTTGAATCAATAATGATTTCACTGAACCGAAAGAAACTCTGATATAGTGATGAAGACAAAATACCTCAAAGTGAATCTTTGTTCAGAGATAATGGGGAAAAATAGAAGAAAGAAAGAGAGAAAGAGGAAGAGTGTTGCAGTAGGGAAAAAATCATTATAGTTAGAAGTAAGAAGACATGTTTGGAATTTTAACATTTAAGTAAGGAAATTTCTGTCCAGAATTTCAAAAAATGGATAATTTTGTCAACGTTTTTAACTTTGAACATTTTTGCAAATGACTTTGTAAAAGTGGACACCTGGTGCAATTTCCTCATAAAATATTTGACAATATTTCATATTGTTATAAAAGTAAATAATAATTTTTGCAATACTACAAATTATAATAATAATACAAAATAACATCTTTATATACAACTAAAGCCTAATTTAATAATTATATACTAACACATCAATAAATCATTTTTATTTACCAAACGTCAAAATGCTAATTTTAAAACATACATCAATTCTGAAACAAAAGTTTACAAAACACTCTAATTTTTCACACAACTCATTCTTTCTACAACAAAGCAAAAATTAATTATCTTAAAACCACAGCAATATCAAATCAAGCCTAAATGCTTTGGATTTCATCTTCATGGAATATTTGATATGTGAGACTGCATTATTTTGATATAGATTATTTTAATAACAAGATTTTTTTTTTCTTTCTAATCGAATGATTTTGCCACTATTGTATATATACAGTAAAAATTTTATTACCTTAGAGAAGTTATTAGTTTATTGATATATTACAGGAACTACTTCTAATTTACAATAATGTGATGTTTATTGAGTACTTTTTTAATTATTCTAGTATAAATGATGTAGTGATGCCTACTAGAAAATAGATTATTCATTGAATATTACTATTGAAGTTGATCATGATCAAGACGATAGCTGTGTTTTACCAACTATTTCTCTAAAAAGAGTCTTTCAAGAAGTTTGAATATAATAAATTTTTACAAAACCAAAATATATACCAAATGTGGTATATGTATTGCAAAAAGTTAGGAATGAGGATTGAGTACCCAAAAAAAAAAAAAAAAAAATTTGGATGCATTTTTTAAAAATAAAATAAACAGAAGCTGTCAAGCAATGTGTTTTATAAATTTTACGTATTTAATTAATTATTATTTTATATTTCGTTGGGGGCACTAAAGAATTTTTTTTAAAAATTATTATCTTATAAGAAATTTAAAATTACTTACTTTTGAAATTTTATAGAAAAATACGATTTTTCAATTTCAAAGTCCTTTTTTGTTTGTTGTAAGAATGGATTAAATTAAATTGTGTATGCATTTTTCATTGAACGGGAAGAAAACATATATACAAGGTATATTGGGTCCTAAATTAAGTAAATGCAGTCAAATGGATAAAATTATGAATGAAGATTATTGTGGTGCATTGTCTCTCTCATTTTTGTGTCTTCTCTTCTTTTCTCTCTTACTTCGCACTTTGGTGCATAATCTATTTTCTCTTCAATTCTTCACTAGTCATGAATATCCAATTCTTATGGTTCCATCTCCAAAACCACAATCTACCTCAAAATCTCTATTTTCAGTATCAATCTTCACGAGTTGTTATTTGACCATACAATTTCAACTTTCTGATATGAATATTACCATTATTATTCACTAATTAAATCAGAAAGAAGAGTAGATCCAATGGTTGCTAATGACATTCTCAAGAAGATGCCACCAAAGCTGTATGCCAAAATTATTGGCAATGTTGAGTCCCTATTGCTTAATATTCTATATTCTTGTATTTACATAATTGAAGTATCACTCTTTGTGAGTTCTGGCGTTTGTGCTTGTAAGCACATTATAAGTTTAGCAGTATGTCCTCAACCCAGATTTTAATAAACTTGTTAATATTTATAAATTTGAATGAATTTCATGAATTTGAATAGAATTACACAGAATTTATAAGATTTCAACAGAATTCTATATTATAAATTTTAATATATTCTTATGCATTTCTATGAATTTTCATGGATTTGTGGTCTTTTTATTAAAAATAGTAATTTTAAATTATTTTTATTTTAAATAGTTCAAGTGAGTGTCCTATATAGACAAATATTTTGAGTAGAATTTTGAAAATAGAAAAATTCTTGAAATATAAAGAAGTAAAAACTCTTTTCAGTCAAAGAGGTGAATGATCCGATAGATTATGAGGTCTAAACTAATAAATAGGTTATCCGTTGTTTCTAAGCTCGAAACACAATTAGATCCATTGTTTATGGGGGATTCACATTACTATTATCAATTTCCTCAATTTTGAATTAAAAAAAAAAAAATTAAAAACAAAGTTTTAATTTTCACTACATTTCTACTTGTTTTTTTTTTTTTTTATATAGAATTTTATCTTTCATATCCAAGATTAGATTATGGATATTTATGATTCACTCTTTTCCAAAATCAGTTCTTTAACCATCTTGTATAAAAAAAATTATTTTATGACTTAAAAAAATAAGTTACATGCGTGGCAGTTGACGAGTAAATCTTTTTAAGTTCAAAAAAGATTTTTAGTGCTATACTGATTTTACAGTCTAATATCTAATTGCCCTATATGGTATTAGTCTAATTATTTAATTAATATTTACCAATATATTATTTATATTTTTCAGCCCAATTGGTTGATTCAATGAATGGTCATTGAGCATTAAGAATGAGATTTCAAAAACAATATTTAACAATTATACAAAAAAAATATTAAAGCAGAAAATAAAAAATTCAATAAATTTTCATGCAAATATAAATTGAAAATCAAGAATAAGAGTTTACTACAAAAACTTGTGACACAAATTGAGGAGAGGAGCGAGAGGAAGAGATGCGTAAGAAAATAATTGGATTGAAATTTTGAGGAATGGAGATAAAATTTCTAAAGAATTTGGTATTCATATTTATGAGTTCGAAATCCATGTAAATCTGTTTAAATCTTCTAATTAATAAAATATTTAGAAATCCACTAGTAATTGGAGATACCTAAATTTCTAAAGAATATATTTAAATTTGAGTTGATGACACCTAAATTTCAATTGAATCAATTAAAATTTGAGTTGAAAATACCCAAATTTTAATTGAATCTATTAAAATCTGAGTTGGGGACACTTAAATTTACATAGATTTTTAAAATTCATTCAAATCTAAGTTAAGAACACCCTTCTTAGTTAATGATGTTTTGTTAAAAAACAAACAACAAATTTCACAATACGAGATATTTTAATTAATAATAGCACATATTTTTATTTTTTAATGTAGAACTTTAATTTACGTGCACACAACAAAAATATAATATTAAATACCTAATATTAGATAATAAGTTCTTTTAAGCATATTGTAAGCAAGATTTTTATTAGAAAATGACAATTTACATAGTGTGTGACCTTTTAATTAAAAAGTGACACGTTGTTCCACTTTTTAAAATAGAACCTTAATTTACATTCAACCAAAAAAAAATTAAAAATGAAAATAAAATCTAAATATTAGTTTAACAAATTCTTATAAATACATTGTAAGCTTAGTCAATGATTTTTTAAAAAAAAAAAAAAAAAAAAACCAATTTCACATTAAGTGGCCTTTTAATAAAAGTGACGCATTTTGTGACTTTCTAACGTAGAAATTCAATTCACATGTATACAACAAAAATAATATTAATATCTAAATATTAATTTAATAAGTTATTATACAAGATCTTAATTAGAAAACATCTATTTACACAGTGTGTCACCTTGTAATGAAAAATGACACATCGTTCACTTTTTAAAGAAAACCATAATTTACATCCAACACAAAAAAATAAAAAATAAAAGTAAGATCTAAATATTATTTTTAAAGGTTCTTATAAGATATTGTAAGCAACCAATGATATTCTATTAAAATGTCAAATTATACACAATGTGTAATACATAATATTTTAATTGAAAGAGATACACCATGTCATTTTTTTGTAAAAACTTAATTTACATCTAACACATAAAAAAAAAAAAAATATATATATATATATATATATATATATATATATATATATATATATATATATATATATATATTAAATATTAGTTTAAGCAATTTTATAAATACATTGTAAGGATATGATCAAGACCCATACATTGTATGCTTAATCAAATATTTCTATTAGAAAAATCAATTTATATAATGTGTGATCATTTAATTAAAATTAATTAAAAATTAACATAACATAGCCACTTTTTAATGTACTAGTTGGAAACACGTGCGTTGCACGTGAATTTGCAATACTTTTGTTCATTTTAGTATTATGAAAATTAATATTTTATAATTATTAATAGTTAAAATGTTAATGTAGTAATTGCGTAAAAAGTAAAACAAGACGATTGTTGATAACATCTTTGCATTGTAATGTTTGATTATATAATGAATAATGTCGATATTTTATTTACATTCATAGAAGTAAATTACAATTAGAGATGAGTTTTATATTGTGGTAATATCAACACTACTTGAACGCAATGAATACAGTTTGATGATTTGAACTTTGATGATTGAAGAAATCTTGATATCAAATCTTTTGGAATTGATGATGTATTAACATGGATCTCCATTGCTGCATTTTACGAAGAATAATATTAATAATTAATAATTGTATTTTAAGAGAATGTAATGATTGACTATTAAATATTGTACCTTTGTTGGAGTAGTAGCTATTTGTAAACAATGTTCTTTGTGTATGTTCTCTTTTTGCTTGGCATGTCTGATTTGATTAACACTTTTGTGGTAGACATTGAAGTGCCCCTTGATAGTGCAACATATAATTGGCCATGAGAGAAGACATGTTGCGGTAGATATACTCCAACATGGGGTATAGTTTGTCCTTGAGCTTTATTTATTGTCATTGCAAAACAAAGACGTATTGGAAATTGCTTTCTTTTAAACTTGAATGGATATCCTTCATCATTTGTTGGAGTAAGTGGGATCATGGGAGTAGGACTTGCTTTCCAACATGTTGTCCCATTGTTATTTCTGTATGTATTACATGGTTACCAAATTTTTGCACACCATTCTTGTTCCATTGCATAGGCCATTAGAGGGATCCAAATTTCTTAACAGCATAATTGGACAATTTTTCTTGAGAACCAATTTGTGTGGTGGAACGCCACTTGGTAGTAATGTGTTTAAAAATTCTTCTTGATAATAATTATTAGTGTCATCAATCGCTTAATCAAAACTCAGATATAGGATTTAGGTTCTCCAGGGAAAAATTTGTGTGAGCTCCTCATTTAGATGGTCAACATACTCATTTTTGTTGCTAAAATTGCTCTATTTGTTATATACTCGGAGATTGAAAATGTTGACTCAAATGCGAAAGATGATATTAATTAACATCGTTTCGATGAATAACCATCTAATTCTTGAATGAGCATTTGATCAGGGAGTGAAATGAGATCTTCATTTATTGTGGGTTCCTGTCCATCACCGATTTTGAGAAGAAAGTCTGCAAAACTCGGATCACACAATGCTCTCATATTCTTTGTAAGTTTGAGTAGCTCTAGTTTTTTCCATATATATGATTTCACTAAACTGACGTTCACTATCTGTTGTCTTGTAGCTCGAGGCACCACAGGAAGAACTTGTCTGAAATCACCTCCAAACACAAAAACTTTTCCACCGAATGGTTCACAATTTTCCATTATATCTCTTAAGGATCTGTCTACTGTTTCAATTGCAAAACGTTTAGCCATAGGTGCTTCATCCCATATGATTAACTTTGCTTTTCTTAATAACTCCGCTTTACCACTTTGTTTTGATATGCCACATATGGTTGACTACATTGTTTGAAGTGGTATGGAAAATCGTGAATGTGCGCTTCGACCTCCTGGTAGTATTGCACCGCTACACACGAAGTTCTTTGTTGCAAGTGCTATGTTTCCTTTGGATCTTACATTTGCAAGTAATGCTCGATACAAGAAAGTCTTGCATTGCTCCTCCCGGACTATCGACAAAAAAACACCACTTTTTCCATCATTGATTCGATCAATTATTGAATCATAAGCCACCTTTTGCTCTGAATTTAGTTTTGATTCTGCAACTAAATCTTCTGTAGATATTTCAATAGTTTGTTCTTCGAATATCTCTTTTATTTTTTCCGCATCTATATTCAGTTGAAATGAACCATAATCAATAGCTGTTAGATCATACTGGTCAATGTTCTTTCCCATGGATTCTAGAATACCTTTTATATCTCTTAAGGTGTTTTGTGTCTGGGTATGAGTGGAGTATTCCTTATTTTGAAAATCTTCAGACAATGCTTCAAAGTATGTGTCCCACAACTTTCTTACTTCGGTTGGTTCACAGTATACTAATATTGTAGCAAAAAGCCTTCAAATGGATTTTGGCATTTGAAATGTTGATGCTTCGTCTAAACAATCCATAATATCATTATCGATTCAAGCAATCCTCTTTGTTGTGCAACCTTGTTTAAAAGTTGAATATTGTATTCCATTCACTGTTAGTAGATATTCGAAAGATGTTGGACCTCTGACATGATTGAGCAATAACCGTAAATAGTATCTTTCTCATTCAGCTGGAGAAACTCCATTTATTCTTGATATCACTACTCCTCTTTTCCTTGGTATCCACTTTCTTGATTGTTTATTCCATACATAATGTTCGGAAATTCCCTGTATAAAAGAGTTCTAGCATTTTGACATTTTTGACATGTTGCAAAATATTGTGTCAGCATTGTTTTGGATAAGTGGTCTTGATGAATAACATTTGTCAAATTTTGCCCTTCCCAATAAGATACCAAGTGCAAGTTTGGCAAGTGTAACTGTATGTTTATTACTGATGGGTACATCTCACTCAGTTTAAATTCAAAAATCCTCCACATTGATTCTTGTGCAGAGACCCATCTTGCGTCTTGAAATTCTTGTATCTCATTTACAATGTTAACGTCGTCATCGTACGATATGCGAACTGCTGCTTTATCATGTCCTTTGTAAATATATTTGTATAGATATTTAACTGCTTTTAGTCCAGAACAAATTTCTACATTCATATGGCAGTTATATCTTGATAATAAGTAAGGATTGTATGGAACTACCCACTGATTATCTAAAGTTGCATTTCGCACTTTAACTTGTCAATATAAATTAATCATATCATAATACTATAAATGCAAGTTTAAAAATATCATTAATCTTGTTAGAATAGTAATTGTATAAACTTTCCGTAATAGAAAAATTACTGATATTATTTTATTATTATTTAAACACATATTAACTTATTTGTGATCCGTCGTTTCTTCTCCGATATATTGGATATGCATCGCTGCCTTGCATTGTTCTTGAAGAGAAAGATCTTGGGTAACGAAATTTGCACTTTCCATTAATCATACAAGAATTTTTTTTGTTAAGTTCTCCACATGGACCGTGCATCATATGTCTACTCACTGCATCATGAAGAATAAGACATTCTTCTTTTTGTGGAATTTCTGCACACACATATTTGTCATACTGATCTGGATTGTTTATTTTATTTTCAACTTTTAGAATAATCAACAGATGTGCATGGGGCAATCCTCTTTTTGAAATTCAATAACATAAACATGTCTTTGCAACCTTTCCAAATATTTCTTTTTGAAGAGTTGATCTTTAAGATCTTGTAGCTTTGCTCGAAAATCCTTGAAGTTAAATCTGGTCTATCTTGAGCCGTTGTCCTTCTTCCAATTCATTTCTAATTTCTTTCCAATCTGAGTTGCACGTGAAAGTGATAAACAAATCTGTTTTTCAAATCGTTGGACTAACGCCATTGCATCTAGAAAACGTCGACGCATATCTCTTGGACCTCCAACAAACGAACCAGGTAGAACAATTCTCTTTCCAATTTTGTTTCCTCTTGTTTCTCCAGCAATAACACTGTCAACTATTCCTTGGTAAAGTTCAGCTCTTATTTGAGATTGTTTTTGTCGATAAAAGTCAAGTCTAGTAGTTTCAAGCTTTATGTACATATCAACGACAAATTGTTGAAATAATCTTCCAGCTAAAAGAATTGTCGATTGTCTTGAAGGTCTAATCTGTATTTTGTAACAATAATATTCTCTACAGCTTACGTTTCCAATTGTTCGTCGAGAAATACCTATTTAAGTTTTAGACACATTATTATATTATAAATTATAAAATTAAAGAAAGAACTGAAAAACACATAATTAAGTTTTTAAAAAACAAATTATTTATTTCATTTAAATAAAAATCTCATATTGATGAAAAGCGATCATATGATTGCATGGTAAATGAATATAATAGCAGAATAAATTTAGGTTTGGGAAAAAAACTACCTTGACGTTCGTGCTCAAACATTTGTTCAATAGAATTGTGCATTTCGACTTGTGTGATGTGGTTGTCTACAATTGTTCTGGAACTTTGAGTTTCATGAACTTCTCTCCTTTTTATGTCTTGGTGCCAACCTGCTTCACCATTGGGAAAGAGTAAAGGATATTGGAGAGAGTCGTAACAACTGAAATAGTGTTTTACTCTATGACGGCTGCCTGAATGTGCATGTACTAATATTTCTCGTTCGAATTGTATGTTTTCGTTGTTCCCTTCAATCCATATTGCAGCAACCTGGTCAGCTGTTGGTTTGTTATAGACACGTTGATCTAACTTCACATTGCTTGATATGCGAATTTGGAGATTTTGAATTGGAGAGAAATCCTTTAAAGAACGTAAGATTTTGGCATACGGATTTTCTCTTAGAATTATCATCAATCTTTGCATTGTAGTTTCATCGATTTGCCCATCTCCTATAATTCTCATTCTATTCTGGAGCTCATTGTCTGTATCATAAAAGTACAACTGAAAATATCTTGGGCGATCTTCTGGTATTAGAGCAGGAAGGTCATGATATATTTGACCTTGTGCACGAAATGTATATACTCCTTGCCTAGAGGATGCGAGATCCTTGTCCAAGTTGACGCCAAAAGATGTGAAAGAAAAGATACTATTATATGCTCTGATATGCTTGCGGAACATTTGGGCATCATGTGATTGAGATGTGAAGAAAAAGTATAACTCTTCGGAATAGTAGTTTCTGCAAGTTTGACTTGCCCATTTGAACAACAAAAGAATGGTGGTTCATACTCAAATCTCTTTACATGACAATAAATGCAGGACGAAACATTTTTTAGTTCATGAACTATTGGATAAATTGAATGATTGAGTGCTGGTGCTGTTGAAAAAAATAATTTAGAGTTAGATACGTACAAAAATATTGACTATCATGTACAATATATTGAATCAATAATCTTATTAATATCTAACCTTGAATTTCTGAATGTCCTTGTTGAACAAAATGTAAACGATCCTTCTTCAGTCGTTTGATAGCATTTGAACTTTCACCATTCAAACGTTTTTTTCTTGTATCTATGGAGTTTTGAATTTTTTCCCGTCTTTCATCAATAGTTAATTGGGCATACTTGGTTTTCTTTCGAACTTGACATATCTCTATTTTATTCAGCACATGAAATATGTGAGTAAAAATATGTCATGTATAACTAATAATGACAAAATATTCAGCAGTCAAAGTTAGATAGTAGATTAAACCTTTTTGTCCAAGCATTTTTGAGCTCAATGAACTTCACCAATAATCTTCCACTTGTTTGTTGACCTATGTAGTTTAAATAGTTAATAATGGATACACATTATGATTATAAAAATAAAAATGTGCGAAGATCATTTATTGTTTTATATGAAGGATATTTAAAAATATTTTTAGGAACTAACCGGAAAATGACGACTCACTTTTTATCTACTTCACGTCTTGAAAAAAGACTTCGTAACTTGAATGCCTCTCCTTCACCCAATGCCTAAGAATCAAGCCATTGTTACATATGCATGGTATAGTTTCCATCTATGAGAACTTAGGAAGATAATAAAAAAATAATAAAATTGCACCGATACGATGAACTCATACGAACCTACTATATTCATTACTTACAACAAATGGAAAAATCTACAGCTATCAAATGAAAACTCTCGAAAAATAGAACTCTCATGTATCCAAATGCTACTGCTACATAATTAAATAACAAAGGATATACAAAATTTTTAAATAGAGAAAAATCGATGTTGAACAGTAATAGTGAATCGAACAAATAACTGAAATTGCCAAACCAAGTAAAATTTCAAAATGCAGGCAAATCATGTAAATATTGACATTATGATACAATATTTTAAAGCCTCACATATTTCATAAACCCTAATTTGGCTTTTGTAGACGATGATTAAAAATAAAAGGCAAAGACTGGGTCAATGTCAACCACCACATTTAACAAATTCCGTTTACTTATTATTTGATACTTCAAGAAAAAATTCAGACTAATATTGAATCTAACATGTAGATAGTCTATATAAGCTCCAATAATGATTGCGTGACTCCACGAAAATTCCTCGATAAGTAATTTGAATTTTGGAGGAGATGGAGGGATATTTAAATCAGTCAACTTAATTACCAAATAATATAAAATATGTAAATTGTCATGTCGTACCATATTAATGAATAACCAAATAAGAATTCTTCCATAACTCTACAATTAACAACAAATGGTCCACAGAATAATAAAATATTTTGTAATCATGCAAGCAAAATCACGGGTTACATATAAGGAAACAACTTACCAAAACCTGTTGATCTAAATAAGAATGTCAAAAAGTGTCAACCAATTTTTGTTTCATTTTCATGTTATAAAGAAAAATTTGATGAGAATGATATTTCCTTATTGTATTTACAATAAAAAATCTTTCCATAAACTTAAAACTCGGTATTTAAAAACATTTCTTAATCATATTTGAAAATCTATAAGATACGAAATACTTGAATATCAAGACGTGCTAATTCCATGTTCTCTTTACATCATAATTTCAGATCATTTAGAATAAAGATAATATACAACAAAATCTCGTATAATTAAGAAAGCCAATTTAAAACTATGGTTGAGAAAATTCAACCATATCTACATTTTGTACCACTAATTTCACATTTTGTTCTCTTATTAGTAATTGAATTTATTGGGGTATGTTTTCTTTTATTGGACTTCTTTTTTTAATTGTCCTTGTAATATCTTATGTACATGTTATAAGATATGCTAATAATAAGATTATCTATTTAATGTAATAATTAGACCCATTAACCTAATAAAATTAAACTAATTTCTTAATAAAATTAAAGTAAGTTCTTAATTGAATTTTCTTAATTATATTAGCATTTGGGTAATAACGAAAAGTAGAATCGAAAAACCACAACTTTAACTAAATAAATGCTGATGATTGTGTACCAGATTAGAAAAGTTGAATAGAAATAAAACCAATTATTTGAATGATAAACTATTAAACAATTAACACGATAAAAGTTCTAACAAAGCATAATTCAATTTATTACAAGACACTAAATTTAAAGTTAAAATCACCACGTCAAATATTCCCTCGCCAATGATGTAATACCGTTTTGCTAAAAAACCAATGATAGACAGTTGCTTCAGTGTTTATAGTGTGGCATCAAGCAGTAAGAACACTTAACATGATATAACTGCATAGTTTAAGGGTGCAAAAATAGATTCTCAAGAATTCTAACCTTATTTTTAATTTTTCCACCAGGTAGATGTTTTACTTCTTCCTCCTTAGGTTTAGAAGAACCTGCTGCAAGAAATGGAGAAATAAACCAACAAAGATTGTCACTTGCGTTTAAACATGGAAAAAGAATCAAAATTTTGGCAGAATCTCAAAGATGAAAAAAGAGTATATAATGCTAGTTGTTATTCAAAACATAACTCTTTGGTCTGTGAATCAAACATAAACTATCAATGATATCAGTTAATTGTATAGAAAGATTAAAGACAAAATGCACTTCATTTTTGGGTTTACTTACGTAGAGAGAGGCTGACAAGCAATTCCTGATTGCACAATTAGACGACAAAGCAATCCCAACCGTCAAATCAAATTGAGATACAGAATACAAAAGGAAAGAGACTTATCGAAAATTGAGAGAAGAAGATGAAAATAATGGTCAAAATCAAAACTTGATAAAAAGACAACTCCTCTCCTCTTTCTCTCTCACAAACCAATGAGTAGACACCATGTGAAACTATTGCGCTCAAAGGAAGAGAACAAATTTGCACGACAAATATATGAAAGGAAAATATGGAAAAATGATAATGATAATGATTAAAAAAGTGAGCGTAAAGTCCAAAGCGATAAACATCCCATCTGCATTCCCTAACTCCTAATTTATTCTTCACATATCTTAATTATCACTAATAATCTTGGAATTAAATATTTTTAAAGGGAAGGTTTTTGGATTTTTGAATATGGGAGGGTAAAATATTATAAGACTATTGTAATTTGCACATTAATGGGATTATGTTATATAATTTAATAATATTGGGAGGGGAAAGGTCTTTTAACTCCCTAATTCATAAATCTCATTTTTATGATATTAAATATATATTTAGGAATTACATATGACCTAAAAAAAAAAAACTAACTAACTAACTAAAGATAAGTTGTCCAAATGTCCCAAACAATTCCTTATTTTGTTCAGCAATGGTGAGAGATAAAATGTTTTTTAATTTTTAAATTTAATAAGAAAGGATATCAAAAGTCATTCCCCATTACAACATTGGAATCAAATGTTTATTATAAGAGTATTGTACATTAATTAGAGTATGTAATATAATTTAATAGTTTTGGGAGGGGAAAAGTCTTTTAACTCCCTAATCAATAAATATGATTTTTATGATCCTAAATATATATTTAAGAATAGGGTAAAATATTATAAGACTATTGTAATTTGTACATTAATGGGATTATGTTATATAATTTAATAATATTGGGAGGAAAGGTCTTTTAACTCCCTAATTCATAAATCTCATTTTTATGATATTAAATATATATTTAGGAATTACATATGACCTAAAAAAAAAAAAAAAAAAAAAAAAACTAACTAATCAAGATAAGTTGCCCAAATGTCCCAAACAATCCCTTATTTTGTTCAACAATAATGAGAGATAAAAGGTTTTTTAATTTTTTAATTTAATATGAAAGGATATCAAAAGTCGTTCCCCATTACAACATTGGAATCAAATGTTTATTATAAGAGTATTGTACATTAATTAGAGTATGTAATATAATTTAATAATATTGGGAGGGGAAAAGTCTTTTAACTCCCTAATTCATAAATATGATTTTTATGATCCTAAATATATATTTAAGAATTACATATGACCATTTGTATTCTTCAGTAAAAAATAAAAAAATAAAAAAAATTGAAGATAAGTTGTCCAAATATACCACACAATCCTTTATTTTGTTCAATAATGGTGGAAGATGAATTTTTTTTAATATTTTAATTTAATATGGAAGTATATAAAAAGTCTCCGTTACAACATTGGAATCAAATGTCTTGAGTTAATGGTTATTTTATTTACAATTGTGAATGAATTATGTTTGTTGCTTTCAATTCATTTCTTTTTTATATATTTTAAATGCATTAGTAAAATTAGATATAAATTCAACGTAATTGACTTCCAATCTTCTTTCATATACGATAGTTAACTTTGAAATCTACATTATGTCATATTTTAGATAAGTAGTGAATCTATTAATTAGTTTGCAGTACAACAAACTTGTTGATGAATTTTAAAGATAGACAATAGATTCTATCAATTATCATTCAGAACAGTAGACAAGACATAAAAATAATCAACTTTAATAGCCAAATAACTTGAAATTGGATTGAAAACATTGGATATTGCGAGTACTGAGGCATTGATTAAAGGTTGAACCATACAACCTGATGGGTAGATACATCTTTCTTGATTTTCAATTTCTTATTGTCATTAGGCCCGTACATTAATTAGATTATGTAATATAATTTAATAATATTGGGAGGAGAAAAATCTTTTAACTCCCTAATTCATAAATATGATTTTTATGATCCTAAATATATACTTAAGAATTACATATGACCATTTGTATTCTTCACTATAAAATAAAAAAATAAAATAAAAAATTGAATATAAGTTGTCCAAATGTCCCAAACAATCCCTTATTTTGTTCAATAATGATGGAAGATGATTTTTTTTTTAATATTTTAATTTAATATGGAAGGATATCAAAAGTCCCCGTTACAACATTAGAATAAAATGTCTTGAGTTAATGGTTATTTTATTTACATTTGTGAGTGAATTATGTTTGTTGCTATCAATCATTTCTTTTAAATATATTTTAAATGCATTTGTAAAATTAGATATAAATTCAACTTAATTGACTTCCAATCTTCTTTCATATATGATAGTTAACTTTGAAATCTACTTTATGTCATATTTTGGATAAGTAGTGAATCTATTAATTAATTTGCAATACAACAAACTTGTCGATTTAACCTTTAAAGATAGACAATAGATTTCTTCAATTACCATTTAGAACAATAGACAAGACATAAAATAATCAACTTTAATAGCCTAATAACTTGAAATTGGACTAAAAACATTGGAAAGTGCCAAAGATGGCGAGGCATTGATTGAAGGTTGAACCATTCAACCTAATGGGTAGATGCATCTTTCTTGATTTTCAATTTCTTGTCATTGGGCTCATCGTCTTCATTTTGTACATTTGATACTTCCAATAATTCATATTTTTTATTTCTTGTGCAATTATGTACTTTCTTGCCCTGGTCTCAGTTCGCTTTTTTTTGTCCGTCCTCACCGTAAAATGAATTCTTTACCTTGGCACGTCACAAGATTTTTGTAGTATTTGCACTTCTCTTTTGTTTCACACTGTAATTAATAGATGTAAGAAGTTAGTTTAAATAGTAACCAATATAATTAAAGAAAAAATGGAAAAAAACATGTACCTTTTTCATGTCCTCAGCATATTCTGATAGAGTACAACCAATTAAATAATCCGAAGCATCAAATAGTGTAACATGTGCTTCATCAATTCCATCTGAGACAACCAGCTTTAAAATAGGCTTTCTAATGAATGATGCTTTTTTATTCTCACATTTTCACATAGAGTCGTATCATATTCGGTTCTTGAATATACCCTTCCATTGCATGTTTTACAATTCTCGTACCATGGTTGTTCTTTGTTGATGACTTTGATTATAATTGCTTTGAATGTACAAAATAATTCAATTATATTTCCCTCAATTATGTCTTTCAAATCAACCATTGGTGCTTCCTCATTCTCTTTGTTGGAGGCAATATATGAAGTACACGCTTTTCCACACACAAATAACTTGAATCGAAAAATTAGGACCATAGTTTTACATTGTTAAAATGAGAAAATATAAGTTATAGTACATAAATATATTCATGTCCTTAAATTAAATTCTAATTCTAAATGTTAATTAGAAATTAGAAATACAATAAAATGTGCATACCTTTGTTGTAGCTCATCTAAGATCGATTGCTAGATGGGTTTATTTCCATGGTACTTATCATTGTGGTTGATAAGCTAAATTAGCCTATATAATAAGGAAAAAAATTAATTTTTTCGTTGCAAAATTAATTTATTATAGTCTATTTAATTTATAATACCTTGGTAAAAACTACCCTTCACATCTGATAATATTACTACTGGATTTTCAGATACTTTATCTGAAAGTATTTGCCCTTCATTGTTAGCCAAATCACCCCATAAAGCAACTTTAATTGTGTTAGATCTGTTTAACAAATGATATGAAATGTTATACATTAATAATATATTGCTGTAAATCATTTAAAAAATCACACTTGTAAAATTATATGTATACATTTACCTGCCATCGATAAGTGTTATTTCTCTTTTATTCGTGTTGCGTGCCGTATTTTTCCCGACTTTGATGCTTAAAGGTTGCCTTACAGTTATAACAATACCTATAACATCTGGAAAAAAAATTGAAAGCATTATGAATAGGAAAAATTTAGGCATAATGTACCAATGTATTACATGAAAAGAATTAGCACCCATCATCATAGTGACATTCTTTGAATCTTGATCAGCTCTCCCAAAATCAAAAAAACTATATAGTCTATTTTTTATCGAAATACAATCGTTGGATTCACAAACATCGGTTAATGGCGACAACGATATTTCAATCTCAGCATGCACATTGAGGTAGCTACTATTAATTGGTTTAATTAATCCATTTTGAATAAAGTATGTTTTGTCCTTTTCTATAGTATTCTCCAGTCGGAAAATAGTTTCGTTATACAATAACGCTTGTACTTTAGTTCCCTGCAAAAAAAAAAAAATTTATTAAAGTATAATGGAATAATTTATAATTTGAAATTAACATAGACTATTAATTTAAATTTATATGTCAACACAACAAACAAACAAACGATAGACATGTCAATAATAATACTAACCTCTTCATCCATCAAAATAAGCTTCATAATAGTTAGTGGTCCACTACGATTTTCATATGTTTCAACATTTCCTTTTCTCATCACTCGCACTTTTATAGTCCATTCCTTTTGATATAATTCAAGATCTTTTATAAAAATATGAGATTTTTCTTCTACCGACATGATACCTACAAATAAGAAAAATACAAATAAATAGAAGCTTTTTTCAACTCAATCCCTTGCAAAAAAGAGGTTTTATATATCGAAGAATAAATTCAAAACCCCAACAATTTCACCAAAATCGATTAATAAAAAAAAAAATCAATGAAATACTATAATATGGAATATGCGCTTAATAAGGACATGACTTCAAATTCATTTCACCAATTATAATATACAAACTCATTTCATGATAGAAAATCAGTTTTATTAAATTATACAAAGTCATTTCACCAATTTTTCCTAAAATTGATAAAAAAAAAAAATAGATTGGATGACATACGACGTCCACCTTTAATCATTTATATTCATCGGGGTTTATGTTGGAATTCGTAAAACCCTGATTTCATTTTCTTCTATTCACTGTTTTATTATTTTTTATATATTAAACATTAAACTGTGTTTAGAATTTAGGCATTCGAGAAGATCGATCAATTTTCTGCGTTCTTTTTTTAGTGTTTATGGCTTTATGAATTCTTACCAACAGCATGTTAAAAAATGAAATGGTGGATAAATGACTACAAGCTTCTGCACACTTCATCTGATTGTTCTTTTATAGCTACAGAAGGCCCCCATCAGGAACTCACAAAATGACAAGTACTAATTCTAGTAAATATTTTGAGAGTGGAAGTGTAAAAATCACAAGATTAAATGACCCAATTTTGAAGTTGTAAACTTTTTCTTTCCTCAGACATTAAATTTCCGTAAGAGTGCCAGAATTAGTTCTACCATCCACTGACAATGTGGGTTGATAAATAAGTGCAGCCTCCATGCACATATAGCAGAAATTACATGTAAATCCACGAAAATTTGCATGCTTATCAGATTTAAAATTTTCTTCCATCAAACTTCAATAATGCTCAATAATGCTTATCAATCTTTGTGTTGACACGCATATCTTGTTTCAATTTACTAATAAAAACATATTTGAACATTGTTTGTACTCTACACAATTACATTGTTAATCAATACTATCGTTATAAATTGTATGCAAAATAAAGAAAAAATACATCTCAATTACAATAGTTTTATGTTTGTATAAAAATATTATTTCTGTAAATAGAGATACGAACTTCCACACACATACATACAAATGAAGGGAAGAAAGAACCTGAATCAAGGTTATTGAAACGACGTCGGATATTCGCCGGTGGTGGAGTTCTTGATGCTTTTAGATATGGCGGATGAGAATTGAATATCTTGTCAAACTTAGATATAGTGTTATATATAGTTTAATAATAATGGGAGGTGAAAGGTTTTTGGATTTTTGAATATGGGAGGAAAAATTATTATAAAATAATTGTACATAAATGAGATTGTATTGTGTAGTTATT
Organism: Forsythia suspensa; assembly: GCA_023638005.1. NCBI lineage: Eukaryota > Viridiplantae > Streptophyta > Magnoliopsida > Lamiales > Oleaceae > Forsythia > Forsythia suspensa. Next base: position 26,739,320 of record CM042666.1, on the reverse strand, counting down.
AATGGTGATATAGGAAAGGTTTTTGGATTTTTGAATATGAGATGGTAAAATATTATAAGATTATTGTATATTAGTGAGATTGTGTTATGAATATGTATTTAGAATTACATAATCATCATATGAACATTTGTATTCTAAAGTTAAAATAAAAAAAAATGAAGATGAGTTGTCGAAATGATCCAAACAACCCATTATTTTGTTCAATAATAGTTGGAGATGAAAGGTTTTTAGATTTATTAATTTAATATGGGAGGTTAAAAGTCCAAAGATTTAATATATGAAAGTAAAATAGTCCAATTTTATGATCCTAAATACATATTTAGGAATTATATAATCATCATATATATGACCCTTTGTATTCTGTTGTTAAAAAAAACTGAAGATTAGTTGTCCAAATGCCCAAACAACTCCCTATTTTGTTCAATAATAGTGCAAAATAAAAGGTTTTTGGAATCATCATATGATCATTTGTATTTCTCATTGAAAAAAAAACTGAAAATAAATTGTCCAAAATTTTGAAACAACTTATTTTGTTCGATAATGTTAGAAAATGAAAGGGTTTTGAATTTTTTGACTTAATGTAGGAGAGTAAAATATTTAGAGAGATGAAAGGATTTTAAATTTTCTAATTTAATGTAGGAGGGTAAAGTAGTCCAAAATTGTAATATATGAGAGTAAAATTTTTCAAAAATATTTCTCTCTTTAAAGAACTTTTAGAATTAGTATAGATATATATATATATATATATAGATATAGATTAAAAATTTTATTAGTATATTTTTATTAATTAAAATATATAATAAAATTTAAAGAGACAAATTATTTTTAATGGTCAAAATACAATATTTATACAGTATTAAATAGTTTAAATTTAAGTTAAAGAATGTACTATTCCCATTCCCATTCTCATGTGATTCACAAGTCTCTGTTGTCTCTTGTGATTGTCCAGTTTGCACGGTAGGATGTCGGTTACGTGCCCAAATTTAGTGCATTTATGAGACTTTAGTTCTTTTTGTTCAACTAAATATTGGTTCATAAATTAAAAATATGGTGTTAAAGATTATTTTAGAAATTATAAGATATTTGAGGGGCAATATCGTCCAAAATTGTTTTAAAGATTATTTTAGAAATTATAAGTTATTTGAGAGGCAAATATCGTCAAAAATGTTTTAAAGATTATTTTAGAAATTATAAGTTATTTGAGGCGATATCGTCCAAAAATGTTTTAAAGATTATTTTAGAATTATAAGTTATTTGAGGGGCAATATCGTCCAAAATGTTTTAAAAGATTATTTTAGGAATTATAAGTTATTTGAGGCGCGATATCGTCCAAAAATGTTTTCTCCCTTTAAGGAACTTTTTAGGAATTATAAGTTATTCGAGGCGATATCGTCTAAAATGTTTTCTCCCTTTAAGGACTTTTTAGAATTAGTATAGATAACTTTAATTTACAATGAAGAATATGATATTTTTAGACAATTAAATTTTGATGAGACTAGCGGCAAAAAAAAAAAAAAAAAAAAAATTAAAAGCAAAAAACTAAACCATTTGTGAAACAAAAAAAAAAAAAAAAAAAGTCAAGAGCTCTTGTACTTTTTAATTGATAGATGGACCCCACCAAACGCTAATAATGCATATCCAGAAATAGAATGACGAATTCGTTGCTTTCTAGTCTTTTAATTTGGATAATTATTGGTGTGGGGTCCAAGGTATCCCTTTTTTTTTGGCTTACACGTGGTGCCATAAGTAATTATTGATGTGGGGCCAAAGATATCCCCTATTTTTAGCATAACCATAAGTAGAGTAGTGATCTCCTGCCCATGGTGGGCAGGATAAAAACTACCAACTGCTTATGTGAAATCTGAGTCACGTGGGTGAAGTGGAGGACTGGGGAAAATAAAAGTAAAGGAGTCCATTTTCGGCTAAAATCAACACCATTTGAACCCCAAATGACCCTGCTTCTCCTCAACGCCCACTGCCGCCGTTCGATTCACACCATAAAATAGCTCCCATTTCCGGCCAACTTCGGCCGACCGGTATCGAGCTCCTCATTGCTCGATTTCTTGCTTCTCACCGAGCGGAAAGAAAACCTCGTTCGCGAATCGAACCACCGGACTGAAAACCCTCGTTCTTTCTCACCGGCCACTGCCCCCGCCCGAGATCACCAGGAATTGAGCTCCCGATTCCGGCCAATCTTATCACCGCCGACTAACTGAAAACCCACATCGCCCAACAACAAATTGGCCCAAAATCGGTGCGGATTAGGACCGAACAACTCATTGTTTCATAACTTTCTCACCGGCGGAGACACTTGAGGTAGCGCAAGATCACCGTGATTTTCAAATCGAAAGTTTGGATTTATCACCTGATTTTTTGAGTTGCAATGTTATGATGTTTTTCTGAAATCCAGACCGAATGTCAAATTTTTTGGAGCTACAATAATTTATTTTTGCTGTTGTCTGAAAATTGAAAAGTTGACTGAAATGTCGCCGGCGTTGAGCAGAAATGTAGTTTTATTTTTATTGCATTTGATGTAGTAGAATTTGCATTGCAATAAAATGGACGTAAAATTACAGTTTCAGCTTGAAATGTTTATTTTGCATCTACCATTTACGAAGGGACTGCAAGAGTTGATTATTATTGTGTATGAACAATTGAATTAGTTATGAAATGTGAAATTAAACAGTTGAACTGAAACTTATCCTGCTTGCAAAGTTGTATGTATCCTAATCATTTCTGCTTGTTATTGATTATTAGGAATGGAAGTCGAAGTGCGAGATAATGTTTTTATTCCCCAAGTTACCGTAAGTCGAATTCCGAAGATTGGACAAGAGTTTGAATCCCATGAAGAGGCATATAACTTTTACAATGATTATGCGCGTGAAGCCGGTTTCAGTGCACGTATAGGAAATAGTAAAAGAAATAAAGAAACAAGTGAAATATACTGGAAACTTTTCGTTTGCTCTAAGGAAGGTAAAACAGATGAGACGTATCAGAACACTCAGAAGTTTGCTGTGGTATGGAATGGGGAGAGAAATCGTGGAAAGACGCGAACCGGCTGCAATTCCAGATTATCGCCAGAAACAACAAACAGACATTTATGGGTGGTCAACAAATTTGTGGAAGAACATAATCATGCTCTAACTACGTCGAGTAGAGTACATTTGTTACGTTCACATCGTCATGTATCAGCAACAAAGAAGGCATTGACACAACAGTTGGCAGAAGCTAACATACCAACATATCGAAGAAATTCGCCTTCTTGAGATAGACACGGGTGGTCCATCATCGGTTGGGTTAGTGGAGAGAGATCTGAGAAACCATGAGAGGAATATACGAAAAGAGCAGCGGGGTCATGATGCTGAGACATTGATTGAATATTTCACATTTGAAAAAGAGAAAAGCCCCAATTTCTTTTTTGAGTATGAGGTTGATTCGACGAATAAGTTGGTTCGTTGTATTTGGGCTGACTCAGAATCACGTCGATCGTATGCATGTTTTGGAGATGCCATAGTGTTTGACACTACTTATAACACCAACAAGTACTCAATGATTTTTGCGCCGTTTGTTGGGGTTAACCATCATGGACAAACCATTCTTTTTGCATGTGGCTTATTAAGCGACGAGTCCACTGAGTCATTTGCGTGGTTGTTTTCGAAGTTCTTGGAGGCCATGCCTACACAAGCACCATGATTATTATTACCGATCAGGATGCGGCAATAGCTAAAGCCATATCAATAGTATTGCCATCAACATTCCATCGGTATTGTCTTTGGCATATATTGAACAAGTTCTCCGAGAAAATTAATGTGATGGCGTATAACGTGAGTATCATATGTTGGTAAATATAATTAAAAATTACGAGTCGATCGAAGAGTTTGAGGAACGTGAAGCGATCATAATGGCAAACGAGGATTTCGCCGACAATGAATGGTTGGGTAGCATGTACGCTATTCGTAGTCGTTGGATTCCAGCTTATGTGAATCACATTTTTAGTGCGGGAATGTCGAGTAGTCAAAGGTCAGAAAGTGGTCACTCATTCTTCAAGAGGTATGTTAACAGAAAAAACTCACTTATGGATTTCATAATGCGTTTCAATATGGCTCTACGCCATCAGTGCCATGAGGAATTAGTGGCTAATCATATTGATATCAGCGAACAACCTCGACTGACGTCCAAATTTCAGATGGAGAATCAAATGGTCAATATATACACGAAAAAAATATTTTTGTTGTTCCAGAAGGAAATAGATGAAAGCCATTTCTACATTTGTACGAAGAAATGCAGCGCCGTGGATTCGAAATTGTATGTGGTGGAACGCCGGGAGCATGGGAAAACATTTGACCGTCATCGACAACTTACATATTTTATGGAGAGTGATTACATTTCGTGTAGTTGTCGGACATTTGAGTTCCATGGGTATCCATGTCGTCACATGATAAGCTATTTGAGGAAAAAACAGGTACTACTTCTACCAGAGAAGTACATATTACGATGATGGACGAAGAATGCGAAAGTGATTTCTTTCGATGATCAAACATCGGGGTGGTCAACTCATGATTCTTCATCTACGTCGTTAATGACACGACATGGTTTGTTGGCGCACAAAGCTTCTTTGATTGTTGATGATGCAGCTTTTGACGGATGAACGAAGCACATATCTTATGGACGAGTTCAACACCTTGCATTTACTGAGTTAAAGGGATAGCACCGGAGGTAGTGTTGGTATTAGGAGGCAAAATATAACAACTCGCCAAGATAGTCACACAATTCATGATCCTAGTGCAGTACGAGCAAAAGGGTGCGGTAAAAGGTTGAAGTCATTGAAAGAGAAATCAATGTCAAAAGGGAACAGACAATGTGGTATATGTGGCCAAAATGGACATGACAAAAGGACGTGTCCCAAACGAAATGACAGGTTCATCGTTGATGAGTATTTGTATGCAAATTCATTAATATTTTGTATATATTGTTAGCTAAAATCACATGTGGTGTTCTACTTTATATAGGTCAATACTGATATGGATACACATGGCGAGGGCGGCAACTACGGAACGCAGTATGACAGGTTCGTCTTTCATAAGTATTTGTATGCAACTTCATTAATATGTTGTAAATATTGTTAGCTAATGTCACATGTGGTGTTCAACTTACTATAGGTCATATCATGATATGGATACACATGGCGAGGGCGGCAACTACGTAATCTGATATGATGATTCGTCTTTGATAAGTATTTGTATGCAACTTCATTAATATATTGTAAATATTGTTAGCTAATATCACATGTGGTGTTCAACTTACTATAGGTCATATCATGATATGGATACACATGGCGAGGATGGCAACGTTGGAACGCAGTATGATGGAAGAGATGATGGAACTTTTACGTCACAAGCAAGTAGTCATTATGATGTTGTGAATTGATTTTTATGAAATATGTATTATGTCTTATTGTGTAATGGATTATGTGTTGTACATTTTGTTGTGTAACACTTTATGTGTTCTTATTGTGTAATGGATTATGTGTTCTACATTTTATTGTGTAATGGATTAGGTGTTCTACAAGAACATATATTTTGGATTTGCCAAAAACCCAACGATTACAAATTCATTCAACTAAGTACCATCGATTACATCTCGAATTAACTAAACATAGCATCGATTACAGCTCCAAATATCATCTATTACAAATATTTGACAACAAGTAGTAAAATTACAATAACAGCTACAAATGTTATAAAATCACGTCGTATGGACTGAATTTCATAGCCGACTTTGTCTACCTTCTTCGATAACTTCATGACATCAGCCTTCAATTCATTCATAGCTCTCATTTGTATTTCAGATACTAACATCTGGTTTTCCATTTGGCTTTCCATTTTTGGTTCAACTTCATTGGCCCAGGTAAATCCTCTACACATGACACCATCCTACTAACCGAATAAAAATGTAAGTAATGACTTAAATACATAACAACATCTAGAATTGAAAATATATTACCTACCGTAACGTTATGGCATCTTCAATACCTACGAAGAGGATTCCGTTCAGTGTGGGATGTGTGTATCTTCATAAACGCACCACAACTACATCTAAGACGGGATTGTGCATCATTCATACTAGAGGAAGACATCTTTCATTACCTATAAGTTATACGGAGTTCAAACCAATAACAAAAATCATATCTATAATTCACTTCCAAATATTTGAACATGAACATGAACAAACTTGCTTTCCAATTTATTAAACATGAATTAAGAGGCTCAGATATGTTTAAATGCGAGCAACATAGATATGTCAACGCCATGGCTGCAAGTGTCCGGTTGCATTTGATCTAAAAGGTTGAAATAACCTATAGTCGCATGCCTTCCTGGATTGCTAGCCAAATATACGAGACCAATTATCTCCAACAAAAAACTAACTTATTTCTGTTTTTAACAAATATTAAACTCATCATCGCCTCGGGGAAGTAAGAAATTTTCACATTTTGAACACATACACTCATACCAATTATCACAGTGCAAACCAATTCTCAACAGGCCTCCGGAAAAAGAGAAATTTTCAGATTTTCAACCCATACACTCGGACCAATCATCACAAAGGTGCAAACCAATTCTCTTTTATTCCCCAAACCGTAATCGTAAAATAAAATGACCATTACCGTGAACATCAACCATCAACATGAACATCAACCATTTCACCAACAAAAATTTCACCAAACCCTCATCAATTTATTTATCATCATTGGGGAAGAGGAATGGCTTACCCACTTCAGCGTCGATTTTGGGCCAATTTCAGCGCCGGGCCGATGTGGGTTTTCGCTTAGTCGGCGGTGATAAGATTGGGTGGAATCGGGAGCTCAATTCTGGTGATCCCGGGGGGGCGATGGCGGTGAGAAAGAACGGGTTTTCAATCCGGTGGTTCGATTCGCGAATCGAGGTTTTCTTTCATGCGGTGAGAAGCAAGAAATCGTAAACGAGGAGCTCGATCATCGCCCGGTCGGTCAGTTGGCGGAAATGGGAGCTATTTTATGGTGTGAATTGAACCATGCGGCGGGGCGTTGAGGAAGCGAGGTCATTTGGGGTTCAAATGGTGTTGATTTCAAATTAAAATGGACTCATTTACTTTTATTTTACCCACCCTCCACTTCACCCACGTGACTCAGATTCCACATAAGCGGTTGGTAGTTTTATCCCGCCCACCATGGGCGGAGATCACTACTCAAATAAGTAATGGAGCACTTTTCCAATTCTTTTTATATTATAGTATTTTTCAATTTTTGTTTTATATAAAGATACTTGTCTAATTACCCTTATTAATTTAGTACATTGACCGAGTTAAGATTACAAAAATTATTATTTAAGTGAGATAACTAATTTATTAAATATTCATTTGTCGAGGTTTTATTGTAAATAATAGCTTGCTCGATAGAGAATATAAATATTTTTGTGAGTATGACAATCAAGTACCCTAAACGTGATTTGATGTGTAATTTTTCTTTATAATTTCTTATATGACCAAGAAAATGATTTTCTTGCTGTGGCTACTATTAAAGACAAGGCAAGAAAGGTGTTGATAGCTACCATGTATATCAATGGATATGCGAAACTATGGTAGCGAACCAATGATGCAGATATTTAGGCCAACGGGGACCAGATATATATACTTGGGATCTCCTTAAGGAAATGATCAGATTACGTTTTTTCCTGAAAAATGTGGAACATAGGCCCGACGGCCACTACGAGAACTTAAGCATATTGGCTCTGTGTGGGACTACATGAAAGCCTTTTCAGGACATATGTTGGATATCCAAGCTTTGTCAAAAAGGATAATCTCTTCACGTTTATGGAAGTATTGAAACCGTAGGCAAGAATCGAACTCCAAAGACAGAAGATGACTGATTTAAGCACGACAATGGAAGCTGTCAAATGCTTGATGGACTATCAATCTGAGTCCGTAAAGAAACAACTACAAGGAAATAGCTAATCCAAATGAGGAAAAATAGGTCTTCCAAACCTACCTCCGAGCTCAAATGGGAGATAACAACACTCTTATCATAAGGGAAGCCATCGTGGTGGTCATCAAATAAGCTGGAACAAATGGAAGGCATCGGAGAGTAGTCAAAATGTCCCACAGGCTAGTAGTCATTGCGAGACCAACTCTGAAGAAAATGGGAATGTCATTGGGGGCATTCTCACATTAGTGCAGCACAATATCGCACCTAGTAACTAAAGAGGATGATCCTTCCTAGACAAAGGTAAAAGAAGAAGAAACGAAATCCTGTGTTTATAGGGCTAAAGGCTTGATGTATATTGATGTGAAGATCAATGTGAAGCCAATCAAAACCATGATAAATACCGGTGCTACTCACAACTACCTTGCAAGTGTCAAAGTAGATCATCTCAGGCTTGTGCTAGAGAAAGGTAGTCGGAAGTCAAGGCGATCAACTCATCAGCTCAACCGATTGCCCGGGTATCCTAATATGTGTTCATTAAGGCTAGTCCTTTTAAATGGGAGACTAATTTGTCGACAATTCAGATGGATGACTTTAAACTGATTTTGGGATTGAGGTTTCTTCGGATACGAAGACAATAGTATTGCAAAGATTCTAATTCATTGATGATGATGGCGAGTAAGCCATGTGTCATTCCACACTAATCGGGAAGATGGGTGAGAAGAGCACCTTAGTTATATGATTTAGTAAGGGCTTTGATAAGTGTGATTTTACACTTATCTAAGCCGTCAAAAGTGGACCATTATAAGTGCTTTTGAGTGTAATTGTACTTAATTATGTATTGATTTTGTTATTGCGGTAAAAAAGAGTTTGATGGTGTTTGGAGCAAAATCGTGTAAAATGCAGACTAAATTGAAATAAAATTAGAAATATGGAGACCAACTTGCAAATGTACAAACGTTTAAGAACCTGGGATGCAAATATATAAGTGCAGAATTGAAATAAAAGTTTAAGTTAGAGGGCTAAATTGGTAATAACATAAAGATTAAGGACTTATTTTGCAAATAAATAAAGACTAAGATGCAAATAAATTTGAGGGAATTACACCATATACTTGACTTGTTAGAAATAATTATAATATTCCAAACATTGTCATTTAATTTTAAAAATATTGTATATTACTTTATATTTTATAATATATTAAATTAAAGTAGTTTGATAAATATGAAAGTCGGTTTATCAATATACCTACAATCTACCTCTCGAAATCAAAGATAAATTCCTAAAATGCAGCCATTTTTTTTTTTAATAGAGCCCCAAAACTGCAGATGTCTTCAGTATAATGAATTTTCCTCCATTCTGTAATTGCAAAAATCCTAAAACACATTGAACTCAATTGTCATTTTCGTCGAGAAGTTGAAGCTCAAATCGAATGACAAAATTGCGATAATGGATACTCAAAATCGAAAGTTATCCGGTCTATAACCAAAGTTGAGTCAACGATTGTAATAAAGGAAATGGTTATTTGTTTGGATACACAAAGCAACGCTCGCATATCTCGCTTGAAGTCGAAAATTGTGTTGTCGGCTCAAGAAAATCGGCCTGATGGTGAAGATTATAGTCGCCAGCGCATCAAATATTCAACCTCAAAAGAATTCTCAAAAAATCAAAAGTCTGGTACAACAAAATTAGACAATTATGGATTTATGGGTTACAATTGATAGTATTATATGTATCACAATTTGTAACAAATGTGCTAATGTGTGATTTCTGATTCGTATCATATTATGTCAACTCGATTGTGTAGGATTATTGAGATCTTACCACAAATGTTATGTATCATGATGTGCTACAACTGTTATTTTTATGAGAGTTATTATTTGTAACACGAACTGTTACAAATGTGATCTTGTTGAGATTTTTTGGTCTTACCATGTTATGTTAACTTATTACATTGTGACAATATGTGACAAATGGTATATAACATGAATTGATACAAATGTTATCTATCATTAAGTGCTACAAATATTATTATCATGAGTTTTACTATATGTAGCATGAACTGTTTACAAATGTAATTTTGTTGAGATTTTTGGTTCTTGCCATGTTATGTTAATTGATTGCGTGATGCTTATAAATGGTTAATGTTTGAATTCTTTTTCTGTAAAGAGATAATTTTTTTTTTCAAATAGGTAAGGTTGGGCATATAACTTGTGGCCCAAATAATCGAGTCGGCCCAACTTGATTTGGGTCGGGTTTTGCCTTCTTCTCGAGTCGGGTCTATAACGACCCGAAAATTCGTATTTCTATTTTAAATATGAAAAGAGAATGAAATGAAAAATTTAGTTGGGTTATCCCAAAAGTACTTCAAAAGTCGTAACACTTAGAATTTAATTTAAATTTGAATAATAAATAAGGGAGCAAATCGAATTTAATGAGTTATGAAGGGACTAAGATAAATTTATTTAAGAATGAATAACTTTTATTAAGAACTTGATTGATTTAAAATGAAAGATTAGGTGAGAACCCAAAAGTTAAGAAAGTAAAGTTTAAGCATTTGTAAATGAGTCAAGCAGTCGTCTTTGGAGCAATCGTATAATTTATGTATTGGTCGGAATTCTACGAATCTTATAGTGTTGCGAAGTACACAACGAGACTTTCGAAATGGTACCAAATACACCTATGTTCTACTGAGGAATCAGTCCCGAATATTTATGTCAAAAACGTTTCAGAAAGTTGAAATTTGGAATTCCTAGAAAGTTATTTTCGAGCAGCCATTTTTGAGACGATGTTGTAATCGTTGTGATGGTCCGTTTTATATGATTCAAAGTATTGTGAAGATCCCGAAGATCCCCGTGAGATCTTCGAGATGGTATAAGAAACGTTGAAAAATGAGCATGCTTTGACCTTCAAAACTCGACCTGAAAAAAGTTTAGAAATATGTTAACAATTGGGGTTTCTGCATTAATTATCCTAGAAGCTATATCTAGTGTCTTTATTACACTCTTTAAAACTATGGGCAGTTGGGAAATGCCTTAAATGAAGGCCAACAAGGAAATCTTCTACAAATCTCTCCAAAATTTCTTATATCACAATGGATATGCAATCATGAGGAGAAGATTTACTTCTCCTATAAATACCCCTTCATTTCAAGCCAAAACTTGCCCTTTTCTTTTCTCTAATCACCATAACACTTTCACACACTCTCTAACATTAAAGAAGAATGAAAGAACCCTCAAACAAGGAAAAATATATCAAAGAGAAGAGGTGAGCAATAATTAAGGAAAACTTAGTGTAGAGGTTCTTTAATTTAATAGAGAAATCTCCACACCTGGGCCTAAAGGCCCCAAATCGGGCAGTAGCATAGATGGACCAAGAACCTCAGGTTTCATGGTGGAGAATGTCAGATCTCAAAGGCCGAAAAACTTAGTTTCAAAATAAAATACTTTTAACACTCTCTCGCCTGAAGGGTATTCGTATCAGACATTAGCTTCTACGATAGGGTATCAATACTCCAAAATCTCTGCATCATGAATACTTGAGACCAGTCTCTGCAGGGTCTGATACCCTCGTTTACAAATTTAAGCAACATTCACCTCCTATAAGATTGTGATGTGTAGAACCTTTTATTACAGGTTGATCAAGGCTAAACCACATTAAGTTGTGAGTAAATTACATTATATGTTTTATGTGCAATATGATAAGTACACATTTTATAAATTTAATGTGCTCCAAAATATTTCATTTGATGAGATTGATTCAAGTAAAGATATAAGATGTTGTGAGTAATCTACGTTATTTGCCTTATGTGCAATACGATAAGTATATATACATCTATATGTGTGTATAATTACATGTGCTCTTACATGCTCCAAATGATTTATGTTGATGAGATTTATGATATATTATGAGCATCTTGAGCCTATTTGCCATTGAGGCCACAAGAAGAAGAATGAGAATGAGAAAATTATTTCGTGTTATACATACTCAACTTGAGATGAGAAAACAAAGTTTAAATGTAAACAAAGACAAGTTATGTTAGAATACAATAAGTTTTCTCCAAGCTTATTTGTACACCCCATGGGCAACAGTAGCCTATAGGGGACGATAAGGGTCCCAAGAAAGGAGTTGATTAACTTTGACCAAGGGTTAGAGCGACCCATATGAGGACATGATGTCCAATTAAAGTACAGCCAAGGGCAACAGTAGCCTATATTGGAACGGTAAGGGTTCCAAGAGTTGATCAACTATGGCCAAGGGAAAAAGTAGCCCATAGAAAGACGGTAAGGGTCCTAAGAAGTTTGGCCATCGTGCTTATGCACAAAGAATGTTTTTTTGAGCACTCGGTTTACAAATATTGCTTAAGGGAAGGGCTCTAAAAAAGATAAAAGATACATTTATGTGCAACATCACATATGTACTATATTTTACTCATTGAATGTTGCCATTCATAGTCGTTTTATGACTCCTGTAGGAAATGGATCGAGATATTTATGAAGTTATGGGATAAAGATTGGAAGTAGCTTCGGATGGCCAAGAATACCATTTGATCACCAAGATTGGCGTATGGTCCTCCAATCCCCATGTACTCGGACTTCAAAAATATGAAGCTACCTACTTTGTTGTGGACATATTTGATTATTGGAATATAGAATATCTCACGACTTATTTTTATGAAATGTAATAACTTAAGTGAACTCGTCTTTCAATCCAATCACTTTCCCTTTTGATAAAGTATCTAGTAGCACTTTTTAAACGGGCTCAAGATATATGGATCATTCATGAGACGTAATGATTTGTCATAAACTATTTTGAGACGAAATTGTAAGTGAGATACTTTCTTCCCCTCCTTAAAAATATTTTTTGTAGTGACTCATGATGTTGGAGGAAGAATAGATCAAAAGACGATATTCACATGTTTTACTTTTCCGCTACGTTTAAATTATCATGCTTTCTTTTATGGCTTTTCATTTTATTAAATATACATACTTTCACCTAACAAACATAAAGCGAATCTTAAGCAAAAAGAGAAAGGTTGATATCCTGATCCTGCTTTTGATTATTTTCTAACTACTTTTTCCAAAAGAAAATGAAGAAAACATGTTTCAATCTAGTTTTTAATCAAACCAAAGAGCTAAACTGTTTTCTGCGTAAAAGAGTACTAGTGTCTTCAAATCTGGGTACTATTACCCTCTTTGGATGTAATCTGAAAAAAAAATTTAGACAGAATTTCGAGGTCACGATAGGGTCAGGTAGTTTTAGGTTTAAATTAAATGGGCCGGTTTGATTAGCGGGTTTAAAACCCGCTTCCCAAATTGACACGAGACTTAAAATATTAAAAAGAAAGAGCAAAGATCAGGAAGCAAAAATTGATTGCGAGATCCGTGAAAAACCCTAGCCTCATCGCATCATCGCGTCATCGCCATAGGCAGTTTTACCTAATCCGTGAAGAACCCTAGCCTTAGCGGGTTTCTCTGTCTGTGTGTGTGTGTGTGTTTGTTTGTTTGTGTTTATATACACACGCACATATATAGATGGATAAGTTGATTTGTAGAGGTTCCAATTGCCACTGCCTTAATTGATTCAAGAAAGGTATATTTCAATTTTTAATGAAGTAATTGTTGTTTAATAGGTTTTATTACAAAATGATGTATGTATACTGAATTGGGTTTTGATAAATTTCATTGCTAACTTAGAATTTCTTTATGGGTTATAATTTGTATTCATGTTTATACTTGTCCATTCCTATATTCCATTTTTTTGGTTGAAAAGAGCTTAAGATTTGATGGAATTTTAATCAAACAAGTCATTCATTTGCAGGGGAAAATGGCACTATTGATGGTCAGGGAGAGATGTGGTTTCTCTTTTTCTTCATTTTCTCCTCCTCCTCCTGTTAATGAATGATAGTCTCATTCAAATTAATTGCTGATGGAAGGTTCTTTGATAGGTTGTATTTTTAGGTTTAGCTCCCGACCCCGGATTCAAAATGATTTTGTTAATTTGGCAAATCAATTGCATTCTTCACATAATGATCATGTACGCCTTTGTCCCACCTATGACGAGCTTCTATCTCACTTGGTATTTGTCTTGCGAAACTTGCGCTTTTCCATGTTTACCTAATTACATTTGCAAAGGGTGCATTTTCACTTATTCATCTTCTTAATATTACGCAGATATATGTCAAGCGCCCGATTTTATTTTAGTCCATTCCATATTTGAACCATGTGGACTAACTCAACTCATAGAAATGAGATATGGTTCAATACGTGTCGCTCAGAAAACTAGAGGTGGGTAGTTTTGTATAGTTACTAACGCACAAGAAACCAAAAATGTTTCCTAAGAAACATCTGGAACATATTCTCACTGTGAAAACTGTTAATCAATCAGATAATATCTTGTGCCTCATGTATATATTAAATCCACTTCTTTAATTTAAATATGAAGGTGAAAATATTCACTTAAATTTTTGCATACGTAGTATTGCTTGTTCTTGTTAATTTTTCGTAATTTTATTCTTGCACTGCTGATTTATGTGCTGCTACAATTGTTTAGCTTTTGTGAAATATGCTTTAATCGATGGGCGAGACCAATTTCCAGAAAATAAATATCATCACCAACTGAAATCTCCCTTTTTGTTCACTACAGTTTTCATACGAAATTCTTTGGTTAGATTATTTGAATTTCTTATGAGGGCATCACATACAACTTTTGGCATATTTAATTTGCCATCTCACTTGGTGTTCATAGACAACTATTTCTTTTGTTACTGCATTCTACAATTAGATTCAATTTCATGTTTATCTGTTTTCGTGTTTGATTGTATAGATATAAATATGGATTTAGAGAATGAAACTCAATCTACTGGTGAAACCATGTCAACAACAAATTTAGAAACAGGTGCTACATTTCTTCCTCCACTTCCACCATCATGCTTAGAGAAGAGAAAACATACTAAGAAATCTTCATTTGTGTGGGATCACTTCACAATAATGGGATATCCAAAAGCGACAGATGTTATGTGTGCATGCAATTATTGTGGGCAGGATTTTTCTTGTGGGGCTTAAAAGTGTGGGACAAGTACTTTAAAAACCCATTTGGTTAGTCATTGTAAGTTTTATCCAGGAAGAGTAGGAAACAAAAGGCAAAAAGCCCAATCAATCAAGGCGGTGGGAGTAATCTTTTAGTCGTTAGCTTTAATAAGGAAGCGTGTAGACTTTCATATGCTAAGATGATAATATTGGATGAACTACATTTTAGGTTTGTCGAAGGTCAGGAGTTTAAACAATTTTGTAGTGTAGCATGTCCTAAGTCCCACGTTTGATCCTCCGTCTCGTATGACTGCTGTTAAAGATATTTATCAGTTATATTTGGATAAGAAATTGCAATTGAAAAAGACCACCCAACATCAAAGAGTTTCTCTTACTACTGATACTTGGAGTTCTATTCAAAATATTAACTATGTGTCTCTCACAACACATTATGTTGATTCTAATTGGAAGCTTCATAAATATATATTGAGTTTTTGTGTGATTGCTAATCATAAGGGTGAAACCATTGGTAAGATTATTGAGAGTTGTTTGCATGAATGGGGTATTGAGAGAGTGTTTACGATCATAGTTGACAATGCAACTCTAAATGAAACGGCTATTTCTTATCTTAAAAGGAAGACGACTAGTTGGGTAATGATGGGTGTGTTTTTTATGGAAAATATTTGCACATGAGGTGTTGTGCACATATAGTTAATTTGATAGTATGTGAGGGGTTGAAGGAAGCACATGATTCAATTGTTAGTATTCGCAATGCAGTGAAATATATTAAATCTTCTCTTGCGAGAAAAAAAAAATTGAAGGAGTTTGCGAGTCGAGAAAAAATTGATAGCAAATCACTTATGTTTTTAGACATGCCAACTAGGTGGAACTCCACGTATTTGATGTTAGAAGTAGCTTTAAAATTCCAAAAATCTTTTGAGAGATTAGAGGAGGATGATGGACAGTACTTAAGTTATTTTTAGAAGAACAATGGTGGGAGAAAAATGGGTAGACCTCCTACAGCTTTTGATTAGGAAAATGCTTATGTTCTTGTCAAGTTTCTTAAAAGTTTTTATGAAGTAACATTGAAATTTAGTACTTCATTGCATGTGAGCTCTACTAGATATCTTCATAAAGTATGTTCACTTGTAACCGAGTTGGAAGAATGAAGTTCAAGTGGTGATTATTTTTTGGGTGAAATGGCTACTAACATGAAGAAAAAGTTTGTCAAGTAATGGGGAAAGATAGAAAATGTTAACCAATTGTTGTTGATTGCTATTGTGTTTGATCCAAGGTATAAATTGGAGTATGCTGAATATTATTTTGGTGATATTTATAAGGATGATGAAGTTGCTTGTAACATGACCAAGAGTTTGAAAGAGAATATAATGTCAATCTATGATTGGTATGTGAGATGTGAAGTAAATTCTAAGAGTAGTCAAGTATCTCTTATTGTGGATTATATGAGTGGGTTTTCTTACGCAATGTAAAGTCCTACTTCAAGTGTGTTTTCTACTCGTATTTCCAGGTTTAAGAGAAAACAAGCAACAAAAGTTTTGGTTGAGATAAAAAATAATGTGGACAATTACTTATTAGACGCTTATGAATATATAGAAGACAATGATTTTGATGTTCTTAGTTGGTGGAAGGTTAATGGACGTAAATATGGTACTTTGTCCAAACTTGCTAGAGATGTTATGGCAATTCAAATATCTCTGTGCCTTGAAAGTGCTTTCACTACTAGAGGAAGAATCCTTGATCCTTTTCGTAGTTCTTTAACCCTTAAGATGGTGGAAGTTTTGGTGTGCACCCAAAATTGGCTTAAAAATTCTCCAAGCATGGATAGATCCTATATGGAGGATGTGGAGGAATATAACAAATTGGATGAATGTAATATAATTAATTGTATTTCATTATTATGTTAAAATTTGTGTTTGTATCAATTCTATTGTTAATTCAATCATTATTTTTTGTAGAGATTTTGAAATTAGTGAAACCAAATGAAGGTTAAATCAAAGTGATTCAAGCGTTTTCTTTTTTTTTTTTTTTTTTTTTTTTACTTTTTTAAGGTAAAGTATAATGTTTGCAAATCATGCGATAAAGTTTATAATATTTGAGCGGCCATTAGATAAAAAAAATGTCATTTACATTCCCTTGCCATGATTTTCAAGGTAATTGCCGTGATGTTGTGTGGGACACTGGTAGCTTCATTGACTGCAAAACTGGGATCAACATCCATGGCTGCATTTTAAGTGTGCTTGCAGGTTTTGTTAGCAACCTCTTTGCTTGCCGATGGATTGGTCTCTTTGCTTGTTTGATGGATTGGCTATTTTACTATTCTTGTTGCTTTGTTTGGATTATCGTATTATTTTCAATTTCTAATTATTGTTGGATGACTGTAATAATTTTTATTGTTGGATTACTGTAATATTTTATTTTAATTCTATTTTTAGTGTGTGATGGTAATCTTGATTTATTTGAGATGTGAAAATGCATTTTGCTTTTTAGGCTCTCTTATTATTTTTGAATGCAAGAAATTTTTTTTTCTTCGAATGACTAAACTCTTTAGCTGTAGGCGAATCGAATGGTTTTTCTTTTTTCAATTCATGTTTTGAAATTAAAAAGATATTTATTTTGTAATGGGCTCTCTTTTCTTCTTTTATGATAATTTAGTAGAATTCTTGAATTTGAATTTGATAAGCAGCCCAAAATTTAATTGGATGAGAAGGCCCAAAAAAAATTTAAATTACCACTATTTGGGCTTAAACTGCAACCGACCCAGCCTGATTTGGGTCTGGTCGGGTCGGGTCGAGTCGGTTTGGCCCAAAATTGGGTCCAACCCGTCCCAATGCCCACCCCTACAAACAGGTATATCATAGCTATATTTGAATGATTGAAACATTTATCTCATGATTAAAAATTATGCAATCTTATATTACAATGACTCTCAATTAACTAGCTTTCTGTTATGGTATATTATGTAAATAAAATATAACATTACTAAAAAAAAAAAGAAGTGTTAATATATATATATATATATACACCATGAAACCTTATTGATTCTTTAATCTATTAAATTGTTCTTTTTATTCTTGCTTTTATGTTAATTGTTTATTATTCTCTAATTCCATTTTGATACTTGATTACTATTAAAACGTGTTTGTGATTAATATTACTTTAGAAAGATTCACTATAAATTATTACATGGTAATAAACAACATATAGTCCTATAATTGATGGTATATGTCATTATACTCTATAAAATCGTTATACAATGATTTTTGTGATTAATGCATGCTTATGTGTTCATAATTTAATTAAAAATAATTAAATTCACATATAAGTATAGAGCCAATTGACTATTGAGAGAGACTATTGATTAAATTGGATCATTGATTTTTAACCTAAGCATCTAAGTTCTTATTTTTATTGATAGTTTGTTATTGAATTAGTTATCATCTAAAATTTGGCTAATTTTAGGATAGTTCTTGGGATTTGTGTTGATGATGAGAGGTGCTACATATGTCTAGCTCAAATAACAAACGACATTAAGTCTGATAGGAGATAGATATATACTTATATCCTTAGTGCAATCTTTGGTGGTATTCTAGATTTGTGCTACGTTTTTTTTATCTATTCACATCCATCATAGAGATATAGTTTGGTCATATGTGAGAATTGGTTTAATTCGTATCGAGTGAGCAATTAACATATAAGGAATGTCGATGGTCAACATAAATTAAAAATTGATTCGAAACGGATAATTGAAGATTTAAGTGGGTCAGCAATGGTTGATTCGAGGTTCTAGTACATTTTATGATTTCATTAATTCTAAGATTTGTATAATTCTAATTATTTATTTTAGTGGATAATTATATAGTTAAATTCAAATTTAAAAAAACGATTATATTTTTCTTGAAATATAGTTAGTATTAACTAAGTATAATACATAGAAAATTCAGTCATTGTGGGTTTGACATTCTACTTATCATTATATTACTTGTTTACGATCCATCCACTTGCGGGATTAAAATCGACAACATGCTTCAAGCAGAATGAACCCTCGTTTTTGTGCACTCTTCGATTAGAAGAGATTGAAGAGTTGACTGGTCCTATACCAAAACATGTTAGAAGGCTTCTATAGGAATTTGAAGATGTCATGCTAGATGAATTAACAAAGAAATTGCCACCAATGAGGGCAATCGATTATGAAATTGAGCTTATTCATGGTGTGAAGCCTCTTTCTAAAGCGCCCTACCACATGTCTCAGCCTGAGCTTGATGAGCTTGGGAAAAAATTGGTGAATATGCTGGACAGTGGAATTAGTGTGCCTGCGAAATCGCCATATGGAGCTCCAATGTTATTTCAGAAAAAAGACAATGGTTCTCTTGAATGTGATGTGATTATCGAGGCTTGAATAAAATCACAGTGAAAAATAGTTATCCAATTCTGCTTGTGGCGGATTGCTTAAACTGTTTGAGCGAAGTAAAATATTACACAAAAATTGACCTTAGGTTTGAATACTGGCACGTTTGGATCAAGGAAGGAGACGAAGCGAAGACTACAATGGTAACCAGATATGGGCCATTCGAATTCAAGGTTATGCCTTTTGGCTTAACAAATGCTCTGGTGGCGTTATGCATGATGATGAATCAAGTACTTCACGGGTTTCTGGATGACTTTGTGGTGGTGTACTTGGATGACATCGTAATTTACAAATGAGACCACGGAAGAACATGTGCAACATGTAAGAATGGATTTTATTCGGCTATGGAAAATGAACTTTATGCAAAACCATCTAAGTGCTCATTCGCCCGACCTTAATCGACTTCTTGGATCACATAATTGAACAATGAAAAGTTCACTTGAATTCGAAAAGGTTATGGCTATCGAAGATTGAAAATCGCCAAGGAACGTATAAGATGTACGCTTGTTTATTAAGTTTGCAAACTATTATTGAGATTTGTAAATGGATATTCAAAGATCGCACTACTACTAACCGAATTAACAAAGAAAGAAAAAACTTGAGATTGGTCAATACAATACCAAGTCAATTTTGAGAAATTGAATGAGTCTTTGTGGACGAATCCAATATTGGTCTTGCCAGATATGACTAAACCATTTGAAATGTAGATAGATGTATTAGATTTTGCTCTCAGCTGAGTCCTAATGCAAGAAGGACGCCTGGTCGCATATGATAGTCGAAAGCTGAATAATGCATAGCGCATGAAAATGGGTTGTTGTTTTTTCAGAGTTCAACTTCGTGCTGGAGTATCGTGCCGGTTCTATCTGCTCGGGTCTCCATTCATTGTGAAGTTCGACAATACTTCTATAGTCACTTCATGTACCAATCAAAACTTTCAAGCAAGCAGGGTTGTTGTTTTTTCAGAGTTCAACTTCGTCTTTGGAGTATCGTCTTGCGGTTCTAGCAATCATATAGCAAATGCACTCAACTAGTACCGACTTGATTGCTATCTCGATCAATGAATGCTCTTTCAAGGAGCAATGCTACTATAAATACAAGAGATCGAATACGGCAATTTCTGGAAAAGGACCCCACAACACAATATTTGGTCTACATCATCAAGCAAGGCAAGACACTTCAATTACAGGCCGGATGAGGGTATGTTGAAGACAAAAGAAAACCGACTCTAAATACCGGGGAGGACGAAAATTTGAGGAAATCGTTAATCATGGATGCCACAACACGCTTTGGGCAGGACATCTTGGAGAGAAACGTATGTGTGCGCTCCTATTATTGGTCGCAAATGAGGGATGACATTGCGACTTATGTAAAAACTTGTCTAGTTTGTCAGCAAGATAGGGCAAACCATAAAAAAAGGTAAGCTTGCTAGAGCCCCTTCCCGTCCCAACTAGGCCATTTGAAAGTATATCGATGGATTACATTGTTAGCTTGCCAAAGGTTGGAGATCTTGGCACTATCATTGTCGTGGTAGACCGTCCTATCAAAATATACAAGTTTCATCATAGAACCATATAAACTAGATACGCCGAAGAGACCACTCAACTCTTCTTCAAACACGTTATCAAATACTATGGGCTACCTAAATACATGGTCAGTGAACGAGATCATCGATTCATCGTCACATTTTGGACCGAGTTATTCAAACTTCATAGTTCAACTTCGAGCACGAGTTCTTGTTTTCACCCACAATCTGACAGACAGACGGAGCGTTTAATTCTTTGCTGGAAGAATATATTCGGAACTTTATCTCAAAGTCGCAGAGAACTGGGTGAAACTTTTGGATGTGACTCAAATTTGCTTTAATGCCCAAAAGAGCTCTTCCACCGATAAGAGTCATTTTGTGATTGTCACTGGCTATCAATCTTTACTCCCTCATACTGTGCATATTGATCAAAGTACCGAGTCTCGTTATGCTAGAGCTTCTTTAAAAATGAAAACGAAATATAGAAATTGTTTGGAGTTATCTTGAGAAAGCACGAAACGATACAAAATGCTACTAATAAAAATTGTTGTTTCCTATAATTCAACGTGGAAGATTTGGTGATGGTTAAACTCCCCGACAAAAACTCTTATAAAGCGTCAAGAGGTAAAAATTCTCGATTGATGCCAAAATATATTAGGCCACTACACATCGTGAAGCAGATTGAAAAAGGTGCCTACATAGTAGAACTTCCTTCATGGTGCAAAACTCACGACGTCCTCCATGTTAGTTTACTTAAATCATATTTTGTAGATAAGGAGGACGCATCCAAAAATAAGTCGAAGAGACTCTAAATTTGAATTGAAGAAAGCAGAGAAGAGGATTGCTGAAGCTATTCTTGACCATCGAGTTACCAGGGCTTCCAAAAAAGACAATCAAGAGTACTTGATGAAATAGAGAGAATGCAGCAGCGATAAAAATGCTTGGGAAAGAGTTAAGAACATTGGAGCCTTCAAACATCTAATTTAAGCATATCATACATTGAAAGCATCGACGATGTCGCCAAAACAAATGAGGGATAATGTCACAGACTGCAGCTATACTTGGTTCCCTGACCACTCGCAGTCACAGTTTGTCCAACTTCGACTGTACTTTGTAAATATTAGTTTAAGTTGTAATTTTCTCTCAGTTGTAAAAGATTTCTACTGTTTATAAATACTTATTATGATTCCTCGCTTTTAAACATCTATTCATGTTACTTAAATTTTTCTTACTTAAGCTATTATAGGAGCTAGTTGTCATTCGAAGTCTTGTGGCTGTAAAATTGCACGTAACTTAAAGTTTGAGGACAAAATCATCCAATTACTTAATATTTTTCTCTAATTCAATTGAAAGTTGTGTGCAATTTTAACGCTCACATTCACGATTCTGATCATTTGGGAATCCCAAATTCACATATTTAAATAGACTATGGATCCAGAACTTCATTTTGAAGATTAACAACCTATAACCACACTACATAAAAAGTTAAGAAGCCTAGTTCTAATTTTCACGAAGGGTAACATAGACATCTTTTTTTATTCTTTCCTATACAATATTTATTCTCAAAAGTCTTAAACTTTCATATATCTAATCCCAGCTTTCTTAGAATAGTCATGCAAGTCTAGCTCTAGATGAAAACAATACAGAATTGATTGACCACATGACCACATATCTCAACCGCTATGCTATACACCAGTCGTGATTAGAAAAAAGCCGACATTTTGGGTTGGTTAATTCGAAATTCCATTAACTTAATAAAAAGATCGGGCAGAATTTTCCATAAAACCGTGATCACAATCAAATCAATTCTAAGTTTCCCAAAAGGAAGTTCAATTCTAATCATAGAAAAGAGGTACCAAGTAATAAAGAGGCATGCTTAAAGCTGGTCAAGAATCAACCCTTGAAGCTCAGTTTACAAGTTGCAGAAGAGATACCATAGTAAGGCAGAGTTTTTTTCATCCCATTCACAGACAACTAACTTACCACGGAAGGCTCACCCCATCCAATTTCTCATTCAAGCATGTTTAATTGTGCTTAAAAGTAATTCTGACTTGTTTTTAAGTTCCTTATTTTACCAAAATCGATTCTCATAATTGCTTTTCTACTATAAAACTTACTCTTATAGAAAGAAAAGAAACTTTTAAATACAACCAAACATGCTCAGAATTCATTTTACATATACATACTGATGTTTCAGTATCAAATTCTAATTCCAATTTTCTACCTTGGTAGAAGAAATTTAAATTTTAATGAAATAGAAATGTAGCTGAAGTTGAAACAGAATGCAAGTGAATGCCAAGCATCACCATTAAAAAAAATGAAGCAGAGACCTTGCTTCAACCTGTTGTCTGATATTGAAATTCACAAGGATATATATAGCAAGAATTAGCTGCAAGACTCAACCAAGACTCGACAAGAACAGGTAAGGATTTCAGAAGTATAAATAGAAATAAAACTCTTGGCCAGTTCATTCTAGGGTCCTTGTTCATATTTGACTGAGATTAAAGTTGTGAAAACTTCTAGATAAGTATCCTACACATGAACCGAATTCTTTCCGGTTAAAGAATCATTTTCTAGTTGCCCTAGAAGAAACACAGGGTTGTGCTTCACGTATTCAAATATGGTAATCACACGAGTACGGAACTGCTATTGCTAAAGCAACACGGTAAACAACTACAATAGGCTTCCACAGTCACTTAAGATTTTGGCAAAAGAGATGCTAGTTAATTTTTGTAGAAACCTAGCCCCAAATTAAACATTGCCAAACATGGAAGACCTGTCCTGTAGATACTAGAATTACCGTCGATATAGTAAACACATACATCACTACAGAAATTTGCTAAATCATAAAAGAAGATTCAACAGTTTGTAGAATTCTGATGAAGAGAAACCGAAGTGCATAGACACAAAGTAAAGCAGCCGTGAGCACACCAAATAGTAACAATGTTTGTGATTGTAGAATGTCGTGTTCAAAAGTTCTGTGTTACACCAGTGTAATAAACTTCTGATACAAGATATAAGATATAGTTCTTGTGTCAGCACTTGGTGAAAAAAAGCTTATAATATCAAATTCCTTCTTTCTTCCCTTGAGAGAGAGGAGGACGAGGAGGAACTATATTGCCTAATAATGTTGACAAGCGGACCAAGTTGTGAAAAATAAATAAATCAAAAGAGATATAATCACAGAATCATCATGATGCAATACTGGATACGTTAGTTCTCCAGTCTTGAAGTATCGACAACCTAAGAGACGTCCCACGAGCATGTTTCATAAGGAGGTAAGTTACTCGGATTTAATCAACTGGCAAGTTTAAAGGCATCAATGAAGAGACCATACGAAAACCCATCTTGAAATTGTTTAGAAGGGCAAGAGGAAAGTGACCTTCGACCGACTGTAATAGAATCTTGTCACATACTCCGTGATTAGAACACACAACACTGCAGCAATTACATCATTGACACCTAAAGCTCCAAAAGATAGAGATATTGTTTGTGCCACATAAAAGCCTCCCAACAAAGATATACCTCCAAAAAGTGCCCTCCGGGGAGGACTTCTGAAGTAATTCCTCGATATATCTGGTATAATTCGTATAATATCAACCAAACGTCGAGGCCCTTCATTCTCTTGTACCGCTCGGATTCTAAATGACCCTGAGGATCTCGAAATGTGTTTTCCCCACCTACCATGGGATATTGCTGTGCTCGGAATTAAACCACAATTCAGGAGACCCGTAGAACTAAATGCAACAGAGTTTGCCATTTGAAATTATTATTCAGTGGATATCAATCAACATGAATTCCCTGGAAGAGTGAATGGAAATCAATTCTTTAGCAACTGCCCACTAACAAAAATTAAATTGAGTTAAATTGTTAAACCATAGACACCTAGGAGACAAATAATTAAGAGCATGTTTGGCTTAAGCTTAAAAGGTTTACTTATAAGTAAATAAGTAATTTTTTTTAGTGGCAAATGAGTAAGTTACTTAATTTGGCGATACGGCGGCAAGAGTTACTTTCAAGTTTCAAAGAAAGTAACTTGTTTTTTTAAACATATAGTAAGAAAAGAAATAACATATCCAAACATGTTTGGGTACTTGGATACAAAAAGTTAATTGAACCAACTTTTACTTTTTTTAAGCTCAGCCAAACATGCTTCCCCCAACCCCACCCACCATGCACACATACACAAAGGAAAAGATTAAAAAAAAAAAGTACAGAAAAATGACTCCAAATCTCAGATATTCATCCTTCCTTAAACAATAAATTATATAAATCAGAACTAAAGCAATACCAGGTGTTAAGACACCTAACGACAGTCTTATTCCCCTTTCTACATCATCAACATGACAATTTGACAACTGGGTTTGGAGCCATACCGAAGAATACAGTCTAATGCAAGCACAGTTCATCAAATACAGTACAAAAAGATAAATAATGATAGTAGTAAAACCATTAAATTGAGCTAACATTGGATGAATTTATTGTTAAAGAACTAATAATTTGGAGGAAATAAAATTTATAAAAATAAAATATACATACCTTGTGAGGTACATATATGTAGTCTTTCAACTGCAGTTTAACGAGAGAGAGAGAGATGATGATGATGAAATCAGGGGAATTTTGTGATTCTAAAGAGAGAACAGAAATACGACGTCGTAGAACGCGGCAAGGAGCGTCTACTGTTTGAACCTTTTGGAGCCCATTGGGCTATGTTCAGAGAAGTCCGACCTTGTTGCAGTGAGTTTCAATTGAGGAAAATTGACATAAATAACACTAGAATGTAGATTAATTACCTGTAGCATCATTTTAGTAGACTCAAATTCTCATTCAGTGATTAAGATTTCTCTAGCTATCTTTTTCAGAAATTTAAGCCACATTTCATCAGATTGAGATTCTTGATATTAGGAGAAATTGATGTGAGTTGGAGTTTTGCATACTTAAAATTTGTTCAGAGCTACTAAGTTTTATCTTCATTCAATTTTAATTGCACTTATCATTTTAACTTTTCAATAATTCACGCAAATAATCTTTTTGACACTTTTGAATTTTGGTCAACTAACGAACCTTTGGACAAAATTTGTCCAGACTCTAGATGTCCTTCTGGTGCACACATACTGATAGATGTATGTGCCATGATTAGGTGGTTTGGAACACGATACATTTTTATTATTAGAAGTGAAGAACAATAAAAATTAAAATCTTCAACATTATTTTTTACACTTTTGAAAAAGTTAGAGAGCTCAACTACAATTTTTCTATTTTTTTTAATTTATTTACGATATCGTTAAAGTTCTCAAAATGGACTATCTGCATGAATTAATGAAAATTTGTGGAAGATATATGAGATTAAAATTGAATTGAAACGAAATTGCTACAAATTTGAAAGAATTGAGAACCTGATTGTAATTTATCTTAAATATTACTGATTAGTATTTTAGGTAAGATTTTAATTTTTTGTCATTTACTAATACAGTCCATTACCATTTAGGCTTTGTTGGCATCGGTAATGATCTCCCCCCACCATGGAGAAAAGTTATAAAACCAACATGACACATGTCATGTGGGTATTAGACAAGTGATTGATAAAATATCAATCACTTTTCCTTCTCTCCAATGCCCACATGACACGTGTCATGGGTGGGGGTGGGAGTGGGGGTGGGGGTGGGGTATATCTCCTCCCCACGGTTGGGAGGAGATCATTACTCGGGTTGGCATTGTTGTAGTTTATAATTAATTAAGTATTTGTTGGCGTTGTTGTAGTTTTATGATTCATTAAGTATTATTAAAATTAAATCGTATCGTAAAATTTGTTATTATTTTTCTAATAACATATAATATTATTAAATATTTATTTAAGATAATATATTTACCATAGTTATTTTAAAAGTAGAAAAATTTAATATTTATTAAAATTCAAAATTTATTAAGTTAAAAAATAAAAACATAGTCTAATTTATTACATGTGTAGAATATAAGTAGACCTAAATTACCGATGTGATCACAGATGAATTAATTTTATTCATGAAAGTTAAAATCAATATTATAATAAGGGTGATTCGAGAAGCAAAAACGCAGTAAGTACTCCTCAAAATCAACTTTTACATGGTACAAATTCTTTCATAATTAAATTTTTATTAAATTTATCAAATACTTAAAATAATCAAAATTCGAGACTGTAAAAACAATCTCAAACGGATCCTACCCTGCTAAATGAGCAATTAGTGTAAATAGAAGTATTTTAAGTTACAAAGAAGAATATTTGTAATGTTTCAAATATTTCAAAAATAATGGAAGAAAATTTAATATCAATTCAAACGAATTTTCTTCTTTTTTAGCCACCAAAATGTGGAAAAGAGCATTCAGACATTGTGTCCCATCGTAAAAACGAAAAGCAAAAAAGTGAAACCTTAACTTTGGTCTAAGAATCTCAACCACGAATAATGAATTGACAAAAATAACAAATATAATACTAGACCGAACTATAAACCATAAACTAGTAAACTGTTTAATCGGTGAAATCCGATTGTATGATCTATTTTCGAATAAAAAATTTGACAACAAAAATAACATCAATAAAAAACCCATAAAAAAGGAACGAAAAAATTTACTGTCATAACCGAAACAAAAACAAGAAAGAAGAAAATACCATTTATAGTTTGAGAATGATGAATTCAAACGATGAGTAGAACTTGATAAGTAGAATCATTTGGTAAAGAGAATTAAGGGAGAATTTCTTTTGAATGGATAAATTGAAGACGTAGTGACATACATACAGTCTTTTTTTCTTCCCATAGCAGAGAAAACTTTCCTACGATCAGTGATAAAATTTAAACTAAATTTTCTTGTTTAATACTATTCAATTTATATGGTAAAGGATGCTAATGTCGAATGCAAACACTTGAAAATTAACGTTCACAAAAAAAAAAAAAAAGCGTATTTAAACATTTTATGTATTCTTGTTTTTTCGAATGACACGTCTATAATTTTGTTTCAAACACAAAGAAAAGTAAAAGGTGTATATCAAAATGTTCACATAATTAAACAACAATAATGATAATCACTATTAAATAATTAAACAACAATAACAATTATACATTGCGAAATCGAACACTGCGTAAAACAAAGAGAGGCGAGTTTGAGAAACTCTGTGGATAGCGGACTACAATGGTAGAAGTTATGGGATCAAGTTTCATCGTCACCCACTTACGAAAACTATGCACATTTTGGAAAAAAAAAAAAGAATTTGACTAACATGTTAAGGGAATGTAGAATACAAACCTCAAATATATAATAGTGTTCCTCTCTAACAACTCAAATTTCTAGATGAGTAGGGTTTTATTCAAATTTTGTCTTCAACATGTTTGCTCATGTGCAGGCAAAATTCAATTTTTCATAAAGAAATCTGACACGTGCACGATTGGGTGGCGACAAGACTTGTGCTCAAGACGTGTGCTGTGATCTTCAAAGTTGAATGTAGAATCATTTCATCTAAAACCTCAAACTTCAATAAAAACCTAGAAACGGGCAATAGAAAACTAACAAAAACAACTCACTTTAAAATGCATCATCACTCGAATGCAAGTCTTTGAGTGCCAACAAGAGAAGCATATTGACCCTTCTGTTCTATTAACTCCAAATGTGTCCCCAACTCTGATATTTTCCCATTAGAACACAGAGCAATTTGATCTGCATTTTGAACTGTGCTCAATCTGTGAGCAATCACCAGCGTTGTTCTTCCCTTCATTAGACGATTCAAAGCATCCTGAACGAGACGCTCACTTACAGTATCCAAAGCACTAGTGGCCTGCAAATTCAAGATAAATTGGCGAATGTCGTCCAAAGCATCCAACAAAAAATGATGCTAAAATAAATTCCCAACACTCTCGAATAAGTATTTTATATTAATAAAGTTGGAAACGTGTAATCTTATAAAATATAAAAACCCCGTCCACGTTCTTTTACTGGAACCAATTTGAGCCCTGATAGCTTAATCCATGAATAGATAAGGCATATGAACTGCAAAGTCAGCCAGAGAGATACCTCATCAAGAATCAAAATTGGAGCATTCTTCAGCAGAGCCCTGGCTATGGCAATTCTCTGGAAATAAGAAAAGTGGAAAAGTGGGTTTAGTACAAAATCGCTCCTAATATATTTATATATAAAATTAGATATAGAGAGAGAGTTAATACCTGTCTCTGTCCTCCGCTCAACAAACCCCCGCGCTCACCAACTAGTGTGTCATAACCCTGTGGAAGGACAAAACACTCAGTAGAAACATTATCTCGTAGGAAGTAAGATGTATGCACACTATCAACCTGGACTAACCTGTGGCAACGAAATTATAAATTGTGAGCATTTGCTGCTTTAGCAGCCTTTATCACGTCATCTCTGGAAACATATTCATCTGGGAGCCCATAAGCAATATTTTCCCCAACAGACACAGAAAACAGAACAGGTTCCTATTCACAGTATATTATACGTATCAGAAGCGTAGCAATAACAAAAAACATAAACCTTATTCCCAAAAATTTGAATATGCTACTTGAATCCTTTTCTTCCACTCTGTTTGATTCCATGGCTACTGTACCAAATAAGGTCTCGTACAATCAATCATTTCATAGCAACCACATCAAGCCATGTTATAGAAAGTGTCATTTTGAGCATGTTTGGGTGGGGCTTATAAGCTGGTCAAACATGCTTATGAGCCCAAAAACCACCCAAACATGCTGCATTAAAGAAAAGGTAGCTTATTTTTAAGCCAAAAGATGGTGAAAAAATAAGCATGCGTGAGGATACTTATTGGGGTGGTTATATTGATACTACAAATTCTTTATAAGACCATCTCCAATGCTAGATACATTTTAAAAATCTACGTGAGAGAAAAAGAAATGAGGAGAGAGACAAGGGAAGAAGGAAATAGAAAGAGGAAATAGACGAGAAACATATACACAATTTAATAAAAAAATAGATGGACGACCGTCTAACAGGATGTCTAAAACTAGACGGTCTATTGGACAACCTTCTACAATAAATACTGCTACATGAGTTTTGTCCTATGATGCACCGATACGGATACGCGTGTCCGACACGACACGTATCGGATACATCGACACGCGATTTTTGAAAAAGTGCCGACACCGACACGCCGCCGATACGTTGATTAAATTTATTTAATTAATTTTTTTTTAACTTTATAACCTAAAGAAAAATTTCTATACTTATTGCATAAAAAACAATACTAAGACATGATTTACCCATTTTAATATTAATAAAAATATAATTAACCCATTTAAAATCTTGACCGGTCCATAAAGATTGATATATTTTTTCTAAACCCTAAATAAATATCCGACGAAGTGTCCGATACACGTGTCGGTTGTCCGATCGTGTCCGACACCGACACGCCGGTGGCGGTGGAGTGTCCGTGCTTCTTAGGTTTTGTCTCCTCCACTTTATCACCACATGGAAATGTTCTAAGTGTACTACATTTTAATTGCACTTAAAGTCCTCAACCTTTGTTTATTGTAGTATTTGTGTTCTTAATTTTTTTCAATTCTTATATTCAACTTCCATTAATTAGCACATCTCAATCTTAATAATGATTTGTGTCAAGATATATTCTGTTTGCATGCTTTGAAATAAGAAAAAATATTTTATCGCACTTTTGTATTTATTGTTTATTTAAAATGTGATGGACAAATAAGTCGCTTTATGCAATTCCAACGAATTTTTTGGACGAAAACCATTATCAGAGAATGGGCTAATTAATGAAAAGTCGAAGATAAGAATACGATAAAAAAATTAAGGACATGAGTACTACAATAATCAAAGATTAAGAACGTTGAGTGCAATTAAAATATAGTGCAACAAATAAAAAGTATGGTGAAAATATAATTACCCTACTTATCGGCTTATTTCATGTTTGACCAAGACATTTACTCTTTTTCCTTGCCTTTCTTAAAAATTACAACATTTTCATCTTATCCTCATAATGTTAGAAATAAGGTTATTTTGGTAACTCGACATATAGATTTTGCTTAAAATATGTGCCTCCCAAACATATTTTACTTGTTTTACTTATAACATACATACCTTTTTTTAAGCCCACCCAAACATGCTCTATTTATCATGATTGGCTTAAAAATGCAATGCGAGATTCAACCATCTAAGTCAACTCAAGGTATGACTTGACACAAAAATTAACTTGCATTTCTAAGACTAATGCGATCGGGCGAAAAATTACGAAAACAAAGAATACTATCAAATATCTCATTAATTCTTTGCAAGAATATCGAATACTTGGCAATTAATACTCGTTGATTCGCCACAGCACATGCCGAGAATTGATTCTTATCAATAGATTCGTTGATTCTTCGAAAAAAGCGTATTATCGACATGAAATTGAAAGCAAAATCTCAAAACTCTTTATTTCAATTAAACAAAACCAACAATGTTGTTTGTGACGTATGAGTTAAACCTAATACAAAATCATAATTACTATATAGTCCCTAACTATTATGCTTAGGACTCTTCAAAATAGAAGAAATACCCATGTCGACACGACCGCGACCACGACACTGACCCATTACGACGCGACACGGATGCGAATGCGGTGCGGATACGATCACGAATGCACGAGTAATGCGGGTGTGGGATCGACTTTCGGATCTTTCAAATCGAAAGAGGATACAACTAGGCGTAGGGAAGACACCATTGGTACATGTCCAGTTGTAGGAAGAGGAAGAAGATAAACCCAAATGAAAGGAAGGAAATTCTAAAAAAGACATGGCCCACAATATTAAAAATAGCATTAAAAGTGATTTTAATTAACTATTCAATTTTATTTCCAAGATGAATTGCAATTTACAAAATTTGTTTTCGACTATTTTAAATAACTCGCCCACAACTTTTAAACTATTAAAAGTAATTTAAAATACCAATTTTTATTTTAAAGAAAACTAATTACAATTTCCAAAGCCTAAATTGCCATTTATTAATTGTTGTTTCTAAAGAAAACCCGACCCATTAAATGCTACATTACCACACTTTAATTCAACTGAAAAAATTATATTTTTCTATATATATGTATATATATACACATAAAAATGCATTTACAATTATTAGTATACAAATTTAGAAAAAAATGTATGCTTGTAAGATCCACGTACCTTGTAAAGTGGATATGTTCTACCTTGTAAAAATTTGCAATTTAATTTTTATTCAACTTTTTACATGTTAATTTCGAAAAAAAAATGAAGTTTGAAATTCATACCCACGTATCCGTATCCGAAATTTAGACTCCTTTTAGCCTTTGTGTCCCCGTATCCTAAATTTTAGAAAAGAAAAAAAAATAAAAAAGATCTGACACTTAGATACGTGCAGTGCACGATACCCGTGCCCAAGTCCGAGCATCATAGGTCCCTAATCTCTCATAAAAATTAATTAACGAGTCCTAACTAATATAATCAACAGTAAATATTAAAATAAAAACCATAAAACCAAAGTAAAAGGAATAAGTTGTCCCATTTCATGTCTTCATTTGAACTACATCATTCTCCTCGGGTTGGAGAAGATTCATCCTCGGATCTTGGACTATAAGTTCATCCAATGTCTTTGGAACAGCGGTAGCCCATCATGTACTTCAACCGGAAAAATGTCACTAAATTTTTCCACCTCCCTATCGATGTTATATATGCATTATTTGATTTAGTTGTAGAACAAATTACAAATACAAAAAAAAATTCCTCCACCACTTCATAGATAAAATTCTCAACTTCAACCAAAAAAATATCACTAAATTTATCCACCTGCATCCCTATCGATGTTATATCTGCATTATTTGATTTAGTTGTAGAACAAATTCCAATTACGAAAAAATTCCTCCACTTCATAGATAAAATTCCCAATCTGCCTCTGATCGCATATTTTAAATTTCTTAGTAGCAACCACCCACCACTATATTATGTAAAATTCCTTGTAAATTGCACCAAAATTCTCACACCTATTGGGATCGTCCTCGACCCCGCAAAAAATAATTTACCCTTTATCGTCTACAAAAAAGAACAATCCGACGAACCTCTCTTTTTCTACCACGTTCCTGAAGCATAATTGTCTTAATAATCCTATCACCTCCAACTTGAACTAGTATTGCCTCGTGTACCCACGCGATTGATTGGTTAACCTCCATTGATAGTGCGATGGACGAATATCTTGACAACAACTTTCACCATTTTCACACTTTGATCAATTAGCGTAATTACACCCTTCACTCTACATACCACTCGATGAGTGGTCTCTACACCAAAAATTTTTATAAAGAAGAATCATGTGATTGAACATAATCCTCGCAAGTCTAGAAATTTCTCCAATGAAAACCTTGCAATTGTCATAATCTCCATCTACTTCATAGCAATAAAATTGATTGAATTAATAAATGGTTTGTGGATTCTCAACTTAAACCTTTGACTAACCTCGACTTATTTGGACCACTTTTTGGAGATATTGACATTTGGCTCCTCATCGAAAATAGGGGACCTTCGTAACTATCATCACTCAAATCCAAACATGTTTCAATCTCCTCGTAAAAGTGGAAGGACCATTGTAACCGTTATTAACTAAATCCGAAAATTCTTCCACCTTCTGGATTGAAAGGGCAAAAGTGTTTCGTCGTATAACACCACTTCGCCATCAAGACTTCATGAATCACGGTCCGTATGTGTGCTATGGTACCAAAACGATGCAGCCACAAGTGATAATTATGAAAATAGAGAAGAGTAAGATATATCCGCCGATTCTTCGCAAAATATATTGGATACTTGACAATCAAGACTAAATAACGAGAATTGATTCTTATCGTTAGATTTGTTGATTCTTCGCAAGAATATCGAACTATTGACGTGAAATTGAGAACAAAATCTCAAAATTCTTTATTTAAATTAAACAAAAACCAACAATGTTGTTTGCGGCTCTTTGCAAGTTAGACCTAATACAACTTAATCATAATTTCTATATAGTCCCTTATCTCTCATAAAATTAATTAACAAGTCCTAACTAATAAAATTAATATTAAATATTAAAATAAAAACCATAAAAGCCAAAGTAAAAGGAATAAATTAAGTCCCTTTCATGTCTTCATTTGTATTACATCAAAAGATCAAATAGCATTTGAGCCATGTCATGGTAGGTGCAATTTGTGTTACTTATCGCAAGTGATTTGCATTAGTTTCCATGCATGAGTGCATCCGAGTGAGCATGTTGTTGGTTTTAAAATATTTTTACATGGAGTGTTCTTTATTCAACTGAATGACTTTATAAAATTCCACCACAAATTCATAAAACTTGGGTGAGACCTCTTTTGATCTAGAAGCGTAAAAGCTAAAAAGTCAGTGTGGTGTTTCTCTCCCAGATTAAAAGAGCATGTTTGGCCAAGAAGAAAAAAGTGAGTTATCCAAACAAGTTTGAAAACAAAGAGTTACTTAAAAGTAACTTTGATATTATTTTTAAGCTTAGCCAAACTTGCTCTAACTCACTTCACTATCTGTTGTAATTGGCAGGTGTGTCGTGCATTTAGACAAAACTTCGAATATCAAACGACAAAGATTCGGGAGGTACCTGATTCACTATGGACACCACCCGAACCCATTCACTTTTATCAAATGTCCGCAAATCCTCTCCAGCAACAGTTATGCGACCTCTAGTTGGCTGCCATATTAGAATTCATTTTACAATTGTTAGTGGCAGGGAATATGAATTTCTATTATCAATTATAAATGATAAAATGGAAGTAACCTCGTAAAAACGAGCTAACAGCTGTACTACTGTACTCTTTCCTGCACCACTTGGGCCCACTAGAGCAGTAACAGTTCCACATTTCAAAGTTAGATCAAGACCTTGTAGGATTTCTACATCAGGTCTCAATGGATACTGAAAATGCACATCTGCAAAAGAAAATAGTATAATGTCAATTGTGCAAGTTTGATCTTGTCATAAAAGACATTGATAACGCAATAGTATGTACCTTCAAGGCAAATATCACCAGACTGCATAAGGCTACCCACATGGGTAGCTGATTTTAAGGAAGACATGTACCCGTATTCGAGTTTGCATTTTCCCACTAGAACCATTGACCAAAAGAGCTTCAAGATTTTTGTCATGTACTTGCTTTAAGCTTCAAGTCTTTTTCTAACGCATAAGCTAGAGCATCATCAATTTCAGCGCCAGATAAAACAGAGTTAATTCTTTCAGTAGCAGCAAAGGCTCCACGAAGATCTCCAAAGGTGTTCACCGCCTTGAACCTAGAAGACACAGTTTATCTGCTCATAGAAGAATGTAAATAAGAAAGGGAGAATGCAAAAGAAAAAGAGTACTCACGGCAAACGTTAATGTAAAAGTGTATCCAATGAAGGAAACCATGGTACCCACTGCAAGTTCACCCTATGTGCACACATCAAAATTATGGAATAATCAGGTCAATGAAAAATATGCAAGAAAAGCAAGCTCACCAGCCATTATAGAATATAATTAACTCAACAAAAGTTTTCTTGAAGATATCATGAGAAAGTATGATGAAATTTACTCATATGTTTAACAGTGGATCATGCACAACTGTTAAAATACAAGGTAGAAAAGGCTTCAAGTGCTTACAGCTTTTACTTTAAGTCCTCCAAGACAATACAAGGCCATCAAAGAAACATAAACAGCAACCCTTGTCAGGGACTCATTGATGGATTTAAAAGTCCCGAGTTTTATGCCACTATTCTCATACTCAATAACCTGAAAACTCCAAATCAGTTACTAAGTAAGCTCAAGAGCTGATGTTATCAATAACAATATTATTACATGGTGACGGACAATTGCCACATGTTTAGTAGGAATGATTAGAAAGATAGCACTAGACACTATTACGAAAGAAAAGATGGTTAAAATCTTGTTAATTATTCTGTCGAGTGCTGGCCATTACTGTGAGATACACATGCGCTGGTGTTTGACTCTAACATAGAATGTTTTATGTCGAAGTACCCTACCTGGCGACCAAAAATCGACATTTGATGTTTTTCGCCTCCAAATGATCTTACCTACAAGAATAAATGTCATTAAAGATGACGTAAATATTAATTAGACACTATTAACTTCAGCACAAGAAACCAATTTACAAATATGACAAAGGTCACGAGAACCTACAGTGCGTATAGCAGCAAATGTTTCGGTTACACAATCAGCTATAGAGGCTTGGACTGATCCATGAGCTTTAAATACATTCACAGTTGTTCTTTTGTACACAGCTAAAAAATTATTGCACGTTAGTGGAAATCCAAAAATAAGGATGATAATAAGTTACAAGAACTTCTATAAACTTCTTTTTAATCTAAAACTAGCACTATATTACCGTTTTATAAATTATATTCAGTTACTTCTTGGAATAGACAAATCCTATAGCATGCCACAGCATAAAGATAGTTCATTGACCTCTATGAAAACTACTCACCAACTAAAATTGATACTGTAAGCATGAGTAGGCCCAAAATTGGTGCAAGTTGGATGGACAAAACAAAAAGTAAGCACATAGTCCCGATGACCTGCAGGAAAACAGAAAGCATAGACTTTAAGTTAAATGTTTCGTAGCCAGTTCTCGACAGGATTGTACAGTACATCTTCTTTAGTAATGTACAATACACATTACCAAACGATCCATAAGTGATCACTCCAAGCAAAAAGGTAAAGGAAAAGATAACCTAGTAAATGGCATCCTATTAGTAGGTACATTCCAAAACTCAAATCAGAAGAATTTCTCCAACCTTTCTGGAATCAATTGTTTCAAACACCATATACTTCTAGAAATAAAATCAGGACAATCAGGAAATTTTTAACCGAGTTATGATTTAGCTCGTTAAAAAATGTTAAAAAGCGTTAAAAATAAAAATAAAGCTCACTTGTGTTTAAAGTAAGGTAGCTTGCCTCAGATAGTGCCCTGAAGCCACGATCTCTTGATATATTTTCGCTCACAATGCTCTTCAAAGAGCCCAAATCAGATGTCAATAAAGCCGTTAGTTCGCCAACCTACAAAAATCCCACCACTAACCAGTAAATAAATCATAGGAACATCCATAAGAAAAATATGGATTCGATTCAAAATTTGCATGCCTGACTAAGTAAACTCAAAATAGTATATAAAATCTCACATGAATACCTTGTATCGATCAAAAAACTCCACCTGCAAAGACAATAGGAAAAGTGCATCAAAAAGTGGACGGACGCATAAATGAACAGACAATTCCTAGATAGTTTATTCAAAGCAAAAATGTTTCTTTTTATGTTTTCTGTGGTTATATTTTTTCTTCCACTGGAGTAGTTGACAGCATTTAGTTTTTCCAAAGAGTCCAAAAGCCTACATAAGTTAACTGGATTGAAGGTTCTTTAACTTCTATTTAAATATCTGAACATAGTATCTTATCAAAAGCAACACAAATAGAAACTATTCAATTTAAACTTCCCACGGCTTTTGTTTCCAGGAAGCTAGGTAATACAAAAGAGAGTTACCAAATCAAGAAATGATTTTACCTTTTGAATCAACACCCTTTGAAATATTTGAGCTCTTAAGCTAGACATAACCTTCTCCCACATGATATTCATGTTTATCACAAAAATGATAGTACAAATTGCCTCCAACGCGTATAAAATTCCCAATTTGCTAACCACTTGCCAGAGAGGTGCTGGTCTCGCCCCGATAAGTACTTCGAAAAATCTCCCTGAAATAAGCCTCTCATTGACATCAATAATATTTATCAATATATATCTTTAAAATAGTTACATAGATATATTCCAGTAACAGTAACTGATATGGAAACTAAAAAAACATATTGTCATATATATAGTTTAGTTTGTA
Source organism: Forsythia suspensa (assembly GCA_023638005.1). Classification (NCBI taxonomy): domain Eukaryota; kingdom Viridiplantae; phylum Streptophyta; class Magnoliopsida; order Lamiales; family Oleaceae; genus Forsythia; species Forsythia suspensa. Next base: position 26,701,505 of record CM042666.1, on the reverse strand, counting down.
AATCTATGTTCAAGAATGATTACTATCGTATCTTATCTTCACTTCAAAAATGATATAGAGCCTTAATCTTCATATATTCTTTTATACTCCATTGTCTGAACAAAATCATGATGTAACTCTAAAGTACTAGTGCCAAATTATATTCTGGAATTAAACTTCGAAATCTTATTTATAGCTTAGATTGTATTTCTCTTGGTCAACATGATCCAACTTCATTTTTATCAACATGATTAGAAGTTGTTTCCAAAAAAGTTATCACCGGTAACTTTTTTCACTCCAGACTATTACTGATGTAACATAATATGGATATTCATTAAACCAGCATATACAAGGAGATTGTAAAGCTTACTAATGTCACAATAAATTTATATTCTATCTTCGTAACATACCATTTGGAAACTGTCATGGTCACTAGCAACCAGTGCAAGACTTTAAGCACGTCCTTACTATGAAATCATGCCGATTTAGGATTTTAATCACAAGCTTAAAAGTTTACTTAAAAAAAGTAAGTTTTAAAATAATTTTATTATTTGGTAAATGTTGAAAATAAGTAGCTTTGTACTTAAAAGTAAGAAAACCGTAAATGAGTAAACATGTTTGGGAACAAAAGTTAATTTGAAGCTTAGCCAAATATGCTCATCTCAGAACTGTAAAGAACAACGACTACTCCCAAAGTAGAACTCAAATGTCAAGTGTCGGTAATAGACATTATACAAATGAAACCTTCAAAATATACCAATTATCAATACGAAATTGTGAAGTCTTACATTGGAACCTTCAAAATGTCCAAATGGAACAAAATTGTATTGCTAATAAATGTTGAATTCTAGCAATTGCTTACTATCTTAGAATAAGCAACAAGACCATGTTTGGTAAGCTGAACTTCACTGGACACTAGTAATGGACAAAATTTCAACTTCTTTAAAACTGTCCAATCCACTTACCAAACATATCATTAAACTTCACTCGCAACTCATATTTATTCTTTAGAAACTGTCTGGCTGGCGGTCCAATCCTATTATCCTACTCACCGAACATATAAGTGTTGCCTAATTCTCCTTGTAAAAAATGTAAATTCTAACAAGACAACAACTCTAACGTACCAGTAAATATGGGCATGGAGAGACTGCTAGCTGTGCAACACACAAGACTAAGAATTGAAGCCGCGAGGCTCAATTTGTGCCGGAAAACCAGTTTCCACAACAAGCTCCAACTTATCACATCAATGGGTTGCAATTCTTCAATCTCAACCCCGCCCGAATCGTCAAGTTTCGGCTCATTTTCGGACACAATTGCGTCGAAAGCCGGTCCGGAAACATAGGCGCAAGTGACAACTCTTGATTTTTTTGAAATCTGGCCAACTTTTGGCCAAGAAAAGGAAGTGGGAGTGGGCAATACAGAAAATGCCTGATTTTTGCGATTGTGGGTTAAATTTAGCTTAATCTGTGGTGTTGTGTGGGTGCGAGAGTATTTTGGGACTTTAAGGTTGTAAGGAAGAGTAAAGGGTGTAGCTGTTGCCATTTCTTCTGGTAGGAGTAGTGTGCACTCAAGAAATGTTAAGAGGCGATTTGGTTTCAATTTATAGTGTTGAGAATGATTGTGTGGGGGAAATTTGCGATATAATTACTGTCTTATTTCGTCTTTTGTTGTATTCTCTCGTAACTGGAGTTTCGGGAGTTGTCTGCCTGAAATGAAATTTGCCATTATTGATTTATTGTGCAAGTATATTATGCACATATTTGGGTATATTTAAATTATAATTTCAACATCAAACATATTTTTTATCTACATATTTTATAAAAATCACAATTTTCTGTTTAATTTTTATCCACGCATTCACCAACTTATAATATAAAAAAATAATTTCAATCTTATCAAACATGCTGTTATATGCACACCTCTATTTCATTTCATGTGGCAATGCAATGACGTTAAATTAAAAATTTATTTTAATTAGATTCATCTAAAATTAATATTATCACTTATGTGATGTTAATTTTTTTTTAAATTGACATGTGTCTTCAATTTTATTTATTTAGTTCGACTTTTTTTAAAATAAAATACTAAGTTAAGTTTAAATTTCTTAAGTCACTTGCCTAAAAAGTCAAACCGAAATTTAGATAGAATTCTAGATGAAGTTTATTTTTGGGTGTCTTGCATAAGCTAAATAGACTCTTTGTCGATCATTGAAGAGGATTTTTTTTATAACTCCTGTCTATCTCGTGATTATATGTCGTCTAAAAAAAGCAATAAACGGGTATTGGAGATGCTTTAATGAGTTATCTAATTCAAATAAACTTATTGTTATATTTCACTATTACGCATGTGATATTGTGCTCGACTATCGACCAATGCAGTTTGATTTTCAAGAACGTAGATATTAGATATCATCCAACGAACAATTAATTGATTTGGTAGATTGGAAAATATCGAAAATCTGCAAAACAAATATTAGTTAGTGGCTCAACTATCGAAAATTTACGAGTGATTTATAATTCATTGATTGAGTCAGTCATTGCATATATGATAAAATTTTGATAGAGCTTAAAGAATTTTTAAAAATTCTATATAGAAGAAAAATGGAAAGATTCTCTAATTGTGGCATCTCTCAAATCTTCAAGAAGTTACTATCTTTTTGTGTTAACGGGGATGCTTCTATTTTTAAAAATCTTGGCACCCCTAATTGACTAAGTTTGAAATGATTCCTTCAAAAGAAGTCCCGTTACTCGATGAATGCCAAGAGAGATACATTCCATCAACCCTATGTCGTGTTAGCTCTAGTAGTTAATTGTATTAACTGTCTCAAACATTAGCTTCAACCTTTCAAGATCAACTTTCGTATTATTTAAACAACAATTTTTTAATTTAACAATACTTTAAAAATAATCTTGAAATAATTTTAGTCGAAAACTCTCGCGTCTTATCGACTTACCATCTCTAGTCGTGGCTATTGATCGAGCTCAACTTCATCAATGGTCTAATGTTTGATAATTAATTTTCTTGTTAGGTAAGTTTGAAGAATTTATGTTGCCCCATGTCATACCATATTTTATTTTTATTTTATTTTTTGTAATATACACAAATTAATATCTCAAGAATATAATAATCACAACATTCATTAATTTCTGCTCACAATTATCTTAATATAATTTTTAAATAAGTGTCGCTATCATATTTGTATAATGTCGGAAAAGCGTTGTATCAAAATGGTTGTTAGTTATATTTTAGGGTTCTTTAGATATATGCATGCATTTCAAATTTGGACTTGAACAGTACTGGGCCATTTCCAAAAAATGAATAGTACTGGATTGTTAACAAAATCTACTGGATATACTTAGGGGGTTAATATAGTCAATTAATTAACATAATCTACAATCAAAGTTAACTTACCATTTCGGATAAGCCAGTGGGTTGAACGAGATAAGCAAATATTGAGGAAATTTTAAAATTCAAAATGTAGAATCAAGAATTCTTATCAATTTGGGGTCTGAATGATGGAGTATATTAACGCTTGGATGATTCTTCGGATTCCTTGAATTTTTGTGGCTATTGAACCGGTGGTTCAGATTCGCGCAGAAAGTGAAAATCCTGTTACTATTGAAGAGCTCGAAAAATTTTGCATCAGATTTTTTTTCACGGTAAGTGAGTTTCCTTCATGAATAATTGTTTGCAATGCGAATTATTTTCTTTATATATGAAAATTCATATTATATGTAATTGTTAACACCATACGACATTGTATTTGATTTTGAAAAAATATGGTATTGAAAGTTATATTGATGGTGTTAATCCATTATAATAATTACTCAAACGTGTTAATAAAATTGATAGAAATTGTTTTACTTTGTTAAGAAATGAAAGAACACTATTATTTCAGTATAAATTTTGTATGTGTTATGGTGGATAAAAAAAATTATTACTTGTGTATTGATTATATTTTCCATTGACCATGAGTAAATCCGGTTTGATTGTGAATCGAAGAACTTGTGAAATTCGGTAATGAAAATGTAATAGACATTGTTAATTCCATAATTATTGTATTGATTCAATTATTTTTAGATTATTTCAGTTTTGATATTATGTATCATTGCAATGAGCACATAGCTTGTATGATTATACTGACTTGATAGTTTGTTAATCAACCTTGTTATGCGAAATGGATGATATTAATGTATTGATTTATTACGATGGAATTTGGGAGGATTATTGTTACTACAAGGATTACTCATTGTGGGAATAGTCATATCGATAGATTGCAATTATGTAGTCCTAGTTGATTTGATAATGAAAAAGAATTAAAAAGGGATCAAGCGCACTATGATGTGACAATACAATATCGAGTTGTAGCCAACGGACCGCTTATAAGAATATCGGAGATAGTTCAATGATCGTTTACAAAGGGATAAAAAGAATGAATCAAACCCGATGAAATTTCCACTATGTGTCTATATCAACCCTCGATCACGGGTATTTATGATGATGGAATGGCACTGGATACTATATTGACGGCACTCAATACATTAGAATCGACTCTAAATATGAGGGCTAAGTATTGTGATAAGGGGTCTATCGATATTTCGTTGATTCATAAGATGCCAACAATAGAAGAAATGGGTTTGGAAATAAGTCGACTTGTGATGATGAAATAATTAAGAATCGATAGCATTGTCGTTTGCCAACCTAGTATTGAAAGTATTAAAGTTAATGCAATTTTCAAGAATAAGGAGTTGTTAACAACCGGCCTAGCTCTACATGCAATTCATTATCGATATCGGTTTAAGGTACACAATCGACAAGAGCGATGCGTTTTGAAGTGCGTTGATGAAAATTGCGAATGGGGATTAGATGTTCCATTATCGAAGGTCATCAATGTTCAAGATAAGAAAGATTAAGAATAATCACACGTGTTCACTTGGCATAGTATTAGGTGATCATAGACAAGCAACATGTTCTATGATTGCGAGCTGCATAAAGTACAAATGTACTTCTGCGAGAACGGTATACACACCAGTTGACGTTGTTAGAGACATGATGAACACTTACGGAGTTTCTATTAGTTATGATAAGGCTTGGAGAGCTCGTGAACGTCCGTTGGAGTTAGTTAGAGTTGACCCATAAAAATCTTATACATCACTACCTGCCCATTTTTTCATGATCGAACAATCTAATCAAGGTTCCTACACAAGAATTGAAACAGATGAGTGTCACAGATTAATGTTCAGTTTTGTCGCGATAGGAGCATCAATAGAAGGATGGAAATACTGCAAGCCTATTATCGTGGTCGATGGTACTTTCTTAATAGGTAGCTATGGTGGGACGCTATTCACCGCTTGCACACAAGATGCAAATAATAACATTTTCATACTTGCATTTGGAGTAGGTGATTCTGAAAATAATTTATCATGGGAGTGGTTCTTGTTAAGGTTGAAAGAGGCTTATGGTGAACGTGATGGTATGGTAATCATTTCAGATAGGCATGGCAGTATAGAGAAGGCAATATCAAAGGTGTACCCGAATGCAATGTATGGAGTATGTTGTTATCATCTGTACCAGAACTTGAAAAAGCAATTTAGTAAAAAGGCTAAGTTCATAAGGCAACCTTTCAACGCAGCAACAAGGGCTTATACAAAATCTGAATTTGAGACACAAATGAGACATCTTGATAACATAGATAAAGACATACGAGGATATCTGGTATAAAAACATATTTTATGTGTTTGTATTCTTAATTAAATATATTATCGTCTTTCAATATAATGGTAATTGTAATACAGGAACGAGTGGGTTATCATAAGTGGACGATGGCGTATATGACATCGAACAGGTTCAACACCATGACATCAAATATTGTAGAATCGGTTAATTCAGTAACAAGATCAGCAAAAAACTTTCCAATTGAAGCATTGTTTGAGTCTTTACGTTGTACAGTACAAAGGTGGTTTTTCAAAAATTTAAACGATGCAAGATCAACATTTACAAGACTCATATCAAGTTATGAGAAGATGATGAGAGAGAGATCTCGAGAATCAATAAAAATGGAGGTGTGTATCCTTTTAGTCTTGGTTTTCCAAATTTGTAAATCAACGATTCACGTTAATGGTATTTTATATATGTAAATTCATATGAGTGCACTTATTAATATGTGAATCCTGCAATCGTATATATGAAAATGAATATAGGTAAATGTTAAGATATTTTATCTTATGTATTTTGAAACATGTAGTACCATCAAGTGAGAGTGCATATCAAGTTAACGATGAAACCTCGTCATTTTTGGTAAGGATGGATGATAAGACATGCTCTTGTAATCGTTTTCAAATGGATGAAATTCCATGTTCACATGCAATAGCAGTAATAGGAAGGAATAATTTATTGGTATACGACTATTGCTCACCCTACTTCAGCAAGGAGTCATATCTTGGAGCATATATGGGAACAGTGTATCCTCTAGGTAATAAGTCTGATTAGAACATACCAAATGATGTAGAAAATATGATCGTTAATGCTCCACTCTTGAAAAGGACTTTAGGTAGACCACGTGAGAAGAGATTTCGATCAATTTGTGAGTCAAAGAAAAGATCAAAATGTAGACGTTGCATGGAGTATGGTCACAACAGAACAAACTGTAAAAATCCACCTCGTGCACCATTGAAGGAATCTAAGAAAATAAAGGCCAACCTTGATTAAAGTTACAAGGTAAATCTTTGAATTGTTTTATCATTAACAACAATGGAATATATACAAGTTATAAGTTAACAAAATAGTTTCGAAATTAGAAATTCAGTTTAAAATATATTAGATTTGCTAAGCTTTCTTCCCAATATATTCCTTGTTAAGCAGGCAAATAACGGAACTCGGACTCGTTCCAACATTGATATAATCTCGAACTATTCACTTCTTTAGATTAAGGTCCGTAGCTTGACATTATTAAATTTGGGTTAAGTGTTACATTATTACATATGTGAAAATTTGTTTATTCTTGATTAGTTTGTACTAAAGTTGTTAATTGTTTTTACAGTGATTACTCAAGTGGTCTGCAAGAAATGCTAGTTGCATTCTCAGAGTTCAAATGGTTGAATTCTCAGTTTGTTTTGTAGGAAAATTGTGATTTGAATTTCATGCTGTAATTGCTGATTTCATTGGGAATTGTTTAATATAATTGTCAAAAGTGGTACCCAGGATTTGTTCCCTATTCCATTTCAATTGTGCAATTGAACACGAATGCATTTCATCGATTCTAATTGCTTTACTCAATATAATTGCATAACTGGATTATTATTGTACAGAGTATCTGTATCTGCATTATTGAGTCCCAACTGCACTCTGATGTTATTACAAATGGCCGAGAATTCCAGTCATTTTGTTTACCTCATTATTGGCCTTGATTAGAAGACCACTAAAATTAATCTTATCTCGGATTATGGGTATATGTACAGCGGTTGGAGCATTACAGAATGTAGGTACAAACACATAAATGGCACTTTGCTCCACGCTACATATCATGTACTTTTGAACAAAGTGGATGGAATGCAAACTATGTGAGCATTAAGGCATGTATGCATTTATATCCAGAATACCAAACACTGCTTCCACTAACTAAACACAAGAGACACAAATTGTTGCGATAATGTATACCTCATGAATGTCGGATGGCTGAAGCATAGAAAATTATCAATTCATGTTGAATCATATATGGAAATCACCTATCCGCAACACAGTTTCCATAATGAAAAATTTCGGATACAACATAAGAAAAACGATAGTCAATATGCAAATTAAAATCGCATATAAAACGGAGACAAGATAATTACATTTGCCTCATACAAGTGAATCGATATTCATTATCGCCACATACACAATAACGGTTAGAATTATCTTACCGTGTTATCGATTGAATGTAACAATAATTGTTAATATTAACAATAAACATTAGTATCAATATAAGATTAACTAAATGAAACATCATCCAATGCTACTAAGTGCAAAACTAAAAACATGAAGACAATGTGAATAGAATAGAAAAGCTAAGATATATCCCTTAAATATAAATACCAATGTATCATAGTGCAAATACAATGCGGTCTACAAAACATAACAATCCCACACCGAAATTTTTATACGACCACAAAAACGATAATAAAATCAAACCCAAAAGTTGACAATGTGAACTGTACTGCACCAGCTGAAGTTACGAAATTAATAATAAAGATATCTACTTAGAATATATCAAACAACGAACTACCCAGAAATGTTTAAGTACGGCTTTTCGCAAGCAAACTTGTATAATTGGGTAGCCATGTTGAGACGTGCAACTTTGGTGTCGAAGTTTTTCGGCATCTCTTTGATCTTGTTTTCAGCTATGTACTCCGCGAAGTTGATCATAAAGATACCACAGTCCCCACTGCATACATGAATTAAATCGGGTTGGTATATTTTTTATAAGAACTTAGCGCAAGTCAATTGTATAGTGAAGAGTTGAAAGTTGATAATAACGATTTAAAATAAAGTGGATGATAAAGAATTACTTACTCATTTGTTTGATGTGGAATATCCTTGCACAGTGTGATTGACAGAGGTTTATCTGGAATGTCACGGGTCAAAATTTTAGAATGGCGAAGTACGTGAGGCATCATTTGACGCAATGGCTCAACGGCATCAAGTACGGCAACATCTCTGATTGTCTTGAACGAAGAATTATATACATCCAAATGGATGTTGGACATATCCAGATCAACCAAAATCCAGTGAGCTTTTTTGTCCATGAATACAGGAATAAATACATGATCAACCTCCCCCAAATTAGAGTTGAACCTGTTGCTATTCCCATTGGTGTATACGATGAGAGGGGTGAACTTATCGACTGAATTGGAATCATTTCTGAACTTCCCATTTAAGCTCTTAACCTTAAAATCAAAGTATCAATCGGTACATGTTGCCCTAATTCTGCTAGAAGTGCTGAAGTTTCAACCTCATATTCAAGAAGAAAAACATCGCATTGACGTGCTGTACAAAAATTACATCTACATTAATATAGGAAATATGAAACAGTTTGGACAAATGACAATATGTTTGATAAACAATTACCATGGTGTTTAAAGGTGTTGCAACCTAGCTTCAAACTATACCACCACATTTTTATCTCTAATGCTCACGGACCAAGTTCATGTGGTGGACGTATTGCAAGATCGTCTTTGTGAAATTTCTTCAATCTACATTCGAAGACAAACTTGATTAATCATCTGTAAATATAAAAAACAATTGTTAAAGAACAATACATTAGTCACTTGTTACCAAGCCGAAGTCCAATGTTATACCATTTCAGAAAGGCTTGAACTTCCGTGGATTTAGGAGACTCCATGCAAATCTTGTACTGAAATGAAGTAGGTAACTGCTGTGACGAGTTTCCAGGCTATGAATGAAAGCTTCTTACAAATGGAGATCTAATGCATGCTGTTGGTTTGGTCGTTCTCTTTGGCGAAAGCAGGTGTAATACCACATTCAAAGTTAAGTAGAATCGGGGTAGTTCTCTGCAAAGTAAAATGACAAGAAAGAGAAGGTTATATGATAGTACAATCGTTTAGTGGATAAGTTATGAATAGCAATTTAGAGTTCAAAACAGAACTTACTTTAGCAGGTCGCTTTTGACCACGACATTGAATTTTTTCCACTGATTTGTCCATATGTCTAAAATCTTCTTCACTAAATACAATTTCGTCATCCAGCAGGCTGATTGGTGCACTTGCATTGATCTCGTTTCCAACTTTGTTGCTACTTTGAATATCTTCACTTACCGTCTTGCATTTCTTGCTCATTCCTTGCGGAGAACCAGCTTTATTGTCTTGAATATCCTCTATAGTTGTTCGTTAAGATGGGAAATAAAATATTAAAAAAACATTATATGGGAACTATACCAAAACAGAAATTAACTACACATACTAGATCCTACTCAATTGTAAATAGGGAAAATTAGTAAAAAGAGCTGAGAGCTTTTTCACTTATTATCTTCGTAACAATCCAAGTACTAATTATTCTAAGAAGATGTATTATTTACATCAACATGTTCCATTATGTACAGAATTGAAAGTTAGCGACATGTAGCTCGAAAAATCCTTACCGTTGTTGCAACAATGTCATCCACCATCTTAATATCGTCTGCAGTAAGGGTCAGCCCATCATCTAGAACAACACAATCTTCATGTGGTCAAGATTCAATACCTAGATCAAAGCTAGGAATGTCAATCTCATGACTTGTGTTGAGTTGACGTTGTCTCGTAGCACTTCGAGTTGTTACTGATCGTCGCATACCGATTGTTGCAGCCCTATCATTAGGCTTTGATTGAAACAAGAAAATAAGTAGATATGATAAGCATTTTGTTCGAATACTCTAATTTTATTGTTTATGCATGGGTGAATATGAACTAATTAGTAAGAACCAGAAATATCGATATCAGAAACAAACACCGAAACACATATTAATGATGCTATTGAACTTACATGATTCTCGTAAATTTGCATATCAGGCTAAGGAGGAGCAATATAGTCTATCTGATCAACACCAATTAATGAACTAACTGCTTCAATTCCATCGACGATAGACTTTGCAAAATCAGTGAACAAATTATAAATCTCTATCTTCATTTTAAACTGTTCAGAAGCCAGTTGCTCATGATTAGATTGCAGTTCATTGATACTCCTCATGATCGACTCTTTCGACAAGCAGAATTCCAGATGATACAAATTAATCATGTTAGTCAACATTTTTGTATCTTAAAAATTTTGAAATTTTTACAAGACCTTATAATTACTCAAACGTACCTTCTTATGCGTATTTTCAGCAAAACCGTTAGTTGCAACTGACTTGGCATTGATATTGATAACATGACTCGATACATTACCAATCTTTTCTTCCAAGTTAAGATGGCAATCAACAGTAACCGTCTACAAAATAGAAGAGTACATAGTCACATTTGCGCAAGTATATAATTATATAATCAATTACGGGATGTAAAAAGTAAGTTGACCTGCATGTTTTTTACTACTTCAATGATAGTCTGACTACTTGAAGAATCTCCGGCGTGTTTCTTGGATTTCGATGGAGGACGGCGTATCAGAGGGGAGGCAAATTCAACATCACTATCTTCAACCCGCTGAACAAGACAGTAATCGTACAAACCATTACTGTAAGGTTGCTGCTTCTCTTCAACTTGGGCTACGATTTTGGCTGCTTTTAACTAATTAAAGGACATTAAATTAAATAATAAACAATATAATAAACAAAGAATGATATGACTTATGAAATGTTAGCCAACGTAACGAAATTAGTGATCAAGCAAATGCACTTACATCTGGTGGGCAAAAAATATCTTTCCCCACGTTCAAATTATAGTTGAAAGTGTCGTTGACCCTTGAAGTCCAATTCAACATTCGTGGATAACGGGAACCGATCCTGGAACAAATTTTTCCATCTAGTATGGGTATAGTTTCATATATCCACACTTGAAATGCAATTACAAAGCTACAGATCCGGTATGCAAGGTATGGTTTACCATCACCCTCGATAATCAAAGATTTATTCCTTAATCCATCTTTCAGTGACGACAATGTAATCTTGAATAACTCCTTGCCCCATCCAAACGAATTAAATTCAGGAGAGTCTACGAGTACCATCAATGATTCTTCAACCGATCTCTTATAAGTTGCCGTGAACATAAGATTGGTCAACAAATATTGTAATCGAAATCTGACAACATCCTCATCACACAAGTAAGCACTGTTGATGAAAAACTGAGAAATGTCTGAAGTTGATATGCTTGGTAAATGATTGAGATATTCATTTTTTATCCTACAGTATCTAGAATCGAATATAGATGGTTTGTCTTCCCCTCCGAGTCCTAAACCGGTAATTAGACAACAATCCTCCATTGTAAAGCTTACTATACTGTCACCGATTTTGAACCACATCTCAACTGGATTAGGTTGCTTCACTTCCCTGAGCAGAACTTGATGTATAAGTTGGTGATTTACAACAATATCTTCTACGTCCAAGAAGTGAGCAAAGCAAGTGTCACGGAACATTTTCTTCTGTGAATCATTCATCCTTTCCTTGAGTGAGCTGAATATCGTTGTATTAGAGAACGCATTCACTTTACCAAGTGCCCACTTGTCAGGTGAAATAAGATAACCCCATTCTTGTTCAATTCAATATAGAAGATTAGGAAGCAATATAGCATAAAATAGTAAAAACGTGAGTGAGAAACAAAGGCTTTTCACTTAACATGATACATTATCAAACCAAATTGGATAAAACATCATAAATGAGTATCAATTCTGCATTTGCTTAACAAAGAACATTAATAAAAGCCTGGGGATAAATAAGTAGACATGACTGTACTTAGAATTTACATTATTAATGAACATTATCAGATGCACTTATCAATTGCAATTTACAAACGCAAAATAGAAAGTATGTATATTAACAAAGAACATTAACAAAACCGAGAAGATACATAATTAAACACAAGAGTATATAGATATTTACTTTATCAAAGAACATTATCAAATGAATTTAGCAAAACAGATTAATAGCCGCAAGTCATTTCTATATTATCGAGGTTCAGCTGAATAAAGTATTTAAGATAACAGAGGTCGATATCGACATATCATATCATCCAAATAATGGGTACAGTTATAAAAAAAGAAAAAATAAAATAAAATGCGAGAGGTAGATGTTTATATGACTTTCTACCAAAGAATGGATTATCCATTCATAAAATTTACAGTTTTTTGGATCAGAGCATGGTGATTTGAAAAGAATTCAGGCATAATTTGGAGAACTAACAAATTTGTAGTCTAAATATTAAATAAAAAATGCATTGAATTGGGATGATATTCTACTGCTCAAGAAAAATATAAGGGTAAAGAACTAGGGAGGAAGAAAGGCTTTTAGCAGACAAAGAAATCATCAAGATATCTCAGTCATTTCATCAAAAAAGAAGTAGGTAGAGATCCTTATGATATCATACATATCTTACTTATATACCCAATTGTTAGAATTATACAACAATGTTTCGAAAATTCTTTGTGAAGAAGAAAAATTGATAGAATAGTTGACGAAGGAGCATATCGCTTAGTTCAAGGAAGCTTAAGCCTTTTTGATAAGGATGGCGATGGTTGTATAACCACTAAGGAGTAGGGAACAGTTATGAGGTCATGAGGTCATCAGGCGTAATCCCAATCGAAGTCGAAGTGCAAGATATGATTAATGAAGTTGATCTTGATCAAAATTGTACAATTGATTTTCCCGAATTCTTGAATTTGACTTCTCGAAAATGAAGGATCTTGACTCGGAGGAAGAACTTAAAGAAGCTTTCAAGGTCTTTGACAAAGATCAAAATAGCTTTATATATTGTTGTAGAGCTTCGTCACGCGATGACAAACCTTGGGGAGGAAGTTGACAGATGAAGAAGTGGACGAGATGATACGTGAAGTAGATGTGGATGGCGATGGCCAAGTGAATTATGAGGAGTTAGTGAGGATGATGCTTGCAAAGTGATTATTACAACATATTATTTCAGCGGGGAGTTGTTATAGACTTATAGGTGAATCTCCTAGAGGCATTATACCGCCGGTGTGTCTTATATGGAGAATTATATTATGTTGTGTGTTTATTTGGACTTCACTGGTTACTTGGTTAACTTGAAATTCTACTTATCTTTTAAAAAAAAAAAATCAGACTCCAGATATGTACAAAAAAAATGTTTTGGAAAAGATAAAGCACATAATAAATATAAATATTGTCCTAGCTCTACCATATCTTTTGTTTCATTTCTTCTAGAACAATCACAAGCACTTTTTTGATTATAAATCTACTAACCACCAATCAATAAACCATCCAGGCATGAATTTCAACTCTTGCAAATTAGGGCGTTTCTTACATGTTGAGCCTTAGCTGCACTATCAATCCAACGCTTGTTCTTTCCCGTATAAGCGAACTCAAAGGTGTCTACTTTGGGAAACTTCGAACCATCCTAATAGTGAAAAATAATTATGTTTCAAGCAATATATTCAAATTCTCAACAAATTGAACTAATTAAGTACATGTTTATAACATATAAATTCATTACCATTGTTATCTCCTCCACTATGTATGAGAGAAGACGTGAACCAGTATGATGATTATACTTCTTCTTTGATTGGTTCTCTATGTTTGCTGATGATGCTTTCTGTTAAGGGAAGAATATTGACATTACATAACAAAATGAGGAGTAAAAACAACAAACCAGTAAGAAAATACACAATAAATACCCTGAACTTTTTGGAGTTGAAATGATTACACAGCTCCACCCATTGATCTACACCTCTATCAAGCATCTCCAAATGGGAGATTGGCTAATGCAACCTCATGCATCTTGGGCAACTTATAGTATGCACTCAACTCAGCCTTGAACTCCCTATATCTCCCATTGTATAGTCTATTAACATAATTCGTTAATCTCGAGTCTTTCGAATCTATCTTGAAGTTCGTCTGTAATTGACATAATCAAAAGAAAACAAATCACAAAATAAAAATAAACTTGTACTTGGTAAAAAAACAAAAATAACAAAAATAGCAGCATATACACCACACATATGTTTATCGTGATCTCATCCATAAGGTCCTTCTTCTCACTTGAAGAAATGGTCCTCCAATAACAAGTATTCATTGGGCAATGTGACCGAATGATGGCTCCGATATCATGAACTAGTGAACTTTGTACTCTAGAACTTGTTGCTCATCTACTCATTGAGTTGTATAAAACTCGAATTTCTTCTCGAGTCGTACGCACGATACGAGAAGTCTTAATTTGTTTACGTGCCTCTCGAGTTGGAACATCATCGGGAGTCTTTGGCAAGCGTCCCGTACCTACAACTGCAAAACCAATAATATTAGTGGGAAACATGTGTAGATGCAAGAGAGAATCCAGGAATTTAGTCCGCGGGGCCTGAAATATAGGTGTACTTTCACTAGATTGGCCAGTCTTTCTAAAAAATGAAAACAATGTCTTTTTTCTCTCGGAAGAAACTTGACCTTCCATTTGTAAATTCTAAAAAAAAAAAAAAATGACAATATATCAACAATTCACAAATAGGCCGACAAGGCACAACAATTTCATCATAATCCAACAAGGCACAATAATTCAATAATACGCCTACAACACAACAAAATAGGCCGACAAGGCACAATAATTTCACCGTAATCCAACAAGATGCAATACAATAATTCAATAATACGCCTACAAGGCAACAAAGTAGGTCGACAAGGTAGAACAATTCAATAATAAAAAGACCAAGCATTAAATATAAGTCGGCAAGGCAACAAAATTTAATGACACAATTGCAAGCGAATTAGCAAAATGCCTGTAAGGCTCTAAGCGATTTTTCTTTACTTTTCCCTCACGTAGTCACATTGCCAATTGGCACGCCGATCGATTTGTTTGTTACTGTACAATAAAAATAAAAATAAAAATAAGTCAATTCATAATCTAACAGTTTTCATAAAAAATAAAAATAAGCATTATTAATAAACCACTGATTTGTTACTTTTACTCACGTTCTTACATATTTTTTTCAATAGTTGAAAAAATACAAAATAATATACAATCAGACTTAGTCAAATTCATAATCTGGCATAAAATCAAAAATAAAATATGCAAAATAATATAAACATTACAAAATCTGGAGAGAAAAAAATGAAAAATACCTGTTGTTGAGAACTGATTTCGGTGGAAGAATAGATTTCTGAATAATTTAAGGCCGCTGAAAATGAGCTACGAAGATGGGTTAATGGATTTGCAGCTTATTTTCAGTGATTGAAGTTTCAATTTGATAAAATGAAAAAAAAAAAAAATTTGAAGAACCCATCGCGCTTCACGGCTTCAGTTATTCATGAATGAGAGTGGCTGAAATTGGGACCTCATCACCTGACTTACAGTTGCAGGCTGAGGCTGAATTTTTTTTTTTTTTTTCGGGCACTTGACTTAGGGCTTGGGCAGTTGGGTTAAGCTTGAAATCATTCACTTCACTGTTGGGCAGTTGGGCCATATATTTACATTGGGCATTTGGGCTAATTTTTTGGACATGGGCTATTAAAAAAAAGGTGGCATTTTTGGATCTGGGCTAGGCCTGACTCGGGCTGTAGTCAGGCCCAACCCCCCTAAATCCGCCTATGTGAGATGGGGTGAGAGATTGAAGCTAAAACCCTGTATCCTTTATTTATCTTTGATGTTAGTATCTTGGAAATTTGTAATTCATAGATTCTTTTCTACCCACTTAAATATCTAGATGGATTTACTGTTCATGAAATGATCGGATTAACTATATTTGGTTTCTACAAGCCAGAAATATCTATGGAATTTGATGGAGTCTTATTCCAGATTGAATAAGATGCTAAATTATAACTTTTGTATAGCTAGACAAAGTTGAATACTTGTAATCCATATGAAGAGTCAATTAATATTGATTCTTACTATATTCACACTAATTAGTGCTATATATTTGTATATGATATTTTCCTCTTTATACTTACAAGAACTCATAAGTTACATTCTGTTTCTTGATTAACATTTCATTTTTTATGAATAATAAAAATGCTTGTGCATGTTGTAGTAATTTATATGTTAAATTATCTCATCAATTCAGTCTCTATCCTATTGCTTTGACTTTCCTACGTTGTATATTTCCTCAGTCCTCTTCTATATTTGTGTTCAACAATAATAATTATGCCCGGGCTCATAGAAGATAGAATACTTGCTTAATAGTTTAGTTACCATAACTAAACTACTCAATACGACAACAATTGAGAGATTGAAGCTAAAACACTGTATCCCTTTAGTTGATACCATTAAATGGAGGGTTTCGTTAACCATGTGTACCTTAAAAGTCAGCCTTAAAGTCAGCCCTCGAAACCTAAAGGTCAACACTTCATTACGTCCCCTTTTTAGCTATTTTTAGGAAAAGTATGACCGTTTAATCTTTTCAGTTCGACAACATGCCTATCCAAAAAAAAAAAAATACCAAATAACAAGTCATCATAGAACAAGTACACTCATTATCGACCACCCAAACCTTTGTCTCATATCAAATATAGACTTTATTTTCTTGGAACAATTTTTTTTTTAGTGCAGCTGGATTCAAATCAACAATTGCAGTTGAGGTGGTATGATTGGCCTTTCTGGCACGTAATCCACACCAAGTTCACCTCTTCTCTGTTTACTATGGTAAAGGAAAATTGTAATTTGTATGGCTATCTTCACTAGAAAAATAACACATTAACAAACTTCCTATTTATCTAATCTTACTATGGGAGGTAAGTTGGCAAATACAAAATGACCGTTACAGCAGTATCAATATACTCTTAACCATGTTTATAAAATAATTATTAATTGCACTCCAAAATACAAGCAAGTATAATTAGAACATATATTTATGTATGAATTCTAAGTAAGAAATACACTTGATAAGGTTTCCATATGCATATTGGACACCAACACCCCTTAATATCATATATTCAATCGATGATCTAACTTGAGTAATACATATAGGATTACAAATGGACATGTAATACAATAAGAGTTAATATAGAATAGTACCTGAGCCTTGTTCACAACCTGAGTGACTAGAAGGTGGCCGATCAAGATTATCACTCGAGTGTCCATATTGTGCACCTGGATTAGGAAGAGTCCTAGACGATGCCTCAGGTTGTGTATGAGTACGAAGAGTCTCAATTAAAGGAATATAGAAAGTGGGAATAGTTTCAGTGGTTGACTGAGTCCCAATTTTGCGAGTTGGAGGTATAGAAGTATTGGGGGGTTGAGATGTCTGAGACAAAGAATTTACTACTGCCTATTGGCTTGCAACGAATGTCGTAATGAAAAAGGAGCTAAAAACCTATTTGTGGACGTGCTATTAGACGTGCCGTCTGAGATTGTGGAGGCACATTTGTGCTCGTCACTCGGGTCATTTTAGGTGCTAGAGATACATGTAAACTGTTAGGACGTTTCTTATGACAAATCAGATTCATCTGTACAAAAACCAAATAATAATTAGATAATAAACATTATATTATACCAGAACAAAAACTAAAATAAAACTAGAGAAACAAATATTATTATACAATAACAGTGACAAAATTTAATAGATATAGGTAGAACAAAAGAAGTAATAATCTTACTATTCGAAATCACTGTCCTCAAGACTATGTTCACTAATTTTCTCAACCGAATCATCATCATCATGTCCATCACTTTCGTTATTCGTGTCTCCATCATTTTTCTAAGAAAGGGTCGATAATTTGTTTCTAGATTTATCAAAATGGGAAGAACATCATCTACATGAAGCATTGTTTGAATAACATCATAGTTTCGAGCTTCAACCATATTCGGTACATCTGAAGAAGAAGTCTCTTGATACGCCACATCATTATTGTCATCATTGTCATTGTAAATCTCCTTCTATGGTATATTGTATATGTTCCTGTGATCCATCTTTTGAACTACTTTCTAACCACCACCTGCTTTGTGGTCATTTACGTAAAACACTTATTTTGCCATTGTTGAAAGAATGTAAGGATGACTATCATACCACCGAGTATTAGAATTCAAAGATATTAAGTGGTAGTCATGTTTAATTGATCTCATCCTATGAGGGTTTGTGTTAAACCAATGACACTTGAACACAACAACCTTGTAGCATTGCCTATACAGCAGTTCAACCACGTTTATCAACTTTCCATAGAAGTCTACATCATTAGTATCATGATTTCCTGGTACAAAGACTCCACTATTTTGCGTGGTCAACTTATCATCTCGTTTTGCAGCTACAAACTTTACTCCGTTTACAATACAACCTTGGTATGCATATATAGTTACTTGAACCAAATGCAGATGTATGGTACTTACATTAGGAAAGGAAGAACCTCGTCACAGTTGTTCAATATAAACCATTGAGCAACATCCATGTTATCATTCGTGAATAGAATACTTGAACTACTCATAAATGGTCGTGCTACTTGAGAAAAAACTGAAAGTTTCTTTTGTTTAGAGCCACCATCAAAGTTTCTTTCAGATCGATTAAAAGGTGACTCTATAATTCGAAGGTACATGGCACAAAAAGTGAGAGATTCATGTGCAACATATGCCTCTGCAATGGACCCCTCAGGTCGAGCTCGATTCCGCACATATTTTTTATACATGCCCAATATTCTACAAACGAATAAACATTGTAAGAAACGTTGCTTAACTAGTTAGCAGTAATTTAGAAACTTAGAATAAATGATAATTAATAAACATGTACCTTTCTATTGGGTACATCCACGGGTAACTCACGGGACCTGCTAGTTTTGCCTTTTCGGGTAAATGCATCATTAAATGAATCATGGAAACAAAGAAAGCTGATGGAAATATTTGTTCAACCTTGTACAATATGTACACAATATCATCCTCCAACCTTTAAATGTCCTCCATATGTAAATTTATTGCACATAACTCTTGAAAGAAACTGGATAACTGAACAATCGAATCAACCACTTCCTTCGGCAAATATTTTCGAATACCTACAGGAATTATTTGCTGGAATAATACATGATGATCATGGCCATTTGTTGTGAAAATTATAT
Organism: Forsythia suspensa; assembly: GCA_023638005.1. NCBI lineage: Eukaryota > Viridiplantae > Streptophyta > Magnoliopsida > Lamiales > Oleaceae > Forsythia > Forsythia suspensa. The sequence goes on along the minus strand of CM042666.1, from coordinate 26,681,854 downwards.
GATTGCAAGTGAACAATATCACACACAAGTAATAAAGTGGACCTATTGAGTCTAGATTATCATTCCCACGAAGACTATCCTATTCAGATATTAGCTCAGTTCATCTCAATCATAATCTATTGAAAATAATTTGGAATTGTTTATTTTAACTATCAACGTGTAACTATCAATTTAAGAAAACAATATAATAACGTATGTGAACAAAAATATCAAGAATTTATCAAGAATGATGTTTAAAGAATTTGGATTCACGAGTTCACCTTAGTTGTCATCTCTAATTTCTCCTCTCAAGATTTATTTCTAATGTTGTATTCAATTGAATTCACGAATTTAACTTAGTTTACTTCTCTCGAGTTTAAATTAGTCATATATAATTAAGTCAACTTATGAAATCGGAATGGTCCTTAATTAGATGTATTAAATCGCCTAAAAATTCAATTCAAGATCACGACAATAATAAAAGCGTATCTCTACCTTTTATCCAATTGTCGAATTTTACTATGTGGTCTAAATTAATAACTTACCTCTCAGTTTGTTACAATCCACAAATCAATGATAAATAATTGCCAATTATTTTAAGCATTAACAAAAGAAGTAAAATCAAAACATAATTAATTTATAAACAAAAATTAAGAGTCGAAATTAAAGAATCTAAACTAGGTTACATCGTTCATCCAAATTTTAAATTTAGCTACTCATGATTCGAGAGAAAGAAAGCATGAAGAGATTTGAATACAAAACTGGATTTTGAATAAAAGATGAGAAGACGTTGAATATCTTGCACTAAGAATTTTTTGTCTTCACGTTCCAATATTCAATCGTGCCGTCGTTCTTCTTCTCTTTTCTATTCTCTTCTCCAAGACTCAATAACTTAAAATACCTATGAGTATCAACTTAAAATAGTCAAAAAATAAAACAAAATTTTTCTGTTTCAAACAGATGATTTGTAGTTTGGTCCCCAAACTTTCAAAGTTGTACATTTTGGTCCTCAAACTTTTAACATTATACATTTTGGTCTCCTTTTTTTGCTCCAAGTCTTTCAAGATTTATCTCAAACTTTAAAAAGCTTCCAAATTGGTCCCAAAACTTCTTTAGTCATCTGAATTTGGTCTTTCACAAGTTTCAAAAGTGTGCAATTCAGTCCTCAAACTTTTTAAAGTTAAAATCCACTCCCGAAACTTGTGAAGTTCTTCCAATGGGCCTTTTAATAGTTCTTATTACTCCCATGACATCATGTCAATCTTCAAACGCTCCCGATCAACTCCTATGTAGCTCCATATTCTTTATTTTTGCTCCATTTCCCTTCATTCTTGAGTTTTACCTATAATGACAATATTTATACTAAATTAAGTAGAAATTCACTCAAATTACAATTATATATCAAGTTTATATGATAGGATAAGCGTGTAAAATACACTTATCACTCTTCAATCTAGAAATTTTTCCACTTTTGACTGCCATATTTCTAGAAATATTAGCAGCATAGTCATCTGGATATTTTACAGATTTCAAAAATTGAAGGAATTCTTTCTTTAAATTTGGCTTCATTGTGAAAAATGGATGGCTCTTAACCCACTAATTCCCATTCCAATTTAACCATGAAGACTTTTTTATTCCAAGGGCTCCCAAATCTTGGCAAGCCTTGACTGTGTCTTTAGATTTTTCTATATTGTGCCAACAATAATGTCACTAACGTTCTTCTCAATGTGCATAACATTTAGGTTATGCCTAATTTTTAACTTTGACCAATACTCTAGCTGAAAGAATATACTCTTTTTAGTCCAATTCTGTTCTTCATGTGTCATTTTCTTATTTTTGTTTAGGTTATTAGGATGTTTACCAATCTGACCAAAGTTTATGTTCTCTACTTGACACAAAATTTTATCACCTGATAATTGCCTAGGTCTCACATGGAATTCAGTTTTTTCATTAAAGGACTTCATAATTGTGTGCCATACATGATCCCACGGTGGCCATTGTCGATGTCCCATATAGCAAACCTTGTCACTAAACCATTCAGATGTTCCATTGTCATTACATCCAGGGCATGTATTATAACCCTTAGTACTCCATCTGGATAAATTCCCATAAGAGGGCAAATCATTAATTGTCCACAAGACCACAGCACGCAAGTTAAATGTAGAGTTAGTTCCTTTATCGTATGTATATACACCTATTTTCCATAACTCTTTTAGCTTATCAATTAGAGGGCGCAGATAAACATCAATGTTCTTACTAGGTTCGTGCTTGCCAGGAATTAGTAAGGTTAGCATGGTAAATTCTTTTTTCATGCACATCCAAGGAGGCAAATTATAAGGAACGAGCACCACTGGCCACATGCTATATGGTTTGTTCATATCCCTAAAAGGGTTAAAACCATAAGTAGCAAGGCCCAAACTTATGTTTCATGGCACTGCTACAAAATTGGGTTACATCTTATCAAATTGCTTCCACGTAATTGTGTCTACTGGATGTCTCATTTCACCATCATCAACTCGCCCATCCTTATGCCATTTCATATCATTGGCCGTATGCATTGACATATATTGCCATTGTAATATCTGCTTCAGTGGAAAATAACGCAACATTTTTTTAAGAATCTTTTGTTTATCTCCCAAACAGTTTTGATACCTCAATTCATTACAAACATGACACTTATCTAACCCTTCATTTTCATTGTAAAATAGAGCACAATCGTATTTACATGCATGGATTTTTTCATAACTTAGTCCCATATCTTTCAAAACCTTATGAGCATGTCGATGAGTAGAAGGCAAATGATTACTTTTTGGAAGCATCCTTTTCAAGATGCTCATGAGCTCATCGAAGCATTTGTTGGCCATCAGATTATTTACTTTCAATTCTATCAACTCCACAATCGCTGTTAGTACAGAGAAATTTTGCAACTAGGATAAAGTTCTTTTTTTGCTTCTTTCAATAAAGGTTCATACTTATATATCTCTCGCCTACGCATGTTCGACATCAGATTGTCACCCAGTGTATCATCATCAAGTAACACATCATCTTCTTCTAAAACATTATATTCGTGATGGTGCGAGGCATATGGATACGCATCTTTGATTATAACCATTACTTGATCATTATCACAATCAATATCATCACTCGGACTTGAGATGGAAAACATGTTAGTAGTGGAAAACTTGACGCAAATCCCAATCGTTCACCATGTCGAGTCCATTTAGTGTAGTTGTATGACATTTCATACATGATCAAGTGTTGTCGAATTTCACTAACTGGCCTCCAATTGCAGTTATTACACTTCTGGCACAGGCACTTGGAATGACCTTGATGATTTACATGGTTTCTTGCAACTATAATAAAGTCCTCAATTCCCAATAAATATTCAGCACTAGTTCTATCTGGATTATATATCCAATTTCTGTCCATAGTATAGTTGCTATAATGAACATATAGAACATAAGAATATATACCAACATAACATAAATTTGACATAAAATTCATTAAAAAGGTGCATGCAACGTTCTATCCATTGATATGAATTACATAAAATTCTTTAAACTGATTACATAAATTTCATTAAAAAGAAAGATTTCGGTGTAGATGTATAACGATGAATTGAAGAAAGCTCTGCAATCCAAAACTCTTTCCACAGCTCCTAATTAAGGAATTTCCATTTCCCCAATAAAAATTGCTTTGAAACCTAAATTCAAGCTTATTTACATAAATGAGTTCATTTTCCAACAGGTTTACTTTAATGATACATCCAACAAATAAAATGAGAAGGCATTCCAAATCAAGTTTACTTAAATACTTAACTATTTTCTTGTAACTTAAGCTTTAGCCAAACACATTCTCAATGTGGGATTTTAATCTTGCTACCTTTGGTTTATCATTCGAAGTAGTTAGGATATAATTGTACTTCGTTATGCAGACTACAGTGTTAAACAAAGACTCTCTTATTCTATCAATTTATTAAATATCAAAATGATTAATTATGTATTATTTAAGAAATTATACTTTAATTTTGGCTTATTTGCACAAATGGTCCCTGACTTTTGCACTTCATCATGGGTTGAGGACCTATCTTTTATTTTTAGCGCTTTAGCCCCTATTTCAAATGTTTTTACGTCAATGGTCCTTTTCATGATTTTCCATCCAAATCACCGTGAAATTTGACGGTAGAAATTTTTTTTATTTAAAAAGGCTTATTTGCACAAATGGTCCCTGACTTTTGTAAAGAAAATTCAAGAAAAGTCCCTAATCTTTTAGAAAGTGTTAAAAGTCCCATAACTTTTAATCCTAACACATATGACCCCAAACTCTTTTGACAATTTTACTCCTAACTTAAATAAATTAAAAACAACTCATAAATCTTTTCAAAAATACAAATAAGTCCTAAATCTTTTTATTTTTTACAGATTTACATTTAAAATAATAAAAAGTATGTCATCAAGTCTCAAAATTTTTAATTTTGTTCAACAAAATGACATTTAAAATGTGTTTAATTAAAATCAGATTTTTTTAGTAAAAAGTTGTTGAAATGTGTGGTTGAAAAGTTGTGGGACCATAAAATGTGTGGTTAAAATTAATTGTTGACTTTGACTTTATTTTTTTAACGAAATCAAAATTGAAAACAAACGAGCTCTTAGAGTCTCTACAGATTTTGTCCAGTGGTCCATTAATTAACAAAAAAATTATACCCATGATCAAAATTTGACCATTTAAAATTTTAATTTATTTTTCATACCAATTTTAAAAAAAAGGTGGTGGTGGGCTGAAGATTGTGAAGAATTTTTTTTTAATTATTATTTAGTAATTGGTAGAGCTGGCAAATGGGCTAGATGGACTGGCCCAACCCGAAATTAGACGGGTCATTTAAAAGATTGGATTGGGCTAATCCTGACCCAATTTTACATGGGCTGTTATTTGCTGGACCAGCCCAACTTACATTTTTAACTTATTTTTTCAAAATAATTACTTATAATTTTGTAAAAAAAAACAAAACAAAACAAAATAAAAGCTCGCCTAGTTTTTATTTGATCAATTTTTGAAGTGTTTGAAGTGTGGGGCAGGGACTTGGGCAAAAAAAATTTATCAAGCCAGTCCGATTGGCTAGTTGTACCGAACTAAATTGACCTAATTTTTATTTGATCAATTTTTTATTGGACCAGCCCAGCCCAGAGACCGGGCTATCTGGGCTAGCCCATTGAGCTGGCCCATTTTGCCACCTCTAGTAATTGATATGAAAAATAAATTAAAATTTTAAATTGGTAAAATTTTGATCATAGGTATAATTTTTTTGTTAATTAATGGACCACTGGACAAAATCTGTAGAGACTCTAAGAGCCCATTTGTTTTCAATTTTGATTTTGCTAAAAAGTTAAAGTCAAAATCAATAATTAATTTTAACAACACATTTTATGGTCCCACAACTTTTCAACCACACATTTCAACAACTTTTACTAAAAAAATTTGATTTTAATCAAACACATTTTAAATGTCATTTTAATGAACAAAATTAAAAATTTTGGGACTTGATAACACACTTTTATTATATTAAGTGTAAATCAGTAAAAAAAAACAAAGATTTAGGACTTATTTGTATTTTTGAAAAGGTTTATGAGTTATTTTTAATTTATTTAAGTTATGGGTAAAATTGTCAAAAATATTTGAGGTCATATGTGTTAGGATTAAAAAGTTATGGAACTTTTCAACACTTTTTGAAAGATTAGGGACTTTTCTTGCAAATTTTCCTTTACAAAAGTCCATTTGTGCAAAGAAGCCCCTTTTAAATAAAAAAATTTATACCGTCAATTTTCACGGTGATATGGATGGAAAATCATGAAAAGGACCATTGACGCCAAAAACATTTGAAATAGGGGCTAAACTGCCAAAAATAAAAAGATAGGTCCTCAACCCAAATAAGTGCAAAAGTCAGGGACCATTTGTGCAAATAAGCCCTTTAATTTTAGCCTCTTGTTGCATAAAGATACGGATAATAACATTTTTGGTAATCTAACAGTTCTAGAATAAGTAGATGTAACATGAGAAAACATTGAGGAAGAATAGCATTAAGGTCATTTTCATATTGTTTTAGATTTCTTTTACGGATATACTCTTTGTCCAGATAAGTATGAATATTTTCTCTAGTAAATTATATATTTTGCATTCTATATCTTTTCTACATATCCATTACTCTATCTAAAGCAGAACCAAATAAATTATGAGATGACAGATAAGAGGTTCAAAATCAGTGGCTGCAACAAGTAGTGCCTTTATGTCATTCTTTTTCTTTACCATAAACTTGAAGTTATGTCAAATTGTATGCATAAATAGTTCCACATACATTGTACAAGCAAATTAATCACTTCAATTCTCCTTCCCAAAGAAGTCCCTATCACACAGCACCCAACTTTAGTCACTTCAACAAGTATGTTCCTAGGAATATCTATAACTGACTCTTCTACAAGTAGAAAGTTTTTGTTAATGGTGTAAACTTCTTTTCTATGTTTTTTAACCAATTCAAAATTCACTATTTAAATAATTGTCTGGGGAAGAGGTAACCGAAGAGTCTATCAAATCTTCATACTTTCTGTCGTGCACAAATTAGTGTCACAAGTTCGATAGAAAATACTTGGTAACTAACAACTAATTATATCCCAACATAACCCATTTCCCAATATATATTGAAGACCAAAGTTTGCAACAAAGAAGAGATCCAATTCACATCGAAACCAAGTATTTCACAATTTTTAGGAAAATAATTTTTTCCCCAAGATTCTCTCATCCTAAATTCCTACCAAGCGGCCCCTATTCACTAGTTGTATTATGTTCCCTATACTTTCTGGAGCTAGAACTATTGTGGCGTAAGACATTGCATCTCATCTCTCCATGAAAAGATGTGAGAAATTTAAAAAAAAAGTATAAATTATTCATTTACCAAAAAATGAGGAAAAGAACTTTAATCTAGTTTGTTCATATTTTCCAACTAATTTTGCCATATCCATGAAATATTTTTTTTTCGGAGGCTCTGTCATCTTACCAAACTTCTCCACATCCCCTGCCAATTCCCAAGCACTCATCAACCACCAATGCCACTAAATCACAAGCCACCATCACCCTCTATAATATCTTGAAAACAACAAAACAAACAACAATTGCAACTACCAATACAAAATTACAGTTAATCCAAAAACATAAAAACATAAACAGAAACATTATTCATCAAACAAGCAGAATCAGCAAAATCAGGAAATCATTTAATTAAATGCATACATATTTTACAAACACAATCTTAAATAATGAAAAACAAAATACTTGAATGAAAAATCCCAATTTTTTTGACAAAATCTTCTTTATTTGAGAGAAATAATAAGAAAGAAGATATGCCCATCAAAAGGAAGATTTCAAACCTAAATTTCTCTACCTTGGGCTGGGCAACATGGTGATACAGTTTAACACACAGAGAGGAAGGTTTGGGCGTCTTTAGCTTCACAAATTTCTACTTGATAGAGAGTAGGATTTTTAATTAGGCAGAAAATTTGTTGGAGGGAATTAATTTGGTATAATTATATAGAGAGGAGTGAAGGGGGTTTGGGGCTTCACAGCTTGTACAGAGAGGGGTGGGATTTTTAATTACGTAGAAACATTTTAAGAGGGAGTTAATTTGGTATAATTTTATAGAGAGGAGGGCGAGCTTCACAGCTTCACAGGTGATATCTCCTAAGCATAAGCTAAGCACCGGTGATGTGGCATATTAATTATCATGTTGATTACATTGCACATTTATTACCAACAAATGTAATCAACATGGTAATTAATATGCCACGTCACCGGTGCTTAGGAGATCATTTATATATATATATATATATATATATATATATATATATATATATTTTCTTTTTTTCTGCAAATATTCTATTTGTAGGGACTAAAAACAACAAAAAAAGTGGAAATTTTTTTTGTTTCTTATTAGCCTACAAAACGGATTTTTTTTTTTTGTAGACCAAAGATACATCTTACCCGACGAATGTTTTGTCGAGAAAAATGCACATGCTCGTGGGCATAAGTTCTCTCATTCTTGGAAATTTTGGATTAAAACTTAACCCTACAAAACATCATTTTTGTGGGAAAAAGTAAACTCCGCATACAAATTTAATTTTGTTCCCTAAAATTTTGTATGCGGAGTATAAAATTCTTGTAGTTTTATAATAAACGTTATGTACACACAAATTATGATTATAACACTGCTTATGCATAGTGGTGTCAAATTGAGTTAGTGAATGGATTTGTTGGGCTTATTGTCTAATTTGTGTTACGAGTCGCACGTGAGAAGACTTGGTCATTGGCTTTCAACGTTGCAGTGGAACTTTTTATCATCTATTTTCCCTATTTTCAATATATTGCAGTAGTGTAACATTCCATTTTATCTTTCAGTTATTTTTTCCTTTTTTTCTTCATAATTTCACTGATTGAAATTGTGGAGATGAAGTAATATGATAGAATTATTATTGCATACCATATTGAGTTTTGGGAGGATAGTTGGACCCTCAAATATCCATCAAACCAATTTCATTTCTATTTTTCATCCAACTTAAGTGGTGATAGTTATAGTCCAATGTTCTATAAAGGCCAACTTAGACTCTCAACTATCCCGATTATTAAAAAAATTAAAATCTAAAATTGAAAGAGCTATTGAACTTTATTTTAGTTCCCGGCCCAATGTCCCTTTCTCTCTAAGGGTTTTAGATGGAGAAGACTTTGAATGGGGTGAAGAACTTTAGGGTTCCACTAGTTCCAAAGGGTGTTTAGACACCACTAAATTCAAAATTGAAATGAGGTTTTTATTACTGCTTGACTTGGCTACATTTCGTGGTTCTAGTATGATTTTTTTTTTTAAAAAAAAAAAATAGTTTTTGGCTATAAATACTTATTTATTTTTTTATATTTCCCATCTCTCTCATAAATTTTTTTTATAATTATGACTTAATTTAAATTGCATTTAAATTCTCAAAAAACTGAAAAGAATAAAAAATGACGGGTTATACAAGCCCAACCTAGTCTATTGGCGGGTACATTGACTAGTCATGTCCGTAGATTTGGATGCACTATTGTACCTACTCGAACTATATTTTTAGATGGGTCGATTCAGACTTGCAACAGTCTAAATCGGGTATGGTCTGTCTAGACTAGCCTATCCATTTTAACACTCATACTTATACATGTGTGTGTCTATACGCATAAAGTTATTGCGGGAATAATACGGTGAGAGTGAATATCAATTAGAGAATTGACTCAAATTATATGCGTTATACCAATGCGTGGCAAATACATAGCTAATTAGTCCAATATTATTTTCAGTCTTATTTTCTTGCCCATTAAGAAAGAGTCTACCAACCCAATTTTTCTACAGTTTTAAAGGTAGTGCAAGATAAGTAACAAAAAAGTATGTTTTATTCAAAACTCTTTTAATTTTGTCCTTCTACAAAAATATAACTTAGGCACGGGAATGCTTCTAGTCGTGAATTGCCAACTGTTAGCAATATTAGTCCACAATATAATAAATTTTTGAGTCCAAATATCGTACCCACAGAGATTGCATTAGTCTAATTTCAAATTAATTTAACTTTAATCGTTATTATAGAATTCAAAGGATTTCGTAAGATTCAATTATCAAACTACTTAACAAACTACTCAATGTAAGACTTAAATTAACTAAAATTAATACAAAGTTGAGATGAATGCAAATGTGATGAAGAATTAATAATGAAAATCGTACTAGGATTTCGAATCCACTTATACCAATTCTCTTTAACTCGAACAGTTGAATTTGATAGCACGATATAATTTCGAAGATCAATATTTCTAATATGTTTAACAATCTTTCTTGAGTAGAATTAAACATATCCCTATTTATGACCCGACTATATCCCTATGACGGATGCGAACATACAAGAATGCATGAAAAATATATATGAATACTTAAAAATCACATAAAGCATAGCGGTATATCTCTATCCTCTATCAGACTCTATGATAATTGATAGTATGTCTAACTTATTTTCAATCTCTCGAATGTAAAACAAGCCACAAAATTCATACAACCATTGCGCATATAATTGTTCAGAAAATAAACTCATATCAATTGTTCAATATTAAAAACGTGTTTGAATATCAAACACTAGATTCGAAGAATTAAAGGTTCATGATATAAGTTTCATTGCAAACCAAGCAAAAAATGATCTAGCCTAGCATACTAAGAGGAAGAAAACAAGAAAAATAGATATAATCCATCACCTGGATAAGAGAAAACTCGAAAGAATGGATTTTGATCTTCGATTGAATATTGTCTGGATGAGTTTTCAATCCTTTGCCTCTTGTTTCTTCTCTTCAAATCCCTCAAAATTTTCAACACTAATTTTCGGTTAAGAACTCATATATATAGTCTCCTACTAGTACCCAAAAAAGATCCTAAAATATCGTTAAAATCACGCACCAAAAGAAGTTTCCTAATTGGATTAAAGCAAAAAAAAATAAAAAAAAAAAATCTCGCAGGTTAGGATTTGCCTGGGTGTTATAATTCCGGGAGAACGCTCAGGCATATTGCTTCTTGGCTTCAGGCGTTTTGGTCTCCATCTTTCCAATATGTTCGTTTTGGTCATCAACTCTTCCAATAGTTTCCAATATAGTCCTCTAAGCTTCAATTGAGTACAATTATATCCTCGTAGTTCCTAAACATCTTCCAATTTGTTGTTTTTTTCATCCATTCTTCTCCACTTACTTATAAACGGGTCCAAAACTGAAATATAAAGAAAAATCTACTAAAATAAGTAGAAAATCTATAAAATAACGGGACAAAAGCTTAGTTTTAAAGTCCGAATAAGTACAAAAAATATACTTATCGCCATCCCTTCCGCGCGACCAAGCATTAATATTTTTATGCACTCGGAGTTAAATAATCTACCATACATTGGGAAAGTAGACGGTCATTTTCTTTACGAAGAAACAAAGATGATAAGAATGTATAGCTCCATTGCTTTTTGAAATATTTCGTTCTTACAAATATCAACCCTCTGCCCCGTGGCCACCACCTATCTATAATTTGCTGATAAATGAGAAATGGAGTGTTTTTTGATTGAGTATTTTGAGTGTTCATTGTTGATTGTCAATAATTTGACATCATCTTTTTGAATTAATTTGAGACATTGAATGAATCACAATTGAAGTTAAATAATATATTTTGATTTGTTTGAGATTATGTGATTTACCTGTAGGGTTTAATTTCTTGAACAATGGGGCGGATGCATTTATTATTTTTAAGTTGTAGTTCGGTATAAGGTAAATATGGTACCATTAACATGGCACCAATTTTGCACCCACCCAGTAGAACATTCGTCAAGAATTCTTTGAAGTTCTTCGTCACCACCACTATACTGCGCCGCCACCACCTTCTCCACATCGTTTACCGTCTACATCGAGATCTGAACGTGGTGATGGTGCGTTGGTAGCGTGGGATGGTGGTTGAACGTGGATTTGGTTCGCAAATTAGTAGTGGTGCGATGGTGGTGAATCTAGATTTGGATGATGTAAGTAACAAATCGTGTAACACAATATGTTAGTTGAATGTAAGAATATGTTACTAAGTAAATTTGAACTGTGAATGAAGATAGTATATCGTTGAGTTGAGAAAAAAGTGTTGGTTGGAAAAAAGACTATGTGATGCTTGAGATTGATACAAGATTGTTTTAGAGTTTGCGATGGAATAACACAGAGCCTGTTTGGTCAAATAAACTAGTTTATAAAACTATGCTAAACGGGCTCACAGTAACACACATATGTCACTCTATTATTAAATAATCATAAATTAAGTAATATATATTACTATACAAATAAAAAAATTAAGTTACATAGTAACACATAAATTACTGTATAGTAACATTGTGTTACCCTAAAATGATATGTTTAATTAAAAGTTGAAATATTTTAATGTAACACAGTAATACAAATGTTACCCGTAAAAATGTTGTTTTTTAATAAAAAATTGAATTATTGATTTTAAATAAAAATTATGTATTTTTTTTTACAATTAGAAGGCACTAAAGGGTTAAATATTGGGGTTTAATGAAAATGAATTATTTTAAAAAATTTGTAAGAGGTATTTTCCAGTTTTTTTGAAACAAAGTAGGTTATTTGTCAATCAAATTTGCTCCTTGTACATTGACTCTTACACCCGCCTTGACTGCGACGAGATATCGCGATATTTTAATTTCAAAATTTAATAACAATAAGGGTCTCAATTCTTGTCCATGTCCACAGATCTACACACCACAAAATTTTTTTAAATCACAATCTCCACCAGCTAACACCTAACAAGCCCACCGGTCACCGACGATATTTCTAACTATATCTTCAGCTCGTCTCAGGCGACATTTTCAGCTATCTTTTCTTTGCAATTTGTTTACCACAATGTCTAAACCAGGTGATTGTTCTTCTCGTATGGAAGCTATTTTTGTGCCATATTTTTCTGTTGTTGCCGTATGGAAGCAATGTTTTTGTCATATTTTTAAACATTAATTCTGTTATTTCCGTATGGAAGCTATAGAAGCTCATGTCTTATGCTGTCAAAATTCAAAATTTTTGCAGGAGATCTCGTTTCATATTTCCATGATGCGACAGTAAATATGAATTTGTTAGTGGTTGACGATAAATCTTTGGAAGATGATGTGATGGAAATGGAGAATTGTCCTAGTTTAAATGATGATTGGGTTGAAAAATCATATGAGATTGTACCTCAAGTTGGGATTAAGTTTAAGGACCTTGACGAAGCTTTTGAATTTTATAGAAACTATGCATCCCATGTGGATTTTCCATATATAAAATGTAATTCAAAGAAGGGTGATAATGAGCTTGTAATAAATGTCACGTTTACATGTAGTCAAGAAGACCAAAGAACAAGTAATACAAGCACTTTCTTGAAGCCTCGGGCGACAATTCAAACAGGATGCAAAGCTAGGGAGACTGTTGTTTCTAATGTCACTAGATCATGGCAAATAACTACAGTTCATTTGGAGCATAACTGCAAAATAAGTCCTTCCAAATCTAGGTTGTATTGGTGCAATAGACAACAAAGTGAATATGTGAAATAGAAGATTGAAGCTTTATAAAGATTGAAGCGAATGATATCGCTGGAATTTTGTTACACAGAAGTTACAACTCAGCTGTCTTTAAAGCAAGTGGTATGAGTAGATGACATTCATCGAAAATGATTGTCAAAACTATATTGATAAGGTTAAGCGTTTGAGACTTGGGGATGAGATGTTGTAGCATTATAATGCTATTTCTCGAAAATGCAAGCACAATGCCTTGGTTTTTACTTTAGTGTAAATTTGGACAAAGAGTGTCAATCGAAAAATGTGTTTTAGGCTGATAATATGTATAGACAAGTTTACAAGGAATTTGGCGATGATGTCACATTTGATACCACGGACCTAACTAATAGGTACGACACGCCGTTTGCTCTTTTCATTGGTGTAAACCATCACGAATAGTTGACACTCCTTGGGTGTGGATTAATTTTCAACCAGGATACGTAGACATTTGCGTAGCTGTTTAGGACATGGCTTGAGTGCATGGAGGGTTAAGCTCCTATTGGAATAATAACTGATCAGGATATGGGCTATGGAAAATACAATTCAAATTTTTTTTCTAGATACTAGGCATAGATGGTGTTTGTGGCATATCTTGAAAAAGTTTCCCGAGAATTTTGGGGGACACAATCATAAGAGATATATACTTTTGGCTGTCCACTTTGAGGTTTATGAATTGCAAAGTCCCGAAGATTTTGAACATGGTTGGAGTTCGATGATGGCTAGCTATGCACTTGAGGATCACGAGTGGTTTTCATGATTTTATAGGGAACAAATTCATTGGGTGCCATGTTATTTGAGGACTAATTTTTGGGTAGGGATGTCTACGGTGCAACGGAGTGAGAATATGAATATTTTTTTTATAGTTACGTCCATTCTAAAACTACGTTGAAGCAATTTGTTGAACAATACGAGCGGACGTTGAGGAGTAAAGTTGAGAAGGAGTTCCAAGCGGACTTCAAGTCATTTTCGCAGATGTCCTTTGTGCAACTAAGTTTGGAATGGAGAAACAATTCAGGAAACTTACATAATCTCCAAATTCAAGGAATTTCAAGAAGAGTTCTCTGGCATGGTGTATTGTCGGATTACCAAGTATGATGAGGGACCTATAAGAATCATGTATCAGGTATTGGAATCCATCATATTTGACAATAGAATGAAGAAAAAAATGTACTGTTTTGTTTGAGAAAAAGTTGTGTCAAATTGTGTGTAGCTGTTACTTGTTTGAATTTCGGGGAATACTTTGCAAGTATGCTATCACAGCGTTGATTATGCATGATGTGACAGTGGTGTCGGAAAGATATATCTTGAGGCGATGGAAGAAAAAATTGAGTAGAACCTACACAAGGATAAAGATTAATTACAATGGTTGGATTAGCACTCCTACTCAAGTACGATATGATGAATTATGTGATATATTTGGCCAGGTTGCTGATGTGGTAGCAGATGATGAAATACAGACTTGAGAGATTAAGGAGTGGCTTCAACTGAAAATGAATAATTTGAACATATTGAAGAACTGATCAGCCTGTGGCAGTAATTTCATTTCTGGTCATTCTTGTGTTCAATTAGCCACTGAACGAGTATTAGTGGAGAAGGAGTCAAGTATTCACATGTTGGATTCAAAATGCTCGAAGAAAAAGGGGGACCCGAGAAAGCTTTGAAGAAATGGTCCATTGGAAACAAGTTCAAACAAGAAGAAGGTATGTTAGTATGTGTATAATATAGTTTGTTTATATAAATATCATCTAGTTATCTAATATGAGTGAATGTAACATTTGTTTGCATAGGTGGCTTCACGTTCAAGCAAATGGAAGACCGCAACACAATCTAACGTATATCATGCTGGCGAAGGCTTCATCCAAGCACCTCAAAAACCCATTACCCCATCCTAAACATGTCGCAGGGTGCTCAATATCAACCATGGTTGCCAGCTTACGAATTTGTGCCAATTTATGGGACGAGTTAACGCTTGATGTCAATGTATCCTCCAGTTCGACAACCCATATGACCTATACGGTGATTTGTTAGCCATTCCAAGATTCCACATACCTCACAATCAATAGGATAGTTTCTATGTCAGTGTTTTTGTAATGCATAACATTTGAATTATTTAGATCCAGGTATGTAGTTGTTAAAAACGTTTTCTACGAAATACAAGAATTGTTCAATTACGTAGTTGTTATAATAAAGTACTTCCTACAAAATACGACACACAAACTATTTTTAGAATAAGACTTCTTACGAAATGCAATAATTGTTCAATTACAACACAAATGGATCTAACTATCTCACTCGTGCCCCTTTTTTTGACCCTTGCGGATCGTGAGGTTGAACGAAATCTCTACATCTTTTTCTTCCAATAAAAAGGCAAATATTTTGAACATGCTAGGCAAGTCTTCATTTTCCTTTTTGGCCCCAAATTTCTCCAATGCAATGCCACTAGACCCCCACTTGATTGACCTTATCCTACTTGAAATATGGGTATTCGTCCCTACTACAAAGACAAAAAAAGCATCCCTTTAGTCTTTAACACCCTTAGTACTTGCATCCATTTGACATATCACTCTCCACATCGTGGGCATCGTCGTTTTTGCTTGCAATCCTCCAACAAGTGACCCGACTTTCTACAGTTGTTGCATATTCTTTCATTTCTTCCTGACATTACAATATCTGTTGCTGTAATACTATAAAGCACACACATTAATCACACAAACAACAATAGTATACTTGACTTCGATTTGTTTCAAAGATAAAATTGTACAGTTTCAACAAAGTTCCATGATAGCACTACTCATCAATGATTTTAGATCCTTAATGAATGTGGAAATGACCACATTATGTTAATGCTTATCAGGCCTCAAGAGCTTCAGATATCAAAAGGTTGAATTTCTCATGTTCAAAGATAATTCATATAGAAATTTCGACATTATACAAGGCCTTTTTCTTATAGTATAACTTTATCTTCTTACACACAAATGCAAAAACTTTATTAGATTCATTGATTCAACAGATTCATACATGACATAAGACGCTAATAGAGAAACAAGACATTCAATTTCACTTGATTTATCAGTATGATACATTGTTTTCTAGTCAGATATCAAACTGAAGCCAATGCTTGCAAGATTGATTAAAATTTATAAAAGGCCCCAGGGGCTGGAGAATGATACCTTCATACCACTCACAATCCTTCATATCTAGATTATTTGCTTAAGTTATCTTTGAACTTCACTTTGCTTATACATTTTTTTTTTGCAAAATTCGAAAGAAATTATCAATGTGGCTAACTTCTTTTATATGATCTAATAATTTCCTTTTACAATCACCATTTAAGTTATAAAACTCTTAGTGTAGTACCTGATTTTTGCCTGCAGGATTTCGAATATGAATAAGGTGATGTCTCCTTCTTTACTTCAACCGCGACCTCCAGCCAACACTGATATTCAAACGACGCCAGATCCACAAAACCCTAAAGCCAGGCTCGTCAAACCCAAGAGTAGCAGATGATTCATCGGGAGCTTCGCATATGTGGAAAAAATGGTGTCTTTCTTCCTTTGCCTTCAAAGTAGCTAACTGGTGTCCAAAATTGGTCTAATAATTTAGATTTAAGGGGCATAAGTGTCTTTTTGCTATTTGCGGTAAAGACCGCAGTTAACAATGGTATATAAGGAGTAGGGTTGATTTGTCAATTTAACCCTAATTAATATGGGCGGCCCATTATTGAAACAATGAACTGAATTGAAAGTGGGCTTCTTTATGGGTAAGGTTGTTACAGAAGAAATTATAAGAGCGCCGCATATTTTCTTAACTCAAATGATTAACAAGACGAATATAAGGGTAAAAAAAACTTGCGTATAAAATATAGTGAAAATTAGGACATACACCAACTTTCATTTAATTATTTGATATTTACTGGATTATATTTACAGAATCAATATTATCAGATATTATATATATTTTATCGAAATATTTAAATTATTTATATATATTTAATTATACATTATCCAATCCTTCTATAACTGTTTTCAAGAAAAAATTCGGGGGCAATTTATCTAATCTTAAATGATGGAGCAATTCATGTAATTTACCATTTTGAAATTACGTGTGTCATTCATCCATACGTCTCTTACAATGTCTCGATAAAAATCACGTAACCCATAAATCCTTTTATCTTCTCTTTTGGGTGCTGGTTTGGTTGATGATGAAATTGAATCCTTCTTCTGCTCACCGGGATTCGTTTAAGGCTCCATCCGAATCAAGGAGAAGCCACAGTCTAAGAAACCAAGGTATAATGTAATTATGTACACAGAGTCAACACCTCTACCAATAAGGAATCAAGTAAAGTAATCGGTTGAACGCGGTCTAGGTAGAAGTGTTCCTGTTCCTGCGCTTGTGCCGGAAGTCTTTAAGACTTTCTTGATGCTAGGGAAGCAGACCTACTGATAGAAGGAACTGATCTCGATACGGAAGCCAATCAACAGGTCCCCCTCTCCTCGCGTTGGCATCATTCTTCTCAACCAATCTCCACCGGATCTAAGATCTTTAAAGTATCGGCATGAGCGAGCACAAGACCGGGCACTCGATGAACAAGGAAAAGCAACGGAACTCTATGAACAGGGGAATCCTTCTGTCATTGTTGTCCGGTCCTACAATCGTCGAGATTGAAGGAGGGACCTCCGCAGGTAGTACCAAGAGAGATGTGGGCCACTCCTCCCAAGGGTGAATGTATCGGTTTTTTGGAGAATCCGCTATCGATGGAGGGTAGGGTCCCCAAGATCTCTTCTGGAAAGAATTTGAAGATAAAGATATAAATACAATTAATTCTACAGCGGATCCTGCAGAGATCTGGATTGGATTATGACCGTATCGTAGAGAGAGCCACCCGAACCTTTCAATTAAAACAGGTTTTTTAATTCCTGTCTTAATGAGTTAGCAGAGAGGGCTTTTTGGCTTTACTCCTGCGCCGGAAGGATATACTTGAATTCATGAGAAAAATAAAAAAACTAGCTGGAATAGGATTGGATGCTGGAATGCAAGATTAGGATTGGGTTGTATTAAAAATTGGCATCTCAGCTTGAAGTAACACAAGTCTATTTGTGTTAGTAAATATATAGTGGAATTTTACTCTTTAATTTCTTCATAGGATTCTATTTTAAAATTTATGTTATAACTCTTGCAAAGAATCTGCTGCTTTATTTATGTAAAGAATATGTTGCTTTATATTATATCTTTTGCAAACTTTGTTTTTGTATACTATTTAACATGTTTTTGTGGGTTGTTTTAATTTTTTGTAGGGTGAGATGCTTGCTAAAGTTAATGAATATCTTGTAGAAAGGGCAAATGAACAACAACTTCTTGAGGATACTCCTTTGGAGGAGATCCCTGTTGACGATCCAGATGCTGGATTGAAAATTATGATGTTCGTTCTAGGTGTGAAGTTCAGACATCAAATTCGTAGGTTGGGAAATAGTTGTCTTCGAGACATTGATACTTCTTCCAGTGTGCACCATATGGAGAAGGAGCTGGAAGAAGAACACGCTGCTCGAAAGGCAGCCGATGGAGGTCGAACTAAAATAGAGCAAATAATGAAAAACAAGTTGAATATTGTTAAGCAACAATTCAATTCTACACTGCAGTATTGGCATGATTCTATGCAAAAACTATGTAGACAAGTTCTGATTTCGTTCTACCACCATTTACGTCATTGTCAATAAAAGATTATGCTAATGAAGAAAATGATGCTATTGGGGACGAAGAGAACGGCTTTGACGAGGAGAACAACATTGGTGAGGACGAGTAGCATATCTAAAAAATAGGATGAGGAGTTATGTTTTTTTATTAGATTCATTATAATAGATAGATAGCATGTTTGCTAAACTCTTTTTAAGTTTAGATATAACCATATATATTTAGTGAATGATTTTTATTTGTATTTTGGTACAATATTTGGGTTCAATGATATATTGATTGACACTTATAAAATCTTAATTTAATTTGTTGTCTTTTTTGCATCTTTATATTTATATTATTTTGAAGAAGGTAAAAAGAATTAACAAAATATAAAAAATTATATAAAATAAATTAATTTCTCCCACAAACTCTATCGTTGTTGGAAAAAATAATATACTTGGCCCACAAATACGCTTTTCCCACAAAATATCGTTTGTAGAAAAAAGTAGAACTTGGCCTACAAAATTTTTCCGACACAAAAATTTATTTGTAGAGAAAAGTACGATTTGATCCACAAAATAATTTGCGTCTTGTGCCTACAAAACTTGTTCCGTGGGCCAAAGTAACTTAACAGAAGAATAATTTTGTCGAGAAAGAAATTAGACGACAAATTGTATTTGTCTCTAAATGATTTGTATGGAGGGCTTTTAGCCCACAAATTTTTATCATTTGTCTTCTTATATCTTTCTTCACGATATTTGCCCCACAAACGTCCCTTCAAAAAAAATTCGTCAGAAAAGGTTTTTTCTTACAAAAAAGAACATTGCCCTACAAATTTATTTCGTACATGGAAGATAAAAATCTTGTAATGTAATAGAAACGCGCATAATTTGTATGTACATGTAAGCTTATCATTATAAGAACGCGGCTTGAGCACACGGAAATGTGGACAAGGAAGCAGCCATACTCAGTCTTTTAAGCCTATCAAGAAATCACAAATGAGAATTTATTAGGAGCCCAGCTGTTTATGGGGCCAAAGTAACAGTGTTCAAAATATGAGCTATATTCGTGATGCGACAACTTGGAAATTTTAACTCCATTGATGAAGATAATGCCTGCACGTGTGGGCATTTTTTAGAATTCAATGCTTGGATCATGGGACCATTAACTTTAATAGTAGGCTACGAATATTTTCACATACTTTTGTTTATTAGCTTATAACTTAGTATACACTATTAGCAAATTATTTATACAATTATTAAATTCAAATACTATAAAATATATGAAATTGTAAATTACTTTAAATGGCTTATGTCATTTGTGATCGTAAGTGCTTGTTTGATTAAGTATTTTAATAGATTTTGATAAAATGTTGATGAAATATGTAATTGAAAAATTGTGAATCTCATAAAATATGTGATTAAAATTAATTTTCGACTTTAACTCTACCAAACAAGGTCTAAATTATCAAAAATTGATATATATTTTTTGTTTCAATTAGAGTGTATCTTCCTATTTATTTCTTTCCACGCGGGGAGTGGCTAAGAGACAGCCATATAAGCTGATGAGACAAGCAAGAAAAGAGACAGCCATAAGCTGATGAGACAAGCAAGAAAACCGACTCTTTGTTCAAATGATGTGGGAAGATTGCAGCAGCAGTCCCAAATTTTTGGAGTCTTGATACTTTAATCGTCAATCTTTTTTCTGGCACGAATTTTTTCAATGTTTGTTTATTTGTAGTCAACTTTACTAACTGAATTTATCAAAAATGCACGTTAAATTTGTATAAAAAAATATATTTACCCTTCACGTTAAATAAAAAAATTGCAGTCGCAATTTCTAACTTTTGGAGTATTAACACTTTTATCCTTAATCTTTTTTTCTTAGTATGAGTATCCCCAACATTCGCTTATTGGTAATCAATGTCCTTACTAATTAAATGTGTTAAAATGCATATTAAATTTGCATAAAAAAATATATGTACCCTTCACATTAAATAAAAAAAAATTGCAGCCATTGTCCTCAACTTTTGAAGTCCTTGAAATTTTATTTATTTGCTACTTTTCTCTTTACAGACGGAATCTATTTAAAAATATGTTAAGTCGATAGAAAAAAATATATTTGTCTTCTCAATTAAATAAGTAAAATAAATTAATTAATACATAAAAAAATTAAACATATTCTTACTTCATCTTTTTAGGCAAATATTCATCGCTACAAATCAAAACAATGACCACTTACACCCACAAGTCGTAGCCACAGCTAAAATCCAGCTCCTTCCTACAAGCCACCACTGATAAATATGTTTTTTTTTATTCAAATATAACATCTATTTTGGACAAATTTGTTAGTAAGGACATTATCCGCCGAGAAAAAAAAATAGAGATAAAAGTACCAAGATCCAAAGGTTGGGGATTGTAGTTGCAATTTTCTCAAATGATGTCATGGTTTTTGATGTAAACTAGTGCTGGGATCTAGCGGTGTACACACAGAAACGTGTGGGGGCACGTGCTATTTCGATGTAATCTCTAATATGGTTGCTAAATTCTTAAGATGCTGACTAGTAGCATGTTTAACAGTTAAGGTCAACTAAAAAATATCTTCAAAAAAGAAAAATTGGGTTAGGGTGACTCGATAAGTCGATATTATATGGTTAAATATTTGAACAATCTTGAATTTTATGAACCCACCAAAAAATATGAGTCAACTCGGATGAATAAATAATAGTTAGATTTGGCCGACATGATAACTCGCAAAGAAATTAAAAGCAATAAAAGTGTACATGTTGGGTGCCTGAAATCAAAATTTTCTTCAATAACAAAAATAAGGCTCAATTCATCTTTATAAAATTATTACAGGTTCCAGAACTAAATTTTTTTTTTTTTTTTTTTTTTTAATCTATTGGGAATGGTTTAAGGTGTTTTGTTTTCTACCTCTTATCTTTAGCTACTTTTGGAGCAATTATGACATGATTAATTTAACATGCCCCACTACCTTGCACAATCTGACAATTCAAATAATCTGTACTACTTTAATTTCGTTAACAATGTTGGAAAATATTCATTTCTTAAAGGAAAAAGAAGAAATTTAGATTTGGATTATAATTTAATAAGGTTATTATATTAAGAGGAAATTGGACAAAGTACTAAAATCAAAACATGTATTTTGAAATATGTTTACTTTAAATAAATTTGACCAAATAACTAAATGTAAAATATGTGGACAAAAATACCCCTAATTTTTTAACATTTCCATCTCTCTCTCTCTATAAAAACACTTCGAGCCTTAATTGCCGCCCCTGCAAGTTTATTTTTCACTTGTTTTGGTTAATTTTTTGCCCATATTCTTATTTATTCTCAAATCTGTTCGAGGAAGAGGACCGATTTGACATATTTGAAGTAAGTTATAAGCTTTATTTTGTTTTATTGTCCATGTATTTTGTTGTCTATGTTGTTGGGTATATATTTGTTTGGATATTGAAATTAAATCAAACAGAAAAAAAAAAAAAGAGCAACACACGAGAGCATAATCATCAAAACAAAATGGGAAAGAAAATTGTTTAAAATTGATGTCGATGTCATCAACATTTCTAGGAACCATTAATGTCGATAACATTGACATTATGCATGGATGACATTGACATTATGCATGGTTCCCAAAATGTCGATGTCATTGAGCAGACGCATTCCACTACATATACGCATTTATCTCTGTTACAGAGGTATGTTGAATAACTTTGTCAATCATTCTGTTGTCATACTTGTACTGCTATTTTAATTAGGGGTAGTTTGTTTTTTCGTAGATGCATACTTTGTCTACGCTTCAACCAACAAGGATAGAAACTGCACAATCGTATTTTGCTACACTTTCCCTTCCAGAGGACACGTTCGATGCCCCTTTTGATTCAGTTGTGCACCAAAGTATGTTCGGTTAGCACAATGAAGATAAAGAGCTAGGGGTGAACAACAAATGAACCAAACCGGTGGGAGCCCATCCCTGGAGATCCACGAACATGCTTTTGAGGCACCTAGTTGGTATCTCTATCTTGAGATGTTGAGTACCAATCGCTTAGGGAAACTAGTTTGCAACATAATCTTGATCGAATTAATGGCACAATGTTCCACATATGGATTATGGATTACCTACCTACCATGCCTCCGAACTTTTACAACAGGACTACGTCCCTTCATCTGCAGGCTATGATTGATCCCAGTTTTATGATTACGTGACAAATGAGCACGTCAGTTTGCTCTTTGCTGAGCAACGATCTTACTTCGATACTCAATTGGCTAGCACTAGAGCCAAGCTGTTTGGCGATGTGATCAGATACAAGCGCAATAGACTAGTCAACGTACCTGCCAATAAACTAGGTTGAGCTTGTATAACCCGTCATTTTTTATTCTTTTCAGTTATTTGAGAATTTAAATGCAATTTAAATTAAGTCATAATTAAAAAAAATTACGTGAGATGGGAAATATAAAAATATAAAAAAGTATTTATAGCCAAAAAATTTTTTTTTTAAAAAAATTCATACTAGGACCACGAAATGTGGTCAAGACACGAAGTAATAAAAACCTCATTTCAATTTTGAATTTAGTGGTGTCTAAACACCCTTTGAAACTAGTGAAACCCTAAAGTTCTTCACCCCATTCAAACTCTTCTCCATCTAAAACCATTAGAGAGAAAGGGACGTTGGGCCGGGAACTAAAAGAATTAGGAGAACATAAATTTATGTTATTTATGATAATTTGTGTCTAAAAATTAATTAGGAGGACGTAAAAAGATATTTTTACCTCTCATATTTTTAAATAAGCAAAACAATAACAAATACAAAATATTAAAAAAAAATTCCTCATTTCAATGCATATTAGTAAAATATTTAGACAAAAATCGCCATCAGAGATAATATATAAAAATTAATTAAAATTATTTATAAAATACAACAAAAAGAAGTTGAAAATACAAAGGTCAAAATATCAAATATTGAGAAATTTTTATTGTAATTAAAACTTAGTAAAAATTAATATGTGAATATAATTACCCTTTAAATTTGATATGTTGATTTAAATGATTTTTTTGTCCAAGAATTGTATCATTTCTTCTGCTTGTTGCACCCATTCATGTTTGTATATTTTCCTCTAATAATTATCACATTTCGTTCAAAAGTTATAAAATTTATGAAAAGTCATGGTCATTTGATGAATGGTCACACCCAAATGTTACATAAATGACATTTCATAAAGAGTGATTATATTATAACTACAGTTGTGTTTTGTTACACAAATTTTTGATTGCAATACAGTCACCAACTTTTGTTTATTGTTGCGATTATGTCCTTAGCATTTTTATAGTCGCATTCTTATCATCATTCTCCCATTAATTATTAGCACAATCTGTCTCTGATAATGGATTATGTCCAAAAATTGTGTTAGGAAGAGTAAATGACTTATTTGCGCATCATATTTTTAAATAAACAAAAAATAATAAATACAAAAGTGCGATTGAATATTTGTGCACCATTTCAAATCACACTAACAAAATATTCAGAGAAAATTTATTATTAAGGACCATATATACTAATTAATCTGACGTTGTGGATACACTACAAGAATTTTACGTTCCGCATACAAAATAAATTTGTAGGGAAATGTTCTTTTTTGTGGGAAAAACCTTTCCCGACGAAATTTTTTTGTAGGGGCGTTTGTAGGGAAAACATCGTGGGGAAAAGTATAAGAAGACAAATGGTTGAATTTTGTGGGCTAATGTCTCTCCCCACAAATCTTTTAGAGACAAATGTAGTTTGTCGTCTAAGTTCTTTTTCGACAAAATTATTTGTATGCTAAAATTACTTTGGCCCACGAAACAGGTTTTGTAAACACAAGGCAAAAATTATTTTGTTAGCTAAATCTTACTTTTAGCTACAAATAAATTTTTGTGTCGATCAAATTTTGTGGGTTAAGTACTACTTGTTTCTACAAATGATATTTTGTGGGAAAATCGTATTTGTAGGCTAAGTAAATTATTTTTTCCAACAATGATACAATTTGTAGGGACAAATTGATTATTTTTATATAATTTTTTATATTATGATAAATCTTTTTACCTTCTTCAAAATAATATAAAGATACAAAAAAGGCAACAAATTAAATTAAGACATTAACAGTGTCAATCAATATAACATTAAACTCAAAATATTGTACCAAAATACAAATAAAAACCATTTACTAAGCTAAACTTAAAAATAACAAAAGCTCTATCAATTATAATGTGTCTTAAAAAATATAACTCCTTGCTCTCGTAAATTAGATATGATACATATCCTCACCAAGATTGTTGTCTTCATCAAAGTTGCTCTCTTCGCCCCCCAATAACATTATCTTCAATGGGCAATGTGACCAAATGATGGCTCCGATATCATGAACTAGCAAATTATGTACTCTAGAACTTGTTGCTTGTCTGCCTGAGTTGTATAAAACTCGAATCCCATGAGTAGGAACATCATCTAGAGTCCTTGGTAAGTGTCCGTCACCTATACCTGCAAACACGATAATATTAACTTCTCAAACCAAACATGGAAATATACTTCAAGTAGTTAAGAAATTAACTATTAAAAAAACAAACACCATACCTCCAACTCCGTCTATTTCATCATCCAATGCCTCATCATTTTCTCCATCTTCATGTGTATTTTCAATTTCTACTGCACCTATCAAAGTCATTGAAGTTATATTCTGAATTTATTTAATTAAAGAAAATTATTACATTAATGGAACATTAATGCAAGCCTATTGTAATAAGAAATTTGAAAGTAGTACAACTCTTTCATCTCAGACTAGTTACTTATATATCTGATTAGTTAACCATGCTTAAAGATGCATGCGGCGTAATCTCCTTTGCACATACAAGTCCCCGTCTCTTTGGCTTATAAAGTAAATTACATAAAATTCATTAAACGGGGAAAATTACTATGAATATCAAGTTATATATACGCACACTCATATAAGCATCAAATCTCTCACCAAAGTAAATCCTTTGTTAATAACATGACAAAAGATTTTGTTTTAGAGGTATAATGATGATTAATATCCCACGAACTTATAATGCTATAATTGAATCATACAAACTGACCTTGTTGCAATTTGAATTGAAGGAACTCGCTATCCAAAACTCTTTCCACAAACACCTAACGATATGTAAGTTAATAATCAAAGCTTTCAACTCAATGAGGAAGAATACAATAAAAGATTATGATATAAAATATTTAGTCATACACTAAGTTCAATAAACAAATACAAGACCCACATTCCTGTTTATGGAGCAAAGCAGGCCACAGTGAATTGTGGACTTTTTTGCATAAAATAATATAGCTTTGAGGTCTTTACTTAAATTTACGTAATAGTCTAAACGAACATTTATAGTTCACACATTCTTTATAATTACATTTAATAGCATAACAAATCCCAGGTTAAACGGTAGAAAACAAATAAACAAAATAAAAACTACTCATCAGTACAAATAAATAACAACTACACTTTGGCTCTTATATATTACCAAATCAATCTTTTTGTTTTTTCGAGATTTAGAGCAAAATAATGGACAGAGAAGAAGAGGAATTTCAGTTTCTTGGGTTCTTTCGCATTTTCTAATAATCACCGTCAACAAGAATTGTGATTTGTTAATCGAGACAGATTTTTTTACTTAAGATCTAGAATCTCAAGATGAAATTTGTATTTTTATTGCATATACTACGCAATTAAGTCAAGGGGACTTTTGAGTGATACTCATGCTTGAAACCGACTCTTGATTTTTGACGTTGTGAATAAATGTAATTGGTAAATGGTTTTATAAAATGGAAAATTTGTAGAAATAGACAATTCTTATCTTCAACATAATTATAGGATAAAATGAATAAGAATTGATGATATCAGTTACAAATTCAAAAAGCAACTGGATACAGAGTTTGGATAGTTATTGCTATAAAATTCTAAAACCTAACCTAAAATAGCAACAAGCATGAGCTTATGGCTTCACAAAAAAAAAAAAATTGCTAGTTTTGTCCACTAGTTATGCGCCTAAGGACAAACTGAATATAAATGTCTCTTCCATAGAGCCACAAATTCAAAATGAAGGTATGCTTATATCTAGTTGGTTGTGTACCAAATTCTTTTCTTTCACTCTTCCACGCTAATTACCTGCTAATACATTATTTCAGCTGCAAGAAGCTATTTTGTTTCAGTTCAAGAAGATTTCTTTTTCAACAATTTTCCCTTGGTATTAATCTGGGAAGACAAATACAATCTAATGCATCAAAAGTCCACTCTTAACATCAATCCAATTCTGCACCATGATCAATTGTCCCAAGCGTAGCTGTGCTTGGGCAAAAGAAGGGCACCATTATTAAACATAAAAATCACATTCACAAGGTTATTTAAATGGATGAGACTGGTATTCAAAATCAATGGGACTTGTAAGGATTGGAAATCTTTTTGGTATCAAACCCAAGTCTGTTAAAGCAGCAGAGAGATGGTCTTTTCTAGTTCTCAATTTTTTCTTACAATATATGAGGTAAATAAACTGGAAACCTCGTGAATGGCTAGGATTCTGGTAGTTCACAGTCGAATTTATTTATCCTGAACAACAACACATAGGTGATACCTTTCACTGTAATGCATAAACAACACATAGGTGATGTATTGCATTTATAACAAAAAAATAGCAAACAAAAGATAAAAAATTGAGGAACCCAGAACACAAAAATATAAGAAAATCTCTGAACAAAAAGCACAATTAACAGAAAATCCACCATTTATAGCATGCAGAACTATTTAATCAAGAAATAAGAAGTTGCAAAATTTAATTGAAAACAAATAATCAGATGAAGGAACAACCGCATACAAATTTATATTTTAATCACGAAAATCAAAAACAAAACAATAAGTTTCTAACAATAATACAACTCTACTTCTAATTTCACAATTAAAAAAAAACCCGTTTTCATCATAAAATCCTAATTTTATTGGCTAAATGTGAGAAAAAAGAAATTTTAAGGGCACAAAGACGAACCTGTGTGACGGTGAGCGGCGTGATGGGTTGGACGGCGTGCGGGGATCGATTCACCGGTGGCGGCGTGATGGGTCGGTTAGCGATGGTGGCTCGTTGGGCGATTCGAGAGATGAGGTGTTGTGAGATGTGAGAGATGAGAGGGAATAACTCACGAAGAGGAAGATGAGGGAATAGGGTAAATTTCCTGAACAAGGTTTTCACGTTTTGGTGTTTTTAATTTTAATTATATTTTTATTTCTATTTATTATAGTTTCCCATCAAAATAGATGGACTAAAATACAAAAAAAATAAATAAAAGCAGGATTTTTCCTCTAAATATTACCCTACAAATTAGTTTTTCTTTTTCGTCGGTAAAGAATGTTTTACCCGACTAATTTTTTTGTCGGGACAAATGTATATGTTTGTGGGCACAAGTTCTCACGCTTTTGAAAATTTTAGAATAAACCACGGCCCTACAAAAAGACGGTTTATGGGAAAAAGTTAATTCCGTAGACAAATGTCAATTTGTCTGCTGAAATTTTGTAGGGAAAGTATATATTTCTTGTAGTGATAAGAACACGACAAAAAAAAAAAAAAATGGATATATAAGTGTAACAATAATTAAAGACTGTGGACATTAATGCAATTAAAAAGTAGTGCAACAAAAGAAAATTGTGATGACAATATAACCACTCATTCATAAATTATTTTTCACATAAAGGAAAAATATCATTCTAGTCCCTCTAGTTTCACAAAATAAATATCTCATTTGTGTTAAAAAAATTCACTTTAACATTCATGTCAATGTTTTGTGATAAAAGTAGAAGTTTAACGGGAAGTGCAGTGGGGGGTCGAGGGCACCATCTCCGTCCCATCAAAAAATTTTGGGAGGCAAGGTAGGGGGCGGAAATTAAAATATCCCAATTTATAGCCTCGTTTAATTAATTAATTATATTTTAAAATACGATTTAAAATTTTAAATATAAAAATAAAATATAATAAAAATGTTATGGGTAGGGACCATGATCCCCGTACCCGCCTTATTCAGAGTGAGGTATTTTGTCATCCCCAAGTTTTGTTTGTTAGTTTCTATGTGTTTTAAGTGCTACTTTAGTAGAAACAAAATCCGTTATACTTTGGAAGACAATTGCTCTTAATCTTGAACACTAGAGAGAGCAAAATTATCTTATTGAGAGATCACGATCGCTCAAATGATAATTTGATTTCTTTTTTGAATAAATCTTTAAGCTAAACTTGATATATTTATTTGTTGAGCATTGCAGCAGAATATGTGCATTCTAGTTTGCGTGGCTCAATATGATTTATTAGACTTTCATAGATGATGTGTTAGACTTTCATAGTATCGCACGAACATGAAAAAAGATAAGGAACAATTAAAGGTGTCAAATGGGTGAACATGTATGTCCATAACTAGTACCAGCATGTTTTCAATTGTCAGTTTGGATTGGACTAGGTTGATTAAAATTTTCAAAGAGATTGGACTAACCCACACTAGAGATGATGGTCTCTTCTAGTTTGCCAAAATCGATAGGCTTTTTTTATCGGCTCTCTATTTAAAAATTATTTTCTTGAATTAGTATATATGCTCGATAGCTACTAGTTGAATCAACGATTGGTCTGCGAACTTTCACTTGAACTAGACTCTCTATGAAGGCAAGCTAGCTTGTGGGCTTGATTGGTCTAGGCATGAAGTGATTATTGGTTGAATCAACTATTGAGTGGGCATAGTGATTGACCTAGATTTTATTGGATGAATTTGGAAGGACTTTGATGTCTCTAGAAACAATTGATATATTAATTTGTAAAAGTAACAAATAAATTTGAATTTGTATGTCTAATTTGCACCTCTAAACTTTAATACCAAGTACTAGCTAGCCAAGTGATCATTTACCTATACAGAAACGGAAAACTTTGATATGCAACCACTTTATATAGTTTCTATAGTTTCTGAAAAATGGTTCTTACTATTCTTTATAATAAAAAATATCATTATTTATTTGAATTTGTGTCCATCTAGAGTTTGAGTAACTAGCTAATCAAGTGATCAACTACTTATACCAAAACGGAAAACTTTAATATACGACTGATTTTATATAGTCCTTTTATGGTCTCTAAAAAATAGTTGGTACTTTTCTTTATAATGGTCTTCAATGATGAATTATTATTCTTGTTTAGATTCAAAGTAGAATTATTAGAAAGTAATCATTGAAACTTTTCTATAATTGGCTGCTTAATTTGGTGTTCTTTACGAGATGATAAATTTGGCCAGGAAAAATAACTTGTCTTATGATAATTGGTTGAACATGAACCAGTAAACGTGGAAGATTCAGATCTTCACCTAAATTCTTCTGGCCCAGTCTGTGGGAAACTATTTGCACTAAACAATTATTGAAAACAAAAAAACAAAAAACAAAAGAGAATGTTGACTTTGGATGTAGTGTCACACTACTATTTCTACTTTACTTATTTTTGAAGCTAGTTAAATATATTTTTTATTTACATATTTTATATGACTCATAACTCACAATCTACTTATCTTTTATAAAATCTATTATTTATAAACACAAGCATAACCAAACAAGCACTATGAAAATGTGTTTAGTACACTTGGATAGTATAATTCATGATAATAGGTAAAAAAAATTAATTTGTTTTTATCACTTGTTAGTGTCTAATCTAAGATCAAATACCACAGTTTATAAGAGTGATGCAATATCAATGAACTATATTAGAAGACGTGGTTGATCATACTAATATAATAAAGTGAAATCTCGATAAATTAATAATATTGAGACCAAGAAAAATTTCTTAATTAAGTGAATAATTAATTGATAAATTATTAATATATGAAGATAACTCTTATTTTGCCAAATGTTGTATCTTATATTCTTTTAATTTTTATTGTAATTAAAGGGGTTTGCTTGGGAGTTTTTTTTCCACCGATTTTGACCAGTTTTAAGTGGCACCGTTTATGAAGGGTTGGGAAAATCAGTGTTTGTTAATTTTTTGGAGACTGGTTTTTTATGGTTTAAAAATCACCCAAAAAACGATGTAATGTAATTTAGGGTGTGTTACACAACCCTCTAAGTCGATAATTTTTTTCCGTTCTTCAAATTATTTTTCAATTTTATTTTCTCGAAAATAATTACTTCTAAATCTACCATAAACCTAAAATACATACTTCATTCTCCATGTTATCTCCAAAAGCTCATTTTGTCTATTCTCTCCAAACAATAATTTTGTTTTTGCTATTGAATTATATTTGAAATTTTCTGCAATCGAATATATATTTATATTTTTATTTTTACATACTTACTTTTTAAATATATGGTTATATATGTAATATGTTTCTTTTTAAAAACTTTTATAATCGCTGGATAATAAACTCTTAAGCATAGATTAGAATGTTTTAAAAAACGCTATTAAAACCACTCAAAACTGAAACCCTCATAAACGTTTAAATTTAGCACTTTAGAAAATTCTTATAACTAGTTCTCTAAAACTCCAAACATGCCATAAGTGAACTAAATATTTCATTTAAAAAACTAACCATTTTTTATGTCTTTTAAACAAGATTCGTGAATGTAATTATTTATTTTTACAAAACATATAACATTACATATTTTAGGAAAGACTCCTATAAATGTCATGTGCATTTATTATTTGTTTGGTGAGGATTATAAAAAATAAATAAATTTGAGTCTACCATTATTGACTTTTTTAACTTTTTAAAAGTGAAATGGCAAAATTGCCATCTCTAGTTTGAAGTGTTATTTTGTTGATTAAAGACAATTTTATCATTTTATCTTAAAAACGTTTTTAAGGTCAATAATGTTAGGCTAAAAAAAACTATTTTTTGATTTATAATCCCACCAAACATACTGTAACTAGTTGCACATATAGTCAGTGGCCGGTTTATATGGATTTTTCTGTAATGTATCATCTATAAATTTAAAAATTACTTATAAGTGCATTTTTTTTTAATGTTTGACAGTGCTTATAAATACTTATAAATAGTAAAACATTATTTTTATCCAGACATTCAATAGATTTAATTACTTATAATAATAATAATAATAATAATAAGAGTTGACCAAACAAGCAATCAGCCAATCCTGCTCAATTAACCAAGGGCAAATAAGCACGTACTAATCATATTCAATACAAATAGAGGCACATCCCCCACCCAACAAGAAGCTTAGAAAGCCCCAGAAAAAAAAAAAGGAAAAATCAGCTCTCTACTGGGCTCAATACATACAATGAAGCTGAAGAAAAAAAAGAAAAAAAGGAGAAAAAAGTAGTAGTGGTCCAAATCACACGCTTTTACTATTATTCCAATTATATAATCGATCATGCAATTCTTTTACTGATTATATTCAATGATAACTCCAAAGGCTATCGTTTTCTGAATTTTCCGGCGACTCATCTTCTCCGGTTGATTTCATCCTAGGTGGGCTCACAAGCATGCCCTCTGCCATGTCCACCAGCAAATTTGGCATGTTCAAAAGTTCATCCTCGTCGACAAATTCTTGTTCTGGCGGATTTCCATACTGGGTTTCTGGTGGCGGCGGCGCCTGGTCTCCACCCTCTTGCTGCGGTGGCACCATGGATTCTGCAGCACTAGCAGCTGCAGCCCGAATATCGGCTGCGGATTGAGAAGCCGGCAGTGGATACGTGGATACTAAATTTGGAAAGTTAACTGCGGTGTCAGGCCCTTTCAATGCCAAAGAAGCTACATCATACGCGGCGGCGGCCATTTCAGGTGTGGGGTACGTACCTAGCCATATACGTGTAGTTTTACGCGGTTCCCGAATTTCAGACACCCATTTTCCACTCCTCAATCGGATTCCCCGGTAGACAGGGTGTCGTCCGGAGGGAGACGCGGTGGTGGGTGGCGGGAGGGGGTCTTCAGTAGTATTTGGTAAGGAAGTGTCATGTGGGCTAGGTATTATTAAAGGGTTTGGTGGTTGTTCATGGTGACGTACATTGGGACGGTTAGCCATGCATTACAAATTTACAAGAATTGGGTTTTTTAATTTGGATATGAGAAAATGGGTTACGTTTTTTGGGCGTTTTATTAGAACAAATTCAGTAGAAGAAGCGTGGGTAATTCGCGGACCCCTTCTACTTAGTGGGCCCAATCTTAACACTAATTGAGCTGTTTTAAGGTTTTTTGTAGGCTAAAATTTGGCACGAGTTACAAATTAGCTGTTACCAGTTAGGCAGTTATGTAACCTTGTCACGTCCCACCAGTTTCCTTTAGATTTCCTATTTCTAAATCAAGCTTCTTCTCCTTTTTTGATATTTCTACTCGCTAAAATTTGCGTACTCCACGTAATTTGCATTAACATTTTGCTCTAAAATTTAAATGATTGCCTTATCCAACTTTTTTAACTATGCGGAGTTGGAAAATAAACATTGATTTTGTTACGCTTCAATACCACGTAGCACTCTA
Source organism: Forsythia suspensa (assembly GCA_023638005.1). NCBI lineage: Eukaryota > Viridiplantae > Streptophyta > Magnoliopsida > Lamiales > Oleaceae > Forsythia > Forsythia suspensa. The sequence goes on along the minus strand of CM042666.1, from coordinate 26,648,536 downwards.
CGTAGACATGTCGAAATTAACAGAGTCTAGCAGAGGTAGTGACGTGGCATTGTCAAGGCTATTCCCTCTGTTTCCGAGGAGGTATAGAGAAGGCGCTAGAGAGGACGAGACTATTAAGACCGACTCTAGTTACGTGTTGAGTATGTTGGGTTGTATGTCCAAATAGTATAATTTTGCTATGATGAAATGACAATTTTATATTGAATAAAACTTTGGTTCGTATTCATTTATTATTATTGCATTTGTTTAATATTGAGTATGTAAATAAAGTGCCAATGATCACTTGTGATAATATAAGTTGGATACTTGCGTTGAGAAGTATAGTGTGACACAACTTATATTTTGATCATTAATAAAATTGTTCACAACTAATGTATAAGGGTTGGCACTTTGTACCGGAAGGTTGTAGTGTTGACTATTTAATCATTCGGGTTTGTAATTTGTCCTTATCGCAGAAATGGATTAATAGTGACATTAGTACACTTGGAGTGTATTGAACGGACCATGTGTCGAATTTAATTATATAGCATGACCGTGTGAATAATTAAATTCCACTTGATCACCAGATATTTCATCTAAATCCCTTGACAGGATTGTGTATATATTTTTGTTAGTTTGATGGTTCTTTGATTTACCAATGGGTGAGATCAATTTAATTGATCAAATATCTCGGTAAGTTGGGAGCTTGAGAATGAGCGAAGTAGAGAACACGAATTCGTGTTGAGAACTGTCGCCCTGAAAAATGGGTCGAGTGACAACTTAAGTATTTTCTGTTGAACGGTTATAAATCTGAGCTCAGTGTTTAGCGACGGCTAAACTTCCACATTTGTGATTAGTTCACATGACCGTTGAAGAAAATGTAACTTAAAGTTAGTGAGAATAATTAGAGGGGCAAAACGGTTATTTATGCTCATACCTAATTATCGAATCTCAGATAGAGATGAAATAAATATACGATAGGTCAGAGGAAAGTATTACAGCTTTTGTAATTTTATATATTCCGAGAGTGCAGTCTATTGCCTTTAGTGAAAAAAACAAAAGACTAATGATTAGATTGAGGTCTAGGATCGACTAGACGGAATCTAATTATTAGAGCTTGGAAAATATATGTTCGATCAGGTCCTGTGGTAGCTCTATAAAGTTTTGGGCTTAATCACAGTTACTATAAAAATTTTGGACTTAATTGTAATTGTGATATAAGTTTAGGGATTACATATGTAATTAAATCAATCCTAAACTAATTGGACTTGGATGCAATCAGGACTCTTGTCGTTGTTTGCAATAAGATCATTTGCCGCTATTTATATCACATTGCTTGTGATGTAAATTAATTCCAATTGATTCAATCAAGAAAAGATAAGAAATTAAGTTTCTCAGTTTTCTAGATCTGACCAGAAATTAGTCTTTTGAATTAATTAAAAGGTGCCCACACGCCGGTGTAATTCAGACTTGGAGAATACCATAGAAGGTTTGAACGTTGGGAGAACCAAGTTCGTGAATCAGAAGCAACAAGTTCGTGAATCAGATCCAGACTAATATCGTTTATCGATTCAGGTATAATACTAATCCATTAGTATTTTAATTATAATAAATACGTGAACACCTAGCAAAGATCCTGGTTTTATTGAATTAAAGAAAATTTTAATTTTCTGGCTAATTCTCGTGCCAGTTTCCAACAGAGTAAGCCTCATCTGACACTCTGCAAATCAGACATGATAAGACTGATGAAACACTCTGCCAATGCAGTTTGTCACAATCATAGCCATTTAGTATGCAGTGAAATAGGCTTCTTCATTAAACCTACGACATGACAGCTTGAATGTGACAAGAGATTCATTGGGATTGCACCACTTCGTCGCGCATCCAGAACACTTGGCCAACTGACATTGGTCTATAAATACCAATGTCATATCTCTAAGAAAAGGATTATGAAAATTTGAATAGCAAAACCATATTAAAACCAACTCATCTCCATTGATTAGCTTAAGAGTTCTTCATATAACTTAGGAAATCTATGGTTAGAGGCCCTCAAGCTACTTCCTCGGCTATATTGTGTCTCACACTCAAACATCTTCTCTACTCTCTTTCTAGTGTACCGTAGTGATCCACAGGTTGACGTGGCCGTACAAGTGTGTTGGTAAAATACACGTAGGGAGATGAGATGTGAAGATCCTGTTGCCAACCATTTTTAGAGATAATTAACCCATGCATCACAACACTACAAACAAAAGCATCACTTCTGCTAATCGAATAGAGGCCCACACGCCAAGTCCAGCACCCTTCATAAATGACGCAGACCTTGAACTTGGAGGACTATTGTATGTCTCGGTACCACATGGCACTAGTCAAAGTCAACAGAGCCTAGTTGAGGTAGTGACGTAGCATTGTCGAGGCTAGTCTCTTTGTTTTCGAAGAGGTATGGGGGATGTGCTAAAGAGGACAAGACTCTTAAGATCGACTCAGGTTGCATGTTAAGTAAGCCTCACCTGACACTCATCGAATCAAACCTGAAAACACTATGAGACAACCTGCTAATGTGATTTGACACAGTGCTAGCCCCCTAGCATGCAGCTAAAATGGACTTTTTCATTAAACTTAGGACTTGACGTTTTGAGTGTGACAAGAGACTCTCTCAGATTGTGCAACTTGTCTCGTATCTAGAGCACTTAGCCAATTGACATTGGCCTATAAATATCAATGTCATATCTCTAAAAAAGTATGATGAAAATTTGAATAGCAAAACAATATTAAAACAAAGTCACCTTCATTGATTAATTTGAGTGTTCTTCATATCACTTAGGGAATATATGATTAGAGGCCCTCAAGCCACATCCTTGGCTATAACGTGTCTCTCCCGCACTCAAACTTCTTCTCTACTCTCTTTCTAGTGTACCGTAGCAATCTACAGGTTGACATGGCCGTCCAAGTGTGTTGGTAAAATACACGTAGGCAAAGGAGGCGTGAGAATCCTGTTGGCAACTATTTTTGGAGGTCAACAAATTCAACGATTTTTGAATAGGGCAACATTTTAAGTTGTTGTTGAGTCCATGAACAAGCAAGAGACCACCTAACAAACTAAACATCCAAGTAGCTAGAAGAAGATAAAGTAAAGACGATTTTCATAGTAGTGGCTATTAAGATTTAGAGTTCCATCTTAAAAAATCAACTTTATTAAAATGAGTAGCTCAAACTTTTATATATTGGTTAATATTTTGGTATATAACTGATGTAAGATATCCTTAAACAACTGCAAGCAAAATGGGATCTTTGTATAGTGTTCTATGGTTGAATAATGCAACTAAAGCGATTTATCATTTATCTTAATAACCGACGATGTCGCAATTATTCTAACTTAATAAACTTGCATTATGCATGTATACCTATCGATATTGTTTGTCATCTATATTAGACAATGTTATGCTCCTCGAAGCCTGTTACACACACCTGTGTCAATATATTAATAAATTAATATTCGTTTTAATAGTGGTATAAATTCATTAAATCCAAATATAGGAAAGTGGGTGGTTGAAAAATGTTTTACATAATTTTTGAAAAAAAAAATGCTATACATAAAAGTTATGCGATTGAGTAAGTAATATATATTAGAAGAGGAAGTATAAATGTTCGTTTTCGTTAAATATTTAACTATACATAATGGTAGATCGAATAATTTTGACGAAAAAGAATTATTACAACCCATCACAAAATTATTTGAAATTAAAATTCAATTTGTCATTGTCGACTGAACTTTTTTTAGTGCTAGGAGCAGGACTACAACTCGTCAAAATAATGTCCTGGATTGAAAAAGAAAAGAAAAGAATAGAAAAGAAAACAGCAAGTTGTTGTATATTTTCTCTTCTTTTTTTTGATCGAAGTTGTATATTTTCTTTAATTTTGCTAATAATGTCATATGAAGACAATTATTGGTCCTAAACAGATCCAAAACTCACAATAAATTGTCTGCTTGCTAGCCCCATACTTTAACAAAGTGGATTGGTAATATAGTATGCATAGTGGACATTAATTATGGTGTCTACTGTCTACGTAGCATCACCATATTAATTATTTTATAAAAATTTATTGACAATTCTTTTGAACTTTTTAAAAAGTGACAAATGTAATGATGCTACGTAGACAATAGACATTATAATTAGTACCTACTGTGGGTGCTATATCGCCACTCTAAGAGCATATTCAATACATTCCGTTTATTACTTTTTAGACATGTCACATAAGCATATATAAAATGAGTTATAAAAACCCTCTCCAATGCATGTTGACGAGGATTCCGTGTAGCTAATTTAGCACACCAAAAATAGACTCCGCCTAGAAGTTCGTCTAAATTTAGACGGACTTTTAGATCGAGTGACTCAACAAATTTAAATCAATCTCACTATTTTATTAAAAAAATCCAAACAAGTGAAATATAAATTGAAGACTTGCCAATTTTTTTTAAAAAATTAATGCCACATAAGCGGTGATATTAATTTTAGACGGAACCCATTGAAACGAATTTATAATTTGATCGTCTATTCAATAAACATAGTGCTACATAGATTAGAAATTCGTCTATTTTACCTGCCACATAAACTACAATAGACGAAATGTATTGGAGATGCTCTAACAAAGTGTATTGTTAATCAAATGGTGGAGAAGCATTAGGCAATTAATCACAATTATATTGCTTTAATCAGGTGAAAATTGCTGCAATTAATTAGGATTAATTGTAAGCCATTAACTGTGAGTGGAGAAAAGTTAGCACGTGATTTATTAAAGTTCTTATTAAGGAAAAAGTAGAATGATAAAAACGAGATTATTTAGGATTCCTACTTTATTTATTAAATTTTGTTTTTTAATTTGAGTCATCATCATTACTTCAAGAATTAAGAACTAATAAATCTTTTATTTTGATTCATTTTGTGGGTCAAACATAATACATAAATCATTTTTTTGTTTGATTATGGTGTGAATTTTCGAGCATGATTAGAATGTGATTTATTCTTTATAATACATAATCTTTTTTTTCCCTTAAGAATGTGTCGAAATCTAATCCATTTCTTTGATGTTTCAAAGAAAATAACATATGTTCCAACACATATAATTTTTTTATGCACGATTGAAATGTGATTATAATTAGAATATTAATATTAATTTTAATTAGTGCACAAAAGAAATTATTTTAATTAATTAGAGTTAAAATTGGTATTATAATAATAGACAAGTACAAAGGGTAATTATATTCACACAATACTTTTTATTTTTTGCACCACATTTTAATTACATTTAACATCATTAATCTTTGAACATTATAGCACTCATGTCTCCAACTTTTTTACTACATTTTTCTCTTCAAATTTTCATTAATTAGCACATCTTGTGTTTGAAAATGGTTTTCGTCTAAAATATTTGTTGGAAATTCGTAAAAAGATTGTCATATTTTTTTCAAAAAAAAGAATAGATACTAAAATACGATAAAATAATTTTTCTTCACTTCAAAGCACGTAAACAAAATATCTCATCAGAAATCATTATTAATGATGAAATGTACCAATTAATGAATGTTCAAGATAAAAATTTGATGACAAAAAGTTAAGAATATAATTGCAACAATGAACAAAAGTTAAAGATCTTAAGTACAATTAAAGTGTGGTGCGCTTATAATAAATTGTAGTGTGAATATAACCACCCAAGTACAAAAGCTAAAAACAGATACAGATTCTTTATAATCACTTTTTAAAAATTTATCAAACGCCTAAGACAACTTCTGATTGTTGTCATGAAGGAGGAACACAGTTCGGTTTGGACGATTTTTGACATGTTTTCAAACCAAACCAATCATTTTATTTTCCAAACCAAACTATTTTTTGCGATTTGGTTCGTTTTGATTTTAAAGCATGGTTCCCTATCGACATATTAGTAACACATTTAAAATAAGTTAAAACATAAATAAATTGATCTAAAATTATCAATACAAGCTTAAAAGAGAAGTTTTTAAACATAAATGTTACATTATATTACTATTTGTCTCAATTGTTACATTACATTAATATTTGTTGTAGAAGAAAATGAGAATAAAGACTAAATTGATAGAAATTAGTAAATAACTGGGCCCAATAATAAACTTTTTGGTTATGGGTCAATGGCCTAATAATTTGACAAAAATTAAATATGTCAGCCCAGTAAATTTAGTATTGCATTTTAGTTTCCTCACTTTGTAAATATGTAAATAAGTATAATTTATTTATTTTTAATTATAAAAAATTAAATATAGTTCAGTTTGGTTTAAATGATTTTTTAAACATTGAAACCTAAACTAAACCATTTTCGAACGGTTTGATTTGGTTCATAAGTGAAACGTTGACAACTCTACGTGGACTCGAACTAACGATTTCAAACTCACGAACTCGATTCAGTTTGCAATTTGGCAGTACTTTTGTGCAACTCTAATTTGACAATCAAAAATTGAACTTTAAAATCAATCTCAACAATACTCATCTGATTGACAAATAAAACATAAATCACAAGTTAGACAACGTAAGGAACAAATAATGTATCACATTCACAATTATATTAATTCAAATTTTCTGCGACCTGTTTGCATCATAACTACATAATAAGGTGCTAAACGGTAATTTGACATTCTTATCCTATCTCATGATCATGTGTGTGGATCTCATGGTCACATAGGCACAAATCATTGTCACTTCAACAAAATAATGGACCACGTTTAAGGTTAAAATTACATAAATGAATGACAACAATAATGGTGTAAATTATGTTAAACTATATTTTTAATTTTTAATTTGAGGTCACAAAATAGTTCATAAGTCACAATGTTTCAGCATGTATTGGTCACTATTCACAATCAATAAATGACTGGGGTCACAAGCATATTATGAAATTAATTGGGAGATGATAAGAAAGATTTCTTTGTATTCCATCAAAATAAGAAATAAAAACTTTTTAATTAAAAAATTTAAAGATTTTAACAAGATTAAAAGTCTAAATGTATTTAATACAGATTTTTTAAACTCCATAGTCTTGGAGTTGGGATATTTAATATAGACTTTTAAAGATTTTTAAAAAGTCTTTAAAAGTTATGCGTTATTCAATTCAGACTTTTTAAAATCTTACGAAATTTAGGGATATTAAAAATGTCAATGGCTTTTAATGATTTTTTCTACCAGTTCCATCCTATTTATATATCTTGATTTTTCATATTTGTCCGTCCCAAATTATAATTCACTTACTTTATTGATGATGTATTTTTATTTTTTCATTTTTTTATATACTCATATTGAATGTACTTTGTTATCAATACAAATCAATTTACACTCTTTTAAATATAGTAAGAATTGACATAAATTTATTAATGCATTTAATTTAGATAGTGTTAGAGGATTAAACCAAGTCCAATTAACCATAATGTGGCAATAAATTTTTCAATTTCTCCTCCCACTAGCAACTTCTTTCATGTCTAGAATTGTGTAATTTTTAAATCATTCAATTTTATTTCCACTACCAACAATAATTTAATAACCATTATTTTTATATAGTCTTTAGTTATTGATATTACTTAAATAAGGGTAAATTAGAAAAATTCTTTACAAAATTTACTTTTTCAATAACATTAATTAAAATTTTTTAATCCGTGTGAAAACAAAATCAACCTATATAAATTAAACGGGTGGAGTAGAATTTTCAGGACAAAAAATAAATCAAAGATATCACAATTTCTCCCACTTTGAAAGACCTTCGGAAAAAAAAAATATTTTATCATATGATTTTTTGGGTAAATAGCACTGAGGGTCCCGAACATTTGAACTTTATGACGATGGGATCCCGAACCTTCCATTTCTAATCCATTGGTCTTTAACCTATGAAACGTTAACGCATGAGGTCATTTTTTGACAAAAATCGTCAGTTTGACAGTTAAATGGTCAAATTTTGTTAAATAAATCATTTTACCCTTAAATTGAATAATTAAAAAAAAAAAAAAAAAATAAAAAATGCAACCAAACCCCAACCAACAAAATAAAAATTGCAACTAAACTCCAAACACTTATTCTTCTCCAAAATACCGCCGCCAAACACCACCCACCGGAAAATTTGCCGCTGCCGATGGGTGATGGTTGAGTCGATTCCTAAAAATGAGTTGAAGCAATCGAAAAACACAGCCAAGAGAATTTGTTCACCTTACAAAGTTAGAATGCTCAACTACTATTACAAGCTAAATTTTCGAGCATCGTAACCTAGCCCATAAATATGAGCGATTGACACGAAACATTTTCACTTGATTTCCGAGAGCGAGATGGGATTATCGAAGAAGACCAGAAAAAATCATAGGAATTAAGGCTACAGGTTAATGGTGGGACCAATGTGGAAACCAGCACAAAGGACTCGACACAAACAAATGAGGTGAGTGCCAACATGTGTCGATCTCAATTGGAGGACAAGATGGTTGAGTAGATTCCTGAAAATAAATTTGAAGCATTTTGCAATCTCACCAAAAAATGAGTTGGAATGTGAGAAGACTCAAAAGGGGATATGTGAGGAAGACCCCAAAAACCAACCAAAACCTTGCTAGAAAGTCTGTTGTGCCCAAATCTCATACGCAATAAGCTCTGACATTCAGCTAGAGCAACTGGAATTTTGCCGGAACATGAATTTTCAATCATTAAAACCTCTTCAAGAGCACCATTTGAACACATATTCTCAGGTATTTCACCGAAAAATCCGTTTGTTGAAACATCAATCCACCATAAAGCCGAGTTTTTTTTCCAAGATTTGGAGGTAATTTTCCTGATTCTGAAAGAGCCTTAACCCACCGGCGACGGCGATGGCGGCAAATATTTCGGTGGATGGTGGTTGGCGACGGTATTTTGGAGAAAAAGAAATGTTTGGGGTTTAGTTGTAATTTTTTATTTTGTTGGTTGGGGTTTAGTTGTAATTTTTATTTTTATTTATTTTTCTTTTTTTTTATCATTCAATTTAAGAGTAAAATTGTCTATTTAACAAAATTTTAACCATTTAATTGTCAAACTGATGATTTTTGCCAAAAAGGACCTCAAACGCTAACGTTTCATAGGTTAAGAACCCGTGGGTTAGAAATGGAAGGTTCTGAATCCCATCGTCACAACGTTCAAAGATTCGGGACCCCAATGCTATTTACCCTCTTTTTTCGTGCAATATTTCTCTTTTCTTTTTCCTTCTACGAACTCTAAAGTCAATATTAATATTGTTCTATTCAATTTTCTCTTAACTATTTTTTTCTCTTTTTTTTTTTTTTTTTCCTTCTACGAACCTTATAGCCATAATTAATTAGATAAAAACATATTAATATTTTTCCTCTATTCAATGTGATTTTTTTTTCTCTTTTCAATATTCCTCTAACCATTTTTCTCACTTTATTTGTTTTCCTTCTTCGAACCCTAGACACATGATTAATTACCAACTCTTTTTTTTTTTTATGAAAAAGATGATTATACTTTTTTTCTTCGTATAATTTTTTCTTCAATATTCTCATAACCATTCTTTTCTCTTTTTTTTCATCTTTTTTTTTTATTTTTCATTAAAAACGAAATAAATTTATAATTATATTCTTATATAACTATCAAGTTAAAAATGAATATGTCATTATTGTATTTTTTATTCTTATTTTTTCTAGGAAAAATTGCCTATAAGTCACCTGTAAGTGATTTGTTTCAAATTAGGTCAAAATATTTTTTAAAATTGTCATTAAGCCATACTATTTAGCTATATTTCATATTAACTCCAAAATTTTCCTTGTGATCCATATTTAAACATCATATCAGCAACTCACGTGGCTATCATCTTCTCCCGCACTTCTACGCCGACTATTGTATCTCGTCGGTCATGTTTCCACGACTTCCGCCGCCACCCAAATATTTTTCACTATTTTTTGTAAGTGATAATATTAGATTCACAATTTTCTTCTGTTATTCTTCTTCCGAGTTATGTAAAAGATAAAACTTTAAATTTTAACCACCTCCCATTTTTATTAAATAATGATGGTGATTCTGAGAAGTGTTAGACAATCCGTGGATTGCAAAATTCTAGAAATAATTGCTTATTGAATGTTATTTTGTTGGTGGATTAAGTTTTTATGAATGATTTTCTTTTTATTTTTCATGAATTAGATTGTTTTTGTTGGAGATATTTTTTAGATATATATATTTTTTGTCGAATAAAAGAAAACAACATTTGTTTTACATACATCAATATTTTTGTTTTGAGATATTACTGTCACACATTCATGTGTGTTGCATTCATGTGTGTTGTTTGATAGTGTATAATAGAAAACAGTATCTTAATAAAATAATATCATATAAACAATATTATAATAAAATAGTATAATAGAAAATAATATCATAATAAAACAGTATAATAGAAAACGATGATTTAATCATATTTGTATCAATATCATAATAACAGTATCATAGATAATAGTATCGTATAGTTAAAAATAACAAAAATAACAATATCAGAAGCACATTAATATCAAGCACATACTTAGGTGAGCACAAATATTATGTTTTAAGAGAAATCATAGCACAATATCTAAATAAAATAGTAGATTAATAAAACAGTATCATAATAAAATAGTATCATAGATAAAAGTATCTTAATATATCAGTATCATACATGACAATATTTTAATAAAATAGTATCACATGCACAAACTACAACACAATAGAAGAACGAAGATCATAGATTGAAACAATATCAAGCATTTAATTTAAATGAAAACAGTATTAATGATCTTGTACTACTAATGGAGCATTTTGAAACAGTATCATTACGTTAACTATAAAATATTTAATTTTGAATATGTGTTTGTTTAGTGAAGTATAAAAGTAGTTTTTTTGGAAATTTTGAAAAAAAATTGGTGAAATGTGTGGTTGAAAAGTTGATAAAATATATAAGTCCCATGAAATATGCGATTAAAAATAAGTTTGAAAAAAAAAAGAGTTAATAAACCTGACCAAACATATTATAATGTAACGAAAATTAGTGTACAATATTAAAGGTAAAACAGTATAAAGTATTTTTCATAAAATAGTATTTTAATAAAACAGTATCATAATAAAACAGCATCGTAGAAAACAGTATCACAAAAAATAATATCATAATAAAACAGTATCATAGAAAATAGTAACGCTCAAATGTGACATTAATTGAATTAAGTTTGGGCCATATGACTTAGTTTATGTTTGGTAGTGATGAAATTATTTTTTAAATGCTTATATTATAAATTGTAATTGAATGTGTGGATAAAAAGTAAGTTGTAAGTTGTGAGTCCTATTAAATGTGTGGATTAAAAATATGTTTAACCAATTTTAACAACTAAAATTATAATTGGGAAAATTGCCTATAAGTCACTTCTACATGACTTGTTTTAAATTAGGTAAAATTTTTTTTTTTAAATTGTGATTAAGTCATACTTTCAATAATATTTTAAATTAATTCCAAAATCACCCATATAATCCATATTTTCTATCCACGAGTTCTTCCACCCCCCACAAACCTCATCCACCTCCGTCGACAACCTTCTCCACCTTCGGTGACCTCCGACGAGTGCTTCTACGGTGCAATGTCACTTTTAATTCCCGCTAGCGTTCAGTGGAGGAGGTCACTTTTAATTCACTGCGATTTGGGTACTATTTTTTTGGCGTGGGGATGAATTTGATGGTGTGAGGTCAGGTATGGATGCAATGATGATGACCGAATGTGGTCCAGTGAAGTCTGGGTCCGGTGGTATTGGGTCGGGTCTACCATAAGAAATCTGGTTCTGGTTTCTTGTTTTCTGATCATTTTGCACACATGAATAGAAATCAAGTCGTGTTTATTAGTTGTTGGAGTCATATGGGCTTTTGTCTATGATTCAAATTTCAGATGTCTAGATGAATATTTATATAATGGAAGATTATGCAAGAGAAGAATGGCATATGGTTGACAGTGATGGTGCCTGGCATTTTTCCAATCTGTCAGACTGGTGAATATGTTTTCCTTGCAACACACAAGCAAGTATTGGTTTATCAAAGAAATAGCTGAGTTTGGAAGGAGATGTATTCTATGAAGAACAATGCCACCCTGCCATTGTGGTTCTCTGCACATGTTTTCCAGAGTACAATTTTATCTTGTTAATAAGGTATAAGGTGTAGATGCTGGATTGCATACTTGATGTTGGTGATTTAAATTTTGAATGTACATGTCTAATTGAGTTTTTTTTCTTATAGTCTTTGGTACTGTTAATGTATCCATGACTGACTTGCAATGTTTGCAATTTAGTCATCAACCAAAGTTTTGAAGTAGTGCTAGATTGTGTAAATCAAGGATGGTGATAGTTTCATAAAAACATGTTTCATGGTTCTATAATAAAAGTTGGTCATTAGATTATTTATCTGTGTTGTTAATTAGTCATGAAAGTTGTTTATACAAAACAGTATCACAAAAACAGTATCACAATAGAAATGGGCATAGAATTCGCATACGTGCTCAGAATTTTTATTATAATATGTTTCTGAAATGGTCTCAACGAGCCGGTCAAGACTAGTTGCTTTGCCACTGCGTACGATGGATTTTAGCCATTTGAAGTCATCTCTTTAACTTAAAATGACAATCTTTAATTTTTCTTGTCAAAACAAAGATTATACATATTAAAACAAGATCACAAAATATTATCATAATAGAAATGGCATAGAATTCAGCATACGTGCTACTTAATTTTTATTATAATATGTTTTCGAAATTGTCTCGACGAGACGGTCAAGACCAGTTCATTTGCCACTACGCATTTATAGATTTTACCCGTTTGAAGTCATCTCTTTAGCTTAAAATGGCAATCTTTAATTTTATTGTCAAAACAAGATCATACATCCTCTAAAACAATTATCACGTATAAATGTTATACATGAAAATATGTTGTTCAAGTCCATTGATACTGCTTTGCATTCAATAACATTATCAAAGATTAAAACAAAGATTATCATAGATGTTTTACTAGTTGAAGTAATTAAACCGTTCTTAAAATACTCCATTAGTATTATAAGATCATTGATACTATTTGCACTCAATAACATTATCATATATTAAAACAATGATCATAGATAAAACAAAGAGATTGATACAAAGATCATAGGTTGAAACATTATTAAAGATAAAAGCATGATATAAGTATACCAATTCACATTAATTCAAATAAAACAAAGATCATAAAACTAAGCATAAGATATTTTAATGGTTGAAGTAATGATATTTTTTTTTAATACAAGATCATAGGTTGAAACATTATCATAATAAAACAGTATCACAGATAAAAATATGATATAAGTATATCAATTCACATTATCTAAATAAAACAGTATCATAGATAAAACAATATCATAAAACTAAGCACAAGATATTTTAATAGTTGAAGTAATGATACTGTTTTAATACAGTATCATAGGTTGAAACATTATCATAATAAAACAGTATCATAGATAAAAACATGATATAAGTATACCAATTCACAGTATCATAGATAAAACAGTATCTTTTGATATTGTTTTAATCTATGATACTGTTTTAATCCTATGATATTGTTTGAATGTCTTACTTTTAATCCATGATACTGTTTTGTTTAGGTAATGTGCATTAGTATATTTTGATATTGTTTTAATCCATGATAATGTTTTAATCTTATGATACTGTTTGAATGTCTTACTTTTAATCCATGATACTGTTTGTTTAGGTAATGTGCATTAGTATATTTTGATATTGTTTTAATCTATGATAATGTTTTAATCCTATGATACTGTTTGAATGTCTTACTTTTAATCCATGATACTGTTTTGTTTAGGTAATGTGCATTAGTATATTTTGATATTGTTTTAATTTATGATATTGTTTGAATCTATGTGGAATGAATTTTATTTATGATACCGTGCTTTTATCTTTGATATTGTTTAATTATGACAATGTTTGAACCCGTGATCTTTGTTTGAATGTCTTTGTTTTGTTTATGATACTGTTTTAATCTATGATAATGTTTTGTTTAGGTAATGTGCATTAAATTAAATTGCTACTTGTTTTAATCTATATTCTTGTTTTGTATAATCACAAGATCAAACAAAACATATGACTAATTAAACAAATGATCAAAGATAAAAGCATGATATCATAGTCATGTGTGTTGTTTGATCTTCAGACATGCAAAACAATATCACAAAAATGATATCACAATAGAAATGATCATAGAATTTGCACACGTGCTCAGAATTTTTATTATAATATGTTTTCGGAATGGTCTCGACGAGATGGTCGAGACAAGTGGCTTTGCCACTGCCTATGATGAATTTTACTTGTTTGAAGTCGTCTCTTTAGCTTAAAATGACAATTTTAAATTTTTTGTTTTAAAAAAGTATCACAAATTCTCTAAAACAAGATTATCACGGATTAATGTACATCCTTTTCTTTGCAAATTAAAGCTCTTCCAAGATATCTCGAGTCCCTTAAAAGTAAACACATACTTCGTGAGCAATGCCAAGATGAAGAAAGAATAATCGCTCACTATCATTAAAAACAAACAAAAAAAATCAAAGAATTTCACTATCATTAGAAACGAGATCATATATATTGAAACACATCTATTGAAACAAGATCAAGCATTTTACATATTCTAAAATAAAACCCTAACTCACAACAACTACATTATCAAAACTAGTTGAATCGGTTTATCCAAACTCCATTCATTAACCGCATTGCATATGTTTCAATTGGAACAATATCTCAATATTTTCATGATTATTTTTAACCAAAAATAGTTCCTTTATACAAAAAATAAATAAAAAATATTTTCGCCATTGAAATATCAGCTTTCGAATTGTTTGTATGCGGTTACAAGTTACGGTGAGAAGAATCAAACACAAGAAGAAGATGAAAATTGTTAAAAGTAAATGAAGGAGTTTCTAAATGTGTATTGAAATGATTTTATTGGTTTTACGTGTTTAAATGATGCTTTTTACACAATTGAGGGTATATTGGTCTTTTATTAATAAAGTATGACTTTAGTTGAATTAAGATTATATCATATGACTTTTTAGCCCACCATGGCATTAACAGTGACCGGCCCAAAATTTTCCCATTATAATTTAAGTAATGACAAATATGGGCTTAAGAGCCCATAAGCGCATGTTTAGTGACCAGCACTGAATTTACCCCTTTTTTTTATTTATCTTGTTGAGTATGGATGTCTTTTTTTTTTTTTTTATGTAAAAATGTTTTGATATGACTTCAATTATTTTAGTTACTTTAAGTCTATATATTACAATACTTTATGTCATTAACTTCAAACGTAGTTTATTTACAGTAAATAAAAATATTACATTATTCAAAGTTTTGTATAAACTTAATAATATTAATGTAACTAAATATTATTGTTAGACTTTTTCTTACGACCAATTTTTTTTTAACCGTGGGATATTATATTCACTATAAAAAATCGTGGCTTTAGAAATGAATTTTTTGTTGTTGAAGCCACGATATCCGTGTCTAATGGTCGCTACCAATGAAAAATTTTCATCCGAAAATTCGTTGCTATTTTAAGGGTCGCTGAAAGTTACTAACGAAAATTCCGTTGGTGATTTTCCGAAAATTCCGTTGGTGATTTTGTGAAAATCACCAACAGAATTTCTATTGATAAAAGTGTGTGACATTACCTAAGGAATTTTTGTGTCATCATTACCTAAGGAAATTTCGTAGGTAATGGCACACACTTTTACCTACGGAATTCCGTAGGTAATAGTGCAAATTTTTAATAATTAAAAAAAATTAATTTTATTTACTTGGTGGACCCCTAACCCTACTTGCCAAGTATGGACTTGAAACTCGACCTATCATAGGCCCGATCCAATCCACTAAGCTTTGACAAATATTTTTATTTTAGAATGAATGTAATGCAATTTAAACCTTTGACATAAGAGTTGTGAATATGAATTGATTTTCACCTACGAATTATCCGTTGGTAAATAGTCAAAAATATTCTTGGGTAATATGAATTACTCATCACCTACAGGTATTCCACATGTGAAAGGTTGAATCAATTTTTGGTCTTTCAAATTGATTAATATTACCTACGGAATTTCCGTAAGTAATATGAATTGTTTTCACCTACGGTTTATCCGTTTGTAAAATGTCGAAAATATTATTGAGTAATATGAATTATTCGTCACCTACGGATATTTAGTAGGTGAAAGGTCGAATCAATGTTTGGTCTTTCAAAATGATTAATTGACATACGAAATTTTCGTTGGTGATATGAATTGTTCTTCACCTACGGATTATCCGATGGTGAAAGGTCGAAATATTGTTTGGCCACATGAATTACTCGGACACCTACGAATCTTCCGTAAGGAAAAGTCGAAACAAATTTTGGTCTGGCATGCTCATTAATATCACACATACGGAAAAACCGTAGGTAATATAAATTACTCTTTTATGCACTAAAAATCTGTTGGTCAAACATTATTACTTTTGCCCACGGAAAAGCCGTTGCTGATTACCATAGATGAAAGATCATCACTTTTACCAACGGATAATCCATTGCTGATTACCAATGGAAATAATCCGTTGGTAAATTTCCATTGGTGAAAAGGCGATTTTTTGTAGTGATTTTTATATTCAAGATTTTTAATTAAAAAAACAAAAAGGCGATTTTTTGTAGTGATTTTTATATTCAAGATTTTTAATTAAAAAAACAAAAAGTCTATATAAGTCCATAAAAGTATGTAAAAATTTAGAAAAGATTTTCAAATGAAAACCTGCAAAAATTTATGTAAATCTATTAAAATCTATAAAAATCAATAAAAAATAATGAAATTTATAAAGGCCAATCACTTAAAAAAAAAATTCAATCAAATTTTTATTAGTCTAGATTAAATAAACCCCTTTAATGTCACTTATTTAAGAGAGAAAATTGCAATCTTATGAAATAACATGTTCACTTCATTGTCTTTTTCTATAAAAAAAAGTTGCAATCTTATGAAATAAATTTATTGTCTTTTTCTATAAAATAAAAATAAATTTATTATCTTTTAAAAATACTTTATTTTTCAAAATATTTCAGACCCTGCCTTATTTCTCAAAAAATCACTTTAAACCTGTGTGAATATCAAATTTTCCCAATTTAAAATTAGTTAGGCAAAGATCAACAATTATAATCTCTATCTGAAAGTAAAATTATATAAATTGTTACCGGGTCGCCATTTTAACTTTTGGGTACAGACATGCATGTAGCCCATTTCATAAATGAGAGGCCCATTTATTACAGAGTCTGTGGTCCCGATGTTGGGAAACTTGAAAGGGCAAGTCCAGATTTTGGTTTTTTGGCCCATTAGCCATGATTATTAATGTCAAGATAAGAAAATTGGCGCAAATAATCCCTAACATATGTTCAACATACACAAATGGTCCCTAACCTTTTATTTTTGTTAGAAAAATCTTTAGGTGCCCAAATAATTCTTTTGAACGGAATTTATCCAAAATATCATATAGTTTAGCGCATGTTTAACACTCTCCTTTAATCGTATGGACAAATTTGTCAATTCTAAAATATATCATAAAAAACAAAATTTAAGAAAATTAAAATAAAAAATTCATATTCTTCAACTCACCCCACCACACACATCAACACACACCGCCAAGCCATCGCCACGGGTAACTTCTTCTCTCATTCATTCTGCCATTAATTGCATATTTAAGAAGGTATCTATTAAAATCTGTTATTAATGGCATAAACCAAGGGCAAATTTCTCCCTTCCAAACCTACCATTATGATAGATTTTAAGGGGGACATAAAATTAGAGGAGGAGGACTTTTCCCGCTTTCTTCCCTTTCAAAATCCACGCATTTTATCATCCCTGTACATTCTAGAATTGTGGTGACAAAGAAATAGCAACAACAGTAGACCATAAAAGAAGAAGAGGAAGAAAAACAACAATGACGACAACAATGGTGGTTGGGAAATGGTTCATTTTGGTTATCTTTTGCTTTAGTACCATTGTCACCTATGTGAATGCTAGAAAGGCTGCTTGTCATAACCCAATCTACCCAACATGCTATGGAAGTATACACAAATGCCAAGTATGTTGTCCAACATTAGGTGAAGTGTATTGCGGAATCTGTTGACCTTACTGCGGCATGAATTCAATGTGCATTTCATCACAGAAGTCTTTTGTCATTTGATTCAATAGCATTGCATTTGACACAAACATCTCTCACTAGAGAAGGATTCATGGCGCTTTCAGACTAATAAATTTCATGTTACGTCTATACGAGCTTGCTCGGTCTGTTCAATTATGACCTTATAATGCAATCGCATTCTCTGGTTCAATTGTTGTTTTTCTTTTTGTATTCTTGATTGATCCACTTGGTTAGTTTGGCTTAAGAATGGCAACTCGGCCCTTATAAGGGTGAGTTTGGGCTCAACTCATCTCCAAAGTTTGAGCCCAGGATCGCCCCATAGCTAGTGGGCCTCATGGGTCGAGCTAGACCGGGCCACGAGCTCGGCTTGTATAACTTTTTTATATATGAAGTATTTGTATGGGACTTTAAAAAATCAAAATAAAATAAAAGTATGATAAAGTTCACATTTAAAACCCTTGATAAAGTTCACATTTAAAACTCCCCTCTTTATTTCCGAGCTTGTTTTAGCGTATACATAGTTAAAAATGTACATGAACAAGTTGTTATGTGTACATTTTTTGGTAAAGTTAAAAATAAATAAATAATGGCTTATTTGCACAAATGGTCCCTATCTTTTTGCACTTATTACAGATTGATGATCTATCCTTTCATTTTTGGCAGTAGAACCCCTATTTCAAACTTTCTTAGCGACAATGGTCATTTTCGTCCATTTCTATCAGATTTAATCGTTAGTTCTGGTTTTTTTGTACAAATGGTCCCCGCGTGTATTCCACACTCTTCATTTCATAAGGGTATTTTTGACAATCTATTGTTCATAAATAAAAATTTACAGTAGATGTCCTAAACTTAAGAAAAAAAAGGAAAGAAAATAATTTTAAAAAATACTCTTCCCCACCCCCACCCCCACCCCACCCCATCCCACCCCCACCAACTCTATGTGTATGTGTGTGTAATTATACCATACTCTTGAACTTTGACAATGGAACAAAAGGATGAAGAAGAAGAGCTCAGGTTATATTGTTCCAAATTACAAAGGAAATTTAGGACCTCATCAATTTTTGGTAGACACAACACTACACCATGGGTAATTACGTTTGGATCTGGATCATTAGATCGCACTTTTCCAGTGCGGATTCAGTTAGGAAACAACAAATCCTTCATCGGTTCATCGCTGTATGCTAGCAAAATCAAGAGCAAATTTTTCCCCCTTGTCTATCTTAAAAATTGTATAAATCGAGAATTAGTACCTCGTAATGTGATTGGAAGAATAGCAGTTTTCAATGGCAGTAGAAGTCGAGTTTTTGAGTGTGGACTTTTAGTTAAGGCAGTAGGTGTGATGGGATTGATTCAATTAAATGATTCATTTGAAGGAGAAGCACTTAGGGCTATACATTACACAATGCTTGTTGTAACATTAGGTTACAAAGTAGCAAAAGAGCTTATGTCTTATATTCATTCGACTAAGGATCCCATGGTAAGATTCAGAACTCGTACACTTACCTTAGTAGATAAAGATGCAGCCAATTGTGCTGAGCTCTTCGGGACGAGGCCCCAATTATATTGTTCCAGAAATCCTTGAACCTGACCTTGTCGCCCTGGATTAGGGTGGAGAAGATGAGTATTTTTTTAATTATTTTTTTTTTCTTAAGTTTAAGATCTCTGCTGCAAATTTTTATTTATGAACAGTAGAATGCCAAAAATGTTCTTATGAAATGAAGAGTGTGGAATGCACGCGTGGACCATTTGTACAAAAAAGCTAGAACTTATAGTTAAATCTAACAGAAATGGACAAAAAAGACCATTGTCGTCAAGAAAGTTTGAAATAGGGGCTCCACTGCCAAAAAATGAAAGAATAGGTCGCTAACCTACAGTAAGTGCAAAAGATAGAGACCATTTGTGCAAATAAGCCAATAAAAAATTGCACAAATTATACTTACAAATTATGTATCCAACTCTTCAAGTTCTTCAACTAATATGATGTCTACTTTATCTTAGATTCGAAGTTCTATTTTCTCTCAATCCTTTATACACATTAAACTCTCTAATATGTCTGGTTTAAGTATTGACCTCAAATAATTCAGAACCTACCACCTGTACTAAAAGCAAACACCGATGCTGCACTTGAAATCGATGGTGTTAGTAGATCGCGTGTTATAATAGAAACAATTGAGTATTGATTCTCGTTTTGTCTCCAACATCTAAGTATATCAAATTTCTCTCTCTCTTCTTCATCTAAAATACTAAGCATGTCGAGCAAAATATGTAGCTAACTGTAAAAGTACGTTTCTACATTCGTTCTTATATTTGTAGCACGAGAAAGTGAAGAAATAGAACTAGCTTATTGAGTTCCTATAATTGAACTAAAGAAACTTAAAAAATTGTTATCGTCATTTGATGACGAAGAAGGCATTGGTTCAAGGGGTCTTCTAACGTTCCTACCGGTCTTTTCTGCATAAAATTCGTACATTTCACATAATATTTTTTTTTCTAGATTACGGTATTTTATTGGATTCTCGTAATTTAATTTATTAGAAATTGCCGAAACAATATGTTTTGTAACTTTTAAATTTACTTTAAGGTCCATAATTGACGCTAATGAGAAGAACATAGGCAATTATTTGCAATATTTTCTAAACTTGATCTCCATTGCTATTACAATATCAGAAAATTTGAAAAATTCTTATAACTATTAAAATTATTGGCAATAAAATAAAACTGATTTAGAACTAATGGGATAATATACGCACATGCATTTGTGGTGTTGAAAAAATATTTTAAAATTTTTCTCACATGGGATGATATTTCTCAATCATATGTTTGCAAATCATATTCCGGACTATGTGAATGTTGGACGTTATAATATGCAGTTATACATTTTCATAACCTTCACATGATTCAAGTATTAAATTAGTAGAGTTCCATCTATGGCTATTTCTGTACATAAATATTTCATTAGAAGAGAATTTTCTACACATAATTCATCAAATACTTGTTTTCAAACCAGCGAGACAATAATATAATTTATGGTATACTTATTTTTTTTTAAACTGTTGGTTTATAAATTTTAAACCATCATGGACAATTAAGTTAAAAATGTGACATACACAACAAACATGAAATAAAATGCCACCAAAATCTAGATTTAATTGTTACATTAATTTTTCTATTACTATATATTATTACGCGTAGCATTGTCAAATGTGAAACTGCGAATTCTATATTTGTAATTAAATTTTCTAATAATAGTCATTAAAATATTAAAAATATTTATTCAATTATGAGGGAAGTCAATAACTTTAAATACAATTATTTTTTATGCATAATTCATTGTTTATCAATATAATGGAAAGTGACAGTAATATATCCTTTATGATTTTAATCGGGCCATAAATACGAAGTAAATGATACAACACCATAATATTTATTTAAATCAAATATTATGTTTTTTTATTGAATAAAATAATAGTGTCTGAACGAAAAGTTTTTCCATCATAGGATATGTACATTGGTTGAAGATACCTTTATACGAACTTAGTGAAGTGAACGCTTTTCACTATGCTAAGCGGAAACTCACAACTTGCCACCAACTAAATCATGCCTTTCCGGTACATGTTTTCTTGCGAATACACAAGTTGTTTAGATTCGGACTAGAACTAGAAGTTGCACCAAGAGATCTGAATTGAAATTGTGCTTGATTTGTATCATCCACTCCATGTTATTGCAAACATATTGGGTAGTGTCAGTTTAGATGGCTCATGCCACCACTCTTTTGCCAAGAAAATTTGTGTTTACACACTGCTTTGTAGTCTGGCTGTTTGTCTGCTGTTGTACCAGCCTGCATTAAATTAAAATGTTCCCAACATTGAGCATTTTATTTTTTGACTAGTCGTTTAGTGTTCGAACCAGTTGTTGTATGAGTGTTAGTTTCCAAATCTTTGTTGATATCTTCCAAATCAATTGGATCAGTGCATCCATAATCATTACCAAAATTAAGAATTGGAATATTATTTAGTCCATTGAAATCATCATCTGTTTGGTGGCCGATACTTTCTTGTGTGTAATGATATATTTGTTTAGTATAAGAATGTAGAAAATAGAAATGTAGAATAAAGAATGTGGAAATGTAGAATTTGAACATAAGAAATCACTAAAATGAGGAAATGAAACTATAGATTGCACAATAAAATAGTTAATATTAACAATATAATAATTTGAGATTGAGTAATTTGAGAGTTGTGATGAATATTGAAGTGGATTAGGAGGGGTTTATATAGAAAAAAAATATATGACCATTGTTAAAAAAAATTGCAAGGTCTAAAATGATCACTTCTGTGAATGTTAGAGATCCAACGGTTACAAAAAGTGACCCCTAAAGGTCATATTGCGCTTGTTTGGTCATGCTTATAAGCAGCCAAAATGTGCTTATAAGCAACCGGGTGCCCAAACACAATGTGTTTAAAATATACGCGCTTGACATAAAGACTATCAGTCTAAAATGGAAATTATTGTCCTGTCCATCCACTTCAGTTGAAATTACCACTTTCTAATCAACTAACAGTTACCAACCCCAATCAATGAACCAAAATATCTCCCAAATCCAATTGCCCAATCTTTTCCGTCCTATACTGACTGCCGTTGACACATTCATAACTCCCATATTTCGACGCAGACAAATCATTCATTTAGGTATGTATGACATCCTACAACTTCATATCAGTAGATTGCTATCGTCTTTGGATTATTTCTAGGCATATAGTACACACACACACACACACACACACACATATATAGAGAGAGACAAGCACAAGCACAACACAACACAGTGAACTCATAACACCTGGATTGTTGAAGAAAGAAGGATAATAATAATGCTTAGCATGACATATCATGACAAAAAGGGCTTGTTTTTACTATTAGTATCCTACCTAGGTCAAGACCCACCTATCCTGTCGTTTTTGAGTTGAAATCGCCGTTCAATTTTTGGCCTTGACCACGTCTAGGGATTTTAGTATTGATGTCGATTACGGGAGAATTATCATTGGTCTAACTCTTTTTCAGGTGGTATTAGGCCGGTTCTTACGCCTACATGAGTGATAAATGCTATACGACTGTGATTTATATGTATATGTGTCAAGATGGGCGGGCTGGCCAAACCCGCATCGGCTCACCCGTCTCGACCTAGAACTGCGGGCCAACTCGTGAACCAGGGGGTCGTTCATGGGCCGAGGAGGCTAACCCGTGGGCCCGTTTAGATAATTAAAAAAATTATAAATAAAACACAAATGGTAGAGAGCCGTTTATAAAGTAATTATGTGACATCTTTGGTGCTATGGAGCAACAATGAGGTCATTTTCAAAAAAAGCTTCTTGTCACGCTAAAAAGTAATACAAAAATAAAAAAATAATTTTTAAAAAAAGGTGTAAGTGTGTGAATGTGTAAGTGTAAATATAAATGTGTGAATGAATAAACATTTTGGTTGAATTACAATAAGTTGCAAATTATTTTTAGTAATTTGAAAAAAAAAAATTGATTTGTTTATTCATACAGTCGAACCGGTCGAACCGTGGCCCATATGGGCTCGATCCAGATGGACGGACGGGTGGGTCGGACTCGTGTTCAATTTTCATGAGTTGGGTTGACCCGGTCCGCAACCCGCCATAGTGCGGATTTTTTCTAATGTGGGCCATCACGAGCTTCATTGGAGGCGGGCCGGGTGGATTGACACCTCTATTTATATGTTCGAATTACATATCGTTCCAAAATTTACCTTGCAACGATTATACTACGTCTGCGAAATTGCCTCGTGATTATTAAGTTTTCATGTTCGGTTTGCTGTAACATTCATCAAATTTATTTTCTCAAATGCAGATCTAGTTTATATATGTCGACCTTTGCATTTGAAACATTTGGTTCGGGCAAAGGAGAGAAAGCAAAACATTGAGCATATCCGAACAAGTGTGCAATGGGATCCAGAGGCCATTAGAATGTTCATCCATTTGTACAAGGAAGAAATTATAGCAAGCCAACGACCAGGGTCACACTTTACTGCTGAGGGTTGGGAAAATATTGTTGAGGGGTTCCATTCAATTACGGGACGACAATACAACAAGGCAAAGTTCAAGAACTAATGGGACCCCATGAAAGTAGAATTTGTCACCTTTAACGAACTCATGAATAGGAAAACCGTTATCGGCATCGACCCCGTTACGAATACAATTAACACTTCATGTGAATGGCGGGATAGGAAAATCAAGGTATAATGCGTCCCATAACACATTTTTCACGACAGAAAAGTTTCGTATGCCATTGATAGAAAAGACCCCCATTCTCTCTCTATATGTTCTGATCTTTAATGCCAATGATAACAAATTGATGCACAGATAAGAACTGGGGAAGGTCGAGGGAAATTTATAGATATTTTGAAGTTTTAATAATTAATAAATAGGTTGAATTTTAATTGAGAAGACATGAATTGTCTATGTTTTCTTCCAACCAACACTTAAATTCAACACGTAGAGATAATAATCTCACTGCAAATTTTACCCGGTGTTCAACATCAATTTTCCCTATATATTGTGCATAATGTAGAAAGACAATTTATGGTTTTTGTGCCAAATTTTCTCCTCATTAAGATCGTGCTAGAGATTAATTAGCGGTTATATGACTCTCAATTGCTGTAATTGATATTCAACAATTTTTATTGGTTTTACGTATTAATATTACTGCATTTTATATAATTTGAACATATTTTGCACTTGCAGGAGCATGACAAATACAAAAAATTTAGAGGACAAGATGTGTCCCTATTCCAGCACCACTATCTGACTATGTTCAAAGGAATCTATGCCATAAGGATAAACTTGTGGACACCAAGTACATTTTCCCATGCTGGAGCATTCGGTTCTAAGTAGAGCTTGGCCGAGGACTACTAGGATGCAAATCTAGACAAGAACAAGAGAAGCAACGAGAGCAACGATTCGACAGATGTTCTCAACTGTCAACTAGAATAAAATGGGCAGGGCCTCATGCAGAGAAAAAAAAGTCATCCGGTGGTCTTACTCTAGCAACCATAAAGAAAAGTGGACCTAAGATAATATCAGCTTCAATTAACAATCTAGTGTCGTGGAGCCAAGAGGTGGAGGACCGCCGTGCCACATCATCCAAAGAAATCCCATCAATTTGTACTTTTACGCCGTCCAGTACATGCGGAACCAGGAAAATCGTGCACTTTTTGCTGATATGGACACTCCTAAAGAGAAGTTTGAACTGTAGCAGCTCATCTTTCACAATTTTCATGAGTTACTACCAAGTTCGTGCCATTGATTTGATGGCTAGTATCTTCTTTCATTCTCTATATAATTATCGAACTGTATTATGTGTTCGTTTCTCTTATTCTATGCAGCCGTCATGTGTGTAATAATGGCCAATAGAGATTATTTGTTTCTTTCATGTATATTATTTCATTTCACCTCTGTATTGTGTGATAATCGACCCACTTGGGGGTATGCATTCGTGTTTGTTTTCCTACAAAACCCCTACATTATATGATCTCACTAGCGTGGTTTATGTTGTGAACTATACTTGCCATTTTATTATTTTGTACTTTTTTGTAATTTGTTAATGCAATTAATGATGAATTTGATGATAATTACCTTTGCGTGCGTTGTTATTACATCAATTCTCAACATAACGGCTGAGATTGCACTAAATTAGCCTTCATTTTTCACAACTACATTTACATCCCTTATTAGAAAGAAATGCCATTGATTTCAAATGTTCAGACTTTTTATATCGTTGATGGATGTTTACCTTTGAAGGTGTAAATGTTGAAAAGAACTTTGAGTATGTTTATTATTTTTTCCAATTGAGCCTACATGCCCACTCATTTAGGAATAACAATTTGACCCACGACCTGCGCCTCGCCCCGACAATCGGGTAATTGGGCGGGCATGGGGCAGAAAACTCTGCCTCGTCGTAGGTCTGGGATGAAGTTGACCCACACCGTTATTTTATTTATTTTTTTTAAAAAAATAAAAAATCATAAATAAAATCTAAATTGTAAAGTTTAGGCTCCGAGTCTTGAACCTGGTTTAGAGGGGGGATACTTTGAAGTTTTAACCATTACACCACAATCATAACTTGCAAATATTTCCTTTTGTTTACTAAAAATGTTAGAACAATTTCTTAATTTTTTAAATCATAACCCTAACATTAATCTTGTCTTCATTTTCCAATTTCCATTCTTGTTGTTCGGTGCCTCTGGCTGCTGCTGCTGCTTATTCTTTATCCGTTGATTCTATTCGAAAATCTCTCTTCTCTATATTGAAGGTAAATTATAACCACCTTCTTTTTTTATAGCATTTTTTTGTATATCTATGTAGTTGTGATGGTGCGGGTTCAATGATGTGGGTTACTGGGTTTGAAGTCCTATTTCTATGAGTTCTCTTTCTCTCTCTCATTCCATATGTTAAGAAGTTCCATTGAAGGTGCAATTCCAACTATACAAGGGTGTATTAAACGAGAAAATCTTACACCTGAGATACACATGGGGTAAACTTCATGTTAGAGAATCGTGTTGAATAATTACATAATATTCATATTAGAACTTTGGTCTAGCATAATTAGATGCACATTATTTGTTGTTTTTATTATTAATTTTGAAGATGCAAAGTTCACAAAGTAAGAAAATAGGAAAATATTTGCCAAGTATGTGTGGAGAGTAATGATATATTCTTTCGAATTACCATATGGTTTTGGTTGCACAAGGAAAGTGGTCTGTGAGGAATCCACCCTCTTTCTCCCGGTCAAATATTGTTGTAAATCCCCATTCATCCCAGGTAGAGGACCCAAATTGCAAATTTCAACAGCAAGGAGATCAACAGGCTTGGCTGGATTCCCATCTACATCAAGAACTCTAATAGGCTCACTAAGATAATGCACATTAGATGGTGTTTAGAGAGGTCATACTACTTTTAATTGCTCATAGCAGTAATTATGCTTTCTTTCACATTATGTTTATACGCATTTGTTCATTTGTTAATTTATTTGCTTGAATTTATTTAGATTTCATCATAAGTGTATTTGCACAGTTTTCTTCAGATAATTTATTTGCTTGAATTTATTTTCTGACAGCAATGCTTACAAGTAATTTATTTGCTTGAATTTATTGACTTATTGTGGTGGAAAAACTAATAATTTCTTGTCTATCACTCTTCAGCTTTCAGGATGTCGGAACAAGAGCATTGTTCAATAAGAAGTACACATGGAACCCCGCTAGTATCTTGTGATAGTTCCACGCCAACGACAAATACTAGTAATCCTCCACTATTATCGGCCGGAGAAAATTCGAGACAAATTTTGATAAGCATAGATTTACATGGAGATCATACAACGGATCTTAGTGTAGTGGGTAGAAAAAGAAAAGTGTCATCTGAGATATGGAACTATTTTATGCTCAAGAATATCGATAACTAGATCAAGGCTATTTGTAATTATTGTAGAGCGAAGTTGGTTGGTCATAGTAAAAATGGGACAAATTATTTGAAAAAATATCTAGATAGATGTGCACTTCGTAAATGTAAGCAAACTGATATTAGGCAAGCAATATTGAACCCTACAAAACAAGCGGATGGAAAGATGGTTATGGAGACTTACCATTTTAATCAAGACCACGCTAGAACGGAGTTAGGAAAAATGATAATTTAATATGAGTATCTGCTTTGTATGGTTGAGCATGTTGGTTTTAGGAATTTTGTGAAATCTATTCAACCGCTATTTAAAGTTGTGCCTCGGAATACCATTAAAACATTTTGAAGATTTATGATTTGGAGAAAGTAAAAATGATGCGTTTATTGGAGGACAACAAGAGTAGAATTGCCGTAACCACGGACTTATGGACTTCAAACCAAAAAAAAAGTTTTCATGACCATCACTACACACTTTATTGATGATACTTGGAGGCTTCAAAGTCGAATTATGAGGTAAACACTAGGCAATTCTATGTATAATATGTTTGTATTTTTTAAAAATTATTAACATTCTTATAATTATTTTGTTTGATTATATATGTAGGTTCATTTATGTTCCTTGTCCACGTATGGCAGAATCAGTATCTACAACTCTATTTGAAAGCCTATTAGATTGTAATATTGATTGTAAGTTATCTACTCTCACTATTGATAACTGTTCAACGAATGACGCAATGATCAATATCCTTTAGATAATAAACTTTCTACTGATTCACTTTTGGAAAATGGTGATTTCTTCCATATGTGGTGTTGTGCTCATATATTGAATTTAATTGTGAATGAGAGTTTAGAAAATATTGAGGGAAGTGTTGAAAAATTTGTGGTAGTGTTTCTTTCTGGACATCAACAACAAAAAGATGGAAAAAATTTGAGAATACTGCACGCCAACTTAAAATCAGTTGTGGTAGAAAGTTAGTACTTGATTGTAAGACTAGGTGGAATTCTACATATATCATGCTTCACACTGCTTCGGAATACATTAACTTTTTTCTGCTTGAAGCAAAGAGAAACTCAGTATAAGAGTTTACCTAGTGACCAAGACTGAAAGTTGGCCAAAGAAATATATGAAAGGCTAAAGTTGTTTTATGTGGTAACTAGACTATTTTCAAGAACTAAGTATCTTACAGTAAATCTATTTTTTCCAAAAATTTGTGAAATAAAGTTGTCAATTCGTACTTGAACTACTTCTACTTATTCTGATATTAGAATGATGGATTTTAGTATGATTGACAAATTTGAAAAATATTAGATGAGATTCTCGGGATATTAACTATAGCAACTGTTTTGGATCTTAGGTTTAAAATGATGTTAGTTGATTATTATTTCCCTAGGATATATGGAAATGAACGTGCATCGGTTGAAATCATCAATGTCTGTTCACTTTGTTGAAAGTTGGTGTTTCAATATGCAGAAAATGATTCAAGTGTGAATAATCCTCAGTCTTTAGCTTCACAGTTTCCTGTTGGATTTTTTCCCGTGTGTGCATCCTTGAATACAAAGACATGGAGCCCTTCTAATAATGACCCCCTTATAAGATAAACAAATTGTTAAGCTTCTAAAACCTTACAACAAAGCAATTTTTTTGGCATTCTAAACATTTTCTATTTCTTTTTTCCATGTGAAAATTTCATGAACTGATAAAAATTTTTAGTTGTTTTTTCAACAAAAAAAAAATTGTTTTGAGGTAAGCTTGTTGATTGTTTTAAATTTTGCTAAATTTGTTCTTCGTTGTTTATTTCGAATATAAATTCTTCTACAATTTTGCATGCTGTTTTATTTAATATACGTCGTCGACCAAAGTAAGATAAAAGATAAAAGAATTATTTTTAAGTACAACTAATAAATATGTTATAAGATTACAATTTAAAAAAATAAGTGACTCATGCAGAGATAATGAGAAAACGAAAAGGAAAAGTGTACATAAAAAATGAATGTATAATTCCCAATTAACTAATGTGTAGTTCATTGCATGTGTCATGAATGCTACATCTTTGATCAATAATAACAATTAATGTATCCGTTTGTAGAAAACAAAGCAACAAATTCAGGTCTTATAAGAGTCCAGTTCGACCATTTACCTAGGTCCTATAAAGATGATGAGATGATTATAAATTCATCTATAAGGCAGCAAGTTGAAATGTTGTGTCAGCATGGTTGATAATCATCGTTTGTTGAAATGTGCAAATCTGTTGAATATCTCAATTAAAGGAATCGACCCGATTGTTAAACCTTCCATTGAAAAAAATTGCCAAACCTAGTCAAAAAGTTAACATATCATTTCGATTGGGACTCTCCACAAGTGGGGACTGCAAAAGCTAAGGCTAGTAGGATGTCCTTTTCATACTGGCCAATGACTAAACAGGAAAATGGGTTTGGAAGCCAGGTTGTGGTTGGCTGAAAACATCTATGAAATTGTTTATTTTGGTATATTCAAGATTTCATGTCGTATTGCAAATATTCACTTGAAGAAATAGAGAATGGTCATCTGCATGATGATTACTAACATATGAAAATGAGGAATTTCTTCAAAATAATGAGTACACTTGTTGAATTAATTTCCTAAAATGGTGCTATAAATCCGGCAAAGTGCTAACTCCAATTTGTGCAGATCCACTTGTGAACCTTCTGTTACCAACACTTGAGTTTCCATATATTTGATTGTTTAGTGTCAAAATTTGTTATTTCTCTCAAATGGCCGAAAATATAAATGACTTACAAAAGTATGAAGATGTGGACAATGAAAATATTTGTTAAATGCTATTTTGTGGCATTACAGCGCAGATAGTTAGGTACTATTATTCACGATAGAATGAACGAGGGCCATCATGTACATGTACGCACGCAATGGGAAACAATTCATAAAGAATTTTTTTTTTCTGGAAGTGAGCAATGCTATTTTCAGAATTTACGAATGAAACATGATATTTTCATTTATTTTTGCCACTATCTACGCGACGCATATGGGTTGCAAAAAATAGGCGAGTTGTCGCTTTATGTAGCGGTGGGCATGTTTATCTTTGTTGTAGTGCAAGGAATAAGCCATCGCCTAGTTGGAGAGTTTTTTGGACACTCAATAGAAACTGTGAACATGCATTTTCACCATGTGCTAAGAGCAGTACTCTGTATGTCGAGAGATAATGTGATGCCACACCACAATTACAACAGTGGAGTCCATAATCATAGACCGACCAATCTGGACCATGCAAGTGTTTGGGTAATTGGGTGTCATTAATGTAAACGAAGAAGTGTATGTTTCTAATTTTTTTTGTTAAATTGGGAAAATTCGATTATGCAGTATTAATGGACGTTGAATTGACATAGGACTGCATTGGCGCCATCAATGGGACCCATGTGAAGGCCACACTACTACAGGCAGAACAATCCTTTACATTGGACAAAAAGGGTACGCGACACAATGTGTTGGTTGTCTGTGACTTTAACATGAGCTTCACATTCGAAATGCCAGGTTGGGAGGGGACAACGCACAATAGCAAAATGCTAAATGTTGCCGTTTCCCAACCGGAACTTAATTTTCCAATGCCGATGAATGGGAAGTACTATTTGGTCGACGCTGAATTCTCGCACAGAACGGGGTACATGGGCCCCGTACAAACGTTTGGAAACAAGATATCACTTTCAGGATTTCAATCGCGTGAAAACAGAAGAATGACGAACCCCACAGAATGCAGAAGAGAAATTCAATAGGAACCATTCGTCATGTCAGAATATTATCGGGCGCACCTTCGGTGTTTGGAAATCACGGTTCCACATCTTGGAGAAAATGCCACGTTGAAAATTTGGCACGCATGCTAACATTGCCATTGCCACAATGGTCGTGTACAATTACATGCGTACTGTTGATGATGCCGACTACGGTTTCACAAGGGTTGCAACTGTGGGGCATTTTGAATAACAAGACGAAGTAGAAAACTGATGATACAAATGAAGAAGCTAGTGATGTGCGCCGAACGACACGTGATTGGGAAGGTGCACGTCATTCAATTACAGTTGAGATTTGGAATAACCCTAGATTGTAAATGGAATACTTGAACAATTGAATCGTGCACATACTTGTAAAAGTTATTTGAATTTTTGTTTAAACATGTTCTTTAATTTATTTTTTCGCTTCACTGGTTTTTTTTAAAGTAATTATTTTTTTTGTGATGTTTCTTTTTGCTTGCGTTTTTTTTTTTGGTTATAGTTTTTTTTATGTGCGGTGTTGACCACTATTTTTATGTTGTATCTATATTGTTTCTATCTTGTGCAATTTTTTGGTATGTGTTGTAATGGGCGGTCTTTTAATGTGATTGGAGGGTATTTTCGCCATTAACAGAAAATATGATCTAATTGGCAGAGGCGAGTGGGGACCATGGTTAGCTGATGGACAGAATCTTATGGAAAAGAGCTTAATTGACCCTGAAACATCTAGAGCTTAATTTTTCCATTGCTTGAAAAAGAAAGTGGAGTCCACGTACCAAACTAATGAATATTTTGGATAGATTCCGTTTAAAAAGACCATTTGCGTACCTAAAGAATAGATTCGAGACTTCTGCTCCTAAAATGAAAGGTTAGGAATCATTTGCACACAATGGACTTACGTTAGGGACTATTTACGCTAATTCACCTCAATATACCCATCCCACCCCACATACGCACTCTCTGATCATACAACAATACGAGAGGTTAGAATTGTTTTGTTGTTTCATAAATTTTAATGTTTTCAAATTTTGTCTTATACTCGAAAAGGAATTGAATTCAAGGTTACACAGTTCAATCATGATTGATTTGGTGGCAAAAAATTAAAGTTTCCATGCGAACACAAACACACAAACACACACACAATTTGAAGACTTGAAGAATTTTAACAAGTGATTGTAATGGACTTTGTTGCCATAACTTTGGAAAATAAGAAACACATTTTCATAGACATCCTTCGAGAATGATAAGAAATCACGTGTGAGTTGCTAAAACTAACTAACCAAGAATTATGTAAACATTTATTAACCATATTTTTCTATCTTTTAGCTTTCCTATTAATCTTCCTTTTGCCTTTCTTTTAATGTGAGAAGAAAAATAATTGGAAAACTTTATCTTTATTCCTTTTCCACATACTTTTAACATTTCGAATGTATGAAAGGAAGAAATTTAAGATGTTTTTGTTTCATGAGGTTCTCTTTAGTTAACCTACATTATTGGATCGTTTAATTATTAATTCAATCGAAATGTCAGTACTAAATAAATTTTTTTTTTTTAGAAAAAACATAAAGATGACGTATAATACTCCTTTCGTCCTAAAAATATAAGTTTATTTTTATTTCAAATAAATTAAAAAAAAATTAAGGATAATTATATTTACATTACAATTTTGCGTTACGTTTTAATTGTAACAAAGGTCCTCAAATCTTTGACATTTTGGCACTTAATCCTCCATCTTTTTTTGTTGTATTTTTATCATTAACTTTGAAAAAATTTTCATTTTGTTTCTGATGACAATTTTTGTGTAAATATTCTGTTAATGTGAATTGAAATGAGGGAAAAATATTTAATCAAACTTTTGTATTTATTATTTATTTTGCTTATTTAAAAATACTAGAAGAGGAAATTTTTTTCGCCTTCCTAATTAACTTTTTGGACAGAAATCATCATCAAAGACCAAGATCATAAAATGTCTAAATTAATAGGTTGGTGATAAGAATGTGATACAAAAAAAAAAGTTAAGGACATAAATACAAAAATGAGTAATAATTAGAGACCTTTATTACAATTACAATGTGGCGTGATTAACAAATAGTGTAGTGCGAATATAATTACCCAAAAATTAATTATTATAGTTGTTTTCCCAAGTACACATTTACGTTAATATAATGGTAGTACATATTTGTTGGTAACAAATTATATTAAATAGAGACATACTAAAAAACTAAGTTATACTATCAACAATAAAATTGGACTATAATTTACAACATATGAATAAAGAAAGTAAGTTGATCTTTGTAGTACAGAGAATATAACTATAAGTTCAAAGTTATGTTACCCAAAACAAATTGTAAGGAAAAACGAAAAATATATCGTCCAAAATAAATCCCGAGAAATGGTTTTATAATTTTTAAAACTAGGAATAAAAAAGCAAAAAAGAAAAAATATATATTTTTTCAATAAGTTGGTCGATAACTCCAAAATAGTGAAAAGAAGCAGCAAGAGAACGAACCGACTCTTTGGTTTCACACCACTTTCATCAAACAATCCAAATTGGTAATATGACAGCATTACGTGGAAAGGACACCACAAAAGTTGAATTCAAAGTGACTTTTTTACACATTCCTTTATTGACCTAAGAGACTTAGTCTATATATTATTTTTTCTAGATTTAGCGGTGATAAAAAATTGAACCGAATACGATAAAAAAATTAATGAAATATATAATTAAAAAGTTTATAAAATTTATAGGTCTTATGCATTGTGTAATTAAAATTAATTGTTGATTTTGATTTTAATTTTTTAAGTATCATTCAATACACGATAAAATGATATATTCATCGTGTTATGGATTATGAATTGAATGTCTATTTCTTGTCTTATCGAGATACATGAGAACATGAAATGGAAAATCGATAGTAAATAAAGAATACACGATTTAATCGATTTATCTTCAATTATAACAAAAATTTGACGAGTACAATCTACTTATGAACTAAAAAAAAAATGCTCGCGTTATTATCATTTATGTAAACAAAAAATATTAGGTCGTTCCGTATTCGAATTGAAAAATGAATAATATAATTACATTCTACATATTCAACACGTTATGCACATTATGCATAAGTTTTTATACTTACGGTCGTTTTGATTATTTGTACGTATATATAAAACAAATTATACTAAATTGAAATGGTCGACCTTGTTTTAAATGTATCAAATGTCTAGGAAATTTCATTTTACAAATGATTAAACAAGTTTATCATTTGCTTAAGCAGTTTACTAAACTTCTTGTTCACATTTGAGATTAATAATTAGTGATAAGACATAATTAGAAATTATTTGACCAATTCGGTCTAAACAAGAAACTAAAAATTAGTCTTAATTGATAAACACCATCTTCAAACAACTTAATCATTATCGTTGTGATTAATTAGTAGGAGATAAGAGTGAACACGTATGACAGATTTCATCGTATTCGTATCCTCCTTGTTGGCTATTTTGTCTTTAAGCTGTGGCCTCGTGGAAAATGATTATCTTTTTTTTTTTTTAATACATTTTTTGGATTTAAAATATTAATAAATTTGTTTAGGGGCCAGGTGGCAAATGAGTCGAGCAACTTGTGGGCTCGGCCCATCAAAACTCGGCCCATAATGAGCTCGAGTTCATCTTGGAACGAACCCGAACTAGGGCCGAGCTCAAAAATAAAAAGGGCCGAGTCCGTTTGACTCGGCAAAAAGATCGATCCAACGGTCACAAAAATGTGACCGTTGGATGTCGTTTTTATTTTTATATTTTTTTTTTCAAAATGTGACCGTTGCACATTATTCTAAATTCATTTTTTATTTCACACTTCAATCTCTCAATCTATTATATAAACAGAATAATGCTTCATGTATATAATGGTATACATCCTCCTTTACAGATGCTAAGTTGGCATTTCTCCCATTTTAAATTAAAGGTGGAAATGTATTACTTTTAAACTGGAATTGTTGCAAGAAAAGGAATTGGTCAAATTAAAAATCACAATTCCTGCCGCCCTAGAATTCTAATTCCGCCAAAATAGAGAGACGATACATACAGTGGCAAGCATGACTTCTCCATCCACCGACGACATTGACTCCACTGCTCGCCCCTTCATCTTCTCCGGCAAGCTTTATAACAATGATTCAATGAGGTAATTTTTTGTCTTGCTTGTTGTATTATGAGGTGCGAGAAATCGATTTGGAAAACTCCCAAATCCGAACACCACCTTCATCTCCACCGATATCGAGATTAAAGATTTACATGAGGAAATAGATTTATATGGTTCGGTCACTGTGTGAAATAGATTTATATGACGAATTTGAACTCATGTTATTTTGATTTCTGTATTTCCAATGTAGTTGTCATGAAATTTTCATTATGATTAGTAAACTAATTAGATTATCCGGTGTATTTTGGCTGCAACAATTATTGAAATACTTAGATTATCCGGTGGATTTTTCTTTATTATCAGCTTTATTTATTTGACGTTTTAATTTTCTTTGTCACATGAATAATTATATTGTTAGTAATTGGTGTACAATTTTCAATGCAATGTACTTTCACAATGATAGAAAAGAATAAAGGAATTTGTCATAGTAGTAGACGGTCGGGTCACTACTTGTAGGAATGCCCAAGAAAACAACGATGCCCAGTCTGTGGCGAGGGATTTGTGAAATGGATGGAGGTGGAGAAGAAGACGGTGAACATAGGGAAGTTGTTCTTTTGTTGTAGTAGCGATTGTGGATTTTTTAAGTGGAGTGATGTTGCGCCAAAAAAAGAAATCGTAATGAATAAAGGTGAATCAAGTTGCATTTGTTTGGCTAAATCTGCTTCCAAGGATGATCTTGAAGATTTTTCACGTATTTTCAAAAGCTTGGCTTGGATATCTGAAGAAGAAGACGTCGAAATTTCACTAAACATAACCATTCGCAAGGAAAAATCAAATGCAGAAGAGAACATGAAAGAAAGGGGACATTGAAGCATTTAAATTATGTATTTACATTATGTATTTTCTTTTAGGACTCTGCTGAACTCATTCTATCAAAAGTTGTAATGTTTAAATTATGGAGAAAATTAGCATTCTGTGTGACTTACTTGGTTAAATTATGGAGAAAACTAGCATTCTGTGTGACTTACTTGGTTAAGAGCTTGTTTGACAAAGCTTAATAATCCATTTTGGTTTTTTTCAGCCGTAATTTTTGACTTTTCAACCCACTTTTAACATGAAAAGTCAACAATTTCAACTCAAATAAACTAATATTGGTCAAATAAACCAAAAATTGGTTTATAAACTAATTTATAATCTCTGTCAAACAGGCCCTAAGTTCAGAATTACATATCAAAAGAAAAAGAAAAGATTGTCATCACTATTGTAGGAAGACGGAGAAATAATGAAAATTCTGGTCAGAATCTACTCTTCCTCAATGACGCAGAATTTCATGAAACCATTGTGAAAATCTGTAATAGAAATTACTCCATGTCGATCTCATCTTGGAAGACCTCCATTGCTCCATCAGATCTCCCAAAACTCTACTTCACATTCATCTATCCTATCGTACTCCTTTCACAACATAAATCTAATAACTTCAACTCAGAAAAATCATCTCCAAATAAGTTACCACAAAAGATTCTTCTATCATAAACCTCAACTTCTTAAATTTAGTCATTAATGAGTTCCTATCTAACCTAATTAACCACTAGACTTTCTGCAACATAACTTTGACTAATTAAGAAAGAAATTCTTCCATCCTAATATAAATTTATGAATTCAACAAAATTTTCACCTGCATCACTAAATCACATGCAACCCAAATTCATATTTATAATTTACTGAATGTATTAAAAAAAAAGTTCAAGAACTTCTACCAGAAAATAAAAAAATTCCAAAACTCATAGCAAGTGTTGGATCTTCTATACCATTAATTTAAATCACGAATCGAACTAATTCATTATTCAATACATTTAAAAACTATATTTTTGAAAAAAAACAAAAGATTTCCAAAATACATTGTTCAATATTCCCAAACTATGAACAGATAGAATAAATACTAATATAGTTCATATTCAATTTGTTGGTGGCAAATTGGATCGAACATATTCATCCCATGCTCCAAACACATCATCTTGTCTTGGTTGTAATCATGGGCGCATATATTTGTATCATGGGTACATCCATCCCATACGTAGGCAACAAATTTAATCCATAAGTTGGTCTCCAATGTTGATAGTGCGTACCATACAAAATATATTGTTAATATTGTTAATCAAGGAAGTTAATATTGGTATCAAAACATCTTCAAATAGAAATACTTACTACTAACTGCTGTGCGTAAGAGAGTGGTGGTCATGTGGGATGTTGTGCTGCCTCAACCGATGGAATGAAGTCAACATTCTCTTGTACATTAGTTTGCCTCGATGTGTTCGATTTATTTGATTTCAAAGGTGCCTGTCCAACATTTGGTGGTTAAAAAAACACAAATCTAATCTAATAAAAATTATTGCCCAATGTAATGAAAATATACCTTAGTTTTTTCGCAATTGTTTCCAATGTCCCTTTTCGCCATAGCTTCTTCGGAGCTCCTTTTGTTCTCGAGCATTTTGGATCAAAAATGTTTTGACTAGCATTCTACTCCACTTCACCACATAAAGAGTCTACTTGAACACTATTTTGGGATAACAGATTACTTCCACAACTTGGTATGGTTTTTGAAATAGATAAATCGTTCGATTGAAATTCGATCCACTCCATAACCGCTCGTGTTCTTTCTTCATCATCTCGCTACCAAGTCAGCTATGTTCGCAAACGCGAGAGTCATTTTTCATATACTTAATCAAGCAGTGTACTCATCCAACCATCGTAATTGATTGAGACCCTCGTGTGCACTCTGCTAACATCACTCCTCCACCGACGCAATATATAAGTCTCAGGAAGTTTTGCAACATCATTACGAATAAGCACCAAGATAGCATGTTTGCAAAGTATACTTCTAAACTCGAATAGGTGACAACTGCATTCAATGTGAGCATTGTCTCTCTGAAATGAAACTGTAAATTTTTTTTTCTTAACTCTATTGTTGAATATGATATCCTCAAGAACCTCATAATTCGTTATCGAACCACACTCTTCGAAAGTGAACTTCGCAATACACTTTTTCAGTAAACTCTTCTTGAAATTCCCTAAATTTCAAGATTGTATAAACTGCTTGAAATTGTTTCTCCATTTCATACTTCGTCGCACATGGGACCATTTGTGAAAAATGACTTAAAATTTGCCTGAAACTCCTTTTCCACCTTGCTCTGCAATGCACGCTCATACTGTTCAAAAATTACTTCAAAGAAGTTTTCGTGTGGACATATCCATCAAAGAATTCATTCATACTCTCACTCCGTTGAGTCGTTGACATCCCAGCCTAAAAATTGTTTTTCAAGAAACATGGAATCCAACGGGTTTTGTCCTTGTATAGTCCTGTCAACCAATCGTTCTCTTGCAATTTATACATTTCAATTATCTGTCTCCAACTCTTTTCAAACTCTCCAGGAATTTGAGAATCATACACTCAACCATGTATATCAAAAAATATAGAACCCTTATGAATATGATTGCAAAATTTTTCGGATAATTTCTTTAGTATATGCCACAAACACCATCTATGCTTTGTATGTGGGAAAACTATTCGAATTGCATTTTGCATAGCCCGATCTTGATTGGTAATAATTCTATTCGGAGCCTTATCATGCATGCATTCAAGCCATGTCTGAAATAGCCAAATGAAAGTTTTTGTATCTTCATCGGAAACAAGTCCACACCCAAGTAATGTTGATTGTCCGTGATGATTCACTCCAACAAAAGGAGCGAAATGGCATGTCATACTTGTTAGTCAGATATATTGTATCAAAGGTGACTACATCGCCGAACTCCTTATACGCTTGCCTATACCTATTATCTACCCAAAATTTGTTCTTTAATCGAGATTCTTCATCCAAATCCATACTAAAAAAAAATCAAGACAATTTGTTTGCATGTTCAAAAAGTACGCTTGTATTGCTACAGCATCTCCTTCCCCGAGTCGTAACCACCTAACTTTTTCAATGTAGTTTCTACAATCCTTTTCGATACATGTCATCTTCTCATACCCACTTACTTCAACAACAGCTGAGTTATAACTTTTGTGCAATAGAATTCCAGCTATATAATCTACTTCAAGCTTCCGTTTCATACGTGCACTAAGTTCTCGATTGCATTGATACAACCTAGATTTTGAAGGACTTGTTTTATGATTATGATCAAGATGGACCGTGTTAATTCGCCATATTCCACAAATATCTGAAGATGATGTTATCCTAGTTTTACAACCTGTTTGAATTGTTGGTTGAGGCTTGAAAGAAGTGCTTGTACCACTATTTCTTCGGACCTCACGACTACACGTAAATGTCACGTATCTTATATTCCCATCATCATCCCTCTTCGAATTTCTTTTTCTCACTGGAATGATAGGCGTTCCGTTTGTAGAACTCGAATACTTCATTTTCATCCGTAAACTTCATCCCAACCTTAGGTGCACACTCACTACCTCCTCCTAAAATTTCATCATCTAATATGTTAGCATTGTCCAAACTTTTGTCATCCACATTTTCAACAACAATATTTATTGTCTCATCGTCGGAATATGAAATTTGATTTTCTGCAAATTGCAAAAATACATTAAAAAGTCATTTTCATAACCATTCCAGCCGGGAAACAAGCAGAAAACATTTTATTTTTTTCCATTTCTATCCAAAAAAAAATTTCAATTTTTCGATTTTACAACAAGCAGAAAATATTTTACAGGAATCACATGATCAGCGGGGTTTTCCAAATCGATTTCTCGCACTTCATTTTACAACAAGCAAGACAAAAAATTACCTCTTTGAATCATTGTGATAAAGCTTGCCGGAAAAGATGAAGGGACGAGCAGTGGAGTCAATGTCGCCGGTGGGTGGAGAAGTCACGCTTGCCATTGAATGTATCATATCTCTATTTTGGCAGAATTATAATTCTAGGGCGGCAAGAATAGTGATTTTTAATTTGACCAATTCCTTTTCGTGCAACAGTCCAAGTTTAAAAGTAATACATTTCTACTTTTAATTTAAAATAGGAGAAATGCCAACTCAGCATCTTTAAAATAGAAGAAGTCACGCTTGCCACTGTATGTATCATGATTTTGGCGATTTATAATTCTAGATTCCTAGTGATTTTAATTTGACCAATTCCGTTTCGTGCAACGGTCCAAGTTTAAAAGTAATACATTTCTACTTTTAATTTAAATTAGGAGAAATGCCAACTCATCATCTATAAAGGAAGATGTACACCATTATGTGCATGAAGCATTATTCATATAAATAATTCAACAACAATTCTCAAATTCCATTATCTCTCAATATTAGTTTATAATTATTTATCTCCAAATTTCATTATCTAAATATTAGTCTATACTTTTAAGTTTTAATTTTCTACTTCATCTAATACATATTATACTTTTCTCTTTATTATTTTGTTCCAAATGGCATACAATCGAAGTGATGATGATTTCAGTGGTTTTAATGACATTTCAATTCCTCGTGATATTGTTGATGAGTTTGGAGGTTGCACTAATCTAATTGATTTGGATCACATTCAAAAGATGTCAACACACATACAACTCACTGGTTCTAGCACTAAATGAAAAGCCATCAAACAAAAGGCTAGGTACTGGCAGAATTTTGAGCTCGTGCCTACTGGTAAACTAATAGATGGAGTTAGAGTACAAAGTACAGTGTAAACACTGTAAAGAGAAGTTAGCCTGGCAAAAGGGGTTAGGCACGATCTATCTAAACAGACATTTCAAAAAGTGTCAGTTCAAACATGGAGATTTGAAGTCAAATCAGGCACAACTCTAGTTTAGATCTCTTGGAGCCGGCTTCCCAATCTAAATAATTTGGTGTATTCACAAGAGAGCATGCGCCGCAAAGACTGCTATAATTGGTGACAAATGTCTAGTTTCCACTAAGCTTAGTAGAAATTCCTCATTTCACTAAACTTCATCCAAAAATATCTCCAACCAATGTATGTTTCTGTTGCTACAAAAACTCTTTGCAAAGACACTATTATTTTATTTAATAAAAATAAAGAAGGTATTATAACTAATATTAATAATTATAACGATGTTTTATCTTTCACTTCAGACTTATGGATATATAATAACAAAAAATGATATATGGTCGCAACTGCACACTACATTGATAATAATTGAATAAAGCATAAAAAATATTAGCATTTAGACAAATTGACTATTCTCATAATGAAGTTAATATTTTTCATATTTTATTGGATGTGTTACTTGAATTTAATTGTGAAATAAAAATTCGTATATTTACTTTTGACAATGCATGTCCCAATAATATAATAATTGACAAATTAATGCAATGTTTTAATCCAGAATTTGTAGTATTTTATTTCACATTCGTTGTGTAAGTCATTTTTTTTAATTTAATTGTAAATGAAATTTATATAAATACAATTAGAAAAAATTAGATACGCTATTAATTATATTACGGTCACACCAGTAAGAAAACAAGTTTTTGATAGCCTATGTGTTGAAAATGGGCTGCAAGAAAAATATTTTTGCACTAATGTTGGCCATAGGTAGCATTCAACATATCTTTGCTTGAATCTTGTAAAGGGATACAAAGATTGAATTACTGCATATTATAATGTCCGACATTCACATGGTCCAAAATATGATTTACAAACATATGATTAGGAAATATGTACTCATGTTAGAAAATTTTTGAAAATTTTTTCAACGCAACTAATGCATGTTCAAATGTATATTATCCGACTACTCCACTAGTTCTCAATCATATCTATTATCTTGCTAACAATTTTAATAGATATAAGAATTTTGCTATTTTTTCTAATTTTATATTTGTGATGGAGGCTAACTTTAAAAAATATTGGAAAGAGTTGTCTATGTTATTTCTATTAACATCTATTATGGATCCTAGACTTAACATAGAGGGTACGAAAGTAACAATAATGGCAATTTCACAAAAATTAACATATGAGAATCCACTAATATGTGGTAATTTAGAACAAACTTTATGTCAAAGGTATGATGTCTATGCTGAAAAGATTGGTAAGAACGTTATACGACGTCCTGTTCAAACATATACTTCGTCATCAACTAATGATAATAACTTGTGGAGTTATTTCCATTAGCATCTATTATAGATCACATACTTAACTTAAAGGGTACGAAAGTAACCATAACGGCAATTTCACAAAAATTAACGTACGGAAATCCACTAACGCATGATAATTTAGAAAAAAAAAACTTTATGTCAAATGTATAAGATCTATGCTAAAAGGTCGATAAGAACGTCATACAACCTCCTATTCCAACACATGTTTCGTCATTACTTGACAATAATAACTTATGGAGTTACCTTAGCTCAGTTAGGGGTAGTCAACATGATAGTAGTTCTTCTTATGCTTATTCCTTTTTCGTTCTAGTGATATACCTTTAGAGTTAGCTAGGTATTTCGCGCACGACATACTAAGTATTTTAGATGATAAAAAGATGATTTTTTTGATATACTACGATAGTGGAGACAAAATGAACGTCAATACCCAATTCTTTCAAGTATGACACGCGATCTACTAACACCTCCAATATCAACTGTAACATTGGAGTCCGCTTTTAGTATAGGTGACTTAAACTCGACATATTAGAAAGCTTACTGTATCTGAAAGACGGGAGGATGCCGAACTTTAGGATCCAAGATAAAGTGGACAAAATATGTCTGAAGAACTTGAAGATTTGAATCAAGAATACTTGAATTTGTAGTAAGTATTGTTTGCGTAAATATTTGATATTTCATTATTTTAACAAAATATTGTACACGCAACAACTTGTTCGTGTACAATTTTAACTCCGCCTACGTTCAAAGTAGTCGTCCCAAACTTAGAAAAATGATGAGAGTTTTCAACTTTTAAGTTTGAACAGAAAAATTTTCATACTTTATTTCATTTTTATTTTTAAATTCTCCGAAACAATATTTAAAAAAAATTGAGATGAGCCGAGCTCGTGGGCCGCTCGGTTGAGCTCATCCCGCCCATGAGCCAATGGGCCAAATTGAGCCTCAATTATAGGGATGAGCCGAGCTCGGTAGGTAACGGGCGAGCCAAGCTCGTCCCGCCAATTGCCACCTCTAGATGATAACAATATTATATAATTGATTTGAAATTCGGTTTAGTTATATGTAAAATTAAAAAAAAATATTAAAACCCGTTAAAACAATTTTAGAATTAGTAGGTTTATCTTACTACATTTTTTAAATAGATGTTTATTTTTTATTTTATTTTTAACTTCAATCTTGATTCGATCTTTTGACGTGTTATCATTTACTTTTCCCAGTTCAAATTTAGTATCGATTTTCTTTACTTCTATTCATCAAAGTTTGACTGATATGATGATTGGTTTAGATAGGGCGGCCGATCTAACTACGGGCGCATGTAGAAATTAGTGTGTGAGATCGCAATTCATAGGATTCACCATTTACTTAGGAATAGAGATGGGAAACATAGCATGTCACAAGAGCGGCTAGCATGCTCGTCTAAGCAAGCTGACCGACCTATCTTCTTATTTTTAGAAGTCTTCTTCATATTCTTCAAAAATACTCTACTACATATGAGATCTTATCTTCTTCGGAAGTATTATTATATATACATATGAGATAAGTGTTACGTAATGACTTACGTAATGACACCAATAAGTAAAGAGTCAACAACTCTATCATAAAGATTGTCGTATAGTCAATTTTTATGACGATTTTTGAACACGTTAAACACGAATAAGTTGATTCTATGGGTGTTGAAGCATTCAAAAATTAGTTATTAAATTCTTGTATTTGACCATTGACTCATGGGTCAAAAACAACTTAGGATTTTGGCAGTTGATTCCTTTAACCGGTTGAGTCAACCATCCAACTGCATTTTCTAGATGTTTTTAGTCACCTTCTATTCTACAATTACTATTTTGGCTGTTGAGTCAATGTTGTATGAACGCATTTAGATGAAGTAATTATGTATAATTTAAAATTTAAAAATTTTAAAAACACGTTATAATAGTTCTATATATGTTAATCTCGAAAACATATTTATAAGAGTAATATATTCATTCGCTACTCTACTGCTTCATTTTAGGTAATTAGTAAATTTGATAAATTATTCATAATTAATAATTATAAATAAATATTTATCTTATTTATAATTAAATGATTATTTTATGATTTTAAAAACATTATCATTATAAATTTATCAAAAATATTTTAAAAATACAAGTCATTATAATTTATCAACTCACGATTATTAATTTTTTTTTTGAAGTTTAAAAAAAGATT
Source organism: Forsythia suspensa (assembly GCA_023638005.1). Lineage (NCBI taxonomy): Eukaryota > Viridiplantae > Streptophyta > Magnoliopsida > Lamiales > Oleaceae > Forsythia > Forsythia suspensa. The sequence goes on along the minus strand of CM042666.1, from coordinate 26,603,660 downwards.
AATGGGCTTCTTCTTCTTTTTTTTTTTTTTTTTTTTTTTTTTTTTTGCAATGATTATATTTCATGTTATTGCAATTCAAAATACAAATATTAGTTGTCTTGCATTTCTTCACTATAATTATTTGCAACTTTAAAATCAATGTAAACATTTGAGTTTTGAGTCTATATGAACATATTTAAGTAATTATTATTTTAAAAGACAATAAAAATATTTAATTTGAATCTTTGATTCATGACCAAATTTGGTCAAAAATTATACTTATATTTATTGACAATTGTACTCGTGTTCCTTTTTTTCCCAAATAATTTAAAAGTGATATGAACAACATGCGAAATTGCTTAACTTCAATTAATAATTTTCCACACGTTTTTGTACGACCAAACAATTGTCTTTATGTAATTAAAGCTGGGCCCCATATGTGGATTATTTAAAAAAAGGATTGGACCAACCCACTCGCCGTTTATGAGTCATGAACGGCCGTCCACTTGGCTTATGGCTCTTATGACTTTGTATGGTGTAAAAATTGGAATTTCATATCAAATTTCTAAATTTCACAAGACTTTATAGAACCCTAAATTGGGTTCAAATCACCGTTCAATCAACATTGACCCTTGGAGTCATCATGACAACTTCTAGATCACTTTTATGTAAATTCAGGATCGACCACGAACATTTAAATTTTATTTTTTTTTTTAACGAGAAAGCTTTTCTCTCATCTAAATTATGTTATCAAATAATTAATATGATTCTATGAAATCTGGCCATCTACAATTGACATATTTTTTGTTAATCGACGTGGACCCTTGAAATCTTTGTGCCCTACCCTCTAGGGTATGAAATGGGTCATTTACATTGATGTGACAACTTCTAGATTAGTTTTGCACAAATTCCGGATCAATCACGATACTTATGTTACAATTTTTTTAAATTAAAAAGTTTTTTTTTTATTTGAATTATTAAACAACTCGAAGAATGTTCTTATCAATCTAGATCATTTGGATTCAGTTAGAAAAGAGAAAAAAAAAATGTAAAAATGGATTTTCTTGACTTTTATGATCGTTTTATTGCTTCGATTTTTCTTCATTACACTTGGCGAAAACAGGACAAAGGAAAAGATAAAAGTGTACTTATTTAAAACAATTCCAAGAACTCAAGTACCCAGTAAATAAAATAAAATTTTGGACAGCTAATGAAGCACTTTTGTGCCGTGCCACAACAAAATGTACTCAAATTTCTGTTAGCAAAATCTTTAATCCTGTTAGTTTTTACTTGTAATTAAGGATTAAATACAGCAACAGTTGGATCCATAACAGGCCTGTTGTTCATTCGGGTCCACCCATGACCGCCCAAAGAGAGATTTTGTTCTTTTAATAGTCTAAAATACATACATTTCACTCCAACCTTACGTTCCATTCACCACAGACAAGAAATCTATCAATTGTGATGAAAAGCGAAATTGACACTTGTATAAATCATAACGTTCTTTTAAAAAAATAAGCTCATACGATTCGTTAATTTGAAAAATAATTCTTTTTTTTTTTTGGGTGACATTTCTGTATTTAAAGTTTAGATATCCTGATTTAGATTCACGTATGATAATATTTTATGGCGTATCGTATTGATTGAAATTATTATTTTTATTAATAATTTCATTATAGTTTGACTTTTTAGGTACAAAGTCACAAAATACTACTGTAGAATCTTAGTGGTACCCCCCAAAAAAAAAAAGATTAGCAGACACTGTTGCTGGCCACTGTGGGCCGGCTGTCATAGTGTCATTACAAGACAACCATACTTTTCCAAAATCTAAGATTACATGTTATACCAAATTATGTTAAAACTTAAAAGTGAATCAAGCCGGGCCGTTGAGGCCGGGTAGGCCCGGACCGGCCCGGAAAAGGCCGTCCAATGAAACACTATAAAACCCCATACCCACTTCCATTCTCAAACCCCCCAAAACCTCTCCCTCTCTCTCTCTCACACAAACACACACACAGACACAGAGAGAGTACAAAAATGTGTCAGAAAACATCGTTGCCACTGTCTTGCGAGTGCAATTCAGACAAACCTAACCATCTCTCCATCAAAGCCTCAGAATCTGACATGTTAACCTCTTTGATTCCCAAAATCCCAACATCTGACCAAAAACAACACCAACCACCAACATATCATGAAACCAAGAAACCTCAGAAAACAACACATCTTTCTCTAGTCATTCAAGAATATAAATCCATAGCAAAAATAGCCCTCCCCATGATCCTAACCGGCCTTTTACTTTACTCTCGCTCTATGATTTCCATGTTGTTTCTTGGCCGTCTTGGCGACCTAGCCTTAGCAGGAGGCTCATTAGCTATTGGTTTTGCTAACATCACTGGCTACTCGATCCTCTCCGGCTTAGCCATGGGAATGGAACCAATTTGTGGCCAAGCTTTTGGTGCCAAAAAGTACAAAATTCTTGGCCTTAGCTTGCAAAAAACTACCCTCTTGCTTATTTTCACTTCATTTCCAATATCTGTTTTGTGGGTCAACATGAAAAAGATTTTACTCTTATGTGGCCAAGATGAATCCATTGCAACACAAGCTCAATCATACTTATTGTATTCACTTCCTGATCTTTTTGCTCAATCTTTACTACACCCTTTAAGAATCTACCTTAGAACACAATCCATAACTTTGCCTTTAACATTTTGTGCAGCACTTTCAATTCTTCTGCATATACCCATAAATTATCTTCTTGTTTCAAGGCTTGGTTTAGGCATCAAAGGTGTTGCACTGAGTGGTGTTTGGACTAACTTCAATCTTGTTGGATCATTGGTTGTCTACATATTTTTCTCTAAAGTTTATAAGAAAACATGGGGAGGGCTATCCATGGAGTGCTTGAAGGACTGGAAATACCTATTGAATTTGGCCATTCCTAGCTGCATTTCAGTCTGCCTCGAATGGTGGTGGTACGAAATCATGATTTTGCTCTGTGGATTATTGTTGAACCCCAAGGCAACAGTTGCTTCAATGGGGATTTTGATACAAACCACAGCATTAATCTACATATTCCCATCTTCTCTTAGCTTCAGTGTGTCAACCAGAGTAGGCAACGAACTAGGTGCAGGCCGGCCAGAAAACGCAAAACGTGCAGCCATTGTAGGCCTCTCCGGCAGCTTCATACTAGGGTTTTCAGCACTGTTTTTCACATTATCAGTAAGGAACAATTGGGCTAAACTTTTCACTCATGACAAAGAGATTATTGCTTTGACGTCATTAGTTTTACCAATTATAGGACTCTGTGAACTTGGAAACTGCCCACAAACAACAGGATGTGGAGTGTTGAGGGGAACAGCCAGGCCTAAAGTTGGAGCAAACATTAATTTAGGATGCTTTTACCTCGTCGGAATGCCGGTGGCTGTAGGTTTAGGGTTCTACATGAAATTTGATTTTGAAGGCCTGTGGCTTGGACTTTTGGCTGCACAGGCATCATGTATGGTGACAATGATGGTGGTTTTGCTTCTTACAGACTGGGAATTCGAATCCCAGAAAGCCAAAGAAGTGACTGGATCAGCCATTGTTGATGACAGTGAAGAAATTGAGGAAGAAAAACCACTTAGTGCATGCTCGGTAAACACTAATGGACAAGACTCAACAGTATAATCAAGGAAGTTGTTTTTCTTCCATGTTACCGTCCATTGCTATTCATTCCTCTTAAGAAACATACCACTGAAGCAGAAATCAAGGAAGATTGTTTATGCTAATTAGGTGACAGTATAATATATTAAAATATGATAATTTTTTGTTACTAAAATGTAAAGTAGGAAGAAGGGTAGTTTATTATTTATTATTTTTTATTTTAGGATTGCTAATTTTCACGGCGCCTAGCCTTGAAAATTCAAGCATGCATTTGTCGTTTGTACTCTACATAGGTAGCATATATATACCTAGAACAGCAGCCATTTTGATATCACAATGTAATAGACAGGTAGGTTTCATTTGATCTGTAATCATTAGACACGTTTAAATTTTCCTTGTTGGGTTTTACAGTTCTTGTTCGAAGTTGATTATAGTAAATGACAATTCTTCTTTATTTATCTATTCAATTCTTATTTTTATTTTAACTCTTTTACGAGGAATTACGATGTTGACTTTTCCACTTTGTAATGCTACAAAATCACACTTGGACTTTGATAATATAACACAAGCGTGTCCTTCTATTCAATTATCTTTTCTGTTAATATACAAGGTTAATTCCCACTTGGTTTAGTGTATGTTTAGTGTATGTTTCGTAGTAATGAAATTATTTTTTATGTGTTTATAAATTATGGTAATATAGAATGTATAGATAAAATGTGTATTCTCGTCTTTCAATCTTTATTTATTTATTTTTTATTTTACAATATCAAACATTCACTACAAGAAAAAGCACATATAGCGGCAACAACGTAGTCGTCGTTATTAGTTATAGACAATGGAAGCTACAATAAAGTTGCCGCTATAGAATACAACCAATTGAGGCGACTGGAAAAATTCGTCGCTCTAGAAATGACACACTCTTTAGCGGCGATATTATGTCGTCTCAATATTGTTTCTGTCGTGACAACAGAACTAGAATTTGGCGGAATATATTGTGGCCTAATGGCTATTGATGACCAAGACAATTGGCTGGATATTTTGAACTTTGATGCCAAATATGTGATTTAGAAACGATATTCGTGTATAATATCAACTACATTTTGTCTCCACTAATCACAAGGACTACTTACAATAGTTCGCCGGTCTTCTCATTGTTTACTCCTCCATTTGCTATCCGTACCAGTTGCTCTTGGTTGCCAAAATTTAGTATTTTGGTGAGTAAGTTTTATCTTTATATTTCTGTTATCGTCCTTTACTCTATGTGAAATTTGTTATTCTATACACTTTATTGCAGTTTAATAAATCGTAGAAAATCGTTCGAACATTAGTTTGTAAACCACACACGTCCTCATGTTGGATTGTTTGCGATTTACAAAATGATATTTGAATTATCTCATTTTTAGGCAGTTTGTCATTAATTTCTTAATTGTATGACGACAACGTCGTCGCTATTAATTATATGCTGAATAGCGATATCATATTGTCGTTTCAAATTAACAGTACTTACAACTAACCATATAGCCACGATATTTGGAGACGACTTTGTCATTGCAAAATATTAATAGTGATCTTAAAAAATCCAAGTCTCGTTACCACATATAATAAAATTTCTACATATGGACTTTAAAAAAATGAATCGAGCTTATACATTATAATGCATTCAATGTGGTCTAATCCATCATACATGTTACGCGACAAACACACAATTGTTTTGTGATAGATCAATTTTGATAGATATACATATGTCTATGACTCTGTTAGCATGAGTGCAAGGATAAATTTTGTTTTAACTATAATTTAAGTTGATCAAACATAATTTTTATCAACATATTTCGTAAAATTCACAACTTATTATCCACTAATTATCCACACATCCAATAAAATTCACAATTTATAAGCACTTATAAAATAATTTCAACATTGTCAAACATATCTTAGAGCTCATTTGGTGTAGATTATAAACTAGTTTATTTGACCAAGAATAGTAAAAAATATCATGCTACAAAGACAATTTTTTTGGTCAAATAAACTATTTTATAATCCACACCAAACGGGCTCTTAATTAAATTAATTCATTACGTGCATAATAGTTGGGGGAGGACCTACTTATTATCTACACATTCTATAAGACTTAAAATAAATTAATCCGTTATGTAGATTTTGTAAGACACGTTTATTATCTACACATTCCGTAAGACCTAAAATTTATAATTACTTAAAAAATAATTTTTGCACTATCAAATAGACATTTAATTAGATTAATTCATTACGTGAATAATAGTTGGTGATGATATAAATAATAACAGTTGATGTATGTTATTTATCTATGGTGACATGCCCGCCTCAACGACTCGCCTGCCTCACCAGCTTGCCCACCTCGTTGGTATCATGAGCACACTTCTGACAGATAGACTGCACAACCCAACTATCATCAGATTAGCTAGGCAGGCAACCCATGGAATGACAGTTACCACCAATTATTGGGAAGATGAAACATCCCTCATTAACTCCTAATAATGAGGGAGATGAAAGGACACCCGTTATCAAACGAGGAAGATGAAAGGATACCCTTACCAAATGAGGGAGATGAATGGACACCCATCATCAATAACTGCAGGCCATCCCTATAAATAGAGGCCAACCCCTCAGGTAAAATCAGAACACACAATTCACATACACTCCATATTGCTATTTAGCACAAAGGCTTTAATCATTTACTGATTATCACACCGGAGTGGCCACGGGGGAAAAAGCCCCGCCTCCTTTTGCAGGTCTCCACCACTGTCGCCGCCGTGCTCAGAGGAGGAGGAAATTCATTTATCATCAATTGGCGCCGTCTGTGGGAAACCGCACAAGAAGTTATGGCTCGAACCAGAAGAGCTAGGAATGTAACCGCTCCACCAGCCCCTGTCGGGGATGTAGGCACCGAGTCCAATGCCGCCACTAATCACCCACCACAAGAATTTGCCTCTGCCACTCAACTCGCGGCACTGCAAGTTCAGGTGGCGGCCTTAACGGCTCTACTCCTAGATCGGAACGCTGCAGTTTCTCAGCTACCACAGGGTCCTAACCCTCTGCCGGTAGGATCTTCATTACCAGGGGCTCTGCCCCAGAGTCCTAGCTATCCACTGATAGGGCCCTCACCGCTAGGGGCTCCTCCCAAAACTTTTAACATTCCAACAATGGAAACACTATGAGTCTAACAAAAGGAAGATTCAGGACGAGCCCGAATCTCAAAATAACAGAGGCAAGCTCACCCAATACGAGGCAACATCGTCCAAGCTGAGGCAAGTCAACCAGGCAAGCTCATCCAGAAAGCCGAGCTAAAAAATAAAAAAAAATAAATAAATAAATAAATAAAATAAAATAAAATTAGGCGAGCTCACCAAAGTGAGCGGGTGACTTCGGCCGGTGAGGACCTCCTCGCGAGGGCGGTGACCTCGGCCAAGAAGAAGAAAAAAAAAAAAAAAAAAATAGGCGAGCTCACTGTGCGGGCGACCTCGCCCAGAGCGGGCGGTGACTTCGGCCAAGAGTGGCGGTGACCTCGGCGAGAAGAAAAGAAAAAAAAAAAAAAAAAAAAAAGGCGAGCTCACTAGGCGGGCGACCTCGCCCAGCGAGCAAGTGACGGTGACTTCGGCCAGGCGGTGACCTCGGCCAAGAAGAAAAAAAAAAAAAAAAAAAAAAAAAATTAGGCGAGCTCACTAGGCGGGCGACCTCGCCCAGGCGGGCAGGTGACCTCGGCCAGGCGGGCGGTGACCTCGGCCAAGAAGAAAAAAAAAAAAAAAAAAAAAATTTAGGCGAGCTCACTAGGCGGGCGACCTCGCCCAGGCGGGCAGGTGACCTCGGCCAGGCGGGCGGTGACCTCGGCCAAGAAGAAGAAAAAAAAAAAAAAAAAAAAATTCAAGGCGACCTCTTTCCAGGCTAGGTGACCTCACCAAACAAAAAAATTTTTTTTTTTTTTTTTTTGAGAAAAGCAAGTGCATTTGGTTACTTCTACTTTTCATTAACGATAGGTTATGAAAAGTAGAGGGGCTTATAAGGTGAGCTGCCCAAAAACAAGATCACCTGCCACTGTCTGAAAAACAAAGTCAGCTGCCCAAAAACAAGACCAGCTGCCAATGTCTGGAAAACTAGGCGGTGCTAAAAATAATGATGACCATTTGTCGAAAAAAAAAAGCCGGATGCCCAAAACAAGATCACCGCCGCATCGTCTCGAAAAACAAAGTCGGTGCCCAAAAACAAGACCACCGCCATCGTCTGAAAAAACAAAGTCACCGCCCAAAAACAAGACCACCAACAAATGTCGGAAAACTAGGCCACCGCCTAAAAATAATGACAACTAGGCTATCGCTATCGATAAAAACAAAGCGGATGCCGAAAAATAAGACCACCGCCATTGTCTCGAAAAACAAAGTCACCGCCCAAAAAACAAGACCACCAGCAAATGTGCGGAAAACTAGGCCACCGCTTAAAATAATGACAGACTCTGGCGTGCGAAAAACAAAGCCGGATCTTAAAAAATAAGATCACCTACCACTTGTCTCGAAAAACAAAGCCGGTGCCCAAAAACAAAACCACCGCTGCCGATGTCGAAAAACTAGGCCACCGCTTAAAAATAATGACGACTACTGGCGTGCGAAAACAAAGCCGGATGCCCAAAAACAATTACATTGCTCTCTATCGAGAAATAAGGCAAATGAGCCTCTATCCAAAAATCGAGCGATGAGCTTATATTTAAAAATTAAAGCGTTAGCCTATTTTTTTTTTGAAAATCAAGGCGATAAGTCTATATTTAAAAATCAAGGCGGAGCCACTATTTAAAAATCAAGGTGATAGCCACCACCGAAAAATAAGGCGATGAGCCTATCAAGGCGATGAGCCTCTGCATACGAAAAAACAAGGCGATGAGCCTATGTTTAAAAATCAGGCGATGAGCCTTTGATTAAAAAACAAGGCGATGAGCCTATGTTTAAAAATCAAGGCAGTAGCCTATTTTTGAAAATCAAGGCGATGAGCCTATGTTTAAAAATCAAGGCGATGAGCCTCTGATTAAAAATCAAGGCGATGAGCCTCTACCCGATAAACAAGGCGATGAGCCTCTGTTAGAAAAATAAGGCGATGAGCCTATCAAGGCGATGAGCCTTTGTCTGAAAAACAAGGCGATGAGCTTATGTTTAAAAATCAAGGCGATGAACCTTTGATTAAAAAACAAGGCGATGAGCCTATGTTTAAAAATCAAGGCGATGAACCTCTGTATGAAAAAGTTAGAAGCGCGGTGCGATGGTTATTTCTACTTCCATTGACAACGATATATGAAGAGTAGTCCATGGGAAGTAGAGGGCTTATGATGATATAAATAATAACAGTTGATGTATGTTATTTATCTATGGTGACATGCCCGCCTCAACGACTCGCCTGCCTCACCAGCTTGCCCACCTCGTTGGTATCATGAGCACACTTCTGACAGATAGACTGCACAACCCAACTATCATCAGATTAGCTAGGCAGGCAACCCATGGAATGACAGTTACCACCAATTATTGGGAAGATGAAACATCCCTCATTAACTCCTAATAATGAGGGAGATGAAAGGACACCCGTTATCAAACGAGGAAGATGAAAGGATACCCTTACCAAATGAGGAGATGAATGGACACCCATCATCAATAACCTGCGAGCCATCCCTATAAAATAGAGGCCAACCCCTCGGGTAAAATCGAACACACAATTCACATACACTCCATTGCTATTTAGCACAAAGGCTTTAATCATTTCTTGATTATCACACCGGAGTGGCCGGGGAAAAAGCCCCGCCTCCTTTTGCGAGTCTCCACCATCGCCGCCGCCCGTGCTCGGAGGAGGAGGAAATTCATTTATCATCGGTTGGTAATTGATTTATTTATCTCCTTAAATTTTATGGTGCATGAGTATATTGATTCATTTTTAACACAACATGCCATGCTTTACCTAAAGCATAAAATAGGAATGTTTTTAAGACAGAAGGAATATGTTTTACATGTATTTGGTCCGTGGTACTACGAACACTTCAAAGTGCACCACCAACTAATTCTCTTTCCTGCTTTTCTTGGGGTTTTTTTCCCGACATCTAATATACACGTTATGTTCCAAATAAATGGTCACGAGTTTTTTTATTTTAAACAATATTTATTTAAATTTATGTGTTCTCATTATCGTTATTATTCTCCATTAATATATATTTTATATTTTTTAAGGATAATCCTAAATTAGAGGAGTGATCTCTTAGACAAAATAACAATTGCTCAAAAACGAAGATCACTTCTCTCCTAAACTAATCTGAAAATTGTTGTAGATTCCTAATAAAAAACGATATATAATTAACAAACGATTTTATAAAACAAAGATATTAACTGTCAAAAAAAAAAAAAAAAGATATTAATAGTGAAGATGGGCGGCGGCCGGATGTCAAGAGGGGGTTCACTTTCGAATCTAAATGCGACATTTAAACATGCGGCGCCTGACAAAATATTATTATTTTTTTCTGTAGCTCAAAATTGAATTATGCTTACTTAAGTGATGACGTGATAAATTATTCTTTGAAACAATGGAAAATGCATCTAAGTTTCTTGATTTTATGCACATTCTCCAAAAGCGTGCAATATATTCTTTATTCGAACATGACAATTGAATAAAATATGACGCTTACAATTAAATTTTGAGTTTCGTTTCTTAAAAAGTAAGAGGAACTTTCATCGTCTCTACATCTCGTTACCATCTTTATTAAAAATAATAACCTAAATCTTTATACGTTAATTAATATTATCATACACTTCAACAAAAATATTTATAAATGAATTAATATGGAGTGGTGTGATTTAGACACTTGAAAGATGCTGAATATAGAGATATACATGTTGGAACTTTATGAAGTAAGCAATTGTTATCTACTTGTATTAAAGCATTTCTTGATATGCCTAAGAGGTTTAATATTTCAAAGGGCTGGTCCCATGCCTTTGTGATCTAAGGCCATTTTTGACCACTTTTTATCCTTTCTTCCATTTATGTTCAAACATATCATGTATTCTTTTTTCCTTTCTTTTTTCTATTTAATGTAATTTAATATGCATGTACTTAATTCAGTGCATATTTACAAAAGCAGTGGGAACCAAGTGTTATACTTTGGCGATGACAACAAATGTCCAATAAAACCCAAGCAATGACATAACATGCACTAAGGTTTTATTAGTCACCTTTGGATGAGACCACAATTCGGTTAGTGGGTCATCGAGTAGTCATGGATGATTATCATGTCAAAAAAATAACTCTCTTCAGAAAAGTCGCGATTGAAGTTTCAGACCCAGTTTCGATCATACAATAACATATATTGTACAACGTACGTAGCTGATTCGAAAATTCAATAACAAGACTTGCAATAGTGACATGTCAAATCTTCTTCTACAAAAGCATAACTTTCGAAGAAATACCCCTCCCTCACCAACTACGGGACTTCATTTTCTATAAATACTCAACTTATGCCAAAATCGAGGTGAGGAAAAAGATTACTTGTTAAACCAAAACTCTATCCAATTACCTTTCTTGAATTGGAGTACCTTCAATTAGCACAACTCCATTCTGATTTATTCTTAATTATTTTTCTCCGTTTAATTTGATTTATTACTATATATTAGAAGATATTGACTCACTAAAAAAATTTCTTTTTATTAAGAATAAATTTACTCTTATCTTTAAAAATAAAAATAAAAATAAAATCGACTCATGGAAATAATTAACTATTATCCATCTTAATATCTACTTGCTATTATTATTAAAAATATAAAAGTGGTCATTATCAATTGTAAATAGTCCACAAATAGATGGCCACGGCCAAAAATTCCATTAAGGAGTCAATACGCGTACTCGCGCCCTCTAGTGGAGACAGGGCGGCGCCGTCATTTGATTTGACATTTTTAATTTTGCATAAGTTTATAAACAATTTTTCCATATATTGATTAATTCACTAATTTTCACTGAAGTTTTTGTATAATTTCAAATTGGTTATTAAAGTATTTTTTATTCTATTAGTTATTGTAGTTATTGTAAATTTAAGAAAAACTTACAATTTTGGTCCCAAATATTTTTTTTTTCTCTTTCGCACTTCTATCCCGTTCATTTATTTTTAGTAATATTATTCATATCTTTTTATTTTTGACACCCTTAACTCCTAATAATAGTTTTTAGAGTGTTAAATGGTGAATTTACACATAATTTTACAAAAAATAAATAATATTTATATAAAAATAAATAATTTTTTTTTTGATCATTCTGCCTCAACATAATCTCCATCCCTACCCAAGAATAAACCATCACAACCAACAACAAACTACAACTACATCCTATGCTAGCAGCCAGCTACCATCTCCATGCACCACTACAACTTCCACACACTACAACAAATAACTATCATTGCTCTTATATAGCAATATATCGACCACCCGTTTATGTTAGGACCAAACTCCAATTAAGAATTAATAGAAGAAAATATTAGGTAAAATAAAAATCAAACACAAAATCAATTATAAGAAGAAACTGTGAATTTGATCTGTGATAGTCAAAACAGTATTAAGAATATATTGTCTTAGCCTCAATTTCGGCAGTGACACTACCAGTTTAATGTGAATTAATTTTATTTTCCGTATATTTTTTAGTAATTATTTTTTATTAATATATTTTTTCTTTATACAAAATTAAAGGTCAATACATCTTCTAAATACTCAATTTATATAATTTTTTGACATAATTGTCAATAAGGACTAGAAGCCGGAACAAATTAAATGATGGACATAATATTGTTAACATTTTAGGACAATGGTGTAAAAGTGGGTAAATATTGGGGATAATAATTGCAATTTTTCTTAAATCTAACAAATCACTTGAGTGACCATTTATAGAATTATAAATAATTTTAGTGACTGATACGATAAGAAAAATATTTTAATAACTAATTTAAACTTCCACAAAACTTTTAGTGACAATTAGTGAAATTTTATTATCTCCGTTCATAAGAAGGTAAGAAATCATAAACAAATTTTAATTTCGAGTTTAAGATAAATTATTTCTCTATGAGGAATTCTTTTATGCTATAATTTTTTTTTCACCTGAATTAATCGTATTCTAAATTTAACGAAAAAATAAAATTTAAGTATCGATTATTATATATTCTTTCAACTCATGAAGATACACTTTTTTTTTTTTAATTATTTATCCGTCCCAAAAATAGTTCGTTTTCCTTGTTGTTTATATAGTTAACTTCTTATTTTTTCTAAATACCTCCGACTTAATGTGTCTTGATATCAATAAAATATGAACTACCATTAATATAATACAAGGGTATATTAAGAAAAATATAAGTAAAATTTATTATTCTAATTATAATAATTAAAATTTTTTAATATAAGTAAAAAAAGAAATAAATTTATCTTTCTGTGACAGATAAAGTATTTTGTTATGCCGACGTAATAAAAGGATCAATACATCCCATAGCCGCCGTTGGTAGCACCAAGAAAAAAAATTAATTATTGTGCATAAATGTGTTAATCATGGGATTAGAATAGCTAAGAAATGGACCTAATTGTTGGGTCTATCCTTAGAGATTTCGTGTTGAAAATTACTGTAAATAAAGAGGAAAAGTGTTGGGATCTTTGAGACACCAATTTCAAGAAAAATTAATATATTCTGCAGAAAAAATTGACATATTAAAAGCAAAACCTTATCCTTAAAATTGGAAGTGATAAGATGTGTCAAAATTAGGTACATCTTGTGTTAGTGATAATGACATTCTTAATCTCGTGATCTTAGTCTTTTCTATGTTATGACATGAATCATGCCGTTGGTTACGTACCTTTTTATTAGGCAGATGTCCTCTATCTAACTTTGCAACTTGATTTTTGCTTTTAAACATGAAAGATTGTAATCGAATTACTTTATCTATCTATTATCGATTTTTTATTATTCAATTCCTAACCTTTTAATCTTATAATATCATAATAGCTAGATGAGATTGAGGAAAGGAAAACCAACTAGTTGGATGGTGCATGAGGGATCCTAGATGAGGGGTAGCAGATGGGATCGGGGACAATGGAGGAAGCTATTTTTCTTTTTTATCTGCAGATAAATATTTGATCTTTAGTTTTTATAGCTGTTTACTAACCAAATGACGATATTAAATCTAGGTAGTTGAATGAGGGATGAGGTATCCCAAGTTGACAGTGGTGGGGATGAGAATACGAGCTAGTTGGTCGGGACAAATGACAAAGTTATTTTTTTTACTTATTCATTCTTTTCTTTCTTTTTTCTTTTTTATTGTTTTCATTAAATTTATTTAACTTTATCGATTTTATCACTCAAACAATCAATTCAACAAAAATCGTTTCGTAGTTGGTCAAACTGTTACAACCAAGGTCGGTTTTGGGTTGAAGCGAGTGATGCAACAACCTAAGGCCCAAAATCGAATGGGGGCACATTTAAATATATATATATATATATATATATTTGATTACTGAAATTACCGAAAAAATAATATTTGTGCACAAGTTTGAAGACCAGCAAAGCAAATCAAGGTGCATTCCATGAGGACCATGACTATTATTAAGTAGTTGCTCAAAATCGAAGGAGCTCAATTTTATTAATAAAAAAAAGGGGGGGGATAATTGCATCAAAGGTCCCCAACGTTTCAAAATCGTTGGGAATATGCTCCTAACCTAAAATAATAGCACCAAACGTCCCCAATGTATGAAAAAATAGGCATCGGAGGTCCCTCTTCACACTTTCCGTCCATTTTCTCTGTTAAACTTCAAAATCGCACTCCACGCACTTTCTCTCTCCAAATTAAGCGATTGGAGATTTTTTTTTCCAGAGGGGTTTGGTCTCCTAGAACGTACTCTCACCACGGATGTGGAAGAGATGCAATCAAGTTGTTAAAAGAAATGCAAAATATGGGTTTCAAACCAAATGATGTTAGAGCAGGGAGGCTCAAAGAGGCATATGATTTTATAGAGCAGCTCCGAAACAAAGTATCAGCAGGTGTTTGGGGGGCTCTACTCACGGGATGTAATATTCATGGGGATGAAGATGTAGGAAAACTTGCAGCAAACAAACTTTTGGATATGGAGCCAGAAAATGTGGGCACTTATATGCTTTTGTCTAATCTATATGCTTCTAGTGGAAAATGGAAAGAGGCTGCATTCTAGAGAGTGAAGATGAAGGAAAAAGGGTTGAAAACACCTGCGACTTCTGATGCTACTGCAAGAAGCAACAAGAGTTGTTCAAAGGCTAGCAATTTCAGACCGATACAAAACCCTTGGTTTCCTCACCTCCCAAACGTGGTATGGTGGCTCCGACCAGGAAATAGCGGAGGCGCTGGAGTCTCTCTTCCGCAATTGCACAAACAACAATGCTTTTACTTCCCTGAACGGCGTCGTTCGACAGCTCGAGTCAAAGTTAGGTTTCGATTTAAGCCACAAAATAGAGTTCATTTGTAGCCAGATCCACAATTTCCTCCTCCTTCAATCTCAGGCCCCCAATTTCCTCTCCCATCATAATCAGCAAAAAGACCAACAATAATTTCACACGAACATGTAACCAACAATAATAATTCACTCAATTTGTCCGAGTCGACTCAGTGAAGAAAAATACTACTCTTTCTTTTGTAGCAGAGGCCGAGTCTACATCAGAGGTGGGAATGCTTCATCGACGAGAGAATGGAGGAAAGAAGCCACTATTTAGCGTCTGCTGATCATCAATAATCGAATGGTCGAGCATGACTGTGGAAGTGTACAGCATTCCATGCGAGGAGTACCAGATTGAGGACTCCTTTGCCAATCGGAGTTGCATGTTTTTCAACTCGAAAAAGGAGCTGGTGGCGGAGATTTGACGCAAAGTAAAGACGTTTTTTGCTTTCAATCAAGCCAGGATTTGATGGCGACGGATACGAAGCCTACATCGGCAGCTAATGGAAGCCGATTACGCAGTGTGCCAACATCGATCGCCAGCATTTGGAAGCTCCTTGCAGCAGCGTACCAACTGGAATGGATTCGTGGATAAATGAGCTTGAACAATTGAGGTAATTTCCACTCGCCTTTTTTGGGAAATTATAGCGCGTGCATTCCAAATTTTGGATTTAACGGAGAAAATGGATGAAAACTGTCAATGAGGACCTCTGATACCTATTTCTTCATACGTTTGGGACGTTTGGTGCTATTATTTTAAGTTATGGATATATTCCTAACGATTTTGAAACGTTGGGGGACCTTTGATGCAATTATCCCCCCCCCCAAAAAAAAATTAAAGTCCAAATTTTACTAAAGAATCCTACCCATGACTTATCAAATTTTGCCTTAAGAACTTAATTTTTGAACTTCGCCTCAAATTATAAAAATGTCAGAATCGACCCTGCTACAACGCATCTTGTCTGAGTGAATATGAAAAACGTGAGGTATACCTTCTAGTAGGATTTATTGGGCTCAAGGGTTGTAAAAGTAGGTGGGAGTATGCCACGAAAGTGGGCCTAAAGGATAAGTTTGGAATTCATAGATTTGGAAGCAATGTAAGCCCAGGGCCCAAGTAATAAGATTTCGATTGTACCAACTTTCAACGGCCCATTTTTTATTTTTTATTTTTTCCCTCTGTCTCTCTATCTCTTTCTACTTTTAAATGTATGATCGTACAAGTTCTTTTCATAACTTGGAACTTTGAAATTTCTTTTTCTTTCCCTAATATAAATACAAATTCAATGAACAAGATTAGGATTCACAATTAATTTTTGACTAAGGACTAAAATAGTTAATCAATATTAATTGCTGTTGTTGGGATTAAAGGAACGGTCTGGCTTAAGAAACAATATGGAACTTGTTAAAGCCATATCACTTATTGGTGTAGTCGGATCGATATCTTTTCATCAATCTCTATTTTATGAGAATCGGAACTAACTAATAAAGATTCTATTAATGTTAAATTTCATATCGAATAACGATGAAATAAATACACAACCTATAAGATGTTGTGTAACTCATCTTAATAATATTGATATTTTAAAATAGAATTTCAAGTTTTTCAAGTTTTAATATAGTTATTTCATCGTTATTCGATATGGAGTTTTGCCATTAACATGTTCCGCAAGATAATGACTTGTTTGAGCATACCAATCTTGTAATCCGTATGCTTATTTAAATTTTAGTTGTATCGAATTATTCGTTTAAGCTTAATTGACTCTGATACTATATTAAGACTTGAAGTTCTATTTTAAAATGTTAACTTTTTAAAAGAAAAGTAGCCCGACGTGAAAGTTTACCACGACCTTTTTAGGAAACGAATTTGTTCTTTAAAACAAAGAAATAAATTGAATCGTCGTTGATTTTGTTATTGTGTCAATAAATGAACTAAAGCAAAGGCGGAGATAGAAGTGTCAAGGAATACTTTATTTAGAAGAATTATTTCTTCACATTGCTTGTGATAAGTAAGTTTTATGCACTTATTTTAGCCTTTAATTAATCATTTATGTCGTCATATAGTTGTTTTCTACTTAATCTAGTTTATTATCATTCTATTTCGGTTTTTCGGACTTGTTGGTGAACAATTGGAGAAGATTGGGTGAAAAGAGCAATGATTTAGAAAGATATCTCATAAGTTCGAGGACTCAATTGCACTCAACCCAAAGTTGAGGGACCAAACCGGAGAGATAATGCAAAGTTGAGGACTAAACTGGCGATGATGTAAAGTTGAAGGACCAAAGTTGATGTCATGAAAAGATGGAGGACCGAAATGATCAAGACTTAAAGTGGAAGGACCAAATCGGTGACCGTTGAAACATGAAGGACCAAAGTGCAAATCTTCAAAGAAAACAAGTCAAGGCGATCGCTGGTTTTAACTCTGGCCCAGTAATGGTGAACTCAAAAAGCAGAACCAAAATAAGCGCTCAGGCGATCGCTTGGAATTGCTGGGCGATCGCCCGAGCCATTTGCCCGCCGATTTTTGTTTTATTTTCTTTCCTTTTTGAAGTCCCAATTCAACTAGGAAACGTTTTGAACGATTTTTTAGGTTTTCTTAGGATTTTTGTGGCACATTAGAGGCGATATAAATATGAGATATATTCTCATAACAAAGGGTTGGATTTTTGGGGAGCAAATCAAGAGAAGACATCAAGAGAACAAAAGATCAAGACTTCCTCGACTAGCAAGATTTCTTCGAAGATTTCTTCTCCTAAGATCCATGCCGGGTTTTATTAATTCTTGTTTTTCTAGTTTAATTATGTTTTTCTAGTTTTCTTTAGCCAAGGTGAGCGATGAAACCTTGTCTTGATTTAGTGACTATTTAATTATTAGGTTAATTCCTTCTTAAGAGCTTTAACGTTTATGGCTTGTTCTTGACTAAATTAATTAAATATGATTTCTTTCATCTTAAATATCATGTATTTTTGATAGTTAGATGTTGATTTAATTAATCCATGCTTGGTGATATAATATGATCTATTAATTGCTTTTGATTTTTCGTCATCTTCTATTCGAATTGGGATACATAGAATGCTTAGAACTTCTTTGATTCTTTGTTTTCTTTCAATTGAGCTTGATCTGAAAAACGCTTAAAGTGGTTTATGTTTGAAGCATAAGGGGCCTATATTTGATATTCTTCTTACGGACTTGATTGATAAATCTTTAGGGGACGACAATAGATTGATTTCGGGTTGTCGTATGTGTTTTTCTTGGGAATTAATGAATGATTGGATAATTGCTAAATTAGAAAAATTTGACATCGACTAAAAGACAAGGGTCGTGATCGAAATCTAATTTACCATGTTCTAGCTGCACAATTTATCTTAATATAGTTTCATGTTTCTTTGTTTCTGCTTAGGTGTGAGGCGTGGTTTCTACGCTTCGTTTAAGTCATGGACGTGCAATTAAGAGGTCAATTGTACTTTTTAACTAAAAAGTGTGCGCCTAGTCACACCTAGGTGCGTACTTATTTATTTGAATTTTTTAAATCTTTTTTTCTAGTATTAAAAAATAATATTAATAATAAGAAAATATTTTTTCACGTCTCGATCTCGCCTAAACTTCGCCTAGATTCGAAAAACTTGGAACTTAACTTCTACACTTAGCTACACTTTATACTTTTTAGAACACTGTTACTAGTATTACAAAAGAAGCTATAATGTTAGCTATTATAATGTCCAGTCTTATGGAATACAAAATATTATATAATATACGATATAGAATATTATGCTTTCGGCAAATTTGTAGTTATTATTGATATTTCATAGTACTAATAATAAATCCATATTGTTATTATATTTTGGATAAAAAAATTCCCCTTTTCTCTTATGTCATAATCGTTATTTTCATATGGATCAAGAAAGTCAAAATTAGATATACGAAAACAAAGACCTTCGAAAATAAATACTAAACTGAAAAGAGAAAAAAGGGAAATCAGTACTCAAAATGAATAAACACATTCTTTTTTAATTACAACACTATAATAAAATCTAGCTCCTATTAGAATTCTAATTCAAGTGAAAAAATAATAAGCATATTTGTATTTTGTTTTAAGACTCAATAAGCATAATTTATTGTAATAACTGCAACTACAACTGCAACTGCAACTGCTGGAATTTATTTAATTTTGAGGAGCTGTTTCTTTCTCGAAGAGCCCAATGGAAGAGTTTCCTGAAATGGTCCTGGTGCTACCGACTGCTTGTATCTAATCAATTAATTGTTACGTGATTGAAACGTATAGTAAGCCAATTAGGATATCGAGCTAAAAGTCCAACTAAGTATTACATTGAGCTCCCCCAATCAAACCTTCCTTTACTTTAGAGCCTATTCGAAAGAAAATTCCATACTTAATTTGCATGAATTAACTTCAACTCATGAATTTCATGTAAGAATTTATGTTCAAAGTCTAATTAATTGGGTTGGACTTAAATACTTATTGGACCAAAATAATTACTTAGATTAATTAATTGAGCCTGTTAATTGTGAGCTAACAAAATTTTAGTAAGACTACAACACACAATCCTAGTATGCTTAGAACTAGGGTTAGTGCCGTATATAAATACTAGGGTCACAACAGTTTATGTAATCAAGAGAATTTGTCTTTATTACTTGCTAGCAAAAACAAGAGACAGAACTCAATACAATTACTTCCAAAGCTCCGCTTTCATCTATTCTTGATTTTGGAAGTTCAGATATGTTTTTGCTGTGTGGATTATCATTAAAAGTTGGACAATTAGACAACTGTGGTATTGAATATTGTACCTCCAACTAATCGAATAATTAGATTCCACGGTGTTCATCAAGATAAACATCTATCATAGAGATGGCAGGCGGGCGGGCGGGCGGGCGGCCCCTCCCCGTTCACCCGTCGAGAGAATTTTACCTCATACCCACCCCGTTACTCGTTTAAATCGGGGCGGGGCTGGCTGCTTACCGTCCCATTTGCTGCCCCGTTTATTTTATTTTTAATTTTTAAATTTTTTTTTTGTAACGGTGATTTTAAAAAAATTAAAAAAAAAACAATATGTTGGGGCGGGTTCGGGGCGAGAGCTACTCCGCCCCGACCCCGTCCCGGGGCATTCTCCACGCCCCGAATACCCTATTGTCCGGGGCGGGGAAATGTTAAACCGGGCGGGAGACGGGGCAAATTGCCATCCCTAATCTATCATGAATTCTATATAAGTACAAGGTTGATCCGGCTTATAGAAAATGTAGATTTAACGTCTGTTGTGCATTTATATGTTAATTCTTTACAGTGGTATCAGAGCCTACATTGTTACTTGTTAGAGTTTATCATACTACTTTGATGAATCGAACATCCATAAGGTGTTGGGTTAAGTCTCTCAATGAGCGCAACTCTCGTGTTTAGTTGCCATCGTTGAGTTTGGAATCCTGAACAGATTGTCAGTGATAAGCTGGAGGAAGGTAAGGATCACGTCAAGTCATCATGCCCCTTATACTCTGGGCGACATACGTGCCACAATGGCCAGGACAAAAGGTCGCGATCCCTCGAAGGTGAGCTAACCCCAAAAACACGTCTTCAATTCGGATTGCAGGCTGCAACTTGCCTACATGAAGCCGAAGTCACTAGTAATCATCGGTCAGCCATACGGCGGTGAATTCGTTCCCCCGATTGAACCGGGGGCAAACACCTACAAAAAAGTCACTAGGATTTCCATGGTTTTTTTTGTTTTGTTTAGTTTATTTCTTATCCCAAAATCCTATTTTGATTTCTTAATTGTAATTCATTTTAACTCAAAATATGATTTTTTTTTATTATTATTAAAATATGTTATATATAACGTCAATTTTTATTGGTATATTAATTTGATTTGAATTTTGACAATAAATAAAATTATGAATTTTTGAAATTAAAATCTGAATTTGAATTAGATTTTATTTTTGGAATGGGACAATCTAATCAGGAAAAAAAAAATGTCGGAAGCCGGTGGCAGGTGGCGGTAGTTGGAGTGCGAGACGCACTTTGATGAAGGTGGCGGGTCCGCTGCTTTAGTATAGTAGCGGTCGACGCCGTTGATTCTTGCAGCGAACAATTCGAAGTGCCACTGCAGCTGTTCGATGAATAGCAGCAGTTGCCGCTGATATTAGACACTGGCGGTGCCAACGTCGACAGATTGGGTACAGTGCCGGGTTGTGTTGGCGCTGCCTTGAAGAAACCATTTCAGTGTTCTTTTCGAATTAAGGATCCTCCATGAAATTTTAGAAACTGCATGATTTAAATGGGCCTCCTGTACAATTTCAAAATTTGCATTGGAAGGACGCACTGTTTTAAAATAAAAACAGGTCTCATGTGCAATTTAGAAATTGCATAAAAAGACCCATTATTTTAAGATTTTATGAGATTGACTGTACAATTTTAAAAATTGCACATTAAATCTTCAAATTTTATTAAAAGGAAAATAAGGTCTTAAATACAATTTTAAATTTTTTGAAAAATTTGTAATTAATTAATTTTTATCTTGGTCAAATATTCATTATTGACTAAAATTATTTTTAAACCATATTTTGAATTTTTGATCGGATTAAATTTTGACTTTTACTTTATAAAATTATAATTTTGATCATATACTTATTTTATCTTCAATTTAAGGTATGACTTTAAATTGATAGATAAATAAATTTTAAAAATTCTCTTTATTAATAAAATTAATTTATTAATTGGATTAATTGCTTAATTTTATTGTTAAAAAATTAATTATTTAATTAGATTAATTATTTAATTCCAACTAGCCCGTTTCGAATTTTCTAAAAGGTTAGACTTTACATTGTCAACGCTGCAAATTTAGAAATTAATATATTTTTAATATTGGATATTAAAGTAGATGTTTAGTAGATGATTATGAACTCGACTCATGCGATTGGTTGTATAGTTAATTTATTCTTAATGATTGTTGGTTGGGCTTGCGAGCCTTTTTTTTAAATTGGGCTTTCGAGCTTCTTTAATTATGTGTCTATTTATCTGGGCCTACGTGTCTATTTATCTGGGCCTGCGTGCCAACTAGTATGAGATACGAGTTGCTGTTGGGCCACAAGAAAGTAATTAGTATAACATACAGGTTACAGCAAGAGATAGAGATTATTGCATTTAGCATTCGATGATCGAATGCAACATTCCCTATGAATTGACCAACTAGTCTTTCTTTTGACTAGGGAAGACTAAATAGATAAAGTTCATAATCGTCCACAGTTATTATTATGTATAATTGATTGCATGTTGGATGTAGTTAATATATGTAAATGTGATGAGACAAACTCCTCTTTATCAAAATATTAAATTCGTATTAAATGGTTAATACAATATTCCTTCTATTGTTATAGTAAACAATCAGAGTCTATTATCGATGTCAGTTCGTTGAGTCGATCAAGGCCGCTCACTCATAGATATATTTATCATTATAAAACATTTGATGTTTAAGAAAAATTGGTCGAATTTAACTAGAATTTTATTTTTTTTCAGTTGCTCAAGGAAATAAAATGTTAAGAGCACAATCAAGTAAATATATAAGATGTGTGCGACAATAAGTTGCATACTTGATGATCTAGGAGTCACATAGAGATATGATTGAAAGCAATATCTATCTGGATGTTTTATTAGGATTTGTTGAGTCGCTCAATGTTCTATTAAAATAAAAGGGATTCTAGCCCACTAGAATTCTAACTGGTTCTATTGATTAATGTTCGAGGGTCATTAATTCAATTTAAATAGTTGGAGTATGATTAATTTAATATAAGTCCATGTTAAATTAATTTTCTGCATTTCGGGACTGGCACCGCAATTTGAGAATTCTTCTCAAACATGAAAATTTTGGATATGTCATTAAGCAACCAATGTCGAAAGCTCCTACTAAGGAGACTTCGCGCAGAAAACGTGCATGCTTACAATAAATATAGTGAAGACAGTAACATTGTAACATGTGATACTTACAATATATCACTTGAGTTAGAAAAGCAACACGAGGGTATGGATGTCTATACCATTATATATCGTTTCAAGAAGTTGAATGATGAACCACCGCGGACTCAACGGTATGAGATCCAAAAGGTTATTCATAGGTATGATGGTAAAAAAATCTTCTGTCGGTGCCCATGTATTGAAGATGATTGGTTATATTGAAAAATTAAAACAGTTGAGCTTTATCATGGACTACGAGCTGAGTGTTGACTTAGTTCTACAGTCCCTATCTAATAACTTTTTCGTAAGTTCATTATGAACTTCAACATTAATAAGATTCAATGTACCTGTCTGAGCTGCTGAATATGTTAAAAATTGTTAAGCCCAATATAAACAAAGGAAATGACAAATTTTGGTCATTGACACCTCTAAAGACACTAAAAAGAAATCAAAAAATGACCTTTCTAAAAGAATCCAAAAAGACCAAATCTGTTGGAAAACAGTTAAAACAGACAAAGTGTAACACCCAAAAGTCTAGAAACACTAGACTTATCAGTGTTATAATTTAATTACCATTAAACAACAAGATATAAATGCGAAAAAGTGGAAAAAAAATTCATTATGTTTCATTTTATTTTGAAATACGAAATAAATATCAATGGCTTTCAACAATATAATTAAAACAATAATTTGCATAATAAATTTTATGTCCAAATTCTTTATTGAATGAACACAATAATTGTGGAAAACTTCATAGTTTGACTAATTTAAAATAAGTAAAAGAATAGTATTCTAATAACACTAATCGGCCTAAGGCATCTTATTTCTAAAATAATAATAAAAATAAAACTTTGATTTAAATATTACTGAGTCCATCTCGTCCCAAGCAGTCGTCTCGAATCATTCAGCTCTCATCATCTGTAAAGTGGAGAATATGGGATGAGCTAACGCCGAGTAAGCAAACCTCATGTAAGTGATAATGTATGCTCATGATAGGCATTGATTTAAATTAGTTTTCCAAAATATGTATCCCGTCTTCTTTTATCCTTTTTTAAAAACTTTAACACTGTGAGCTCATTTTTTGTGTATTGCCTATCCAATCAGGATGCAGTGGGCCATTATTATTTGGAACCCGTTCCATTTACCGGTAGTACCGCAACTCAGTTAAACATTAAACATTAAACATTCAATATTATTATTCGTCGGGTGGGCCGGTCTCCCACGCCCCATTTCCCACTCACACCTTTCATGGCATAGGCTTACACCATTTCTTTTATAAAATTGGGATACATATTATTCTTGAGTAAAATATATCTTTTCAACAATATCATTTAAAACTATACTTCATGCATGCTTGTGGATGCATTAACATGAATATACATGCAAGAATATGTCGCGTGAAGCATTAATGGCATGTTGAACTATATCAAAGAGTATCATGTTCACATAATAGTTATTTATGTAACACATTTAGACATTTAACTTTGCATCCTACCGAAGAATTCTAGGAGATGTTTACTTACTTGGATCTTTATTCGCGTTTTAATTAGCAAATGGAGATGTCCTGAGCTGCCCGCGAAGTCAACGTGCCAAGAGTCTTAAGTCATTTCTATTGATTAAAAGAAATTATATATATCATTTATCTTTATTTTTTTATAACAGCCCAACTATGTACAATCCTATCGTGAGTACCACTTTAACATTATAAATTGAAAGACAACCTTAAAATGGGTGAAAATCACAAAAATAACATCCAAGAGACCACATTTGTACCATTTATATAAAGTTGCCAATAATTGAAAGATGCAAAACCATCCACCATACGTCTACATAATTATTTATGATGTACGAGGCAGAAAACAATATGGACATGCTTGGCAACTCAAAAAAGTTTACTGGTAATCAACCATTTAAATCTTTAATAATTGCAAGCATTATATTTATGTTAGGGAACTCTTATGACCTATTTGACATAAGCTATATTTTATCAAAGCAATATTATTGACAAATAAATTATAAATATTTACATGTATTAACCAGTGTTATCAGAACCGGCCCGACCAATCGGCTCAACCAGTAAAACTGGGAACCGACCCCAAAATCGAGCTGATTATGCAGAAAAACCATATATTTAAAAACTCACCCAAAAATTCGTCGACTCACTCAGTTTTGAAAAATCCGTTGAACCGTTTTCGATTTTATTGGTTTTTAAAATAATTTTTTTTTACAATTAATTGTAATTGACCAATGAAATTCATCCATCTTTTTGCACGAAATGGATTAAAAGAATGAAAACCCAAAAAAAAAAAAACTTTTTTTGAGCAATTTTATGATTTCCAAAAACATTTTTTTCATTTTTTAATTTTTTTGTAAATTTTTTAATTTTTTCAATTTTTAAAAAATCACCGGGTCAACTCCGGTTCAACCGTTTGACCCTTGACCCTTTTACTTATCCGGGTCGATGTTTCATGGGGCGCCTTTCTTTCTAGCACAGAAAGGGACACCGTGCGGCAGTAGTCGACTCCTCTCAACTACCTTCTGCATTTTTCGATCGATTCAACAAATTAAAGAAAGCTTAACAACAGAAGATTTGAATGCGTTGAAAATAGCTTGATCATTGATTGACGAAAGTAGTAAATTACAAATGATGGTGTAGGGGGTAAACACCAGTAAGCTTGACAAGATTTCAAATACCAACTACCATCTATAATAGCTTAAGTAACAAAAACCTAAGTTACATGAGTAGACATCAAAAAGCTGAAGAATCATAACGGAAAATAAACTATTACAAAATAATGAAAATGATAACTGAAAGTAATATTTATAAAGTGCGGCCAAAGTTGGGCAACTACTGCAATTTACAAAAGGTGTCGCGGGGCTAAGTATATAGTATGAGCTCGACATTCTCCTCCATTTGATTTGGCGACGTCCTCGGTGCTATCTTTGCTTGATATTCTTCAAGTAGAGGTTTGAAGGCTCCAAGGTCTTTAACTCTTTCCCAAGTATTCTCATCGCTGCTGCATCCGCTCTATTTAACTAAATACTCTTGATGATCTTTCTTGGAAGCTTGAGTAACTCGGTGGTCAATAATAGCTTCAGCAATCCTCTTACCTATTTTTTTCACTTCAAATGTAGGTCGTTTGGCTTATTTCTAGATGCATCCTCCTTATCTGTAAAATATGGCTTGAGTGCACTAACATGAAGGACATTGTGGGTTTTGTACCATGAAGGAAGTTCAATTCTGTAAGCAACTCTTTCAATCCGCTTCATGATGGGTAATGGCCCGATATATTTTAGCATCAATCGAGAATTTGTCCCTCTTATTACCTTATACTGGCGTTTTTCAGGGAGTTTCACCATCACCAGATCTCCCACGTTGAATTCAAGAAAACGGCGTTTCTAATCAACAACCTTTTTGTACCGTTTCTGTGCTTTCTCAAGATAACTCTGAGCAATTTTAATATTTCGTTTCCACTCTTGAGTGAAGCCCTTAGCTTGAGAAGACTTAGTACTTTGATCAATGTCCACAGTATGAAGGAGTAACGGTTGCTGGTTAGTAACAATCTCGAAAGGGCTCTTATTGGTGGAAGAGCTCTTTTGGACATTAAAGCAAATTTGAGCTGCATCCAAGAGTTTCACCTAATTTTTCTATGAAGTAGAGATAAAGTGCTGAAGATATTCTTCCAGCATAGAATTGAACCACTCTGTCTGTCCGTCAGATTGTGGGTGAAAACAAGAACTCATGCTCAAAGTTGAACTAAGGACTTTGAACAACTCAGTCCAAAATGTGCCGGTGAATCGAGGGTCTCGATCACTGACTATATCTTTAGGCAATCTCCAGTATTTGACAATGTGCTTAAAGAAGAGGTGAGCGGTCTCTTCAGCGGATACATACTTAGGTGCTACGATAAATGTTACATATTTTGATAAACAGTCCACCACGACGATGATAGTGCCAAGATCTCCAACCTTTGGCAAGCTAACAATGTAGTCCATCGATACACTCTCGAATGGTCTAGTTGGGACGGGAAGGGGCTCTAGTAAGCCCGCCTTCTTTTGATGATCTGGCTATCCTGTTGACAAACCAAACAAGTTTTCACATAAGTCGCAATGTCATCCTTCATTTGCGGTCAATAGTATGCACGCTGCAACAAAGCAGAAGTGCGTTCCTCTCCATGATGTCCGGCCCAAAGTGTGTCGTGGCATTCTCTGATTAAGGACCTCCTCAAATCTCCACCCTTTGGAACATAGAGGCAGTTTCCTTTCGTCTTCAATAGACCCTCATCCAACCAGAACTGTAGAGTTTTTTCCTGCTTGATGAGGTTGACTAAATAAATTGCTTCAGGGTTCTTCTCCAGAAGTGCCCGTATTTGGTCCCTTGTGGTTGTAGTAACATTGCTCCCTAAAAGAGCCGCCATTGAGCAGATAGAAGCCAAGTCAGCCGGCCGACTGAGTTCATCCGCTATATGATTGCTAGACCCAGCCCGATACTCCAATACAAAGTTGAACTCTGAAAGAAGTTCCTGCCAACGAGCCTGCTTGCTTGAAAGTTTCGGTTGAGACATGAAGTGATTCATAGCAGTATTGTCCGTCTTCACAATGAAAGGAGTCCTAAGCACATAATGACGCCATACCCTGAGGCATTGGACAACTGCCAGCAACTCATTTTCATGCACCGAGTAACAGCGCTCTGCATTATTCAGCTTTCGACTCTCATATGCCACCGGATGCCCTTCTTGCATTAGGACTCCTCCAAAAGCAAAATCTGACGCATCGGTCTGTACTTCAAAAGCTTTAGCCATATCTGGTAACGCCAAAAATGGATATGTCCACATAGACTCCTTCAGTTTCTCAAAGGCAGCTTGGCATTGTGCTGACCAATCCCAAGCTTTCTCTTTCTTTGTTAATTCGGTTAGCGGCAAATTGTGAATATCCTTTCACAAATCGTTGATAGTAGTTGGCCAACCCGAGGAACGAACGTACATCATGTACATGCCTTGGAGGTTGCCAATCTTTGATAGCCTTAACCTTTTTACTATCATTGCGGACTTTTCTTTGCTCAATAATGTGGCCCAAAAAGCTGATCGAGGTCTGAGCAAATGAACATTTCGACAGTTTTGCATAAAGTTCATTCTCTCGTAGTCGAGTAAGAACTTTTCTCACATGTTGAACATGTTCCTCCAGAGTCTCGCTATAAATTACGATGTCGTCCAAGTACACCACCACGAAATCATCCAAAACACATGAAGTACACGATTCATCATCGTGGAGAATGTTGCTGGAGCATTTGTCAAGCCAAAAGGCATAACTTTGAATTCGAATGCTCCATATCTAGTTACCACTGTAGTCTTTGCTTCATCGCCTTCTTTGATCCGAACTTGCCAGTATTCGGACCTTAGATCAATCTTTTTGTAGTACTTTGCCCTGCTCAAACGGTCGAAGCAATCTGCCACTAACGGAATCGGATAACTATTTTTTACTATGATCTTGTTCAAGGCTCGGTAGTCACAGCACATCCGAAGAAACAATCGGACTTTTTCTGAAATAGCACTAGAGTTCCATATGGCGATTTCACAGGCACGATAATCCCACTATCTAGCATTTTAGCCAATTGTTTTCTAAGCTCTTCTAGCTCAGGTTGAGCCATGCGATAGGGCACCCTAGCAGGAGGCTTGGCACCTGGTATAAGCTCAATTTCGTGATCAATAGCCCTCCTTGGAAGTAATCTCCTTGGAAATTCCTTCGGCATAACATCCTCAAATTCCTGTAGAAATCTTCTAACAGGTTTTGGGATAGGGCCAGTTGTTTCCTCAATCTCTTCCAGACGAAGAGTACATAAAAACAAAGGTTCATTTCGCTTGAAGCTTTTACTGAACTGCATGGTTGAGATGCTCTTCTCACCCATTTTCCCAACTAGCGTGGGGATGACACAGGGCTTGCTTCCCATCATCATCAAAGAATCAGAAAATGGCAACACTGCTGTCTTCGTATCTCGAAGAAACTCCAAACTTAAAATCAGCTTGAAGTCATCCATCTAGACTGCAGATAAATTAGTCCTCCATTCAAATGGACCAACTTTAATAAGCACGGATTTGGCTACTCCAACAATCGGTTGAGTAACTGAGTTGATTGCCTTGACCTTTCCACTAACTTTCTCCAACACAAGCCCGAGACGTTCTACTTCGGGACTTGCAAGGTAGTTGTGAGTAGCACAAGTATCTACCATGGCCTTGATTGGTTTCCTATTGATCTTCACATCAATGTACATCAAGTCTTTAGCCTTACAAACACGAGGTTTCTGCACTTTTTTTTCCACTATTTTCTAAGATACATCGCCCTTTTCAATCACTCGGTGCGATATTGTGCTGCATCAGTGTGAGAATGCCCCAACGACATCCTCATCCTCATCCCTTCCCCTTCAGAATCGACTTCGCAATGACTGCTAGCCTGCGGAACGTGTTGCTTTGAACCTGATACTCCACTTGTCAGTTAGCTCAATGCATTCATAAACTGTTTCTGTGGGCAATCCTTTACCGTGTGAGGCCCACCGCATAAGAAACATCCATCTTTTCTAGGAGCAGTACTAGATTTGCTCTCCGGAGCCTTTCCTTTGTTCCAGTTGTTGCCCTGATGGTTATCCTGATAGCTACCCTGATGGTTACCTTGATAGCTACCCTGATGGCCTCCCTTATGGGAGAGTAGCGTTCTCTCCCATTTGAGTTTGATGTGGGCTTGAAGGATCTATTTCCTCCTCCTCAAGATTGGCTATTTACTTGCAGCCAATCCTTCCGAGGTTTTGATTGATAGTCCATCAAGCACTCAGGAGCTCTCATAGTCGTGCTTACATCAGCACCTTCTGTCTTTGGAGTTCAGTTCTTGCCCATGGTTTCAACCCTTCTATGAAAATGAAGATCTTGTCCTTTTCAGACATGTCTCGGATGTCCAACATATGCCCTGAAAAAGTTTTCACATAGTCCCGAATGGAACCAGTATGTTTCAGTTATCATAGTGCCTGTCGGGCCTGATATTCTATATTTCTGGAAAAAACTGTGTTCTGATCGCTTCCTTAAGGAGTTCCCATGTGTCTATCTGACCATGTTGGCCTGAATATCAGCATATTTTGTCTGCTACCATAGTTTTGCATCTCCACCCATATACATGGTAGCTATCGTCACCCTTCTTGCCTCGTCTTCAATATTGGCAGCAAGAAATTATTGTTCCATGTCAAACTTCGCATCACGCGCCCCACCATAGGTACGCGGTTCTAGAATTCTGAGCTTAGGTGCATACTCTTGTGCAGTGGCTTGCCCATTATCCACTACACGCTGAAGTATTCGTAACTGAAGTCTCATGGCCTCCATTTCTTTCCACAGATTAGGAAGGATTGCGACAACATCAGTCATTGCTGCGCACATCATCCGACTCTTATCCAGCTGGATGTTCAGTTCGCGGATGTCTGCCTCAGTTGTCTCGACCTTTTCCTCAAGGGTCTCGACAATGTCGCATAACCTAATACTTTACCCATCAAGTGCATCCAAGCACTGTTTAGTACTCTTTTGATCCTCCACCTCAGTGATGTGTGATACGTTCGGATCCATTGCTTTCTTCTCATGGGTCGTGAGCTGCAGCTCTGACACCAACTTTCACTAGGCACCTTTCTTTCTAGCACAGAAAGGGGTACCGTGCGTTAGTAGTCGACTCTTCTCGACTACCTTCTGCCTTTTCTCGATCGATTCAACAAATTAAAGAAAGCTTAACAACAGAAGATTTGAATGCGTTGAAAATAGCTGGATCATTGATTGACGAAAGTAGTAAATTACAAATGATGATGCAGGAGGCGAACAACAGTAAACTTGACAAGACTTCGAATACCAACTACCCCCTATAATAGCTTAAGTAACAAAAACCTAAGTTACATGAGTAGACATCAAAAAGCTGAAGAATCATAATAGAAAATAAACTATTACAAACTAACGAAAATGACAACTGATAGTAATATTTACAAAGTGCGGCCAAAGTTGAGCAACTACGGCTGCAAAGGCTGTCAGGGGGCTAAGTATAGCTACGGACCCTGACACGATGCCCGGATCGATTTTTAAAATATTGGTATTAACAATATTATTTTGAACTAAAAAATTATACAATTTTTTAAAAGAGTGCTAGCATCAACATTTATAACCAAAAGTAGTTAAATTTCTCTCTATATAAGTAAATATATAAGTTAGAGATCAATAAATAATTATACATTTTCAATTTATTTAATTATTTTTTTATTTGTGAGAGGATAAAATGCTACATATAAATTATTGATATGATGGAATAAATTCGCAAAAGAGTCAAACAAACACGGTCAGAAATTTAACATTAAGAAATTAGTAAAAATTGAATTATTTGTGAACTATTAAAAATGTGTGCAGTGTTCAAATTCTATATATGAGTAATAAGATTTTAAATTAATAAATGGACAATCTCATAGGAATGTATACACACATATATATAGACACACAGGTATGCATATGCTCAAACTAACCACTATTTCCTATATCTTAACTAAAATATAAGTATAAATAATTAAATATAACTCTAACAATAAAATAATATAAAATAGAGTACCTTTCAAAGATTCAACAAGAGTCCGAGAAGATCTTCAAAAATGAAATGAATGAAATGGTATGATTTTTATTTCACGAGGAAAAGTGCTCAAATATGAAGGTTTCCTATTTTAATGGGCATAAGCGATGAAGAAACTAAACGCTTTTTAAGCATTCATCGATCACAAGTCTTTGCGATGTCCACAATCACTGGAAAGGCAACAAGGGCGAAAAAAGTAGGTTGGCTTTTCAATAATATTCTCTTTGCAAATACAAGACACGATTCTAATAATTTCTTTTTGAAAATGTCCTTAGTCTCTTGCTTCGTGGACGATGATGATGCCTTAATGTTCAAACCCCATAAATTATGTGGGCAACTTGAAGAGTGTTTACGAATATGTATATATGTGTGAGGGTGGGTGTGAGTGTGCATGTTTGTTTGGAATATAAGTTACACTTTTGCGGTTGAGCGATTCTTTGACTTCTGAAATGCACGTTCTTCCTTTAGAGTAAGCTTGAGGTGGGGTCTTTAAAACACATTACTATGTTATAAAATTTGAATGAATATTTCAAGTATCTATCTATCTATCTTATGTAGTGGAGGAATTGAAGCTTATGTACTTCTATCTCGTGATATCAACTAAACAAATGCACAAAGTCATTAAATAGGTGCATCTGTATTAAATATCCAGCGTTCTTCCTTTTCAATCACTCTAAATTTCAATAAAATGTCCATAAATTTTTCTTGGTTGATGATATTTTGATTTTTTTTTTTTTGATTCGATTGGGTTTGGAGGATTTTGATTCTTTCCATGCTTTGGGACCGATCTCATTAATCCTGGATTTAATGAACAAGCATGTGTGTTCATCATTTTTTTTGTCGAAAAGTCTGGACTTTTTAATTCATTTTCCTTGATCTTTTCGAAATGCCCGTAAATATTTGATTTAGTCTTGTTCTTCATTATTGAGACATATTATCGATTTTTCATTCGTGTGTGAATATTTAATTTAGACTCCATTGATGTTGGCTGCAATGCATGGAAATATCTCCGTGTTAAAAACCCTATTCAAGTGGGGCCAATGTATGTTCAACACTAATCCTTTATCTTCTCTATCCGGCCATTTCAAATGTCAACTGCTTATCTATGTGCACTTACTTGTAGACTTGTCGTTGGTGTTCATTATTGATGGGGCAAATCTTGAATATTGGACCAGATTTTAATGTTCGATTCACTTAATGGAAGGACACCTTTGCTATGTTTGCTTACTATGGTCATTCGATTGCCTTCAAGCTATTCTTTCACTTTCGCTTTCCTCCACGTGGCCGTTTCTTGGTAGGTTTCTTGAGTGCAGATTAACTTAATTACAGCAGGAGTTAGTTCTTAATCTCAATTATGATAGCAATATTGACTAAAGCGAAATTAGCAACACATACGAGCATCAGATTATAATATGATCAACCTCGACTTGAGTCGGTTTTCACCAGAAGAAGAAAAGTGGATTATAATGGTGATTAATGCCTCTCAACTCCTAAAAATCTCTATGTATGCCTAATATTAGGACAACCTAATATGTGGAATATCATATAATCTTGAACCCAAAATACACACCAAAAATTAACATAATAGGCTCACAATCCAATATATTGTAGATGGCATTTTTTCTCTTGAATTAGTAGCCCATTTGCTCTCTAGAATCCCATGTAATTTGATTGGATTTACGGAGATATGCTCGTTTTGTGATTAACTTCACCATATACCTTTATGAGACCAAGTGTTCTTATCAAGTTCATATTTCACCTTTACTTCTTTACTTATCTCAACAACCCGCAAAATTAACAATGTATGTTTTGGAACCTCTATCAATTAAATAAACCTTATTTTTTTCCATTCCTTCGATCCATTGCTACATCTATCGAAAGATCCATTAAAATCAAATCCTTAGGCTACAAGCCTCGATCACCTAAGTCATATACTCTTTAATTTGTCTTCAATTGTTATTGATTTATCTAAAACAAATTATTTTTTCACATTTCAGTAGCATTTATTCTAGAACCACATCATATGCCTTCTTTAATGACAATAATAAACATATGCAAATATTGTTTATTTTCTATATTATTTGGTGCAAGCAAATTGTGCAAACCCTACAATTGCCCATTGCGCCTCTCTCTTAGATGTGGCAACACACTACTGAAACTTTGAATTTTCCACCGTAAAATTCGTAAATTGCTCCTTTGGGTCATTCATCTTGGAATTTTCCACCCTTGGGGTCATTCATCTTGCGAGAAAGTCACCAAAATTGAGTATGTCCAACTATCGTAGAGCTAAACCGAAGAGGATAAATTGGACTTCAATTTTGATGCTAATTCAAACTCATTTGTGACCAAAGCCATAAGCAAATGGTTGATTTGTTGTGGGTTTTCAAGGGTAAGCCCGATCTCCAATGTTCTCTTACTTAATTTCTCTAGGATATCACGCTTTTTTTTTTTAAGTATCTATTTTTCCCTTTTTTCCCAGTTTGCTTAGCATTTTACCATTGAAAGTGCAAACAACTCTCAAGTATGTGATTCTCCGTGCTTTTCTACTCTAATTAAATATCTAGCGTTTTCATAAATTAAAAAATTGGTACCTCTTTCCGTTTATTTTTGTTAATAGTTTGTCTCGAAAAGAAGATTTTCACCATCTATATTTGTGAGTGATTCTTTTGGAACTTGAGGGTTTTCTTGGCATATCCAAAATTCGGGGTTGTTAATCTTTGTTATTACATTGTTCGGTGTTTGTTCACTATAATTATGCCAAGTTATTCATCCATTACCTTCTTTCAACATGTTTATCGATTTTTTAGTGTTCTTTGTAATTGATGCTAAGTGTATTTATTTTAATTTTAGGTACAACGTATCAATTGAGTGTGCTACCACTCCGTGTAAGAATGATTGAGTGAAATTGATGAATGATTTTGTTTCAAAATTTTATTGTTGACTTTTAATTGTGTAAGACATTAGAAACCGCTGTTGTTCTATGTGTACCGGATGAAGCTCGTGTAAAGGAATTTAACTTGAAGTAGATGTGGAAGAGTCCAATGTAACAATTAGGAACATCCTAGTCGAGAAGCACATAGACATAGAAGATGATAGGCAACATTCCCAGTGGACACACATCTTCCAAATAGTAGGAACATCTGAGGGACATTGAATATAAAAATTATATCTTGTCCAAAATTAATTAGTAATAATTGTAAAGTCTTAGAGTCGAGAAAAATATGGGATGTATGATAGTTTTGAATTTGGATCAAAATGATTAGTTGACAAATGATAGGATTTCAATAAAGCACACTAGAGATGGTGGACAATGACGAGATTCATTAGAGACAAATTAGAGGCAAATAGTTTCTTATGCATTTCTTTCATGTATTCTTATCCAAGATTGTCATATTTGTTTCTTTAAACATTTTGTAAAGATATATTGGGTTTTTAGTCTTCTGAGGAATATAAAGAATACAACCATGAAACTAGATAGTTCTTCCTACACAACTGTTGCAATTGGCTTATCTTTGTTATGTGCTTAAAGGAATAGATGTTTTGTATAAC
Organism: Forsythia suspensa; assembly: GCA_023638005.1. Lineage (NCBI taxonomy): Eukaryota > Viridiplantae > Streptophyta > Magnoliopsida > Lamiales > Oleaceae > Forsythia > Forsythia suspensa. The sequence goes on along the minus strand of CM042666.1, from coordinate 26,568,428 downwards.
CGGTAGTTAAAGAGAAATACACTATATGTTAAACTTCGGTATTGCTATTGTTATGCCTCGTGCAAGAGGTAGATAAGCATTCTTCATTCAAACTTAGTTTTCTTAGATCTAAATATTTGAATTTTATTTTAGTGTTGTTTTAATTCTATCATTAGACTTTGATCCATGGTACTAGATATACACTTGATGTTACCCGGCTATTTTGAGGCTATTTCGTGATTTTATAGCACGTAGTCTTGTCTCATGATGTGATATGGATATAATTGATGGTACTATTAAAGTTTTCCATCTTTAAATTTGTTTGTTGGGAGTTGAGTGCATCTTGTTATATTGTTATATTTCCACATGATTTTAAGAGTTTAGGTTCTTCTTTTTCACCTTGCAAGAGGACATTCTTAAAGTGGCTCGGGAAGGAATAAGCCAAGAAGGAATAAACCATGAGCCACTGTAAATATCGATTACATTTTTGTTAAGGAAAAGAAAATCACCCTGGAGATTTTTTTTTATTTTATTTCTTTAAAATGAATTACCATGGGATTGACAACTTCATATGATGTATATAATATATTTAGATGAGCGAGTTTAACATAATAAATGTGTAGATGGTATAATTTCGTGATTGTAAGAGTTTTCAAATTATCTAATCCCGTTCTTGTGTTTAAATTGTGGTTTAAATGATTATTTGAGATTGTTTGAATTTGATGACATTTGGAAAAGAAGAATACCTTTTTCTTTAAAAGGATGTGTGAAATTTAAATCGAGATATCCTTTTCAAACAGGTGAAATTTTGTATAAATATTATCTAATATTTATTAAATTTTAAACCCAACTTCCTTCAGATACACTTTTGAATATTGTGATTTAGCTTTTATTTACTAACCAAACACAACTCATTCTTGATTATAAAAGTGTCATTTAAAATGATCTAAATCAAATGAACCTTGGCCTTTGATATCTCAATTTGATAAAACCATTTTGCAATAGTTCCCACTATCTTAATTTTTTTGTTTTGTGTGTAATGATTTTTTACGTATTAACACAATGCACAAATCATTATTGGACTACGGTGAGAAATAATCGATGAAGACGGAGACATTAGGTCATTTGATAAAAGAGTTCAATCACAATCCATTGTATGCTCAATTTTCTCTCAACCCGTCATTTTGTTCATGGATGTGGGGCTTGAAATTCTATGTAACATGCCATGAGTGTCTCGGTTATTTGAAATGGTTCTCGAACTCCCTTCCCAATCAGTTGAATAAAGTACTCGAAATAATAAGATTGTAGTAAAATCTAACACAATTAATAATTAATAATGATTATATGAGTTCATTTTCCCTCTATGTTGCTTTTTGTATCTATTTTATTTTTGAACCCTCAAAATAGAGTACCTTTCAAAGATTCAACAAAGTCCGAGAAGATCTTCAAAAATGAAATGAATGAAATGGTATGATTTTTATTTCACGAGGAAAAGTGCTCAAATATGAAGGTTTCCTATTTTCCATTTTAGGATCTCCATTTGAAAAAATCAATTATGTAAATTATGTAAATAAAACTCTAATTGGATTGGTTCATCCACAGTTTTTGAGCCCAATTCATACCTTATATAGTAGATTAATTTAAATAGATTTTAATTCCTATGAAAAAAAATAGATATATTCAAATGACATGTCTAGGTTGATTAATCTAGATAAGATTGACATAAGCTATAGATAAGATTGACATAAGCATATAATAACTAAAAATATTATATACTTTAATTCAAGTTTAAATAAAATTATAATCGTCTTGTAATTTAAATTAATAAGCACGTCGATCATCTAGGGCGTCCACGGTACATTCTACTGCAAAACAATAGTTAGTTACAAAGTATAAATTCATTAATTAAGAATTAATTATAATATTAATACGCACATCATAATAAATTACAATAATCATGTAAATGGATACGTGGCGTTACACAAAGTCAAATCTAAATCTGATGATTCGTGTTTTCATTGTGGAAATAAAGGACATTATAAGAACTCATATCTTTTGCATTGCATACTTAGTCATATAAATGAAAAACGCATCATCAAATTACATAAAGATGGATACTTGGATTGAAATGATTATGAATTATTTGATAAGTGTGAATCATGCTTGTTGGCAAAAATGACCTATACCCCATTTGTAGAAAAGGAGTCAGAGTTGCAAACATTTTTAGTCTTATACATACTGATGTATATGGACAAATGTCTACAGATGCTAGACGTGACTTTTCTTACTTCAAATCATTTTACAGATGACCATTCTAGATATGGTTTCATCTACTTGATAAAATTCAAGCGTGATTTAAAGAATTGAAGCAATAAGTAGAAATGTAAATTGAGAAAAATATTTTGACACTTAGATCTGATCGAGGTGACGAATATTTGAGAGGTGGGTTTTTAGACCATCTAAGAGAGAATGAGATTATCTCGCAGTGGACTCCACCATATATACTACAACAAAATGGTACATCTGAAAGGAGAAACCGCACCTTACTTGATATAGTGCGATCAATGATAAGCCGCGCAGTTTTCCTAAAATTGTTTTGAGGATATGCACTTAACATTGCATGTCACACACGAAACCGTGTCCCATCTAAATCATTGGATAAAACTCTATGCGAGTTATGGAAAAGAAAAAGACCCGATCTTTCATATATGAAGGTTTGGGACTACAACGCTTATGTGAAGCGCGTTGAATCGGACAAGTTATTAGCTAAATTTGATAAATGCTTATTTGTAGTATATGTAAAGAAAACTACAGGATACTAGTTGTACAATCCCATCAAGATGAAGATCATCGTATCGAAACATGCTGTATTCTTAGAGAAGATAGTGAAAGCAAAAAAATCTTGAAGAGATTCAAGAAACCACAAATGAAATTGACCAATTAAATGATCCAATGGCTGAGCTTACATCTTATGAGGCACGGATTGGGAAAGGGAAACCGCCAGTTCCCAAGGACACACCAGCTCTGTGTAAGTCGAGTAGGGTCAATCATTCTCTTCGGAGTTACGATCTCCTGATTACTAGTAATGTATTACTAATCGAAGAAGATGAACCTGCTACTTACGCAAAATCGAAGTCAAGTGTTGACTCAAAGAGATGGCAAGAAGTCATGGAATCTGAGATGAACTTCCATGTACGAAAACAAGATTTGGACATTGGTTAACCTGTCTGAAGGGGTAAAACCTATAGGCTGTAAATTAGTTTACAAGAAAAAGTTGATATGGATGGTAATGTTCATACTTATCAGACAAGATTGGTTGTGAAGGGTTACAAGCAAAGACAATGAATTGATTTTGACGAAACCTTCTCACCAGTAGCCATGTCTAAGTCAATTTGGATTCTGCTTGGGATAGTAGCATATCATGATTATGAGATATGGAAAATAGATGACAAAATCACATTCCTTAACGGGAATCTTAGTGAGGATGTGTACATGACACTACCAGAAGTTTTGAATCCATAGAGCCAAACAAGGTATGCAAACTACAGAGTTCCATATATGGATTAAAACAAGCCTCTCAAAGCTGGAATCTTCGTTTTGATGAGACAATCAAAGTGTTTGATTTTATCAAGAATGAAGATGAACTATGTGTGTATAAGAAGGTTAGTGGGAGTAAAGTCGTACGTCTAATTATGTATGTGGATGACATACTATTATTAGGAAATGATGTCTCCATACTAAAATTAGTAAAATTGTGGTTATCCAAAAAATTTCTCCATGAAGGACATGGGAGATGCAACATACATTCTCGAAATAAAGATCTATAAAGATATATGTAAAAGAATGCTTAGCCAATTCATATTTATGTACATAGACAAAATCTTGAGAAGATTTAGTATAGAAGAATCCAAGAGGGGACTCTATCCTATCGGGCATATGATATCTCTCAAAAGAGATGTGTCCGACAACACAGATTGACAGAGATTACATAGATAGAATTCTTTATACATCAGTAATAGGATCTATCATGTATGACATGCTATGTACTCAATCGGATATTTCATATGCTTTGAGTGTCACAAGTAGGTTCCAAGTGAACCCTGGTGAAAAACATTAGATAGCAGGCAAAAATGTCCTTAAGTATTTAAGAAAGACTAAAGACATATTTTTGATGTATGGAGGAAATGAACTTAGAGTTAAAAGATATGCTGATGCCAACTTTCAGTTTGATAAAGACGATAACAAATCTCAATTCGGATATATATTTACTTTAAATGGTAGAGTGGTTAGTTGGAGAAGTTCTAAACAAGATACGACCGTTGATTCAACTACAAAATCTGAATATATAGCTGCTTCAAAAGCAGCAAATGAAGCGGTCTGGATCAAGAAATTCATTACTGAACTTGGAATAGTTTCTAGCATTGTTGATCAAATACCTCTGTATTGTGATAACAATGGAGCCATCGCACAAGCAAAGGAACCTAGGTCTCATCAATGATCCAGACATATATTGAGGCAATATCATCTCATTATGAAGATAATACTGAAAAATGACATAAAGATAGAATGAGTCCGACATACGATAAAGTAACAGATTCTATGACAAATTCGTTGTCCCAGCACAAGCATGATGGTCATGCTAAATTTGATGGTATTAAGATACCTATGTGCTTGAATCTAGTTTTTTTGGGACATTTTGTAATAAACTCTGTGTTAGACATTAATGTGTATGGACAAATTGATTAATTAAATATTTGTCTACATTTTAATGGTAGATATGTTATTTTTAAATTTTATTATTTAAAATAATAGAGTTTGAATAAAAAATTCATAATAACTTGTTAATCACAAGGTGTTGTGATTGTAAGATATAAGTTATAAATAACTTATTTTTGAATTATCCATAATCATAGTAATAATGAAATATGAATATCATTATTGTTGATAGACTGGCATGTGTTGTATTTCTTTTGAAGAAAGTAACTGATCTCACGAGCTAAGATGTAGAGAGATATCTGAATGAACACATGAATGCATTGTTATGAGAACATGGTATTGGATGACCCGCCTAGTGATTCCATATAGATAATTATCCAATCATCAATGATAAATCTCTAATGCGCGGTAGTTGATTTGGTCCTTTGACTTGAGGACATCAAATAATCTTATGTGAGGACCGCTATACTTTGGCGAACGCTTTATGAGGCTCTAATATTATAAGTTACCAGGATGACGTCGTACAGGTATAGTGAGAATTATATGAGTGTTGTGAATGTCTAATATGAGGATCCGTCACTCTTAGAAAGTAAGAGATTATAACTTGAATTTTGCCCACTTAAGTTGATATAAATTTTCTCGGTCGGAGTGGAGTTATAAGTTGAAAATGTTTCAAACATAACTAGGTTAGATCAACAAATAGTTGAAGTGAATAATATAATTGGTTGAAATGAGATTGATGTTGATCCATACCTCTTAACTAATTGAGTTATATTAATGAAGAGATTATATTTCCACGGTAACTACACATATATTGGTTATGTCATACCACGTGTTGCCTCGACACATTACTAGATGTCAATATTGGACAGCGACATGAATTGATCGATCTAGGTGAATCAATGAGAATAACATTGCGTTTGCGATCGTGAATGGGAACCTAGTGGGTCACACACAAAAGGTGAGAATTGAGCATCTGAAATTGGACCTTGTCCAAGTGGGAGATTGTAAGAATTAATGTCCAAGGTCCAATTAGTTGAGTCTGACTCAATTACTTATTAGACCAAACTAATTAATTAGATTAATTAATTGAGTCCGTTAGTTGTGAGCTAACAAAATTCTACTAAGACTAGAACATACAATTCTAGTAAAATTGGAACTAGGGTTAGTGGCGCCTATAAATACTAGGGCCACAACATTTTATGTAATAAAAAATATATATCTTCATTACTTACTAGCACAAGCAAGAGACAGAACCCAATACAATTATTCTCGAGTTTTGATTTCATTTGTTCTTGATCGTAGAAGTTCGGATATGTTCTTGCTGTCTACATTACTATTGAATGTTGGATAATTGGATAACTGTGATATTGAAGATTGTATCTCTAATTAATCAGATAATCAGATTCTACGGTGTTTATTGTATTAAACTTAATTTACGAATTCTATTTAAGTAAAAAGTTAATTCGACTTATAAAAATTAGAGATTTAAGTTACGAAGTGTATGTATATATTAATTCCTTACATTTCACCTCCTACTCCCACATGTAGCAATAATTTTTTACGTTTAAAGTGCAAGTCACAACATAAAAAATAAATTTGTAGGTTACCCTATTAGGAAAGAGTGCAAAAGAGATCATCGGAGGCAAAGTAATAAAAAGACACTGTTTTTACTTATTAATGGTTAAAACACTTAAATTAATATACTTATAATCATTTTCCGCAACCCACTTAAATCTGACCTGTCTTTATTTCTATCATTTGGGTGGGTTAGTTATTTGATTACAAAAAATCATCGAGGTGCATGTTCTTTTTTGTCCTAGTGCATCCTCAATAGGAAGCAAGGTATAAAGATTAATCATTGTTCCTCAACTATTGCTTTATTCAAAATAAAGTAGGTTTGAACCAAACAACATGAATGAGGATTTAGATCCTTTTGAATAGGCATTAGGAGAAAATTCTATATGATAAGAAGATTCTTTAAAGATTAAGAGTTTAGTTTTATTGAATACTCATTAACCACTCGAGGTAGCACCAATTCTTTTCGAGAATTTGCTATGTTTTGTGGTGGTAAACGTTTAAATGTTCGTAAGATGAAATATAGTATAAATGAAGATGTTAAGATAAAATATATTGTCATTGAGAACATGCATTAACCACTCGAGGTAGCACCTAGATTCTTTGGGCACGTTTGCGCAGGCCCAAAGGAATTTCCGTTTATACGAGGGTGACAATTTCGATAGAACAAGTTAGAATGGCAAGTAATAGACCAAAACTAACATGAATTCAATCTAGCATTAAACCGAATCGAGTGGAGAAAAGAATTAACATAGTCAATCCTAAACGTATTGATAATAAAGCTTAGTTCGACGAAGTTCTACTTCATAGAAAAATCTTGATTTTCAAGAACAAGTGAACTGAATAAAGGTAATATATAACACGATTACATAGTAGCACCATTTATTTGTTAAGTGAATGACACATAAAGGGGATGCTAACAAAACTCTAAATACAGAAAAGAATGGAGAATAGATACCAAACCAACTTGAAAACAAGTCCCAAATGCACATCCACACTAGGCACATATACTTTGTCCTACTACCTACTCAAAGCAAATCCCAATTAAAACTAGATTTTGCTGGATTAACTGTCCTTGATGCCATTTTGGATGTTGAAGGTGAGCCCGCACCAATGCCCGACATTGCCGGTGCTGGTGCAGAATCGAACGTCTCCCACTGTGTTGTTATCACGACAGACCCGGAGGTTGAGTTCCTTGTGGGCTGCTGTTGTTGCTTCGATGGTGAATCAATTAATGACAGCCCGAATGAATTCCGGGGTTGTTGCTGTTGAAAGGGAGACAAAACGCTCCCATTTGAGTACGGGGGCTCTTGAACTGGTGTTGAAACATGCCCATTTGTGCAGCTCTGTTGCTGATGCTGTTGAGTCGATGTTCCACTGCTAGTAGGCATTGTGTTTTTTATCTTCAACATATCGAGAGTCTCTACGTACTTCTGTACTCGTTTCACCTTCAAAATAAGCAGCAAATCAAGAACTTTAAAAGATACCTTCAAATATATTTCCAAATTGAAAAATTAGGTTTTGAGACATAATACAATTAAACTTGTACCTGCATTTTCCTTTGTAATTTGACATCCCCATCAGCAATAATACCATCCAATTTAAGCAGTTGACTCATCAGAGGCTCAATAAGATTTGCTAAATCTTTTTCAGCCACTTTCCCTCCTTTAGAAATTATAGATTCAAAAGCTGAAACCTACAAGTTGCAATCAAGAAAATAAGTTCACTACTGCTTTCATTGTTCTAAACCACTAGACGGTATTAATGAAGATAAATATGCTAAAACTTTTATCGAATGTACTCTCCTGTACTGTGTATTAAGCATGCCTCGGGAATTACCTGTCCACCAAGCCTATCTACCTCCAAGCTGGTTTCTGATATAGATTTCGCAGCCTTTTCCATTTTAGCATTTTTCCTCATCTCAAGATACCGTTTTTCTTGGCTAATTGGATCCTCCATTAGAACAAGTTTAGATTTGTCTTTAACTCCTGCAGTATCAAGAAATGCATTGGAATCTCTCTCTTTATCCTTGTACAACAACTTCTGATCCTGATGGTGCAATCCCGTCGGCCCTGTTAACATCTTCTTCAACTCCCCTACGTTCCCAGGAAAAAAGCCTTTGTTAATCGATTATAAGTCAACAATAACAAACTAATAAGTCTTAATCCATGTACAGTTTTGTCTAGTCTCATCCAGCACTGCTTACTTACTGAAGATCCTGTAAATCTTCTTAGAAATCTAATGCATATCCATTGTAAATCAAAAACCAAGGAAATAAAGCATTTAAATATTTAACGAGCATTGAAAGAGTAGTTCATTATTGATACTTACCAAAGGTGGCTTGAGAACTGATATGAATTTGGTGGTAAATGGACCCGTATTTGACCCGAACCCGAATAGTTGGTGGTGGCGCGTGATTTTCATCAGTACCGGTACGCTTCTGAACAAGCATTCCACCAGGCCTAAGTTCCCAAGCATCATTTCCCCCACCGTGGTTGCCGCCGCCGGAACCACCATTCATCGGCGGCACTCCATTAGTTTTAGTCTTCATTCGCATCATTTTGGACCCAAAAATACCTTGTCAAATTACACACAATTGGATTGCTGATGCTAATTTGAATTTGACGCAATTAAATTCAGATCAAACAGTAGATTCATACATATCCCATCTTAGGTTGAGACAAAATCCCAAAAAGCTACGGTCCAAAACTGTAGCCACGCGTCCACACGCAGAATTTATATCTATATACAGTAGCCGTAACTGTATGTTATACAGTAATTATGTGTATATATATGTACCCCTGTAGTGAGAAAAAGTGAATTTACTTTAAATTCTGAAGAAAAATACAAGCAAACCCGTGAATCTTGAATGCAAAACGAGATCGCCGGAGATGGGTCTCCGGCTGGCAGTGAAATGAATTTCAATATGTGACCTTAAGTTGAAATTGAGAGAGAGAGAGAAAGAGGGATTTTCAGATCTCTTACAAAAAGCCTGGAATGTAGAAGAAAGAATCAATGGTAGCGTGAAATCTGCCAAGAATCTTGACTATTCAAATCTTGAAACTCCTATTAACCCGATGGAAATTACCCCAGAAAATAATGGGAAAAAAACGAGCTTACAAATTTATGAATCTTGGGTTGATTTTTCTCTCACAATCTCTCTGATTATGGAGAAGACTCGGGGAAAAAATATTAGATAGAGAGAAATAGAGAAGAGAGAGAAAATATGAAAAATAAAAAATGTATGGACAGCGAACAGAAAGAACATTGAACTCAGATTACAATATATATATATATATATATATATATATATATATATATATATATATAAGTTAATAAAGAATAAAACTTTGTTCTAATCAAAGATAAAATTGTTAAACTGCCATACAAAGCCGCCAAAGCTTATGTTTAACGCGTTAATGGATACAAATTACATCTCAACACTGCATTAGGGTTTATCAGAGCTGCTCGTGTTAGTTGCGTATTTGGTAGAGTCTATTACACTGCAATACTCTTTATTCTTATTATTATTTAATTAATTAAATTAAAGATTTTTGTTTATTTTGAAAATATATTATATTGTGGTTTTGTGAGGGTTGACCTATCATAAAATATGTGGAATAGGAATATAGGATTAGGTAGTAAGTAGTAACATGTGGCGGCGATGAGGGCGTTATGGGAATTTGAGGTGGTTCTAATCATTGTGCAGTTAATTATGAGCTAAATAGTGGGTGTGCAATTTACAAAATGCAGGACAGATGTCTCTATTGCTCAGCCGGTGGAAAATCTTAATCGACTGCTCGCATGAATTTTCACTAACTTTCAAATAATTTGATAAATCTTTTTTTTTTTTTTTGGGTAATAATTCGAATTTTCACAAATTGGTTCTTAACCTTTTAAAAGAAACAAATTAGTCCTTAATTTTGCATTGGAGTTGTATAATCTTCATGCGACCTTTCCTTGTCCAAATTTATGAAACTAATTTTTTTTTTCAATTGTATTTAGAAAATTGGTGTGAGACTTGTTTTCGTAAGAAGTGTGACAATTTAATAAAGATTTAAACAATTTTTGTTTTTTTTTTTTTTGTTTTTGGAATGATTATACAATTATAATTAAATGTTGAGAACTAATTTGTCACTTTTTAAAGATTGAAAACGGGTCTTCCTAATTGAACAATACTTTGTGGACTGATGCTATAATTTTCCTTGTTTTAACAAGCAAAAAAATTATCATATTTCATAATCCACTTTGCATGGCATCAATTGAAGGCAAAACATCAATTCACGCAAATTATTTTCGTACAAAATTAGAGTAGATGGAATTTCATATCGGGCTAATTTCATCGACGATCACTGAAGTTGTAGTAAAATTATAAATTAGTCATTTGAAGTTATAAAATTTCGGTGTGATCATCAAGATACTAATAAATTCACCAACGGCCACTTTGTTAAATTTTTATCGTAAATTGATGATGTATCACTGTTGAGTGTTCATGTAGCACACTATCGATCGACATATAACAAAAATTGAATCCACGTGAATTTAATGTTATTACAATAAATTTGAACCACGAAGGATACACATAAAATATGAGAACATAGCTTACAATTTATGGACAGTATCTAAATCAAATTTCAAACCATTTCCACAACCCAATTTAATCAATTGGGTTTGGAGGGGGATAAGGTTTGGGATCGTTTTTGGGGAGAAATTGAGTTGTGCAAATGGTTTGGGGGTCTTATTTAGATATTATCCAGAAATTGCAGCTAGATCCTTATATTTTATGTGCATACTTTTGTGGTCCGAATTTATTGTTATTAGTATTAAGTTCACATGGTATCAATTTTTGTCAAATGTCGATCGATTGTGTGCCATGTTGACATTTAACGGTGACACGTCAACAATTTATTATGTTGAGAATTTAATAGGGTGTCCATTGGTGAACTCATTATGGTTTGGGATCCTTTTTGGGGAAAATCGGGTTGTTGCAAATGATTTGGGGATCTGATTTAGGTATTATCCAGAAATTGCAGCTACGGTCATCATATTTTATGTAAATTCTTTGTGATCCAAATTTATTGTTATTAATATTAAGTTTATGTGGCATCAATTTTTTTTCACATATCGATCGATTGTGTGTCACATGGACACTTAACGGTGACACACCATCAATTTACGTTGAGAATTTAACAGAGTGACCATTGGTGAACTTATTAGTATAATTCAGCGATCGACACTGAAACTTTGTAACTTCAGTGACTGTTTTGTAATTTTACTGAAACTTCAATGACCGCTAGTAAAATTAATCTTTTCATATTCACATCATGTGCCATAGTGTTTCATTATTTTTGTTTAGTTTCCTTTTCGAGAAAATATATTATTTTGCGCATATTTTTAATTTCACTTGCAAATGTGTAAAAAATTGGTTAAATTGTGCAATATCGTCTATTGTCGTTTGGGGTCTTTGCACAATTGTTACTTATTGTTTCAAGTTTGATATTCTTATCCTCATTTCAACCTTTAGCTGTGGATAGCACCATATTCGTTCGTTAACGTTTATTTAATAGTTAAAAAATCAATATTTTGATTTTAAAAAAAACTACAACACTTGCGGACCTTTAATTCTAGCTAGATTCTAGGTCGACACTGAGTTGAGATCCTTTGCTCCAAGCATTTTTCCATACACACTTTGCAACAAACCATCAGCTAACATAGACAGCCAGAGTGGTCACCGTATGCGCTCTAACGCTCAAACTAGAATTCATACTTCTGTCGGACTGGTTTAACTTGCATAATATATTCAATTCTTTACTTAAGTTAGAAAAACTTCCTTCTTACTGGTCTCATTCCTCTTATTTATAGCTTAGATTTAAGAGGTCTATAAGCATTCTACTCTTACACGTGTTTGATTGACCTGCGCTCATCAAGTAGTCACTGTCGTCGTTCTTTTATGCGTCTGACTTTAGGTTTGCAAGTGATCACTTTATCTCATTTACACTCTTTCTATGTGTTAGTTTATCAAAGTCATATTACTCATGTCCCATCAATCAGTCGTGTCAGTCTGGTCCTCATTAAGCCCCTAGACTGCTTGACAAAAGCAGTCCGACTGGGGTTTAAGCATCTTCCAATGTCACTTATATGATATGTCATATGTAGGGCTGAGTTGGCGACTAAAGTTACACGTAGGTTGCCATGTGGATGTGTTATAAAGAGGCGTAACATTAGTTCCCTAAGCCCATGACTTAATCATTCATGTGAGTCTATGGGTTTATTAAATCTTATCGCGGAGCAACAAGTCCTTCTGCAGTTAGACGAGCTAGATCAGTACCGGGGCGCAAATGTAGTTCATAGTGTGGCCATTGTATGATCTGGTTCGTGATTATGTGTCGGAGAAATTCTACTCCAAAGTTATAATAGCCAAGGCAGGAGTCCGGAGCTAGGGTACTTCGTGAATAAACAATTAGATTTATTCAGAGGTGATTGCTGAGTGATTTGGTGGATTTCGGGTTGGTAAAACGTTTCGAATTCTCAAGTTACAAAGCGGCCTGCAATGATAGCTTGGGACGTGGAGAATCAATGATAAGGGTTGCACCATTAACGAGTCCCCATCTAACACCATTTTCACGCGTGCGTGCATAGCACCGACATATCTGAGCCGTCGGCTATTATAACAATTTCTCGTTTCTTATCTTTAACAGTCCAAATAGGATGGCACGTGGAGCACCCAAATCAGCTGTGTAAGGCCACGGACGGCTGAGATATGGGAAACCTTCTATAAAAAGACTAAGGGATTGCATACACAACTTTTCACTCCATTTCCAAATTCAAACGAGTTCTTTGAGCACTTTAACCCTCAAAAAGCTTTCTCCAACTACAACAACACTCTCATCTCTTCTCCATCTTCAGCCGTTTGTTTTGAGTAACGTCACGGGCATTGAGAAGGAAGTTACCAATAGGAATCTTCCCTACTCTAGAAGGTATATTCTCATTTTTACAACGTGTGTATTTAGCTGCGTTTCTCTCATATATTATTATTATTTTATTTTTTGCATTTTGATTTTTTGCTCTTTTTTTTTATTACAAATGAAGTACAAATTCCCATAACCGCAAAATGGACGACAATGGTGGTGGTGATTTGAAAGAGGTTGGGGGACTGCTCCGGAGGAGATAGTGATCATGGCAGAGCCTATTAGGGCTTGTCTGTTCTATCTTAAAGATGGCTTTTAATGCCAACTATTTTAGAATTCTTAGGAAAACACGAATTGAACAACTATCTGGAGTAATAAATTTAAGTGATTATGATAGTGGAGAAGAGAAGACTGAATTTGTGATGGCAAGTCTAACTGTGGAAAAAGCAAAAGACTTGCAGATGGAAAGAAAGTAGAGCCTAAGGCTAAAGAAAGGAAAGGGAGTAGCCGGTCTTTCCGAGAGGGATAACCCTAGAGATGAGGGCCAAGTCAGCCCTAGAACCCATAGAGTCAACCTAGGGCTTACACCAGATGAGATGGAGCGAGTGTAAAATGGATAGAACATGTTAGGGACCTGTCCAGGGCATGGGGATCTAGAGTCCAACCCCAATTACTAGGCGTGCAACAAATATCCCTCTAAGTTGAACATATCATATTTTACTAAGCTTAGGGATCAATATAGAATCCCAGAGGAAAGAAGATTGATTTTCTCAAATAAGAAGAATAAGCATTGCAGCCCTTCGGAGGGGCAAGTGGCAGTCAAGAGTGATGTCTTTGCTTGCGGGATGAGGCTTCTCTTACATATCTTCTTTAGAGCCATACTTAGGAGTTACAATGTTTGTCCTACCAACTATCTCCTAACTTCTGGACTCAGGAAGTGGGGACCTGGCTCTTATGGCAAGAGGTGAGCCCAAACTATCCTATGCCACTTTACGTTTTCCATACACTTTTCAAGCTTAATAAGTGCGCCAAGAGGGATGGAGAGCCAAATGGGGGGTTAAAGATGGGTAGTACCTAACAGATGAACCCATAGTTCGATTATTATCAGTCACCCTTCATCCATTAAACACTGGAGGCATTGGTTGTGGGCTGCCGGGACTGGCAGTGTCTACATTCATATTTGGTTTTCTAGATTACAGTCCCCCGAACTCTCTCCCACCGATGTGAGTCTTAGCTCATACTTACATCGTAATGTTGTAATTTGTATGCATGTTTTATCATTTGCATAATTATTACTTTGAGTTTTAACTAGATTTATTTTTATGATGGGGATGTGCTAGCGTTCTTCCTAACTAGAAGGACCTTAAGGTCATAGATGACCTTTACTCCTACAAGGAAGGTTTTTTGGTATTATCTGCAGCGATCATCTCTTTGTTAAGCACCACTTAATGAAGAGATCAGGTATGTTAAAATGAATGAGTCAATTTTTACTTGTTTTCACGAAAACGATTCTCATACGAGTGTCGTTGTTTTACTTTTAGGGTCCAACGCCTTACCTAAGATCGGTCTAGTCGGTCTAGCGACAAAGAAAATTTCCTCAGTGATGAAGGGAAAACTATCGATCATGACCGGAAGAGGACCCTCTATGGGCTCAGTCTCAAGGCCGGAGAGAATGATCAAACCTCTGCTTCTTCTGATCCTCGCCAATCCATATAATAGCCCCCATCACATCCTCTCGGGACTGCAAATTATGTTGCAAAAGCAGAAGGTGTGGGCTAATCTGGCAAAGAAAATGAGAGAGCCTAAAAAAAATTGAGGCGAGATCGACCTCCCACACTTCAACTGTGACTTCGGCAAGAGTAGATGATCTTATTGTCTTGGAGGAAGAGGGCCTCACCAGAAAAAATAAAAAGCCCAGATGCCTCCTCCAAATCACCCCAGAATATGCCTGTTGAGAGCGCCGAGACTTTAGATATTCGTTGGGTCGTAGAACCTTCTGAACCGGAAGGTGAGAGTTATGAAAACTCGGTGCACATTAAGAAGAACATGGAAGTAAGATCGAATGAAATTGATCCAGCGGTCTTGAGCATGCTTCTGAACCACATGCAGCAAGTTGTGGTCTCCATGGACTCTTTTGGACAGAAGGTTGGGCTGAGTACTAAACAAAATCTTTTGCTCAAGCCAACGTGACTGCTACTAGAGCTATTACTGCCTGATCCTTGGTTTTGATTAAAGAAGCGGAAGTTAAGGTCCGGGACCTTGAACTTAATCAAAGACGTGTAGACATAGCTCTCTGCAACACCGACCAGGATTATAAAGGACCAGGATCAATACAAAGAGCGGGTTACTTGGTTGCAAGGATCTTTCAATGAGTCGAAGAAGGAGTTGAGGCTCATAACTAACGAGAGGGACAAACTCAAGAAAGATTTGTAGAACGCTGAGTCTGACGTAGCTGAATTTTCAAAAAGATACGACCACGCTACTCAGGCTCAGGCCGTGACCACCAAGGCCTTTGAAGAGGCAAATAACCAGAAGAAAGGTCTGATGGATAAAGTAGCGAAGTTGGATAATGTTTTGGATTCTTTGAGGGCCGAATGCTCCATCTAAAAAGAAAAAATGTTGAAATGGAGAAGAGGCGTTGAGAAGGCGGTGATGACCAGGGTGGAAAACTTCAAGAATCAATTCGAACACACTCTAGACTATGAAAACCTCTAGTGCTTCTTCGTCAACTATGGGGCTAGGTAGGTGTTCGTAGAACTGAAAAAACTTCACCCAAATGTGGACATCTCATCCATTGAAGCAGACTATCCAGCCCCGGAGGATGTCGAGGAAGAAGCAGTCCAACTTCCGGCTGACGGAGCGTAGGATAGGATTTTTGTACTCTCTCTTTTTGAAAATCATTGTAATTTCTCATTTTGAATAAATTGTCAACTTTGTTTTTTCAATGTGTTTGTTTTTGTGTTTGTACTTGGTTTACACCCCGTTTGCTGAATTGAAAGTATAAATCCATTTTAAATCATGGTACTTAGCTAATTTCCAAACTTATTTATTTTAATATATCTCCTTATTAAGGTGCTCCGGCATAAGCATATTAGTGTTGGCTCTCCGGACGTCAACCAAAGAAAATAAAGATAAGGAATGAAATAACCTATGGGTTTTCTCTCTCTTTTTAACCAACAATTTAGCTGATCTATTCATCCCATACAGAGAATTTACGTTTTTCCTTTTAAATTGTATAGTAATTGTTGAAGCTCATGTAACCACCAGTTAGAATTTTAACAATATGGGTGACAGCAAAGATAAAACATTCCATCATATTGTGTCATGGATACATCATTCTAACATAATTAGTCTTATCATCACAATAATCAAAGTCATCATGGTATACAAGCAAGCTTCACTAGTAATATCTGTGAAGATGCTCCACATTCCACGGATGCGACAAATGTTTTCTGACCGGTCCTCTACTACATATGTCCCGGGACCACCTCACTCACAACTCTGTAGGGACCTTTCCAATCGGGGCCCAAAGTTCCCACACCGGGCTCTTTAGTACCAAGTCCTTTATTAGAACAAGTCTCTTATTAGAGATGATATAAATACTTTCTTTAATACCAAGTCCTTATTAGAAATGATCGGACATTAGGATAGGATTTTGTACTCTCTCTTTGAAAATCATTGTAATTTCTCATTTTGAATGAATTGTCAACTTTGTTTTTTCAATGTGTTTGTTTCTGTGTTTGTGCTTGGTTTACACCCCATTTGCTGAATTGAAAGTATAAATCCATTTTAAATCATGGTACTTAGCCAATTTCCAAACTTATTTATTTTAATATATATCCTTATTAAGGTGCTCCGGCATAAGCATATTAGTGTTGGCTCTCCGGATGTCAGCCAAAGAAAATAAAGATAAAGAATGAAATAACCTAAGGGTTTTTTCTCTCTTTTTTAACCAACAATTTAGCTGATCTATTCATCCCATACAGAGAAATTTACGGAGTTCCTTTTAAATTGTATAGTAACCGTTGAAGCTCATGTAACCCCCAACAATATGGGTGACAGCAAAGATAAAACATTCCATCATATTGTGTCATGGATACATCATTCTAACATAATCAGTCTTATCATCACAATAATCAAAGTCATCATGGTATACAAGCAAGCTTCGCTGGTAATATCTGTGAAGATGTTCCGCATTCCACGGATGCGATAAATGTTTTCCTGACTGGTCCTCTACTACATATGTCCCGGGGACCACCTCACTCACAACTCTGTAGGGACCTTTCCAATTGGGGCCCAAAGTTCCCACACTGGGCTCTTTAGTACCAAGTCCTTTATTAGAACAAGTCTCTTATTAGAGATGATATAAATACTTTCTTTAATACCAAGTCCCTTATTAGAAATGATCGGACATTTACCCTTTTATTATAACAATGTGCCATCTTTTGTTGGTAATGCCTTAACTTCATTTTTGCATCATCTCTCTGCTTCGAAGAGGTCCAGTTCAGCCTTTCGGGAACTTTCATTGAGATTTCCTCAAAATGGATTTGCTAATGGGACGGCAGTCCAACCTCTACAAGACACTTTGTCTCGGCTCCATAGGCCATTGAAAACGGGGTTTCCCCAGTAGCAGTCCGGAAGATGGTGTGTATTACCCATAGCATTGGGAGAAGCTCATCGACCCACGATCCCTTTACAGATTCCAGTTTTTTTTTTCAATGTGTACTTGATGGTCTTGTTCACTACCTCCACTTGACCATTATCTTAAGGGTGGTGCGGTGACGAAAAATGCTATTTTATCCCCAAGTTGTTGCACAACTCTTCAATCTTGCAGTTTCTAAATTGTCTTGCATTGTCTGAGACTAAGGAGTGAGGTACCCCAAATCGGCAAATGATATTTTTTTAGATAAACTTTGAGGTATTTGCCTTCGTGATCTTCATCATTGCCTCCGCTTCAACCCACTTGGTAAAGTAATCAATAGCCACATTCGCGCAACAATGATTGCCTCATCCTCGTGGCATGGGACCGATAATATCTATTCCACATTTATCAAAAGGCTATGGACTTGACACAACCTGCAAATCACGCGGGGGCTACCGGTGCAGATACGCGAAGCGTTGGCACTTGTTGCATTTGAGTACAAATTCAAGAGCGTCTTTCTTGAGATAAGGCCAGTAGTATCCTTGCCGAAGAATTTTATGGGCTAAAGAAGTAGCCCCAGTACGGTTACCACATATTTCTTCATGTATTTCTCTCATTATATAGTCTGTTTATCCTGTCCTACACACCTAGGAGTAGAGAAGAGTAACCCTTTTTGTAGAGCACCACATCCAGTATAACAAATCAGATTGATAGCTTCTGCATTTTTCACGCATCGTCATTGTCCTCTGGAAGAACCTGATCCGCTAAGTATGCGATGGTGTGAATCTACTCCCTCAATAGTGAAAACATTATCGTCCTATTCTGTAGTGATTTCAAGAAAAATTCAATTTGGACACAGCCAATGAAGTATGGGTCTTTATTGCTGGCAAGTTTTGAAAGTACGTCTGCACTGTGGTTATCGGTCTTAGGGATCTGGATTAATTCAAAACTTTCAAAGTACGGTGCCAGGTCCTGGACTTTTCAGAGATACGAAGCTATATTCTTGTCTTTTGCTTCAAAATTGCCCTTCACTTGGCTGACATCAAGTTGCGAGTCATTATATATTACTAGGGTTTTGACTTGCAGAGCCTTGGCAAGCCTTGACCCAACCAAGTGAGCCACGTACTCAGCAACGTTGTTGGATGCTTTAAACCTGAAGCGCAAATCATTGTGTAACTTGTGTCCTTCCAGGCTGATTAGCATTATTCCTGCTCTAGACCCTCTCATCTACAGATCCATCCACAAATAGTCTACAATGCAGGGTTGACTTAGGTTGGTCAATCATTTCTACATCTAAAGTGTGGGTGAACTCAACTACAAAGTCAACTAAAGTCTGGCATTTGATGGCACTCAGAGGCTGGTACTGAAAGTCAAATTGGCTAAGCTCTATAACCTATTTCATCAATCTTCCCGAGGCATCCAGTTCTGTAACACTTGTCTCAAATGGAAGGTAGTCAATACACAGATGGTGTGTGATTGGAAGTAATGCCTAAGTTTTTTTGGAGGATGTGACCAAAGTTAATGCCAATTTCTCCATGTCTGGATAACGTGTTTTAACACCAAGTAAAACCTTGCTCACATAGTAAATAGGCTGCTGATGGCCATCATTCTTCTACTGATGGCCTCTTTGGAGACGGCTAAATATAGCATTAAGGACTCTCCTTCAAATAGCTTTGAAAGGAACTGAGCTCTCCCCAAGTATTGCTTTAAAGCTTGAAAAACATCTTCACATTCAGTGGACCATTCAAATCTCTTCTTTCCTTTCAGAGCCTTGAAGAAATGCAAGCACTTATCAGTAAACTTCAAGATAAAATTACTCAAAGCAGCTACTCTATTAGTCAAACTCTGCATCTCCTTCAGGGTCCGAGGAGGGTTTATTTCAAGCAGTGTCCTAATCTTCTCTGGGTTCGCTTCAATGCCTCTTTGGTTCACCATGAATCCTAAGAACTTCCCGGAGGACACTCCGAAGGCGCACTTGAGGAGGTTCAGCTTCATGTTGTACTTCCTTAGTACGTCAAATATCTCTTTCAAATGGTCGATATAATCGACCTTTACTAGAATTTTGACCAGCATGTCATCCACATATACCTCCACGTGTTGCCCAGCTGTTTGGTAAACATCTTATTTACCAGTCTTTCATATGTTGCTCTGACATTTTTCAAACCAAAGGGCATGGCCTTATAACAATACAACTCCATATCCGTGATAAATGAGGTGTGCTCTTCGTCTAGTTGGGTGCTTGGGTATTTGATTGTACCCAGATTATGCATCCATAAAGCTAAGTACTTCATGTCCAGCTGTGGCATCGACCAGATGGTCTATACGAGGAAAGGAGAAACTGTCCTTTGGGCAGGGCTGATTTTCGTTGGAAAAGTCAATGCATACCTCCATCTTTCCATTTGAATTTGGCACTAGTACTGGGTTGGAAACCCATTTTGGGTAATCGGACTCCCTGATAAAGCCATTTTTCAACAACTTGGACACTTCTTCCTCTAATGCTACATACTTCTGAGGGATCATAGGTTGCCGTTTCTGCCTGTGCCCCGGATACTTCATATCTATCTGCAGTCTATGACACGAGACATTTGGATCGATTCCAACCATATCTCCATGCTTCCAAGCAAATATATCCAAATTTCTAGAAAAGAACTTCTTTAAAAGGTCTTTGAAAATCGTCAAGATTCGCTTCCTACCTGTAACTCCTTAGTGGAATCAACGGGGTCCGCAGGAAAATACTCCAATTTCTCAGCCGGAGATGTTCGAGGCTCATCCTCTATCACCAGCGAATTTAGGTCCTCATGGTCTTCCTATCTATCATTTGCTCATTCTCTTCCTTGGGTCCAACATCCATTTTTAAGGATATGTGGGGCCTTCCTCATCTCAACATCAATTATATGGACTTCTCGGTCCATAAACTTCCTCATGGCATTGGTATAACATGCCATAGATTCAAATTGATTTTCCCTTACTATGGCAATCCCACAATCTGTAGAGAATTTCATGCACAAAAACTTGGTGTGTGTTACAGCTCCTAAGTCAATAAGGGTCAGATTTTCTAAGAACCCCATGATATGAAGAACTTTTGTCAACTATCAAATACTCCACAAGAGTTCTGATGGTTGTTGGTGTCTCTCCCATTTTTGTTATCTAGACAACGGTCTCCCTTAGAATGATAGAGTCCCCAATGAACCCATAAATAGGGTTTGTCGCTAGAGTCAAAGGAGTTTATATCCCTATCTTGTCATATGTTGCCTCGTAGATGATATTAACATAACTTACATCATCCACCAACATCCTCCCCATACCATTTCTGGCCACCACAGCGGATCACCACAGCGTCATTGTGGGAAAAATGTATTCCAACTACATCAGTTGAGGAAAAAATGATGGGGTTGCTTCTTCTTGTGCCCTCCGGATGAGTATATAGGTGGTAATTCACATTTGCAGGCTCTTTAGCTTCTCGGATATACCTCTTTTAGAGTTATTTGAGTTTCCACCGGGATGGAGGCCTCCTATACTGGTGTTAATCTCATGGATAGGGAGTTGGACTAGCTGCTGTGGTTGATTTTTGTTTGGCATTCCCATCCTTGGAATGTTTTTCCTCTCTTAACTTCAGCCACGTTCTCTCTGCCCAGTCTCTCTTATTTGTCTCTCATCTCTGGCATCCTAGTGTTGCCCATGACGTAGCTCGTTGGACCGATATGGTGAGTTTTTTCTATCCCTGTTTCTTCCAAAAGATGGATGGTCCTTCTTCTATGTCCTTTGTTCCACCAGTGCTTGTATGTCACGATAGTGATCGATCCTATGCCCATAGAATATATGGTAGGCACAGTAAGGACCGGTAAATGGATTTTTTAACTTGCTAGAGCCTGCTTCTTCAGCAGGTGCGCCTTGATTGGAAGTATTCACCCCAGCATGCAAGTTTGGAATTGCCTCTGTGATCTCTACTGCATTGCTAGATCCGATCCCAAGGAATGGGTGCTGGTGACCTCCCTGGCAGTGTCCAGTCTGGTGGCTCAGATGGTTTGGCATTTACCTATCCTCCATGATTGTAATGTTGTTGGGCATGATTATCTCTAGCCCTAGCCATCTCTTCAGATATTATATTCTTTCATCAGGTCCACTAAAGTATTGTAGTCTCGGGGTTTTCGGCTCCGAACATCCTTCCGAACATGCTACTCATGTCTAGCTCTCCTGTGAGTGACGGAGAACATTTCTGCCTCCGTGATTTTCACAATTGTGCATTTTCTCGGTGAACCGGGCCAGGTAGCTTTTGAGTGACTCGTTATTTCCTTGCCTCAAATAAAAATATGTCCCTGAAGGCTATTTTCAAGTCTTTCCAACTGTGGATATTTCCAGTGGAGAGTTTCTTGTACCATCTAAGCACACTTCCTTCGAATTTTAGAGGGACGACTTTGCATTTTAGCATTGAGGTTGCTCCGGCAATACCCATGCTAGCATTATAGTTCAAAAGGTAATCGTCTGGATCTCCTTGTCCAGCATATTTGCCTATTTTAGGCATTTTGAAGTCATGGAAAACCATACATTGTCGTATGCCATCTGAAAATGGGCTTATCTCATCATCGTCATCAATTTCGTAGGAATGTTCTCATTGGTTCTGTCGTATTTGCCCACCGGGTTCCTACACCGGCATGCCAGTAGGCGGCATTTCTGCCCGAGCAGGTTGATACTGGTGTGGTAGAGATATATGTGGCGCTTGGCTGGCGGCCACAACTGCCATTCTTTCTCTCCTATTCCTAGAAGGTCTGCCTCCTAACTTGTCGAACACGCTGGATGCCTGTGATGTTTCCGGTTCATGGGAGTATCTAGGGGAGGTTTGGATTTCCATAATTTTCTTCCATATTATACCTCTAATTTTGGTATTGGAATGGATCCAATTCCTCATTTCTCCAAAGTGGAACCTCGGGCTGGGTTAACGATGCATATGAGTAGTGGTCCTCGTCTTCCTCATCCTCTACATTTCCAACATCTGGGCAGCCATAAAAACCATGTTACGCGCCAAGCGTGCTATGGAGCGCCTTCCTTGTCTTGGCGGTAGTGCAATTTCAGGGGCTCCTTCAACTTCTCCACCTGATCGCTCATTAGTTTGCCTAGGATGAGTATCTCTGTCTTCATCGCTCATTGTGTAAGTTCTTTATCTAAACTAAAGGATTTTAATTGAGATTGCTCATTCTCTACTTAGCTAACAAGATTGTTTCATCTCTCTTGTCTTGGATTAAACTTTTCCTTTTCTGCAAAGAAAAATTTTGGACAAATAATTTGAACCAAATTTTTGCCTTTTTTCAAAGGGAAAGCCTACAACCGCAACACTTCAAACCAAGTTTCGCCTTTTTCAAAGAGAAATTGTACGATCAAAATACTTTAAAACGAATCTCACCTTTTTTCAAAGGAAAATTTTACAATCACAACACTTTAAAACGAATTCCACCCTTTTTGAAGGAGAAATAGAAAAAATTTACAATTTAGGGGTTTGAACTAGAACATCTCATTTTTCAAGGGACTTGAGCAATCTTTCAAATGCCTTCCAAACCATATCATCCATTTATGGGCTTTCATTGTAACATAAAGGGCTTCACCCTCTTAGCTCTGGATCCAAACCTTCGTATGCTTCAGAGTTGCCTAGTCTTTTTCACGTTTTTTCTCGTGGTTTTTCAGTATTCGTTTTTCCACGGACGGCGCCAAAAATGTAGACCCTCAATCCTAGCTAGATTCCAGGTTAACACTGAGTTGAGATCCTTTACTCCAAGCGTTTTGTCTCTACACACTTTGCAACAAACCATCAGCTAACATAAGCAGCCGGAGTGGCCACCGTATGCGCTCCAACGCTCAAATTAGAATTCATGCTTATGTTGGACTGGTTTAACTTGTAGAATATATTCAATTCTTTACTTAAGTGAAAAAAATTACATTCTTACTAGCCTCATTCCTCTTATTTATAGCTTGGATTTAAGAGGTCTGTAAGCATTCTACTCTTACACGTGTTTGATTGCCTTGACGTCCATCAAGTAGTCATTGTCGTCGTTCTTTTATGCGTCTAACTTTTGGTTTGCAGGCAATCCCGCATCCCATTTACACTCTTTCTCTGTGTCAGTTTATCAGAGCCGTATTACTCATGTCCCATCAATCAGTCATGTCAGTCCGGTCTTCATTAAGCCCCTGGATTGCTTGACAAAGGCAGTCCGACTGGGGTTTAAGCATCTTTCAGATGTCACCTATGTGATATGTCCTATGTAGAGCTTAGTTGGCGACTACATAACTTGTTTTTCATTTTTTTTTGTTGGTTTCGCATCTTGATTAACACATAATTTTTGTTAATTTAAATAAATTTCAAGTTTTCAGAAGAAGAACTTTACAAATGGTTCAAAGATTACTCTCATTTCCATCATCTCATTCTTCAACACACAAAACCAATTCCTCTTATAAATAGATTTATGCAATAAATTTCCTTTAAAAAAATGTAGGTGGAATTAAAAAGTAAACCAATTCCTCTTATATGCTCATGAAAGGTCTTTTTTTTTTTTAAATATGATATATCACCAAAGTAAATACAATATAATATAATATATCATATCATATCGTCATCTCATTTCTTTATAGGTCCATTTGACACGAATGCTTTGAGTAGGACTTTTGTCAACATAGTTTATGTTAATAGAGTTTTTTTTTTCGCTTTTAGTATAAAATTGTTGACTGTTTAATTGTCAATCCAAAAAGTGTTGTCAATATTAAATAATTATATGATTATGTAATTATAAAAATATTTTTATATAAATTATATATATTTTTTGACTAAACATTAATTATTTTCTGTACATTTCACAAATTTCTCTTTCTTAAATAATATTATTTCAATACACTATTAAATCTATTAAAATTATATTTTAATTAAATTACCATAGTACAATTATTTTAATATATATCATATTATATAAAATTTATTTGTTTAAATTATACAAATAATGTTTGATTACTATAATATATATAACATACCAATGTATGACATATATTTAAATGAAGTAACACTAATAACAAATAAAATGATAAATAATGAGAAAAATTATTATTAAAATATGTCATAAACCCTCTCAAAATTAATTGATAATATTAAGATTTAGAAAGTGTTTTTTTTTTGTTCACCTTTAATGTGAAGGAAATTTATATATGTTTGAAAATTTAAAAGTTGCATTTTATGTAGATTTAACTCCATGTAAAAGTTAAATTTAATTTTTTTTTTAAAAAGACTCCAAATTTAAACTTCTCTAAAGCAATTTAAAAAGACTATTTTTTTTTTGGGTCAATAAGCACCTATTGACTTTAGAGCTTGTTCAGTAGAGATTTTTGGACAACAAATGAGTTTTTCTAGCATAACATATTTGACTTTTCAAAAGTTTTGAAAGTAAAATGACAAAATTGCCCTTACTATTTTGAAATAGAATTGTGTTGATTAAGGACAATTTTGTCATTTCATTTTCAAAATTTTTAAAAAGTCAAATATATCATACTAAAAAAATTCATTTTTTGCCCGAAAAACTCTACAAAACAAGCTCTTAACTAAACATTCAAAATTTTAATGAAAAATACTTTTGTCCTCCAAAAAGCGTTTTTGAACTTTAAAAAAGTTATGCAAATACACACTAACTAGCAAGTGGTTTTAAATTTCTTGTTCTGACTGGTTGTGCACATAACCTAGCAAGGAGGAGGGGATATAGGGTGAAACTCCCCTTTGTTGGAGTCCCCTCCTTGGCCCAATTTTTTTTATATATTAGCTCAGTTAAAAAAAAAAATTACCTTATGTCAAAATCCGCCCCTAAACATAGTCATTTGGTTTTTCTTTCATTTACTTGATTAAGGTGCTAGAGAAGGGGATGATCCTTCTTAATTCACTAGTGACTACTAACCATAGTAGGTGGTGGGACATGAGGGAGAGGTCGGTGGTAAAGAGAAGGTTTGAGTTGGTTGGGACTAGAGTAGTGGAGTTTGGGTTGGGTGGTGGTGACTGTGGATTGTTGGAGGAGATGAAATGCTTTTTTTTAATTAAATTTAAGGGTATTTAAAATATTAATTTTTTAACGGTCAAATAAATAGCAGTCGACGGAAAGAGTGGTTTTCACGGCAAAAGGTTGAAATGCGGTTAAGAATGTCAAGATTGTAATGATATATACCATTCTGCAAAGACTCCAAACGATAGAGGGTATTGTGTAAATTAACCGTACAAAATTTGAATAATTTGTACTTAAATAAAGTATTGCTCTAAAAAGCTCGCCTAGGCGTGAGGCGCAGCCTCCACGTCTAGCCACGCCTCACACCTCGGCCTCGTCTTAGTCTTGTCTCGCATAGACTCGAAAAACTTGGAGTTTGACTTCTACGCCTAACAATGTTTTACGCTTTTTAAAGCACTGATATAACAACGAACTTTGCATATCCATCAATGACAACTAATTAACGAATTAAATTAATAATTAATAAATTTAAAATCGATTGTATGATCAATATTTCTCCCTGAAACATATGAGGGACGATTTGGTCACTGGCAGTTTAACAAGACAAAATGAAAAGATACGCAATATATACACCATGCTCTACGTCAGCGTCCCCTTGCCAACCATACGTTACTTACGTCATATCTTTTCTACACAAAGACGTGTCAGTCAAACTGTCCCCTATCTAGTCGACGTGTCAGTCAAACTGTCCGCCATCTAGTTTTACTTTTCTCCATCTTTAAATCAAATGCCAATCCCCACCGACAATTTTTGGCCCTTATATTAAATTCTGTTCACATGGCATATTTTAAATCGTCGATTAGTCTGACACATTGGATGTGGGCAATGATATCTTGTGCACTCTCCTGACAAATAGTTCAATAGCGTTAGTGACTCCTCTCTGGTTGACCATTGAGAGGAAAAGATTCAGAGCATGTTCGATCTTTTGGTGAATCAGGCAGAAACCGGAGAACATGATATCCGTTTTGAACCCGTCTCAATTATATTTTTTAAAAATAATAATAAATAATAAATAAACAAAGAAAAAAAATTAAAATATTTTATATCCCGTCCCAATCCACCTTCTAACAAAACAGAATGGATAGGGCCACGCCCCAGCCTCGCCACGTTATCATTATTTATAATCAATTTGAAATAGTCAAAATCGTTTAATCTTTGTTAAATCGGCATATGCTCTCGTATATCAAAATACAAATGCAAAATCAATTAATAATAATTAAAAGTAATTTCTCCCGTTCATAAACTATTTATTGCATCTTTAAGAAAATATTGAGATAAAATTGATAAATTGTGGAAGCTCAAACTACGCAAATATGGGGAAAAAAAAAAAAAAAATCCTAAAATGAATTTAGAAAAGTCAAATTATCTTGTAAAGTTTGCAAGATTGAAAAATATGCGAAGCAAAAAAGTCAACGTCTTGGATATTTTCTACTTATAGTTATTGTTGTAAAATTTTATAGTATATTATAGGCGGAATTGAATGAAATTGAACATCATTAAGAAATGGGAAATTGGCATAAATGGTCCCTCATTTTGTTCTCAGTGCAAAAATGATTTTTAACGTTTGTTTTTAGTACAAAAATCATAACTTATGTATTTTAAAACCATGAAAGAATTTTAATCGCCCTTTATTTTAACGAAAAACAAATATGCACTTAGTTTTAATTAGATAAAAATGTAATTAGATTCCTAATTTTTACAAAAAATGCAAATAGGTCCGATAATTTTATTTTTTATAAAAAAAAAATTAAAGAAAAGTAAATAGTTTTTTTTTTAAAAAAAAAAATTACCATTTTATTGACCAAATTGATAATGTCTTAAATTGTTTTGTATATTTTACTTAAACTATTATAATAAACTAACTAAAATTTAAATTTATAAATATGTAAATTAAGTAATATTATTATTATTATGTTAAAAAAACATAATAAGAGTGGTTCAAAATCATAAATTATATACGTCATTTTATTATCTATTCAACTTAGTTTTTATTCAAAATTTTCAAATCACATAGTAATTATATATAATTAAAGTACATTAATTTTATAATTTTTTTTATAAAAAATTTAATTAATACGACAATAACTTCATATTTAAATTTCTCAATTATTTATCAATCAACATGTTCTAAGGTGGTCCAAAGTCTTTTCAACAGCCAAATTAATTAAAATTTGGACAATGAAAATGAGAACCTATGTCCAATCAAAAATGAAAACCCAACAGCCTACGGCACATCCAATTTAATACCTCGAAAGCAATGTACATTTCTTGGGTTGATATGTATCCACTCTCGTCCCCAATCGATTTATGAAAACTCGAAGACAGTCAGATTTTAATCAAAAAATTAATTCCGTCTATACAAAAAAGGTGCATTAAAAATATATAATTTTTTTAATAGTTTAAATTTTTAAATAAAATAGTTAAAATGTCATATAATCTCGCAAAAAGTTACGTTCAACTGTTACACCTTTAATAAAACATACATAAAATTCAATTTTCACTTGAACTTATTAAAGACTTGTTTTGATGATTACATATTGCTTACCTCTGACAATTTAAGTTTTTAAAATTGCTTTCAATAATATTCGAAACTTGACTTTGCACGTACGGAAAATGTTACAATGATATCAAATAAGAAATAATTTTTTTTTTTTTCATTTAATTGCAAGTCTTTTAAAATCTATGCTTATAAAAATAATAAAGAGATTGTTTTATGAGAAAAGTTGAAGAATAATAATTATTTAATGATGGCAAGTTGAAAATTAGCAGTATAATTAGGTTGATGTCTATTTTAGTTTCAAGTTGCCACTCATGTTAAAATTTGGAGTTTTCTAGAATTAACAACATTTGTATAAATTGCATGATTGTCCCTCATTACTGGTCATGTACACATGCTGCCCCAAACATAGAAAGTTGACAACTTACCATATCTACTTTTTCCCCCTTCAAAAAATTTATATATTTCATTTTTTTGTTGAAGTTATTTAATAATTTTTTAAATAGAAATGGTCCATGTGAGCCAATAGCCATGCCGGGCCACATATTTTTCAGATGTGTGGTGCATAGAGGGGTTGCGCTACATTTATCAAGATCAAACACGAAATTTATTATTGCTGTAGGAAGTTTGTCACGTTTACAAAGAATAACACTATAGTCGGTTTATTTGACACGTGACTATTTATTTATTCATTCAGAATATGTTACGTACATAATACTGAATCATATACAGAAAAGTTAATTAACCACAATTTTTCTTTCTTAATAATAATCTTCGTTATCTAATCAAGTATGCCAAGAATGACACTATGGTTTGCAATAGACAACTTTCATTTATCAAGTTCAAATAATACTTAAGATTAATTTGGTAAAGATTCTTGTAGATTATAACTAATTGGTCATATGGAATGTGTGGATAAGAGGTAGATAAAAATTGTGAATCCTGTGTAAATAAAAATAATGTTTGATTAACTTATAAGTACTTATAAACACTGACAAACATACGCTCTTAGATATGCCATAGGTCCAAATGCAGCACAACATTGGCCAGTCATTTTATCACCAACATGCCCAATTATCATTGTCCCCACATTTCCTGCCTAGCAAAAAAGACCCAAAAACCTTATCTTTGAACTCAATAATTACAAAAATAACAAATAAACTTATCCATTTTCTTTGTAGCAACAATGGCAGCATTGAGCTGCAAATTTCATCCCACAACCTATAAACACTGCAATTTTTTCACAAAAATCCCTTCCATCTCTTGCTCTTTCCAGCCCTCTCAAAGCAGTATCAAGGTAACATTTTTCTACGTCTCGTTTTTCTTTTTCAATGCTCAAAATAATGCGATATTAAGTTTGATTTTGTTGATATTTGCAATATTAATAAAATTGGATAGTGACAATGACAAACCTCATATTCGGTTTCGAGATAAGTTAACCCTTGTCATGACTAAAATGTCATTAAAAATAATGAAATATTAAAGTAAAAAAATGATTATTTTTATTTACTTACCCATAAATCTAAAAAAAAAAAAAGGTAATCATAAATGGAGCAGCTAAGGAAATAGGTAGGGCAGCTGTGTTGGCTGTAACAAAGGCAAGAGGAATGGAGGTGGCTGGTGCAGTTGATTCTTACCTTATTGGAGAAGATATAGGAAAGGTTTGTTCTGTTAATTTTTACTTTTTTTATTAATATTAATACTTTTTCTTGGGTTAATTTTGAGTTTCATTGTCCTAATAATGTTATTATTAATGTAGGTCTGTAACATGGAAGAGGCTTTGGAAATACCCATAATAAATGATCTGACCATGGTCTTAGGTTCAATATCCCAGGTAACACTAAGTTGTACCCTCATGTCTCATTAACTAACATTCTTAAACTTTTATCTGTTGAGGGACGGCCCTTACGCTCGGCTCATTGTTCTTGAAAAGAAAGCTTATAAAGTATGAATTTCTTGGCAGACTAAAGCAACTGCAGTTGTTGTGGATTTCACTGACCCTTCAACGGTTTATGACAATGTTAAACAGGTTTAATCTTAATCACATTACCTTAAACTTTCTTATCTTTCTTAATATTACCTAATGTTGTCCATTCGAGCATGCCAAACATGACACAAAGGTTTAATTCTTCTGATTTCCTATTCAACAGGCAACAGCTTTTGGAATGAACAGTGTAGTTTATGTGCCTCGTATCAAATTGGATACAGTTTCTGCATTATCTGCATTTTGTGAGAAAGCCAGCATGGTGAGCACAGGGTGAGAATTCATATTATTGAACTTAAAAAGCTTTAATTTCAAGCTATTAAGAAGGGGATTGTTTTGTTTATTTATATCTTTAACAAGTTGTTTCACGTGCTCTTAATTTTTTTTACACAAATCCTCTAAGTATTATTGTCATCGAGCGACCCTGAAATGAATTTTCAATGTACTTGTGGGTGATATTGCTGAATAGACAATGAAGAGATCACGATTTTGGTAAACGACATGAAAATAAAGATAGATTTAATTTTTTCCCCATCTTTGCATCAATGTACAACTTCATGAAGCTTGAATTCTAGCAAATTATAATTTTGAGAATTGGTTTATAGGGTTGCCTGGTGACACCAACTCTTTCAATAGGATCAATACTTCTGCAGCAAGCTGCAATTTCAGCTTCTTTTCACTACAACAATGTTGAGATTGTTGAATCAAGAGCAACTGCAGGGGTAAGTCAAATCTTCCTAAGCTCATTTTGTCAATGGTTTTTTAGTCATTGAACTAAACAGGTTGTGTCGGTGCAGGCGGTCTATAAGCTCGACACGGCCCGTATTTTTTTAATGGGCACTTATTGTTGTGATGTCCACTCTTGTTCAATTCAACGTACCAAATATACCAATGTCTACTTGAATTCTTTGAAAAGTTTGCACATGTAAATTGTAAGTCCTAAAAAATAATTTTGCTTTTTGGGGGAACAGGATTTTCCATCACAGGACGCAGTGCAAATAGCAAACAATATTTCCAACCTCGGTCAGATATACAATAGAGATGATAATTCAACAGATATTCGGGTGAGCGATCCAAATTAAACCCTATTCATATAAAACAACAACAAACTAAGTCTTATTTCTAATAAAATTAGAATCGAGTAAATGAATCTTTTTTCGCTTCAATTCCATCACTATATATACTGAAAAATCTACCGATGAATCCTTTTCGTACTAATGCATAACACCATCTTGCGCTGCAAAAAAATTTCGTCATTCAAGGCAAGGGGTCAAGTTCTGGGAGAAGATGGTGTAAGGGTGCACAGCATGGTTCTTCCAGGCCTCCCATCCAGTACAACGGTCTACTTCTCCCGGCCAGGCGAGGTACGTAGTTGTTATTCTTTCAACAAGCCTTTTTTTTTGCACGGTTGGTAAGATAGATTGGAGTTTGGAGAGTATTAGACAAGATATCTAATCATATCACATGTAACATAATACTACGTACTAAACATGTCTTTCTTTGTCATTTCTTCTCTGCAAAAAATCGTTCTGTAGGTTTACACCTTGAAACACGACGTCACGGATGTGCAGTGTCTCATGCCAGGCCTAATTCTGGCTATCAGAAAAGTTGTGCGCCTCAAGGTAGTTAAAACATTCAAAAAAAAAAAAAAATCAAATTTCTAGTTCTTGAACCAAAAATTCAGTTTACCCTTAAACCATTGCTCCCTTTACCTTTGCAGAATCTGGTGTATGGTCTGGAGAAATTTTTGTAGAAACTCGGGTCGATAAGCTTCATAATGCAGCTGAATTCTGGATGGTATGGCACACGATTTACTTCTTCGACCTGAACCAACGGTCTCTTTAATATGACGCAAAACATATCTTACTTTATCAAATCTTCGACCAGATTTCTCTATTAAAAATACCAGACGGAGTTTATCCGAAGATATATGAGAAATATTGGAATTTTTTTTGTAATATTTTTCCGTGAAAAATGTAACATTCTTTTTAAATGCACATAATCACGTACGTTCAAATTCATGACTTCTTATTGATGAGTTATTCCCTTTCCATGCATCTGTCAAAACATACAACCGATTGACAAATCCTAAGTACAATGATCGAGAAATCCAACGTCTAGAGTCGGGTCTTGTTTATGAACATGTTGCTTAGAAGTGTTGAAAATTAGTTTAGTAATGTTGGTTTTGACTAATTTGATCAAGGGGAAAATTGACAAAAGTACCACTTTTTGGAAAAAAGTTGAAAAATACCCTCAAAATTAGTGTTTTAAAATATACCCACAAAATATTCAATCCAATTAAAAAATACCTAAAACTACTTAAAAAAAAAAAACACACAAACACCAAATAACACATCTACAAAACGCGCCAGAAATTGAACCCAGCCGCCGAATCTGTAGAACACAAAACCAAATTTGCTGAAATTTTAAAAATCTTATATACGTAGAACACAAAACCACCGAACTTACATCCAAAAATACCAAATCTATGGAATCTGTAGAACACAAAACCACCGAATCTGAACAGAAAATCAAATTTGCTGAAATTTTTCCAAGGAAGCTGAAAACGCATTGCTGTGTTCAATACAAATCTGAAAACTAATTCAAATATGCAAACGAGCTTCCTTCATTCCAAATATTCTGAATTTTTTCAAAATACTAAGAATTTGGTGGAGAATTTATATCACCGATTATGTTAAAGGAAATTTCAGTTTACTTGTGAGCAATATTTAATTCGCTTGAATTCATTTATTTTTGTTTATTTTGGATTAAATTTATGATGATTTCTTCATTCTAATGTTTATCTATTATGAATTTCGGTTCATGTATATTCATTCCGTTGATTGTGCTTTCAATATTATGAATTTCTTCATTCTCGCTCATTTTGTAAATTTTCCGTTGATTGTGCTTTCAATTTTTTGTTATAATTTTGTTGTAGTGTTGTTATTAGTAGTTTTTACTTGCAAAGATAATTTGATATATGTTTTCATTGATGAAAGAATTACTGCAGAAGATTTTCAAATTCCATATGAGCTGCTTAATTCTTGTGCTTTGCTGGTGCTTTTTAACTTAGAATGAATTAGTGCAGAACCATAGGACTGGTGTGAGGATGAGGTTATGATTAAGGTTAAGATTTGGGGTGTTTTTCATGTAATGTATATGAATGCTGAATGTTTGAATCTCGTGGCCTTGCATTAATATTTGATGTCTTAGTCAATAACTTCTATATACTATTGTGCTACTGCTGCTGCATTTTGGATTTTGGACTTTGGAATGAATTATTGATTTCTGCCTCTACTTATTTAAGTTTAAGAAGAACAGATTTCACATTTATGGGGGAGTAAAATCATTTTTATTGACACATGAAAATGAAATCGATGCATTAAAAACCATAGCGATCAAAATAGTGTAAATGGCAACATGGTCGTTCTTATTTAAGTTTATTTACACCGGTAGCTAAGAGTAACTTTTGTCAAACTAGGTTTAGAAGTTGACTTATAAATCCTGCTACGATAAGCTTTTTTTTTTTTTTTTTTTTTAAGTTTAACAAAACTAGAAACTAGATCTTGAAAGACAGAGCACAAACTTAACTTTCAACAGTATTAAGGCTATACATATTTTTCTTCTAGTTTCTCCATGAGATCATGCAAGGATTGATCTTCTTCTATGTAACGTAAGATCTTTGAGAGATTCTAAGGCATCTTCTACTTAGAATGCCCAATGTTTGTGTTAATGACCGAGATCCTTTGGAATTTACTTGTATTCTAAGCTTGTAAAGATTAACAAGGATTGATCATCTATAGTACTAGAGATAAGAGAAGTAAAGAAAATAAAAAGATAACTATTCTGATAGCCTAGACAAAGGTTATGTGTTGATGAAAATCAAAGAGAATGAAGAAGAAAAGCAGACTCAAGGGAATCACATGTAGTACATTAATACATATGTTACTATCTACTTTTTTGCAGGGATGGAACTTATCAATATCTTCTTACATTACAATGGTGAATGGAATGAAACCTATGAATACAAGAATTTCAAGAAGGTCGGGATATTGGTTCTCAGAGATTGTACATTCAACATGCTTGTTGAAGAAATTTATTTGGAATTGAGTTGAATCAAACAATCATGGAGATAACAATTCAATATCAAGTGAAGCATAATGATCCTCCAATAAAGATGAAAACCACTAAGTCCCTGTTGTTCTATTTGGAATTGAAGAGAAAACACAAGGATTTTACAAGTTTTCCTTGTGCATTGATTTTTCAACAAGAACAAATAGTAGCGCATCATTTAATCTTCATGAAGGACTTGAATTGCAAAAAGAGATGCTCTTCTCAAGTTCAAACATACTTCACTCCGTATATATGAAAGAAATAACACTACAGGTCATAGTCCCTCCAAGATTACCAACTATTGAAGATATTGCTTATGAAGCTTCTCATTTGTTACCCGGTGTTGAAAATGTGATTGGGGAAGCTGAAACTCATGATTTTCCATCCAAATGTTGATAAAATTGAAAGAAATCAGATTTTCTCGCAATAAAGATGTCTTGATGAATAGTGTTGCAATATATGCAATGCGGAACCACTTCCAATTCAAGGTGAAAAAATCCGATAAAAGGTCTACGTATTAAAATGCATGGATTCTAATTGTCAATGGTCTTTCGTAGCTTCAAAAGTTGGAAAACGGACAACTTCAAGATAAGGTACATTAGAAATGAACATGTTTGCTCGATGAATGTGATATTGGGAGATCATCGACAAGCCTCTAGTTCATTGGTGGCAAATTGCATCAAATATAAGTACAGCTCTGCAAAAACTATATACACTCCAGCTGACATAATAAATGACATGAAGAATGAGTATGGGGTCTCACTAAGTTACAATAAAGCTTGAGGGCGCGAGAGCATGCATTTGTGGAGTTAAGAGGTGATCCGGATGAATCATATGGAAAACTCCCTATGTATTTGTATATGTTGAAATTAAAAATCCGTGTTCGATTAAAACCGAAACCGATTTGAACAACCGATTCAAGTATCTTGCTTTCATGGCTTTAGGTGCTTCTTTGAAAGGATGGAGTTATCAGAGACCTATAATTGTGATTGATGCTACGTTCTTAAAGGGATATTACGGTGGTACGTTATTCACAGCATGTACCCAAGATGCTAACAACAATATTTTTGTTTTGGCTTTCGGAATTGGAGATAATGAAAACAATAATTCATGGGAATGGTTCTTACAGATGTTGAAAGAATCTTATGGACAACGGGAACACTTGTGTATCATATCAGATAGACACCATAGCATAGGAAATGCAATACAGACTGTATATCCAGAAGCCATGCATGGTGTTTGTTCTTACCATTTGTTGCAAAATTTGAAGAAGACTATTAAGAAGGGTAATAAAAATATAACAACTCATTACAATGCAGCTGCTAGAGCCTACACAAAGGCTGAATTTGACTACCATATATCTCAACTTGAGAAAATTGACAAAAAAATCCGGCCTTATTTGGTAAGTTTTGATGTTTATTGTTATAATTTAATGCATTTAACAATCTTAATGCCCTAATTGACGTAATTAATTGTTCTTCATGTAGGAAGATGCCGGGATATCATACTTGGTCGAGGGCATACATGACAAAGAATAGATATTCTACAATGACGTCAAACATAGTTGAATCAAGAAATTCGCCACAAAACCGTGAAGAGTTTTCCTATAAATTACTTGTTGGAATTCTTGAGATGCCTTGTGCAACATTGGTTTTTCAAAAATCGGGATGATGCACAAGCAACGTTTACTACACTTGCAACAAAGTATGAATGTATGATGCGGGAAAATTCAAGGGATGCAATGAAATTTAAGGTAACAACTAAAACGTTGTTTAATTTTTACATAAATGATGATTACTCTTTTGTTACGTTTATGAATTAATAGCAAATATCTTAATATTCTAATGTACCGTCTCATGGTATACTGCTTATCAAATGCATTGCATTAGTTCCACTAGAGACATATAGAGCTGGTAGCTAGTTGTTGAGTATGAAAGATTTTTGCTTGATTGGCTTGTTTTTGGTAGTGCGCAGCTTGAGGTCAGTTTAGTATAGTTTATTAAAGTGTCATTTCCTAATACTGTCCAACCATAGGTAGCCATCAGTTAAGCGAAAACTGATATGAAGACCTGTTAACCTTAAGGTTAGTTAACCATAGGTAGCCATCAGTTAACCTTAAGGTCAGTTTAGCACCAGTTTAGCATCACTTAAGGTCAGTTTAGCCATCGCTTAACCTTAAAGTCGGTTTAGCATCGCTTAACCTTAAGGTCGGCTTTAGCATCGCTTAACCATAGCACCGCCTTAACCATAGGTAGACTGTTATGTTATTTTGAGTTAACATACTTGGATTCTGGTTTGAGAACTTAAAAGATTTTGTTTCAATAGAGATGAAAAATGTTTTGAAAGGATAAAGAATTGAATCTTTATTAGAAAATCTATTAGCATTTATTCTGTAAACTAAAGTTACAGTCAATTTTTTTTTTTTATGTATTTTTTTTAATCTATTAGATACAAACCTATATAAATGTGTAATTTGAGCTAACATAGTAAGTTAATTCATTCCTTGTGTAGGTGTTTTCGTCTAGCCAAATCCTACACCAAGTTAATGACGGTGTATCTTCCTACATAGTGAACATGAACGAAAAGAGTTGCTCATGCAATAGATTTCAAATGGATGATATTCCATGCAAACATGCACTAGCGATGAGTTGCGCCAAACATCTCAATTCTTACAACTATTGCTCCAAATACTACACAAAAGAGTCATACATGAACGCATACAAAGAGACAATCTTTCCACTTGGGGACTGTAAAGATTGGGTTGTGCCGGATGATGTTTGCTTTAGTATTGTACTACCACCAATACCAGGAAGAAAATCTGGAAGACCGAAAGAAAAACGGTATCGATCAAAGAGTGAGGGGAAGCAAGTAAGAAAATGTGGAAGATGTGGATCATATGAGCACAATCGAAGAACGTGTAATAACCCAAGACCATTGAAGTCGAACAAAAAAAGAAAACTGTTCACGAATTATTGAATATTTTTGTTCTAATAAGGATAGATTCAAATTTGTTCATTTCAGTTGTGGATCTTCTTATTTTGTATTGAATTTTAGCATTAAATTGCATCATGTGATTGTAAGATTCGTCATCAGCTTGCACTTTGGAGTACTAATGCAAAAATATTTAGACAGACATTAGGGTAACAAAGAGTAACACATATGTTACCTCGTGTGTTACCTTGTGTTACTTCCTCATTTTCAATACAATTGCTATTTTATGATTTATCTCCTTTTACATGTTTTTAAAAAATACATTTTTATAGTTTACAATCAAAAAATTTCTACTTTTTGTTTTGGAAAACAATTGTTTTACGCGGGTAACATATATGTTACCGCATTTGTTACCCTATGTTACTCACTCAATTTTATTGAAATCAATTTGACACGGGTAACACATCCCTCAATTTCATTAAAATCAATTTGACACGAGTAACACATATGTTACCTCGTGTGTTACCCTATCACTACAATTGCTATTTTATGATTTATCTCCTTGTAAATGTTTTAAGAAAAATACATTTATATAGTTTTAAATTAAATAATTTCAATTTTTATTTTTCAAAACAATAGTTTTACGAGGGTAACATATATGTTACCACATTTGTTACCCTATGTTAGTCACTCAATTTTATTGAAATCAATTTGACACGAGTAACACATATGTTACCTCGTGTGTTACCCTATGTTACTTCCTCATTCTCACTACAATTGCTATTTTATGATTTATCTCCTTTTAAATATTTAAAAAAAATACATTTTTATAGTTTACAATCAAAATATTTCTAGTTTTTGTTTTGGAAAACAATTGTTTTACGCGGGTAACATATATGTTACCGCATTTGTTACCCTATGTTACTCACTCAATTTTATTGAAATCAATTTGACACGGGTAATGCATCCTTCAATTTCATTAAACTTAATTTGACACGAGTAACACATCCCTCAATTTCATTAAAATCAATTTGACACGAGTAACACATATGTTACCTCGTGTGTTACCCTATGTTACTTCCTCATTCTCAATACAAATGCTATTTTATGATTTATCTCCTTGTAAATGTTTTAAAAAATACATTTATATAGTTTTAAATTAAATAATTTCAATCAATTTCATTAAACTCAATTTGACACGAGTAACACATCCCTCAATTTCATTAAAATCAATTTGACACGAGTAACACATATGTTACCTCGTGTGTTACCCTATGTTACTTCCTCATTCTCAATACAAATGCTATTTTATGATCCTTGTAAATGTTTTAAAAAAAATACATTTATATAGTTTTAAATTAAATAATTTCAATTTTTATTTTTCAAAACAATAGTTTTACGAGGGTAACATATATGTTACCACATTTGTTACCCTATGTTAGTCATTCAATTTTATTGAAATCAATTTGACACGAGTAACACATATGTTACCTCGTGTGTTACCCTATGTTACTTCCTCATTCTCACTACAATTGCTATTTTATGATTTATCTCCTTTTAAATATTTAAAAAAAATACATTTTTATAGTTTACAATCAAAATATTTCTAGTTTTTGTTTTGGAAAACAATTGTTTTACGCTGGTAACATATATATGTTACCAAGATTTGTTACCCTATGTTACTCACTCAATTTTATTAAAATCAATTTGACACGGGTAACGCATCCTTCAATTTCATTAAACTTAATTTGACACGAGTAACACATCCCTCAATTTCATTAAAATCAATTTGACACGAGTAACACATATGTTACCTTGTGTGTTACCCTATGTTACTTCCTCATTCTCACTACAATTGCTATTTTATGATTTATCTCCTTTTAAATATTTTTAAAAAATACATTTTTATAGTTTACAATCAAATATTTCTAGTTTTTGTTTTGGAAAACAATAGTTTTACACGGGTAACACATTGGTTATCCTATGTTACTCACTCAATTTTATTGAAATCAATTTGACACGAGTAACACATATGTTACCTCGTGTGTTACCCTATGTTACTTCCTCATTCTCACTACAATTGCTATTTTATGATTTATCTCCTTGTAAATGTTTTAAAAAAAATACATTTATATAGTTTTAAATTAAATAATTTCAATTTTTATTTTTCAAAACAATAGTTTTACGAGGGTAACATATATGTTACCACATTTGTTACCCTATGTTAGTCACTCAATTTTATTGAAATCAATTTGACACGAGTAACACATATGTTACCTCGTGTGTTACCCTATGTTACTTCCTCATTCTCACTACAATTGCTATTTTATGATTTATCTCCTTTTAAATATTTAAAAAAATACATTTTATAGTTTACAATCAAAATATTTCTAGTTTTGTTTTTGAAAACAATTGTTTTACGCTGGTAACATATATGTTACCGCATTTGTTACCCTATGTTACTCAATCAATTTTATTAAAATCAATTTGACACGGTAACGTATCCTTCAATTTCATTAAACTTAATTTGACACGAGTAACACATCCCTCAATTTCATTAAAATCAATTTGACACGAGTAACACATATGTTACCTTGTGTGTTACCCTATGTTACTTCCTCATTCTCAATACAAATGCTATTTTATGATTTATCTCCTTGTAAATGTTTTAAAAAAATACATTTATATAGTTTTAAATTAAATAATTTCAATTTTTATTTTCAAAACAATAGTTTTACGAGGGTAACATATATGTTACCACATTTGTTACCCTATGTTAGTCACTCAATTTTATTGAAATCAATTTGACACGAGTAACATATATTTACCTCGTGTGTTACCCTATGTTACTTCCTCATTCTCACTACAATTGCTATTTTATGATTTATCTCCTTTTAAATATTTTAAAAATACATTTTATAGTTTACAATCAAAATATTTCTAGTTTTTGTTTTGGAAAACAATTGTTTTACGCTGGTAACATATATGTTACCGCATTTGTTACCTATGTTACTATGTTACTCACTCAATTTTATTGAAATCAATTTGACACGGGTAACGCATCCTTCAATTTCATTAAACATTAATTTGACACGAGTAACACATCCTTCAATTTCATTAAAATCAATTTGACACGAGTAACACATATGTTACCTTGTGTGTTACCCTATGTTACTTCCTCATTCTCAATACAAATGCTATTTTATGATTTATCTCCTTGTAAATGTTTTAAAAAAAATACATTTATATAGTTTTAAATTAAATATTTCTATTTTATTTTTTGGAAAACAATAATTTTACATTAAACTCATTTGTTACACTATAACACATCCTCAATTTCATTAAAATCAATTTGACACGAGTAACACATATGTTACCTCGTGTGTTACCCTATGTTACTTCCTCATTCTCAATACAATTGCTATTTTTTATGATTTATCTCCTTGTAAATGTTTTAAAAAATACATTTATATAGTTTTAAATTAAATAATTTCAATTTTTATTTTTCAAAACAATAGTTTTACGAGGGTAACATATATGTTCTTGTTTGTTACCATGTTACTCCCTCATTTCATTAAAATTAACTTGACACCTATGTTACCAAATTTGTTACCCTATGATACTTCCTCATATTCAATACAATTTCAATTTTATGATCTATCTCCTCGTAAATTTTTTAAAAATACATTTTTATGGTTTATTAAATACTTCTAATTTTTATTTTTGACAATAGTTTTACGATGGTAACGATATGTTACCATATTTGTTACCCGATATTACTTACACTCAATTTCATTAAAATCAACTTGACACGGTTAACACATATG
Source organism: Forsythia suspensa (assembly GCA_023638005.1). Lineage (NCBI taxonomy): Eukaryota > Viridiplantae > Streptophyta > Magnoliopsida > Lamiales > Oleaceae > Forsythia > Forsythia suspensa. Next base: position 26,527,232 of record CM042666.1, on the reverse strand, counting down.
TTACCATGTGTGTTACTATGTTACTTCCTCATTTTTAATACAATTGCTATATTATGATTCATCTCTTTGTAAATGTTTTTGAAAACTACATTTATAATGTTTAAAATCAAATATTTCCAAATTTTATTTTTGAAAACAATTTTTTACGATCTCCTTATATAGTGATTTTATTTTTGAAAAAAATTCTTTTAAAGGATTTTTATCAAAAGAAATTAAGTTTTAACTTTTTTCTAAAGGAGAAAGACCGATGAGTACATGCACATGGTAAAAAGTTGATTAGTATCTCCATTTCAGATTAAAGCTTTTTTTCGTTTTTGTTTCTTTAAAAGTTTGTTCTCTTTCAGTGAGGTACTAAAAGTCAAAAGAGTTGTCCTGGTAAGTGGGCCTACAAATTATGAGACCATTTTAAATTATATATATATATTATAAGGCTAATTACACAAATACCAAAAATCATTATAAAAAGAAGTTTATAATGTAAAAATTATTAGAGACGATGAATTCACTTTGATATTATGTTAAGAAATATTATAATACCTTTGTAATAAGTATTGAAGAAGTAATAACTATGAAAGAAAATAAGTAATGACAATAGAAGAGATTATTTTCTATATGTTATTCACCTTTACAAGATACATTATATATAGAATTATACAAGAAAATATACAATTACGGGATTTGTTTCCAACAATTTTCAAATTTGACTAACAAAACTTGCTTCTAGAAAAATAACTTTTAAGTACGGCCAAAAATGCTCTTGGTGGTTGTACTATAGGCTATATATTAGTCAAGCACGTGCAAAAATTCAAACCAAATCAGAAACAAGGAATGGTACAAAGATTGGTTATAAAATCACACTATGATGTATCCAGTCAACTTAAAACTACAATCTGAATAATTATACAAGATTAGTAATTCACCATGCCCTATAGTAACATTCATAGTTGATTCAAGAATTCAGAAAACGAAGCACTAAAACAACATAACATTTTGTCGAGCCAACTAATCAAGCGAGGTTGCTGGTATTAATAGTAGCTTTACACCTTCTTCAACGAGAGAAATTTGAGAAATATTAAATTCCAGCTCCGCTTGGTAGAGTCAGGGCCATAATCTATACCGTATAAACATGATTTGCCATATATCACCTGAAGCACAGAACATTTGCGCATCAATGCAAGGCCAGGGAACCTCAAATATCTGGTTATATTAGTGCATCTCACAAATCCGTCCAATCCACGAGTGTCTTCCGAAAGAAGGCTGGTGAATCATTAGATTATCTGAAAGAGAGGAAGAAAGGTAGAGAATCAGAGAGAGAGAGAGAGAGAGAGAGAGAGAGAGAGAGAGAGAACTTGGGCTGCAGAAACTTCAATATCAACAATCAATTCAGTCATTTAATCTCAACTGAATCCTAGCTTCCCTTTTACAGAGCAGATAATTTAAACTCAAGGGGACTTCTAACAACCACAACCTTATCAAAATATCGAAAATAATCTAGTCCAAACTAAACAACCTTAATCTAAATCAAATTCTCTCTCTCCTAAAATACGCTTTTGATTTTACATCACTAAGGCTTCATAACTATAGCTACTGCAAGGAGTAAAATGATACAACAGCAGGGAGATGTTCCATATAGAAAGGCAAGCAAACAGAAAAACAGATTTATACATGTATCTAAAGAACTGGATTGGTTTTTGTGCCGCCTGTGTGCATTCTTGTGCTTGGGTGTGTGTGGGTTGGTGTTTACGCGCATGATGGAGACAGAGTCTAGTTTAAAATTTAAAAAAAAATCACCTCCAGTCTTGGTAATGAATTATTTTTGTCACCCTTCAAGTTTTTGAGTTCAGTGTTGTTGAAAGCTGCTGAATGAGAATAGGCCACTGGAAACCATAAAGAATACCAAAATCTACAATATGCAGTGTTGTTGATTCTGATGCTGCTTCGCCAATCATCTTATTTGCAAAGGAAATTGATATCTTCTTGAATGGGCAGGCCGAAAGGTAAACCTGGTAAGCTTTTAACTTCTCAACAGCTGTAATCTTCTTGGATGCAAGGGATGCATAAATCTGGGTCCCAGTGCCTGAAAAGCGTGCCTCGAGACCATACGCAAATACATATGCCAACCTCTGACATGCATCACCGGTAGGAGAAGAATGCTGCCTAATCTGCTTCAATTGTTCATGTGCTGTTCTACGATCATCAGCAGCAATAGATTGTGCACAGCTGATCAAAAGAGTCCTCAGGTCCACAGCTTCACCATTGCTCTCGTGCTTTTTAGCGCGAGTTCTTCCGCCATTCGACCCATTTGGCAGCACAGTTTGCAGCAAGTTCTTTTCCTCTCCACTAGGCAATTTGGCATCAACATTACAATGTATAGGCTCCTCTTTGACATCAGCACAAAGGAGGACTCTATCAAACATTTCGGATAATTCCACATCTTCTACATAAACTGCCGATTGCTTGCTGCTCCTCTCCACATTTTCTGAATTGTCATCCTCTGGATGGTGATGCTTCCTTCCCCTTGAGCCATTAGTTAAGTGATCTATCTCATCCTTTTCTACCTTGACCGTGACCCTATGAGTCGTTTCATCTGATTTTGGAGGCAACGTGTATTTATCCAAGTCAATTATCAATTGATTACTTGGGGGAAGGAATTTACTAGCTTCTTCCATCCCTCTTTTGAACTGCAAGATAGACTCACTATCGCTGAATAAATTTGGAATTAGGCTGGTATTTTCAAAAGAGCTCACCTGGATGTTGATATTATCGTTGAAGCTGTTAACAGAACCAAATGACCATTGTGAACTAGATTTCGTGGCTGATTTGGAAGCAGTATCCAGCAATTGACTCTGTTCCACCAATGAATTAAACTCACCCGGATCAACAACCCACTGTGGATCAATGGAATTAGTGCCATTAGTACTGCTGTTTGTGTACTCACTGGAACTCCTGAAAAAGGCATCTTGGCTTTCCGAACTGTGGTTAAAGTAATCAGATTGTTGATGCGGTGAAGGTGGATACTTCTGGCCAAGGACTTCATATAAGGATTTCTCGGCAGCTTGTAAAGCAAGTGGATCATGGAACATGCTCGGCTTATCATCTATGTTCTCTTCAATAAGTATCTGATTTAGGTACTTTACCACTGGATCAGAATCTTGATCGTCCGGAGATTTCACCTCATAGCTCCCACTTAAAGATGGAGTGAAATTTTCAAGGCTTTGGTTAAAGGAAAGGAAAGGAATATCTGAAATATTAAGCTCTAAAGAAAAATCATCTTTATATCCATTAACTTGGTCATGAGATTGCTCAAAACTGGGTAAGACAGTCTCATCATCAAATCTGAATCCATTCATCGTATTGTGCATTTCACTGAATTGGGGATCCATAACTATCACCACCTCAAAACCCTGCATCAAATGAAATATGAAAAGGTAAAAACCGAAAATTCTTAATTCAACAAATGACTAAGATAGAATAAAATTATCTGTACTTCTGTAGACCTGAAAACCTGATACTACTATAAGTAATGATAGAACTTAATAGGCATACTTTCAGTTAAAAACTTAAATAACCGGTTTTCGAACTATACTTCAGTCTTCAGGTGCTTAAAGGGCATTATATCTTCCAATCCGTAGAAAATAAAAGATAAAAATACATAGGGCATGGAAGGTGATTGGAATAGCCGGTTGGGACAGCCGCAACCTCACTTCCCCGAAGGTTTTAGAAAAAATTATTTTCATCCCTGCAATGATCAATTTATCCAACAAAATCCTTTATAAGATAATGTCCCCCTCCTCCCTCCTCTTCCTCCAAAAAAACCTTTGTGTGTATATTACTCTCCTAACTCCGATTTCTAGTTTCGCTCGTTATAGTTATGAAGTGAAGAAAAGACAGCTAAAAGGGAATCCATAATTATTCTGCAATACTAGAAAATAATAGTTATGAAGTGAAGAATACTCTTTGTATGAGGTGGTGATAGTTATGGATTGGATTTAGATGTTCTGAAGTGAAGAATACTCTTTGTATGAGCATGCAGATAGGAAGCAGCGGAAGCAGCAATCTCATAAGCAGCAGATGCATTTATCTGCTTCTTATTAGACTTCTCCACCCCACCTTCTACCATTGCATTTCCTTCTGCATCCCAACCTTCACCAGTTGTCTTCTTTTCTTTTTGTTGGTCTTCAACCAATGCCTTCTCTTTCTCGACTTTCAATTCTTGTTCTTTCTTTTCTAATGATGATGTTACAAAACGTAGTCCATGAAGTCTCATGAGGTTCTTATTCGCACTACCTAAATGAAAATACAAATCGATGAGTTATATTCTACTCTAACAATATAGAGCATCAACTAACATTATAAGAATAGCTACTTAATTTAACACTATAATTCCCATTAATCAAGACCCACACAACTTGAACTAAGCAAGAAACTTTAACAAAATCTCATACATATAATAGTAAATTAAGCGGCGGCGCCACCCAAACATCGACCATATCAAGTTGCATTCTTCACAACAACAATGTATCTACATATGGATTGTGCTAGATCACATTTCTGATCTGAAATCGCAATAGATTGCAGAGGTGTATCAAGATTCACAAAAAGGTTCAAGAAATTCTACTAAGCAAACAAAAATAGCCAATTAATTAATAAATAAGTTGAATGAATGAAATAATACCTTGATCTGGGGTATGGAATAAGCTAAAGCTCCCAAGTAAGACATCTGAGCATATAATCTAGTTTCTGATAAGGGCACCTTCTTAAGCAGCTTTGAAAATGATATTCTATTAAATTCTATCTTTTCATCACCATCTTCATCAATTGTACACAAATCACAATCTTCATTTTCATTACAACATTCTCCTTTATTTTAATCATTGGCATTCAACTCCAGATTAACATTTAAATAAGGAAAAGTCTACCTAACTCGTCGACACCCTTTCTTCATCGAGATCAAACCCTTCATCCATTTTTCTCTTTGCATATTTAAACAATCGGATCGAAAGAGTAAGCCGAGCTTCTTCAAGTTGAATGTCTTCGACATTTCTCCCAATTTTGATGAGCAAAGTACTCGGCATATTTGATAACATAGACACCACAATCACCATTGCAAAAAAAAAACAAATGATTATCACAAAGCATTATTTGTAAGTTACAAAATCTGCTCCAATGCATACACTTGCCATATTCATACTAACCTTTGGTATTGCTGTGGTATCTTACCCAATAAATGAATGTCCAATTCATCAAAGGGATCCTTTCCATCATATGCACTCCAATCAACAACGCTAGAAGACCTAGCCTTATAAAAACCACTATGATGGAGAAGAGAAGGAATTATTTCAGCATATGGCTTCACTGTTTTACGGATATTATTGTCACGAATGACTTTACGATAAGAGTTGAACACATTGAGACATCGATGTACAATATCAAAATGTAGGAGTATCCAATGCGCTCTATCTTGCATCATAACAGGAAGTAACACATGGTCAACATCCCACCATGGTGTGTTACAAGCCATTCGACTTCCTCGAACATAAGATAGAAGTGCTTTGTTCCAACCAACAACACCTTCATCGCTCATAAACTTCTCAGTAGTCATTCGTATAAAACAATCAAATGCATAATCTGTTGTCGTCAAACGGACTTGAAGCCTATCGCTGTGCCTTATCATTTTTCGCAAATAATAAAAGGCTACATCGATATGCTGAAAAATAGAAACAAAATAGTGACCAATGAAACAGTCAAATGCATAAAATACTTAGTTAAAAGGTTGACATAAATTACACAAAAGAAACCAAAAACTATACCGTATCCATTAGGCACTCTTCAGGCGTACGCAAATCATAAAACCATTTCTTCTCTGCCACTTCAAGTATTCCAAAACTAAATGGTGGACTGATCATCTTGTTGTTATCATTAAATTTCTTTTTCCTACAAATATAATAATTAAAAATAATTAAACATCATCAGATTATTACACTATCTATTTGAGAATAAAAAGAATGCAACTTACTTGTTGTTCTTACACAACCCCATATTAAACCATTCTTCAAAATCAACTATGTCATTAACATCAACAGCATTAATTTCATCTCTTAATGCAGATGTACAACTCCTTATCTCTCGAATAACAGCCTTACTCTTTCCTGATGATACGAATTCTGAGATATAAGGAGATCTATACACCGCTGCTGTTTTTCTTGTCCTTCTCCTTGGTGCACTGGGAGTGATATCATCAATTTGAATGATATCATCATCTTGCTCAATTTTCTGAACGCTCAAAACAAAATTTATAAAATTAATTAACATTATCAACTTCCATGAAATGAAAGACAGCAATTATTTTTGAATAAAGTAACTTGTATTGTCAAAACTCTACCTCTGCCATCTTAGAAGTTGACATATTTCTCAAGTAAATAGTTTCATCAATCATTTTCAGATCATGGTCAGTAAATTCCATATCATATAATTCAATATCGGAAGCAGTAGTATCCAAGTCAATCCCTAAGTCAAAACTTGGGCTAAAGTTAATCATATTGCACATTTTTTGACTAACAACTGCCTTCCCTTTCCCTTTCCTATCATACTGAACCTGTAACATAAATTAAACTTGTGCTAAAGTTACTAAATAAATTTTACTAAAAATGTGTCAAAATTATTAGGTGTACCTCAACCTCAGTAGCACCATGATGAACACTTTCATTTTTGGTTTTGTCACAAACTACTGCTTTCCCTTTCCCTTTCCTATCATAATGAACACAGAATATAAATTAAACTTGTTAAAAGCAAGTCAAAACTCATTCAATTTCAAAATTTTGTAATAAAAGTAGCAAATGTGTTACTCATTTCAGCCTTAAAAAAGTATGAATTTTTAAATGTACATACCTGACTTTCAACTTCAAAGTCTTTCAACTGGGACCCATCATTGTCCTCATCTTGAACCTATAAAAACAATTATTGCGCATAGTATTTAAACACAGTATTTGGGAATAACCTAAAAACTAAATCAAATACCATGAAGAGACTACATGAGAGATGTTCTTCTAGACCATAAAGAGAGTACACAAGGGATACCTGGACTGGTTTCTCTTTGAAAAGGCAATCAAATGTGGCTCACAGTAACAAAGAGAGCATTAGTTTCACTAGAGACATATAGAGCTTGTAGCTGGTTGTTGGGTATTAAAATTTTTTGCTTGATTGGCTTGTTTGTGGTATAAATTAAACTTGTTAAAAGCAAGTCAAAAACTCATTCAATTTCAAAAATTTTTAATAAAAGAAGCAAATGTGTTACTCATTTCAGCCTTAAAAAAGTATGAATTTTTACATGTACATACATGACTTTCAACTTCAAAGTCTTTCAATTGGAACCCATCATTGTCCTCATCTTGAACCTTTAAAACAATTATTATGCGCTGTAGTATTTAAACACGATTTGGGAATAACCTAAAAACTAAATCAAAGACCATGAAGAGACTATATGAGAGATGTTCTTATAGACCATAAACAGAGTACACAATGGATACCAGGACTGGTTTCTCTTTGAAAAGGCAATCAAATGTGGCTCGCATGATAATATATCTCATTACTAGTTTGAAAATGAGCTAAAATGTCATCTTATTCAAATGAAATGCATTTTACATAATAGTTATTATTCATTCATTTAAAATATCATTATCATATAATCATACAATGATTCATGATTCTAATATATGTTCAACATGCACTAACAAGCATGAAATACATGATACTAAAAAGATAAAGTAATATTAGAAATCGTACCCTTGTCTCAAATTTGAAATCATTTTTCTCAACTTCATCCTACACAAATTATAACAAGATAAAAACATCATGACTCCACATAAAAATAGTAAAATATGTTATACTATATGAAAGGTAGTGCTTTCTTTACATACTAAAAAGAATTAAAAACACATGAGAAAAAATACCTTTGTCTCCAAATTTGGAGAACATAAGACAATTTGTCGATTCAAAACAACCTCTTCTGTGTTAGATTGGAATTTTTTGTCCATCTGATTTAAAAAATCAGCAATCATGTTTTGCACATTCCCAGTGAGGTCATTTAGCTGGCTTTTCAAATCCCGCTGAAATGACAAAATTTCAGCCTGCTTCGCTTCAATTTCGATTGCTTGATTCTATTTTAGCAATTCGATCCATAACAACTTCATTTAAGTTGCAAAGAACCCTAGAAACACAAACAAACAAACACAAAGCTCATATTAAATTATATTTATAAAAAGAAGATCAGACGCTTAATTGAAATCCTTACTAAACAAAATTAGCATCAATTGAACTTAAAAAGAAAAAAAAATATGTAAAAATCACACCGCTTATTTTCCCCATCCCCAAGAAAACCCTTGAAGTACTAGCACCATCAAACGCACGAGTTGGATTTGATTGAAGAGGATCAGCAGAATGAGCATTGAATTCAATGCTTGCCTGGTTCTTTTCAAACAACCTAGAACCATATACTTCAAGCTTCTCTTCGTCAGTTGCCTTGAAATTATTAACTTCAAACTACAAAACAAAATAATTCATATAATTGTCAAAAATGTAATATATAATGTATCGAAAAAGAAATAAAATATACATGTATACAAAAAAAAAATTACTTACAATCAAAAGATCAAATAGATCCTTCTCCAATTGTGACCCCAAAACAATGGTGTGTCGGCTTCCCGATTCAAAATACGAGGTCGGGCACTTCCTCTCCAACTCTCGTACAAATGATACCATTAAGGCAAGGTATAATCTCATATGCCCAACTGGAGCGAAATTGAAACCCATTCAATCAGAGGGACCAAGCCTTTTACCACCATCCAAATTTTTATTTTCGAGGATTCAATGCCAACTTAAAGTGCCTCGATTGTAATCTGAAAAGATCATAACCCCATGCAAAATTGGCCATGTCATCTAATCAACCAATCTCATGTGAACGTCATCTACACATTTCTTGTACGGTTGTATACAAGAAAGAAGATATAAGATGAAGAATTGCCAACTTTACAACATCCACATCGTGAACTTCATCATTTAGGTTTAGGAAAACCTTTCAAGTTCTACCTTCGACACACTTCAAGGCCTCTAAAATACATGTCCTTCAATCTATTTGGCCCCTATCATATTTTGAAATATGATCACCACCTGAGCATTGAAGTCCAGACACTAGGCAGAATTCTTCAATTGAGAACTTCAAGGCTTTTCCCGACAATTTCAACCAAATTTCGTTGTTGTTGGGATGTTGAATCTGCCTCAGAAGTAATGAGTGGATGAGTTTGGGGTTGTAGAGATATACTTTTCATCTCCAAATAGGTCGAGAAAGGGATTGTTTGAAAATTTCTTTTTGAACATCATTCGCTTTTCCCCTAATGTCGTAAATGACGCATAACTCAGTATGACACCAATATTTTACCAGAATCCTTTTATCGTGGTTGGTGATGAATTCTCCATCCCAGTAAAATGAAAACAAAACAATAAATTACTATTTGCATTTGTGTAACATAACAACTATATTGAGAAAATCAATAATAACAGCTGATAAATAATAGCTTATATACAATGCAATGCTAATTTCAATCATAGGATAAAATACAAAATAACAAAGAACTGAGAAAGGGACAAATGAGACAGATAATTCAATTCCAATCATTCATCCACTGCTGAATTGCAGTATCCCTTCACGATTTCGATTCAGTCAGTACATAAAAATAACAAGCAATAGAATGTGAAGATAGATATCTGAACTTATATGTTTCTTTTGCTACACTACATGCACAATAAATTATAGAACATATATACAACAATATAGCAAGCATAAATAGACAAATTATAGCAAACATAAATACATAATTTATAGCAAACAGAGAATTGTAGCAAATAAAAACTGAAGGTATCTTCACGATATATAACACTAAAGAAATTTGAACTATAAAATAAATAAATAAGTGCTAAATAGGACATGCATTTCGAACATATTCTCGCTCCAACATTTAGAACACTACAACAAATTCGAGAAATAAAATATAAAATAAATAAATGGAGAAATCGGACACAAATTTCGAACATACTCTCATTCAAACATGTAGAACAATATAGGAAAATCTAAAAACAAAATAAATAAATAGAGAAGCAGGACATACATATCGGACATTTTTCAGTTCTTCGAAGTGTTCTTCGACGGAATTTTTGCTCCTCTTCGTTCTATTTCCAGATGAAGAAGCCTTCCTCTTCGACTTTTTCGAATTAATGCCTATTTCAAGCTCAATATTAACGGATTGTCCTTTTGATTTCACCATTTTTGAACTCAGATGAAGAAATTTTGTTTGTATTACTAGGGATGAAGAAATTTCGAAATGAAGATGAAGAAATTTCGAACTGAGATGAAGAAATTTCGATTTCGAACTGAGTATGAAGAAATTTTGATGAAGAAATTTTAACCTAATTTGATTTGGAACGTAACGGTTGTGGAGATTTCTGGAGATGGAGATTTCTGGAAAATTGAATTGTGGAAGTGGGGTGTACAGTTGCCTTGGAGCGCGGGTTTTAGTGTGGGTATTTACAAATTAGTCCTACACATTTACAGGTAAATTTGTTAACAGAAATATTAAAGTGGGGTAAAAATTAAAACATAAAAATTTGGGGTATATTTCAACTTTTATCAAAAAAAAGGGTATTGGAGCTAATTTTCCCTTTGATCAATTATTTAAGCGAGGCCCGTTAGTTGAGTACGAAAAGTTGTAAGGTCAAATGTGTTCAGCTTCGCGAGTAGATTAATATTTAGTTGCTCGAACCAATTTCAACTGAATGATAAATTAATGTCCAAAGTAAATCACTTAAATATGCGAATATTATTGGAAAATAAATTAGAAAATGGTGAAATATTCTAGTTTCTGTTTAGCTGAAAAGTCATCTCTTTTTGGACATGTCATTTACAAACAGTCACATATTTTTATTTTAGAGACATGTCCTTTTGAACATGTGCTTTCCAACAAGATATATCATTTGGACATACTTTTCTATAAAGTTGTGTATTTTGAGACGCAACTTTTCAGATATTATAAGTATAAGTAAATCTCTTATGATTGCAAATAATATCAATTCACTTTAAACAAAATGTCGATGCATTTTTTGTACAAATTATTTTAGTTTAGAAATAATTTCTGCATAAAATTCAAGTTCAATTTTTATTTAAAAGAGAGAACAAAATGTTGTCTGGTTCGTTGTTCTCGTAATTTGGAGTGCTCCTATTACGAGAAATGGTCATTGTATCTTGGGGACGTGTACCGAGAAACCGTAAGCACCTATGCGTGACAATTTCATCTTAAGGAGAAAGAGTCTAACTCTTACCTCGACCGAATCTAATTCTTAATTTTTCAATATTTCTGCAACTTATTATTTTGCTCGTTTCATATGCACGTGATTAAATTGTCAAGAATATAAATAATGCACCCATTTTTCCTAACATGAAGCAACCCAACAGTTTGGAATTTGAAACATTAATACAATTTCAAGAAAGTTAACACGTAAAGAAATGTTTGAAACATCTTTAAATTGCAATTTATTAGACTTAAATCACTGCTAAATATAACAAATAATAAAAATGATTTATCAATCTTAGGCTAAACTCTGTATATTGACCTTACTTGTATTCCAATTATTAGATACACATAGTAAGTGAATTCATATATACATGTACAATGTTAGATACATGTTTTGGACAATTGTGGGTGGACATAAATATGTCCACACATAGTCGGGAAATATCTTTTACCCACCGTGGATAAAAGATCATTACTCCTCATAAATAACCATATATTCTTATACGCTTTTATAATATTTTTCATCACAAGTAGACAAACATAACATACTTACACGCTCAAACTATTGTGGGTAAATGAAAAATTGAATCTTAAATGACTCGTTTGATCATGAGAATGTTGGTAGTCTAAGAGCATCTCCAATAGACTCTCTTTTTATAAAGAGCATATTTGGCATTTTAGAGAGCATCTATAGATTTAGAGAATAAAATTTTTTAAGTGCTCCAACAAATTCTTTATCTTTAACACTTTATTTTACTTTTTTCAATAAGTATTTATTATTTTTTCATTTATTTTCTTTTAACATGCATCTCTCCTAATTATTATATGATTTTATTCTATTTTTTCTATTTTATTTTGTATACACTATTTAATTCAATCATTATTTGGAGTGTTGAAAATTGAAATTGTTTGAATGCATTTAATTATAGAGAGACTCTCTATTTTAAAAAGTTAATTTAGAGAGTCTATTGAAACATAATTTTAAAGTTTGGCTCTTTAAAATAAAGAGAATCTTATGTTTAAAGAGTCAATTAGAGATGTCTAACGGACATAAATTTTATCTTCCAATGATTTGTCAACATGTGGCCAAAAAAAAAAAAAAAAAAAAAAAAATCACCAATAAAATATTAATGCTACTTGAATATTTTGTCCGTTCTTTAAAAAAAAAGTGCATTGTTTCACTTGTCTTTTGAATAATTATTAGGTAACATATATGTTTCTTTCACACAGTTACATTCAACAACTATATATATTAGAACTTCGTGTATAATAATTTGTTCGCCAAATTTAAATCTTCTAAACATCGTGGATTCATTTTCAATCTCATTTGAAGTGAGACTGAGATATTTTCTGATTTGTTATCGCAATTTAAATTATTAATATTAAAAAATTATATCATAAGACAATTAAAGATATCAATGACTATAACAAAACAAATTTTTTCTTAAATAAAAATAGTAAAATTCTTATTTATATCAAATAATAAATTATTGTGAGACTAGTTGAAAACTTGAAATGAGTGGAAAAAAAAAGTTCAATAATTAATTGTGTAAATGAAAATATGTAAGTACATTAGGGGTGGCAAAATGACACATGGCTCGTGCTAACGGTCACATTACGATCCAACGGTCAAGATAATGTGACCGTTGGTCAGCTTTTAAATTTTAAATTCAATTATTTTTCTATAAATACCTCATTCTAAAATCGCTTTTTTCATACTTCAGTCTCCCAATTTATTATATACTCAATTTATTAACAATTTTCAAATTTCAATCTCTCAATATTAGTGTTATAATTAGTATCTCATATCTCATTATCTAGATATTACTCTATAATTTTAAGTTTTAATTTTATATTTCTTTTACTAATTCTCTACATTTCTATTTTCTACTACATCTTCATCTACTCTTCTATTTATTATTTTATTCCAAATTGTCTACAATCGAAGTGATGATGATTTCAGTGGTCTTAATGACATTCTAATTCCAAATGATATTATTGATCAGTTTGGAGGTAAAACTGATCCAATTGATTTGGATGACATTCAAAAATATGTCGATACATAAGCGACCATCGGTTTTAGTACTAAACGAAAAGCCACCAAACAAAAGTCTAAGTGCTGGCAGTATTTTGAGTTGGTGCCGACTGGTAAATTAGTGGACAGAGTCCCTGAGTACAAAACACAGTGTAAATACTGTCACGAGAAGTTAGCTTTGCAAAAGGGGATAGGCACGACTCATCTAAACAGACACTTCAAAAAGTGTCAATTCAAACATGGAAGTTTAGAATCAAATCAGGCATAACTCCAGTTTAGATGTCTAGGAGCTGGGTCAGTAGTTTCAATCTCAACAATTGGATATATTTATAAGATATCATGTGCCGCGAAGGACTGCCGGAATTGGTGGCAAATGCCGAGTTTCCACTTTCCACTGAGCTTGGTGGAAAATATTCATTTCACGAACTTTATTAAAAAATATCTCCAACCAATTTACGTTAATGTTTCTAGAAAAATTCTTCGAAAATGCACTATTGTTTTATATAATAAAAAGAAATAAGCTATTATAAATAATATTAATAATTATAACTGTGTTTTATCTTTTACGTCAGACTTATGGTGTATATTAGAAAATACTATTGTTTTATGTGCTCATGTTAGAAAAAATTTGAAAGTTTGTTCTGGTATATATTATCTAACTACTCCACTTGTTTTAAATCATTTCTATTATATTGCTAGCAATTTTAATAGATATAAGAATTTTGCTCTTTTTCTAATATTATACATGTCATAGAAGCTAAATTTAGAAAATATTGGGAACAATTGCCTATGTTATTTCTATTAGCATATATTATGGATTCTAGACTTAACTTAGAGGGTAAGAAAGTAATAATAATGACAATTTTACAAAAATTAACTTACGGGAATCCAGTAACGTGTGGTAATTTAAAACAAATTTTATGTCAAATGTATGAGGTTTATGCTTAAAAGGCTGGTATGAACGTTGTACGACCTCTTGTTCCAATATGTACTTCGTCATCAATTGATAATATTGATTTATGGAGTTACGTGAGTTCACATAAGAATAGACCGAGTGGTCAAGGTCAACATTCAGTTGGTTATTCTTCTGCTTCTTCCCTTCCTCGTTCTAGTGATATACCTGTAGAGTTAGTTAGGTATTTTACACATGACATGCTTAATATTTTAGATGACGAAGAGAGAAAAAAAAGTTGATATACTACGATGGTGGAGACAACATCAACGTTCATACCCAATTCTTTCAAAAATTGCATGTGATCTACTAACACCTCTGGTCTTAACTGTAGCATCGGAGTCTACTTTTAGTACATGTGACAGGGTTTTGTCTGATTTCAAGTTAAGACTCAACGCCGACATTTTAGAAAGCTTACTATGTCTAAATGATTGGGATGTCGCCGAACTTCGAATCCAAGATAAATTGGACAGAATGATGTCCGAAGAACTTGATGATTTGAATATGGATTATTTGGATTTGTAGTAAGTATTATTTTACATTAGTATTTGATATTTTTTTGTCTTATTTTAATAAAAAATTGTACAAGTAACATCTTATTCATATACAATTTTAACTCTGCCTACTTTCAAAGTAGACAATTCCAAGTCCGGAAAAGGAGGAGAATTTTCAACCTTGAATTTTTAACATAATACATTCCCGATATTTCTTTTTCATTTTAAATTTTTTAAAAAAAAACATCAGGGGTCGAGCCGAGCTCGTGGGTAGCTCAACTCGGCTAATTCGGCCCACGAGCTTGTGGGCCAAACCGAGCAATTGTTTTGGAGAAGAGTCGAGCTTGTCTTCAATGGGCCAAGCCGGCTCAGCTTGGCCTATTTCCACCCTTAAAGTACACTGTATTATTACGAGTAAGGATGAATAACTATTCATTTATAGTTCAATATATTATTAACATGTTTAGTACGTCGGTAATATATTTTGATAAGATCATGACAAATTCTATTATAAATGTTTGTTCTTTAATAATGGTACTAAGTAATTTTTTTTATAGTGGTAGCCACTCAAGTTTATAACAGTTACATTAATGATCACTTAATTGAAAATGTTAACCTAAAATCATACAGTATAACTGTAAAATTCTAACGTGGATATAAACAGGATTAACTAGTACGCAACGTTAAAGAAAAATGCTCAACATTAAAAAATTCATTAACAAAAAAGAGAAATTTTACCAGTTAACTGCTAACTAGAATTGAAGAAATATGAGTATGATAATTATGTATTTAACTGCAATTAATATGGCTTTTGTCTGATGTGACGTATTAGTTAACACCGTTTATGTCTACGTTGAAATTTAATAATACCACATAGGATTTTAGGATAATGTTTTCAGCCAAGTAACCATTAGTGTAACTATTAAAAATTTGAGTGACTATTTTTAAAAGAAAATTACTTCAATGACCATTTAATTTTTTTAAACAAACTTTAATGATTGTTGCTGAAATTAACCCAATATTCAAATTACATATAGTTATTAGTTTATAATATTTAGGGTAAATTATACTAATAGTCCCCATTCTTTTAGTTTTGTAACAATATCATTTCTATTCAATTTTATTCGCAGTTATCATCATCTTTTTTTCATTAATTTGCATAAATAGTCTACAAATAGTTCTTTGGACAATTTCATCCCTTGCTTAAATAAATTAAAATAACAGAATGAAGAAAGAGAAGAATATGAAGAAGAAGAAGACGATTTCTTTGGGACCCTATTTAGATAACATATGTAACTAATAAAGCATTTATGAAGATAAAAATTGACTAGAAATGGAGTTCCCACAATCAACATGAGCTCTTTGAATAGCATTTTTCACACATTCCACATAGTCATCAGAACTCAAAATCACCTTCACATTGTCCCAGCACATATACAGACTCGTAGCTGGTAGCATAAAACCTATTAGAATTTCCAATTCCACTTTCAGTGCAAAAAATGTAGTGTTTCTCCGGCGATGGTTATGAAAAATTTGGCCTTGGATGATTGTACCACAAGGGGTGCTAAAAAGAGATGAAATTGCTTGTGAATACTCGGTTTTGCGCAAATCGGAAGGGGGGTTTCTCCTCCCCAGTTTTGGACCCGAACTCCGGCGAGTTTGGGTCTGAAGTCGGAGAGCAACTTCTCTTCGATTTTGGTCACGGTGCGGGTGCGGGTGCGGGTGCGGGTGGAAAAAAAGATGAAGAGTGGAAATAGTGCTAAATGGTCGAATGGCCCATCCATTTTTTCTAAATGGCCGTTGAACACTTAAACCTTAATTTCTAAATGGCCATTGACCACTTAAAACTTAAAAAAAACTTTTTAATAAGAATTTTTTTTTAGTTGTCCAAAATACTCTCATCACTGTAAAACGATGTTAAAATTAAAAAGTCCCAAAACAATTGCAAAATATTGGTGAATATTGTAAAGTATAACCGTTGCTTAACTTTTCCGTTTGCAAACTTGAAATTTTTGGTTTCTTCTTCAGTCGTATTCACAACTAAGAAGAAGGCTAGAAGTCCGCATTTGCTGAGTAAGAGTTCCAGCAAACTTCAAATGTTTTGCATTTATTGATATTGTTATCTGAAATTCTTTTAAAAATCTTGAAAATATGTTGGGACTTGTTGAAACTATGTATAAAGGGCAAAACTGATTGTAAATGTAATGATTGAAATGAAGAATGAAGTTGTTAGAAAACCGTAACCGAACTAACGTCTGTTAGGATTTCATTTGGTTTTATAACGGCATTTGTTCTATTATTAAAGAAACGCTAGGTTAACATAATAAAGTGTCCTGTTAACAGGCACTAAAGTTCGGTTAAACTACCAACGTATTCCATTAACAGGACATATGTTGCATGTTAACAAAACAAGTTGTTAGGTTAACCGAACCTTAGTGCCTGTTAACATGACACTTTGTTAGGTTAACCTATCTTTTATGTGTTAACGATTACCAAGTATAAATGTATCAGTTAACAGATATGTATTTTATTTTATTTGGTTATTTAAGTTATTAAATGTACATTTTATTGCAGGATAGAGTATGCACTCGATCATAGATTATGTGACATTTCAGGGAAGATGACAACCAATTGTAACATATCAAGAGGGTTGAAGATGCTCTTGATGACCAGCACAAAGAAGAGTTGTGCCGATCATGCTTACAGAAATTCCATTAGGTAAGGCGCATGCAGTTCTCCAGCCAAATAATTGACAATTTATTGTTTTGACTAGTGAAGTCAGAAAACGCAGAGGAACTGTGGTTTCAATTAGGGGATGAGAAGGTTGTCCAGTTCACCTTGTTGGAGTTTATTATTGTCACTAGTCTGAATGCCGATAATGAAGAAGAAGTCAAATCAAATATTCATTGGTCCAAAAGACTGTTGAATAAATATTTTCGTGGTAAGACCACAATCACACATCTTGAACTGGAGTTTGCATTTGATGCATGCACTGTGATGGATGATATGTATAAACTTGGGTTGGTATATATCTTGGAGACCATGTTGAGATGCAAACACCGTAAGACTAGCATCGATGTCTTTTGATTGGACGTAGTCAACAATGTAGAGGTATTTAACACAAATCCATGGGGTTGGAGGAGTTTTCTGGACACAGTGCATTTAAGAGACTGCATACAATGAAGGGTTTGAAGTCCGATTGCAAATACGATGTATACGGATTTCTATTGACCATGCAGGTAACTAGTGAAACTTATAATTTGTAGCATTTTAGTAATATTGTATATGTAATGCTACTAAATTTGTACGTATGGGCTTATGAGGCTATATCGGACTTATCAAATAAATGGGCTATAAGAAAGCAGTGGACGAGGGTCCTGAGGATGTTAAATTCGCAAGTTTGTTTCCCGTGCATACTTTCAAACAACGAAGAAATTAGATGTGTCAAACTTCGTTGCTTGCAAATGCCACTTGCAACTGTCATCTACACAAGCAACTGTGTACACTGTTTTATTTGATTTCTTCACTTTAAATTTGAAGTAATGTTTCAACGCAATCAAGTGCACAACTTTTTGCAGATTTTTTTTCTTATCAAACAACTGGTAAACATGCAAATCTTCACCATCAGAAATCACCTGAATTGTACAAGAAGATCGTAAACTAGGACCAGCCTAGTATCCACCAGACTCCTGTCTACGTGTAACTGAGGCAATGAGATCCTCGTTTGTAAATAAAATTCCTTTTCATTGTCTTGAACTATCTCAAGAGGACTTTGTGTAGCATTCGTCTCCGAAAACACTACATCATCATCTTAAGCTATCTCCACTGTATCCCAAAAATCATCTCTGTTACGGTACATTTCATCCCCTACTTCTTCCTCTGCATTGTGTCTATTCACAGGCGGCTCCTTCTTTACAAGAGTTACACATAGAAGAGTAAGATACTTTTTGTTCAGTTTAATCAACCACTTCAACTGCATGTCTGAAGTTATCTTTACCGGTAGAACTAAAAAATGTGTATTGGTAGGAAAAAGAAATCCAAACTCTATATCGTATTCCGAAGAGTAAAAAATAAGGAGTTTTCCTATATTACGATATAAGTCTGTATACGATGTATTTGCAAATACATGAAGTGCATCAACCAATTCTTCATTACTCCTGGTACATTTCCATGTCTACTGATCTTGGTTATTTTTTTAAAACTCACCGAAGTAACAAATATTGAGAAGTGTAGTATCTGCATTTCAACAAAAAATTTAAAATGATGTTAGCTAAGTATTGCTGGAAAGTCATATGGACTATTAACAGACTGCGTGCTGATGGTTTTTTATGTTCTGTTTGATTTGGCCTGTTAAGGTCAGTTGGTCGGTTATGACGTCTGCTAAGTTCGATCAATTAGTGGCTAATTAGTAAGTTAACCTACTTATTAATTGTAGTTTAATCGACCAAAAGTGTATGATAACCAACTAAAAGTGTAGGTTAATTGACCAACAATGTAGGTTAACAACCTAAATTGTAGGTTAACCTACGTTCTATCTTCTTAGGTTAACCTACTTTCTAACTTGGTTTTAACAGACTGCTTACCTGCGTCCCACCTTCCTCAATTTTAACACAACACAGGAACAAAGATCTTTTCAATTAATTCATTCAATAATTCACAATCTGTCCACCAATTCATGCCCATTAATATAAACGCCCTAAAATAGACCAAGATATCATTTCGCAATTACGAAACCCACCTAAGGAAACACATGAAAATGAGAATGAGCTTACTTACCAATTACAAAATGTCAAATTGTTGGCTTCTGTGTTGTTCATGCGATGCTTGTTTTCAACTTTGAAGATAACTTTTGATGCAGTGTGGTGAATGAATTAATGTTGGATGCGTAAGTTTGTGAAAATAATTGGAGCCATTAACGGTTGATGTGTATTGAATAAATGAATTGAGTTTTTATTTCTATATGTCATTAAAATGGTATTTATATCTTTTGCCTTTGACTCATTTTAGTGGTTCTTATCCTTACAATAATATAAGAGCCTTAAATTTATCAATGTACAATTTTCGTCCAATACACCGTCATTTTACAACTATCATTTAATTTTATTACCTATTTCACTCACCTACTTTCTACAACTTTCTACCTTTTCCACAGCCAAATTTATCTTCATTCTCCATATTTGTTTCCATAGTTAATCCATTGGAACTTAGAATTTAGTTGTCGGATTGTTCGAACTCGTCGTCTTTCCATAATTGTTCCATTAGTGCTTAGAATTCAGACTGTTCTCGTCAAGCAAGTTCTGACAGCCAAATTTCTTTCAAATTATTCAATATCTTCCATAGTTCTTAGATTGGAGTTCACAATTCAGATGGAGGGCTCGAACTCGTAAAACAAGTTATCTATAAGTGTATAAATTATTTGTACATTATTGTACAGTGACAATCACTGTAAATTTTTTTTATAGAACTCGTTATAGATTATTTGTAGATTATTTTATCTGTAAAAGTCTAAGTTCTTATGTCTAGAACTTATCAAATCTGTTAATTTTTACATATGTTTTAGAATATTTTACATATTTATGTGTAAGTTCTTATTTGTTTGAAGCTTAAATTTCTTCAGCAGTGTTTGAGGACAATCACCTGACAAATTGAAATTTAATTAGCATCAATGGTAGAATGATTTTTCAGTAATGGAGGATTACATCGCGCTAACTCGACAACCATGTTGGTTATCGAGTTGTGTAAGTTGTTATTTGTCTGAAGCTTAAATTTCTTGAGCAATGATTGAGGACAATCAATCACCTGAGTAATTGAAATTTAATTAGGATCAGTAATGGAGGATTACATGCGTGGACTCGACAGCCATGTTGGTTGTCGAGTTACTCTCAACAACCAAGGTCCATCCTTTTTTCAGTTTTTCCAACATATGTATTACAATGATCATACATGTCCGAACACCCACCTCTAAATTGCTTCAGTGAAATCATTGAATGGTTAACTAATAGCAACTGTGTTAGACCATGCCATTTCATCCTATATGAACACTTCTTCCAAGTTTAGATGTTCGAAAATATTCACTAATAATGCTATGAATCATTACAATAATAAGGAACAACTAAATCCATCAAGAAGTAAATGGTTTTAGTTCTTCAAAAGAAAAACTCATTTATCTGAAAATAAATTTTTCGTCATGTACTAGAAGCATTTCTATGGTGGCACCAAAATTCAGAACAAGTGAAGAAAGTGAGACTCAAAATATCATACACCAATTCAAAAGTGTTAGCAAAGAAAATGGGCTAAAAGCCCACATACAAAAAAAAAAAAAAAAAAACTCTTCGAGTGAACAGTAACTCCACAACGAGTTACTATTCAATTTTTTTTACAATGTTGTCGAGTTAGATTTGAATTTTTTTTTTATTTTAAACAATGTTGTCGAGTAACTCGACAATATTGTGGATTTGGAATTTTTTTTTTTGTATAATGTTGTCGAGTAATTTGATAATATTGAATTTGAATTTTTTTTTTTAATGTTGTCGAGATTTGATTTTTTTTTTTTTAATGTTGTCGAGTTACTCGACAACATTGGATTTGATTTTTTTTTTTTTAACAATGTTGTCGAGTAACTCGACAACATTGTGGATTTGGAATTTTGTTTTTAACACATGTTGGGCATTGGCCCATTTTCATTTTTTATTTTATTTTAGAAATAATTGCATGAAAGGTCCTTATTGTTTCAAAATCGTTGAGAATATGCCCATAATCTAAAAAAATAGCACCATACATCCCCCAACGTATGAAGAGATAAGTATCGTACGTATCTCTTCACACTTTCCGCCACTTTTCTCTGTTAAAAGCTAAAATTGGACTGCACGCGCTACATTTTGGAAGAGAGATGTATTTTTTATGCTAATCACCCTCAAATCTTCATTAAAACAACAAAAATAATAACAACCCATTTCTTTATCTTCTTTCCTTCAATGATTTTCTCTCAAATGGGTAGAGAACTTTGTGTATGAAAACTACAAATACCACAAAATTATCATTTGAATTAGATATTCAATATAAAATTTATCCTTACATTTTTCATGGACGTGCAACGCACGTAGCAAAAACTAGTATCTTAATAAGGGTATTAATGTCTTTTATATCAAAAGAAGCATTTACAACTTATTTGTTGAAAGTTAGGCTTTTTTATTGTATGGCCATTTTGACCCAGCTATTTGGCCAAATCCCCCAAAATGAAGATGTTGTTTTTTTGTTTCTTTTTTTAATTATTTTACATAATAGAACGTAAAGTGACAATTTTACACTTTAGAAAAAGTTACATGATGTTTTCTTTTTTCTGTTATTTTAATTTATTTAACCTATGAGCAAAATTATCTAAAAGACTATTTGGAGATAGGGGTGGCAATGAGCCGAGCCGACTTAGCTCACCCAAAGGGACGAGTCGAGCTCGACTCGATGGCTCGTCTCCAAAACAAGTGCTCAGTTCGGTCCACGAACTCGTGGGCCAAACAAGTTGAGTCGAGCTACCCATGTGCTCGGCTCGGCCCCTGATTTTTTTTAAATTTTAAAATAGAAAAGAAAGAAAATATCGAAAATGTTTCATTCGAAAAATTCAATGTTGAAAACCCTCCTCATTTTTACGGGCTTGGGACCAGCTACTTTGAAAGTAGGTGAAGTTAAAATTATACAAAAACAAGATGTTACGGGTACAATTTTTTATTAAAATAAGACAAAAAAATATCAAATATTAATGCAAAATAATACTTACTACAACGTTCGTACCAACTTTTTCAGCATAGACCTCATACATTTGATATAAAGTTTGTTCTAAATTATCACACGTTACTGGATTTCCGTAAGTTAATTTTTGTGAAATTACCATTATTATTACTTTCGTACCTTCTAAGTTAAGTCTATAATCCATAATACATGCTAATAGAAATAACATAGGCAATTGTTCTCAATATTTTCTAAATTTAGCTTCTATGACATGTATAATATTAAAAAAAAAGAGCAAAATTCTAATACCTATTAAAATTGTTAACAATATAATAGAAATAATTTAAAACAAATAGAATAGTTGGATAATATACACCAGAACATGTATTTGTTGCGTCGTAAAAAACTTTCAAAAAATTTCTAACTAAGCACAAAAAACAATAGTGTTTTCTAATATACACCATAAGTCTGACGTAAAAGATAAAACACCGTTATAATTATTAATATCATTTACAATAGTTTTTTTATTTTTATTATATAAAACAATAGTATCTTTATGAAGAGTATTTCTAGAAATATTAACATACATTGGTAAGAGATATTTTTGGATGAAGTTCGATAAATGAGAATTTTCCACCAAGCTCAATGGAAACTTGGCATTTGCCACCAAAATGGCAGTCCTTTGCAGCGCATGAGATGTTGTGAATATATCCCATTATTGAGATTGGGATTATTGGACCCGGCTCCCGGAGATCCAAACTGGAGTTGTGCTTGATTTGATTCCAAACTTCCATGTTTGAATTGATATTTTTTGAAGTGTCTGTTTAGATGGGTCGTGCATATCCCCTTTTGCCAAGCTAACTTCTCGTTACAGTGTTTACACTGTACTTTGTACTCAGAGACTCCGTCCACTAGTTTACCAGTCGGCACCAACTCAAAATGCTGCTAGCACTTAGCCTTTTGTTTGGTGGCTTTTCGTTTAGTGCTAGAACCTATGGTTGTTTGTGTATCGGCATCTTTTTGAATGTCATCCAAATCAATTGGATCAGTACTACCTCCAAACTGATCGATAATGTCGTTTGGAATTAGTATGTCATTAAGACCACTGAAATCATCATCACTTCGAATGTAGGCTATTTGGAATAAAATAATAAATAAAAGAGTAGAAGATGAAGATGTAATAGAAAATAGAAATGTAGAGAATTAATAGAAGAAGTAGAAAATTAAAACTTAAAATTATAGAGTAATATATAGATAATGAGATATAAGATACTAATTATAATACTAATATTAAGAGATTAAAATTTAAGAATTGTTAATGAATTGAGTATACAATAGATTGAGAGATTGAAATGTGAAAAAAAAAACGAGTTTAAGATGGAGGTATTTATAAGAAAATAATTGAATTAAAAAAAAATTAAAACTGGCCAACAATCACGATAATGTGACCGTTGGCACGAGCTACGAGCCGAGTGACTCGTTGCTCGTGCTAATTAGCTTGTGGGCTCGTTCTCATGAGCCAATCGAGCTGGCTCATTTCTTGGCCGAGTCGAACGGGCTCGACCCTATTTTTTTTACTCGTCCTAGACGAGCTCGAGCCCAATATGGGCTGAGCTTTCATGGACCAAGCCGGCGAGCCCACAAGCTGACGAGCTATTTTACCATCTCTAATTTGGGGATCATTGCAAATTAATAAAAGGATAGAGATGATATCTGTGAATAAAATTGAATGTGGATGATATTGTTATAAATTTGAAAGAATGAGGACTGTGAATATAATTTACCCTAATATTTAAGTGTATATTTGATAGGGATTTTGGTGCAAATGGTCCCTAATGTATGCCCTTAATGCATTTTTTAGTCCCTAACATTTTATTTTTGACTAGGAGGTCCCTAACTTATGCCATTGGGAGCCAAAGTGGTTCATGTGAACGGATTCTGTCTAAATTTGCCGTTAGTTGGGTGCGTGGAGTGAACTCTCCTTTAATTTATCTTTACACGCAGGAACAAAATCGACAAATCACATCTTTTTATTTTTATTTTTACTTTGCATGTCTTCATATTACCCAGAAATGTTTTGAGAATTTTGAAGAAAAAAAACTCTCACCACTATGAAACGCGAGAAAACCATCCTTCAATCATTGCAAAAAACATAAATTGAACCTAAGGGGAAGAAAAATAGATTGCGTTGGATGAACTGTTTTTAAGGACTAGTGTGCAGCAGCATATGGAATGTTTTTGGTTTTTTGCAAATGTGTAAATGCATTCATAGTTTGTAGGTATCAAATGTGGTATCTTATGTATTTTTTTTTTAGGAAATTTTTCTGGTTTTGCAAATGTGTAATGACACAAGTTAATTGAAAATTTCTCTACAAATGTTGTTTGAGGAGAATATTCATGCAACTTTTTCAATAGGTTCAGGACTAACATTACACCATTTTACACACACTAGGGACTAGTTGTGCACATTTACTGAAAATGTTAGTGACCACTTGCGTATCTTGACTGAAAATGTTAGGAACTACATATACACCTTTATTGAAAAGTTAGGAACCATTGACACACTTTTACTGAAAAATGTTTGGTATTATCTATACACCATCTCCACACATTCAACATAATGAAACAAAGAATATTTTCATTCATTCATCCAACAACTACAATACAACATTACAATACACATTATAATGATCTTATTTTCATTCATTCATCCAACAACTACAATACACATTACAACATGTTACAACACGTTAACTCTTCATCCACAATGTAGCAACTCCGCATATAAAACTCCAAAACCAAATCTTCCAAGGATCACCTGTCTTCTTTGGCAAAACAAACTTAAAAAATTATGAACTTTTGCACATAACCCATTACCAGAGAAAGAGAAATAAAAACAATGTCTCACCCGTCTTCTCTGGAAAGCGAGAAAACGTCTTCCAAGGTTTAGATATGTCCAGAAAATCTTCATCTCCAATGACAGCCCACATTCAACAAAGATTGGATTCTATTTACTTTTTCTAATTTCAGTCAAACACCTTACTTCAAAGGAGAGAGAAAGTGTATGTATATGTAGCAATTGTTTGCTGAAACCAACGAAAAGAGTAGTAAATGGAAGTGACGATTTTGCCCTAGTAGGTAAAAACAAAATAAAAGAGAGTCCATTCCACACACTCAACTAACGGCAATTTTGGATGGAATTTGTTTACAGGGACCACTTTTGTACTTAATGGCATAAATTAGGGACTTTCTAGCAAAAAATAAAAGATTAAAGACCAAAAACGCACTAAGAAGATACGTGAGGGACCATTTGCACCAAAATCCCATATTTGATATGTTATATACGGTCATGTAGCCCGTCAAACATTACGAGTGATTTACGACCTCGCGTCGCCACCGTGGGATCTTGCACCGACTCTGTATCCAATCAGTACTAGACACGTGTCACTTTAGCCACCTCCTGTATCCGGTCACATACATCTCTCACTGTCTACAGCCAGTCAGTCTCCCTCCTCGCTCCCCGCTAGATACATAAGCACCGATCAGCACGGAAAATCCTTCTATCACTACTAATTTACCGTTCCGATTACTTTCTCTCTCTAGCTCTCTATTTTCAGGTGCGCAATTTCTACTTATAATTAAATTTTCTATAAGTAGAAATGTTTTTTCATTTTTGCTTTATAGTAATCTGTTTAAGTGTAAAGATTTAATTTTTCCTGTGTCTTTAAGTTTGTTCTGTAAATTACCGATCTTTAATTAATGTGTTATGTTAGTTTACATTATGCTAATCGGACGCTTAACCTGAGTTTTTTTACTTTTCTAAATCTTTAATTAGTAAATTTACTTAATTACCGTGATTTTTCTTTTGATGACATTTACAAATTTCGATGGGTGCTATCGAGTTGAGGTATACTTTGTTAAGTTAGGGTGTTATATTTTAGTTAATTGGTTAAATTGATCTGATTTTGTCTTTACTTTTAGCTTGTAGGTGCCAAAGACTCGTGCTTTCCTCTATACAAGTTTAATCTTAGTTGTTCAAAGTTAGGGTTTGAATGACAGTTAGGGATTCAGTAGGTCTTTACGTAAATGTTATTATGGGGTTATTATTGTAAACCTTTTATTGTTTGTTTAAATTCTAATTCACTTGCTGGGTTTACTTTTTTTGTTTTTTTGGTGTTGATTTTGGAATCAGTAGTTTTTTAATCTTTATTTTGTTACTTGCTGATTTTATGTTTATGTTGCCTTGTAGTGCCTCAAGCAGAAATTTGGACTGACAAATATGGGGCCGTGTAAGAAGTTAAAGCTGAAAGAATAGTTATGACATTTTGGGTTTTGAGATTTAGAAGTTCTAATTTAAACTGGTTATTGATGAAGTTAAGCTATTTAGGTCCCAGCCACTATGCAGCAGCGCCTTGAATGATGCCCTCTTGGGTGGCTGGAGAGATGGCACATTCTTCTTCGAGTTCGGGAATCTATTTTCAAGGAGTTGGGCAGTCCCAGGTAGCAGGGAGTGCTCTGTTGAGTTCAAAATTTGGAAACTCGTCTAAATTAATGCCTGGAAATGCGCGTTCCAATGGTGATCTAGCATCTGGTGATGTCAGCAACACAGTTTTGAACAGTGTGGCAAGCTCCAATCCAAGTGTTGGGGCAAGTTCTTTGGTCACTGATGCCAACTCAGGACTTTCGGGAGGTCCCCACTTACAGAGAAATGCTAGCTTTAATACAGAATCTCATATGCGCTTGCCTGCATCACCATTGTCATTCTCATCTAACAACATTAGCATTTCTGGTTCATCTGTCATGGACGGATCCTCTATCGTGCAACAAAGCTTCAATCAAGACCCAAGCTCTCAACAGACCCAGAGAAGTCAGCAGCATCACAGAGCTTCCAGTGCCACTTCTTTGCCTACGTCACGGATGGAGCAAGTTCAGCTTCCTGGTGATCCAAGGGCCCCTAGTTCATTTGTTCAGGATTCCACTTATATGTCTCAGTTACAAAAGAAGCCTAGGTTGGATATCAAGCAGGAAGATATCCTACAACAGCATGTTGTACAACAACTGCTTCAGAGACAAGATCCCATGCACCTACCAAACCCCAATCCTCAGATGCAAACTCTGATTCAACAGCAGAGACTTAGGCAACAGCAGCAACAGCTTCTACAGTCCATGCCACCAATGCAGCGGGTTCAATTGCTGCAGCAACAGCAACAGCAACAGCAGGAGCAGCAGCAGTTGCAGTTAAGACAGCAGCTTCAACAACAGGGCATGCAGCCTGCATCTACCATGAATCGCCCCTATGATGGTGGTGTATGCTCTCGGCGGCTAATGCAGTACTTGTATCATCAGAGACAGCGGCCTCCTGTGAGTAAATTAATATTTGACGTAGTAACGCTTGTTTTTTACTCATCCATTCTGCTATATTTTTCCATACAAATCTTACATCCATTGTAGGTTAGCATGGGTGTGTTTTAAAGTTGCTTTTTTGTTTTCACCAATTTCAGTTTAAGCTTGAAGTTTGTCTTACATTGTGATAATTTTGATATGCTTACAACTTGCCAGGACAACACTATTGCCTATTGGAAAAAGTTTGTGACTGAGTATTACTCCTCACGTGCAAAGAAGAGGTGGTGTCTGTCCTTATATGATAATGTTGTGCATCATTCAATTGGGGTATTTCCACAGGCAGCTATGGTAATTGTTTGAGGCTGTAGGTTATTTTATGGAATCAGTTATGCTTCTTGTTGAACCTTCTGCTGATCTACATTAAAATAGTTACTTCCCATGAATTGCAGAGATATAATTTTCATCTAGTT
Organism: Forsythia suspensa; assembly: GCA_023638005.1. Lineage (NCBI taxonomy): Eukaryota > Viridiplantae > Streptophyta > Magnoliopsida > Lamiales > Oleaceae > Forsythia > Forsythia suspensa. The sequence goes on along the minus strand of CM042666.1, from coordinate 26,498,877 downwards.
TATGCACCGTCTTATACTATTGTCTCTCTATTTCTACTTTGATTTGTCCAAGGTGTCTAAAAAACACAGTTTTTATCTTCTTTTTGATCAGGACGCATGGAAGTGCGATATCTGTGGTTCAAAATCTGGAAGGGGATTTGGTGAGTCACGTGTTTTGATGTTTGATGATTTTGAATATCATGTTCTTTCCTAGTTGCAGCTACTGTGACAGATGCGAATTACTTTTGTGTTCTATTAAAAGATTATATATAGTCATAGTATTATCACTATCAATTCTTAGTTACCATTACGTAGTAAGCTAAAATAAATATTATTACGATGGCACAAATTTTCTTCTTGACGTCCTTCATGTAGAAAATGCGATATATTTAAATTGTTCATGTTAAAAGTCTCTTAAGGTTTTAGCAGAAACTATGAAGTTCTCTCGACCCCCTTTCTCTTTTAACAAAATTGCTATACTTGGCCAAGGTTTGAGTTTATGTTGATTATAAAAGAGCATAGAACAGTACCTAAACTTGGTAGCTATATGACTTCAGTATACTAACTTTCTGAATTATGTACTCATCTTCAATAATTGTTCTTAATAAAAAATCCCTTAACTCTTTACCTTTACAAGGTACTGTGCAAGCTTGTGCGAATTAAAAAGTGGAGGGTAGTATTAGAAAATGACTGGAAATTATTGAACTGTCAAGGATGTCTTTGTTTCTTTCTTAAATAATTAATAGTAGTATTTTTTTTTCTTTTGTTTCTAATATATTGTAAATGTTGTGTGGCTAAACCCAAGTTTATTGAGAAATAAGGCTTAGCTTCTTGTTGTATTATCTTAGATGTACTGTTTACTTTTATTTTATTTATTTTTCTCAGACAGAGGAGTGGTAAAAGAGTTTAATTTTAGTGGAAGTGTTCTATATCATATTTTTCCAAAAATAAATCACTCTTATTTTTCTGTCTTTATTTCTTGTCCATATATTTACACCAATCTGCGCATGATTCAGTCACTGACCCTTACATAGGGTTGGCCGTGCCTGTGGATGTAGAATTGGTCTAAGCTTCAATATATAATAGTCAATTCATTTATTGATTGATCTCAGGATATGTTCTAACTCATTTTACTTGTGATTGGTTCTTAACAGAGGCAACTTTTGAAGTACTTCCTAGATTGAATGAAATCAAATTTGGCAGTGGGGTCATCGATGAGCTTTTATTTTTGGACTTACCTCGTGAATGTAGATTCCCTTCAGGAATGATGATGTTGGAGTATGCAAAAGCTGTTCAAGAAAGTGTATATGAGCAACTTCGTGTGGTACGCGAGGGTCAGCTTCGTATCATTTTCACCCCTGACTTAAAGGTAAACTGGAAATATTGACTGACTTGGAAGTGTTGCCAGTTTGATTTTCTCATTTTTATATCTTTCACTGCATTCAATCACATACCTTTTCAGATATTGTCATGGGAATTTTGCGCGAGGCGCCATGAAGAACTTCTTCCCCGTAGATTGGTCGTACCACAGGTTACCGTTGTACATGACTTGCTATTTATTGGCTGAGCCCTTAATTTCGATTGTTTTTTTATGTATGCAACTTCCATTTACGTTCTCAATTAAATTATGCTACTTCAATTTTAGATTTATATTCAGTTTGTGGTTGCACCACAGATATTAGTGATATATTACAACTGATCTGTTGTAAGCACGATGGGAATTTTTTGAATAGTTTCCATATGGTTTAAATGATCATCCTTTTCCAATCTAGCTAATTTATGTGTGGTGTGGTAAATGTGTCTTTGTAAGACCTGGTATGATCAGAATTATAATCCCTAATATTTTTTCATATTGCTGATAGCCATAGGGAATGCCACAGTTTGAATGTTGAAGTTCCCAAACTGTTGCAATTTGTTTTATACTGCAGAATTATTAAGCTACAATTGGTAGAATTGCTGTTAACATACTTATCACTTCTGGGAATTCTACTCGATCACCCTGTTACTCAAGAATTGAATGTAGGCCAAGGCCTAGCTCAAGTGGTAAGAGCGAAGCCTTCCCAAGCCAGTGGGACTGGGTTTGAGCCGCCTCCTGGTGAGGAGGGGTGAAATAATTCGATCCCCCTTTCAGTAAAGCAAAATAAAAAAATAATAATAATAATAATAAATAAATAAAAGCATTGAATGTGCCTCTCTTTTATTGTTTTATTAATCGATAATGGATATATATTGATTGAAAAAAAGAAGGAAAATAACATATAGCAATCAAACATTAACTCCAATATGGTACTTATAAAACGTACTTCTTCTACAGGTGAATCAATTACTGCAGGTTGCACAGAAATGCCAAAGCACAATTTCTGAAAATGCACCAGATGGGGTTTCTCAGCAAGATTTACAGGCAAATAGTGCTATGTGAGTGAACTGTCCTCTACTCTCTTAGTATCCAGTTCCTTTCTTCCAATTTAGTCCATTTCATTTGTTTTGTCTTTTCCATCTTTGTTCAGGGATCACACGGATAATATTCTTGCAATCTATTTGAGGGTTTTATAATTCTTGATTGAAAGGAGAATAACTTTGTGGGCCAAACATTTAATCATCACTGGCATTTAAGAACACACTTTGAGATGCTAGATCTTTCAACTGGCTTGGAAGTGCATCATGATTGTACCCGTTCCCTTTTACTTTATTAGGTTTTCTAGCATGTAATGTTTATGGCCATGGGTGGATACAGGGCAGGGCCTCACTTGGCCTAGGGCCAGCCCTGTCCTGGAAGAAGCTGTAGTTAAAAAAAAAAAAAAAAATTATGTCATGGCCCAATCCATTTTAAACCACGGCCCAGCCCTTTGCCATATCCTAGCTCCGCCGCTATTGCTTCAACATATACAATCACTTTGTGATTGATGGTTTAGAATGCTATAAGAATATTCTCCCTTTTATACTTTGGCTCTCCTGGTTCTAGTCTGTTTATAAGATCTAATATGATCTAATTAGCTTAAAGCTCATGATGCCCATAATATTATAGATTTTAATTTATTTAGTAGTTGTTAAATGCTTGACATGGTTGTTGGACTTAACAATGGATCATTTGTTAGACTGGATTGCTTGACAATCCTTGGGTAAAGGGTTGAACATGGAACCTCGTCGGTTAACTTAACTGTCCTGGAAGAAGAGATTAGGGAAACTCCACTTAGGTTCCTTTCATCTTCATTTTATCTTCATTGGGGGAAAAATGAAGAGTATTTGTCATTTCAAAATTTTGATAACAAATAATCTCATGAAGGTTCAAGAAGTCAGTATTACTGCTTGTTCTTGCAGTAGAGCTGGTAAAAGTGTTTTCTTGTGTTCAGATGTAAGTCGAGATCAAGAGTTCAGCACAATTTTGTTTTAGTATCAAAAGAGACTTATTTTGCACTTTCAGTGTTATATTTTGGTCCCTTTGTCTATGTACTTCTGCATATCACTTGTTGAGGTGGATTCAATGTCTGATGCCAGTAGTTTCAAATTTGGTAATATTTTATTATTATTCATTTGTTGCTATAATTGCCTAAAACCGACTTCTTGTATGCTATAATTCACGTCTTTTCTATTTCAGGGTTATAACAGCTGGATGTCAGCTTGCTAGGAATTTGGAGTTACAGTCACTCAATGATTTGGGATTCTCCAAACGTTATGTGCGATGCCTACAGGCATGTCTCAAATAACTGCTCTTTAATGTCCATTGGCCTGTTGCTGAGCTTTTCAACAAGGTTTTCATTTTTGTCTGCTGCTGTGAACAGATAGCCGAGGTTGTCAACAGCATGAAAGACCTGATGGAGTTTTGCAGAGACCAAAAAGCGGGGCCTATTGGTAATGAATTGCCACTGTATTAATACTCGAATAATATGAAAAACTTGTGTGATATTACACCATTTCTGCTATATAGATCTATTCGCATAAAATTCACTTATATGATGTAATGGTATATTGGCTGGACTTGGCATTTGAGTTCGTCCATCTATTTATGGGAAATGTGCTGTAGTTGTTCTATATTTGATTTCTGTATTAAGTGCACGTAAGAATTTCTTTACGGCGCCATGTGATGCTCATCCGGTGTTTTCTTTGCAGAGGGCTTGAAAAATTTTCCGCGGCACGCCACTGTGTCAAAGATTCAGATGCAAAAGATGCATGAAACGGAGCAGATGGGGGGTCTTCAAGGTCTGTCAACTGATCAGAGCACACTCAATAAGCTAATGGCGTTGCAGCCTGGGGTCAATAGCCAAATGAACAATAACCAACATATGGTTGGTGGAGGAGCTTTGAGTGGCTCTGCCCAGGCTGCTCTTGCAGTGACAAACTACCAAAATTCGCTGATGAGACAAAACTCAATGAGCTCGACCCAAAATTCACTTAAGCAGGAAGCTTTTTCTTCTTTCAATAATTCTAATCAAGCTCTGGCTTCTACACCTCCGGGGTCCACATGTATTTTGCCCGGAAACATGCAGAATTTACCCGTCAGTGGCTTCTCGAGTTCCCATGTATCACATCAACAGAAACCGCAGCATTTTTTGAGTGGGAATGGTGTACTACAGCACAATCAACCTCCACCCTCCCAAGGCAGTCAAGCTTTACAGCAGCAAATGATCCAGAAACTGCTGCAAGATATGAGTAATAGCACTAACGGGATTCCCCAGCAGTTCCATTCCGTGGAGAGTGCAGGTGGCAATGTATATGGGGACGGGCTTGGGTATAGAAACAGCCCTTCACCAGCAACTAATCCAGCTGCAAATGGGCCAGGCAATGTTGTTGGACCCCAAACAAGCAGAAGCAATAGTTTCAAAACTGCTTCAACTAGCGAGTCTGCCGCTACTGGCAATAATCGTTTCAGCAAAACAGAATCAGATTTTTCACAGAACCTTCATTTGCCAGATGATATGGAACGAGATATTGCCCACGAGTTCACAGAAAACGGATTTTTTAACGGTGATCTCGATGATAACATGGACTATAACTGGAAGGTTTGACTAAAATAGTTTGTCGTGGTTTGATCTTGTCAGAAAGTGAACTGGAATATAACTTTGTACAGGCTGTTTTATTTACCTTACCATTTTGTTTTCATTTATTTTCCTCAATTATGAAACTTGTGATAATATTGCGGAGTTGAACTTTGGTTCTTGTTTGTTGGACCATCTTTCATTTGTGGGTTTATCATCTCCAAAGCTTGTTGCAAGTGTAACTATGGACATGAATTTAAGAACATCAACAGTTTGTTGTTAATATGATATTTGCACACTCCATGAATATCATGAATTTTAAAACCTACCATTCAAAAATTACGTCGACTGGTGCCCATCCAACTCTCTTTCAATGTGTTTCAGAAAGAACAACTGTTCGTGCTCACTTTTAACCGCTAGTTAGTCGACATGTATATCATGGTTTGGGCATTAAATTTGGTGTGAGGTTTAATCTTCCTTTTCGAAATTCAAATAGTCGTACAACGATTGAAGAATCAGTAAACCTACACCACACTAGTCATCACGTTGATCATTTCAAGCTTAGGATGATTACCGTAAGCAATTCTCAATATATAATGGCTCGTTCTTGAAAATCCTCGCGTCTCCAAAACCAGATATATGATTTCTCAAGGCAAATACTTGATGCATACCTCTTTTGGTTGATCACTGTACTCTATTACCAATATATGATACACGCTAACAAACAATCGGCCATGTGCTACAATGCTACATCATATGCATACTGGAAGCGGAGATAATTATAACCATCAACACTGACCACAAGCAAGCACAAAGTTGCTGCAGTAAGGTATTTTACATCACTGCAAACACTCTTTACAAGACAATTACAAGTATAGGTTTAATGCTTGCACATTACAAAGAGTAACTCCTATAAGAAGAATTTGTAAACTTGAAAACAGGTTAATCCATTATTAGCATGCAACAATGCTGCCAAAACCAGTAGACGCAAGCAGCAGAAACATAGGCCGTACTCTTGTCAAGCAAGCTTTCACAAATTATTCTCCTCGAACCTCCTCTTGACACACCGGGCAATTCTGTGTGTGAGAGAGAGTTATACTTCCACATAAAGAGTACTCGCAGAAATGGAATGTGTTGTAGAAACTGAAAATTACTATTTTTGTTGAAAACTGATATATGCAATAATGCTTAATTCACATTCATTCCAAAGCAATATACAATCTATTTTTCTATTTCTTATGAGTTCAACAAACATCCTTTGTATGCGTATGCAGTAGCCATTCTTACGCCTTGTGATGGCAATTCAAGAATATGAATTAGCTCAATAATGTTTCGACAGATGTAATCTATAGTTCTCAAAATGAAAAGATAAACACGAATGATCCTCACCTTATTAAGTTTCAACCAATGCGAAATGCATCCTGAATGATACTGGTGTGCACAAGGCAAAGTTATCAGCTTAGCTCCATTCTTGTACTCAGCACAACATATCACACACCTAACATGTAGACATAGAACACGTAAAACTCGTCAAATTTTTCTTTTTTCTAATCGGTGTATGAGCCATACATCATTTATCCTCTATGTGCTTTATCATGCCTATAAATGCATGGAATGATGAAGTAGCCGTTGAAAAACAATCGTCTCCCATCAAATACTTGACACCTACAGCTCCAACTTCTTGGAACATCTAGCCGACGTTGCCTAAGCTTAAAAGTTACTTATAGGTAAATTTTTTTGCCAAACACGTTTTGAGGATTTTCAGTTCCTTTTTTACCTTAAGATATTAATTCAAAACTTACTTTTAATTTTCTTTAAAATTAGCCAAACATGCTCTCACATAACATTAATCGGCTTGTTATCTGGGGTGAGAATGCATGAGAGGACTTGTCATCATAGATACATATTTCACTTTACAGAAGAAATGTGTACAACGGGTGCAGATTTGAGATCAGAGAAACCTACTCTTCTTTTTTCTTTTTCTTGGAGAACAACCCTGCTTTGTATTTAAAAGTTGGTAAACGAGAGATGAGATTGTCTGAAAGTCCTTTGCTCTCATGGCCAACAGCTTCCCCTAGTGACAGCAATTCCTATAAACAAGATAAAAACGACTCATTGTCTGCAAATAATTTCTTATTTTTGAGAAAAGAATTTCAGGGTTGAACAAAATACACAGTATGCATGCTTTCACATAACCAACCTCATAATTCATAGTATCTGGATCAATTTCGTCTTCCCTGGTGTTTTGAATCGCTATCTGCATTTAAAACACAAACCAAGAATCTCAACACGAACTCTAACCTCAAGCTGCAAAAAACGCACCCAGAAAGGTGCAGGAGTTTGCACAAGTACCCTGGCAGGTGTTTCGCTGGGACTTGAATCTGTGCTCTCTGCAGATCATGTAGAGGTCACTCTCAATATTAGCATTAATGTGAAAAAGAAATTCAATATGGTAATTAAAAAAAATTAAAATTTGAAAACTATCACTAGAGTTCTTGTAGAAAGTAAACAATTAGATTCCATTAACTATCAACCGAAGAATATCTAAACACCTATGCCTGCATACAAAAGGCTTATGCAATGAATATTGCTTGCCTCTCCAACAGTGTGAGATGACAGTGTTAAAAGTTTGGTCAGGAAACTTCATTCTGTTAGTCATTCCATCCATATCCGCTAATTTGACTAACAAAAAAGGTAATGTAGCAGTCTAGTTATTTGCCACTAAGGCTGGCAACTAGATTGCCAGATCAACTTTTCAGTTAGTCAAACTAAATATGGATGAACTGGACAAATCTTAACAAATGTTTAAGTTGAGTGACCTACTGGGAACCAAGTTTAAGTTCAGTGACCAACATGAAACAAGATGAAGCTTATTGGTCAATATGAAATTTTGCTAGAAGCTCAGTGAGCACCAGTGTTTTTAACCTACTTGGAAAAATACAGGCTATATTACTGAAATTACATGAAGACGGGAATTTATTACCAGCTATGGTGCCACCATGCTCAGAACTATATAAGTCGGCAAAGTCGTCCCCCAATTCCAAAGATCTAGCCAAGGCTTCATCAAGAGCCAATTGTGATTCATTCTCTTGTGCTGAAAACTGACTCCTATTGCTAGTTTGGCCATAGTCAGATGTTGTAACCTTTGCCTTTCCACTGGCTTGAATATATAGATATGCACTTTCCTGACATAGTACATAAAAGCAGACAAATAAATTCATAATTTAGAAACAGAAAACAAGACTGTTCTGGGAAAGTGTATCCTCTGCTTTCCAAGAAGGTAGAATCCTAAGTACCTGTTGTAGAAGGACTTCTTCAACATTGAGATCACCAAACTCTGGATAAATCTCTTTGAAGTGTACAGCAATTTCAGATGGGGTCATACCATTCAGATACTGTTTATATGCCTCGTTGTTACTCATCACGGATGTTTCAGACATTACCAGAGAATATCTTTCCCTTCCTGCTTATAATTATTTTCATTATAATTAAAGGAGGGAGAATTTCAGAAGCAGCAGATAAAGTGCTCGGAGAAACTCAAGTTCACAGATCAAGCAGTTTAAGAAAGGTATAAGCATGTGATTTCCAATAAATCGATGCCAAAACGATTCATATGATATTCACATTCGGCCATTAGTATCAAAGGAAATGTATATACCCATGTAGGAATCATTATATAGAATCTTGATTTCGAAATTATAAAAAAAAAATCTTATTTCTTTTCGCCACTGTCTCTCTCCAAGCATTCTTGTTGATCAGGTTGCTAAGATAACAGGTGATAGACTGATGATAACACCAAACAAAGACTTTATTACTCAAGACATGGAAACATTTTAATAAAATATCATGAATGAGAAACAACTACGGGGGAAAGATTATGGAAATTATTCTTAATTGAGCATTAAATATCAAAGATTATATTTTTCTTATGCTCTACTCATAAAATAAAGAGAATTGTAGAGGACTTTACTTAATTGTTTTATTTTCATCTATTACGACAGGGAAACAACGATGTCGCAAGGAGAAAAAAAATATGTGTGTGCATGTTCCAATAGGTGCAAATGCATATTTAAAGTTATCTACTTTGACCAACACAAATCTTTGTTCAAGATTAAAATAAAGTAACCTGTTTAAGGACATTGGCGTTCTAATTCAATAATGTTGACACACATTTCTGAAAGTCCAAGATTTGTAGAAGAAAAATTCAACCAATCAGAGCATGTATTACATCAGAAAAAAAAATCACAGATATAATTCCAAGAACTTTCTCACACCAAAAAAGATTCATAAAAGGTTTCTGAGTTAACTCTCAGGCTTCACAATCAGAACAAATAAACTTTAAAGTTCAAACTAAGAAAATGTGATTATCACTAAATTCAAAAATAATTGTTGAAGAAATGTTATGAAAATCAAATACACCCATTATTCTGCACCCAGAAATCCGCCAAGATCTTTCTTGAGTATGAATGCTGAGATCAATTTGAACCAAAAAACCCAGAAAAAGAAGTCTTGAAATTAACACTGTAAATTGCAGAACAAAAGGGAAAAGGAGTCACCTCTATGTGGAGATTTATGGGTTCTTGATTTTACCCTAGATTCTCTTTCGTCACTCTCAAATGAGAAGCAAAAGATACAAGTAGAGAAACAAAGTTAAAACTGGCAAAGAAGATAACATTTTTTTAATTGGAAGCTGGTGGGAAAAATGGGGTCCTACTTGACTTTTATCTGCTAAAATATATGTCAGCAATCACTACGCTAAAAAGCTCGCATAGCGCATACGCACCATCTAGAGTTGAAGTTCAACATCGACGCATAACTACGCCTCACTCATCCCTCTTACATTGCCTTTGTCTCGCCATCGCCTACGCGTCCAAAAAGCCTGAAACTCCACCTTCACGTCTGACTCCGCTATATACGCCTTTTAAAATATTGGGCAGTAAAAGAATCCAATAAGCCAAGAACTAACAGTACCTACAAAGCCATTGAAGGTAAATGTCCCTTTGCCTCTTCCTTTTTACAAGAGAGAAGCATCTTTCTTTATCAAGGAACACAGAATTCAGTCCATCTTTTCATTGTTAATGTTGTTTCTTATAAACACATGTTTTTCATTACTTAAATTATAATTTCATTGGTTTTACTTTCATTTCACTTAAATCCATAACTTATAATTTCTAAAACATCTATGTGGCAAGAGAGAAAAGAAATTAGGAGAGCATTATAGAATGAGGAAAGAAAAAAAATTAGCCAACGCATGTCTTAACATTTATTGTAGAAGGTGTCTGTCAATCCACACAGTGGGCGTTTTTTTGAACAACCTCTACATAAATGATCTGACGCCACATTTGGTTTTGTCCTCCACCTCATCGCCACATCATCTGTATATTTTTATCCACACTTTTTATCCACACATTCACCCACAACTTATAAAATAAATACTTAAAAAATAATGTCAGTACTTAATTCTTGAAGACATGGACCATCTATTGTCTTGGACATGCTCATTTTCCTTTTCATAGTCATTCTTTTTTATTTGAGACTCGTCTATTACTTCTAAGTTAACAATTCTTCAAATGATTTTTTTATTTTAAAGTTTGAATCACTTCATTTAAATGTTAGAATGACACAAAACACCTCGCGTTTGATGTACAAATTTTGAGTTGTGAACCTTGTTATTAATAATTTAGACCTCTTAAAAAAAAAATTAATGCATGAATAAGAGTTGAATTTCCACTTCCCTCAATAACAAATTTCAATTGAACTATCTTCTGGTAAAATGAATTATTTCCTTGTTTTCTGTTGATTTCTCGATTAAAGTGTTGCAAAAGTATGAAAAATCAAAAGCAAATAAAATTCACAGATTTTTCCCACTTTAATTTAGTGTTAAAGATTTTTGTAAATTATAAACAGTATATCTTACAAAATATATAGATAAAAATTATAAATCCTAAAAATGTATAAATAAAAATGATATTTAATCAACTTATAAATATTTATAAACACTAACAAACATACACTTAATCACGCTGCACTTGAATAATATTAAACTCCGTGACAAATACTAGTTGAAAGTTTTAATATTTCAAAATACTTACATATTACATTCATACACATACATATTCACCACAATAACAATGATTCAAGAAATATTCCAACAAATACTAAATTTTCAACTAATGATACGACTCATTGACTATTACGCGGTCCTTTTAAGTATAGTGTATAATAAAATATTTGAATTGATAGTATGTAATAACATATGTATTTAAATTTGGGTTTTCTTGTCTTAAAATCTAAATATTTACCCCTCGATGATCAACAATAATCTTGTGTAGCAATAAATATTCATTTTTCCTTTTTCTTTTAGCAATGTTCTATTTCTTAAAAAATTAAAAATTAAAAATAAAATGACCTACTTGGGCTGCGGGTTTCTAAAGCTACGCTGGCCCAGCCCGTCAACACCCCTATGCATCAATAAATCAACACCCCTGATTTGCGTTCAGGGTAAAATTTGTGTTTTAACACTTTTCTTAAACAACCAGCAGGAATATGAAGATAAGTCTAGTACATGATGCTTAAAAGGTAGTACGGTATAAAACTTCCACACGCACATACACACGAGATATAAACATAACCCCCCTCTAACACTTCAGCTATCAGGCACGAGCATCTCAGCCACCTCCGACTTGTCTTTTCCAGGAGTCTTCCACTATCAATTCGTCAACTCCCCAATCTTCATAACTGGATTATACCAAAGGATAATCAGAAGGGGGACAGAAATACCAGGAAAAATGGGACGAGAGACTTAAGAGAAAAGAAGCAGCAAATATTTGAGTAAATAGAGAGACTGATACCTTCCATCAGGGAGGTAACGGCGAATGGTGAATGGTATCTTTCGCTCTCGCAGCTCTTTCATTGCAATCTAACAGAATAATAGAGCACAAACAAAAGATGTAAAATAAGAAACCACATCTACTAAGTTCTTTGCTTCAAGAAATGAAAAATGTGTCTATAAGGCATACTAAATCACTGTCTGAAATTCAATGGAAATATGTCGGCCGTGAGTTCAGCTACAAAATTTTCAAGCGTACATTGATATGAAGACAAAAATAATAATAATAACAAACCCCACACACAAACTATCCTAGCCTGGAGAATTGTAAAGTGCTTTCTAAATTCCATTTTATGCCACAAATCCATCCATCCGAATGTACCACAGAATTACGTGTGGTAATATACACATCACCACTAAGATTTCTTATAGTATTGAAAATGAAAAGAAAAGTATTAGTTATAAATCCTGCTAGATCTAAAAGAAAAGAACAGTGTGCATTGTCATACACCCCCAACTTAATTAAAGCAAGCTTTTAAGTCATAGGCAATGTGATGAAGATGACTTGATCTATTTTTAATTTGTCACTTTGTCATTTTTATTGTCTTCCATTATTAATTGTTCTTTAGGTGCCTTTCAGAAATTCTTAAGAGTTTAGAGTTTTATATGCAATTTCAAATAAAATAGCAATTAGGTTTTGTTCCTTGTTAAAGCACTCAGCCGACATAGACTTTTGTGGGTTTTTTTTGAATAAAAATTATGAATTTGAGAGATTTGTTCTCCAATTTTATCCAAAACAGTATTCATGCACGAATCAATGTTTCGTGAACGCGTGGCACTGTTCTTGCTTACTTGTCAGCTAGCTGGTATCACAGACAATCTACGCCCCTAAAGATGTTGTCTAGGAGAGCACGTGTTGTTCGTGAAACCTTCTTGCATATGATTCACTGCTGAGAAGCATGACCTAAATCTACCAACGGATCGATGTGTTGGAGCAACGTATGGATATGTTGAAGGCAAAGCAATGGGTATTGTTGGGTGCCTTTGGAGGATGTCAACTTGAGGGAGGCGACTATAGGAATTGGCATATCAAAGTTGTGGGTGCGGGTGGTGCGACAGCCGGTGAGGAGCGGTCGTGAAAGAGGACTCCAACAGCGATGACTATCATTTTGTCTCTTTGAATCCCGAGCAACCAATGGATGTTGATTTAGGTGAAGATTACAATAGTCTACCAATTTCTCTGAGGAGCCTGATGTCGAGGTCGTCAAGAAGTGGTCTGAGCAAATCGAGCAGCAAAAGGGTCGAGAGATACTCTCATACTCATGCCACTTCTTTTTCAAGACGACAGAAAGTATGAATTGATGGTGAGTTATTCAAGTTTTCTCTTGGTATTATGCAAATGATATACAGGAAAAAAAATCTGATTGGCAAAAAAATAACTAAGTGCACATCATTGGACTTGGGGGGACTTATGTATCAAGAGACCAAACTTGGCCCTTTAATGGACACCAAGGAATTTTGACTTCCAACGGAGCCATTTGAGGATGGCAGATGAAAACTATGGCTCCTATAGATTTTGTTGGTGTTTATGGCAAGTGTTGGCCATTTGGAACTGTAATTTACAACATTCACCTATGTGCCTTTGTCTGACAGGTATGAACCAAATAAAAAGAGGAACTGGATTGGTGGATGTGTGAGGAAATCCTTGCAATGTGATAGAAATAATAGTTCAATTGATAAAAACAAGGAAGAAGTATTTTGGATGATAACAAATGTGGAAGTTTCAGACATGCTGGATGTGTCAAGTGTCAACTGTTCTAATAGCATAACAATGTAAAGGTGTGTGCTTGAACAATTGTTCGAACTTAGCCTATTCACATGATCCTGGAAAATCATATGTGCACAGTTGGGTTGAAATGATGGCTCCATCCTATTCAAATAAAAAAAATAAAAAAATCAACAATATGTTTTACACGATGAAGCATTAGAATTTGATTTTTATCTAGAATTTTGGACTTTGAGGTCAGAGAACCAAATGGGTAATTGTCCACCCTTCAAATGGAGATTCTTAGTTTCCGTGGGATTGTGTCTTCATTTGAGCAACTAGGTGAAGGTTTCAAGAAAGTGGAAGAAAATTTGCAAGATTGTGAGGAATCCTTGAACCAATCATTTGAGAAGAAAATTGCTCACTTTATAGATATATGCAATACATCTTTAAAAGTTGGAGTCCTCAGTAACTTACCAGGTGGATTGCCATTATAAGGTGTTAGATGAAAATACAACCAAGATTCAAGGGCAAATCTTCGTCAATCTGAAGAGAACAATGAAGATGTGTTGATCCATTTTTAATTTGTCATGTTTAGTCATTCTTATTATCTTTTATTATTAATTGTTCTTTAGGTGGCTTTTAAGAGTTTTATATGCAATTTCAAATAAAATAGCAATTAGGTGTTGTTCCTTATTAAAGCACTCAGCCAACATAGACTTTGGTTGGATTATTTTTGAATTAAAATTATGGATTTGAGAGATTCAATCTCCAATTTGATCCAAACCGGTATACATGAGCAAATCAACATTTCGTGATCGCATGTTATTGTTTTTGCTCGGTTGTGTCAGATTCAATCTCCAATTTGATCCAAACCGGTATACATGAGCGAATCAACATTTCGTGATCGCGTGTTATTGTTTTTGCTCGGTTGTGTCAGCGTCACAATGTCATAACAACAGGAAGACAGGTAGCAAGATGTGTAAAAGTAAAAAAGATGACATCTGTCTAAGAGAGCAAATAAAACTTAAGTGTTAAGATTCATGGGAGAAGAGAGTCGTCAAAATATTTTCACATTCATTAACACAAAGAAGCTTATCCACAAGGGGTGAATAATTCAGAAAATAGGAAAATGCACATGACTCGTTTCTAGCAATTGTAATAATATTATCATATACATATAAGCATCAACCTCCACTCACCCTCCCCCCACACACTCTGAGGTGCACACTGTCATTTGTTCTATATCTATTGTGTAGCAATAACACTTTGAAGGCCAGCAATTCAACTTAGCACATGTTTGGGGTTGCTTAAATTATAATTTGAGCTGATCAAACTGGTGAAACATACATTTTATCATACACAACTTATAAATTACAACCCACTTTTTATTTACATATTCACTAACAACTTATAATTTCAGTACTTAAACAATAATTTCAGCACTACCAATCATGTACTTAAACAGTAGGGGTTCACTACTCAAAACTTGGGGTGTACAACATATGCTAAAATTGCATTTGAAGGAGGGGTATTGTTGTCAAAGCATTTTCTTTTAAGTGATTACTCTAAAAATCTCAAATTTTATTGGAAAAAGTGAACAATCCCTTGAACTTTGGATAGTTTGGCATAATCGCTTCTATAATGCAAAAGATAATTGATATGTATGTAAATCACAAGAACAATTAGCCTTTCAGTTACAATGTACTCCGTAAGGCATTTCAATTAAGCATATAACCGAAGGTATCAAGAAAAAGAAAGGTAATAATTTCCTCATTATTATTCACAAATTTTACCTCAAGTGGATCGGTTTCGCCCTCCAATTCAACCATCACTGGAGCATTCATGCTGCACAACCAAAAAATACCTCCATGTCAACAACCACTAGGTTAATTCCAAAATCAACAAAATTTCCAACCCTAAAACCCCACCTAATCTGCAAAGCCCGCGTACCCAAAATCCTCGCACGCTCATATTTGGTCATATACTTGGACGTTTTCCGAGGGCGTTCAACAGGTACTTCCTCCTGTTTCTCTTCGCCTTCGCCTACAATGTCATCCGGAGCATCCTCATTGTTATTGTTCTCTTCCTCCACCTCTACCCCTTCCTATCAATTGCCACAGCAAAGTAAAATTAGTCACCGACGGGCCAATACAACATTATAGGGGATATTATGCAAAAATAAAAAGCAATAAAGCTTCTTACATCAGGCTCAGGATCTATTGGCTCATCCTCATAACTACATAAATTCAAAAATTCTAGTCAGTGAAAACGAAAACCCCAGCTAAACCCTAGTCCCAATAAATAAGGTTTGAGAATAATTATAAAATAAAATTAAAAATCCGTCGATTTGTACTGACCCTCCGTCCATGTCGTAGTCCTCGTCGGCCATGGCGTCTGTGTGTGTGTGTGTGTGTTTTTTTTTTCCGCCCTTTGCTGCGATTTGTTTGTGCCAACGGAAGCAAAGAGTGTGTATTTGTCAGATATTCTAATGGGCTGGGCCTATTATAGGAATAACTAGGTGGGAAAGTTGGTCTTTACCTAAATGACCATTCACCGGTCTTGTAAGACTAGTAAACCGCTTCCTTTGTTTAGATCCGACCGTAGGTTATATTTTGATGATGAATAAAAATAGGTGAACAAATTTTAAAAATAATTGATGGAAGGAGATGGAGTGAGGAGGTTAACAGATTTTAGAGATCATTTGGTGAGAGAGATGATCGAATTGAAGCGGTCAGCAAATTTTGAAGGAGATGATTTTGTGCTGGGAGAAATTAAAGACGTAGTGACACATAGATGTTTAAGTATTTTTTTTTTCCGTAGCGAAGAAAATTTTTATGGTCGTGATTAAAATATTTAAAATTTAAAAAGAAAAGAAAAAGAGATTATCCAATATACTCTTGTCTAAACTATCCCATACTAGTATACCGCTTTTGTTTGCGATGGAATCCAACCATAGAGGATTTTAATGGATTGAGGAGTTGATAAAAATGAGAGAGAGGGGGGTTTTGTTTGAGGAGAGATTGATTTTGATGAATATGAAGAATATGGAGAAATAAAAGAATTGAAAGACAGATATGGATTTTAGTTTGAGAAGATGAAAACGTAGTAACGGACAAAGAAGTACTTTTTTTGCTCGTAGTGGAGTAAATCTTTTTACGGTCGGTGATTATATTTGATACACTTTCAAATTCTCATTTTGTTAACCGTTCACAACCAACAAAAATGAGACGAAAAGAGACTTCAAAAAAAAGCTACTTTGCAAAAAAAATTCACAAATTCAAAACAAGTTCAAACAAGTTAATCCTATTTCAAAGTTAGAATCAAACTCATCTCGATTTTTTAAAAATGCATGGTTATTTTTTTTATTTGGTAGTCTTTAATGTGGGACAAAAAATTTGGAATTTGTAGTAAAATATCAATGTAATGTTTATACATTTGAGTTTAAACTTGTGATATTTGTTTGTATGTTCTCTAAATTTGTTCCCATTTGTGTAATTTTGAGTGGGCTGGTTTGATAATCAATGTGTAGTTTTTAACGGGCCACGCTGTTCATAACCGACTATGGGTCGGTTATACATAATAAACAATATAGCTAGTCATTTATCTTCCATAAATGACTATAACCTACCACTAGTATCAGACCATTAATAAGATCTACAACTGACCATAACAGATCATGGGTCTATTATATTTGAATAAGATATGAATTATGAGTAACCGACTACAATAGACTACAACCGACTATAATCGACACTAACCGACTATGACTGACTTGAACAAACCAGTGGTATCTTTATTTAATTTTCTTAAATTATGTTTGAAAGAATCATGCTTACTAAAATTCATCTATTTTACAATATGAAGTACGCTGTTGATCGTAGAATATATGAAATTTTGGGAGAAGGTGACCGTTAATTGTAACATTTTAAAAATAAAAAAGATTGACAGTGCTCTAGATGACCATCATAGAGAGCTGTTGCACCATTTCTGCCTATGGAAATTATTTCAAGTTAAGCACATCCAGTTCTCTGGTTAGATCTTTGACAGTCTATTTCTTTGGCGGGTGAAGTTAGTGAACGCCAACGAATTATGGTTTTGATTAGGGGATGAAAAGGTAGCCCGATTTTTCTTCTTTGAGTTTACCATCGTTACGGGCTTAAACGCTGGTAATGAAGAAGAAGTCAGGCCAACAATTCATCGATCTGAAAGACTGTTGAATGAATATTTTGGAGCCAGGTCTATTGTCACTCAACAAAAATTGGAGACTGCATTTGAAGGATGTGATGTGATAACGAATAAATACAAGCTCATCTTGGTATTGATTGTGGAGATCGTGTTGAGGTGTAAACACCATAAGACATCAATCAATACTTTTTGTTTGGATGTAGTAGATGATCTTGAAGTATTCAACACATATTTTTGGGGTTGAAGGTGTTTTATTGAAACAATTCACGCATTTAAGAGGGTTCATCGTTGAAGACGAAGAGGTCGAGGTCAGAGTGCAAATATGATACATACGGGTTTCCACTGGATGTACAAGTAAGAGTTAATACCTTATTAGTTTGATATTGTATTAAATTTTGATATGTAATGGTAATGAGTTTTACATGTATGGGTTTATAAGGCTATCCAAGCATTGGCAGCCAAATGGACTATAAGAAAGCAGCAGTCGAGGCTTCCAAGGATGCTGAATTAGCAGGCCACAGATATCCCGACGGCATGGGATCTTTATGCTTTTCTCGACGATCCTGGGGTGAGTATATCTTTGCATTCGATGGTTTTTTTTTAATAATAGAAACAAGATTTTATTGTTATCTTTGACAATTAACGTGAAATTTCGATATGTCAGCTTGAAGAGCATAGAGTCCTGATTGCTATTGTTGAGAAGATAGAGACTGAATACATTCAAGGACTGTACATTTCTCCTAGACAAGAAGATCCAATCATCGATGCCTATCTTGTTGGGGAAGAGTATACAGATTTACAATTATAAATTTGTTATTAATATTTGTAAGAAGATTGTACTAATCTTGAGTGTTCTGATTTATTTAGGAACAATCTCCCATTGCACGATGGTCACGTACATCGCCTCGAATTTTCTAGCTTGTTCCTTACTCCAAGTAAATTATCGACATCGCTTCATCTTTTCCCTCCAACGTCCTATTTTACACGACATTCACCTACGTCGACTTGACATACGACATCGCCTCGACCGTCATCTACTGTGCCTATCGTGTTCTACTATCTCCAATGATTTATTTGAACATTTGAGCAGACAGTTGATAGCGATGGAGCAGTGAATTAAGAGTTAGCTGAAGGCCAAGGTAGGATGTGTAAACATGAAGATATGACATTAAACAAGAAGGTGGACAAATTAATTGAGTTGGTGAGACCCTTCTGTCAAACGGATGTGGTGACTTAGGTGAGGAAGGGGGTGCCAGATTTGTTGGAGGGGGCGGAGGGTCTAATGGAGGAGATGCCAGAAGTGTCGAAGAGGTGGGTGGACGGGGGTGTTGGAGGGGATTTCGAAGGATCAAGAGGGAACAAAGATTGTGCCAAGGGAAGTGTTGGAGAGAGATTTCAGATGACCGGGAAGGGACGGAGGGCTTGCTAGAGAGAGTGGATAAGGTGATGAAGGGGTTGGCAGAGAAGCTAGATGCAGTGTTGAATGGGACAGTGGTCGTAGATAGGAAACGAAAGGACGAGAGGATGATGGAGCAATTGGAGGTGGCGAGTAAGAGAGTGAGAATACCTTCGTCCTACGTGAGTTCTCCATTCACTTCTGGGACAGAGGAGAACTTTTGTAGATTGCACAAAAGTCTATCTCAAGTCGACCCAGTTAAGGAAATAGAGTTATTTAAATGGTACTCGAAGCTTGGAAAATGATAAGTACTTTTAACATTTAATTTACAATTAATCAATTTATAGTTAATATTGGCATTTGCTAACATATTTTTTTTGTCAGTGTCGTTCATCAACTAGAGAGTGTTCGAATTACAGATGCTAGGGAGTAGTTCAACGACATACTGACCGACGAGAAGTGTCTCGTCGACAATGTAAACACATTTACAAATTAAGTATGTTCATATGTTATAAGTTGTTATTTACGATACATTTTCATTATTCTAGCACGTTGACCTGGCGATGTACCTTTTGCGACGTTAGGAATCAATGTACCCTATATCATTCGGTAGTTGGAAAGTTATTCTGGATTTTGCATTCAAGAATGTTCTAGACATCACACAGATGGGCAGAGACTTGGAACAAGATAATTTCGTTATGCCAGAATATCTCTTCGAATATGCAGATGAAAAGTCGCTTTTGCTCGATAAAAATGGGAATGTTGTCCGCATCTGCTAGCAAACACACAATGGTTTATGGCAAGGTCGATTTCTCTGACTCTATTGTATATGTATACGACCTCAACAAGAATTGTCTTACCCAAGGTTAGCTTGAGAAATTTTTAGAGTCTGTGAGATTACTTGTCCCACTTCTTGTTAGGTCATTCAATATTGTGGTCAAGGATAGCCTAGAAGTTCGTAGGGTGGACGATACCGTTAAACAAAACATCTCGTAAGTTATTCGTGATTAATATGAAATGTATGTTTGGTCAATGTTATTTAGATGTGAATTGATATTGTATTAATTATTTGTAGGGGTGATTGTGGGGTATTCACAATCAAATACTTTGAATTCTTAAGCATTGGATAATTGACATTACTGGTAAAGAACGACCACATATCCATGTAGAGGAAAAAACTAGTGACCGACTTGTATACACTTGGCTATGACCCATAATATTTTTGTTATTCGATTCTGTAAATTTTTTATACTTTGTAAATATGTCAAGGTCTGTAAACATGTTAATTTTTGTAAATATGTTGAATTCTGTAAATATGCTAACTATACATAATTTAATGATCTTTGGTAGATATATTTTGATGTTAGCAATATTGTACATTAATTATGATATGTTGATAGAGTCTGTTGGTATGGTCGGTTGAAAGAAAACTTTTGTTGTTGATATTTGCTTAAATGGTCGGTTGTGAATCATATAGCTGGTTGAAAGAAAACTCTTGTTGTTGATATCTACTTAAATGGTCGGTTGTTATGGTTGGTTGTGAATCATATGGTCAGTTTAATGAAGTATAGTGATCAATTATGGTCGGTTGTGTGGTCGGTCGTGAATCATGTGATTGGTTGAAAGAAGACTCTTGTTGTTGATATCTGCTTAAATGGTCGATTGTTATGATTGGTTGTGAAACATATATATAAAAAAACAAGTTGATATCAACTGAAATGAAAGAAAACTCTTGCTATTGACACTTTTCATTTATTTAGAATATTAGTATTTTTAGCTGTTGAGACTTTTAGTAGACAAACATTGCTCGAACGGGGTTACAATGTATCGTGAAGCCAAGTCTAGTCTGCGTAACAAGTATAACAAACATTTAGGGTATTTCCAATCAAGACTCCATGAACCTCTTTTGGATATTATCTTGTCTTGTCTCATCGACAATAGATCCACATTCCTCAAAGAGGGTTACGACGTATTGTGAAGCTAAGTTTAGACTACGTAACAAGTAAAACGAACATTTTGGGTATTCACAATCGAGACTCCATGAACTTTGTTGGGATATTATGTCGCCTTGTCTAGTCGACAATAGATTCACGTTGCTCGAATGGGGTCACGACATATCATGAAGCCGGGTCTAGACTACGTAACAAGTATAATGAACGTTTTGGGTATTCTCGATTGAAACTCCATGAACCTCGTTGGGATCTTGTCTCGTCGATAATAGATCGACATTCCTCGAACGGGGTTACGACGTATTGTGAAGCCGAGTCTAGATTGCGTAAAAAGTATAACGAACGTTCTCGATCGAGACTCCATGAACCTCGTTGGGATATTGTCTCATCAACAATAGATCCATGTTGTTTGAACGAGATTATGACGTATCATGAAGTTGAGTTTGGACTGCACAAAAAGTATAATGAACATTTCGAGTATTCCTGATCGAGACTCTATGAGGCATATTGTCTCGTCTTGGATCATCGATAATAGATCCACATTCATCGAACGGGGTTATGAGATATTGTGAAGTTGAGTCTAGACTAATGAAAGTTTCGGGTATTTTCGATCAAGACTCCATGAATTTCGTTGGGATATTGTCTCATCTTGTCTCATCAACAATAGATCCTTTTGTTTGATGACTAAATTCCTGCTACAAAAAAGATCCGCATATTCATGAATTGGGCTTTCATTCAGATGCTGGAAGTGTAAAGAAAGACTCAATAGAATACATGGAATATGGGTGAGTTTTCACCGAGCTGGTGGCTTGAGCTACCTCTCCTATCCGCTTTTCTACCTAGGTCTACTTTCAGACCGGGCAAATCTTTTAGGTTGTTTAAGTAGGTTTGGGGTTAGGTCGTTGCACTTCTGCCACCTCTTGTCAAGGTAGGCTGGTGGGCAAGCCTCCTCCTGTCACAATGGTGTGGGGTGTCAAAGGTTGTTGCCCCGTGGCCAACTCGAAGGATTACGACGTATCGTGAAGCGTGTGTTATTTACAAAATATAGAGACATCTAAACCTGACCAATTTTAACATCCTAATTATGGGTATAACCGACCAATTATTTTGACATAACAAACCACATCATTAACTTGATTGAGCAGAGTACTATTAACCGCCTGCTCACAACTGACGGTATCCATTCTCTCAAATGTAAATGACCGACCACTGCTCACAACTGACGGTACCCATTTCTTCAAAATAAGAATAGCCGACCACAATGATGTTAATCAACTGCTCACAATCGACAGTACCCATTCTCTCAAATAAGAATGACCGACCAAAATGATGTTAACTGACTGCTCACAACCGATGTACCCGTTCTCTTAATTGGTCACTTTACCTGATTAACGTCATATTTGACTTAATAGATGTTAAACTTTCGCGTAGACTAATGATTGGTTGTTAAAGCGATAGTTTTCCTCCAACATGCCTCCAATTATATCTCTTCCGTGACTTTTTAATGTTTATTAAGGATGAAAAATGAAGTTGGGGTTAAAGTGAGCGATTTGGATTTTTTTTTTTTTTTTTTTTAACGTGAGATTTTTTCTTTTAAGAATTGCTTTTTATTTTAAAGATTTGTAATTTTACAACATTGGCACAATGAGCAATAGTCCCCGTCAAGATTTAACTATTCGAATCAAGAGTGAATGTCACTAAATAAGTGATCCATTATATAACTTTATCTAACTTTAGTGAGTAAATAAATCACAAAAATACTTTAATAATTAATTTACGATTTTACTTTAACTTCAACGACCTAGAATTAAATCCATTATTATTTGATACTAACAAATTTTGCTATCCATCTTAATTAATTTCAATTATATAATCTAATTTTTATTTTCATTTTAGTTTGATCATTGTAAAGTAATGGTCATAATCACGTGGTTCAAAAAATGTGGGACCAAACTCTTGTTTAGAGTTTGTTTGATTTTAATTAAAATTTTGTTAAAAAATTAAAATTAAAATTAGCGATTAATTTTAACTATATATTTTATGGATCTATAATATTTTACAATTTTTAAATACATATTTCATTAATTTTTATAAAAATTTGATTTTAATCAAATACCTTAATCTTAAATTAACTATTGGCATGTCAAACAAATTAAGTGCCTATTGTGATATGTCTGATTTTGATTAAACATTGAGGTATGTTTAAACATTTTAAAAATTCATTTTTTATCTTGAATTTGTTCATGGGTCCCTGTAGACTATAATTTTTTTTATAAAAATAAAGAATTGCGCAACCCATATACCAGGCGTTTGCCAACCTATCAATTTCAGTCTTGTTTGATTTCAATTCTGTTATTAATAAAAAAATTAAAGTTAATAATTAATTTTAACCATACACTTTATGTGACCCATATTTTTTCAACTATATATTTTATTAATCTTGGACATCGGATGGGTCAGTCTGGGTATTTCATTACCTAGAATTATCCATTCTGGTATTTCCATAATTGGAACTAGTAGGTTCTACGTAATTATAGAAATCAAACTCGAACTGGAACTGTCAGTTCGAGTTCGATTCTACCCATAACATTTTCTTTTAAAATTGTGAGTTAACAATATATTTTGAATTAAAAATTGTAAATTCGTTAGCACTAAAATACATTAGATATTAAAATAAATTTTGAGAGATAAAACATTAAATGGAAGAATAGAGACAAAAATTGCAAACTTATAAATTAGGTTTTGAAAAAAGAAAATTATCTCTTAAAATTGAGGATTCATTTCGATTACACATGAATTTCACCTTCGCCATATCACTTTGTGTTGAGCTAGAGAGATGAACGAAAGTACGAGACAGACAATAATATTTGTATTGAGTATCTAAGCAAATAGCGATTGAGAATTTGAAATTTGAGTAATTAGAATTAGGTCAATTGAGTTTGACTTTAAGAGTGATGTGTTTTGTTCTTTTGGTTTGAGTTTTAGACAGTTGGATTCTTGTCTTTGGTATCGTAGTGTTGGGTTGTGGGTCATTAGATTATGGTGAATAATTTGTAAAAGTAAAAAATTATAAAAAATGACAAATTCAGTTTCAATCGGGTACTCACAGTTCTAAGAACCGACCCGAGCCCATTCGGTTCTCGGTTTCGGTTCCTAATTTTATTTTTTCGGAACCGAATCGAAATCTTCGGTTCGATTTCGATTTCGGTTAAATTGCCCACTCTATATTTTATCAACTTTTATTAACTTTTATAAAATATCTTATTTTAATCAAAATAAAAAACACTCTTAAATTCCGAAAATGACATTTGTTATATTTGTGGGTAAATTTCAAGCACACATTGAAGAGGGCAATGTCGTCTTTTCAACTTATGAATGAAGGGTAAAAATGGGATCACAATCAAGAGGTAAGTGGCAGATGTGGAGCGTCAACATCGAATCAAACATTGGCCATTTTCTTGAATAATTTATTGTCAATTTGACTTTTCAAATATATAAAATAGTAAATAATCTCCATTTTTTTTTTGATCGAATAATCTCCATTTTTAACTCCATTACACGGGGACTAACTAGGGATCGAATAAAGACAAAATATAGTTCTTAATTAACTCATTGGAGTTTTTGTTGTTGTTATATGAAAATTTTCAACAATAATCAAATCTCTAACAAAACATTATGTTGTATAAAAGCGTGTGCACCATCAAAATAATTGAAGTCGCGTTTTTTGAAATGTGTTTTATTTAGTGGAGCCTTTGCTCCGGATGATGACACATGGCTCGCTTTTGGTTGTTGGATGGAATAATCCTTCATCTACATCTGATAAAGGATATGACTCTTCATTTCATTGAGAAATGTGTGAAGAAACTATTTATCTTCTTCTTTCTTTGGCCGAAAAATAAGCTCTTCTCTGAAGAACTTCTTCTTCATCTTTTCTTCTGATTTTGGTTATGGAAAAAATGGCTTAGTGTTGTTTGACTCTTTTTCGGGTTATCAGATTAAGATTAGAGAAGTTTTCTTTGGTTCTCGGTGAACAATGTTTTAATGGCATGTTTAGCCTGTATTCTTTGAGCTTAAACCTTTGATGGCTTATGGGCTTGTAAATTTGACAATCTTGTAAACTTTGGTTGCAATTTGGTTGATTATTAGTGATCTTGGAGCATGATCCACTTTAGTGGATGGTCAACAAGGGAGTAGATGTTAGATCTGGTGACCGAACCTCCAGGACTTAGGCTGAAATAATTCTCCATTTTATTTATTTCTTTTCTTGTTTTTATTTAGATTGTTAAAATATTGTGAGTTCTTTAAACGTCTAACTATTTATGGGCTTAACACATCCAAAGTTTGAAATCAATTATGTAGCTATAGCTCTTCATGGCCTTACTGATTCGTTCGAACCATGCCCGGGGACTGTTTTAAGCCATATAGATCAAGCGCTCCAACTTGCACACCAGCTTGTTTTGTTGGTGGGAACACCACAGCGATGGTCCATATAGATTTCTCTTCTAAATCACCATGCGAAATGCATTCTTCACATCAAACCGGTGTAAGGGCGCTTAAAGTTTGTTTTAAAGATAATAAGACACTGGCGTATGTTAAGCTTTGCAACCGGAGAAAAAGTTTCCTGAAATCTATACCATATGTCCGAGTATACCCTTTTGCGACTAACCTTGCCTTATATCGCTCAACTTTACCTCAGAGTATCATATTTCACGTAAAACACCCACTTGCAACCGATTGTGTTCTTCCCATTTGGTAGTTCTACCAAATTCCAAGTTTTAGTGGTTTCTAGGGCTTTCATCTCGCCCATGGCCTCAACCCATTTGGGATCCCTGCAACGCTTCTCTCACGGTGTTTGGTACTCAATTTTCGACAATTCTTTAGTGAAAGTTTGTCTTGAGTTGGACAATCCTCCAGTGCTGGTATAGTTAGATATTGCATACCCTTCTTCGCTATACCGCTTTGGTCGTACATTTCAGTTAGTTCTTATGGGATACCTTCTTTCATAGATGAGAGAACTTACCTCAGGAGCATCATCGGGAGAACTCGAGTGTGGTATTTCTTCTGGATCCTCGTGTGACTGTATCACCTCTGCTTCTGGCCTTTCTTCTCCATCTATTAGTGTACGGTCCGTATCTCTCGATGAACGGTCCGTGTCCTCTGGTATACGGACCGTGTAATCTTCTGTCCGGTCTGCGCCGCTAGACGCATTTTCTGGTGCATGGCCAATCTCCTCTGGTACATGGACTGTATTGGCGTTCTCCTGATTATCCCACCATACTTGGTGATTCGGTTCCTCTTGTATTGGTACTGGGGTTGATTGGTTTTTGAAACAAGATTCACTCTCCAAGAAAGTAACATCCATTGTCACATAGATCTTTCTGGTTTCTAGGTCAAAGCATTTATACCCTTTCTGATTGGTCCCATATCCAATGAACATGCATTTAATTGCACGTGGTTCTAACTTTGTTCTCTTTTCTCTTGGAACATGCACATATGCTACATGTACCAAAGATTTTAGGTGCCAAGGTCAAGACGAAAGGGATTTCTACAAACGAAGCCGCTTTTTGCAATGGAGTAAGAAAATTTAGGGTTCTTGAGGGCATTCTATTCATGAGGTATACATGAGAGATATAGCGTGGTTCCGAAATTTTGAGGCACATTATTTTCAAACAATAGTGACCTAGCAATTTCTAAAATATGCCTATTTTTCTTTTCTCTCCACTCCATTTTGTTGAGGGGTACCAACACAGATGTCTCATGTACAATTCCATTGTCTCTAAAAAATTTTCTCAAGAAATTATTCACATACTCCCTCCCATTATCACTTCTAAGAATCTTAATCTTTTTCCAAATTGTCTTTGGACCGATTCAAAAATCTAGAAAACATGTGGCAACTTCATCCTTAGTTTTTAAGAGATATAACCAGGTCATTCGGGTACTATCATCAGTAAACAAAACAAACCATCTTTCTCCATTAATAGAGGTAACTGGGGCTGGACCCCACACATCAGAATGAACTAAATCACCAAATCCCAAATTTTTAAAACAAGTACTAGGATACGTGCTTCTATGACTCTTACTTTTAATACAAGTTTCACATGAAATTTCAGAATTTGATACATTAACCCATAATGACGGAAACATCTTCCGCATATAACCCACAGAAGGGTGCCCTAACCTCTTATGCCATAACAAAATATTATTCGTCTGAACACTCTGTCCAGTTAAGCATGCAGAACCAACACTCAAATCTTCGAGGTGATACAGTCCATTGTGCTTAATACCACGCCCAAGTATCTCCTTCGTTATGATGTCCTGAAAAATGCAAAATTTTGGGTACATTAGAACAGCACAGTTTAAGTCTTCAGTTAATCTTCCCACTGATATGAGTCTCGTGGTCAGCGAAGGAACTAGTAATGTTTCTTTTAGACATAGAGATGGAGTAGCAGTAACATTTCCCGACCCTATAACTGGTGATTTAATCCCATTCGCACTCACAATTTCTTTTCTGTTTGATTCGTGGATTTTGTCTAGATCAGAATCTAAATAGGTCATGTGATCAGTTGCTCCCGAGTCTATTACCCATTTTTCTAGATTATGTGCAATAAAAGTATTACCTTTACCGCCATAACCCTCCAGTACCTTCAACAAAATTGGCTAGTGTCAGAGATGCCTGTCCTGTGTTGTTTCTGTGGCTTGGGTTATTATCTCATGCGGTCCATGCTCCCATTTGCAAGGTCCGTGCATACCGTCTGATGAGCCTCGTCCTTCTTACTTGCTCCTTTCTTTCCTTCAACTCATGCCACCGATGCAGGTATCTATGCGCAGCTGAAAACACGTCTCTAGTGTGCTTTGGGTTGTGGCAATGGGTGCATCCTCCTCCTTCGACCCTTTTTCCTTTTCCCTGGTTTGTTTCAGTTTTAAGAGAAAGTAATACCTCAGATGCGCGGGCCGTGTGACTACTTGTGCGGTCCGTGTTCCAGCACCCCATGCGGTCCGCGCCCTTTACCGCCATAACAACCGGGTTTGAGTTACTATTGCCGCACATCACCTTTTGCCTCATTTCCTCCCGTCCTAACTCGGCATACGCTTGCTCGATAGTTGGAAGAGGCAATCGTCTGGATTATATCGGCTTGAGTGCTATCCAAATGATCATCCATCCGGAAGAAACTTGTATACTCGATCTTGTTGGACCCATAGGTTGTGCCTCTCAATATCCATCGCAGCATGTCATGGGGTTTGGCCTCCACGAGTCGATTTCCTTCCACAACCCCTGTAATTCATTATAGTATTTCTCCAACGACCCCCCTTTTGATACAAATATATGAACCCTTTGTTGAAGATCATAAATTTGAGAGGAATCACATCCATCAAAAAATGTTGTAGCTAAAGCATCCCATACCTCATTTGATGTCGAATACCGATGGAAATTACCAATCAGAACTGGGTCCAAGGAATTTAGAATCAAACCTTTCACCATTGAGTCGTGCATCTTCCACTGCTCATATCCCACATCGCCTACTGGGGGTGCTGGTTTTGCGCCCTTCACATATCCCAACTTGCCCTTGCCGGCCAGATGCGTCTCCATCATGGACAACCATAGTCCATAGTTGTTTCCGTCAAGTTTGACGATGGTCGAGTTAATCGGTACTTCAACCGGCACGGCCGTCGCCTTCTGTGTAGAGAGAAGTTCCTTCAACGCATGAAGCAGGGTCATGTCAGCGCTGGGGTCTGGGTTCTTCTCTCCACTCGTCTTCGTACTAGGGTCCTCCATCTCAGATCGCCAACGTCAGATCTACGCCTGGTGCTCTGATACCATGTAGAATCCGTGTGTATGTGCACGTAAACCGAAACAGAAATAGACACAAGATTTAACGAATTATTCTAGAAGTACATTCGAAGTGGTATAGCGAGAATGTAGTAGAATCACGTGACACATGCATAATATAGCCAAATGTAGATCTACTTAATAAATTAAAAGTTTTTATTTCTAATTTAAGAATAACACGATAAACAAAAAGACAATGGATTATTCTTGTCTTAAATAAAATGAAAGAACTATTGGAAATAGATTCTTTAAATCAAAGAAAAATAAAAAAATTATCTATTTTCTATGAACACGATCTAATTAAATGTTTAAGTCGCATTATAAATATTCTAATTAATCACATAAAGGTCAAAGAAGGATAACTTTGTATTGTGAATAATTTACAATCTAATTCTTTTGTTGTTTGTGTGCGCGTCCCACATTGTAGGTCTCAAACTCACAAGTGTTCTTGAATTTTATGTACTTCTAATTTTCAAATCTTCTACAATATTCTTCAAAATATAGATTATACCGTTTAGTGGGCACCGAATCCAAAACCCAAATGCAAAAACTAGAACTAGGGGGAATTTTCTTAAGCGTGAGGACACATCCAGGACAATATATAGTGTTTGGGCAATGCCTCCCTAGCTCTATTTATAAACCTAGGTTTTCCTCTTCTTCTTGTTTTGCTCAAGATTGTATTTTGAATTTTTTGAATGTTTAGTCCCTAAACTTTTATCACATGTAGTTAAGTTGAATATTTTTTAAGGAGCTGCCAAAGAGACCCAACAAAACCTATATAATTCAAAATGCAATAACTGGGCTCCTCTTAGTCCTTGCAAAAGTTTGGGAGAGGAGAGTTTGGGCTAGGAGCTGTCCGATCCAATCATTAATCTTCACTTATTTAACTAAAGATGCAGGATTACACCCTTGAATTACACAAAACCCAAAAAGCATATATTATTCCATAATTGTATCATGCTGACCTACCATTGTGGTGTGGCAATAGTGCTGAATGGCCGGATCACCCGATCATTTTTTTAAATGACCGTTAACTTATTTTAGCCTGTAAATTACCAAATATAACCCGTTTTCTATTCTATATTCTTTTCCCTGCTTATTACATTTCAAATACTTTCAAATTCAACTCATTTCATCTGCTTGAAAAAGAGATTTTCAAGTTAGAATCTAACTCATTTCAATGTTAGATTCCAACCCATTTCACCTGTGTAAGAAATTTCATTTCAAGGTAGAAATTCATCCGTCTCTATCTTCTTCTTTTAATTCACGATAGAAATTGTGAATTTTATATTTTAAATCATGAAAATATGTATGCATTTGAGTATGAATTGTGATTTTTGCTTTAAATTTTTGTAAGTCTAAATTCATTTGAAGTGGCTTAATTGAAAACCAATTAAAAATATGTAAATTCGCGTTAACAGTCTCATGGTTTGTTAACAGACCTCTTAACAGAGTACAAGTCTGTCATCTGTTAACATATAGTCTATTAACAGTAGTTATTAAGTAAGGGTATTTAAGTCTTTTTTTATAAAAGAGGTCTTTCAACTTATTTGATATAAGTTAGGCGTTTCTACGATTTGAATGGTTTGACATGGCATTTTAGCCAAAGCGGCCTCATTGTGGTGTCTTATCCCATCAAATGTTCGATAATTAAAATTGGGTTAAAATGACTGCTTTATCCTTCTATTATTTTATTTTCTAAGTTCTCATTGAATAAATTTATTCTATGGTTAGTTTGATTGAATCACAAACACAATTTAGCCAATGCTAAATACTAAGATATAAAATACTTATGAGGGCTTCTTGAACCTTTTATTTAGGGTAACACTTTCTCAACACGAATAAATGTCCATTACTTCGCTCACTTTCAGATTTCCAATACATCGAGGTATTTTATCACATCTATTAATCTCATTCATTTTTTTATCAATGAAGTTCTGAGCTCCCAAATAATGTCAAGTATCTCCTTTAAGATTTCAGTAATTCATATGGTGCCATAGTGGTCATTAGGAATTTAATTCTCTGCACACTTATGTTATAAAATTAAATTATAATACATAGTATTGTTTAATGTACTACAAGTGCACTAGTGCCACTACTTAAAAAATACTATTTTACGACCAAGACAATCTCCAATCCAAACAATGAAATAGCTCGTCTTTCACATAATAGGGTATCAATCCTAATTAATCATCGTGAACTTAAATAATTTTTAATCAAATAAATAATAAAGTACAACATAAATTTAATAATAACCAATATTGTATTATTAATCAACAACTAACGTCAAATACAAAAACTATACTTTTTGAGCACTCAACACTGGAAGATCTACACATGAAGCAATTTATATATATTTCTGTTAAGTGATCTTCTGTGACTACTACATCGTTTCACACCCTGCCTCCATTATCTTTGAAGCTTACAAGAACTAATTATGGTTTTTGGCGTTCATAGATTCTTCTTGGCGTTTGAGCACATGATCTAGATGACTACTTGCTTGGCACAATTGTTTGCCCAAAAAAATCTATTGATCAATGTGAGGGAAATCCTCCAATTACCAACCAGATTATGTCATTTGGAATAAAACTGATTTGTTCATTATGAGTTAGATTTTCTCGTCGTTTTCTAAATTGATGTTCGTTTATGTTGTTCGATGCAATACCTCATCTGAGGTTTGGCAAGTCTTCGGACGACTCTACTTCTGGGACTCAATTGCACGAGTGTCATTTCTTCATGGACAGTTTCAATCTGCGCAGAAAGGATCTTCAAGCATTGTTGTGTTAGAGTTATATTAGTAGTATATTATAAATGGTAGAGTTATACTAGTAATGTATTAGCATTAATAATAGAGTGTTTTACCTTATATATGTTAAGGTTCGCTGTAGTATAAATACGAGTTGTATCTATGATTTTGTAATCCCGTTTGCTTAATAAGATTGATTATGTCGTTTGCTTAATAAGATTGATTCTTCTTTCCATCTCTTTGTTCTTTTTTTTTTAGTTTAGTTTATATTATTGTTAGAACTTTCACATGGTATCAGAGCAAGTTTGATTCGACTTGGTTTAAACTTGAAATCTCTTCAATTCTTTGATGAGTGGTTTTGTGCCACTCGTCCGCCAAGTCTTTTTTTTTTTTGGTGTCTTTTAGATACTGTCATCTGGCTAAATATTTGAGTCTTGAATAATTAGATTACTTGGACCCCTTTGCTTATTTGGGGGTATTTATATCCAAGTCAATTTAGAATTTAGAATTTGTCCAGTTGTTTTGTTTTGGAATTTGGTTGGTTTTGCATCTAGGTGATAATATAGAATTTGTTTAATTTTGTTGATCTGAGATTCGGTATTTAGTATTTGCATCTAGTGATTTGC
The DNA here is from genome assembly GCA_023638005.1 of Forsythia suspensa. Taxonomy (NCBI): domain Eukaryota; kingdom Viridiplantae; phylum Streptophyta; class Magnoliopsida; order Lamiales; family Oleaceae; genus Forsythia; species Forsythia suspensa. Next base: position 26,466,598 of record CM042666.1, on the reverse strand, counting down.
ATTTGGAATTTTCTTCCAAGTAATTATGATTTGCAATTTGGTATTTACATCCATTAATTTGGATTTGAAATTTGGTCCAATAATCTAGAATTTTGTTGGTTTTGTTTCTAGTTAATCTGGAATTTGGTATTTGATATTTTGTCCAGTAATTTGGAACTTGGTTGAGTTAATTTGAAATTTGATATTTGTTCAAGTTAATCTGTAATTTTGGTCTCCACTTTCTATCTTCTTATTCTCTTCTCACTTTCTTTCTTTTCTTCTTCATTTCCCTTTTCCATTCTTTCTATAATTCTGGTTACTTGTACGATTGTCCATCGTCAATTTGATATCAAGTTAATCAATAATTTTAGTCTTCGAAGTTTGCATTCTTTTGATTTGATTACTTTGATATGCTCAGATTGGTACTATGGCTTTTGTAATGAAGTTGCCGACCCATGAGCGAATGAAGTATACTGAGATTGATTGTCATCTCATTCGCCACATCTTCAATATGGCACAATTTCCTTACCTTTTGTCTCTTCATTGCAGTTTGTTGACTTTTTCACGAAGTTTCATCTGGTCCATCGTTTTCGTTTCTTGCTTGGCAAACTCTCGCTGCTTCTTGTTGTAGCATCGTGAGTTTGAGTGAAGATGTTAGAGTTAAACTAGTCGTATATTATATATGGTAGAGTTATACTAGTAATATATTAGCATTAATAATAGAATATTTTTACCTTATATAGGTTAGGGTTTGCAGTAGTATAAATACGAGTTGTACACTTATATCTATGATTTTATAATCCCGTTTACTTAATAAGATTGGTTATGTCGCTTGCTTATTAAGATTGATTCTTCTTTCTATCTATTTGTTCTTCTCTTTTTAGTTTAGTTTATATTATTATTAGAACTTTCGCATGCTGATTTCTTCTTGGAGATAAAAGAGATTTTAGACACTTGATTGTAATCGATAATCCAATTTCAGACAATCAATTGCTGATGTATTTTTTGAAGGTCTTGGAGTAGAATTTGATCATGTGGTTGTTAATCTCGAATCTTTGAAAAGGCACTGTTTCTGCTACAAAAGCATGAAATGTGCATTAAGCTTAATTCTATAGCTTATGACTTGATTGGTGCTACTGCTAACTATGTCGTTCGTCAAGGATCTCGAAACTACAATACTAATAATCGATCTCAAAATTTTCAATCTAATCGTAGTGGTAGAGGAGGTCAAGGTCGTGGTAATCAGACTAAATCAATTTGTCAATTGCATGGAAGAGGTGGTCATGTTGCACTAAAATGCTATCATCGATTTCATATGCGTTTCTCTCGTCCTGGAGAACAACATGAATAAGAACCTTCACACCACCAAAGAAACAAGACACATATGAATGATCAAGCCTTTGTTGTTTCTCCTCAAATTATTATATGTTGACGTCGGAACCTGCACCGTCCACGTGTCAAGAGATCTTCAGTCACTCTTCTACCAATTTGTATATTATCTGTACACTCGGACAAGTTAGGTACTAAGATCTCCGGAGAAAAAAAGTCCGACGATCATTGGTACTCCGACGATCAAGTTAACTACCGGTATAGGAATAATACACGGGGAGGCAAAAGTAATTGGGTGTGGGAGGGACAATCAGGCAAAGATTTTAGCAGAGTTTATGGTAAAATTTAAGTGCAAAAAGAGCGTATCTTAGAACAATCGGAGACGTTGTATTTATAGCACAAGAGCCCTAATTGATTTAGGAAACAAATCAATTAGATACCCGATCGGATCCTCATTTCTTATGGATAGGGATGATTGATTGTCAGGGCAATCTCCAAGATTATCTACCTTATTTGAATTTATCACGTTGCCTAATCTTTAAGAGATTACGATTTGGTTTCTTTGTGAGGATCCGTGTGCCAATCCAACGCAATTTGCCTTCAATTATCTCTCTGGTCATTCAAAATATCATGCGCACGCTCGTTAGTTATAATAAATACGAAGCCTGCGAGGCCCTCCGGTCGGCCATGAATTTCAAGGCCCTCTATGGGCCTCGTAATACTCTAGTTCAAGATTGTTAAGATGTTTGATGGGCCTCCAGGCCTTCTTAGAATTCTGAGGCCATTGTTTGGCCTATATGGGACTTTTGGCTTGGGTCTTTGTCGACGTGGAGGCCCTATCAAAATTGGGTGGTAATAATAGTCTCCCAAGTCCAAGCCTATTATTTATAATAGGCGTGAGACTTTGGAAGTAAGGGAAGAGAAGAAATTTTGGACAAAAAAAAATCGTTTAGCGAATTCCGAGAGTGTGGTCTTCTGCGTGTTGAATTGCTTATCTGGTATGAATTGAACTTACCTAGTATAGTCCCCCAAGTTTGAAGCTGAACATTTATGACATGTGAGGGCTTCAAGTGATTAGACATTTGGTGACGTGTCTGCGGTTGGTGTGATTCTTTCAATCAAAGTTGTCAATCTGTGGCCAGTTAATCATGAGTGAGAGGATGTATGCATTTAATGCCAATGGCGCATGACTGATAATGGGAGCGCGCGTGAGGCGTGTGTGTTCTTGTTTCAATAAACGCTTAGGGTTCTGTTTCCTACCTATTGCTCTATTTTAAACACGCGTCCACTGGCCAACGGTCCAGATGTAATGATTGGGATTTGGGCGGCGGAGATTAGAATGCCTCAATCTATAAAGCTTGGCACCCTCCTTCATTACAACTTCTTCTTGCTTCTATGCCTGTTGTGAGTATTATGGAATACTTTGCCGAAAATCAAGAAATTTCCAAGCGTGTACATTGTTCTAATTGCATTTCCGAGGTAAGCGCGACGAGCGTTGCTGTGATTTGTTTCGTAGTTTGCTTTCATGATTATTTCTTGAGTCCATAATTTGGAGATTATACCTTGCCACACATTCCAACGACAGTAGAAGTATCATCTTCCAAAATCAAGAGGGGTTGTAATGTCGTTTGGAAATGATGACTCGCAGAATCAATCAGACGCTCGGACAAACCCTAGTATTCGGGGTGAGTCACCATCATCCGCATCATCCTCTTCATCATCTGAGGTTGTAGGAGAAGTGAACCAAGCACCTTCAACATGCGCCCGCTATCCCATCCACAAGCGGGATTGGGGCTTGCACAACCGGATCTTCGAAAGAGGCCATGGAAAAAGGTCGGCCTGACGCTGGGGTACTGAGATGAAGAGATCACTCGATAAGAGGGACTCGACGAAGAGCTCATGCGGTCGGCCACCGAAGTGTCCATGGCTCGTTCGAGGATCACTGAGGCGGAGTTGGAGGACATGCAGTTATCTTATAACATTCCTGCGTTCGTGACACTTAGGGCTTCGGGTCCAGAGGAACGCGCCGATGATCCACCTGAAGGATTCGTCGCGATTTAAGAACCTGCGATGCAGTAGGGCCTTCGCTTAGCCATGCACCATTTCTTCTGCAAGTTCGAAGATCGAATTTGCCCTCGCGAGATAACACCGAATGGTTGGGGGTAGATGGTGGCCTCATACTTATTGTGGGGCATTGTCGAGGCGGGAGGGAACCTGACTCTGAGGAAGTTTGAATCTATATTCCGGCCCTGTCGATTCATGGGCATAGTACAACATCTCTCCTCGACCAGGCCAAAAATGGAGGACGACCACCGACAGTCCCAACAAAGTGCATAACTGGAAGGAGATGTTCATCTTCGTAGGCGGGACTGGGAGTTTATGCCAGAGGACCCTCTTCTCCATGTGTTTATTCTCCGTCAATTTGGAGAACTTGGTATACACTGCTGTCTTTGTGCAGATTTTGATTATATTTCCTGACTTAATGTCTTGCTTACTTTTGCAGACTGCAAGAAGCCACCTATCCCGAAGAGAGACCAAAGAGAGTTGAGGTCGAAGTGGAATAAGGTGTGAGCACTCAAAAGACTTCAAGAGTCTCAGCAACTTGTTAAAGGACGACAACTTATTGATCTTCTACAGACTGATGGGTAAGTCTTGTAAGTTGCGATATACTGGTTTTTCTATTAAAAGTTGCCTTAATGAGTTGCATCTTGGTGTTTCTGTCGACATCTTTCAGGTTCAAGAGGATTCCTGCGCTTCGCCTCCCGCCTCGCCCGTCCAAGAGAGAGAGGTTCATCTTCGCCTGCACTCCCCAGCTGGAGGCGCCTTTATCCGTCACAAGAGGGCCGTGACACTACGCCGCTAAGGGGCGATCTCATCCTCCGACCTCCGATGTTTCAGTTCCCAGATAAACTATTCCTCATTCACCCCCGCTTTCCTCCTCCTATCTTCCGCCTGACTCCGTTTCTTCCAAAGATAAGAGAAAGAGAATTTCCGAGGACATGGGTGACACGACCGCCCAGAAGAGGAAGGCTCCCATGGCTGCGGGAGGGTTTATGAGAGATGCCCACAAGACGAGACGGGCGAATGAAAGGCACTGGTCTTCACCATACCATGATGGAGGGGTTGAGGACACAGGGAATTCTGGCTCCTTGACAGGTCAGGAGAGCCACGTCTGCATTTTCCAATGCAGGAAGAATTGGAAACTTCCGTGATAAAACTGCTTCCTACCCACCCTGCAATGATGGCGGTGAGAGTGTACAAATACTAGACCCAAAAGTGTGAAAAAGCGGCCGAGGAAGCCACCATACACGAGCGGCTGAAAATGGCAGAGATGAACTTGATACGAGGATTGGTTATGACCAAAGAGCTATTCAACACCCTGGAAAGTTTCGATGGTCAATGTAGTGAAGGAGAGGCCAAGTCTAGGAAGCTTTCCGAAGACCTGAAGGCCATGAGCCTCGAGAAGGCACAGCTGGAATCCGAGAAGAGGGCTCTCCAGTTCAAGTTGGACTTGGTTGTGACGAAGGAAGCTGATACGAGGGGCAAGTATGAAATTGAGCTGAAGGCCACCAAAGAGAGTTTGAAACAAGCTCGAGATCGGAAGAGGGCTATCGAGGCTTCTCAAAAGCATGTCGAGGAGGCTCAGAAATTGGCCGAAGATCGGACGCTCGCAGCTAAGACCGCATTAGCCACCGCGAATAGTATTCTAGATGTCATCGCGAGAAAATGAGAAGTCACTAGCCGTGGCGGCGGTGAGTTGGAGGGGCCGTGGCCGAACGCACCGATGCCAAAAGCTAAGGTGGTGGAGGCGTACTAGGATGCGTTCATGGATACGCTTGAGTATCAAGACCTCGCACAACGCTTGATGACCATAGGAGGCGGCAAATAGCTGGTAGAGCGGATCGCGGAAACCCATTCGGAGTAGGACATCTCTTTCCTTGAAGAGCTCTCTCACACCGGTTTGGCGTGATGACAGACACTTCCCAGCAAAGCTAATGATCAAACCCCCTACATGTTGGAGAGGGAGGCCCGCAGTGTACCGACCCTTAGAGAGGCGGCAGGGCATCTAAACTTAAAACTTCATTTCTATCTTTTGCGCATGTTCCCGCATTAACTATCAAATTTGTTTTCCTAGCGTATCTTTGTTCCAGCATTAAATTTCATGAATGATTGTGCCTACCAGGCATGGAAAGTAGCTCCTGAAATTGAGGAATCATTCCTTTGGGCATTAATGGTGCTAACTTTTTTGTAGAATCTGAAGAGTTAGCGTCTTTAATGTCCCGGTAAGTAGGGAGGCAGCACAGTTGTGTGGCATTCCAAATACCCATGGGGCAGTTGTACATTACCAGTCTTATTTATTACCCTATGTTAAGTTCCCACGCAACTCCTATAAAAACACTAAGGGCCTTTGATCATGTTCCTTACGCATGCATAACTTTGGTAAATCACGTGAGTTAGCTTCCAGCGCTATAATTTTTCTTGAGTCGTGTGACCATACCTTTTATATCAGACGTGCTATGAAAGTATGGATAAAAAAACAAAGCATCGTAAGGCCTAACAATTAGAGAATCAACATTCAGATGACCAAATACCCAGCTAATCAACGTTCAGAGGACTAAACGTGTGGGAGGGTTGGGCCTAGTAGCCTTAGCCCAACCATGCCCCGAACAACGTGTCCTTGATTCGGGTGAGGAGGGTGGAAGCCATCTACCAAAAGGTGTCAACGATATTTTTTGTATAGTATGGCCTAATTAGTCACCAAATCAACTCGTATTGATTTTGGGAGACTTTCGATCATGGTAGAACCAGATTTTCATCCCATGATGAGGCTTGGGGTGACGAAGACCAGTGTATAGACTTAGTAGATCTAATATCCCAATATGTACCGACCCAAAGAGGCGGCGGGGTAGTAGGATAATGATCACGCTTGTTTGTTTCTACCTTGTACTCCAAATTATGATGAATAAAATAAGATTGTACTAGAATTTCCATGGTTGTTTTGTTTGTGTGGATTGCTTGTGGTATTTGGCGCGCCATTATGAAATTCTGGCGTTCGGCCATGCCTTCACTTTCACGAAATTGCAGAGCTCATGGTCAAGACGACCTCGCGAACCTTGCGAGGCTCTCATACTTTACGTTTCCACGTAGGATACGTGTTGGTGGTGTCACCATGCAAAGGATGACAAGACACATTTCACGAGGCGCGTATCCTCACGCACCCTTTACATCTTCCTAGGGTTTATTTGAAGTGCATTCATCCTTTCTCCACGTGCTGGTTTATCTGATTGCTCGTATTCTCCCGTGCTTATATATACGCTTGTAGGACTTCATTCTATTTTTCCCACCTTTGCTCTCCTACCGCCATATTCATATCTCGGTTGTCGGTAGTTGTTGTGCGATTATAATCCCGCAATTGGACGGATCGTTGACAAGTAATAAAGTGATGAATGAAGTGTCGAACCCACGAGGACTAGATATCAATTTAACCTATTAATTTATAACCTAAATTCTAACAATATGAAAACACATATTCAAATTGGTTTTGTGATTCTATACTATTTTAATTAAAACTAAATTATCAAACAATTAACTTTAAAATAGTGAGAACGAATTCAAGATCTACTAACTCTAGGATTTGCGAATCCACCAACACTTTCTTTAATCAAATATCCGTTTAACCGTTTTAGCTTATAATTACCATAGATTGAAAATCGACGTTCCTAAAATAATCAAAAGCCTCTCTCGATGGTCAATCAATTCTATATGTTATGCGAACCTAATTATCTCTAATTAAGCTTCGAACATAAACACATGCATTAAAATCTCAAGAACACCTAAATAGATTTCATAAAGCATAATAGTAATTTCTATCTATTATTGGACCCTATGTTATTCAATACCACGTGCTTAATCTATATTGAATCTCTCGACTTCAATATAAATCACAATATATTCTAATGGTGATCAGACATTAAAATAATAGAAAAACTGCATAAAGAATAATCAACCCAAAAACAATTAATTACTAAAACAGAAAAACTTATAATTAATTAAAAATCATGAAGTTTCATCGTTCATCCTAGAAAAAGTAAATTAACCGGACATCATTTCGTCAATTATGACAATAATTGACTTCATCATGATCCGATGAAAGAAAAAGAAGAAGAAATAAATACAACCTTGACTGCGGTGAAGAATCTTCAATCCCGTGTCTTGATATTCGATTCTCCTCTTGTATCTTGTTCCCAAATTCGTCTTCCTTCTTCTGGCTATTATCTGCCTTATTTATAATGTTCTCCAACCCTCTAAGACGTGCGTTTAAGTTGTTGTTTTATCTTAGAGTTGTAGAGTTCTAATCCCATCGAAAATCGCCAAAACGGGTGCCCGTTATGCCCTGAGCCCCTGAAGTATCTTTTCTTAGCAGTTTGAGTCCATTTTCTTCTATTTGCTCTCTTTTCGTCAGATTGACCTTTGAATTTGAATATTTTCTAAATTAATAAGAAAACAACGTACAATTAAACTGAAAATAAGTAAGAATACTCATAATCGTCCCTTTTTGACTTCGAGATAAGTACAAAATTGTACTTATCAAATACCCCCAAACTTGAACTTTTATTCGTCCTCTAATAAACTAGCTAAAACAATCATGCATATAATGATAGAATAAGCGAAGAACACAATTCATAATATAAATAGCTTGCCGTTCTTGCTTGCTTCTTTTGTAGAAAGAAAACTTATAATTCATGACGAGTGTTCGGTGTATTACTATTGCAAATGTGATTATACTCAAACCATACTTGATACGTGTGTGAGACCCCGTAATCTGATCAACTTAAATTCTATGGTGGTGATAGCCCAATCACTTGGTCAACTTTTCCTTTCCTCTCGTAAAAGTACACTTCCCCCAAAATAATTGTTTTATCTCAAATTCCTAGATTTTGGTTCAAAGTTTAAACTTGGCATTATTTTCTTGCTCGAGGCTGGTTGAGAAAACTAATAATCGTGACAACCTAAGTATATGAAGATTCTCCAATTTATGAGCACTCTCAACTAGAAAGTTTCTACTAAATAAGTCAAACACATTAGTTATCTAATCCTCAAATTTACTTTGCAAAGGATTTTTTTTTGGACAGAAATAAAAATTAAATTTAAATAAATAAATAATAATTTTTTTTATATATATATATAGATCTTATGTGCAAAACTCAATCCATTAAGCTTTCTAAGTGACTCGTGTAATCTAGCTTGAGGTCGATGACTCCCGGTGTGTTTCGATCTTAGGGCATCGGGTTTTGAGAAACCTCTACGGACCTTTTCACTCAAGTCAAATAGACTACGAAAAGAGTTATAAGATATTAATAAGGTGCAAAACTCAGTCCATTAAGCTTTCTAAATGACTCATGTAACGAGCTTGAGGTCGATGACTCTCAGGTCTTTCGAACCTTAGGGCATCAGGTTTTGAGAAACCCCTACGAACCTTTTCACTCAAGTCAATTAGGCTACGAAAAGAGTTAAGCAATAATAATAATAATTTTTGTTCCTTGCGTGCAATAAGTTCATGCGTGAGGATTAGATTCCTAACATTCGGTCATTACTTAGTTTTCTCTAATCGGTCTAAAGTGCTCCACACAAATTTTCAACATACATGGAATCAATCATAACCTAGATAGCCACTATCACGCTTTAATTACCACACTTTCTCACTATATTAGTTATTTGTTCGAGATACGGATGATTTTTAGGTTTAAACAGGTATCCTATTATTTTCAACTTAAGTGCACCAACATAGCTAAAAATCATTTTAATCGGCCGACAAAATGCAATATCAAACATGGTCACATAGTCTCACATTTAACCAATAGTAATAATCTGCTCACAAGTCATGGATTAAAACGAAATAATTAAATAAAAGTTACATCATTAGCCGGCAAGGCTATTCATATCACATAAATATGCCAACAAATACATATAATAATAATTTTTTTTAAACGAAAATAAATTAAAAATCAAATATCAATTATCAATTATCGAATCAAGCAAATTTTTCATTTTAGTCCATTACCCCAAACTTGAAAGAAACATTGTCCCCAATGTAAAATTTAAAATCAAAATATTAGAGACTTCCCTGAGATAGATCTGATGGTGCCGGGATAAAAGGTGTGATAAGATTAACTGGAGGAGAAATCTGTACATATTGGTCGGCAAATCTTTGTTTGAATGTTATCCACCAAATTTCACAAAGTTGTAACCCTAAAAAGAAAAGAAAAAAGAACTTATAAATAATTTTTTTTTAAGAAAAACGAAATTAATTAATTAAATTTATTTATTTATTTTAAAAAAAAATGATTTTTTTTTTAAAAAAAACGATTTTTTTTATTATAAAAAAACGATTATTTTTATTTTTATTTTTTAAATACAAATTTAAAATAATTGAACAACGTGATTATGCAAGATGACGATGATTGTAGCCTCAAAACCTAAGAATTAAAAACCTACTTTAAATCCTAAAAACCTAAAACGTGCAAATTGTTAATTGAAATCCTAAAATTGAAATAAATAAAAGGGTTTGCCTCCCATTGAGCGCTTCTTTAAAGTCATTAGCTTGACTTTGTCGTGATGATCGCTCAAGACACTTTGAATAGATCTTTAGAAGCCTTGCTTTTCTTGCTTTGATCGACTTTGGAACCATTTTTGTTTACCGTCCGTAGCTTGATTTTTCCTTATCATATTGATATGATTTTGTTTTGCCACCATGCTCGAATTCGACTAAGAAAATTTCACCTCCTCATCGGTTTGATCACGTAAGACGGATGGAATTCCTCTTTTGTACATACTCTTCTTCTCTAAGTGGTACATCTTGATGTTGGGTAACAACTTTATCATCTAAACTCCCTGCCTTCTGGTCAATGGCATCAGTCTCGAAACAGGAATCTTGAGAACTTGGAAATTTAATTGCTTTAAACACATTGAATGTAATGTGCTCATCATTTACTTTCAAAGATAATTTCTCTTTTTGAACGTCAATTCTCGCTCGACCAAGAGCCAAGAAAGGTCGACCCAAAATGAGTGGTACATCCCTGTCTTCACACATATCCAGAATAATAAAATCAGCAGAGAATATGAACTTGCCAACTTTCACCAATATGTCTTCAATTATTCTCCTTGGACGTTTAATTGTTCTATCTGCAAGTTGCAGTGTTACTGTTGTTGGCTTTGCTTCTCCTAAACCGAGCTGCTTAAAAATAGAGTAAGGCATTAAATTCACACTAGCACCCAAATCACATAAAGCTTTATCAAAAATAAACTACCGATAGTGCAAGGAATATTAAAACTCCCTGGATCTTTTAATTTCGGTAGCTTGTTTTGCAATATGGCATCGCATTCCTCGATTAAGCGTCATTGCTTCATGCTCCTCCAACTTCCTTTTGTTTGAAAGAATGTCCTTCATGAATTTAGCATAGCTAGGCATTTGAGCTAATGCATCGTGAAAAGGTATGTTGATGTGAAGCTTTTGAATACATCCAAGAATTTTTTGAATTGTCGGTCTAGCTTATGTTGTCGTAGCCTTTGAGGAAATAGAATTGGAAGAACGTAAGTTTGGTGGAATATAAGCCGGTGGAGAGTTCCAGCTTCTTGTGCAACTTTTGCATCTGCTTTTTTTCTCTCTTCTTTGGGACACGCTTCCTTTTCTACACACCTGGTCTAGTCACATGAATCTCTCGTAATTGAACTCCGCTCCTTGTGGTAATTGCATTTACTTGCTCTTTTGGATTGACCTCGGTATTGCTTGGCCATGTGCCTGGTTGTCGCTCTGTCAACATTTTAGCCAACCGCCTAACTGATTTTCCATATTCTTTATAGCAACATCTTGTCTTTTCTGCATCTCCTTCAATTCAGATTCCATACGCGTGACGGCTTCTTCTAATCCTCATTCTCTTTCTTGAGGTCTTCCCTAATTTGGTGGATTTTGAATATTTTGAGTGTTGCCATATGAGAAGTTTGGATGATTTCTCCATCCGAGATTGTAACTCGTGAGTCGGATTATTCTCACCGTCACCGAAAATTTTGAGCATATGCAATTTGTTCGTGGGATGACATATCAACTTTGGTCAAAGGGCACTCGATGATTGATGGTTTGCCCGCATGTTACATGATTGGTGGAGGCATCTCGAACCATATTAGCCGAGTGAGAGTATTTCATGCTTCCATCTGTTTTGCCAATGCATCAATTTTTGCCAATAAAAGCGAATTGGTGCCCACTTCAGTGTATCCTGTTGCTTTCTTACGCAATCCTCTTTACGGCCACATAATAAACTGTTCACTCATGGTTTCAAATAGATCGTAAAGGTCACCGGCGGATCTATTTTGGATAGAGCCACCGTTTGTAGAATCTCTTCAAGAATGACCGGTTGGAACTAGTCCGAATAGAAATAATGATTCTGAAATGCTAAGGGAAATCATGACTTGGACACTTTCGAGCAATTGTTTGAATCTTTCCCATGCCTCGTGAAAATTTTCCAACTCGGTTGTTGGAAATTGGAAATTTCATACTTCATCTGCTTACTCTGGGCCGGAGGAAAATATTTCAATGTGAATTTCGGATCGATCTCGTCAAAGTAGTAATGCTCCCGGTGGTAGAGAATCTAGACATTCTCTAGCTTTATCTTTCAATGTGTGTGGAAAGAGCCTCATCTTGATTAGCTTCTTCATTAACACCGTGGTATTCGAAATTTCCACAAAGATTCATCGAGCGAGAAATATGGTAATGAGGATTTTCATCCGTCATCCCATAAAGCGGCGGGTTGTTCGAGAACAAATTCATCACGTCGGCCTCAACTGGAAGTTATCATGTCCATAAGGTGGATAGACTATGCTGGACCGATTCTCTACAATCGGTGGCATCATATACTCACCCATAATGACATCTCGTTCATTAACTTCAACTGGTCGAGCTATTGGTGCTTGTATCAAATCTGCAGGTAGTTGATCATGTACTTGATGGTCTGCCATTGTGTCTTTTTTTTTCTGTATTTTCTTTTCTCGTTTTTCATGTTGTCGTCGGTGAAAGCTTCGTTCAATTTCTGAATCTAAATCAAATAGATCAAGATCTTTTGTACGGGGCATGCACACTTAACACCTGAAAAATGAGAAAATATATACAATTCAGTAGTATCACGAAAAATTTAAAATAAAAAATAAAAATAAAAATAAAATAAAATAAAATAAATATAAATAATACTAAAAATAATTGTTAAAAGCTAAATTATAAATTAACGTAGCAATCAATAAAACTAGTCCCCAAGAATCTAAGCGCTAAAAACTTGTTGTGCGATTATAATTCCGCAAGTGGACGGATCGTTGACAAGTAATAAAGTGATGAATGAAGTGTCGAACCCACGAGGACTAGATATCAATTTAACCTATTAATTTATAACCTAAATTCTAACAATATGAAAACACATATTCAAATTGGTTTTTGTGATTCTATACTATTTTAATTAAAACTAAATTATCAAACAATTAACTTTAAAATAGTGAGAACGAATTCAAGATCTACTAACTCTAGAATTTGCGAATCCACCAACACTTTCTTTAATCAAATATCCGTTTAACCGTTTTAGCTTATAATTACCATAGATTGAAAATCGACGTTCCTAAAATAATCAAAAGCCTCTCTCGATGGTCAATCAATTCTATATGTTATGCGAACCTAATTATCTCTAATTAAGCTTGAACATAAACACATGCATTAAAATCTCAAGAACACCTAAATAGATTTCATAAAGCATAATAGTAATTTCTATCTATTATTGGACCCTATGTTATTCAATACCACGTGCTTAATCTATATTGAATCTCTCGACTTCAATATAAATCATAATATATTCTAATGGTGATCAGGCATTAAAATAATAGAAACTGCATAAAGAATAATCAACCCAAAAGCAATTAATTACTAAAATAGAAAAACTTATAATTAATTAAAAATCATGAGGTTTTATCGTTCATCCTAGAAAAAGTAAATTAACCGGACATCATTTCGTCAATTATGACAATAATTGACTTCATCATGATCTGGTGAAAGAAAAAGAAGAAGAAATAAATACAACCCGTGACTCTGGCTGAAGAATCTTCAATCCCGTGTCTTGATATTCGATTCTCCTCTTGTATCTTGTTCCCAAATTCGTCTCCCTTCTTCTGGCTATTATCTGCCTTATTTATAATGTTCTCCAACCCTCTAAGACGTGCGTTTAAGTTGTTGTTTTATCTTAGATTTGTAGAGTTCTAATCCTATCGAAAAGCACAAAACGGGTGCCCGTTATGCCCCTCGAGCCCCTCAAGTATCTTTTCTTAGCAGCTTGAGTCCATTTTTTCTATTTGCTCTTTTCGTCGATTGACCTTTGAATTTGAATATTTCCTAAATTGATAAGAAAACAACGTACAATTAAACTGAAAATAAGTAAGAATACTCATAATCGTCCCTTTTTAGACCTCGGATAAGTACAAAATTGTACTTATCAGTAGTCATGTCAGGTTATTATTTTCTCAGCATCCCAAAGCTTAAGATAAGGCGTTTGGAGAGGGGGGGAGGGGAGGAGGTTGTGGATGGTATCCCTCATCCACCTCCAGTACCTTCTGCGGCGTCTGCTCTGGGAGTTATTGTTCTGCAGACACCGTGAGACAATGATGGGCAGTTCTTCTTTTATCTCTCTAGCGCCTTTCGCTTCGTTTCCTACGAGACCTGCGCCTCATTCAAAAACTCAAGACAATCGTGCAAGAGGAAGGCGAAACCTATAGCGAGATAGGGCGCCCAAACCCTTTTACCTTCTCATGTCGAACGCATCAACATTGGGTTTCATCGGGGTGAGTTGGACCCAATGGTTTTGGGAAAATTGCCAGCCTCGACTACCATAGTAGCGGCCTCAGTTCATAAATCTCGGACTTACGCTTTGCGAAAGTCGCAGAGATATGAGTTGATGGAGTTGTTGAAACGGCGAAATGTATACCTCTCGTAGTCACGTGTTTAATCTGCGAGTTGTACAAGGAACTGGCGATGAAGGTTGACGAATTGCGCCCACCGTTGGAGAGGATGAGGATATTGACGCGCTGCGTCAAAGAAACCAAAGCTAAGACAATCCAAAGCTAAGACAATCCGAGGGCATGTGTTGAAGACGCGAGGGCACGTGCCATATATGACATTACCAAAGCTAAGACAATCCAGAGGGCATGTGTTGAGGCTCAGAAGAAGGCTGAATCGCAGCTGAGGTCTTGTTAAAACATAGTCCATGCCAAAGATAAAGAACTGACCGAGGCACTAAATGAGTTTTCGAAGTCCTAGTATTTGTTGGCTAAACTCGGGGTCCTAGGTTATGCGGATCCTAAGGGTCCGAATGGGACTTAAGAGTCTTGCGTGTTCTTACTAGTGTTGTTTTTTGATTTGAAAGTGTAAAGCTTCTTGCGACGTATGTTTTCATAAAAACTGTTTTATTCAGCCACGTAGGCCAATGAAAATCCATTTTCTTTATTTGTTTAAATATGCATTGCATGTTTATCCAGCGAGTTGACAGAGTTAGCCGCGAACTACACTCCCTCGCTGCTGAATTGCCTTTACTTGGTATAGTATGACCGGAAACACTTTTGTTTCAGAAAACAATGAACTTTATTAAAAGACGCGGTGTCTAGAGACGTCGGAAACAATGCTGGAAAACTGAGAAGTGTAAAATAAAACTACTGATGATATGGTCGCAGATTGACGATATTCCACGGATGCCTCATCTCCCTTCCTTCCGAGTCTTCTAATATGTAGGTTCCAGGCCGGATTTATTCGATGATCTTGTAAGGACCTTCCTAGGTGGGCCCGAGGGTTCCAGCTCCCACATCTCTATTAGCCTGGAACACTTTCTTCAAGACGAAGTCATTGACGTGAAAACTCCTGCCTCTGACCTTGGAGTTGTAGTATCTAGCCATTTTTCTTTGGTAGACCGCGAGGCGAAGCTGCGAGTCTGCATGTCTTTCATCCTGCAAGTTCAGGTTCGCCCTGCGTAGATTGTCATTTGTTACTTCATTAAAGTGTAAGTGCCTGGAAGAGAGTAGCCCTAGTTCGACGGGAATCATTGCCTCCGGCCCGTACGCCATGGCAAAAGAGGTTTCGCCTGTCGCCGTTCGAGAAGTGGTTCGATAGGACCATATGGTTTCGGGTAATTCTTCAGTCCACCATCCTTTGGCGGATTCTAGCCTCTGTTTAAACGTATGCTTGATGATCTTGTTCACAGCTTCCACCTGGCCATTAGACTGTGGATGGTAGGGGGTGAAAAAATCTCTTCGAATACCAAGGTCCTCGTAGTTCGAGTTGAACATCTTTCCAACGAACTGTGTGCCATTGTTGAAAACGAGGAGGATTCTGAAGCGACAGATAATATTTTTCCACACAAACTTCCATGTATTTTCCTCCATGATCTAAGCCAGGGGTTCAGCTTCGCACCACTTGGTGAAATAGTCCACCGCTATGACTGTGAATTTGACCCCACCCCTTCCAGTTGGGAGGGGACCTATGAAGTTGATCTTCCACTTGGCGAAAGACCAAGGACTGGTGACCAGGGTAAGGTTCTGAGCTGGGAGCTTCGGTATAGTAGTGAATTTCTGGCATCTGTCGCACTTCTTCGCGTAGTTATGAGAATCTTTCTTCATGGTAGGCCAATAGTACCCCTGTTTCAAGGTTTTATGTGCCAGAGCCATTCATCCTGAGTGATTGCCGCAGATTCCCTCGTGTATCTCTGACATCACATACAATGTTTCCTCCTGTGTTAAGCAACGTAGGAGGGGGTGGCTGAAGCATCTCTTATATAGGATCTCGTCCTATAATACGAACTTTTCTGCCCTCCTGCAGAGCTTTTGTGCTTCTTGCCTGTCGCTTGGCAGTACTTGGTTGGTCAAGTATGCGATGATCTCCTTCATCCATTTAGGAGATGCAGCTATCGTCATAGTAGTGGGTGCTAGGGATTTGTCGATGGATGGTCGGTTGAGCTTTTCGACCGGGATGGCCCTCATCAGGTCGAGTCTCTGCTACTTGCCAACTTTGAAAGGGCGTCTGCGTAACCATTTTCCATCCGCAAAATCTGCAGGAGTTCGTATACCTCAAAGTGGGATAATAGGTCCTTAGCCTTTGTTAAGTATGCTACCATGGACTGTTCGTGGGCCGCGAAGGTCCCATTGACTTGACTAACGACCAGATGCAAATCACTGTGAATCTGGAGTTTTCTTGCCTTCATCTGTGGCGCCAGCCTCAAGCCTGCTAGGAGCACCTCGTATTCTACAGCGTTGTTTGGGGCCTTCAACTCCAGCGGCGCCAGAGATTGAGATTGTTGCCTTGAGATCGACTAGCAAAATCCCAAACCGACTTGGCCTCGCTCGATGATCCGTCAACATATAATTTCTATGTTGGTACCTCTTCGGCCCTGGCCTCAAGCGAGTCTTCGGGGATATGGGCAAATTCAGCTACAAAAATCTGCCAAAGCCTGTCCTTTTATAGAGGGTCTTGGCTTGTAGAAGATATCGAATTGGCTGAGTTCGACTGACCATTTCATCAGCCTTTCTGAGGTGTCCAACTTTTGGAGTATCTGTCTCAGAGAGAGGTTTGTCAAGATATCGATGCTATGAAACTAGAAGTACGGCCGGAGTTTTCAGGAGGCGATGATCAAAGACAGGGCGAGCTTCTCCATGTCTGGGTATCTCGTCTCCGCATCCTGCAGGCTTTGCTTACATAATAGACAGGAAGCTGAACTGGGCCTTCTTATTGGATGAAGACCGAACTTACTTTCTTTTCGCATTACCATGAGAGGTAAACAAGTAACGCTTTCTCCATTCTTCGTTTGACACAGCAATGGGCCTTTCGAGGAGGACCTTGAGGTATTGGAAGGCTTTTTCGCACTCTTCGGTCCATTCAAACCTCTTCTCTCCTTTGATGGTCTGAAAGAAAGGTGGCAACGATCGGTTGCCTTTGATATGAATCGGTTCAGGTCGCTAACCTTCTCGTCGAGTTCTCAACTTCCTTGGGGAAAGATGGTGACCGCATCTCGATGAGCACCGAATCTTCTTGGGATTAGCCTCTATCCCGCGTTGGTTTACCATGTAATCAAGAACTTCTCGGACGCGACTCGGGCGCACTTCGGAGGTTAAGCTTCATGCGATATTTGCGAGAGGACTCGAACATTCCTCTCAAGTGCCCTATGTAGTCCTCGGTGTTCACACTTTTTACGAGCATATCGTCGACATACACCTCTACAGTGTTTTCGATTTGTCCTGCGAACATGCGATTTACCAACCGCTGATATGTGGCTCCTGTGTTCTTTAAGCCGAAGGGCATCATCCTATAACAGTACAACCCTCGGTCCGTGATGAATAAAGTGTGATCCTCATTCCTTGCGAACATCTGGATCTGGTTGTAGCCTGAGTAGGTGTCCATGAAACTAAGTAGCTTATGACCAGTAGTCGTATCGACTAGCTGGTCGATGCACGGTAGCGGGAAGCTATCTTTAGGACACGCTTGATTTAAGTCCAAAAATTCTATACATACCCTCTATTTTTTGGTGCTCTTTCTTACCAAAGACCTTAAGTTAGATACCTATTGGGGGTAGACTGCTTCTCTAATGAACCCGTTGGCTAACAGCTTGTCAACCTCTTCCTTCAGGGCACTATACCTCTCGACGCTCAAAGGTCTTCTTTTTTGTATCTTGGGGCACACTTTTGGGTCCACCTTTAGGACGTGGCATGCCACAGATGGGTCGATCTCCACCATATCGCCATGCTTCCATGCGAAGATATTAGTGTTCTCCTGCAGGAATTGGTTCAATTCCTCCTTCATCCTTTCCTCAAGTTTCTCTCCCACCTGCAACACCTGGGTTGGTTCTGAGAGATTCACCGGAAACGCTTCCAGCTCCTCGGCCGGAGAGGCAAGAGAGTCCGAGCCTATAATCTGGAGATCCAGGCCCTCATCCAGTATTATTTTCTCATCTACCTTGTCGTGGTCAATGTCCATTGGCTTCGATTGAATGGTCATTACCACCGGAGTGACGTCCTCGCGTTTTGCCACTTTTCGTAACGTGTTTATGTAACACGCCCTTGCCTCTGTCTGATTACCATGAATCTTGGCGACCCCTCGGCATCGGAAACTTCATTGCCAGGTGATGTATGGACGTGACCGTCTGTAAATCCTTCAGCATAGGTCTTTCGAGGACTCCATGGTAGGCGGAGCGGGTATCCACTAGCAAGAATTCCATAAACTTCCTGAGGTGGCACGGGGGTTCTTCGAAGTCCACAACGAGGGTAATCATTCTTTTTGGACAAGGCTATCCCCCGTGAAATGAATAGTAGCTCTGAGATGGCCGTCAGTTCATGATCCACGTCCATTTAATCGAAGGCACTGCCAAACAGGATATTCACGGTACTTCCATCGTCAACCAACATCTCGTCCCAAATTGCCGTTCACATTTACGGCGGCACGGACTACCGTGACATCGCAGCGGAGGGTAGTATATACCAACCTCGTCTTTCTCAGTGAACGAGACTTGCGGTACTCTTGGTTGGTGTCCATGGACCTGCCAGCTTTCCATGGGTTCTCCTCTTGCTGCCTTTGCATAGTTTCGCTGCGAGTTCATGGTGTGCCCTCCGACATAGGGCCCTCATATGATGGTGTTTATTTATCAGACTGGGGGCTCTCGCGGGCCCTTCCGCCCTCTGTGGGTCCCTGTTTCTGTCATTTCTTTTGTCATTGTGGCGAGGTCCATCGTCCTGGCGTCGAGGAGGAGGTCTTCGCCCTTGGGTGGGCAGCCCTCGACATCCTCGTACCGGTCGATTCTCCTCTGTTTGCCCGTGGTTTCCACGATTGATCAGTTTCCTTACGTCTGGGCAATCCTCCATGTTATGTACCCTAGTCTTGTGTATACGACAGAACTTGGGTGGTGCTGTTACCGGCAAGGAGGCCACCGTGGGTGTTTTAGGATGGGGGGCAGGGGCTACTTCCGTCTGGTTGAACCTCCTGTAATGGTTGTTCGGCGGTCCAAAAAAGCGCCTTTTCTGAAAGCAATTGAAATGGGGTTTAAAGGAGCGCCGCCCCTCTCTTTTGTAGCAATCTCCTCTTTTCCTTTCAGCCTTCTCTCTCTTTTTGATCGTTTCTTCTGACTGGATTTTGCGCTAGACCAAGTCTACCAGTTGACTGTAAGTCTTTGGTTGACTGTTCTGTACATCTCTCCAGAAGGGATACGCATGTGAAGTCCAGTCACGAGAGCGTCCAAGGCTTTTTCATCGGTTACAGTCTCGATTTTGTTGATAACGTTGCTGAACCTCTTGAAATAGCTCTTAACTGTTTCCCCTTCTTTCTGCCGAATGTCGTTGAGCTGGGCAATGTCAGTTATCATCGTCCGATTGCTAATAAAGGCATTGACGAACTCTCTTTTGAGCTGGGGCTAGCTCCGGATGCTTCCTGGCTTCAGCTTATTGTACCACCTCTTCGCATCGGATATGAGTGTGGTGTGGAAGTTCCGACACTTCTCTGCAGGGGATTGGCCTTGGAGCTTCGTCTTATATATTTTAATGTGATCCGTGGGGTCGCCTCTCTCGTTATATTTGTCCATAAGAGGCATCCGAAAGTTCGCAGGTATCTCCATGGCCTTCATATAATTAGTGAACGGAAGATTCTCGTCGTCATTGTCCTCGTAGCATTGTAGCCTCTCTTTCTCCTCTTCGGGCCTCGCATAGCTTTATTTTGGGTCCTTCATCTTCTCCGTGCGGGCCTCGCTGTGCTCATTGGGCCTGCTATGTGCTGGCAGGGGTGGTGCTATGGAGGATCCCACCCCAGCCTTGTCAAACACGCTAGCAACAGGAACGGGCCGATTCTCTCACGTCGGAAGAGGTCTCCCCCTCTGGTCATCCTGCAAGGGCTTCTAAACAACGTTCTGAAAGTTCCGGCCGTTTGAAACGAACGAGTCATCCTGAGACCGACGGCTTTCCATTGAGCCGAACCGTGAAAGGCTTTTTTTGGGCACGACTGCGCTTGGGTCCGTGCTGGAGGGATTGATTCTCCAATAGTTCAAGCGCTGCCTTCATCTGGGCATTGTCCAGCCTCAAGTCCCGGCTTTCTTGTTCAACCGTATGCTTTTGTCGTTGTCTTCTCCTCTTGCAGCGGGTTACATTCTGTAGGTCTTGAACGCTCTCCTGCCGCAAGTCAGTGTGGTGGGATTTGACTTCCTCCTCCATAGAATGTTCGGTTGCCATGCTCTTCCTGGTAGAAAACACGTTTTTACCAAAAGTTTTTGGTTGTGTTACGTTTTTCGATTCCCACAGATGACGCCAATCTGTTGACGTCGGAACCTGCACCGTCCACGTGTCAACAGATCTCCAGTTACTCTTCTACCAACTTGTATGTTACGTGTATACTCGGACAATCGTTAGGCACCAAGATCTCCGGAGAAAAATGGTCCGGCGATCATTGGTACTCCGACGATCAAGTCAACTGCCGGTATAAGAATAATACACGGAGAGGTAAAAGTAATTGGGTGTGGGAGAGACAAGCAGGAAAAGATTTGAGCAGAGTTTAGGGTAAAATTTAAGTGCAAAAAGAGCGTATCTTAGAATAACTGGAGACGTATTTATAGCACAAGAGCCCTAATTGTTATAGGAAACAAATCAATTAGATACCCGATCGGATTCTCATTCCTTATGGGATAGGGATGATTGATTGTCAGGGCCATTTCCAAGATTATCTACCTCATTTAAGTTTATCACGTTGTCTAATCTTTAGGAGATTACGATTTGGTTTCTTTGTGTGGATCCGTGTACCAATCCAACGCAATCTACCTTCAATTATCTCTCTGGTCATTCTAAAATATCGTGCTGCCTGCTAGTTATAATAAATACGAAACACTGCGAGGCCCTCTGGATCGGCCATGAATGTCGAGGCCCTCCATGAGCCTCGTAATACTCTAGTTCAAGAATGCTAAGATGTTTGATGGGCCTCCGAGGCCTTCTTAGAATTTACGAGGCCCTTGCTGGGCCTATATGGGACTTTTGCTGGGCCTTTGTTGACGTGGAGGCCCTATCAAAATCGGATGGTAACATTATAGATCCAAACTAGAATATGGATAATGGAGCAACAAATCACGTTACAGTTGACTTGAACAACCTTTCAGTTAACACAAATTATCGTGGAAAAGAGAAACTTATTGTAGGTAAAGGCAACACACTCGACATTACTCACATTGGTTTATCTACTATTTCTTCTACTTTCATAGAGAAATTGCTATATCTTAAAGACATGTTATGTATGCCTGATATTACTAAAAATTCATTGAGCATCAATAAGTTTACTAAAGATAACCAAGTGTTTGTTGAGTTTCGTGATGATGGTTGTTTTTTTAAGGACAAGGTTACACGGAAAACACTGGCTCAGGCAAGCTTGAAGGGGGCCTTTATCAAATTGACGTATCAATCTTCCCAAATAAATGAGCTTCAAAGTTTCAAATCCCTGCAGCTTACTTGTTAAATGTCTCTTCTTCTTCGAATAAAACTGCCATGCTTTGGCATTATAGGCTTGGACACTCTCATTGGAATGTTCTAAACACAGTATTGAAGAGGTCAATTTTTTTTACAAAGTCTTTTATCTTTTTTTGTAAGTCATGTCAGTATGACAAGATTTTCCAATCGATATTTTCTTCTTCAATGAATAAAACAGAAGTTCCATTTGAACTTGTACACTCCGATGTTTGGGGACCCTCTTCCGTTGTTTTTATTGAAGGAAAATCTGATGCCAAAGCAATTTTTCTTCAATTTCAAAAACATGTTGAAAGACAATTCAATAGAAAGTTGTTGTGTTTACAAACTGATTGGGGATGTGAATATAGGAATTGGTTACGTATTTTAAATGAATTAGGAATTACATTCAGACATCATTGTCCTCATTCTCACCAGCAAAGTGGAAAGGCATAGAGAAAGAATATGCACATTGTAGAGATTGGTTTGACTCTTCTAGCTCAAGCAAAAATGCAATTTTGTTACTGGCGGCTTGCCTTTGTAACTCATGTATTTCTCATTAATCGAGGTCCAACACCAGTTCTTAACAATCTTACTCCTTTTGAATATCTCTTCTGTAGACAACCTGATTATAAATTTCTTAAAACTTTTGGCTGCAGATGTTTTCCATACTTAGACCATATAATAAGCATATATTTTCCAGACACACTGAAAAGTGTCTTCTTGTGATATAGTCCAACTCATAAAGGTTACCTTTGTCTTAATGTTGCTGGTCTGGTCTATATAGCTAAAATTGTCTCCTTTGATGAGTTCTCATTTCCTTTTGCTGATGGTAAACTTCAATACTAAATCATATTGATTCTTCATCTTATGGTTCTTGGCAACTCTCTACTTAGTCTCTTAGGGGGTGTTCAATCTATTTTTTATTTTCTGTTTTTGAAAATAGTCAAAACGTATTTACTTATCTATTTTCGAAAATGCATTTTCCAAAATACCAAAAAAATTGCAAAGGAATTGCAAAACGATAATTTAACCGTTTTCCGCATTTTCTTTACAAAACGCGAACATTTCCAAAACGGCCAAAACGCGCGTTTTGGTGTAAAAGGTTTACATTTCGAATCCAGATTGCGGCTTTTTTTTTTTTTTTTTTTAACGCTAGGCATGAAAAATGATGATTTGATCATTTTCTGCGTTTTTTTTTACAAAACGTGACTCATTTACAAAACGGACAGATGCACGTAATGCAAATTGGGTGGGCAGCGGTTTAAGTTACATCCGAGGTATTTTTTTGAAATTCAAGTTTTTAATTGTTTTTAATTTCAATAATAAATATTTTTAATTAATAATTGTTTCTAATTGTTTTTAATTCGAATAATAATTATTTTTAATTATTTTTAATTCCAATCATAATTATTTTTAATTACAAGTAATTCAAGTTTTTAATCAATAATTATTTGAATAAAATATTATAAAAACATTATAACAAATTTCAAGTAAACGCTTTTTGAATTTTCTGTTTTAAGAAATAATTTTCAAAAATTTTAAAAAGAACGTATTTTCAAAATTCTCAAAACAGACAAACTCAAACACAAAGACAAAACCACCTTAGTGATTTCTCCCTTAGTTTATCTTCTCATCTTGATACATTAGGTCAATCAATGTGTCATACTAGCTTTCGAGTGTCTCGTGCTTTCTCTGGTATTGGAAATGATTTTCGATTCAGAAGTCCTATTGGTAGGTTATGTGCAGATCAATCAATTAGTTTTACTATTCCTTCTAATGGTGTTTTTGATGCTACAACTTCTCGTGAGCAATCATCTAGTACTACAAATGAAGTTCATTTATTACCAGCAGCTAGGAATGTTCATCCTATGCAAAGTAGATCAAAGAATGGTGTTTTTAAGCCTAGAATCTACTATGTAGCATCAGATATTGATAATATGGAGCCAAGTAGTGCGTTGAGCAAGCTCTCTTTGATCCTAATTGGAAAAATGCTATGATGGACGAATATAAAATTCACTACAAGAAGGGAGACTTTCACCGACTACCAAAAATTGGGTCGGCAAAACATCATTTACCGACTAAAGTATTTAACTAGTTGCCCAAAAAATTAGGAAACGTGGTTGGCCAACCAATAAAGGATTCAACGACCATGAGTTTAGTCAGGAAAGGACGTAATGCCGACTAGAAGAGTTCAGCAAAAAATTAGGTAGAAATTTTTTGCACATTTGAGAAATTAGCGGGGCGTAATTACCAACTAGAGTTTTGGGCCAACTTGGTCGGCCAATTTTTTGGGAGGAATTAATGGCGGGCTCACTAAATGTTTGGCCCATTCATGTGTTTTCCATTTGGGAAATTTTCATCAATAAGCCAATTTATGTTAATATTTATGAAAATAAATTTACCTTTTCAAAATTACATGAATAATCGGATGAGGTTGATTTTTTCTTTTTTCTTTTTAATTATTATTTCAAATCTAATTAATTATAATCAAAAGACGCCATATTTAACTCATAATTACCATCTTAATTAGGATTCTATATTTGAGAAAAGATCATTTACAATCCTAATCATTTCAACATCTCTCCAAGATTACAATAAACTGCAAACTCGTCTCTGTCAAATGCAAAGCGTCTTCTTCATGCCAAATCGTGTCCGACGATAACATCTCCATATTTATAACCGAAACAGATTTTTGTAACATCGTTTGCAACAGATTAATAATAGAGACAACGAAACAGATTTTTGTAACATCGTCTGCAACAGATTAATAACAGAGACAACGAAATAGATTTTTGTAACATCGTCTGCAACAGATTAGTAATAGAGAAAATTTAAACTGATTTTGTAACAACGTTTACAACACATTAATAACAGAGACAACAAAATAGATTTTTGTAACATCGTCTGCAACAGATTAGTAATAGAGACAATGCAAACTGATTTTGTAACAATGTTTGCAACATATTAGGAATATGGACAATGCAAATTGATTTTGTAACAACGTTTGCAACAGATTAGTAAGCACATCTTCGCCGACGACTTCCTTCAAAATAGGTTTCTCTATACCTTTATTTTTGTGCGATTCTTTCGACGAAAACGAACCCATTCGCTGGTGCGACTTCCTTTAATATGTGCATTTCTGTTTTTCTCGTTGTGTGATAGAACCCTAGAGATTTAGGGGATGAGATTATACGGTTGGCGGCAATTTCGGCTAGATTGGTGTGATGAATAGGGTTTGTAAAGATGAAATCAGTTTCTCTCTCTCTCCGACGATTTTCTCTCTCTCCGGGTTTAATGGGAAAATATATTGTATTTCTTTTTTGTAAATATTACAATATATAAATATAAATATATAAAAAGTACCAAGTATTTTTAAGAATAATTACATTATAAAAAGTAAATTTAAAAATATATTATATATACATAGTAATGGGTATAATTTCCTCTTTCTATTTTCACTAAATCATCTCTCAGACTCCACACGATTTCTCCATTGTAGCTATTTGCTCCCCGACGTGGTCCGAAGTCGCCAACCACCAGTATGTATGTCGCTTTGTTAATTTTTTCCATTCAGCATATATTTATTGAAACCCACAAGTGGCACGTGTATTTTGTCTAGAGCCCTTGCTCCATCGTCATCGCCGATCATCTTCTCAAAGCTTCACTCTAGAAATTCAAGGTATCTTCTTAGTCAATTTGAGAATTTTTAATTTTTTCTTCCCTTATAGGTTTTGCCTCTACTCTTCAATTCTCTGTCAAGCTCGATATTTTTTTTTTTTTTTTTGTGTTCTATTGTTTTGTAAATTGTATTAGTTAAAAGGAACAAATAAATGATTTTGGGAAGGCCTCTGTAGATTTTGATGACCTTTGCCCTTCTCTATTGTTGGAAATCTTCATGTTTCCAACTGCAAGATTCCTATTTTTGTATGTCTGCATGTGTATAGGATTTTGGGACGTAGACTTCATGTTTTAGTTTTGAATGTGATGTGTATTTAGTTATTGATATTTTTTTGTTCTCGTGATGGGGTTCGATTCTTAATTGGAAAAAAAGATTGGTTCTTGATGTTGTTTGTTGGGAAAAGTTTGAAGTAATTGATGATTTTCCTGGAGGATAATGTCTATTTTTTGTAATTTTGACTACAAACATTGTGTAGTTTTAATTGTGACTAAAAATTAGATTTCATTTGATTTTTGGAAGAATTGTTGTCATAATAGAGAAGTAACTCTCAAAATTTGAAAAAGCAAATGAGAAAAGAAAATTCAATAAGTTAAGCAAGGATTTTATGCACCGTAAAGGATAATAAGCTATTTTTTAATCATATTGCTTTGGCTTGAATTTGAACTCTACAAAGGATAATAAGCTTAATCAATTTCAACGTGCCGTAGTAATTGTACAATGATAAGGAATTTAGAAGAAAGAACTTATTTGCAACAATGAGATAAAGTGGCCTTTATCTTTGCCGGTTAGAATGTGTGCCATTTCAAGAGTGATACCTCCATTAGACAGCATATCCCACTAGTATCTTAGAAATTGAAGGTTCTGGACATTAGATAAATAATTTACAATGATATGATTGAATAAAAATTACTTACAAATTACAAGTTAATTCAAGCAAATAATTTTGAGGATATGTTATTTATATTTACACAAGTTAATTCAAGCAAATAATATTGAGGCTATTTATTTATGCTAGCTAAGAATACGTGCAAAGCACGTGATTTTGTAATAATTTTGTCATCTTTTGTAAAATCATCGATGAATATAAGTCTTATAAAAAAAATTCATTTTCAATCATAAATTCACCCATAGCTATGAACAATTAAGGAATAACATTAAAGTTTTTGAGTAAAACATGTGGTTCATTAAAAAGTACATAGCTTACATGAATGTTAAGTTTGAAGAATTGCTGACGTGACATGTTAATATACCACTAATACTCTTATAATTATATTTTAAAATATATATTTAATGGTATATCAAGGAAATGCTACTTTCTTTTATGATCAAATTCTAAAACATATAAAATATAGTAGGTATAACACAATTTTTTTTTTTTGATTTTCTGTATTTATATAATTTTATAAGGCACATGGAAAAAAAAAATTAGCCATTTTAAGCAATTATTTCTCAAAAAAAGAATCCCAAAAGTCTTTGACATAAAATAAAGAAGAATTTTCTCGTGCAATATCTTCACTAAAACACTGATCAAGACATTCAGTTTTAATGCACCCATGAACTAAGGCTTTTTTTTGGGTCCGCTTCATGCATTTTTTTCCCGCAATTCTATCTAAAATATCAATAAATCTTAAAATTCAAATTAACCAGATGCTTAGAAAATCTATTTCTTAATAAAATTCATGATTTTAATTTATCACGTAAAACCAAATTATTATGCAACATTTACATTCACCTTATGCATGTCACGACTCAATTTATCCAAGTTACGTAGTACATGTTAACACTCTTCCTCAGCTGCTGGCTTGAGAAAGCTAGAGTAACACCAATTCACCTTATTCAAACTCGTTCTTCATTAATAAATATATATTTAATTACTTACAAGATGACATAAATTATCATTTGAGCTTAAATTCTTTTGCTATCAAGGCTACCACAATAATTAATATTTTTACCTCGAACAAACATTCTAATAAAGAAAAAAGAATCAAGGATAACAAAAAAACTCGCCCCTTGACAAGCCCTGTATTGGGGTGGGGGTGGAATATTTTTATTGTATTTTTTATTTTTATATTTTAAATTTAAATCGTATTTAAAAAATAAAAATTAGTATTAAAAATTAATTAATTAATTAAACGGGATGATAAATGAGAATTTTTCAATCCCCGCATCGACTCCTAAAAATCTCTGACAGGGTGGGGATGATAATAGTTGCCCTTGCCCTATCCCACCCTATTGTCATTCCTAAAAAAAATATAGAGAAATCAAAATTTAAATGAATATTACCATCATATTCTCAAAATTAGTTAATCCTTCATGAAAAATTAACATATCAACTATCAAGCTAATCAAAGATTAAAAATTGTCCATGTGAAAGGAAAAAAACAATTTTCGGTATAATTAATAATAAGAAAGTTGAAATGAAAGGCAAATTCTTCTTTTTTTTGTTATGTTGAACAAGGAATTTGCTTAAATTCTCATGCATAATAATATTGATTCTTGGAATGTTTATAGTTAATGATAATAATTTCAATATATTAAAAAGCTTATTAGTGATGTCAAATTTTAATTAACTCGCAAGTGTACGAATCTATTGGAATATAGATAAGTAATAACGAGGTCGATCCCACAGAGACTGCTATGAGGAAGGTATAATTTAATCCGAGTTAACTATTATTCTATGCTAGTTGAATCGAAGAGATTTTTGTTGAAATAGTTTAACAAAAAGACTAAAGAAATATGATGAAAAGATGAATTGATAATTCAAGTTGTGTAAAATACCAAGGTTTCGAATCCATCATTGTCTAACTTAGCAATTATCCAATTATCAATTAATTCCCAAAACATACGACAACACGAAATCAATATATTGTCGTCCCTAAAGGTTTATCAATTAAGTCCGAAGAAGAAAATCAAAAATAGGCTCCCCTTATGCTTCAAACATAAATTACTTAAGTGTTTTTCGTATCAAGATCAATTGAAAGAAAACAAAGAATCAAAGAATCTCTAAGCATTCTATGTATCCCAATTCAATAAAAGATAACGAAAATCAAAAAGCAATTAATAGAACATATTTAATCACCAAGCATGGATTAATTAAACCAATATCTAACTATAAAAATACATGATATTTAAGATGAAAGAAAGTATATTTAATTAATCTAATTAAGAACAAGCCATGAACGTTAAAGCTCTAAAGAAGGAATTAACCGAATAATTAAATAATCACTTAATCAAAACAAGGTTTCATCGTCTACCTTGGCTAAAGAAAATTAGAAGAACATAATTAAACTAGAAAAACAATAATTGGTAAAATCCGCATGGATTGAAGGAGAAGAAATCTTGAAGAAGTCTTGATAGTCGAGGAGGTCTTGTTCTCTTGTTCTCTTCCGCCTTCTCTTGATTTGCTCCCCAAAATCCAACCCTTGATATGAGTTAATAACTCATATATATACTTACCTAATTTTCCCTAAAAGATCCCAAAAATTCATTAAAATCGTGTTCCAAAGGTTTCCTAATTGTATTAGGACTCAAAAGGAAAGAAAATTATGTTTCATCGAAAATACACTAGGAGATCGCCCAGTGCAAACCCGGGCGATCGCCCAGGCCAAGGAAAAGCTTTCTGCTATTGAAAATAGGTTTGGGCGATCGCCCAAATTTAAGCCTGGGCGATCGCCCAGCTTACGCTGTTTCCTCTCATGGGCTGCTGTTTTTCAAATGGCCATAACTTTTTGTAGGAAACTCAAATTGAGATCCGTAAATGTGTTGGACTCGTAATTCAATTATCTTTACAATGGTATATCATTTTCCTTGTGTAGAATTTAATATCAAAAGTTGTACTCTAATTTCTCCACATGCTTCGGTAGGTAGTTTCTCAATTCAGTTCTTTAGCTTTCTGGTGTCTCAACCATTGATTGAACTCTTCATTGTCACTCCAAAACACCTTAAAATTAATGAGTTTATCATCTTCCTCATCTTCCAATGTTTGTCTCTTGATATTCATTTCAAAACTCAACTTACTCGCCGATTTCACCAAATTGTTGCTCTTTCCGTCCATTCTTCCCCATTTGCTTATAAACAAGTCCAAAACTAAAATAAGAAGAATAATACAATAGAGTGAGTAGAAAAGCAATTATATGAGACATAAATAATTAATTCAAAGGCCAAAATAAGTGCATAAAACGCACTTATCAAACACCCCCAAACTAACCATTTGTTCGTCCTCGAACAAAAACAAAACTAAAATATAAATTAATGGAAAATTAGTCAATGTTAAACTCCTTACCATATGCCTCAGGTTCAAAAATAAAACAACACTATTAGAAGGATATCAAACAACAAAGACAAAAATTTTCACTTATCCGATGCTCGACCTTGTGTGAGTGTGTGAATAGCCAAAAATTTAACTTATACATGTATTAGACCATGACCAATATTGTGTTGTTGATATTTTAGCAATCCCAACCCTTTGTAGTCATTTATTCCTTACATCTCTCGTAAGTTATCACACTTTTAAAGCTCTTCTCTCAAATCCCGAGGTGTTCTAGCGAAGTTGGTTTCTATTGATCATCACAATGCTCTTTCTTTTCAACAAAAGTGGTAAAACTTAGCACTTGTATTCTCGAGAATTAGGATGGTGAGAGATTTCTAAATTCTCATCTTCGCCTCTAAGGTTCTAATCTAGCAATCCTTTCTCGAGCACTTCTACTCTTTTATTTATTCAACTCACATGCTAATGCCTT
Organism: Forsythia suspensa; assembly: GCA_023638005.1. Lineage (NCBI taxonomy): Eukaryota > Viridiplantae > Streptophyta > Magnoliopsida > Lamiales > Oleaceae > Forsythia > Forsythia suspensa. The sequence goes on along the minus strand of CM042666.1, from coordinate 26,436,346 downwards.
ACATCCCGTGCAATACTTCTCTTTCACTAGCTTTCTCATGTGACCAGAAGCGAGCTTTGGGTCGATGACTCCCAAGTCAGATGACCATAGGGCACCAGGTTTGAAAATACCCTAGCAGACTTAATTGCTCGAGTCTCACAGGCTAATAGAGAAGTGAAGATGTAAATTTATAAATGTCGTTCTCTTTTCTTTTTCTTGTTTTTTTTTATACAGGACTCATGTAGCGAGCTTTGGGCCGATGACTCCCAAGTCAGATGACCATAGGGCACCAGGTTTTAAGATACCCTAACAGGCTTAATTGCTCGAGTCAGATCTTTCATTTAATTTTATCAGCCGCGAGTAGTGCTCAGTTTAGATTCCTTGACTATAACCCATTCAACCAAAGATGAGACCCAGAAAACCCAAACCATCAAAAGTCTTAGAACAAAAGTAGTAACTTTAACACCCCCAAACTGTTCTCAAAACAGTTTAGTCACTAGCTCTAAGAATATAGGAACGAAATTTTTTTATCATGATACTCAGTCAATAATATCAACACAAACACTCAAGTCATGTCTCCAATAAACGATAAGTCAATAGTGGCTATGTGCTTCCTTAATCGTGTCTAACATAGATAAGTAATCGATAAAAGAATGAGTTCAAGTGTTGTCTAATAGTCGACTAAAAATGTGCTCAATTTTGAACATATATCATCATTGGCGGTAGGATCTTCAACAAAGAACTTAAATTTTTTTTTTTTTGTTTTTTTTAATTATTTCAGTTATACAGACCAGAATGATAAGCAAGTCAGAAGTTCTTAAGTAACATGATACTTTATAACCCACCTCCAAATAAAAACCTTACATTGTCCTCAATGTAAGAATAACATAAAGCAAAGAGTAGGAGGGAAAAAATAAGTTACTCCCCAGGGATAGATGTGGAGAAGAAGCATCTGGCAGGCTGAAAGATGTTGAACACCGTGGACACCTCAGGATCAGTTGTACAAAAGCAGTCCTAAAAGAAAAATAGAGAAAACAACAAACAAAAACAAAAACAATTTGTTTTTTTTTTTTTTTTTTTTTTTTAAAAGCGCGATTTTAAGAGGGAAGGGTAGGATCACCCAAATCAATTTCTTCCTCCCCCTTGCGAGAGTGAAACTCCAAGTATGGTTTTAATCGTTGGCCATTAACTTTAAAAATATCACCATTTTTTGGACTTTCAACCTCAACAGCTCCATGGGGATAAACAATGCGAACAATAAAAGGACCTGACCCTCTGGAACGTAGTTTACCTGGAAATAAATGCAGGCGAGAATTATATAAAAGTACTTTCTGACGACTGGATCAATGATTTTCTAACTATGTGCTTGTCATGAAAGACCTTCATTACGTGCTTGTAAATCTTAGCATTCTCATAAGCATCGTTTCAATTTCCTCAAGTTCGCTACACCGCAATTTCCTTTTTGACCACGCCTCGCATATCAAAATTGAATTTTTTAATGGCCCAATAAGCACGATGTTCTAACTCAACCGGAAGGTGACAGGCTTTCCCATACACCAATCTATAAGGGGACATGCCAATGGGTGTTTTAAAAGCTGTCCTATATGCCCATAATGCATCAGTGAGTCGTAGAGACCAATCTTTTCTATCAGGTCGAACTGTTTTCTCCAAAATATGCTTTATTTCTCGATTTGAGACCTCAACTTGACCACTAGTTTGTGGATGATATGGGTGACAACCTTATGTGTGATGGAGTATTTTGCTAGAAGGGTTTGAAAATGTTTATTGCAAAAGTGAGATCCCCCATCATTGATAATGGCTCGTGGAGTGCCAAAGCGAGAGAAAATATTGCTTTTCAAAAATGCCACGACGCTTTTGTGATCATTAGTCTTACAAGGAATTGCCTCAACCCACTTGAAAACATAATCGACACCCACTAATATGTAAAGATACCCAAAAGATGGAGGAAAAGGTCCCATGAAATCAATCCCCCAGACATCAAAAATTTTAACTACGAGAATAGGATTAAGCGGCATCATGTTTCTTTTTGAAATGCTTCCCATGCGTTGACACCTATCACATGAAGAACAAAAAATATGAGTGTCACGAAAGAGAGTAGGCCAATAAAAACCACATTGTAAAATTTTAGCAGTAGTCTTTTTAGCACTGAAGTGGCCCCCACAAGCTTGGTCATGACAAAAGGAGAGAACACTGTTGAATTCACTTTCTGGGACACATCTCCTTATAATTTGATCAGCACAATATTTAAACAAATAAGGATCGTCCCAAAAGAAATTCCTCACTTCAGCTAGGAACTTAGTTCTATCCTGTTTAGTCCAATGTTCTGGAATTTTGCCTGTAACAAGATAATTAACAATATCAGCAAACCAAGGCACAACATCAATATTCATGAGTTGTTCATCTGGAAACAACTCATTTAATGGTAGTTTATCCTGCACAGAGTCGAGCACAATTCGAGATAAATGGTCAGCCACAACATTTTCAGAACCCTTTTTGTCCCTAAATTCAATATCAAATTCTTACAAAAGCAAGACCCACCTAATCAATCTTGGTTTAGCATCTTTCTTAGTGAGAAGATATTTGAGGCAAAGATGGTCGAAAAAAGATAATTACTTTACACCCTACAAGATAAGATCAAAATTTATCTAAAGCAAATACAACTGCTAGCATTTCTTTCTCTCGTAGTAGAATAATTTAATTGTGCATCATTAGGAGTTCTACTAGCATAGTAAATATGTATGCAACCACCGATCTAATCTCTCGTCCTAAAACTCGCACCTATAGCATAATCGGATGTATCACACATAAGTTCAAAAGGCGTAGTCCAATCGGTGGTCGAATAACAGTGCGATGGTCAACACTTTCTTAAGGTGTTCAAAAGCTTCTAAGCACGAATCATTAAAGACAAAAGGCACATCCTTAACAAGTAAATTGCATAAAGGTCTAGAGATTTTACTAAAATCTTGAATGAAACGCTCTATAAAACCAAAGATGCCCAAGGAAAGATCTTACTTCTTTCACTAATTTTGGAGGTGGAAGATTGGAGATAAGATCGCCCTTGCTTTTTCAACCTCAATACCATTGCTAGAAATAATGTGGCCAAGAACAATACCTTGTTTCACCATGAAGTGACATTTTTCCCAATTTAGTACTAAATTCTTTTCCTCACATCTCTCGCAAAACTAAAGTTAGATGGCGCAAACAATCATCAAACGAGTCACCATACATAACGAAAAATCATCCATAAACACCTCAAGAAAACCTCTCAACCATGTCGAAAAAATATACTAAGCATGCATCGTTGAAAGGTAGCAGTGCATTACACAAACCAAACGGCATTCTTCTATATGCAAAGGTTCCAAAAGAACAAGTGAAAGTAGTTTTCTCTTGATCTTCCGGAGCTATGGAAATCGATTATAACCGTATAACTATCTAAGAAGCAATAATAATCATGTCCCTGCTAGTCCATCAAGCATTTGGTCAATAAATGGGAGAGGAAGTGATCTTTTCTAGTGACTAAGTTCAATTTCCTATAGTCAATGCACACACGCCATCCCGTAGTTACTCTAGTTGGAACCAATTTATTGTTTGCATTAGTAACCACACGGTGATACCGATTTTTTGGGACAACATGCACAGACTTACCCATTTGCTATCGGAAATAGGATAGATAATTCCAAATCTAACAACTTAAGTACTTCAGCTCTCACCACATCTTTCATGTTAGGATTTAACCTACGTTGCATCTCTCTAGTGGACCTAGAATTTTCCTCAAGATGAATATAGTGCATGCAATCTCATGAGTTTATACCTATTATATCGCTAATGGTCCAACCTAGTGCCTCTTTATGTTTAGTTAAAACACCTAACAACTTACCTTTTTGTGCATCATCAAGGGCAGAAGAGATTATTACAGGTAAAGTGTCAGCCTCCCCTAAGAATGCATATTGCAAGGTGTCAGGCAATGCTTTGAGCTCTAATTTCGGTGGGTTGTTGAACTGATGGGATGTTTTTCTTCTCACTTATTGGAAGTGGCTCAATTTTCTATCTCCACTTACTTGTATCCATGACAGGTGTTGACTCAAGCAAAGTATTTACCTCATCTATAGCACTATCAACATCAAAATCTGTACCAAAATGGGTTAGACACATCATTAAAGCATCATCAAAATTAGTTGAAATACAAGAGTCATCAACCAATGCTTCTATCATATCAACATCAGCAACATCCTCATTGTCATGTGGTTGCTTGTTGACATTGAAGACATTCAATTCAATTGTCATGTTGCCAAAGGACAGCTGCATGACTCCATTCCTGCAATTAATTACAGCATTAGATGTTGCTAGAAAAGGACGACCAAAAATCACGGGAAATATGCTTGGTGGAGTCTCGCATGTGTTGAGTATCGTACAATAAAATCAACAGGAAAATAAAATTTATCAACCTCAGTATCAAAACATCCTCAACAATGCCACGAGGTACTTTCACAGATCTATCGGTGAGTTGTAAAATAACGGATGTTGGTTTTAACTCGCCTAGTCCAAGTTGCATGTACACGAGTAAGGAAGAAGATTGACACTAGCTCCTAAATCTAACAATGCCTTCTCAATTTTATGGTTTCCTATGATGCATGAGATAGTAGGACAACCTAGATCTTTAAATTTAGGAGGGTATTGCTTTGAATTATCGAGCTAACTGCTCGATTAAAAATACCTTTTACGTACATGTAATTGTCTCTTTTTTAGTACATAGGTCCTTCAAAAATTTAGCATAGGCGTGAACTTGCTTAATAGCATCAAGTAAAGGGATATTTATGCTTACACTTTAAAGATATCTATCATGTCATTGATAGAATTACCTTGCTTTTACCTTTGTCGACCTCTCGAGGAAATGGGGCTTTTGGGATGTAAGATGGCTCATTGTCTTCTTTGGGAGCTTCTTGACCGAATCATCGCTTGAGGTATTACCGAGAAACTGGTTGAGATGTGTTTTACTTTGAAAGATCCACTTTGTTGTCAAAAGTTTGCCCTGCCTCAAAGTCATGATGGCTTTAGCCTCTTCATGTTGGTTGCTTGAATCGTCCCAATATTGTGCACCCTTTAGGATTAGGAAATGGTGACTATGGAATTTACCTTTCTCAATGGTTGTTGCCACCGTTGTCTTGATGAAGCAGCTGCCCCATCATGTTCTCCATATTGGAGATAGATTGTGCTGTGAGTTCGGCTAGTGCGCACCTCCTTCTTGAACTCGGTGATGGTGTGATTCGATGCTCCAAAGCAGCTTGTGTAGCTTTTGTCGTTTTTTGAATTGCCTTCTCCCATGGTTTAGGGCCGTGAAAAGTTTTGGTTGAACTGTGCGGTAGGTCAGCCGAGGGGCTGACTTGTCGTGTTATCCTGCTGACTACCCCGCGACAAATAAAATTGGGGTGGTCCCTCCATCCCGGATTGTAGGTGTTTGAATAAGGATTGTGCGTCGTTTCCTCATCATGTTGAGGGCATTAGCCCCTTTCAAGACCGCTCGGTTCTCAGTAGGACTATTGGTCATCAATGAGGTCAATTTGCGAGAGATGTCCTCTATCATGCATTTGACTTCCTTGATTTCTGAGCTAGGTTCACTGCTGCGAATCTCATAGATACCTCTTTTCTTTGGTTCAGTTCTAGAGGATCGGCTCCGCTGTTGTGAATTGTCAGCCTGCTTTTGAAAGAAGGTCCAGATCTCTGTAGCATTCTTAGACATAAGCTCTCCCCGCTTGTGGCCATCAACCATTCTTGAATATGCGATAGCAAGCCCTCCAAAAAGTATTGGCATAAATGCCATTTTTCATACCCATGATGTGGACATTTCATAAGAAGCCCGTTGAATCTCTCCCAAGTTTCATAGAATGGTTCTTCGTCTCTTTGCACGAACTCTGAAATTTCCCTGCGAATAGCATTAGTTTTGTGAATGTGAAAGTATTTATTCAAAAATTTAGCAACAATTTGTTCCCAAGATGTAATACTATTTGCGTGCAACGATTAAACCATGATCTAGATCTATCTTTTAGAGAAAAAAAGGAAATAGACGAAGTTTAACATTATCGGAGAAATATTCTCATATTTAAATGTCTCACATACAACATAAAAAATCACCAAATGATTGTAAGGTTCTTCACTATCTAAACCATAGAAAGATGGGAGACAATTAAGCACATTCTGTTTAAGCTCAAAATTCCTAGTCAGTGACTGAGGGTATTGTATGCATGAGGTGCTCAAATTAGCTAATGGACTAAAATAGTCCTGAAAAGTCTCTCCTCAATTTCATCCCCCATAGCTACTATTGCTTGGTTCCTTCAATTTTATCTAGATTAGTGGCTCGTTTTTGTTGGTGAAAAGTCCTTTCAATTTCACTATCTAGATTTTCTAGCTTAAGTTCTAGAGATCTACGACCAAACATGCACAATGAAGATTTTTATTTTGAAATATTTTTTTTAAAAATAAAAATGAAAATAGAATAAATAAAATAAAATCCTAAATTATAACTAGTCAAAAATAAAATTAACTAAAATTAAATTAACCTTCGATGCGGTCCCGAGAACGGCAACGGCACCAAAAACTTGATGTCAAATTTTAATTAACTCGCAAGTGTACGAATCTATTGGAATATAGATAAGTAATAACGATGTCGATCCCACGAGACTCTATGAGGAAGGTATAATTTAATCCGAGTTAACTATTATTCTATGCTAGTTGAATCAAGAGATTTTTGTTGAAATAGTTTAACAAAAGACTAAAGAAATATGATGAAAAGATGAATTGATAATTCAAGTTGTGTAAAATACCAAGGTTTCGAATCCACCATTGTCTAACTTAGCAATTATCCAATTATCAATTAATTCCCAAAACATACGACAACACGAAATCAATATATTGTCGTCCCTAAAGGTTTATCAATTAAGTCCGGAAGAAGAAAATCAAAAATAGGCTCCCTTATGCTTCAAACATAAATTACTTAAACGTTTTTCGTATCAAGATCAATTGAAAGAAAACAAATAATCAAAGAATCTCTAAGCATTCTATGTATCCCAATTCGAATAAAAGATAACGAAAAATCAAAAGCAATTAATAGAACATATTTAATCACCAAGCATGGATTAATTAAACCAATATCTAACTATCAAAAATACATGATATTTAAGATGAAAGAAAGTTTATTTAATTAATCTAATTAAGAACAAGCCATGAACGTTAAAGCTCTTAAGAAGGAATTAACCGAATAATTAAATAATCACTTAATCAAAACAAGGTTTCATCGTCTACCTTGGCTAAAGAAAATTAGAAGAACATAATTAAACTAGAAAAACAATAATTGGTAAAACCCGGCATGGATTGAAGGAGAAGAAATCTTCGAAGAAGTCTTGATAGTCGAGGAGGTCTTGTTCTCTTGTTCTCTTCCGCCTTCTCTTAATTTGCTCCCCAAAATCCAACCCTTGATATGAGTTAATAACTCATATATATACTTACCTAATTTTCCCCTAAAAGATCCCAAAAATTCATTAAAATCGTGTCCCAAAGGTTTCCTAATTGTATTAGGACTCAAAAGGGAAAAAAAATTATGTTTTTGCCGAAAATACACTGGGAGATCGCCTAGTGCAAACCCGGGCGATCGCCCAGAGCCAAGGAAAAGCTTTCTGCTGTTGAAAAATAGGGTTGGGCGATCGCCCAAATTTAAGCTCTGGCGATCGCCCAGCTTACGCTGTTTCCTCTGCGGCGGCTGTTTTCAAATGGCCATAACTTTCTTGCAGAAACTCCAAATTGAGATCCGTAAAATGTGTTGGACTCATAATTCAATTATATTTCCAATGGTATATCATTTGCCTTGTGTAGATTTTAATATCAAAAGTTGTACTCTAATTTCTCCACATGCTTGGTAGGTAGTTTCTCAATTCGGTTCTTTAGCTTTACGGTGTCTCAACCATTGATTGAACTCTTCATTGTCACTCCAAAACACCTTAAACTTAATGAGTTTATCATCTTCCTCATCCTCCAATGTTTGTCTCTTGATATTCATTTCAAAACTCAACTTACTCTTGATTTCACCAAATTGTTGCTCTTTCCATCCATTCTTCCCCATTTGCTTATAAACAGTCCAAAACTAAAATAAGAAGAATAATACAATAGAGTGAGTAGAAAATCAATTATATGAGACATAAATGATTAATTCAAAGGCCAAAATAAGTGCATAAAACGCAATTATCAATTAGCATTACATTTTTATTTATTTTCTTTAATTACAATATATAATAGAATTTAAAGGGGCAATCCACCTTAAATGCAATATTTATTTGGTATTAAACAATTTAAATTAAAGTCAAAATAAATAATACTAATTGAACGACTATTTTAGGAATTATAAGTTCTTTGCGGCGGCAATATCGTCCATAAATGTTTTTCTCATATTGGAACTTTTATATGTAGTATAGATTTACGTCGATATAGCCATAAAAATATATAGGTTGCATTTTGCAAATCTTAATAATAGTGTAATTACTTGAGCATGCTAATCGATATGGAAGACAAAAAGTTACAAAAATGTACATACGTACCTCACTCACAGAGTTGTCACCACTTAGACAATCGAACACTATTTTCGGTGGAACGGGAAGCCACAACGAAGTTGCAGCAGATAGCACAATGTCACAAGGCTTACTTCAATTCTACATACAAGTCCAACAAATATGGGTAGAATAATGTTGTTTTCTGTTGTGTCTTCTTCTTCAATTCTACATGTGTTGAATGTTAATTTTCAGCTGGTTTTGTGATTACTAGGGAGCTAGTCATGGATCGTAACTGGGTTATATTATGCAACAGGCTGGATAAGAGATATGAAGATCAATGTATTCAAATCTACTTGTTTATTACTTGTATTTAGCATTTCATTTGCTATTTTATGTGGCCTCTTAAAGATGAATATTTGCATAAGCATATACTGCCATAAAGGCTCATGAATACATGAGATTGTGGCTAGGTCAGTTCCTTTACATGATTTATGGGTATCCAAAGATAGTGACTTGCTTAGCAGTATACATGATTTATATGAATTACAAGAATTACATGAATTACATGACGTTGTGGCTAACTAGTCCTACTAAAATTACGCTCAATGCAATCTTACTCAGAAAATTCTTAATATACTTGTTATAAGAACTCTCACTATTCCTTTGTTTCAACCCGTTAGTTAAAGAAAACAGAAATATTCAGCCTTGTTTTGCTACTGGTGCAATAACTCTTTTCTAGGGTACTATGTAGTTCAAATTACAATCACTTAGTTTTCTAGATGAAAGGGAACTTGCTATCTTGGCCATCTTTTGGTAGAGCTGAGTGAAACATTTTGTTGTAATTTCCTTTTCTTGATTTATATATAGTGAGTTCTATTCTTTGTATTCAAATATTGTAAAACAACATGTATAGAAAATTAGAAATTATTGTGAAACAAATAGATTCAGAATTTTTCTAAGATTCAGATTTTGTCCTTAGTCAATTAATCCAATATTAGAAGAAAAAGGACTTAAATTAGTCCCTTGGTGCCCAAAATAGACCAGAAAGCATCTTTTTCTTTAAAGAAAAGATTGCATAACTGACTGCAAATTGTTGAACCTCTTCTTCTACATTATCCTTTGTCCTTTCTAATTTCTCTCTTTACTCATTAAACTTAATTGAATCTTTTTAGCTTAACTTCTCTAATTGATTAATATTATTGGTGGTAACCTAAGCTGAGTCCAAAACCAAAGCCACCATTAGTATCATATCCCAGCCCTTGAAACATATGTGAACCACCAAAGGCTTCTATCCCACTCCCACAACCAATGTTAACCTGTTTGGTTGTAGGATTTAATTTTGGTTTTGCCATGAATGTAATCAAGCATGCGTTGATGCCAATTTTATGTTTTAATCTTCATAGCCTCATTTTGTTGGAAATAAATGTGTGATCTTATAATTAATTTTATAATTTTTTTTTCAGGACATGGGAAATGGTAGGCCAGATAGGATACATTTGCGGAAGACTACCCACTACAAAGAGGGCAAAGGGTGGATAGATCGAGTTGCTAAAAAGAAATATGTAATTTTGGTCACAATTTAAAAATAATGAATAGTTTGAAATTATATGTCATTAACTTATTTATATATGGGTAGGATGATATGGTCACGCTATTATCTTCACTAATGATACTAGACGATTAGCATGTAATAACTCTTTTTGATAAACTTGTGTTTAGCTTTTTCTTGTCCAAACTGCGTATATAAATAGTACTTAGCTATTTTGAAAGAGAAACATGCACATGTTTTTTTTAAGTGAAAGGAATGTGCAGGTCCACATGTTTTTCGTTTTTTATGTGAATAAACATTATGGACATGTTATAGTATAGTTATTTTGAAGTATCACTTATTTTTTAAATATAACATTTATATTTTTCAGCTATAAATGGTTACCTTTTACATAATTATAATAAAATCACCTATTAAAAAAAATCAGTACGGAATTGCGACTAGAAAATTGAAAAAACTTGGTCGGCGAAGTATTGCGAAAAGTCTCCATTAATTACGACTTACAGACACAAAATATTGGTCGGCGTATAAAGTATAGTCGACTAGATAATAATTAGTAAGAGTTAGTTACCACCGACTCGTATAATTTTGGTCTACGTAAGTTTTGTTGACTACAATATTGATCGGTGTATTAAGAATAGACGACAAATGAGAAATGGTCGGTGTTAGTTACCCCGGTTACTAAAATGTAGTTGGTGTAAGATTCGCCGACTACTAAATTTTTTAGTCGATCATTACCTTCACCGACAGAGTTTTGCCAATTACTCTACCGAACAAACATTTGTAGTCGGTGATTATAATTTTTATTATGGAATTTGGCCGACTACTTTTTTAGTTGGTGAAGGTATTTCATTTTGTAGTGATTCTTATGACTAATAAGACTTGGAGATTAGTTCCGTTTAAAGAGGGATGCATCCATTTGACAAAAAAAATGAGCTTTAAGGGTCAAATACAATCCAAATGGTTCAATCCAGTGCTACAAAGTAAGGCTAGTAGCAAATGTCTGGTCTTGACTATTTTGAGACTTTCAGTTTAATAATTAAATCATCCACAATTTAAGTTGTTCTAACTCTTGTAGTAACTCGAGTGGTTGGAACGTTCAACATATTGACATCAATAATGCATTCTTGAATGGAGAGCTTCAAGAAGTTGTTTACATGACACTACATGTAGGGTTCATTGATTCCAATAGACCTCATCATGTTTGCCAGCTTCAGAAAGCTCTTTGGCCTTAAACAAGCACCTAGAGCTTGATTTGACAAGCTTAAATCAATTTTGCTTAGTCGGGCTTTCAAAAATTCTAAATCAGATTCCAGTATTTCTTTTGCAATTCATCATGCAAGATGTTGCTTTTATTAGTGTATGTTGATGACATATTAATAATTGGGATGATGACCAGCAAATTCATAAAATCATGATAGAATTGAATGCTAAATTTGCCTTAAAAACTCTAGACTCTCTTAATTATTTCTTAGGGTTTGAAGCACACAGAGATAATTCTAGTATTATGTTGACTCAAACCAAATATACCTTTGATTTACTTGAGAAAATTGGGATGATGTAGTCAACTTTTAGTCCTACATCCATGTCTATTGGTGTCAAACTCTTTCTTAATGACAGTAAGTTATTTGATCAACCATCATTATATAGGAGCACCATTGGAGCACTTCAGTAATTAACAATGACACGTCCAGACATTTCTTTTGCTATATAAACAAGTTAAGCCAATTTTTTCATGCTCCAACAGTTCAGCATTGGCAAGCTTGCAAAAGAGTTTTAAGATATCTTAAAGGTACAACTAGTTATGGCTTGAGATTTCGACAAGCCAAAGCTCTTACCTTAGAAGAGTTTTCAGATGTTGATTGGGCTAGCTGTGTGGATGATAGAAGGTCTACTACTGGCTATTGCATTTTTCTGGGAGGAAATTTGCTTCAATGGAGCTCTAAAAAGCAAAAGGTCGTAGCAAGATCAAGCACCGAAAGTGAATACTATGCTCTCTCTCAAGCTTCTACATAAGTGATTTGATTGCTGAAATAAGGCTGAAAATTATGCATTGTCCAGTTGTGTTGTGTGCTAAAATTGGACTAGGTTCTCTAGCTTCAAATCCGGTGTTCCATGCTAGAATGAAACATATTGAGATAGATGTACACTTTATAAGGGAGAAAATTCTTGCAAAGGATTTGATGTTAGATATGTTCTAACACAAGATCAAGTAGTTGATGTTTTAACAAAACCTTTAACAATCTCCCAGTTTGTGCTCCTTCGTTACAAGCTTATTTTTAGCCTAGCCTGGACTTTAGGGCCAAAGAGACGATTGTCTCAGGCCTAAAATATTTGAGTGCCCATAAATAATACTACAAGGAAAGGTATTTACAGCGACGACACAATGTCGCCATTACTAGTTGTAGAAAGTAGCGATGACATTGAAAAATCGTCGCTATATTCTATAACTATTTAGCGGCAACATTTTTCGTCTCTATATTTCCCAAGTCGTCACTAATGTTTTTCATCTAAAGTGACAGCATAATATGTCGTCGCTATATATTTCATAAATGGCGGAAACTATTCGTGCCATTTTTGTCTACATATAGATATGACAATTGGTGCCGCAATAGAATTGTAGCCGTAGTACGAAGTCAAACAATACAACATGTCCTCATGATTCACCTCGTAATATGTTTCTAAGACTATTGAGATGACATATGTCGTCACTGTAGAGTTGTCAAATTGGCGGGAATATTGGCATGTTTCTAATTTATATAGACGACTTACTAACTCTATTGAGGCAACATTGTTGCCGCTATAGAATCTTCTATTTCAGTTATTCTTCTTCATTTTTCATCACTGTATTTATGCAAATTCTATACTTCACTGCAACAAAAAACAAAACAGTCTTTTTCAAATATGAATATTGATAAAAGTTGGACAAAAATTAGAAATCGCACAAAATCACAAGATTTTTGGAACTGTTTGAAAGCATTTATAAACATGGCGAGGCCATTCGTAAACGACAAGGAGAATGATTAGATGTCCGTGCACAAGATATTTAAACGGTCTCTCGCATCCATTGGAAACTGTTGAGGCTCACATATTTTGTAATGGTTTTACGGAGAATTATGTAACATGGATTTACCATGGCGAGACCGATGTTCAAAGTGCGAATGTGTATACATAGAATGAGAGAGCGGGTGTGGATGATGAGATGATGGATGTCATGGATGACATAGTCGGTGATGAGCATGTTAGCACAGGCACCGATGGTTTCTATGACGAATTGTTTGAGACTCTGCATTCAGAACTATAACTAGGAGTTTAATCATTTTCGTCCTTAAACTTTTTAGTGAAGTTGATGCATATTAAAGTTGTAAACAAATGGACAAATAAGGTTGTCGATGATCTTTTGAATCTAGTGAAGTAGATTTTCCAAAAATAAACCTCGTGGACTCTAACTACGAAGCTAAGAAGATGATGACGAAGCTTGTTTTATGTTACAAATCTATTTATGCCAGCAAGAATGACTATGCACTGTTTTGGTGTGAGCATGTTGATAGACAAACTTGTACGATTTGGTAGAAAAGTCGTTGGTTACACACTTTTGGAGAGTGAATAGAAAGAATGTTCTGCATAAGGCGTTGCAATATTTTCTTTTGGCCTCTAGACTAAAATGTCTGTTCTCCATGAAGGATACTGCAAAACTCATGCGGTGGAAAATATATAAAGGTCGAGGGATGAAGATGAAATGTAGAATCTGTAGACAGAAAGGCGCGGCACGAATTTGACAGAGAACATCCATAGTTTGCAAGTGAGATCTAGAATGTCCGGTTAGGTTTGGCCACAGACGGATTCGATCCATTTGGTAACATGATTCAGGCTTACAACATGTGGCCAGATGATGTAATAGTTTACAACATGCCATCTTGGTTATGCATGAAACTCGAATACCTCATACTTATTCTCTTGATCCCTGGCCCTAAAGCACCGGGTAAGGATATTGATGTATTCTTACGACCAAAAGTGGACGAGTTGAAGGAGTTGTGGAAAATGGAATTGACATGCGTGACACTGGAACCAATAACATGTCGGTGTTCAGAATGCGTGTAGCATTGTTGTGTACAGTTAATGATTACATAACGAGAAGTAGTCTGTCAGGTTGGAGCGGTCAGTCAGGGATACATGGCATGTCCTACGTACAACGAGGAGACGCCTTCAGTTTGTATCTTCTTCGACATCTTGATTCACCTCGTAATACATCTGCTTGATGAGACAATCATTGGCGGTCTAGTGCACATGAGATGGATGTATCAATTCGAACGATACCTGAAGAAACTTAAGAACTATATCAAAATCAAACTTGGCCCGAGGGCTCAATGGTCAAAGGGTATGTGGTTGACGAGGTGTTGACCTTTTGTTCAAGGTATTTCGAGGACATAGAAACAAAGTTCAACCGACTGGAGAGAAATGATCATGTAAGTGTTCCAAGAAGACAACTTTCTATTTTTTAGTTGCAGTGTTGTCTAATTGGAAAGAAGACACCAATGATGGTTCGTGCCGATGTTCGGAATTAGTCGATGTTTTACATCCTCAAAACTGTACATAAATTGAGACACACTTGAAGTAAGACCACGTTATTAAATATATTCAATTCCTTTATCACCTTGTTATTTTAAATGAACTAATTAGTTGATCATATATGTATTTTACAGCGACCATATGCAAGAGCTATTGTGCAATGGCTGTCCAAACATTGACCAGGTGCATAAAAAAGACGTTCACGGTTGGTTTTACAGGAAGGTAAACGAACAACGATCAATCCCATTCCAAATATATGCACATTTTTTTTTTTGTAACATTTACTAAAATTAACTTCCACTTCATCCATATATATGCTCTGCGCCAAAGCAACACCCCTCAAGTTTCTCATGAGTTATTTTCTTTGGCTATTGGATGTCACACGCAGTTATGTTTTACACAGCCTGTGTTGTAAATAGAGTTGGCTTCCTAACATGTGATCGTGATGTTCGAAAGAAAATGCAGAATAGTGGTGTGTCTGTCTCAGGGATTGGGGTGAAACTTACTACGAGGCAGCTGCAAGAGATACTGGAGCTACAGTTTGGGTCAAAACTTTTAGTTTTTATGTTCCGATGCAAATGTTTTTATGTTCTAAGAATAACGTTATCGATGATTGACATCGCGCACGACGCATACAAGGATGATCAATTCATACATGCTACCCAAGCACAATATGTATTCTACATTGAAGATCCTAGTACAAACTGACGAGTTGTACAAAAAATCCATCACAGGAGCACGTGGGATATTATGAGATCTAACGTCACTGAGATAGACCTGTTGCACAATAAAAACTCTTCTCATTTTTCTTTGATCGTTGATCTTGGCAACTTAGAACACATATCCTTGCACCGGGACAATGTCGAAGTTGATGAGATATGAGCACTGTTTATCAGGAGAGCAACGTCTGACACTGTAGGAGATACATCGTTCATTAATGATGAGAATTTGGAAGATGATACACATGAAGAATATGAGGATGAAGAAATATGCAGTAAAAGTAATGATGACGATGACGACGATGACGACGATCAAACTTATCATGATAGTGACTCAGATTGAATGTTGTTGTTTGTAACTAAAGTTCCTTTTGAAATTTTTTAAAAAAATCGTTGTAATTAATAAAATTATTTTATTGTTCGTTATGAATATAGGTAATTTTGATTGTAATTGAAATTGCTTTTTCCAGTATTGTTATTATTTAAAAAAAATAAAAACATCATATTATCCTACAACGATAATAAGTTTACTCGTATAGTGACTACGTGCAAAAATTTTGGAAGAAAATGGTGGCATGTTTTTACAGCGTGCACCAAAGAATTTGGAGAAAAAATGTTGTCGCTATAATGTATAGAGATGACTTTTGTCGTCACTATAAGTTTAACCCTTTTAAAGTCAACTAAACACCTTCTTCTTCCCCATTTGTTCTTCTTTCTTTCTTCGACGCGAAGCAACTGCCATTCCGCCATAGCCGCCTCCAAACAAGTCCACCACCTTCGTTGAAGCCGCCCACGATTCGCCACATTTTCTTCTTCCATTGTTTGAAATCACCACCACCACAGTCCGCCATAGCCCGGGGTGGGCTTTCCCAATTCTTTTTTTTATACACACACACATATATATACCATATATATACATACACACACACACACATACATATATATATATACATCATATATATGTTTGATGTATATATATTTCAACTCATGTATTGGAGTTGAACAAAATGCATTTCGTTTGATTGTATGTGTTTGATGTATATATATTTTCGTCTCATATATATGTGTTTGATTGTTCTTGAGACTTCAAAGGCAAGGTTTTACCGATCTACTGTTTTTGTTTGTCCATTTTTCATATGTGTAATTGCTACTTGGTTATATATTGATGAATGGTAACTTATCATTAATGGGTAATATATTTTTTTTTTTTTGGGTTATATAGTCACATCATTTCTTGTTTGAAATCTGGGCTTTCATTAATGGGTAATTTTTTGTTTTCTTCGATGTTTGAATGATAAACTTAATTGTATTAAGTTTCTTTCATCTCATAATATTCATCTTTTTGCTGTCATTTTGTCCTCATATTAAACTATGTTGATTAACATAGTAAATGTAATTGTTTTTGATAGATTATTCTTTAATATTTTTAGGAAAATCTTGCCTGTTAACTTATCATTAAGTGACATAAAACTGCAATTTGATTCTTTAATTAATGTCTAATGTCATCACTTAATTTTTTTTCTTTTCTAAATCAGCTTAATCTAGACTTAATTATATTAGGGGTATTCTAGTTCATGGTTTTCAACTTTCTTATTGTCCTCATTTTCTTTTACATTTCCATTATGGAAATCTTGATTTTTAACTTGTAATCAAGAGAAAGGAAACTACAATTTGATTATTTATTTAATATCTACAGTCAACACTTTAATATTTTTCCCCCAAATCTGCTTAACCTAGACTTAGCACACGATTGTCTCCGTTGGTATGAGTTGTGCACAGTCTACTAATATTTTCTTTTGTTAGTTGCTACTATGACCGACGTCATGTCGCACGAAGGTGATGGTGCAGACGATCCTTCTCATTCGCCAACTCACAGGTTGCATACGTCCTACATGTCTGGTAAGAATTTTGTTTTGATATTATTTATTATGCAATTTTTTTACAGTCATAATTATCCTTGCACTTTTTATTAAATATATCGTATTTTTTTCTTTTTCAACGCCACCGTCGAAGCGACAAAGTATCTCTCGAGGCATTAACCTTGAGAATGTTTGGCAGGCAAATGAGAAGATGCCACTTCTCATCGCGTTCAACAATGTCGAATAGACAATGCAATCGATCGGGGATAATGCGAAGTACTTTACGCGTTTTGTTGGGAACCAAGTGAGGTTCACCGTGCCCCTTTGCTACTCTTCTTGGATAGAGGTCTCAGAGGAGTAGTGAGCACGATTACTTAGCATCATCGAAGTAATACATATAGTTCTTTTTTCATTAGCGAGTTTTGTAAATCTATTGTTCCATATAATATGCATTAACGAATATTGTTTCGATGTTGCAGAGCTACTTGGATCTTCAAAACGATCGGTCGCCCGACGAGTACTAGACAGTCTGTGCTGCTATAGATCACCTGGTGGCCGACCGTTATTGTGATTACAAACTAAAGGCACATAATCACTTGAAAGATCGCAGGCCGATCCGTCCATACGGCGAGCTATCTCGCCGAAAAATAGAAGAAGTGCATTGACTTCTTCACAAGTCCTATTTTTGTGGTACATACTATCATTTATTTTTTTAGATTTTATGTTAATATTTCTATAAATTTCATAGTTACTTAATCAATAACTTTTTGTGTCTTCAAGAACGGTCGGTAAAGAATAAGGCCAATCGGGTTAAGGCTAAATACTCGAGCGTGCAGAGGTCGAAGAGCTTCTTTATCATGTGTTATGATCAGGGACAAGTAAATTTTTATTTTCCTATTACACATCTTTAATGCATAACATATACATGTTTTAACTAATTTTCACACTTAAAATGTTATAGAGGGACCCCGAGACCCAGTAGTGGCTGGACATTATTGAGTTATTCTGGATCTTTCACACCTTTTGGTATGGTAATTGGGTAAATATGGAGGCGGCTGGTGACTATGTGAGAAAAACTTACATTTTAATGTTGTTATTGTTTTCTCACTTTTCAGTATTATTTATTAATTATTTTTTCTCACTAAACAACATAAACTTGTTAAGGTGATGGAGACTCAGCAGACACATGTTGTCTCCAGTGGAGCGTCAGTTGACGAGCGCGTTATTGTGAGGGAGGTCCTCGGAGAACAACGAGGACACGTTCGTGGGATTGGACGAGGTTCCAAAGGGCAAATCTCCCTTCCCGTATTCCATTGCTACATTGAACGCCCCACGAGGAACAACCAACTAGTTTTTGAGGATGCCCAAAACGATGATCCTCAGTTTGCAATGTATGAGACCCATCTCCGCCGAATTGAGAGGACAATTGATCGTCTTGTGGCAAATCTGCAGCATAGATTACCGGAGGTTGTGCCAGAGGATGATGAGGAGATTAACGATGACGAGAACGACGGTGGAAGTTTGAGGGATTCGTATGATTTATGTACTACTAAATTGTTTATATTCTTAAAAAAATTAAAATATTTATAGCAGCGACAATGTTGCGGCGATATTGTCGTCGCTATTAATGATAAGAATTCAATGCAATAGCGACGAAAATGTCGTTGATAAATTTTTTATCTTATAGCGATGACTTTAGCGACGATTTAATCGTCACAATGGCCCTAATTCAAAAAATTGAGCATGACAATGTAACGGTGACAATGTCGTCGGTATAGATTAAAACATATGTTGGGATGACATAATGTCGTTGCTAATTACCTAGAGTCACTAATCTATCGAGATGACTTACAGTGACGACATTATCTTCATTGTAAATAAAAAACGACGACTATTTAACTTGTAGTGGCAAAAATGCCGTCATTATAAACCTCACTTTGTAGTGTAAAAAATAATATGTTATGTTTCTTTTATGTTTTTTGAATACATTAACTCAAGCAGTCTAAATACATATCCAATTAAAAAAACTACTCAATTATCTAATTAAAAATCTAAACAATAAAAAACTCTCTCAATTATTATCCAATAAAAAACCCACACAATTAAAACTTAGTCCTTAGACTCCAATCCCAGTCTTGAAGGTTGGAGCAAAGACAATTTATAGAAATAATACAATAAAAAATTCTAATGATATTAAACTATTGTGTTTGAGACTTCTACCACGTAATCCAACCAATTAAACCTCATCCAAAAACTCCATACACCATCTTCTTGAAGGCTGAAGCAACAACAATCCCATAGAATTGATATATTAGAGAATTTCAAGATTATTTCTATTTTTTTGAAAATATTATTTTGATGTAATGTTATTTCTACTTGTTTGAAAATATTATTTTGGTTAATTGGGTTGAAATTTTTAGTGGACTAACAAATTGAAATAATAATTATATTATTCTTATATATTGTCGATAATTTAGAATATTATTGACTTGGCTATTATTATTGATGTTAATTGTTGATTATATCTGGATCATTATGGATTTGAGTTGATTGTTGATGTTGCATATAGTTGTAAAATTGTTGGTGACTTGGGTTGAAAATTTGAATTTTTGGATCATTGAATTTTTTGCTTATGCTTTTTAGATAAATCATTAATTTTTGCCTCCAAAAACTGTAAGGTGAGTAGCACTTACTGTTTAGAATATTTTCAGCCTTATAGTTAATTTTAATATAAATATTTTGGATATTAAATTTTGTTTGTCGTTTTATTGTTAGGTTATTAGTTTATTGATTTGGTTCTTAAAAACTGTTTTAAAGGACAAAAAAAACTAAAATATACTAAAATTTAAGAACCCAATTTTTAAAGTTCTACTAAGGTTTGGAAATCTAAAGTCCGGTCCTACCTTGAGCTGAAGCTGTGTTTCGCTTGATGGAGCATCTTAAGCAAGATAAATTGTTTGTTCATTATAATTAAAGATCAATGACTTATTTAGCTGTTAGTTGCAACTAAATATGTATTAATTATTTGCTAATTATCCTTATCTAGAATCGTCGTATAAATATTCATCACTCTCTCTTTTTTCAATAAAATACATCTTTTTTTATTTATTTCCCAAAATCTTTTACCCAATTTGGATGATCCTGTACCTCACCTCCCATAAAGACGTCTCTTTAAATTTGATTGAACTACACGTCACTGTTATAAGAAAAATAAGAGACTTGTACTATATGAGTTGACCTAATCTCTTATCATTTATTTCTTACAGCTAATAAACAAGATTTATAAATAGGTTTTCGTTGCTCCAACGTTTGGCTAGTTAATTTCTATTTATAGTGGCTTAAAAATATGTTTATTGTCATATTTTAGAGTAACAACTAAGCAAGATTATTAATTTACTATTGCCCCTTAATGATTATATTAATATGTTGGTGTCAAAGGTTGCAAGTGGATATCTTTGTCAAATAAATTCTTACCGAATTATATATCATACACACTTGGAACTAAAAGGCAGAGTTAGAAATTTTAGCTTATGGGGACACATGACGGTTAATAGTACAGTGTCGGGCGGGGATACTGTGACAAACTATAGCACCTATAACAGTCGGCGACGCAACGTTAGCCTGTAGAAATATCGGCATTTGAAGAAAACAACTTAATTTATACAATACCTTTGTTATTTTATAAAAGTAATCGATTTTGGATTAGCAGTATATAAAGATATAATAAAATAGTGAAAAAATAAAAAATAGAAGAATCAACATTTTATTTTAAACAAAATTAAATTTGGATTAAACAAAACTTGAAAAATAAAAATAAAAATAAAAATCATAGTTACTCATGCAAATAAATATAAAAATAAAGTAAACAAAATACAAAAAAT
The DNA here is from genome assembly GCA_023638005.1 of Forsythia suspensa. Taxonomy (NCBI): domain Eukaryota; kingdom Viridiplantae; phylum Streptophyta; class Magnoliopsida; order Lamiales; family Oleaceae; genus Forsythia; species Forsythia suspensa. The sequence continues at coordinate 26,415,235 of CM042666.1, read as the reverse complement.
CTATTCCCGATAAGTGAAGAAAAAATAAAATTATGTTCGAGGTAAGTAAAAAATTAAAAAACTCAACCATATTTTTACGAGATTTGTATGTAAAAAAGGAAGATATTTATTTTTATTTTTCATATTTTAAAATTGAAAATCAAAGAAGCATTAAAATCAAAGATTAAGTTCGGTGTTAAACATATTGTTTTGCCAACTTTACTTTCTAAAATGTGAGAAAATTACGATGTAGTTTATAACATTGTATAAAAAGACAAAATATACAAATGGAACAAAAGCCGGGAATTTAAAAATCAATTTTTAAGGTTGGAGATTAATTGCACAAATTTCTCAACAGAAAATAAAAATAAAAAAAAAATTTAACATAGCACGATTCGAACCAAAGTCCACTTGATAAAAAAAGTGTAGCTTTGCCACTAGGCTAAAGACAATTTCTTAGTGTTAATGTAAATCTATTGTTTTTATTTTATTGTGGAGGTAAAATTATAAATTTTAAATATTTCCTAAAACAAAACTAAAATTTGAAATCAGAGTGGCTGCCCCAACCCTAAATCCGCCAGTGATGGCACAATGTTTACCACTTTTATAAAATTTGTTGACGTGGAAATCGCTTCATGTTCGGCAAAGTTTAACTTATTTTATAAGTTGGTCAAACATATTTTTTATCTACGTATTTTGTAACACTTAAAACTTACTACTTACTTATTATTCACATATTTTTAAGATCACTACTTATAAACACTTAAAAGTATAACCAAACAAGTACTAAGTTGAAGTTTACTTGATCAAATTGATAATGACATATTTTTTCAGTGTTAAATATGTAAGTCATTTAGGTTCACTTAGTCAAATTTATTCGTTGGTGGGTGTGATAAAATTTATAACATTATTCTTAGAAATGCTATTTCTTATTGTAGATTATGATCATTAGTCTATGTGGTACTAAATAATAGTGAGAATGAAATGTAGGAATATGAGACCAAATTTTTTGTCTATATCATTTAATGAAACATAACTTGGTGGTCATTATCAATGACACTAGTAGTTAGTAGGTGTAATAAAATTTATACCATTATTCTTAGAAATGCTATTTATTATTATTGGTGAGGTGAAGATCACCAACCTATGTGGTGTGTTATGTGGCACTAAATAATAAAGAGAATGCAATGTAGGGATATGAGACTAAATCTTTGTTCATATCATTTAATGACATGTAACTTGGTGATCATTATCAATAACACTACTCTTATTCTTATTGTTTTTGTAGTTTTTTAATTCCGACTTGCAGATGAAGAGTTTAATGGATATGATTCCACTGTAACTTATAACAAGATTAAGAAATAAGAATAATATGTTTAATTTTATTATTTGTTGATTATTTACAACACTACAAGAAAAAGGAGCTATAGGGACGACATCTATAGGGACGACACAAAATTCGCCTCTCTATATATGGCATATATAGGGACGACAATAAAATGTCGCTCTAAAAATTGTAATAGATATAGAAAGGACAAAAGTCGTTTCAACACACTTATTTGTCGTCCCTATAGGTCCAAAGTTATATATAGAGGCGACTTATTTGTCGTCCCTATAGGTCCGTAATCTATAGAGATGACTTATTTGTCGTCCCTATAGGTCCAACATCTATAGAGACGACTTATTTGTCGTCCCTATAGAGTACATAAGAAATAAAGTCGACTAATATCGTCCTTATAGCCTAAAAAATCGTCCCCATAGGTCGTGAGAAATGGCGCCAATTTTTCCCGCTTTGTAAAGCTCTTTGGGACGACTAAAGTCGTCCTAATAGTGCTAAAGTGCGTTCCTACATGTCCGAGAATCTATAGGGACGACTTATTTGTCGTCCCTATAGGCCCGAACTCTATAGAGGCGACTTATTTGTCGTCCCTATAGGTCGAGAATCTATAGAGGCGACTTATTTGTCGTCCCTATAGAATACACATAAGAAATAAAGTCGACTAATATCGTCCTTATAGCCTAAACAATTCGTCCATGTGGGTCATAAGAAATGGCGCCAATTTTTCCCGCTTTGTAAGCTCTTTGGGACGACTAAAGTCGTCCTAATAGTGCTAAAGTGCGTTCTACATGTCCGTAATCTATAGGTCCCTATAGGCTCAGACTCTATAGAGACGACTTATTTGTCGTCCCTATAGGTCTAGAATCTATAAAGACGACTTATTTGTCGTCCCTATAAGTCCAAAATCTATAGAGACGACTTATTTGTCGTCCCTATAGAGTACATAAGAAATAAAGTCGACTAATATCGTCTTTATATCCTAAAAAAATCGTCCCCATAGGTCGTAAGAAATGGCGCCAATTTTTCCCGCTTTGTAAGCTACTGGGACGACTAAAGTCGTCCTAATAGTGTTAAATTACATTCCTATAGGTCCGTAATCTATAGGGACGACTTATTTGTCGTCCCTATAGTGACAGACTGTAGAGAGGCGGACAGGTATGTCGTCCCTATAGAATCAAAGGCGACTATTGTCGTCTCCATAACTTAAATATTCGTCCTCAGTAAGTCCTAATACCCTCGGCATATTGGCGGGATATTCTCGCGCCCAACTCTAACAATTGGGACGACATAATGTCGTCCCAATAGATGTTCTAACAATTGGGACGACATTATGTCGTCCCAATAGCTCCGATCTACAAATTCCCATCGAAGCAATATTTCTTGTCGTCCCAATAGCTCCAGTCTACAAATTCCCATCAGAAGCAATATTTCTTCAAAGTCTCTTTGAAGCTTAATCCACAAATTTCTTCCATTTTGAATCTCTCTTTGTCTATTGCAAATCCTCCAGTTTAAAGGTCTTAGTTGCGCTTTTCAAGAGATCATTGGTGAGTCAAATTTACGTATTTCACTTATATATTTAAGATTTAGTTTTCTGCTTTATTTTTTACTTTTTATTTTATTTTCACAATACATTGCACTTTCAATAAACCTTAGAATGCCGTTTGAAGATTAGTTTATTAAGCACACACAACCTCATTTTGGGTTGTTTGATGTTTACAACTAATCTTTGAATTGTCTGTTTCAGACAGTTTGACATTGATTTATAAGTTCTGAGTTGTGTTATCATACATTTTCCTATAATTGCCTCGACTATCGCGTATGATTTTGGTATTGTCTCCATTTTATTCTCCTGCATGGACTCGCTTTTAAAATAGTGCGCACACTTAGGAGAATAGAAGGGAGATGCTGTCGAAATTTACACGTGAAACATAGGCAATCATAGAAAAAATTAACACAACTCGTAAATTACAAATCAATGTCGAATGGCTAGGGCCCACACCTAAAATTAGTATTGGAGCGACAAGGAGTTAGGACATTCTCACACCACTTGTATACTACACTTAATTATTGTTATTTTTTTGGTGTTGCAGCAACTCTAAAGTGGAAATGGAAATCGATAAGAGTTGGATAAAGTTGAATAGAAGACGGGCAAAGTCTGCGAGTTTTGGCATGGTCTTGAAAGCGTTCATAAATATGGCGAGGCCATTAGCAAATGATAGGGGAATGATTCAATGTCCATGCAAAAGATGTATAAACATGATGATGCAATTGGTAGATGATGTTGAGTCTCACATATTTCGTCACGGTTTTTACGAGAACTACGAGGTGGATTTATCACGGGAGAGTGAGGAAGGGCCTGTGAATATGCAAGGACGAACGAAGTGCTTGTTGCGAAAGATGAGATGGCGGATGTTCTTACCGATGTGGTCGGGGATGACTCATTCTTGGCAAATCTTCCCGATTTAGGTTACGACGCTTTGTTCGATGCTCGCATTCGAGTTGTATCCGGAGTATCTTCTTACTCATCCCTAAATTTTTAACTAAGTCGATGCATTTGAAGGTGGTCAATAAGTGGACAAATAAATCAGATGGGCTATTGAAGTTGTTAAAATCGGCCTTCTCCAAAATCAATCTTGTCGACTCACCACGAGGCTAAAAAATTAATGTCGAAGTTGGGATTGGGGTACGAATCTATTCATGTTTGTAGGAATGATTGTGCGTTATTTTGGAAGGAAAATGCTGATAAAGAAATTTGTCCAGTTTGCTATGAAAGTCGTTGGGTGCAAATAGCTGGCAAATCCTCTGGGAAGAATGTCCCGCATAAAGTGTTGCGTTATTTTCCATTGACCCCTAGACTGAAGCGTTTGTTTGCAACAACACATACTGCGAGACTAATGAGGTGGCATAATACAGGTCGCTCGAGGGGGACGAGGATGATATGGGTCATCCGTGGATGGAAAAGCTTGGCGGGCCTTTGACAAAAATCACCACGATTTTGCGTGTGAGATAAGAAATGTTCGGTGGGATTGTCGTCGATGGTTTCAATCCTTTTGATAATATGAGTCGATCTTTACAAAGATGTGGCCGGTAGTTATGGTAACTTATAATCTACCACCTTGGTACATGTATGAAAGAAGAAAATTTAATGCTAACCCTTTTGATCCCGGGTCCCCAATCACCGTGCAAAGATATGGATGTATTTTTACGGCCATTAGTGGATGAGTGAAGGAATTGTGGACATCCGTATCGATCACGCGTGATGTATCAAGTAATAATCGTATATTCGAGAATGCGAGCAGCGATGTTATGGATGATTAGTGATTTTCCCGCTCGTAGTAGTTTATCGGGTGGAGCGGTCGAGGGTTACGGACGCATGTCCAACTTGTAATGAAGAGACACCTTCGACGCGTGTCATCGTAAGGACGACTTATGTGGGTCATCGACGTTTCTTACCAAGTACTCATCATTGGCGAAATGACCGTGCTTTCAGCGGACAAACAGAGGCGTGGGCCACCGCCTCAATTGACTAGTGCGGATATCCTCTGAACTTAGTCGTGTGAAAATTAGAACACCGTGAAAACACCCAAGCTATGGGGTGTTAAAAGAAAAGGGATAAGAATGAGCTAAACTGGAGAAAGAAGAGCATTTTCTTCGAGTTGCCCTACTGGTCGACAAATGAGTTGAAACACAATCTCGATGTCATGCATGTAGAAAAGAATGTATGTGATAGTTTGTTGGGTACATTATTGGGCGATCCTCATAAATCTAAGGATACGTAAAAAGCGAGACGTGATTTGATGAAATTAAAAATCGGACATGAGCCGCACTTGTGCGAAGATAAGGAGAGATTGATGAAGCTCGCAGCAGAGTACACATTTATTAATGCAGATCGTCAAAAGTTTTGCAATTTTATACGGAAAGTCAAATTTCCCGATGGTTTTGCATTGAATCTGAGAAAGAACGTTGCGCCTAATGAAAACCGAATAATTGGTTTGAAGTCACACGATTGTCATATCCTCATGCAAAGATTGTTGCCCGTCGGGTGTCGAGCATTTCTAAACAAGACAATTTCATCCACTATTATTGAACTTTGTACATTTTTCAAAAAATTGTGTGCAAGGTCGATAAAGGTTAGCGACATGGTTAATGCTCAACAACAACTCATCCTCATATTGTGCAAGCTTGAACGAATCTTTCCACCGGCTTTTTTTGACATTATGATTCACCTTGTGATGCATTTGCCTGAAGAGGCAATTCTTGGTGGGCCCGTTTACATGAGGTGGATGTATCCTTTTGAGAGATATCTTAAGAAACTAAAGGACTATGTGCGAAATCAATCGAAACCTGAGGGTTCCATAGCCGAGGGATATGTTGTTGAGGAAGCATTGACTTTTTGTTCACGGTATTTCGACGACGTCGAGACACGATTCAACCGACCAGAGAGAAATGACGATCTATGCGTTCCCAAAAAGCAGTTATCTGTTTTTGAATCCCAATGTCGTCCTATAGGAAAGAGAAGTTTGGTTGTCCTCGAAAGTGATCTTCGAGCTCAAGCTGAGTTTTATATACTTAACAACTGTCCTGAGATTGAAATGTACTTAAAGTGAGTGTGTACGTATTTGTTGTAGTATCTTTAACATTAAACGGTTTTATTATTATAACAATTGCTCAATGTAATTTTTACTTCAACAAAGGAGCACAAGGATCACCGCAGAGACTCGTGGAGTTACCAATGTTAACCAGTTTCATAGATCCGATTTTCCTGCTTGGTTTCATACGAAGGTAGAACAATAATACTGTTTGCATTTATAATTAGTATAATGTTTGATTAGTTAATGACTTCACATCTTATTATGATAGATTTATGCTCTACATCGGATAAACGCTGATGATGTGTCTCCAGAATTGCTATCTTTGGCGTCTCGGACAAATGTTTTGTGCATTCCTACCAAAGATGTATCGTTAATCTGAGTTCGATTTCTAACTTATGATCGTGATATCCGACGTAAAACACAAAATAGTGGTGTGAGTATTGCAGGGACCGGTGATGACATATTTTACGGCCAGCTTCAGGATATATTGGAGCTTTCATACATAAACGGTTTCTCAATTGTGGTGTTTCGGTGTAGATGGTTTAAGTGTGACGGAAAAAGAAAGGTCACAGAGAACAACATCACAAGTATTGACACCAGCAGAGAGGCTTACAAAGATGACCAGTTCATACTTGCTTCACAAGCGAGGCAAGTGTTCTATATTGATGACCCATCACGTAGTCATAACTGGCGAGTGGTTCAAGAAGTCAATCATCGTACTACGTGGGATACGCCAAATGACGGTTCGATCGAGATAGATTTGTTTGCACGATGATAGCTCGTCAAACTTCTCATTTGTTTGTTGATCTTGGCAATTTTGAACACATTACTATGCAGCGGGTCGACAATGATGCCATTCAGTTGGATCATCCTGCAGTGAGAGCGTCATTGTCGAATGTTAGTGGAGATGAATATAATTTTATTAACGATGAGGAGGTGGATAATGAGGGCGAGGACGAGGACGATAACGATGAGGGCGATGATGGATGTGAGGTTGAGGCATCTGACACGGAGATGCATCACGACACCGCCGAATATGACGATAATGCTGATAGAAGCAATGATAGTGACGACGATTGATCAAACAACACTTTGTAATCTTGTACTCTGTTTTTAGTAGAATTTTCGTTATGAAATAAAAAATGACCAATCATTTATCTATATTTTTAATTAAATTAAACAAATAATAATGATAACGTAATTTATTACCGTTCTTTGTTATTAAATAAAAATGTAGACATCAATTCTCTAATTTTTTTATTTTAATTAAAGAAAATATTACAATAACGTCATTTAATTTTGAACAATTTCGTACTAATTGTCTGTATTAAACATTAACTGAAAATAAAATTGTGGCGCCATCTAAAGAGATGAAATTAGTGTTCTCTATAGATAAGAAAAAATTGAAATTGGCAGATTTACAATTCAAAGACTTTAGATAACACAGAAATTGGTTTAAGAATTTGAGAAATTGACAACTCAAGTGACTCAGGTGTAAACTTGGCCAAATATATAAGACCCGACCCAATCCGTTTAGGCAAATTTGTTTGCCACTTGACGCTTTCAGAGCAACGCCCCAAGCAGTTCTAGCATTTATTTCTCCCCAATTTCTCACTCTTTTGCACCAGCTGAAGTTTTGGCTCCGAAATCCCCAAAGAATCTCTTCAATCTTGTCCCTCAAACCAAACCCTCCCTCAACAATCATCTCCAATCTCTACTCACCACCTCAATCTATCACCCTAGAACCATAACCACCGCCTCTCCCATCAATACTCCATCCGAAAAAGGATTCTTCGATCGGGCAACCGTCATGAAAAGGAAAGAGAAGAGGCGAAATGACCAACGCAGACCTTGTGCACGAAAGACCAAGAAGAAGAAGAATCAAATCAAATTATCGTTATTAAACGTTGGGTAAGCCATCTTTTGCATGAGTGTTTGGTACAAATTTTCACTTTCCTTGAACTAATTTTGAGTTTTTTTTTTCCATTAAGTTATTACTCATGGTCACATAATTCAAGAGACGTTCATTATGTTGTATAAATTATTGGTTACGGGATTCTATGAAATGGGTTTGTTGCGTAGATTGGATTTTGATGTCAATTGGGTTGTTTGTGTGGTTTATGAATTTCTTTGCAATGAACTTGGAACATTTCCTAAGATGTTGTTTGTGCTTATGTTGTTTAGCATAATACAATAGTATTCTAGAATTTGTTGTTTTGATAACTTAAACTCATAAGATAATTGTGGGGATTGAATTTAGTTCACAAATATGCAGTTTGTGTTTGAGCGAGTGTGGGAGCTATAGCATGAGGGGATTAATATTTGATTCTAAAGATTAAATGGTGTGCTCAGGTCATAAATCGAATTGGATTTATTATATGTTCATTGAGAATAAATATTGAGTGTCATAATGATGGCTGACCCAAACTATTTAAAAATATCTCTTGGTTAACGCTGGAGTATTAGGTTCATAGTTATGAGATTGAATGTTCAATTCCACATTGAGGACCATATATTTAAGGCACCAATTCAAGGCTTCATGGTTTATAGAGTAAGCAACAAATTACGAATTTACTCCATTTTTCCGGAGCAAATGAGCTTGTAACGTCCCTTTGAGTGTATTCTCGTGACTTGGAGCCATTTGGCATATGATCCGTTACACCAATGGAACAACCAAGAATGGCGGGGCCCGCCAAAATGATGGCTAACATTTTGCCGAATGAGCTTGAGTTTTAGTAAGCTTGGAGAGATCCTACTACTAATTGAGATCATATTTGCTTCTCTCTCAAGTATCTTTTTCTTAAATAGGCATTAAATTTATAATGTGTTTGTGCGAGTTAATAATTGATAAGATTGATTGGTTGCTTGGTCTTCACAACTTCAAGATATACTGAGATTTGGTGTTGCTAAATTTTCTCGGTGATCATTATTGAATTTTGCTCTATTTGAGGAACTTTTATGATCTTCGATAGTCAAGGAAACATACCGTTTGATAATTGAAAATTTCCTCATATTTTTATACATGGCCATGTTAACTTAAATCATTAGGTGGAATTTAAGTAAGGTCTCATCACAACCGATCTCACTTATCATTACAAATCTTTGCAGCTATTGGCATATCATCTTACCGTTCTAAGGGGACACAATGTTGATCAACCTCGGAATCTTGCAAAGAGTGTAACTATCGAATAAGGAATGCATTCTATTACTTTTCATGCCTTCTCGGTTTTGAAATTCATCGAAATTGCGAAATTCCATCCGACCCCGAACCCATTAATTAGACATGTTTTCCGTACTAATTCGGTGGCCTTGTGCAAATATCGCTTAAGATTTGGTGTTTGATATGATACAAAGATGAATTTATTCCCCGACCGTTTGATTCCTTTTTCATCCTGCTTTCATCCGGATGATCGGTGTTTCTACCTTACTACATTTCACCGCTTGCTTTGTGTAATATATCTCTCTTCATGGTTGTTATGGCATGTTAGATTTTTGCTCTTCGGTTTCTTGTTCCTTATTTTCTACTAAAGACGCTCTTGACGATACGTAGATAGTAGTTACAAAAAATACGTTTTTAGCTACTTATAAGGTTTGTTTATTACAAATTCCTGCATTCCTACAAATTTCTTGGAGCTACTCCTTGGTTGCTCATTTTAATTCATTCATTCCAGGTATGGGATCACATAAGTGGAAAACTGAAGAAGGATCTTTAGTATCAGGCTGATGTAAGTGGTCTCTTCTAATTTTCGCCTCTTTCCCCAATTTAGTCCCTTGAGTAGCTAGTTTATTATACCTATTCTATTGTGCTTACAGGATATAACTGCTCTGATCGTAAGGCTTAATTATATGGTGTTATAATGCAACACCTTGGATGCAAAAATAGGTTATTTAGGAAGTGATCATGTAGTTTTATCATCATTAATCAAGAGCCTTGTCATTCACAGTTAGCTAAATATAAGTTGGCATCTAAAATGTTGGCGTATATGGGTTTGAAATGGACTGCAGTATGTTGAATTCTTAGTTGTATTGGATCTTCTTGTCCTTACCTATATTTTTTCTTATTTGTTCAGTACCCTTTAGAGGGGCCAGGTAATTTATTTGCTTTAATCTTATAATGAATGTGATAATAGATAGTTGCCTGATCCTTTTTTTGTTGTATTGAGACATTGAGACAGGAGATTTCAAAGCTTCTTGTTAAGTAGGACTTATTGAAGCTAAGGACGTGATACAATGGCCGATGTATTAAACCATGGAGGGGATGGTGGAGATGAGCCTCCACATCAGCATGCAAATAGGCTACAAGCGGACTGCCAGACAGGTAAGATAATATTTTTGGCAGTAAATAGTGTGTATTCTAAGTGATTTACATATTAAAACATTTCTTTTTGTGAATTCGTAGCGCCTGCAGCTAAAAAACGGGGCCCTTCAAGATCGTTACATCTTGTTAAACTATTCCAGTCTAACGGGAAAAAACCACTCCCCATAGATTTTGATACACAAGAGGGGACCTATTTACCTCTGGGAGAGAATCAAAATACGTGTCGAGGGTTGTAGGGGCACATGTGAGACAATTTGTGCACCCCTACTTGATAGATGGGCAAATGTTCCGGAGGAACAAAAAGCCCGATGCCACGGGCTCGCTGTGATATCGTAAGTGAATTAGCTTTGTCATTTTATACCTTAAGTATTTTTAATAAAGTCTAACTTCAATGACTTAAACAAGATTGATTTGCTATAGGAATTCTTCTCGACGTCAATCCAAGGCGTTACTCGAGTGATTACAAGCTCATTGTAGACGGTATCGAAGATACAAATGACTCGACGATTTCGTCGATTACAAGGCCAATGTGAATGCATACATAAGAGATAAGGAATCTTGCAGTACCTTCACCGTAGCTGACGGCGGATGTATGGGAAAAGTGCATAGAGCGCTCATCGAGTCAAAATTTAAGGTAAGCACAATTCATTGAATTTAATTAAATGAATTTCTATTAAATATTAATATTAACATTGTATTCATTTCAATTATTTTTTTTTTTAGATATTTCAATGACGAACAAAGTGAGCAGGAAAAATAAATTATACTAGCTGCGAGGGTCAAAACTATAGTTGCTACGCGTTTTGATATGGTAACATATATTATTTTTCATCCATAATTTCAATTTCAAATTATGGAATACATTTGAGTTATTCATTTAATATCGCATACTTATACAATGGGACCGCCCGCACCTGTGGAGTGGCCGAGTGTCATTGAAACTTTCAAAGACAACCATCAAAGAAATGGCGAGTGGGTGAACGAAAGGGGCTGCGCAAGATTATGTACGTAAAAGTTATTACAAAGTGATGTATTGTCATTAAATTTTGAGTTTCACATTTAATTGACAAATATTTGAAATTTTATTATTTAAGGAAAAATGGTGGAGGAACGGGAAGAGCAAACGCAGCAAGCTAGCTCAAGCGGCGTGGCGCTTAACGAGCACGACGTTGTTCTTAAGGTCCCGGAGAGAGGAGGGACACCGACGCCAGCTTGGACGGGTTCTCGAGGGCACTTCCGCTCTCACTTGTCCACTAAGACATTGCGGGACCAACCCGCCCAAATCGATCTATTCAGGCAACCAATGCATTGAAGTCCAAAATGGAGACATACATGCATCAAATGAATGAATTTATGACACTTTTAACGAGTAATCTGCAAGCTGTCATGCCGGGAATTCAGCTGCCGACGCCGACACCGCCACCACCACCACCACCTCCCCTGTCACCTATGCATGAAGAAGAGTTAGATTCTTTGAACGACGAAAATTATTTATCTGATCTTTAGTCTTCATTTGACTATCTATTTTTAGTTGTACATACTTTTGTTTTGTACATTATGGTTATTTTGTGTTGGAAGTTTTTGTTGTTGTGTATAGTTTTTTATGATGTTTTGGAACAATTTGTTTTTGTGTAAAAATATGATAATATAAGTAAATATTATTTCAGTTGTTTTTAAAGATTTTATTTAATGTTTCTATTAAGTCATTGTTAATAAATAATTTGAATTGGTATTGAAAGTGTAATAATTACAAGAATTAATAAATTTGAAAAAAAAAAAATAATTAATATTTTTCTATAGATATTGGGACGATAATAGTCGTCCCAATAGTTTGTCCCTCAGAGATATTTTTCAATTAGGGACGACAATAATCGTCCCAATAGTTTACCCTATAGAAACGATATAGTGTCGTCCCAATAGTTTAACCTATTGGGACGACTATTGTCGTCCCAATAGATTAACCTATAGAGACGACAATAGTGTCGTCCCAATAGTTTAACCTATTGAGGCGACTATTATCGTCCCAATAGATGCGCACTATAGAGACGACACTATTGTGGTCCCAATAGATTAATCTATTGAGGGCGACTATTGTCGTCCCAATAGTTTAACCTATAGAGACGACAATAGTATCGTCTCAATAGTTTAATCTATTGGGACGACAATAGTCGCCTCAATAAATAAGTTGAAACGAATATTTTGGCGAAAATAAAAGACCGAAAGTAAGGGTTATAGGGACGATAAATGTCGCCGCTATAAATCGTGAATATATTGGGACGACTATTATCGCCTCTCGCGACTTACTAGGACGGGCTTATTGGGACGATCATTAGGGGCGACTATGTCGTCCCTATAGCCCTTTAGCGACGACATATCTACCTATAGGGACGACAAAAGTCGTCCCTATAGCTCCTTTTTCTTGTAGTGCAAGAATATTTGTCAATTAATACTCGTTGATTCGTACACGAACTTCAAAAGTTGATCTTGATCAATAAAATTATTCATCTTGAAGTACACTGATGTTGGATTGAAAAAAAATTGAAGTTCTATATTTTTATTTCAATAACAATCAAAACACAAGGCAAGCCCTAATTCTTGTTCGAATAGTAAAATTATAAGAAACATGTTGATAAAAAAATATTTTTAATGATAGTACTGTAAAAAAAAAAAATATTTGTTTGACTAAATTTAAATTATAATTTTAGTTGATCAAATATATTAAATATATTTTTTATTCACATCTCTAAAAACTCACAACTTTCTATTTACTACTTGGTACTTACAAATACTTAAAAATAAAATTCTAAGACTGTGAAACATATACAGAATTACGTGAGGGCGTACTGTTATAAAAAGGGCATTTTTAATTTCTCCATCCAGCTAATTTCCAATTCACATTCCTATTAAAAACGTTCTCATGTTTAATAAGCCACGACACTGAAAGTTGGCTTTTATTACTGTACTAAACTGGACCAGAATTTTTCAGACAGGGGGATTTAAAGTGGGTCCACCGCCACCCCTACCCCGCTCTCACACACACAAGTGAGTGAGTGACAAGCCCACCTTCCAAGCTTCATATTTCTATAAATACTCACGCTTACAGGAGGATCAAGAATCTTTCTAACAAGCCATGGCGGGTCCAAGTCCACCGTACTACACGCCGCTGTCTAAACCGCCGGCGGTAGCCGCTACCTCTTACTGGAAAAAGCCCCGCCTATATTCATTGGCGGTTGTAACCATACTATGTTCACTCTCCTATCTTTTTGGTGCCTGGCAACACGGCGGCGCCACCACCTCCATTGTCCGCTCAACCATCCCTTGCTTTCCTTCCACAAACGCCACTACAAAAACCCACTCATCACCATCATCATCACCCACCTCCACTACCACTACAGAACTAGACTTCGCCACCCACCACTCCGCCGACGACGGCGCCGTTGCCGCAGTCCCTGAAGAAACTATCAAGAAGTACCCGCCATGTGATATCAAATACAGCGAGTACACCCCATGCGAGGACACCAACAGGTCATTGAAATTCGACAGGGACAGGTTGATATATAGAGAAAGACACTGTCCGGAGAAGGATGAACTTCTCAAGTGTCGCGTGCCGGCGCCCCACGGATACCGGAATCCGTTCAAATGGCCGCTCAGCAGGGATCTTGTGTGGTACGCGAATGTACCACACAAGGAATTGACTGTGGAGAAAGCAGTGCAAAATTGGATTAGATATGAAGGTGACCGTTTCAGATTCCCCGGCGGCGGCACCATGTTCCCTAATGGAGCTGGTGCATATATTGATGATATTGGCAAGCTGATCAATCTCAAAGATGGCTCCATCAGAACCGCCATTGATACTGGTTGTGGGGTAAGCCTTTTTTTCTTTATTTTTCTTTATTTGCATTTATAGTATGCTTACAGTCTTTGTAGGGTAGTTTCCTGTTCAATTGAGGTAAATTTTCTTGTTCTTCAATCTTGGAGAATTTCAGTTAATTAATGCAATCTAATCTTGAAGATTTTGGGTAATTATAGAAAAGATTTGATGGTTAATGGCAGGGCATACCTGCCTTATTTCGTTAGGTTAAGTTATCAGACACGCATATTGGACAGATTGTCTGAATTATGACAAATTCACATACTTATTTCTATGGGGCGGATTCACAGGGGTTAAAAAAAAATTTAGATCAAAGAAAAAAATAAAATTTTTATATAAAAAATTATTTTTTTCCTATATACTAAAAAAAATATTTTTTGAAAAAAATATTTTTTGAGCCAAGGGAGAGAATACCACCTAGATCCGCCCCTGATTTCATGCATGTCTTATAGATACGTGGCATGGCCCTAGGTAGTTGCATGATAATCTTGATCTTAAGTAAGTAAGAGGTTTTGTCACTTTTGTGGGATGTCTTCAATGAGAATTGGGTTGTAGAAATTGTTTTTGATCCATGATTCTTGGAAAATAAGTTAGGATTTGAAATGTGTAGGTTGCAAGTTGGGGAGCTTATCTTTTATCAAGAAATATACTCGCAATGTCATTTGCACCGAGAGATACACACGAAGCACAGGTGCAATTTGCTTTAGAGCGAGGAGTTCCTACTTTGATTGGTGTTATTGCATCCAAGAGGCTCCCGTATCCATCTAGATCGTTTGATATGGCTCATTGTTCTCGTTGTCTCATTCCATGGGGTCAATATGGTAATTTTATCGACACAAACGATACTTAACTTTTGATTTCTCAAATATTGGCCTTGTCATTTTAATGATACACAGAGGTGTAAATTGGACATGGACTAGCAAGTTTGCCGCAATTCACATTCACTACTAGCACATACCCACAGAAATGTTGGGTTGTGCGGAAACATTAGTTTGGCCATGCCGATCCACAACCCACTTTACACCCTAGTGACATCTCTAAATATATATATTACGATATTTGTTTGCATCTAGAATTTAGAATTCACTTAACTCCTAAAATATTTTTGTGTTAATGTTTTGTTAAACAGATGGCACCTACTTGATAGAAGTTGATAGAGTGTTAAGGCCTGGTGGATACTGGATTCTCTCCGGTCCACCAATCAACTGGAAGAACCACTGGAAAGGGTGGCAGAGAAGGGCGGATGATTTGAATGCAGAACAAATGAAAATTGAGAATATAACAAAAAGCCTATGCTGGAAAAAATTGGTTGAGAAGGGTGATATAGCTATATGGCAGAAACCAACTAATCATTTCCACTGCAAAAAGTTCCACAAGACTCCATTCTGCCCTGCCCAGGATCCAGATAAAGCTTGGTTTGTGCTTTTACTCTTCATATTGGAATTTTACATGCATTTTGTTTGGTTTAATTCATTGTTCTAAAAAATGTAAAGTGTGAGGGTCAAGTTTCAAGTTTTTTGTGCCTAGGTAAGGCTGAGGCGAGGCGAGACGAGGATGAGACGTGGCTAGGCTTAGAGGCCGCACCTCATGCCTAGATGAATCTTTTAGAACAGTAGTTTAACTTAAAAAGTTGAGGTAAAAGCAATGTTTTAAAAAGCATAATGCGTTACTAGACGTAGAGGTCGAACTCCAAACTTTTCGGGTTGAGGCATGAAACGTGGCTAAGTGTGAATGCGGCGCCTAGAAGTGCTTTTTAGAACATTGGGTAAAGGTCAACAATTAATTTTAACCAAAAATTTCATGAGATAGCACAACTTTTATCAACTTTCTAACCATATTTTTCAACATTTTTTATTAAAATCTGCTAATTTTTTTGTCAAATAGTCCCATAGTGAAATCTTGTGCGGGTAAAAAAAGGGATAATTCATTTCGTTATAAATTCAGTGACCGCTAGTGACTTTTACCATGTATTTATATGCGCATTAATGTGAAAATGTGGTAATGTGATATTGCTAATTTGTGCATATATATTTATTTGTTGAACCACCATGTCTCAAAGAATTAAGCTTTTAGACAATTACTAATTTATTAATTTATTAATTTAAATTTTATCTTCAAGACGTTTTATCGTATGTGAACTCATTTTTTCATTAAAATCATGACATGTCCATAGTTAAATAGGTGGCGGTGAAACATGAACTTACGACCTTTACTTGCTCTAATGTCCTGCTGAATCATCTCAAGTTTCACTGCTATCTATTTATTTATGAAAGTTGTGCTTTATTTATGAAAGTTGTGCGCGTGTACATAGGACCTTTCATAAAAAAATTAAGTAATTTGGCTGCATGTGAGGGTTTATGGTGAAGGCAAAATTTCCATCATCATCTCTAATACTTTAAGCTTTTAGATAAAAACGTTTATATGAATATCTGTAATCGCTGAATTTGGATTTTGAAACTCACACAGGTACACAGATTTAGAAACTTGTTTAACTCCCTTGCCTGAAGTTTCCAACAATGAAGAAGTTGCTGGTGGGGAATTGGAGAAATGGCCTGATAGATTAAATGCTGTACCTCCTAGGATTACTAGGAGGACTGTAAATAATGTTACTCCGGAAACTTTTCAGCAAAATTCGCGTCTATGGAAAAAAAGAATATCGTATTACAAGGCCGTTAATAACCAACTCGGACAAGTGGGAAGGTATCGAAATATACTCGATATGAACGCGTTCCTAGGTGGATTTGCAGGTAGTTTGATTGAAGATCCACTTTGGGTTATGAACATAGTACCCGTTGAGGCTAAGGTTAACACACTTGGTGTCATTTATGAACGAGGATTGATCGGAACTTATCACAGCTGGTAAAATCTCGATTCTTGGTTCGACTTTTTGTTCGTGTTTAAAGTAACTTTTAATTCTTTTTAAGCTTAGTAATCAGATATGAAGTTTATTTGGTCTATGACAATGTTGTTCGTATTTGGTTTAGGTGTGAAGCAATGTCAACTTACCCTAGAACATATGATCTGATTCATGCTGACTCAGTGTTTACATTGTACAAGAATAGGTAAGTGTTGGAGTCAATCTTGAACATGCCTTCAAAAGATAATTTCTTTACGAGGAAAATGTTTATATATAACGTGTATTTTTCGTGCACATTTGTGTTACAGATGTGAAATGGAAGATATTATGTTAGAAATGGATCGAATTTTAAGACCGGAAGGAAGTTTGATTATCCGAGATGACGTAGATATATTGGTGAAAGTCAAGAGGATTGCTGATGGATTGAATTGGGAAAGTAAGATTGTAGATCATGAAGATGGACCATTAGAGAGGGAAAAACTTCTGTTTGCTGTGAAGTTGTATTGGACAGCTCCAGCTTCATCTGATCAAGATGAACATATAACATCTTAGGACTATTTTACTTCTTTTGTTAATTTTGCGTTTTCCCATGTTAGATTTGATATTTTATCCATATCTTTTATAAAACTCACTTATCATCTACACATTCTATATGATCCACAACTTATAAATACTAAAAAATAATTTCAACAATGTCAAATATATATATGTTACTAGGACCCTTCCGTCACGTCTCACATAATTGGGATTCTAGGCAGACCGTGCCCTAACTACTTCCATTGAGTGAGAATGCCAAGATGGCTCCTGCGTGTTTCCATTGCTTGGCATGGTAGATCCCCACAATATACACAGTCATTTTGCCACGTAAGCTTAATATTTGATAATTAATAGATATCTCTATTTTCTATAATATTTGATGAATTGATCAAATTTTAAAATATTGGACAAAATTACTATTATATTACTAACTGAATATCTATTACTCCTCCGTCCCAAATATATAGGCCACATTTCATTTTTCTCTAGTTCCAAATATATAGGCTTGTTTCTATTTTTGAGGTGTTTTTTTTGTTCCTTTACTAAAATACCATTATTTAATTTGCTTATTTATAATCATTTTTTCCAACTTAATCTTGAAATTGTACATTAAATAATATTCATTAAATAAGGGTAAATTAGGAAAACTATTGGTAAAATTTACTTTTTCAATAACATTCTTAATCCGTGTGAAAAATCCAATCAGCCTATATATTTGGGACGGAGGGAGTATATCTATTTTCTTATCTTTCCAAGTTTACTCATACTCTCTCTAACTTAAACACTCTCTCTCCTTACTTCATCCACTATCGCAGCGAGTTGAGATCTCCTATCCGAATTCCATGTCCCCTTGGTTCTCCTTCCAATAAAAACTTTACACATCATGAATTAAATAAGTAAGAGGATAATTATGAACAACATTTAATGCATTCACATTCATGATGTGTAAAGTGTTCATTGAAGGACAAACCAAAAGCAGACATAAAATTGGATATAAGAGATTTCAACTCTTATTGCAGCTGCCATAAGCTCTATTTCCCACTTACATTTGTTATTTTTGTAACCGGATTCTCTCATTCTTATTTTAGATTCAAATATATTGTCAGATCTATCACTGGTTTTTGAACCATTTGAAGAAGTCGACCGATTTAAAAATTTTGAAATAAATTATAAGCTATTAAAAATTGAGAAAATTAATGTATTTTTTATGTAGATTATATGAAACTTAAATTTGATATACTGTATATCTATTTTTTGTTGATATATTTTATGTTGTTGGATATTTTTTTTCGATATTTGTATATTAGCGGATTGTATTATATATTGAGTTTAATTTACAAATTTTTTCGATATAATTTGTTAGTATATTTTGTTGTTGAAAAATGAAATTGATTACATTTGATTGAAAACATGTAAAAAAAGAGCACAAAAGTCGTCTCTTCGTTAACAAAATAGATGATCGACACATTGACGAAATGAGCTCTTGTTTTGTCGATGTCAAAATGAGAACCAATATCGACAAAATAGATAATATAAAAAGGGTATTAATTTAGTGTACATTTTGTTTGTGTATATTTTGTCGATATCATTGACAAAAAAATTGTCGACATCGACATTATTTGGTTGATGTCGATAAATTTTTTTGTCGATGTATTTTTTGATATCGAAATATTTGGATTGATAGTTTCTCTTAGAAGCTATTGTATAGTCAAATACTATTAAATCTTAACTACACAAAAAGATAGTCATTTTTACAACATGGTATATTTGAAATTTTATATATAAAAAATGACATATCTGCAAATGTTATAAAAAATTGTCATATTTCCAATCAATTCTTTACTTTTGAGTACATTTCAATATAATATTGCAAGTTGATCAATATGTTTGATGTATCAATATTTATAAGTTTGTTAAACATTATTTTTATCTATTTTTTATTCACATATTTCTTAAGATTCTCTATTATGATATATAAGAGCTTGTTTGATTGGGTTAAAAAAAGCATTTTGGTTTTTTTCATTTTTTAAACTTTTCACCCACTTTTAATATGAAAAAGTCATAATTTCAACAAAAAAAGCCAATATTGGTCAAATAAACCAAAAATTGGTTTATAAACTAATTTTAATCTTACTTACTTTTTGCCCAACAAAACTAATTCTTCTTAATTACTTCTTTTCGATAAACCACCATGGGGATTGGGGATCCTCGATTGCCAACCCATCAAGATCCATAGATGCACAAGATCCGATAACTAGAATATAGATTATCCAACTTTGATAGGTATTAATTAAATTGATTGCCCCCAAATTAGGTTTAAAAACACTTTAATTTCCACACGAATTTCGGGACGTTCCCGTTGATTTTAATGAGCATTGAAAACTATATATGTAGATAGATGCATTTGGGGGTGTGTTTGTAATTAAGTCGTTGTTTGAGATAGTTTTAAAAGTTGATGTTAAAGTCAACAATTAATTTTAAGTACACAAACAACTACAACACTTTGTGACCAATAATTTTTATCAACTTTTCAATTCTAAATTTTATCAACTTTTATCAGATGGACTAAATCTTAATAGGATAGAAGTGAGAGTTGACATTGAATATTCTAGAATAATTTTGTACAGCCGTATACAAGTGTCGAACTAGATATATAGAATGTAAACTAGATATATAGCATTACATTCGGTATGTTGAATTGGATGCTAGACCCATCAAATATATCACATACTTCTCTTCTTTAACCATATCGTGAACACTTTTGGGTCGTCCATTATAAAATCAATAAAATGCATGTTTAATATATATTAAACAATACAACATACAAGATTTTAATTTGTTTTTCTTTCTTAGAACTTGTTTGAGAGAATTTTTAGTAAATTTTGATAAAAAGTTCATGAATTGTGTAGTTGAAAAATTAATAAAAGTTGTAGATTTTATTAAAGGCATGTTCGGTAGCATTTTTTTTTCCCAAAAAAACCCATTTTTTGACTTTTCAACATTTTTACATTATAAAAAAGTTTGAAAATAAAGTCAATAAAAAACCCATTTTTCCCCCAAAAAATACACCGAACATGCCCTAAATATATGGTTAAATTTAACTATTAACTTTTGAGTTTTGACCACAATTTTTTAGAAGATTTTAATTTGAAATTGTTTGATTTTCCTTCAAATTTGATTAAAAAGCTAAAGTCAAAATCAAGAATTAATTTTAACCACATATTTCATATAACCCACAATTTTTATCAATTTTTCCATAACACATTTCATCAATTTTATCAAAATTTATAAAAAAAAATCCGATTTTTAGCAAAATCAAACGGACACTATATCGTTGTAATGTCTAATTCAACTCGCGGAACTACCACAAGGGTTGAAGTGAAAATGCAGATTTCGTGAAGCCAAACTTTCAGTTAGGTCACTCATGCAAAATGTTCACCACTAAATGCAGAATCCCTCCATATAAGTACAACTATAAATCGCAATGAAACATCAGGCACAAAATTCAGCAAAAGCAAAATTCTTAAAGCATGGCAGCAATGAAATCTGTTGTTTCTTTCAGCCTCCGCTTCCGAGCCACATGGTTGGTGGTGCTCCTCCTTGTGTTGATAGCGCAAAACGACATGACTCAATCTCAGGCACAGAGTAGTTGCTCTTCTTCACTTGCAAACCTAAATGTTTGTGCACCCTTTGTGGTTCCAGGCGCCTCCAACACCGCCCCGAGCTCCGATTGCTGTGGCGCACTGCAGTCGTTGGATCATGACTGCATGTGCAACATGGTTAGGATCGCCGCCCGCCTCCCGGCCCAGTGCAACCTCGCTTCGCTCAACTGTGGTGGTTAGTTTGCTTCCTGTCTCTAACAACCATTACTTATACACCAAGCTATATAATTACGGAAAGGGTAATTATATTCACACAACACTTTTTATTATTCACACCACGTTTTAATTGCAATAAAAGTCCCCAACATTTGATATTTGGACACTTATGTCTCTAATTTTTTTCATCGTATTTTTATCATTAACTTTCATTTAGTTATCATTAACCTATCACACCATGTTTTAATTGCAATAAAGGGTAATCTCTATTTCTTGTTATTTTCTATTTCTAATTTGTTGACAAATTTGTCTGTTTTTTGGTTGCAGCAATTAATTGATCGAGTTGGAGTAGTTGCTGAGTGCGAATAATGACAGAAATTTTACAATTTTCTTTTATCTTTTTTCTGCATTTGAGGTGTTTCTGTGCCATGCATGTAATGTTGGACGTCAAGGAAGAATATTTAAATGAAACAATAAACAAGCATTTCTTTCCATATATATATGATTAAGAATGAGCATTGATCAGTAATACTTTTAAAGTTTGATATACAGTGTTGAATAAATAAATAAGTAAATTTTAAAAATAAATAATAATGCATCACACATATTCTATTGATAAATAAAAGAGAGGGCTATAACTTGTGTTGTTATTCGCGCAACAAATTTTGTGAATTAAAACCAGCATAAATGGAAATATTGTAAAGTAAACAGCACATAAAATAAATCTCTCTCGAGCATGGTTAAAGTTTTGGAGAAGTTTCGAATATGAAAAGACACTAGGACTTCAATACCACCTATATTTTTTCATTTTAATTCTCAATTTCCAGTAATCGACCATTAATAGATTCAATTCATGATCAATATTTCTAATTTGTCTAACATTATCTCTCGAATATGATTAAACTTATTTTTACGGATGAACTTCTTATATCTCTATAGACATTGCAAATAAAAATATACAATAAAAACTAGAACATCCAATCAAACATCACACACAGTATAGGAGTATATCTCTATCTCCTATTGGATTTAACGATGTTTGCTACAAATGTTAAAATTTATTCTGATCTCTCGGTAATAAAATAAATCACAAACATTTCAAATAGCGATCAAGTATTTGAAAACCTTTAAGAATAATAGCAAACAATCATTCAATCAAGTGATTAAAGTCTAAAATAGGAAAAATCAAATTAAAGCTTCAAAACACAGTTTACTTCATCGTCCTAGCTAATTAAGATTTAGCTACGCATATTCGATGTGAACAAATACAATATATAAAGGAAAGCCACCATCCAAATTTTAAGATAAAAGAAGAAAAATAATGAAAATTCTTCAATTTTCAAGGCTTGACTTTGAACATCTCCGATTTTTCTTCTTCTTCCCTTCAAACCTTAGGTATTAGAATGTATGTTTGGCCTCTCCAAAAAGTTTCATTTTGATGTACAAGAAATATCCTATATATAGGCCTAGGTTTTGGGCTCAAAATTTGTACATAACCGAACCAACCCCCTGTATGTCCACCAAAAACTCATACCAAAATTAGACAATATTCGTGGTTGAAACAAGGGTCTCGTTCGAGAGCTAATGTTGTGCTCCCGAACAACTTGTTAGGTTGTAATGACCAATAAACTTGGGACAATAATGATAAAAAAAGTGACCGGCCAATTTATAAAATTTATAGGCCTCGCCATGATTGAGGAATAGTTAGAGCCCCGTCCTCACAAAGGGTAGCCCAATAGACCAAACCCAAGTCAAATAGGCCATTTTAGAAGAGAACATCCTTTTTGGGCTGGTTGCTCAAGTGGCCCAATTATGTCCTCTTGATTGGCCAGTCATGTTGCTATTTCTTGGTCCAAATTCTTTTTCCTATTGCATTCTTTTAATCTGTCGTTTGGGATTGATTTTGGGCGCAACTTCGATTCTCAAACAATCGTAAGTTAATTTAAGCGTTTGACAATTTTTTAAAAAGTGATTATAAAATAATCACTTCGCTGTGAGCAGCTTTTGAAAAACAAAGAAATAAGCAGTTTTCAGATTCTACTTTTAGCTTTTTCATTTATATATTATTAAAATATCTATTTTATCCATAATTAATTAAATTAATTCCTTTAATACCCATTTGAGAAATCGAATTCATGCAAGTTGGATCATAAAAATTAATATTAATTTAATTAATTTTTGCACTATATGACTATATTTTTATTTTGTAATTTTTATAAAATTTGAAATTTATTAGGTTTTTATTATTTTTATTTTAAAATAATAATAATGAATGCATTGTCTTGTTAAAAAATATTTGACTAAGAAAAAAAATAAATTTTACCACTCGTGATAATAATAATAATACAAAATAACATTATTATAATCAATGTCCTTTTTAGTAATTTAATACCGTTACACCAATAAATCACTTTTGTTTACCAAACGCTCACATGCTGCTTTTGAAACATACAACAATTCTGAAATAAGAATTTACCAAACACTTATCTGATTCTTCCCACAGCTGATTCTTTTCTCAAAGATGACGTTGGTTTCGATTGTCTTAAAAGCACAGCAATACCAAACCAAACCTTAGTCTGAAGTGTTGGATCTTAAGCTTGAGCCAATAGCTTCCTTTAGTGGTATAAAGCCGGTCCCTTTGTGCACGGTTTGTTACACCAGATTTGAGGGTTTTCTGTGTTGAGAGAAAAAAAGGGTGAGGCGACTTTGGTGCTTTTCTTCTTCATCTTCTCGGTGTGAGTTTTTCATTCTTAGCGAGTTTTGGTCGAAGGAAACTCTTGGTTTTCTTTGTGAACACCGTTGAGCCTTTTAGATTGGTGATTTAGGGTTTGGTGTAGTAGTTATCTTTTGTGAAGATTGGGGAAAGAAAATCTTAGCCTTGCTCTTGTGGTTGACTTGGTGTCGTGAGAACTTTGTGCAGTTGATTTGGTCTGATTTCTTCATTCTTTGTGGTTGAAGTTCAATTTTCAGTGAGTCATTTTGTATCAAAGTGGTATCAGAGCCTAGATTGATGATCTAAGGCTTGGAAATCGAAGAAAAATCGTTCTATTTGTGCAAAAATTCCTAAAATCAATTTTCAAAGGAAAAAGTCTTGAATCTTCTGCCTGACTTTTACCTTTCTAGCTAGACTTTGGGTGCTTGACTGGGACCATTAGTTCCGCAGCACTGAAGACTTCCTTCGTGGTGGCGATTGTGGTGTTGAGGCCTGTTCGTGACTCTAACAAACTGACATTTTTTTAAGAATAATTATCTTGCCGATATCAAACTACTTTGATTATTTTTTTTATGTTGAAGAATCTTCTTTGACTGTGACGTGTTATTTTTTGTCGAATTTTTTTTATATGTGAATTGGTAAGTTCTTTCTTGAGTTGCAGTGATTTCCTTTTCTGTTGAAATTACAAAGTTTTTTTTTTCCTAATTTTCCATTCTAGACCTGACATGCTATATATTTCCCTTGACCTGAGAACTTGATTCTCACAGAATTCTGGGAGTATAGGACTTTGAATACTACTTGTGACCTAAAATTAAGAAATAATATTTTCTTGGTGATTCTGTTGTTTCTTTGCCTTTGGATTGTGTTTAATTGTGTCTGTATGCCACAATCTGCACAAATATCTGGTTGAATTGATACTTTGTGTATTTGTGTTAACTTTTTTGTTAAGCTGAGTGCCAATTATGACTTCACATAGTTTTGATTTGGGGGTCTTCAACAGGAAATGTGATTTTTCAATTTGGCCAACAAAAGATTAAGGAAATTTTAGCACAAAAGAATTTCTAAAGCCATTGATGGTACATTTGCCACAACTGTGACTAGTGATCAAAAGAAAGAGTTTGATTAGCTTACACATATAGTATTTTACACTTTTCCTGAATTTTGAGAAAAACTGGCTAACTTGATACCACATAAGCACTTTGGAAAAAATTGGAGGATTTTTATTTGTTAAAGTCTACTCCAAATAAGTTTTTCTTAGTTGAAAGATTTTTCAATTTTAAAATTGATTCCTCAAAGTTCTAGATGACAATTTGGATATTTTTAATAAATTAGTACAAGATATCACTAACTGTGGTGAGGAAATGTTAGAAGAGTATAAAATTATTATTTTCTAAATATTACATACCTGAAACCTTTGAACAAGTTAAAAATACTATTAAGTATGGTATTGACACTTTAACACTAGAAATTATTATTGATTCTTTAAGAAGTAAAGAAATTGAAATAAAAGTTGAAAGATTTGAGAAAAGAAGTGGTGAAGTGCATATGGTAAGAGGTATGTCTCATTCTAGGTGGAGTGGAAATCAAGATAGTAAAAAAAGTTGTGATGCAAGTGGTACTGATGGTAAAAGAAAGGGTAATGGTAGATCTAAATTGAGCAAATGTTAAGAAGTGTTATGATTGTGGTAAAATTGGCCACTTTATTAAAGACAATTATTATAAAGAGAATAATAAATAGAAAGAAAAAGTAATAGATAAAACAAATGTAGCTTCCTTTTCAAATTTAGCCCCTAGTGAGGTTTATGTGTCGATAAATCTTGTAGATCACTAAACTGAATTGAATTTGACTATGAAATCACATTTGTATGAATGGATACTTGATTTTGGTGTATGTTTTCATGTTACATCCCAAGAATATTGGTTTGAAAACTTGCATAAATCTAATTTATATCACGTTGTTATGTGTAACAACCTTGCATGCAAAGTTGTTAGAATCGACGATATTTCTGTCAGATTTGATATTAGCTATGTGCTTGTTTAAAAAGAGTCAGATATATTTCTGAAGTGACTAGAAATTTGATTTCGGTGGGTGAATTAGAAGAGATAGTTCTAATTGGTAAAATTGAGAATAAAATGCTAAAAATGATTAAAGGTGTTCTTGTGGTATGAAAGGGAGTGAAGAGAAATGATATATATGTTACTATTGATGGAGTGATAAGAGGTTTAAATTCTTCTATCTGTTCACCAACATAGATGACACACAAGTGGCACACGAGACTTGCACATGTAAGTAATAAGGAGCTTAAGATCATGAGTGATAAATGTGTTTTTGGGAAGGACCATGTGTTCAATATACATTTTTGTGATCATTGTGTTCTTGGTAAGTATCGTAGGTTTTTATTTTCTTTACGTGTTCATTAAACTGTTGGAAATTATTGATTATGTTCTGATTTGTGGGGTCATGCCACTAGTCCCACTTTAGGTGGGAAGAGATCTTTTCTGTCTATTATGTATGGTTCTCTAGAAAAGTGTGGGTTTATCTTTTAAAAGATAAATCTAATACTTTTGATAGCTTTAATAATTGGAAGAAGCAAGTAGAGTATCAAATTGGTAAAATGAAAAATTCTTAATGACTAAAAATGGTTTAGAATTCTATAATGTTGAATTTAATAGAATGTGTAAACAAAGTGGAATAACAAGACATAAAATAGTTCCTTACACTCTCCAACAAAATGTGGTAGATGAAAAGGATTAATAGAACTTTGTTTGATAAAGCTAGATGTATGATGTTAAGTGACGGTGTCCCAAAATCATTTTGAAGTGAAGCTGTTGTGACTGCTTGTTATTTGGTAAATTTAACTCATTTTTCTGCATTAAATGATACTTCTCATGAGAAATGGTATAGAAAATGTGCTGATTATTCTGTGCATAGGACTTTTGGCTGTGCTGTTTTTTCTAATCAGAATGAGGGAAAGCTTGAACTTAAAGCTAGAAAATTTATTTTTCTAGGTTACCTTGATGAAGTTAAAAGGTATAGGTTGTGGGATAGAAACCAAAAGAGAGGAAAATTTATTGTGAGTAGAGATGTCACATTTAATGAGGCTGAAACACCATGTTTAGGGTCTGATGTTGAACAACTAAGTGAAAATCATCAAAGTAGTGCTAATGATTATTTGCAGGTGGAGCAAGATATGGTTAGTATACATATCCCTAGCACTTCCTAGCGAGGTAGAGACTTAAATTCACCAGCATATGGTCGAAGAGAGAGGTAAAACAGCGGTAGAAGAACACCATTTATAGCCAGATCCTTTAGTAGATTATCAATTGGCTAGAGATAGATAGAAGAGACAACATAGACGACCTTAGAGGTTTGGATATGAATCTAAGTTTATTTTTTCTTATCCTAGTAATGCAGAATTAGCTGATAGATAGCTAAATACATATGAGGAGGCTATGAAGAGTGATAATCAATATAGTTGACGAAAGCAATAAAAGAAGAGATGAGTTCTTTAGCTAAGAATCAAACTTGGGAAATAGTCATTAGACCTAAAAACAAGTCAATAGTTGACTGTAAGTAGGGTTTTAATCAATGAGGGTATCACTAAGACTGAGCCTTTAAGATTTGAAGTTATGTTAGTAGCTAAAAGGTACACAGAGAAGGAAAGAGTTGATTATACTAAAAAATTTTCTCTGGTTGTTAAGTATACTACTATCAGAGTCATGCTTGCTTTAGTTGCATATTTTGATTGAGAACTTGAACAACTTGATGTAAAAACTGCATTTTTTACGTGGTGAACTTGATGAAAAGATCTTTATGAATCAACCATAGGGTTTTAGAGATAAACAAAAACCTGAACATGTGTGTTTTCTTAAAAGGTCCTTGTATAGTTTAAAACAGTCTCATAGACAATGATATAAAAAATTTGATTCATTTGTACTTACTATTGGCTTTCAAAGAAGTAAGTTTGATCATTGTTGTATTATCAACATAGTGAAGATAAGGATGACTATGTGTTTTTGTTATTATATGTTGATGATATGCTCTTGATTGGTTTTTTTATGAAGTTAATAAATGAAATAAAAACTGTTTTGAATTGAGAGTTTGACAATAAAGACTTAGGAAGAGCAAAATGAATCATAGGTATGAAAATAGAAAGAGATATGTCAAATTATTTGTTGCATTTACATCAAACCTCTTATGTGTTAAGGATGTATTGCCTTTAGCAAATCATTTTGTTTTGTCTAAAGACCAGTCTCCTACTAATGGCGAAGAGTTATAATACATGAGTAAGATTCCTTATTCAAATGCTATAGGTTGTATCATGTATTTAATGGTGTGTACTAGTCTTGACCTAGCCTTTGCTATAGTAGGTTCATGTCTAATCCAGGTCCTGACCAATGGGAAGCGTTAAAATGGGTGCTTAGATATTTGAGGGGTTCTTGTGATACTCATCTAGTGTTTAAAAGTAGTATTGAAGACGTGAGATTGAAAGGTCTTGTAGATGCAGATTATGTAGGAGATATGGACAATATGAAATCAATTAACTTCATGGACAATATGAAATCAACTTCTACATATGTGTTTACTTTATGTGATGCTTGTGTTGGCTAGAAGTCATAATTACAACACATAGTTGCACTATCCACGACTGAGTTTGAGTATATTACCCCCACATAAGTAATTAAAGAGTCCTTATGGCTTAAAGGTCTTTTGAATGAATTGTGTGTTTTGGATGGTGATGTAATTGTATTCTCTGATAGTCAGTCTGCTACATATTTATGCAAAAATCTTGTTTTTCACGAGCGTACTAAACATATAGATGTTATGATGTATTTTATTAGAGACTTTGTATCGCAGGCAAGTCTGGGGCGGGTCGGTTCTACCACGCCTACCCCCTGACCTGTGAATTTGTAGAGTAGGGCAGGGTGCGGGGCGGGAGCCAACTGCCTCGGATAATGTTTTTTTTAAACTGAAAAAAATAATTAAAAAAAAGAAATAGAAAATTATTAAATATTTGTAGCAAACAAAACAAAAAAAATGCAAGATTGCGGTTTTGGTATAGTGTTAAGATTTATAGTTTATAACTCCAACCTGAGTTCGATCCTTACTTAATTTTCTAGCGAAAATTATAATTTGTATTCTATTTTGTAATTTTTCCAAAATAATAATAATAATAATTTGAGAGACGGGCCGCGGAGCGAGGTGGGGCTGCCATAGAACCTCTGCGGGGCGGAAAATTCTGCCCCTATTACTCGAATAAGCGAGGCGGGGCAGCCCGGGGACGGGGTGTGGGGCGGGTTTGGGGTGGCAGATTTTTTTGCCATCCTTAACTGAGGTAAAACTTGAAAAAGTGATTTTTTTATATAATGCATCAGATATGGGCACTAAGGTTTTACCTTTGGTGAAGCTCAAGAGTTGTTTAGATCTCTTGAATATTATTAGTGGTTAATATGTTCCAATTATATTGGATTCTTAATTGAATGATTACTAGGTAAAAGCAAGACACTAAAGAAGGGGGTAAAGGAGGTTTAAGAATTATACACGAGGTTTCTTTGACATTAATGTGGAGCTTTGTTGGGTCGTGAGTAACAAATAAATCCAAAACAATGATGAAATGAGAAGTGACTTGATTTATAAACTTCATAGTTGTCGGCCCGTGATTGCAAAAATAGTTTGAACTTCGTCTTCACAAAAGAGTAGCCAATAGACCAAACCCAAGTCAAATAGGCCATATTAGAGGAGAACATCCTTTTTTGGCTTGTTGCTCAAATGACCCAATTATGTCATCTTGATTGGCCCAGTCGTGTTTCTATTTCTTGGCACAACTTCTTTTTCATAGTATCCCTTAATCTAAACCATTGGATCTTAAGGTTGATCCAACGGCTGCCTTTAGTGGTATAAGGTTCCATGTGTGCTCAGTTTGTTACAACAAATTTGATGGTTTTCTGTGTTGAGAGAAAAAAGAGTGAGGTGGCTTCGGTGCTTTTCTTCTTCATCTTCTCTATGCGAGTTTTTATTCTTAGTCTGGTTTTCTTTGTGAATACCACCGGACCTTTTAGATTGGTGATTTAGGGTTTGGTTGTAGGAGTTATATTTTGTGAAGATTGGGGAAAGTTGTGGTTGACTTGGTGTCATGAGAACTTTGTACTATTGATTTGGTCCGATTTGTTTCATTTTTTGCGATTTTCAGTGGGTGATTTTGTATTAAGTTCCAACAAAAATGCACATAACTTTTGGAAGGAAACTCGGAATCGAGATATGTAAAATATGTTGAACTCCTAACTCAATGAGATTTCTAATGATTACATGTCTAGTGAAAATATCTGCATCAAACTTGACACTTTAGTTTTCCCACATGCTCTGGAGAATGATATCTATCTTTGCCATTTTTGCTCTTTTTCACTTCAAATCAACTATTTATTCTCATTTTTATCTTATTCCACTTATCATAATCAACCTATGCTAAGAATAAAATATTGATTGTTGTTGTATATCTAGATCACTTCTCCACCCATAGTTTCTGTTTTAGCCAAACTATTAAAAGAGGGATTCGAGTGGGTAAATATTGTTTCTTCAGTATGAAATCTAACTAACAAAGTGCAAATCGGACGATGATATAAGATTTCTAGAGGCAAGCAAAAGAAAATTGTTGGTATGACCTAAAACGCATGCTTTTATGTCTAGGTAAAACTGAAAAAAACTATAAAAATCTTAGAATAAAATCACAGTTAAAAAAATCCATACATAAACCAAACTATGACTATGCATTTATGCGTAAGGAAAATGAGAATTTAGAAAGGTGGCCAAAAGAAAATGCTGATTTTGAAAAATGACAATTTTTAGATGCAAAAAGTCATATATACAATTTTGAAAAAATGGCAAGTTTTCTTTGCTGGCTTCCAATACAAGCTATAAACGGTTATATCAATTAGCTAATGGATAATCCCAATTATCTGTGAACACACTATCACATTTTCATTTCCATTATACAATATCAACCACATTTTCACGTTGAAACAATCCATTTAGCCATTGCCATCTTGATTGCAAGAAGCAAACTTTTAACATCAATAGCTAAGTTGAACATTAGTAGTGAAGTTATTACTTGAAGGTAAGGAAATGATAATTTTGTAGTTTTGAAATGTATTCATTTATTTTTGCATTAGAGATTAACTCTTTGTGATTTTTGAAATATAATCAAATAGCGAATAACAGAATTTGTATCAACATTTCAAACACTTAAAAAAATGTTTTTGACATTTCAATTCAAGTCAAGAACTCTTTCCTTTAGGATGAACTATCGGTTCGACAGTTCATCCTAAACAACTGTCGATTTGACAAGTTCCAAATAACCGTGGACTTCAAGTTAACATACCTCATATATGTCTCCTTTTACTTATGTTTTACTTATTTTTCAAGTATGACATAAAATCACAGATTAATTGTATCGTACGGTGACAAGTTTACAAACAATGACGGGGAATGGAATAGGGGTTACACAAGAACAACATCAATACAAGTTGCAAGTGATATATCTTACAATGAACTAGTATGTAGATTGAAGAAAAAGCTAAATGTCGATGACAATAGGTATTCATGTCATCTAAAATTCACATTTCCTTCCATGAAGCCTTCACCAGCAGACCTAAATGACGATGATGTACTACAGTGGTATATTATAATTTACAAAGTAACAACATTGTGTATTGTTCTTGAGCAGCGTGACATTCCAACAACATGTGTGGGGGTTGATGTTGCCACACATATCCCTATCGAAACTCCAATACATCACTAGGTAAATGATAGACACACCGTTGTAGAAGTACTAGTATACAAATTGTTAGATGCTACATAGATTAGCAGTTGGCTGGAACGAATTTGTAGAACAGTTAGAAATTTGTTCGTCACTTTTGGTACGTAATTCGCAGCTGGTGGATTTGACGGACATTGAAGTGAAACAACTATTTTTCAGTAAGTTGGAGTTGACTAAGAAATGTCACATGCTTGTTCTGGCGCAAAAAAAAAAAAAAATCAATTTAAGGTAAAGAAATCGACAAAAAGTTGATTGACATTGTCATGCATTGATGACAATTGAAGTTGTTTTTTGCGTGCTTAACGAGAGTTCGGCAGTACAATAAGTTACAACAAGGCTTGGAGGTCTAATAAAAAGGCCATAATCCTTTTTCGAGGATCGTACGAGGAAAATTTGCAAAGTTTTCAGTGCTAACCAATTCTTGTACTTGTTCGTCGCATCAAGTGCAAGTATCCAGAGGTTTCTATTGTATTTGCGACATTCCTTATACATTCCAATGGATTACAACTTCTCCACTCCAATCGTTCTTACCATACATCAATTTTCACTATCAAATAAGACACTAGATTAGCACAGTCGGCCTCATCTTGTAGTAGATCAAGATCATTGTAGAAGTCATCATTGTAGTTGCACATGGTCAATTTCCTCGCCAATAAGTCAATGTGGAACATGACTCAATGTTTTCTTATCGATAATGTGCAGATACAAGAGGTAGTCGTGATCATCCCAACACTCTCCAAATTTATATGGCATTCTTCCGACTATATAAAGTGGTAAGAATTTCTTGTAATAGGCAATTGCCTCTTGAATTCGATTCCCTTGATGGTCTAGTAAGCTCCTTCAACTAACTCTCATGTGGCCTATGAATTTCGAGTTGAGAACCCATAATATTGATTAAGTGCTTGGTTGCAATTGCTTAATTATAATTTGAACTGGTCAAACTGGTTAAACAAATTTTTTATCCATATATTTCGTAGGATCCACAACTTACTACTCACTTATTATCCACACATTCTATAGGACTTACAACTTATAAGTACTTAAAAATAATATCAGCACCACCAAACATGAGCTAAATATGGTAGAATATTGAATTACCCGTGCATGCAAAAGGAATAAAAACATTATCCACATCATTTTCAAATTAGAAAAAGACAAACTACGCAATCAATTGTTACTAATCATAGGGCCGTAGTTTAAGCAACATTTTACTAAATGTCGTGCATTCGACTAAATACCTGTCCATTCAACTAGTACTTCAATTTATCGATCTCTACTAGTTTTTCCCTTTAACCACAGACTGGAAAAGTGTCATGTAGATCCATGTGTGACGATAGTTGAGTTAGTGCTATATAAATAATGTAAGGCAATTTCATGATAGTAAAATGTACCATTTGTTTGATCTTTTCATCAAAGACATTATGACATTCTCTTTATATCGGTCAAATATGAGGTGACAGTGAGCTACTAGCGGCTGTCTGCTTCCCACGCGAGGGTATGCCAATAGTGTAAGGGCTCTGCAACAATGCATAAACAAACCGACGACAACCACCTCCTAATCTTGGGTCTACAACCTGTGCCGCTTCATTTTCCTGTACATTCCTCCCATAAGCATCTTCCGACTACTCAGTTTCTGTCGCACCTACATTCTGCACAATAGCTAACAACACCCATAGCAATGTCTTGATGTTGGATGAATTGGATCATATTTCACTCCTCAATTTCGTCTCGCAAATTGTTGAACATACCAGTTTGGTAATGTTACAATTGGTTATACATATCAGTTTGGGGTGGGTGCATATTGTCATACACTTCCGTCTAGTACCATTGCAGGGAATTGAATTTTTTATCAATGTAGCTAGCCTTTTACTTGAGATTGATGATCCACAAACATTTTGTTAGGGAAAAATAGTAGATGTACAAATGTATCTAAATATTTTTCCCTTTTTACCTTGCAATTAAAATGAATGTTATCAACTCAACCCACGCAATATAAATATCAGAATAATAAATAAAGCTAAACAACACCAGAATTATTCTTTAACGTCGTAAAACCCTTTAAGATAAAGGAAAAATCGACAGGGCAAACCGACAGTAATCCACTATCAACCAAATGAATATTACAATATTTCTTCTCTAGATTTATGCCCTAAATCAAGAGGTAATTCAACACATCAAATAATCAACACCTTATTGGCTCACTACAATAACCATTATCTAACATAATAGATGGAACCCCAAAAATATAAAGCCAATAAAAAAGAGAAATATCTCACCAAACGTTAATGGTGGAATACAAGAGATGAAGAAGAAAGCCCAAAATTTGTGCCCAAATTTTTCTTGCCAAAAGCAATCCTTTTTCTTCTTTTTTAATTCTCTGTGCGTGCGTGTATCTATCCCAGAATACTGCTATCTATATGTTGTGTATATATATTCCACACCAAAACCAAGAAAATAGCCTCTGCATGTATTCTTCTATATCACGTCTTTCCTCTTGTCATTGTTGTGGTGTGTGTGTATATATATATATATATATATATATATATATATATATATATATATATATATATATATATATATATCCAATCCAGAAACAAGAAACCAATTCTAATTAGAATTTTTGACCAAACAAATTGCAACATTGGTCCTTAGATTTAAATTATAATTTCATTTAAATCTAAAACTATTAATTCTCATGGGCTGGACCCATTTAATTAAAATAAACAATTGGGTCGAATAATTAAAACCCAACAATCTCCCCCTCCAGTCCATGAGGGAGGTACACCATAAAACTCTAGTCAATCACTTGGTGTTCATCTCCGCCTGCTCGATACAAAACATAAGCTTCTGCTTGGTGACAACCTTGGTCAACATATCAGCAATATTTTCATTAGTGTGAATCTTTTCCAACTGTAAATATTTTTCTTCAAGTACTCCACGGATCCAATGATATCTCACATCAATATGTTTGGTGCAAGAATGATATGTGGAATTCTTGCTCAACTCAAGAGCACTCTGACTATCACAATAAATTATGTACTCACTTTGCTTCACATTGAGCTCCTCAAGAATCTTTTCATCCATATCATCTCTTTTGCTGCTTCAGTCACTGCTATATACTCAGCCTCATTAGTAGATAAAGCTACACATTTTTGCAGTTTTGACTGCCAACAAACAGCTCCCCCTGTAAAAGTAAACAAGTACCCAGATGTAGATTTTCTGTTATCAAGATCTCCTGCCATATCTGCATCTGTATATCTTGTTAAAACTGGCTGAGCTCCCCCGAAACCCAAACACAAAGTAGAAGTCCCTCTAAGATACCGCATGATCCATTTTACTGCTTCCCAATGATCTTTGCCCGGATTAGACAAAAATCTACTTACCACACCAACTGCATGTGCAATATCTGGTCGAGTACATACCATGGCATACATCAAACTACCAACTGCTGAAGAGTAGGGAACCACTTCCATTTTCTTCTTTTCTTTACTAGTCGAAGGACATGATCTTTTGGTGAGTTTGAGATGACCACCAAGAGGTGAGCTAATTGACTTAGCTCCTTTCATACTGAATGTTTCAAGTACCCGCTCAATATATTTTTCTTGTGATAGCCACAACCTCTTAGACTTTCTGTCCCAAACTATCTCCATACCTAAGATTTGTTTAGCTATCCCCAAATCCTTCATATCAAATGACTTATGCAAGGCTTCTTTCAATTTCTTAATCAACCCTGCATCCTGGCCAACTATAAGCATGTCATCGACATAAAGCAGTAAAATAATGAACTTGTCACCTAGAAAAGATCTGATGTAAACACAATAATCTGGAAGTCGTCCTCGTGTACTCCTAACTCGCCATAAAAGCATCAAACTTTTTGTACCATTGTCTTGGTGCTTGCTTGAGCCCGTACAAACTCTTCATCAATTTGCACACAAGGTGTTCTTTTCTCTTTTGTTCAAAACCTTCCAGTTACAACATATAAATCTCTTCCTCTAAGTCACCATGTAGGAAGGCAGTCTTCACATCAAGTTATTCCATTTCCAAATCTTGACTAGCTACTAAACCCAAAACAACTCTGATAGATGCTATTTTCACAACAGGAGAAAAGATCTCATCAAAATCAACACCATATTTCTGTCCAAAGCCTCTAACAACCAATCGAGCCTTGTACTTCATCATATCACCATTGCCGTCTCGTTTGATTTTGTATACCAATTTGTTCCTCAATACTTTTCTACCCTTAGGACGATTCACTAACTTATATGTATCATTCTTTTTCAAAGAATTCATCTCTTCTGTCATTGCTTTCATCCAATGGACTTTATCACCGTGAATCAGGCTCTAAAAGACTTTCTCGGCTCTCCATCGATGTAGTTAGCAAAATGTAGTCAAGTAGGATACCTAGAAGATGGTATGTGCTCTCTAGTAGACCTCCTAACATGTGATTCTTCATCCAGAATCTACTCCCTCTTATTAGCAATCTCATCAACAGGCATATCACCATGAGCAATGGCATCAACATCATCAGTAGGAACTATATTATCTCCAACAATAGGCTGTGGTATTGGAGACATGAGATCGTGAACAATGCAGTCACTTTCTTAGGTCGCTCAACTTTATTAAAGTCATCCATCGTCTCAGTCTTCATGAAAAATCACATCTCTACTTCTCACGGTCTTCTTTTTCTCTGGATCCCACAATTTGTAGCCAAACTGTTCATCACCATATCCAAGAAAAATACAAGGAGTACCTCTATCATCAAGCTTTGACCTATGTTCCTTAGGCACGTGCACAAATGCCTTGCACCCAAACACCTTCAAACGAGAGTAGGATATGTCTTTACCACTCCACACTCTTTCTGGAATATCAAAATTTAAAGGAACAGAAGGAGATCTATTGATCAAGTAACAAGCAGTCTGAACTGCTTCACCCCAAAAATTTTTAGGTAGCTTGGCTGTCTTCAACATGCATCTGACTCTATCAAGAATGATACGATTAATTCTTTCTGCCACACCATTATATTGAGAAGTACTAGATTCTGTGAACTCATGTCGAATCCCAAATTTTAAGCAATACTCTCTGAACTCATGTGAAGTGTATTGACCACAATTTATGAGCATTAGTCTCTTGTGCCACATGATGAAATACACTATTATCTACCAACTATCTGATAGTCCCAATAGTTTTTCTATTCTGAATATACCATTGCTTTTCTGTCATGTCAACTGGTTTAGCCTCATCACCCTCAATAGGTTCATGCAAATTCTTACAATAAATGATATCTTCCATTCTAGGCTTCCAAGTTACCCAATTATAATTGGTCAATCTAATCATAGCACTACCAACCAGTTCCTCCATTTTAATCCACACAACTCAACCTGGTTTCTGATACCACTGTTAGGGAAAAATAGTAGATGATGTACAAATGTATCTAAATATTTTTCTCTTTTTACCGTGCAATTAAAATGAATGTTATCAACTCAACCCACGCAATATAAATATCAGAATAATAAATAAAGCTAAACAACACCAGAATTATTCTTTAACGTCGTAAAACCCTTTAAGATAAAGGAAAAATTGACGGGGCAAACCGACAGTAATCCACTATCAACCAAATAAATATTACAATGTTTCTTCTAGATTTATGCCCTAAATCAAGAGGTAATCCAACACATCAAATAATCAACACCTTATTGGCTCACTACAATAACTATCATCTAACACAATAGATGGAACCCCAAAAATATAAAGCCAATAAAAGAGAGAAATATCTCACCAAACGATAATGGTGGAATACAAGAGATGAAGAAGAAAGCCCAAAATTAGAGTCTATGTTTGAAAAGAAAACTGCATCTAAGAAGTCCTTTTTAATTAGAGGCTTGGTCAACATGAAATATAAAGAAGGCATGAGTGTGACAGAGCATTTGAACAATTTTCAGAATATCATAAATCAGTTAGATACTATGGATATGATTCTTGAAGAGGAATTGCAGGCTTTGTTGATTTTGAGTTTTTTGCTAGATAATTGGGAGACATTTGTTGTGACTGTAAGTAACTCTGCTGTTGATAGTGTTTTGACTATGGACTCTGTAAAAGACAGTATGCAGAATGAGAAAACAAGAAGAAAATCTCCAGGTATACGTACGGGTTCAGATCATGCACAGAATCTTGTTATAGAGGATAGATGAAGGAAAAAGAATAGATGACAAAGAGATTATAGCAAGTCAAGAGGCAGATCAAAATCAAAAGACAAAAAGGTTGTTTGTTATTGTTGTGGCAAAGAGGGACATATTAAAAGAAATTGTCGAGTTTGGTTGAGAGAGCAAAAGGAAGGTTGCAATCAGAAGAAAGAAGATGACAAGAACACTACAGCTGTTGTATCTGATAGTGATGATATATTCTCTTGTGGAGAGCAGGAATGCCTACACATAGGTGATCCTAGTAATGAATGGATTGTTGATAGCGGTGCTTCTTATCATGTTTCTTCAAACATAAATTTGTTTGCTAATTACACAGTGGGTAATTTTGGTATCATGAAGATGGAAAATACTAGTCAATCTAAGATTATAGGGATTGGCAACATTCACTTGCAAACAGATGTTGGCTGTACCTTGATGTTGAAAGATGTGAGGCACATTCTTGATATGCGCTTTAATCTAATTTCAGTTAATGCTCTTGATCGACAGGGTTATCACAACAGCTTCAATGATTTGAAATGGAAATTGTCAAAAGGCTCTTTGGTTATTGCTAGAGGTAAAGCTTGTTGCACGCTATACAAGACTTATGGGAAAGCTTGTAAAAATGGGTTGAATGCAGTTGAAGATTCTTCTCCCGAGCTCTGGCACAAGAGGCTCGACCACATGAGTGAAAAGGAGTTGCAGGTTCTGGCTAAGAAGACAGTCATTCTCTTAGCCAATGGTATGTCTCTAAACCGGTGTGATCATTGTTTATATGGTAAACAATATAGAGTTTATTTTAGTGGCTCTTTTAGAAGAAAAGAAGATATTTTAGAACTAGTACATTCTGATGTGTGCTCTCCTCGTGATGTGGCTTCTTTGGGTGGAAACAAATATTTTGTTACCTTTGTTGACGATGCTTCTAGAAAACTATGGGTATATCTTTTGAAATCTAAGGACCAAATGTTTCAGTGTTTTCAGCAGTTTCATACTATGGTAGAAAGAGAAACAGGGAAGCCTTTGAAAGGCCTCAGAACGGATAATGGTGGAATACAAGAGATGAAGAAGAAAGCCCAAAATTTGTGCCCAAATTTTTCTTGCCAAAAGCAATCCTTTTTCTTCTTTTTAATTCTCTCGTATGCGTGCGTGTATCTATCCCGAATACTACTATCATTCTCACCGTGCGTTGTGTATATATATTCCACACAAAAACCAAGAAAATAGCCTCTGCATGTATTATTCTATATCACGTCTTCCCTATGCTTTGTCTTTGTGTATATATATATATATATATATATATATATATATATATATATATATATATATATATATATATATATATATATATATAATCCAGAAACAAGAAACCAATTCCAATTAGAGTTTTTGACCAAACAAATTGCGAAGATTGGTCCTTAGATTTAAATTATAATTTCATTTAAATCTAAAACTATTTAATTCTCATGGGCTGGACCCATTTAATTAAAATAAACAATTGGGTCGAATAATTAAAACCCAACACATTTCACTGATTTTCTCCATCATGACATAATTAGTACATAGAGGGAGAACGAAATGGGAAGTGAATGAAATGTAATCACTGGAACAAGGAGGCGTGTCATATGTACCGAACAAAGACATATCATACACTGGAGGCTCAGGGATAAGGATGACAATTGGACGGGTCATCCACGCCCCGTCTAATCCAATCCAGTCCAGTCCAGTCCAGTCCCTAGACCCGCCAATTGGCGGGGTGGAGCACTCTCACTACCCCTTTATATATATATATATAATATGAATTTGTTATAATATTTGTAGCAAACGAAACGAAAAAAAATGCTAGGTTGGAGTTGTAGTGTAGAGGTTAAGATTTGAAATAATAACATTTCTACTCCTGGTTGGATATGATTTTTGATAAATAAAAATAAAAAATAAAAAATAATCATTACGGGAAGGGTCCAAGGTGGGTACACTCTATGCCAAACCTGTCTCTATTACCTTTTTGTCCTGGGCAGGCAGCCCAAAACAGGACAGACTACTCAGGGATGTAATCAGAAGTGGTAGGCGTCTCATCTTAATCTTCGACTCGAACCTCGGTAAGATATTCGTCAAGTAAAAAAATGGTATCTAGATTTGGAGATTGTCTCATCTTTATATAGCCCAGAGAAACTTGATCCAAATAATTAGTTGGTGAGTGGTTTTAACCATAATCTAGAAAAATAACTTCATGAAAATATACTTCAATTATGTTATTGACATTTGTATCTTACAAATATATGTAGAATGTTGAATTTGCCTCCGTATTTGCAAAAAAGAAAAGGTGAATGTGCTCATCTAGGGCTGTATATGTGCATCACACTTCGGAATCCTCACGTATGCGTTCCCTATGTGCTCGCTGAATTTGTCACCAATCTTGAAACAAGCTCGTATAACCAAAACTGCAAATGATATAGACTATTACAAACATGTACAACCAACAAATTACATCAATTCTTATATGATTGTACAGTAGTTACAACTTACTTGAAAGACTATCGGGAACCCATTTTATGTGTACTTCAAAAGCACAATGTCTTTGGAGTTAGCTTTATGTGCCCTATCATTAAACAGGCAATTCAATGCTTCATGAGTACATAGTAGCATTCTCGGTCCCATGGATACTCGTAGAACATTTCTAATTTTTCTACCAAGGATAAAGTCTCCAAGTTAATAGATTTTCTATTTTCTGGTCTACATTCCTACTCAATCAACAGCACAAGCCTAGTTTGTACTTGCCATCACGATCGTCGCACACTTTGAAGGAGGATTTCAACTGCTTCAGAGATATACGATCTAGGTTGAAGAACCACTTCCGTCTCAATCTATATTTTCCCATTGCATTTGATAATGGTATTTTAAACACTTATTTAACTTCTTTTGATTTAACCTTTAATATATATCTTGAATAAAATGAAGCATTCATTGCGCTAATTCTATCAATATTCATATATTTAGGGACAACGCAGATCATTGGTAGAAAGGAGGTGAAATGAAGCTAAATCACAGATTATGGCATTGGAAAGACTAATGGAATTCACTCGAGCATCTTTAATAGACTACCAAGAGAATACCAGAGGCAACCCGAATCAACCTGAATCAACCGGAGGCAAACGGAAGGGCCGAAATAGGAAAAATCCCCTTCTCTGCCCGTTTGAGCGACCAACTGGGCCGCTCAAGCAAGCCAAGAGAGGAGAATTTATCCTCTCTGTTCACTCAAGCGGACAAACTATTCCCTCGGTCGAGTGGACAGGCAGTCCGCTTGAGCGGATGGCTC
Source organism: Forsythia suspensa (assembly GCA_023638005.1). Classification (NCBI taxonomy): domain Eukaryota; kingdom Viridiplantae; phylum Streptophyta; class Magnoliopsida; order Lamiales; family Oleaceae; genus Forsythia; species Forsythia suspensa. Next base: position 26,373,908 of record CM042666.1, on the reverse strand, counting down.
GCGGGCATGCATTTCGCCTGCCCATGAGCTATTTTTTATAGATAGTACTCTTTGGGCGTGTTTTCCAACCCTAAATGGAGGCTCATAAATGGGAGAACTCTTAGAAATGAGATTTCTTCTTCCGGCGAATTGTTAGTAAGAAAGAAAATAAGGAAGAAGTTGAGCTTTGTTGAGGGTCTCATTTGAAGATTTTCAATCAGGTTAAATTCAGATTTTCATACTTCTTCTTGTAATCCAATAATCCGGGTGATGAATTCTATATTAAATTCTTTTTTTTTTTTTTTTTGTAATCAAAGAATGATAGGCTAATTTTTTTATGCTTTGGATAATAATGTAAACCTTTTAATGTTCTTGTAATTCATGAATTCCATTACTTAATCCAAATTTATGTTATTTTGATTTATGCCATGGTTTGAAGGTCGATCGATTGATCAGCGTTTGAGCGAGTTTAAGACTTGTTTTTGTTTTCGAGAAGTTAAAAATAAGTTAGCTCAATATGGTTTTAAACACTAAGCCCAATAGAAATTAGGAATAATTTTCTATGCTTGGTGTAGTCAAATTAGATAATCTTGATATTAAATACATTTTTATATATTCAAATTTGAAATAGGAATATTTTGGACCTTATATGAAAATAGATTTAATTCTACTCAAAGGAGATTATTAGAAAACTTAGGATTATCGATTGTCAATTTAAGCATAAATTGGATTAAGAAGTGGGGATTCAAGGATTAAAATGAATATAAATGGTGGAGTCGGATTCCTAGCATAGTTTGTCTATTTGCTTTTTCTTCAAAATCACTACATGCCTTTCATTCGATTAGTTAACTTAGTCTAATTTTATAAATCACAACTATAAAAAATCGCAGTCCTCGTGGGAACGATATCCTTTGACTCACTTTTACTATTACTTGTCAACGATGCTGTACGTTTGCGGGATTTCACCGTACAACCTTTTCCACCATTTGATTCCTCGGGGTTCCGTGACAAACTAGCCCCGTCATCAACGCAAACTTTTGTAGTCCAAAACAGGTTAGGTGTCTGTTCCTTTGAACTATACCTCGTTGGCCTTATTGGACTATACCATGCGGAGGATTATTTGAAGAACCAATTTGTCACTAAACTGAAGTTATCGATATTGCAACTGTGCAAAACATGTTTGAGAAAAAGTTTCCTCATGTTCTTCGTCGAAGTGCTCTTGTATCTGTGTAATTAATTTGGGTGGTTTGCCCACCATACTATTGGTCTGGTGGTGCAATGTATAGGAGATCCTTCTATGAAGAAACAACAAACAATTACCCATTGTAGACATTATTGCGCAAAAATTAAGCCCTCATAATCAACTCTCAACTAGGAGGAAAAACAAACTTTTAGACATTTTAGACATTATTGCACAAAAATTAAGTCCCCATTACCAGTTGTGTGCATCTGTCAAAATGACAGTTGAAGTGTCGAAACGATAATTCACAACTGTCGTTCCATTTCGAAAGATAAACTTCCGAAACGACATAGTCGTTTTCTTTCTTCAACCATACATCAACTCATCAATCCAACATCCTTCAAGAAATTTTGAGCAACCATATTCAAGAAATTTGAAGATCTAAAAACAAGTTCAAACTAATCTACCACAAAAATATAGAATTTTTGCTCTTTTGTAACTCAAATTAATCTATCAAAAAACTAACTTGCTTGGGTTCGATGGTGGATAGTGGTGGCGCGAAGCGGGATCTTGTCGTTGAGCTGATTTTTTGTGGAATCTTGTTGTCGATCTGGATTTTTGTGGAAACTTTTTGTCGATCTGGTTTTTGGTGAAATTTGTATTTGACTGATTTTGAATAGGATAGGTTGGAATTTTAGGTAGTTGATTAAGAGTATTTTTTGTTGAAAAAAAATACAAATGGCCATTTCACTAATTGTTTTCAAAACCTCACATATTTCAAAATGACCACCTGTAAATGGCCATTTCTTATAATTTTATCTAAGAAAAATAAGAACCTAAGGACTGAAAATCGAAAGCACATTGTTGGGGTCGTGAAAGTTTCATCGCACTTCCATCTGGGGGTGGGAACACATCTCAGGTAGTGACACCAATAACAATGGTCATATCCATTCTTGTCCCAAAATAGCATCACCAGTCCGATTGTGTGACAATAAACCTACAAATATAAACCAAAGCGAACTATTATGATATTCTGTAGACCATGTAAAGCAAAAGGAAAACAATTTTAATTGTCCCAAAATTAAATTAAAGTGTGCTATTAATGTCAAAAATAAGAAGGAAAAACTCATTGGTTGTTTTGGACAAAAACACTCACACTGCAATCTAACCTCAAAATATATTGGTAAACCTTGTATTTGGATTTAATGTGCAAACCATTTAGAAGATTTCGGCGTTCTATCCTCCCAAACTGAGGACTTGGCAGTAGAACAAAGCCAAGGAGAAATCCCGTTATAAATCCACCAATATGAGCAAAATTATCAATGTGTAGAAAAACTCCAATGGCTAAGTGTTAACAATCAGCCAATCACCAAAAGTGTCAAACATTGCTGCAACCTAAAAGTGATAGAGTTCTCTATCAGTAGTTCACAAAAACAAAAGTATGTTAAAAGATTGAGGTTATTTTATTTGTCTGGGAAGGACCAAGTCAAGAGACAAAATGTTATATGACATTTCTCAAAATTATGCTGCTTTTTTCCTGTTTAGGGAGAATTTGATAGGATATATATCGGTCTTACAAGAGCCACCCCATCTTAACTCTAGCTAACCTAATTGAAACGGTGTCGGAGCAAAAAGGACAATTTATCCACACTGTCTGGTGCAGTAGACTACTCCATTGATAAGAACTGTCTTCCTTAAACATGCATCTTGTCTCCCCCCACCCTTTCATTTTCTTCCCGCTATTGCCTTCCTTCTCACCCTCACTTTTCTTTGACCTTCCCAATTTGTATATACTATAGAGCTCCTATGTAGCTCTCCTGTGTAGCTCTCTAGTAAATGCAAATTGGAGAGAGGGAGAGGAAGAGGGAAGAGGCGAGGATGTGAACAAGAATGCCATATTCAAATTAAGGTAAATTGAGATTGTAGTGAAACGAAGGCCTTTTAAGTGAATTTTTTTTTGTTGTTGTAGGGAGGCTCAATTTCGCCTTGAATATTGCTAGAGGTCAATTTGAAAATTTCCCTAAAAAAATTAGTTGTTACAATAACTACGAATGCGAACTTGACAAACCTTGTTTGTTAGTCCAATTTGTGATTAGCTCGGAAATCATGTCTCCAAGATGCCCAAAAAGAGAACTCGAAGCACCAACAATGATGTTGTTTCGAATAAATAACAAGAATAAGATACTCCCACAAAATCCCTATAATAAATAGAAAATGCTAATGGGCCTGCCAAACCAACAAACCTATTATTATTTCTTAAAATGCAATAAAATAATTGATCATTCAGTATAAACATGTTTTTTAAGGAACATAAGCAATGTCAAGATATAAAACTCTCAAACAATTGAGATAGATTTTTGTTGGCGCAAAATTACAAGTGTACGATACCATTTATTTGATAATATACATTTTCTATTGGTGGGACAGCCAATGGGACAAACAATTGGGACAGCAGATCTGGGCTCCAATTAAACAAGTACTAAAGCAGACTTGAAGTGTCTGAATTATCATCCCATAGAGACAATTTTTTTTTTTTTTTGGAATATCGATTTAAATAACTCGACCCTTTATTTGATGAAAACAACATTTAGGGCAAAAGATCAACTACGATGGTTAAAGTGTCGAGACTCACGATTACACTGTAGTTATCACCTTTAATCTTGCCTCTCAAGCTCATATTTTAAAGCTGTACTCGATCGAATTCACTAATTGAATCAACTTACGTTTCTCAAGTTCAAATCAATCTTATTTAGTTAAGTCAACCCACTATATCTCTATGTGAATATGAATAAGCCTTAACTAAACACATTCAAACAAAAACCGAAACAATAGTCAAAGGGTATCTATACCTTTATCACGAATTAGTGATCAAGTAATTCAAGTGTTAAGAAAAGAAGTAAAATCAATACACGAATCAAACAATTACGCAAAACTTGAGAATTGAAATTAAAGGTTCAAATCTAGGATATATCATTTGTCACAACTTATGATTTAGCTACTCATCATAAAAGAAGAAAAGCACAATAAAGTATTTGAATTTATCACCGACTTTAAAAGAAAAAAATGAGAAAAATATGAATATCTTGCTCCAAAAATCCACCTTCTTTAAGTCAACGTCTTCAAACCTTTGCCCTTAGTTCTCTATTCTTCTCTCTTGCATCCATATGTCGGCCTCCCAATTTGACCTACAATAAAGATATAGTGCCTACTTCAACTTGGAAATTGTGTATCAAAAAGGATGAAAATACCACCGACTACAAAATAGAAAAAACTAAAAAAAAAACTTGTGGACAGTTTGCAAACCGCGGTCAGATCGTGGCATATATCCAAGTTTCTCTCTTTTTGCAATTTGGTCCATGTTCCTAATTTTTTGTACGGTTTTGGTCTTTTTTTCACTCCAAGTCTTCAACATTGATCCCACACTTCCAAAGGCTCCCACGGTGGTCCCCGAATCTCTATAGTCAACCAAGATTGGTCATCCTCAAGTTCTAAAAGTGTGTAAATCAATCTCCAAACTTTTTGTAAGTTAAATTTCACTCTTAAAACTCGTGACTTTCCTCCAATGGCTTTTTTAATGCTTCCCATCAATTCTGTGCCACTATGTTAGTCGTCAATTACTTCAGTTCAACTCCAATTAAGCTCAAAATCTTCCATTTTGCTCCAATTACTTCCAAATTTAGATTTTACCTACAATGACAATATTTACACTAAATTAAGTAAAAATCTGCTAAATTTGCTAATATATATCAAGTTTATAAGTCAGAATAAGTGTATAAAATACACTTATCAAAAACTCACAAACTTAATCCATTGTTTATCCCGAGAAAGATTATCTACTCAAACACACAAGCAAATAACAATAATAATCAATTCATTAGATAGCTTGTCGTATTTGCCTCAGGTTTAGAAATTGCTCAAATAATTCATAAAAGGTATATAAATAATGCTATAAACCAAATTTGTACTTATCTGATGCTCGACCAATGTGTGTATAGTCAATCCAATCGCCACAAGCCTTTAAGTTGGTTATACCCCGACCCTCCATGGTCAATTATTTTTTGCTCTCTCGTGAGAAGCACATCCCTAACATAATATTTAATCTCTCACTCGAGGTGTTTATTCTAAGGTTACTTTCAACACACTCATTCATTTCCTACTCAAGTTTGGTTGTGTTTAACCAATGGAGGTAACTATCTAGATCTATGATGATTCTCTCTAGATTTGAGTGTTGCAACCTTCAATTTTTCACTAGGCAAGTCAAACCCACTAGACATCTAGACCCCTAAATTTAGTGTCTAATGCTTAGTCAGGTATGTAGTGCATCTTTTGTTTCATGCACATGCTTTTATGCCTATTTAGAACTTGCGTTCTTTTTTTTCTTTGGGATATTTATTTGGTGTCCTCATTCTAATCTTTTATAGGATATTTTCACTTATGACGACATGGCAGCTTTTTTCTTTTTTTGGCATGACTAGTGTATTGCCTTTTATTGGGACGAGTAGTTGGGATTAGACCCCTAACATACTGATCAATACCTAGGTTCTACCTACAACCAAAAAACACTCCATACAAATATTAAACATGCACGGAATCAACACCTATCTAAATATCTCCCAACACCAGCTCAACCACCCCTAAACTATCATTTCAATTAGATAAGTGATCGTGTTTTCAATTTGTGCCATTGGTTTTAACAACCAGGATCCAAAATTCTATCAACTCATAACATCAGTATACCAACAAAAAATAATTATTATCAAGACTATCTGCTCAAGATTATCGTAATCTCACATGGATAAGTATAGTAACAAAATAAGCACAAATAACATCTCTTAGTCATCATTGGCCGACAAGACTATCCAACTAACACACAAACACAATCAACTAGATTTTTTTTTTATATATTTGATTTGTTTTTAATTTTCAATATCTGCAATAACAACAGACTCTAAACATCGTACAACCTAACAGACTCGATATTAAATAACATCCACATCACACAATCACACATAACTAAAATAACTAAGTTACTTAATAAAGTACATGTCCTCAATGTGAGCAAAGAAAATAAAAGAAAAGAGTTTACTAGACTCTCTGCAGAGTGTAGGTGCAATATGTCAATATACTTAGTTCTTATCAAGCGGTGGTATGCCTTATGCTGGGCTGCTTGGTGGGCCTTTAGATATCATACAAGGCATAACCCAAACAATAGATAGCAATATGGGAGGAGCACAAATCAGGGCCATGATAACCTAGACCAACATTGCTCACAAATCCTATAAAAATGTCTAAAAAGTGAAAACTTAACCTTACGCTAAAAAAAAAAAGAGATAAATGATAAAAAAAAAAAAAAAGAAAGCAGGTTGTCTCCCAATAAGCGCTTGTTTAAAGTCATTAGCTCAAATTTGTTACAACTATCATTCAAGGTGGCTTAAATATGGTTTTGAATGTCTTATATTGCTTATACTTTCCAGTTTTGCACAATTTTTCTTTCACTCTCCAAACTTTTGTACTATTTTTCATCAAATTTTACTCCACCAAGACTTTCTAACTCTGCTTTCGGCATGATCTCTTTACCTCCAATCTTCACGTCGGGTATATATGTTTCGTCATCACCTATTTTCCCCACTTTGTCGATTCTAAGACAATCTTCAAGATTCGATGGTTGCTTGAGTGAGGTAAACACATTGAACTTGGTTTGTTCATCTTCCACCCTCAAGAATAGCTCGTATTTCTCCACATCGGTAAGGGCTTAAATTGTTGCTAGCAATGGTCAGTCCAAAATCACTGGCATATCACGATCTTCTTCAATATCCAAAATGATGAAATCCAACCGAAATATAAATTTGCCTACTTTGATGAGCACATCTTCAACCACACCTCGAGAAAAATTGTTCGAACTATTAGCTAACTGAATTGAAATCATAATTTCTTTGACATCTCCCAAATATAATTTCATGTAAACAAATAAGGGAGTCAAGATCACACTTGCACCTAAATCACATAATGCATTAAAGTTTAAAAATTTGGTAATGGTGTAAGGAATTTTGAAACTCCTTGGATCTTTTAACTTTGGAGATAATTTATTCAACATGATAGCACTGCACTAATCGTTTAAAGCCACCATCTCAAACTCTTCAAAATTTCTCTTCTTTGATACCATCTCCTTCATGAACTTTAAGTATACTGAAATTTGAGCCAATACTTCAATGGATGAGATGTTAACGTGCAACTTCTTAAAGACTCCAAGGAATTTTGCGAAATACTTATCCAACGTCTTCTTTTGTAATCTTTGAGGAAACGGTATTGTAGGTACATATACTTTGATATAAATGGTTGCCTTGAGATGTGTAATGTCTAAGTTCTATTATTGACTTGCTTCTGGTATCTCTTCAGAACTTTCTACCTGCTCATCATCTATGTTAAGTACCTTATCGCCTTTAGCAACTGGACTTTTTACATTTATCTCAAGTAGCTGAACTCTACTATGTGTAGTGATGGCTTAACCTATTCTCATGGATTTGTCTCGGTATTACTAGGTAGAGTACCTGGGGTCTTTTTTGAGAATTGCTAGGCCATCTGGCTAATCTGAACCTCTAACTTCTTAATAGACGCCTATTGATTTTGATAATTTGTCTCATTTTGCTGGAGTATCTTATTAGTTTTGTACATGTATTGTTGAAACATCTTTCACAAACTTGGATGTCTCTCATGTTGAGGGTTATTGGAATGACCACTATGTTGATTGTCAGACCACCTGAAATTTGAGTGTTGATTCTATCATGAATTTTATGGTCGTGAAAATGGATTGTATTTCTTCCATGAATTATTCTGCATAAAATTTACTTGTTCGTATGCAGTGGCCAATAATATACAATTTTCAGTATAATAACTTGTCTCACAGTTTTCACAGGCAGGGCTCACACAGAACACATTCACAACTAGTTCTTGTATTTTTACCAAGAGTTCTACTTGCTTCATTAGTGCCATAATGTGTGCATTCGTGACCGATGTATTGTCTATCTCATGTATAGGTACTTTCTTCGAGACTACACGGTCTTACGAGGACATCAAAATTTTCTTTGCAAACAATTCAAATAATTACAATGCTTGATTCATTGATTTATTCATGATGGAACCATTTGCTAAGGGGTCCAACTGATATTTCAAAATAGGTGAGAGTCCATTATAGAAGTATTATACCCGTTGACCCTTGTTTATCCCAAAATTTGGGCACTTTCTCAGTAACTCCTTAAATTTGTCCCATCATTCGTGGTAGCTCTCTACATCAAATTTCCATAGTGTTTTTCTTGTAGATTTTGTTTTTGGTTGTGTTTTTTGCGTTTTCGTCTAAAACTATGTTCAATCTCAAGGTCGAATGGCTTGAGATCACTGCATTGTGAATGGAGCATACAAAAAACATATTTTTCTATCATAAATAAATAAATAAAGACGAGGCGGATTGATACCAAAACCGAACTATTGTTCCAAGTGAATTTCGATAAAGACGAGACTCCAGCATATTTGCAACAAGATGTATAAGACCTACATCTAACCAGATATATGAGATAGCTACCATCCTTGATGCTGATACACAACCATAGGTGAATTGAGAGCACCCAACTTATCTAATCTTCAGTATAAGAAAATAACCATTATAATGTAATTAGATATAACTTATTTTGGTGAAAAACAAAACAAAAGATATTAATTTGTAAAACAAAAATAAAGAAGATTAGAACATACTTCAATGTTATTTCTTGGGTTGGCAATGTGTGGATCCAAACTGAGCCTAGTTCATGATCTTCTAGGGAGCTCAGCTCAGCCCATGGCTCGTGGGCTTCATGGACCGAGTCGATCCGCCCATGAGCCGTCTCTATTTTTTTAAAGCAAAATTTTTTTAAAAAAATTCAAAACACAAACCGGTTTGTTAAAAAAAATTGGGGCTCGAGTAGGGCCCAGATTCGTCCCTAAATGAGCCAAAGCCAGCTATGGGCCAAGCCCAAAAGGGTTGAGCCAACGAGCCCATGGGCCGTGATAAGTGCATTTTGTGCACTTACTCGAGCTTTAATACTAAGCTTGTGTCCCGTTATTTTATAGATTTTCTACTTAATTTAGTGTATTTTCCTTTTTATTTCAGTTTTGGACTCGTTTATAAACAAGTGGAGAAAAATAGATGAAAAGAGCAATAAATTGGAAGATATTTTGAAAGTACAATGATCAAAATTGCACTTAATTGAAGCTTGAAGGACCACATTAGAGATTAAGAAAAGTTTTGAGAATTGAAGAAGCCAAAATCTAAAGTTGGATTGCGTAGATTGAAAAATATAAGTTGGGCGATCGCCCAAGCTTATAACTGGGCAAGCGTCCAGCACCATTATTTCCAAGTAGAGAGTTAAAAGTTGGCCTGGGCGATCGCCCGTGTTTGTAATGGGTGATCGCCCAGTGCACTTTATGCACCCACTGAATTTTTACCTTTTAGAGTTTGACTCCAATTAGAAAATCTTTTGGGACACGATTTTAAAGATTTTTGGGATCTTTGGGGACACAATTAGGAGACTATGTATATGAGTTCTTAACTCAAAATTGGGGGTCGATTATTGAGAGTTTTCAAGAGGAGAAACAAAAAACGAAGATCGAGATCTCTTATTTTGAGTTTTCTTTTTCTCCAGGTGATGAAATTATATCTTCTCTTTTTGTTTTCTTCTTCTTAATATATTAGGCTAAATTTGTTTTGTGCTAGAATTACGATAAAACTTGTAGTTTAATTCTTCAGTTTGGAAACTTGATTTTTGACGATATGCATTAATGTAGTTTTGAATAATTAATTTTGATTTCTTTTCATCTACAATTATATACATAGTGATTGTAAGATTCTTGTGGTTTGTTTTACTATCGAGAGATTGAAAACATGCTAGACATAATTTTAATTGTTATAAAGTCCGATAGGGAATAGAGATATAGTACCATGCTTTACATGATCTTTAATTACCTATTGCAACTTAATTCATTTTTGTGTATTCACATTCGTCATATAGATATAGTCAAGTCATACATATGAATATGTTTGATTTTATTCGAGATAAACTATTGAACAATTTAGGGGTATTGATCATCATAACTAATGTATGTTGTCAAATTCAATATTCCAAATAAAGAAATTAAATACTACAAGTGAATTCGGGATCCTAGTATTTTTCTTTTCCATATTTAAAGTAATTTGATGTAAATTTAATCTTTTATTTGTTTAAATTATAATTAGTCAATTCTTTTTAGTTAATACTCTAATTGGTTCTTAGGCAACAAAACTTAAAAAGTTAATTCGATTCGGGTAAGGTTAATTTAATTGTGTTAAATTACCTAAATCCCTGTGGGTACGATACTTGGACTCTAAAATCCATTATATTACTTTTGTGATCCATACACTTGCGATAAAAAAAAATAAATTGTTAACAAGTTTTTGATGCCGTTGTCGGAGATTGTGTTTTAGTTCTTTTTTTAGTTACATTAGCACTAATTCGAACTTTATTTATTTATTTAATTTTTCAGTTTATTTCAGTGTTTGAAAAAAATAAATTGTTAACAAGTTTTTGATGACGTTGCCGGGGATTGTGTTTTAGTTCTTTTTTTAGTTATATTAGCACTAATTCGAACTTTATTTCTTTTCGGGGCTTTGTATGCGAAGTGTGAGACACGAGTCTGTAATAGCAGCTGATCTAGAAATTGAATGCAATTTCTATCGTAGGAAAAGAGAAGCAAAAAGACACACCAAAAAGACAAAAAATAGCACGACCATAAATAACAATGAGATTGCACTGGCTGGACGGGAGAATATAGAGATTTTATGACTTCGGAGATCATCCAGAGCCAATCTAGCATTGTCTATCTACCTTTTGGACAGTCGAACTTCCAGTTGAAGACCAATGTTATTCATCTCTTTCAGAATGGACATCCCATTCTATAGCGGGGCCGACGATAATCCACATACACATGTTTCGCGATTCTTTTAAATGTGCCAATATTTCAAATATCAAGGGATCTCATATGACGCCATCTATCTACGTTTGTTCCCACATAATCTCTGTGACCAAGCTCTTGAGTGATTGGACTCACAGCCGATTGACAACATCACACCTAGAATGATTTAGTCCAAAAGTTCTGCACAAAATTCTTTCCACTGGTCAAGATTTCAAAGTTGAAGCATGACATATCAATATTTCAACAGTCAAATCTGAATCTTTTGATGAGGCATGGAACAGATTCAAAAATATGCTATGGAAGTGCTCTCATCATGGCATTAGTAAGGTTCTACAAGTTCAGTATTTCTATGCGGGACTACTTCCTTCTTTTAAAAGCGTGATAGACTATTCATCCAACGTAACTCGTTATCTATCAAAACTATTGCTGAAGCTTTAGAGCTGTTTGAAAGAGTAGATACCACCACTGCCATGTGGGCATCAGATAGAGTTCTACACAAGAGAACTGCATGAGTACATGAAGTAGACACTTTCACGGTGTTATCTGCAAAAATAGACTCTTTGCTGCACAAAGTAGAAAGTATGTCATATTCAGCCAATGCGGTGCAAGTAAAGAAACCAACTTGTGAAGAATGCGGAACTAGTCACAGTATATCAGAATGTCCTATTCTATCACAGTAGCCCGAACCAGTCGAGTATATTCAAGGTGGTCAATACCAACAAAATAACCCGTTTTCTAACACATTTAATCCAGGTTGCTAAAATCATCTAAATTTCTCTTTGAGGAATAATCAGAATAATATCATATCACAGGGTCCTTAGTTTCAGTAGCCAAAAAAGAGAGTCTCACTATAAGACATGTTTGGTAAATTCATAGAAAAATTGAACAGTACATGGAAGCAAATAATCAATTCATGAGAAAGACGGAGACCACTCTTCAAAATCAAAGTGCATTAATAAAGAATTTGGAGACACATGTACTTTGCCAAGCAATATAGAGGTGAATCCCAAAGAACATATGAAAACTATTACTACTAAAAGTGGGGTCCAATTATCGGAGATTCATGTTAAGAGACCAATTGCAGATAAAGAAAAGATGTCGTGCATTGATAAGGAGCACGTAGAACAAACTGAGCAGATAGTAGATATATCTATTAAAAAGAGTTCAGGTACACCACAGGTTAAGACAACCATTCATATGCAAATATTAACTTAATGCCACTTTCTATTTTCAAGAAATTAGGTTTGGGAGAGGCTAAAGCAACTACAGTGACTCTACAGCTAGCAAATCAGTCTGTCAAACATCCAAGATGAATTGTTAAAGATGTCTTGTTAAAAGTGGACAAATTCATCTTTTCAGATGATTTTATTATTCTAGACATGGAGGTGGATAGAGATGTGCCACTTCTTTTGAGCCGACCATTCTTAGCTACTGGTAGAGCTCATATTGATGTGCAAAAAGGCCAACTGATTCTGAGGCTTAGTGAAAAACAAGTCACTTTTGATGTATTCAAGGCAATAAAATATCCAATCGAGTCAGATATCTACTTTAAAAGTGATGTAATTGACACTGCAGTTCATGACGCTTTTCAACTGAATAATCTATCAGATCCATTGGAGGCCTGTATTATGCATTCTCAATCCACTCATACTAATTCTGGCGAGATTGAGATGTGTGCAAGGTGTCTTGAAGTTAATCCTCCATATAGACGCAGACCACACTTTAAGGAATTGGGGCACGAGTTCTACAAAGCCTTTTCCATCCGTTCAGCATCCTCCTAAAATAGAGCTCAAGCAGTTGTCGTCTCATCTTTGTTATGCTTACTCGGAAGAATCATCTAGACTGCCCATGATAATTGCAAATTCTATTAGTGAGCTTGAAGAGAAAAATTTGCTCTGAGTGCTCCGAGAACACAAAATAGCTATTAGGTGGTCTACTGCTGACATCAAGAGCATCTGCCCTACACTTTGCATATATAAAATCCATATGGATGAGAACTTTAAATTAAGTGTTAATAGTCAGAGGAGGTTAAATCCTAATATGAAAAAAGTGGTAAGGGTAGAGATATTGAAACTATTGGATGTAGATATTATCTATCCAATCTCAGATAGTGCATAAGTGAGCCCAATTTAGGTAGTGCCAAAGAAGGATGGTATTACAGTGGTTCAGAATGAAAAGAATGAATTGATTCCAACCAGAACAATCACTGGATGGAGAGTTTGCATTGACTACCACAAAATCAACATAGCTACTAGGAAGGATCACTTTATCCTTCTGTTTATTGATCAGATGTTGGAGAGACTAGCTGGACCCTCTCATTATTGCTTTCTAGATGGTTACTTCAGATATAATCAGATCTCGATTGAGCCTGGGGATCAAGAGAAGACTACCTTTACGTGTCCCTATGGTACATTTGCATACCGTATAATGCCTTTTGGTCTATGTAATGCTCCTGCCACTTTTCAGCGTTGTATAATGGTCATCTTCTCTGATATGGTGGAGAGGTTTATTGAAGTATTCATGGACAATTTCTCAGTATTTGGCTCATCTTTTGATGAGTGCTTGGAGCACTTGCACATGGTTTTGCAACTGTGTGAGGAAACAAATCTAGCACTTAACTGGTAAAAGTGTCATTTCATGGGAGGGTATCATGTTGGGACACAAATTTTGGCTAAGGGCATTGAAGTGGATAAAGCAAAGATTCAGGTTATTGAGAAATTACCACTACCAATCTCTGTCAAGGGCATTCATAGTTTTCTTGGGCATGCCAGGTTCTACCGTCGCTTCATCAAAGACTCGTCTAAGATCACAAAACTATTGTACACTTTGCTGGTCAAGGACTCAAGGATGTACCATATGTCTTCTTTGAAGAGTGTTTATTGGCATTCAACACTCTACAAGAGAAGCTAATTTTACTACATTTGATAATTACACCAGATTGGAGTCTACCGTTTGAATTGATGTATGATGCAAGTGACTATGCAATGGGATTAGTGTTGGGACAGTGAAAAGATAAGAATTTTCATGTGATAACTATGCTAACAAGGCCTTGACTGATGCACAGCTTAACTACGTCACTACTGAGAAGGAACTCCTAGCTGTAGTATATGCCTTTGATAAATTCCGATCATATCTTGTTAGATCAAAAGTATTAGTCTATACTAACCATGCTTCCTTGAAAAACTTGCTGGCAAAGAAAAATGTAAAATCGAGGCTGATCCGATGGGTTTTACTTCTACAAGAATTTGATTTTGAGTTAAGAGACAAGAAAGAAAGTGAGAATGTAGTAGCTGATCATCTATCCAGACTTGAGTAAGGAGAGCAGACCGAGACTCTGGATATTAATAAAGTTTTTTCTAGATGAGTAGATTTTTAACATGGAGGAAGCACTATGGAATGCACACATAGTGAATTTCTTAGCTAAGTCCATCATTCTGCCAGATTTTTCAAGTCGCCAAAATAAGAAATTCTTCTCTGACTTGAGTACTATTTTTGGGAGGAACCTATTCTCTATAGATAGGTCCAGATCAAATAATTAGGCAGTGTGTTTTGAAAGAAGAAGTTCCTCAGATATTCAAGCATTGACATGCCTCAGCCTACAGTGGACATTTTGGTGCATATAAAATAGCTGCTAAGATTCTATAGTCCGTGTTCTATTGGTTTTCACTATTCAAAGATGTGTATATTTTTGTGAAAGAGTGTGATTGATGCTAGCACACAGGGGATATCTCGAGAATGAATGAGATGCCTTTAAACAGTATATTCGAGGTAAAAACTTTTTGATGTATGTGTATTGATTTCATGGGGCCATTTCCCTCCTCATTCTCCAATCAATACATTCTAGTTGCTATTGACTACGTCTCAAAATGGGTTGAAGTAGTTGCATTGCCTACTAATGATACAAGGATTGTGATGGATTTCTTGAAAAAATGCATTTCCACTCGTTATGGCACACCACAAGCCATCATTAGTGATGGGGTAAAAACTTTTGTAATCGTCTATTTGAGTCATTATTGGCTAAATATGGTGTTCGGCATCGTATAGCTACTCCATATCATCCTTAAACCAGTGGGCAAGTTGAAATATCCTATAGGGAGTTGAAGAGGATTCTTGAGGTGACAGTTAGTTCATCAGGAAAAGATTGGTCAAAAAAACTAGATGACGCTTTATGGGCCTATCGAACAGCTTTCAAGACTACTATAGGCATGTCTCTGTATCAGTTAGTTTTTGGAAAAGCGTGCCACTTACCAGTTGAGTTGGAGCACCAAGCATTTTTGGCAATCAAGAAGTTGAACTTTGATTTGAAGGCAGCCGGTGAAAAAGACTACTTCAACTAAATGAAATGGATGAGTTTCGGTTGGAAGCCTATGAGAATGCAAAAGTTTATGAGGAGCGGATCAAAAAGTGGCATGATATGCATATTCAAAGGAGAAAATTTGAGGTTGGGCAGCAAGTTTTGTTATATAATTCTCGCTTCAAGCTTTTTCCGAGCAAATTGAGGTCAATGTGGTTGGGTCCTTACACAATCACAAAGGTCTATCCATTTGGGGTAGTTGAGATCAACCATGAAAGCAAATATATGTTTATAGTCAATGGGATGCGGTTGAAGTCATATTGGAGCGGTGGATTCTCAAAAGAAAAGTCCACCATTCATCTTACAACACCGGAATAATCATCCCAAAAAGTCGAGCTCTAGATTATAAATCGAGCGCTTAATGGGAGGCTACCTATTTTTTTTATCCCTTTATACTTTTTCATTATAGTTATTTTCAATTGCATGTAGTTATAGGGATTGCATTAGATTTTAGGCATATTTCTATTGCGTTTTGGTTTTTAAGTAGTTTTTATTGCATATTGATTTTTAAG
Organism: Forsythia suspensa; assembly: GCA_023638005.1. NCBI lineage: Eukaryota > Viridiplantae > Streptophyta > Magnoliopsida > Lamiales > Oleaceae > Forsythia > Forsythia suspensa. The sequence goes on along the minus strand of CM042666.1, from coordinate 26,357,905 downwards.
TTCATCGTAGGCTCCTAGCACGGATATAACTTAGGCACCTACCCTAATATTTGTTTTAAAAAAAATTGAACTGGGCAATCTCCCAGTATTTTAACTTGGGCGATCGTCCGGGTTTACCTAGGACAACCGCCCAGGCATTTCAAAAAATAAAAATAAATTATTTTCTTTCAAAAAAATAAATCTTTTAAAACTAAACGGTTCTCTCAGTTCCCTCTAAAAAATTCACACCTTATTTCTCTTCCACTTTCACAAGAAATCTCCATTTATAAACATTCAAACAAGATTTCTTGACATTCCATTGCACTATTTTCATATTAGGGCAAGAATTCATCCAAGGTATGATTTATCTTCCTCAACTGTACTTATTATTTTGGATTGAAATTTATTTCGAATTTTTCTTGATTAATTGAGAAGTATGGGCTTAGGTAGATGATGGGTTATTGAATTTGTGTATTGAAGTGGAAATATTTGGCTAAATTCAAGTCTCCAACTCATTTAAAATGCTTAAGTTGAAATTGCTGTGCATATGGGTATAATCTTGATTTGATCAATCTTGATACCAATGTAGAGTTGTAAATGTTGTATAAATTCATTGAGTTGGTGTTAGAAAACCGAGCTAAACACTTAAACCAAGTTAGCACGACATGGCATGCCATGGCTAGGCACCAACCACTTCATGTCCCCTACTTCGTTCCCCTCTTGTCTAACTCAAACAACCTCCTTTTGACCTCAAATTTTCACACGATAGAGACCAACCTATGAGGTTACACATTTCCAGAGATCACTCGGCAAAACTTCACTAGTTCAACAAATTTTCCAGGGGTGAAAAGTAGTGTCAGTCCAGGTTTGAAATAATCAAATTCACTACTTTTATTCTAATTTGGAAGTGTTTTGTTTAACCTTTAGTTCACTGTGGTGATTAATGATGTGTCTTTTATCCTCATAGGTACAATGCCACCAAAAATAAAAGAACCACCAACATCTACCCGACGCCGCCAAGTGGAAGATAATGTTGATAACTTGGGTATCCAAAGATTTCTGGAGATAGAAGAAGAGAACATTTACAACAAATGGCTCGTGAAAAAGAAATTGTGGGACGAAAGAGAGGTAATTCTAACTGACTTTTCCATATTCCAAGATGGTGAATCTCATTGAATCTTGTGGTTGACAAAATGTAGTAGGTACAGCTCATTTGGCCTATCCATTGTTGGTCAAAGAATTTATTGCCAATTTCAATCATGCAATCGAAGAACCAGGGGCAGACCACAGGTATAAAACATGGGTCCGAGGGAAGTGGATTAAGTTCATCCCCACAGTGATAGAAATGTACTTTGGGCTGACCAACAACAATATTGAGCACATACCAGCCAAGCATGACATTGCACTAGTGGCCCAGTTTCTATATGGAAGACAAGATGCATGGCCTCTCGAGGGACCCAAATTCTTACACAAACAGCTGACAGATAGCATGCGAGTCTTCCATACTTTTGTATGCCATGACATCGACCCCACATCCCACTGCACAGACTTCAATGAATTTCATACCCGTTTCTTTTATCATCTTGCGAGAAGACACAAGATTGACTTGGAGAACCACAATTTTTGTTTCATTGCTGATTTGGCATCACATTTTTAGTCCGGCAGCTCACTCATGTTTCCATGTCTCATCAGTGCCATTTGCTTAGCAGATAGAGTACCTTTACTCCTGCATGAGGAGCCCGAGACTCCTAAAACACCTATCAACAAACGGACAATAGGAAATTCTATGGCTAGAAGAGCAGCAAACAATCCAGCTCCAATCCCTGTATCGGTGCCCGAGATTGATCGCTTTCTTTATCAAGATCTTACCAAGCTAGCAGAGAAGGGTCGGCTTTGAGCTCAATTCAGCGAACGAAGTTAGACATGCAGTGCACGATAGAAAACATAAGTATTGAAATGAACTCACTAAACGTTTAAAACACTGCATCAGAGAAGATTAGTGAACTATAAATTTCACATATGACAATGTCAACTGTAGAATGCTCTATTTTGCTAGCCGCATGGATGATATCTATAACATCATCTCTCGGCCTTCAGCCTCGAGCGCCCCACACCACGAGTCCACTTCCGCTGGTCCTTATAATCTATCCAGACCATCTTCTCCACATCTACCTCTGGAGAGTACCTGAACTCTTTCCTCCATAACTTTCTTATTTTTTCTATTACATTGGGGACAATGCAATATTTTAGTTTGGAGTGGGATAAGTATCAGGATACTTATTTGATTATCTTTTATTTGCTTACTATTCGGGTCTGTATAACTGCCATATTTGTTAAAAAATATTTAAAATCCAAAAATATTTGTCTAGTTATTGTTGAAAGGCTTGTCCCCAATGATGGTAGTATTTGTTTAAAGTCAAGTACCTTTTTAGTTAGAATATTGGACAATACATAAACTGTATTTTTACTTGAATACTTATCCATGTTAGATTAGATTAATAGGGTACATAGCTACAATTAACTTATCACTTATATGATAACATGATTTGAGTATATGGGGTTATGTGTTGATATTGTTGAACTAGGATTATTGTGAAAACTTCGTTCCCAAATCTTTAAACTAGTAACAAATTGTTTGAGAACAGTTTGGGGTGTTAAAATTAGTACGTGTGTTCGTAGAATTTTGATGGTTTGGATTTTCTAGGTCTCATCTTTGGTTGAATAGGTTCTAGTCAAGAAATATAAACCAGACACTAATCATTGCTGAGAATTGAATATCATGAAAAAAAAAGAAAGAGAGAATAAAAGAAGTGTGACTCGAGCAATTAAGCATGTTAGAGTATCTTAAAATCTAGTGCCCCATTGTCATCTGACTTGGAAGTAATCGGCCCAAAGCTCGCTACATGGGTCACATAGAAAGCTTTCGGGAGAGAAGTCTTGTACACAAAATGTAAGAATGTTTACCTAGATAAATAAACAAAAAGAGTTAAAGGTTCTCAGTAAAGATTGCTAGGTTAGGACCTCAGCTATTGGAGATGAGAATTTAGAAATCGCTCACCATTCTAGTTCTAGGAAAATCATTAGAAGTGTGATAATTTACAAGAGGTGTAAGGAAAGAATGACTACAAAAGGTTCAGGATTATAAATATATCAACAACACAGGATTGGTCGTGGTCTAATATAGGTGTAAGTCCAATATTTGGCTAATCACACACTCACTAATTTTCGAGCATCAGATAAGTAAAAATTTTATTTATGGTGTTGTTTAAAATCCTTCTAAAAGTGTTGCTTTATATTCGAACTTGAGGTATTTGATAAGAAATTTAACATTGACTCCGTTTCTGGTGATTCTCTTAGCTTAGTTTAAATTTGTATTTTAGTTTTGTTTATGTTCGATGATGAATAAAGGTTTAGTTTGGGGGTGTTTGGTAAGTGTATTTTGTGCACTTATTCAAGCTTTAATACTAAGCCTGTGTCTCGTTATTTTATAAATTTTCTACTTAATTTAGTGTATTTTTCTTTCTATTTTAGTTTTGGACCTGTTTATAAGCAAGTGGAAAAAAAATGGATGAAAAGAAGAATAAATGGAAAGATATTTCAAATGTACGAGGATCAAATTGTACTCAATTGAAGCTTGAAGGACCACATTGGAGGTTATAGAAAGTTTTGAAGACTAAAGAAGCCAAAATCCAAAGTTGAAAGACTAACTTGCGTAGATTGAAAAAGATAAGCTGGGCGATCGCCCAAGTTTATAATTGGGCGAGCGCCCAGCACCATTTTTTCCCAGCAAAGAGTTAAAAGTTTGCCTGGGATATTGCCCGAATTTGTATTGGGCGATTGTCCGGGTTTGCCCAGTGCATTTTATGCACCCACATAATTTTTGTCTTTTTGAGCTCGACTCCACTTAGGAAACATTTTGAGACAAGATTTTAAAGATTCTTTGGGATCTTTTTAGACACAATTAGAAAACTATATATATATATATATATATATATATATATATATATATATATATATATATATATATGTATGTATGTATGTTCTTAACTCAAAAATTGGGGGTCAATTATTGAGAGCTTTCAAGAGGAGAAACAAAAAGCGAAGATTGAACGAAGATAAAAATCTATTCTTTTGAGTTTTCTTCTTCGAGTGATGAATTATATCCTTTCTTTTTGTTTTATTCTTCTTAATATGTTAGGTTAAATTCGTTTTGTGCTAGGATTACGATGAAACTTGTAGTTTAATTCTTCAGTTTGGAAACTTGATTTTTGATGATATGCATTAATATATTTATGAATAATTAATTTCGATTTCTTTTCATCTACAATTATATACATAGTGATTGTATGATTCTTGTGGTTTGTTTTACTATCGAGAGATTAAAAACAGGCTAAACATAATTTTAATTGTCATAAAGTCCAGTAGGTGGATAGGGATATACCCCTATGCTTTACGTGATCTTTAATTATCTATTGAAACTTAATTCATTCTTGTGTATTCTCATTCGTCATAGAGATATAGTCGAGTCAAACATATGAATATGTTTGATTTAATTTGAGAGAAATTATTGAACAATTTAGAGGTATTAATCATCATAACTGATGTATGTTGTCAAATTCAATAATCCAAGTAAAGGAATTAAATACTATAAGTGAATTCGGGATCTTAGTACTTTTCTTTTCCATATATAAAGTAATTTGACGTGAATTTAATTTATTATTTGTTTAAATTATAATTAGTCAATTCTTTTTAGTTAATACTCTAATTAGTTCTTAGACAACAAAACTTCAAAAGTTAATTCGATTTGGCTAAAGTTAATTTAATTGTGTTGAACTATCTAAATCTATGTGGGTACGATATTTGAACTCTAAAATCCATTATATTACTTATGCAATATTATGTACGCTTGTGTACAAAATAAATTGCTAACAGGCTGCTCAACCCGTTTGCCACCCCTAATTATTTCGTTTTATTGAATAAGTAAGTTATGGTTAGTAAATGGTTTAAAAGTTGTTCTCGATAAATTTGGAGTTAGCTTATGAATCATTTTTCGTCACTCCATTATGTTCATTGTTAGATCTAATGAAAGATCAAGAGAAAATACTAGATCATTAGCAACCATGCACAATAGGCCATATTAGTTTTAATATGCACTTTGACTCTATGACCTATATTATCGAGTGTCACTTTAACGGATAGTATGTGATTTAAGCAAAATATGTTCTAACGGCGAATATTAAAAATTTCTTTGTTCAAAGAAAGAGATAATCAACAATCTTCTACCACCACACACACCCTCAAACTTTTTGCAAACCAAAGAAACAATCAAATCGACACGCAGAATATTCGAGAACATGTTCTTACATTATTCATCAAACAACTTTTTCCTCAAAGAAAGAATTTATTACCAACAAATTAATAAATTCAACCATAATAGACCAAGTGCATGTTTGACAGTGCTGAAATTACTTATAAATTGTGTGTCCAATAGAATGTGTGGATAATAAATAGGTAGTAAATTGGAGGTCCTATAAAATGTGTGAATAAAAAATATGTTTGATCAATTTGATCAACTTAAATTATAATTTAAGCTTGGCCAAATAAGCTGTAAATAATGCCAGCTAATTCCTCAAATCAAAACAAAAGGAGAGTACCAAGATTTATAGCTTATTTGGCGCAGCTTAAATTATAATAATTTAAGCTGGTCAAATTGGTCAAACATAATTTTTATTATCACATTTAGTAAGACAATTTACTATCATTTATTATCCACACATTTCATAAGACTCACAACTTCTAATTACTTAAAAAATAATTTCAGCATTACTAAACATGCACTTAATTATGAGATAAAAATATTCAATACAAGTACAAGCACACACAAACGATGAAAGACACAAGATATTTGAACAAGCAAAACCAGCAAATCAAAGCTAAATAACAATTTACACATATTCCAGACAATAGTACTGGTTTAGCATAGCTTTTTTAGATTATAAACAGTGAGTCTTAAGAAATGTGTAAATAAAAGTGGATAAGAATTGTGAGTCCTAAAAAATATGTGAATAAACATTATGTTTGACTATCTTATAAGCTTGTAAAAGCTCACCCAAACATGCTTGAGTGAAAAAGACAATTTTTTTAGGCCAGAAAACTTAGTGTATGTCGGTGCACAGCATTGTTTTGACTTCTTTTTTTCCTTCTTTAATACAATATCTCGTCCTTTCTAAAAATGGGCTATTAATTAATTCATGACAAAAGCACTATAATGATTCAAAATTTGTAAAATGGTATGAAAAACATAATTTTGACGTAGAAGCAGTCATGAAGATGGCCCAAAGGGAGGATTTTCCCTCAAAGGCTGAAAAGAAAACCTCCCAAGAAACCTTGCCACACACTTGCTGCCATCTCCAAAGTTAAAGCCCCTGTTCTTGATATATTTGGGCATTTATTCAAATACATCTTGACCACAAACACCGCAACATTAACTACAACAAACATTACAATCAACCATGATGTCCATTGGGTTTTTCTCTCTTGAATTGAACTTTCTCCCATTCTTTACTCTCCTTTGCTCTCTATGTCACCCACTCGCATGGCTGTTTACTTACTCTTGTTTTCTTCATTGATTTCAAGAACATTTAATTTGGAAGTCTTGAATTTAGGGTGGGATGGGATGGGATGGGTTGGGGTGGGTGTTAAGGAGGGGTTGTGGGTTCAACGTAGGAGAGAACATGCATTGTGTGAATAGATATAACGAGGGAACTGTTCACATTTTATAACATAGACGTTTCATTTGCCTTTGGCGGTTACCACGAAACCGACAAAATGGTAGGAATGGTTACGTTTTGTAATGAAAAACAACTTTTTTTCCAAAGCGTGTAGGTTTTCCTAAATAGAGATGAAGTAATATATTTTTGTTATTTTATCTATTGTTTATTTAAGATATACATGAGAAAGTAAAATTAACTTTTAAAACTATGAAATATACATCAACAAATATATAAGTGCAACACTTTAAATTAATATTCTTGAGTCCGATTCTTGAGTAACATTAATTTAGAAGGGTTATTAATTTAATTATTTTACCTTGTAAATTATTATTTTGTCTTAAAAAATGTGTCTATTTAATGATTTCTTTAAACTTCTATGACGGTTCTATAGCATTTAGAGCATCTCCAATGTAACAATGTGGATTGTTGTACATGTGGCAAATAAAATAGAGACGGAGGGAAGAACTTCAACAATGTGGTTGTGGATTGAAAAAAATATAGTCCATGTGTACAAGAGAGATTGATAGATAAATTATAAAAAATTAAATAAATGATGATTAACACACATTTCAATAGGGAAAAATTATAAAATATATTAAATAAAAGAGATTTAGCACACATTTTAATGGACATTAATTATAAAAAAAAAATTGAGGATGTTAGTAGCATTGACAGTGCTGGACTAGTCTATTAATGCAGCATATATTCTACCCTATTTAATTTATCTATGTATAGAAGAATATATTATATAAAGGCTTATAATTGAGGCAATATATATTCTACCATATTTAGTCTAACTATGTATAGAAGAGTATATTGTATATATGGATGTAATTGATAGGCGTTTATTTTGGTAAGATACTTACCTTGCATCTATATAAAAAGGAACTCTCACAAAGAGAATCATCCAAAACAAAAACCCCCTTTTGACGTGGTATATACAGTGCCCCAAGTTATTTTTTTTCAAGTTTTTCCCTTGGCTTGGCTGAATTCTTGATTTATTGGTGGATATTTTTTTCTTCTCAGCATCAGGGCTGTCGAAAACCTTTTCATACATTCGATTGGCAATCTCTTCGCCTTCCAGATGATATTTTTATGGATTTTTTTTTTTTTTGCTATCAGATTTTTTTTTAGATTTTTCGAACAGCTCTTCTTGTCTCGGATTGTTGGGAAGTCTTGCTTGATCATACTGTTCTGTGACTGTTGTAATTTGTCGGGTCTTTCAAAAAAAATTCTAGTGGTTATTATGTCACGCAAAAATTCTATTGTTCGCTTTAATGGAAAGAACTACACCAATTGGGAATTCTAGTTCAAGATGTTTGTAAAAGGAAATGAGTTATGAGTTCATTTAGATGGGTCTTCTACAGCTTCAACTGATCCCCAGGAACTTAGTTCATGGGATGTTTCTTGGTTACTTAGTTCTGTTGAACCTCATATGGTCAACAATCTTCGTGGTTTTACTACTGTTAAGCAAATATGGAGTTAGACATCTAAAACTATCGCCAGGAAAACCTCTCAATTGAACAATTTTACTCATATTTTCTTAACTTATGGAGTGATTATTCTGGGTTCGTGCATTCTAAGGTTCCCAAAGATGCTTTAATGGTACTACAAGCAGTTCATTTTAAGGGCCGTCAAGATCAATTTTTTATGAAGCTCTATCCTGAGTTTGAAGTTCACGAGCTGGGTTAATTAATCGAACACTTGTCCTCTCTTTGGATGTCTTCTTGGGCTAACTCTTGCATGAAGATCAGTGTCTCGCCTTACAGGTTGGCATTGCTTAAGATGCTGATGGTACTGAGATGGTTAATGTGATTTATGCTACTCACAACAAAGGACGATACAGATCTCTGCTGCAATGTTAAAGTTGCAAGGAAGTTGGGCACATTGCAAAACATTGAAGCAAGTAATTATGTAATTATTGTAAGAATGAAGGCCATATAATTAAGGATTGTCGTGTACATCCTCAGAATCGATCCGCTTATGCTTTTCATACTATTAATCAGTCCGCCTTTGTGCCTGACTCTTCTTGCTCAACCTATTGTTTCAGATTCTTCATTTCCTCCTAGATTTTGGGTAGAGGCATTATCTACAGGTGTATATTTGATTAATCGTCTGCTTGCTCCTACCTACACATGGTTGACTTTAACCTTGATGTTTTGATCATAACAAACAAGTTAATATTGTATTGCTAACAATTGGTTTAAAGTTTTTATAATCTTCAAAGCATTCAATGTTAAACCAAGATCAAGATTAGCATTACAAATCGAACTCTCAAAGAATGTCAAGATCAAAGTCACTTCATTCAATCATTCAAGGCGAGAGCTCAAGATTCAATTTCAAGAAAGATCAAAGATTAGATTTTTAAATCAAATGTAAATGTACTATACTTTGATCTTTAGCATTAAATGATAAAAGCTCAAAAATGATTTTATGCACCAAAAGCTATGTTAATATCACTTGCATAAAATATTTTGACCAAAGTTTTAAAAAAAAAATCAAAAATTTGCAGGTCAGATTTTCTGATCAACCGAACTTTAAATAGGTCGATCGAACTTCGTCGACTGGTCGACCAAATGAAAGATAGGTAGATCAAACTGTCAATGATAAAAAAAAAAAAAAAGATTAACCGTCTTGATTCTGACCTTGTACTATTCAAACCACTGCTTTTTGGTCATCCCAACTTATGTAGGTCGATCGACCTCTCATCCGACTTGATAGAAAGTTTTGCAGATTGTTCTCTATAAATTGTCTTTCTATTGCAATCAATGAACATACACTTACAAGAGCATTAAGAGAAAACTATCTTGAGAAAATTATTGAACTTTCATTGCATTTACTTCTTCCACTTCTTCATTGAAAAAATTTGATCGATTGAACCAAATTTTTAAATCATTATTTTCATCAAAATTTCTTCCTAACACTTGAACTTTTCATTCGTTGCTACTTATTGAAGTATTAGTCTCTCTTGGTACTTAATTTGTATCTATCATTTATTAAGAGAGAAAAAATATTCTAAATTAATTTCTTCACATCTTTAGGTCATATTGAAGTCCTTTAAAACTCAATATTCATGATGGAAAGCTTGGTAACGGGAGACGAAGATCTTTGATTTGGATCGAACCTCCATAAACATATTGCTTGCACTATCTCTCTCTCTCTCTCTCTCTCTCTCTCTCTCTCTCTCTCTCTCTCTCTCTCTACCCTTTCATTTATGTATATTGTGCTTACATTTATTACTTGATTAATCTACATTTCTTAAGTTTCTTATTTTGAGACTGTTTTCGAAAAAGTTTGTAAAAACCAATTCACACCCCTCTTGGTTAGTTATTCTAGAGTTATCAACATCTTGATTCTCCATATTCTCGTTTGTTTGGTGTTTCTCTTTACTATAATTCTTTGCATGTTTTTGGTTGCATCTGTTTTGTTCACTTACCTCCAATTAAATGTCACAAGCTTGCTACTCGAGCTGTTGAGTGTGCTTTTCTTGGCTATAGTAACTCTTATAAAGGATTTGTGTCTTATGATGCGGATGCTACAACCTTCTTATTTCTCGAAATGTAATTTTTTTGAAAATCAATATTTCTTTCAATCAAGTACTAATTATGTTTTTTCCTCTATTTCAATTCCTTCTTTTGATGATGTGTCTAGTACTCCTACTCGTTTTCAGCCAGCGACATCGTCTACTACCTTTTCCTTCATCTGAACCGCCACATAATCCTTTATTGTATGAGCCATGTCGGTCTACTAGGTTTCCTGGCCTCCAGATTGGTATGGATTTTCTTCTTTCATTCATAAGGCTATTCTTGATACTACTTCTGTGCCTAAGTCTTATTCTCAGTCTTCTACTTGAGAGTGTTAGCGTCAAGCTATGCAGGGCTAACTTCATGCTCTTTGAGACAATCACACTTGGGACATCGTCCATTGTCCTACTAGAGTTAAGCTTATTGGGTACAATTCAAGCTACGTGTTGATGGCTCTATCGAAAGACATAAAGCTTGTCTAGTGGCACTCAGGTATAAGTTGGAGTATAGGCTTGATTATGAGGAAAGATACACTCCCGTGGCCAAAATGACTAATGTACGCACTGTTATGGCCATTGTTGTTTTGAAAAGATGGTAGCTTCGCCAGATGGATGTGAATAATGCATTTTTACATAGTGATCTGAAGGAAGAAATAGTTAAGTCTCCACCTCCTAGATTGTTTCGTCCCTCTTCTATTTAGGTTTGTAGCTTGAAACGGTCTCTATATGGTTTGAAGCAGGAACCATGGGCATGGTTTGAGAAATTTTGTATTGCTCTACTATATTTCACTTTCACTCATAGTTAGTATGACTCATCTCTCTTCTTTTGCAAAACTATTATTGGGATCGTTATACTTATTGTGCATGTTGATGATATTGTGTTTACCATATATGATCTCCAGTTAATTTAACAACTCCAGTAGCTGGCCTCAAATCTCTGTTTCATATGAAAGATCTTGGTCCACTATAGTATTTTCTTGGACTTGAGGCCCAACATTGTCCGAATGGCACACTCTTACATCAACATAAGTATACCCAATAACTTCTTTCGTTAGTCAGTCTTCAAGACAATAATTCATGTCTTACACCTATGGATGTCAATTTAAAGCTTCATCAAGAGGGTGGTGATTCTTTATCTGATCACTTGATGTATCAACAGCTGGTGGTTAGTTTGAATTATTTACCCGTTAGTCGACCTGATATCTCATTTGTTGTTCAGCAAGTTGGTCAATTTATGCAAGTTCCTTGTCAGACACATTTTGCAGCTGTCCGTCGTCTTCTTCAACACCTCAAAGAGATATCTAGTCGTGGTTTTTTTTTTGTTCAAGAATTCTTTAAAGTTGGAGGGTTTTAGTGATGTTGACTAGGCTGGTTGTGCAGATACTCATCATTCTGTTACAGGTTGGTGTATGTTTCTTGGCGATATTCTTATTTCTTGGAAGAGTAAGAAGTAGGGTCGTGTCTCGAAGTCATCCACCAAGTCTGAATATCAAGCTATGTCGTTTGCTTGTTCTGAAATTGTATGGCTTCGTGGGTTGTTAGGCGAACTTAGTGTTCCGTAGCTTACTCCTACTCCACTTCATGCTGATAATACCAGTACCATTCAGATTGCTGCCAATCCCATTTTTCATGAGCGTACTAAACATATTGAAGTGGATTATCATTACATTCATGAAGCCCTTGCTTTCCATGAGATTACTCTTCCACACATTTCCACTAAACACCAAACCACCGATGTCTTTACCAATGATCTCTCTCCTCATGGCCATCAGTTCCTGATTGACAAATTGATACTTCTTGATTGCCCAACATCAATTTCAGGAGGAATGTTAGTATAATTGACATGTGCTGGCTTAGTCTATTAAGGCAGCATATATTCTACCTTATTTAGTTTAGCTATGTATAGAAGTGTATATTGTATATAGGCCTATAATTGAGGCAACATATATTCTATCATATTTAGTCTAGTTATGTATAGAAGAGTATATTGTATATACGTATGTAATTTATAGGTGTTTATTTTGGTAAGCTACATACATTGCATCTATATAAAGGAAATAACTCTCACAAGGAAAAACATTCAAAACAAACTCTTTTTGACAGATGTCTAGCACACCATCCGAATGTGGACGGTATGCTAGACATCCTCCAATTTTTCATTTACCATGTAAGCAATTGGAGGTGATGTGGCACACTTTTTAGTGTAATCCAGGTTGCATTTGAGATGCTCTAGTCTCCTTAAAAGTATCAGTTTGGTTGGTAAGCTCTTTAAAAATCTCATTGCAAATATATCTTATCATACTTTTTGCTCTCATAAATTTTTTCTCTATTTATTTCAAATTTATCTTATGTCTTCTTGCTCCTATAAATTCTCTTGTTTATATTTTCTTTGTTATTGCTCCTTCTTCTACGATGTATAACCTCATGTCGCTATGATGGAACAATCTTAAATTTACTCAAAAACATCTTGTCCAATGGCGCTACTGTATAAGTACGAGCTCAAAGTTAGTCAAGGCACATTCTCGAACACCCTTTGCCATAGTGAAAAACTACTTAGTGCCCATTACATGAGTTGAAGTTCAAAACGCCATTAGTCTGTCTCACACCCACTCATGGAAATAACATTGGTAGAATGAATTAATATCTACCAAAGTAAGATCAATATAATTGCTAATCTAATCAAAGAGAAATGTGTCTTCTTTTTTAATCAACTTTATCCTAGAACAACATTTTTTGACTTTTTCAACGATTGGTTGAATAGATTTAAATGTCGTCGTAGATACAATTTCTTCAGACGTTTTGGAAAAAAAAAAAGTGGGACTGTTGATACTCAAGCAGTGGAAGAAACTATACCCAATTTGTGCGGTATACTTGATCAATATGAGTAGAATGACATCTACAATTTGGATGAAATTAACTTGTTTACATATTAGATTACATGTAAGATTATTTCCATTTTTTTTCAATTTAAATTACATATATGCTTAAGCTTTTATTGATTAATTAGAGTAATGAACCATGTCTATATAGATGGATAACTCTTTGATAACAAAACAGCTTGAAGGTTGCAAGTAGAACAACGAAAGAATAATTGTGGTTATATGCACCAATGGAGACGGCGCTGACAAAATCCCCTTGTGGATAATTGAAAAATATTTGGATTCACATTATTTCAAGAATATTAATCGAGACAATCTTGGCTACTAATACAGGGAAAATAAAAAATCTTAGATGATGCAAATTATTTTTGTAGAGTGGCTTCAAGCATTTGTCTTCACACAGAAAATCGAAAGGTTTTTCTTCTCCTTGACAATTGCACTAAGCTACCTATCATATCCAATTCAAGAACACCAAAGTGTACTATTTGCCACCAAATTTGACATCAAAGCTGCTACGATGTGATGCTGGAATAATTTGCAACTTCAAGTCGTATTATTGTCATCGCTTTAGTTTTATGTTGGTCGAACATTTGTAATCCAACACACCTGATCTTGAAAACATTGATATTTTAGAAGCCATTCGTATGACTGTTGGAGCACGGACATTTGATGTAAAGCCAAAGACCATCACTAATTGTTTTCTTCATTGAAAAATTTGTACATTCCAAAGAGAAACCAATGGAGACATTGAGAACAATGGTGTTATGAGTGAATTAGAACAAAATATTCAAAGCCTTCACTATTTAAATCATATAGATGTCAGTCAGCTACTTTACCATTCGGCAGAAGAAGAAGTGACACTCTAACTGAAGAAAATATCATCAGGCAAAATAATGATGTGTGGTTGAGATAAATAATGACGACAACGACGAGGGTGATAGTCATGAGTTACCTTAAATCCCTACATGTAAAACTGTTGAAATACTAAATTTAATTGAAACATTTTGGCTACAACAAGAAGATGATCACAATAACTTATTGATGACCATTCAAAATATGAATGATGAAGTCACATATCTCAAACATGGTGGTCTTATGCACACTAGCGCTTTTCTAGTTCTTAAATAATTCATCCGTTCCATAAAGATAGATTTATTTTCTTTATTTATCTGTATCAAATTATAGTCCACTTTTTTGTTGATACTACATTTAATTTCTTAGTTTTCTAATATGCCCCTATTTAATGTGTCTTGTTATAAATAAATATGAACTACCATTATCTATATCTATACTAATTCTAAAAGGCCCTAAAAAGGAAAAAACAATTTTGGACTATTTTACCTTCATATATTACAACTTTGGACTATTTTACCCTTTTACATTAAATTAAAAAATCCAAAACCATTTCATCTCCCGGACTATTTTACCCTTCTACATTAAATTAAAAAAATCTAAAACCCTTTCATCTCCCACCTTTATTGAACAAAATAAGTTGTTTGGATCTTTGAACAATTTATCTATATTTTTTTTTCACTGCACAATACAAAGGATCATATGATGATTCCAAAAACCCTTCATTTTCTACCATTATCTATACTACTTCTAAAAGTCTAGAAAATGGAGAAATATTTTTAAACAAATACGTCCTCATTAATATTCTAAATTGTTCTTCTTTTAATATTATAATTAAATTCTTTAATATTTGTAACCACATTTAGTCATTTGAAGTTGAAATGGCTATATCACCATTTATTACATTTAATTATTATATTTTAAAAATATTTCTGTCAAATTGTAATAATGAATTTTTAAAAATTTGTAAGGTTAAAATAGTCCAAAAATATTTATCCCTTTTAGAGCATTTTTTATATTTAATTTAATAGATTAAATGATTAAAAAATTTAATTATACATTTAATAATTTGTTAAAAATTTAATGTACAATAATAATGAACAATAAAATATTAAAAAATAAAAAATATTTTTGGACGTATACATCATCATTAATATATTGTATTTCCTAAATTATCCTTCATTTAATATTATAATTAAATTCATAATTTAATATTTGTAACCACATTTTGTCCCTGGAATTTGAAATGACTAAATCACTATTTATTATTTTATTACATTTAATTATTAGATTTTAAAAATATTTTTGTCGAATTGTGACAATGAATTTGGTCAGTTACAATATGAAAAGTCATTTATCTGCCACCAACAATGTATTCAACTTATTTCAGGCATAATTTGAAGTTTAAAGTTGCTTCATTTGAAAATAATTATGTAATTTGTGAAGTCTATAAATACATCATTTGAAGATTTATGTTTGTGATAATGGTTTTTGTAATTTAATAAAGGTTGCGGTGTATTTTTTTTTTTTTTAAATTATTGTACATGTTCGTACGTGTTTTTATATTGTTTATATATCTAATTGACTTGTGGCATCAAATTTTTTAGATGGAGAACTTCGTGAGTTAACGTCAATAATAATTTCAATACACTATTGATATGGATCTCATTTCTATTATTATTTTTTATATTTTTGAATTGAATTTGCTTGAACTAATTTTTATTAACTATTTATTTTCCATGTAAGGCACTTAAATCGCTAGAATATTTAGTTTTGATGATATTACTTTATTTCTCCATTAAATATTTAGTTTTGATGATATTACTTTATTTCTCCATTACTATTTGAAATAGTTCACGTGAAGACATCTTGGCACTGAATTGTGCAAATAAGAATGTTTAATTTTGCCAATTGTTGATATAATTGTTTCTTTTTAAATACTGATTGATAAAACTATCTACAATTGTTAACTTGAGGTGTTACGAGCCCGAATTGCATGTGATATTTTTTTGGGTTAAAACATCTTCTTAGTTGGAGAGCAATATTAAATTACAAAGATTTGTTATAAATCATTTGCCATGTCATAAATTAAGAAAATTCAATGAATTTGAGTGCTCGGTATATTTAAGAACTTGCATATACTATATTTGATTATTTTTGTTTGCATTCTTTAATTGACATTTGATTGTATTACAGACCTTAAACAATATAGCTTCAACACTCTTACTTGCCACATAATTGTAAAAATTATTTTGTTTGTTGTGTTACACATATAAATTAAAATGAATGTATTGATTAGTAGTTAAAATAAATATTAATCATTATTACATATGAACGTAGATATTGTGACGGTTGAATATAACAACAAACAATATATTGTACCGTATTTTCTAATGTGAGATTTTTGTATCTTAATGTAGTATTAAATTGAAATATAATTATTTAAATATTTAAATATAAATATATTTCACAACACCGTTATTAAATCACGTGCAACGCACGTATTACATACTAGTATTAATGTAAGAGTGTATTAGAAAAAACGTAAGTAAAATTTATTGTTCCAACTATAATTATTAAATTTTTTTAAATATGTGTAAAAATATAAGTAAGTCTATTTTTATAGGATAGATAGAATATTATGTAATATATTTTGTACTTTATGAAATCAATAACTTATGTCATAGTCAGGATCGAAATTTTATATTAGGTTCCAAAAAAATTATTAATTATTAAAATAGAGAAGTTTATTTATTTTTTATACTGGTCTGAGTCGAGACCAATTTTTTTTATTAATTTAGAGAGATTATACTATAGACCATATTTATTTAAGAGTAAATTTTTCTTAAACATTGGACAAATATTAAAAAAAAAAAAATCTTTTATATGTTGTACAAGAAAGCAACTTATAAATCTGCTAAGTCGTCGATAAGATATGACATAACAATATTTTAAAAATTCGAGAAAAGAATAAAAGGTTCAATCGAAGTCAAACGAGTAGTAAAAAATGATTGTGTGCGTGTATATATATACACTAATAAATAATTTAATAATTAATAATCAGGTTGATTAACTTTTATTTAAAGAGAATTTGGTGCAAATGGTCCATAATTTTTGTCCCCAGTACGAAAATGGTCCTCTAACGTTTTTTTTTTTTTTTTTTTGCACAAACATCCCTAACCTACGTATTTTTTGTGCAATTAGTCCTTATTTGATGAAAATGATCAATATGGTCTTAATTTTAATAAGAAAAAATTACAGTTGAGTTCCTAACCTTTACAAAATGTTCAAATGATCCGATGCCTTTATTTATAAAAAATTTAAATAAAACTAGCAAGTTTTTTTTTTTTTTTTTGAATTAAGACTTTATTGACCAAATTGATATTATACGTAAATTGTTTTTTATAATTTTACGAAATATTATGAAATAACTAAAATTTAAACTCATAATTTTTAACAAACATGTTAAATAAAATTATTAGTTTTATTATTTAAAATTTGAACTTTTATTTTATAATTATAACCAAAAAAGAAAATTAACTTTGTCACAAACTTGATTCCCAAATGCTTTTATTTAACTGAGTCATTCGTTTATTAACTACAAATATTAGATTGAACTGTATTATTCATATTTTAATTTATCGTTTGATATCATTTGAAAATAAAGAACACTTAATTCATAAAATAATTTTTATGTATTTTTATTTTAAATAAAAAACATAATAAGATTGCTTCAATTTCATAAAAATATATACATCATTTTGATATTTATTTATCTTAATTTTTACTCAAATTTTTCACATTACATAGCAATTACATATACTTAAAGCACAATAGTTTAACTTTTTTTTTTCTTTTATGAAAAATTTAATTGATACGACTATAATGATATATTTAGTAAGCAAAATTAAATATTATAAAACAAAGGTTTCATACGCATTTGCACGTTTTGCAAAGATTATGAACTCAACTGTAATTTTTTTCAATTAAAATAAAGTGCATCTTGATCTTTTTCATAAAATAAGACTAATTGCAAATCAAAACACATAGATTAGATAATTTAGTATGTTCTGGACCCCCCCAACTTTTTGGGTAATTTTTTTTTTTTTTTAAATTTTTAAATTTTTTAATATATAATTCAACTTTTTACATAATATCAGTTTAATGGATGACAATTGGATCTATTGACTCAATATCAATTAGAGCTTGTTTGATATAGTCTAAAAATTAGTTTATTTGACTGAAATGGTTTATTTGACAAAGAATAGTAAAAAATTACATACTACTAAGACAAATTTTTTGATCAAATAAACTATTTTTTATCAAATAAGTCATTTTGGTCAAATAAACTACTTCATAAATTAGACCAAACTGACTTTTAATGTAAGACAATTGGACATATTGGCCTAATAAAATTAATAATACAAAATTACAAATGATTGGCCAATTCCTCAAATGATAATACTAAATTAATAAAGGTATTTGCTTGTTAATACATATCTTCAAATAATAATTGTATATAACACTATTAAAATGGTTTAAATTTGTGTCCATCAACTACATAGCTTAATTTTAGATAAAATAGATATAGATTCTATTTTTGTGCAATGACTTCTTGTAAGATTTTTAAATACTATGACTTGTAAAAAAATACTAGATTCTCATAAGAATAAATTCAGTAATTGTGGTTTGAGGAAAAAAAAAAATTCGGGGGCAGCCCCCGAGAGCCCTCCCCGGCCCACCCCCATTTGGGACCCCCTAACTCCAAAAGTGTGGCTCCGCCACTGGTCACACTGCTGCTAGCTTTTGATTGGTTGAGATGGTAAGTAGGTTTTTATTCCAAATATGTGGGTTTCGGATTTTATTTTGTTTCCTTACTTAATATAATCTGGTCACGTGAATATCAAAAGTTGCCCTCTTGTAGGTTAAAGTACCTTCTCTTATTCTCTTGGATTTGTTTAGGAATAAAATATTTAAAGATAATCTTCAGTTTCTTAAATACCTTGTTTCTACAAATCTAGAATATCTTTTTGTATCTTTTCTACTAATTTTCTTGTCACTGTTATTGTAGAATTTTAAATAAAAAATAATTCCTAATTTGATTATTAATTTACCATAAGTAAGAGTACAAATCAATAAAGAATTAAGCTTTGAAATATATTTTTGTGCTCTTGTTATTCAAGCTTCAAACCGTCGACTCCATTGATGAAAAAACGAGACATCAAGCTTCATTAATTTAGTTTCAAAACAAAAAAAAAGTTTTCTTCAAACTCACTGAAGAATAAAAAATAAATTGGTACTCAAGGAACATTTCCATATCTTGATTAATCTACTTTGCGTGAAGTTAAGAACGAGAATTCTTAATCTAAGTGGTGGTTGCAGACTTGTTGATTCCACTTCATCAACAAGTCAAAAGGAGAAGTATCAAAAGTGGGTTGATCTATATTCTATTGATTACTATTTTATTAATTTTGTGAAATTACAAAAAAGGGATACTATTGTAGTTTTAATTAAGATTATTAGTGGATTGGTTTTACCCATGACATGGGGGCCTGTGGATGTTTCCCTTCGGAGTTTATTACGTACGAGTCAGAACTGCTTTTCATTACAACGCACCAGCATTCTATCCACTATTTGCTTAAATTAAGATTAAAATTATTTTTAATTTAATTAATCTCGGGTTTAAAACTTTCAATTGGTATCAGAGAATGTACACTTTTATAAGTGTGATCCCATAAACCTAGATATGGACGGAGCTCCTATTATACCACTAGTTTTAGATGGAACTAATTATGCTATTGAAAAATTAGGATTCAAGTCTATATTCAACCCCTTTATGAAAAAGCTTGGCACTCTATTGTCTGTTGTTATAAAACTCCAACTGTTGTTGAAAATGGTGTAGAAAGAGAGGAAAAGGCAGACAAGTGGGCAACAACTGATTTTAATTATACTAATTGGAATTCCAAAACTTTAAATGTCATATTCTCTTTTGTAGATTATGATCAATTTCATTTGATTTCTACTTGTCAGGTTACTAAAGAAGCTTGGGACATCTTATATATTGCTCATGAGGGAACCTCCATTGTCAAGTCATCCAAGCTTTAAATACATACTCTTGAATTTAAACAACTAGCCATGAGTGATGATGAACAATTCAAAGACTTCTATACAAAACTCAGTGACATCATCAATACAGCTTATACCTTAGGAAAGAAATACTCGGAGAGCAAAACTGTAAAGAAAATTCTCACTTCATTGCCTAATCGTTTCCACTCTAAAGTAATTGTCATTGAAGAAAGCAAAGATATTGAGAAATTGAAAGTTGAAGAATTTGTGGGACCATGGATGACATATGACTGCATCTACAAAGGAGGATGAAAGAAAATAGATATGGTGTTGCCTTCAAATTCGAAAAATATGAAGAAGAGATTGATGGTGAGAAGAGTGAAACTGATGAAAACACAGACATGCTCACCAAGCAATTTAAAAATTTTCAAAAAAGAAAGATGTTGAATGCTCCACTACAACAAAAGAAGAGATTTACAAACAACAAAATGCAAAACCCCACTACATCTATGAATAGATCAGAAAATCAGATTCAATGTCTTTAGTGTGAGGATTTTGGTCACATAGCCTCTGAATGTACAAATACTCTAAGGAATTCTCGTACCAAGAAGGCCATTAATATTACTTGGGATGAAGATAATGAAAAAGATTCAGACGAGGACGAGGACGACAGAACTGATGATTAGGTAATGTCCCTAACTGTGAACTTACAGTCTACTACTTATTCCCTGCAAAAATTAACTGTAGGTTCTGACTCCTTGACTATACCATCAGAAGGACCAAACCGTGTTTGTTATAATTGCATTAGCGTGAACAAACAATTAAAAGATGAAGAGGAGAAGAATTTTTCTAATCGTGTCATGATAGAATTTTTGGAAGATGATAAGGCATAACTAACATCTTAAATGAGAAGGACGATCAAATTGTGGACCTTTTTGATGAACTAGAAAAATCAAAAGAAATGGTCAAGGAACTAACAATTAGAGCCTCTCGCTCGACTGAAATCCTGAGCTATGGAAAAACTTTAAACGTCAAATAAGGATTGAGATATGTTGGAAAAGGTAAAGGAAAAGTTGAGAATCAGATCAAATTTTTCAAAAAAACATAGTCTGCTGTATTTCGACAAAACTGTTTGCACTGCAGTCAACACTGAGGCTGACTCGCCTATGTAGGTTCTGACCAATGCCAAAACTCAAATTAATTCTCATCCAACAGTTAAACAACCAATGCATCAAGTCTCTATGCAAAAAGGTAAATCAAAACACATTGTAAAATGTTATATCTATGGTAATTTAGGACACGAATCCTTTCATTGTTTGTCTAATAAGAACTTGATTAATAAACAAATGAGAAACCATAGCAATACTAAAGTAAGATAAATTTGGGTTAAAAAAGTGATATAAATTATTATATGGTTGGTGTTGCCTAAAGACCTTCTATTCCCAACTCTTGGTATTTTGATAGTGGTTGATCTAGACATATGATTGGTAATCGATCTTATATAACTAATTACAAGAGTCATGAAGGTGGTCTGATTATTTTTGGTGACCGGGCACAAGGTAAATTTGAAGGAGTAGGTACTATCCTGATTGATGGATTCTCCCCTTTAAAAGAAGTGCTTTTTGTTGTAGGTTTAAAGGCTAACTATGTGGTTATAAACACTTAGTTATGTTTTTATTATTGTAAAGTCTTGAAATATGATGGTAACTGTACTCTAAATGGTACTAGGTTTAGTGATAAATGTTATCTTCTTGACACCAAAATTACTTGTCATGTTTCAAAGATTGACTCTACCTAGCTATGTCACAAACGGTTGGGACATTTGAACTACATTAAATCTATTGAAACTAATATAATTAAATGCAGTAAGATGTGTTCTTAAGCTTACTAAAAAATCTGAAGGATTGGGTGCTTCATACCAAAAAGGTAAGCAAACCAAAAATACTCACAAGCAAGGTAAGTTTCTTGCTACGTCTCATGTATTAGAATTACTTTACATGGATTTGATGGTATTTATTCAAATTGAAAGTATTGGTGGCAAAAAACATATCTATGTTTACGTAGATAATTTTTCTAGATATACTTGGGTAGATTTCTTAAGAGAAAAGTCTGATATTTTTGAAATATGTAAAAATATGTACCTAAAATTAACAATAGAAAAACACTTTGAGGGGATAAAAATAATAAGGATTGGAAGTGATCATGGGAAAGAGTTTGAAAATGTTAGTTTCTCTACATTCTGTGAATAAAATGATATATTTCATGAATTCTCTGCTCCTAAAACCCCTGAATAAATGGAGTTGTGAAAAAAAAAAAAAAAGTATTTATAAGAGATGGCTAGAGTAATGGAGTTTGTGGTATATTAATGATCTTAACTCTTATCTTGCAGGATACACTGATGTTGTTTGGGCAGGCGATGATAGGAAAAACACGAGTGGAGGATGTTTCTACATTGGTAATAATCTTATTGCATGGTTAAGTAAGAAACAAAACTCCATTTCCTTATCTACTGCAAAAGCTAAGTATATTGCAGCTAGTAGTTGTTGCACTCAGTTACTCTGGATAAAACAAATGCTAAGTGACTATGGTATTGATCATCATTCTGTTACTATGTTTTGAAATAACACTGGTGCTATCAATATTTCTAAAAATCTTGTTCAGCACTCTAGGACCAAACATATTGATATTAGACATCATTTTATTAGAGAGTTGGTCAAGAGAAAAGTAATTACGTTGGAACATATTCAAGCTGAGTATTAGTTGGCTGATTTGCTTACCAAGGCCTTAGATTCTGCTAGATTTGAGACTTTACGAAAAGCCAAATTATTAAAAAAATTACTTAGTAAATGTAGCTTTTTTTGTTTAGTTCTTTTGTGTGAATTCATCCTGTGTGCTTGTATTTGTTATACATCTATTTTTATTTAAAAAATGGAGGAGTCTTGCAGATAGCATATGAAATAAATATATGATTGGTCTATGAATATTGGGATTAACTTGGATTAACCAATTAGTATGTTATGCTCATTAAATTTATGGTAAAATATGCTCAGATAAGTACACTTTGAGGACATCTTGACTAGTTTAATTGTGCCTTACTACTGACTGGGTTATTGTCTTTAATGTAGTTTGTACTTTTTTTGTGGATCTATGGTCGGTATCTATATCTCCCACTCCTATAATATGTCGTTGTGTTACCTGAAAAATTCATTGGAGGAGATGGCTACCACCATAGGTGTGTATGCCGTCCTTGATAATGAACATACATCATGTCGAAAATAGCTACCCTATGGCTGTGAGAAAGCCAACTCCATGAACTCAAAAAATTCAGTGTTTTGACTAATACAAAAAAAAATTTTAAAAATATAAAAGAAATGAGGTCAACACTTTGAGTACTCAAAAGAAAAATTGATATTGTACTCTTATTTGGCATTAAAGAGATATTTTTAAATAATGACTGATTTAAAATACATCTATATATTTATCTTCTAGACAAGATTCAATTTAGTTTAGTAGGACATTATGATTGACTGGTCTAGTATGTCCTATCACACACTCACATCTTAAATCTGTAAAAATAATTGAATCTAATTATGTGCATATATCTGATTGGTAGATTATTGAACTTTGATATTTTTGGACTGTGAAATTTGTCCATATATATTCTCATTGATTTTGTGTGATTGACTTATGTGTGCTTTTTTTGTAGGATTCTCAATCAACGGTCTAATCTTAGCAGTAAAATCAGTATCAACTAAGAAAATATTTGGATCTAATTTTTGTCTACAGAATCTATGCTTATTTTTGCATATTATTAAATTGATCTTCACCAAATTAAAAATTTCGTTTTCAAAAATCAATTTAGCGGTTGAAATTCAAAATTTAAAAATTTGGTTAAGGAAGGTTTTATGTCCTTAACTGTCAATCAACATTGTATTTTTGGTAACTGTCTTACTCACGTTAAAAATAAACGGTTCTCTCCTTGTGCAATTATTCAAAATTCCTTTATTTTTAAACCAAGACCTAGGGTTTGTATTCTTCTTCCATATCTGCTTTCAATTTCCAGAATCAATTTCTCTCTTACATTTGATTTGAAGTTGTTAAGCTTTGTTTCAGATTCAAACATGGTAAAAACTAAGCACGTGTTTACCATTGCTTAAATTATAATTTCAGCTAGTCAAACTGGTCAAACATACTTTTTATCCACATATTTAATAGGACCCACAACTTATAACTCACTTTTTATCCACACATTCACCAACAACTTATAATATAAGCACTTAAAATATAATTTCAGCACTACAAAACATATGCTAAGATGCCCAAATAAAAAAAAAACCCTGGTGGGTCATCCAAGGGTATTGCCACTCTGTTGTCTACTGCTGAATCTGAGAAGGGGCCACAAATGTCGTCGATAAGGAGTCTCCAGCAAAGTACACAAAGACTAAAGCAGTCCAGTTCAGACCCTGACACTCCTTCAACATTTGTTGCACCTCCGATCGAAAACATCTATTGAAATTGTTGCTTACAAGTCGCTGGTCAATCACTTAAAGTCTCAGTTCCGTCAAACATATAAAGATCCTATCACTTTTCCGAGCAAAAATATGATGAAGAAGGAGATAACGGCTCTGGAACTGGTGATAGTGGGTCTGTACATCTTGAAATAGAAGAAGAAGGTTGTGAGAATGAGGAGACAAGAGAGAAGAGTCTGAACCTCTTGCCACAATTGGTAAGAAAGCTGAAGGTATAAGTCAGCCCTCTTTTCAAAAATCTGGTTTTGATTTTGACGTCAATTATGAGGAGTCTTCAGATTCTACTCGTACCCCTCTTGTACCAAGAAGAACAACGAAGGCTGAAAAGGAAAAAGGCAAAATTGGGGAGGGTGTTAAAGAGTCCACACCTTCTAGTCAGAACAGGCCACCCACTACCTTAGAAGGTACTAATAGATTACTGTCTACACCCTGTTTAGACCAGCAGATGTTCAAGTTTGAGACCTTGACCAGAGGTAGGCACTTTGTTAACCCTCTAAATTACTATTTTCTATATGAAGTTGCTGAGAGCCTATTTCTTTTTTTAACCTCCTATCGCAACTTCATTGTTGAATGAAATGTGGCTATTCATGAGTTTGTTTTGTTTGATTTGGTTGAAATTGTCGATTTTCATAAACTGCATAATTTGTTGAGTTTCTCTAGCTAGTTTAATGAAACTCTTGTCAAATAATTCATGGAAAAAGTTCCCAAAAATTTGGGCAAGGCTGGAAATGAGTTTAGGTAGCAAATGTATGTTAGATAGAGACATGTTACTTTTAGTAATAACTCTCTAAGAGAATGGCTTGGGTTGGATGAAGTGGCTATCACTAGTGACGAGGAATTGACTAAGGACAATATTGCCTAAGAGATGACTGGTTCTGCCTGGCCAGAAATTGGTGAACTGACTACTTCCAGACTTCTGCCAAAATATAAAATTCTCTACCAGATCTTAATCAACAATATTGACCCTTGATTCATAGATATGACATTTCAAGTGACATGGGCAGTTATAATGTATAAGTTGGGGATGCGGTTGAGCATTGATTGGGTTAAAATGATTTTGGACAGAATTGTCTATGAGGGGCCGAGAAGGGCTCTCATTCATCATTTTCTTTCACACCAAGGAGCGTCTCCTATACATTCAGACAGGTTCTTAGAAGATATTTCTACCTTGGATGTCCATGAGTTTTCAAATTTGGGTTGAACCCCACATCCCACTCTCAGGGTTCCAAAGCACGTTCTGTCTTCTTTGGACCAATATGGTCATTATGATGCTCTGGAGACTTAGCTGGGGCTATTCGGAACTCAGGCAGAACAACTTTTTTCATTGACCAAAAGTTTAACTGATAAGTTTGATTTCATACGTAGGGTCTTGACAAATATTGATTATCTGGGATATGTACGTATCAAGTCTTCTTACCGCATAGTCACATCGAAATTCTCCGTACTGCTTGACGATCAATAGGAGGTCTTGGATACTGATCCTATGATTAGGCTAACTGCCCCTTCACTTGATGCTCCATCCCTGCTCCTACCCACAAGCGAGACGGAAGACCATCCATGTTTTGTGCAAAGAAGTCTAGACCCTCTTAGAACTGACTGTCTCTCTGGTTCTGACTTCTGTCTCTTTAACTATTTGGTTCTAACTAATCTTGGATAATTATATTAACTACTACACTTTGCTTTACTTCTGTTTTTTCTTCCCCTGCTATTCAAGTGGGAATATTAGTATTTTTAAATTTGTGGTGGTATATCTTTAACTTTGATGGTACTTTTGGTAATATTCTAAGGGGGAGCAATATTAAGTTTGTGTCTAATGTGTGTGGTATTTGAAAATGTTGTTTATTCATATGACCTGTGAGCATAACTTCTTTGCAGGAGTTTTTGGTTTACACACTAAGGGGGAGCAATGACCATTATATGATGATGCTCATGTTTATTAATCATTCACATGTTTAACACACACGACACATGCATTAAAAATCCAAGAGAGCTATGTTTTGTAATTAAATAATGCTAAAGGGGGAGATTGTTGAAAAAAATGTAGTTTTATATTTTTTTTTTCCTCTTTTTTATATTGGCTCACTTAATTAATATTACTAATTTTTTAATGACAAAAGAGGAGGTTTAGCATGTACATTTTGACTGATCACATTGCTGCCAGTTCTGACTAGCTGAGATGGTGATCAGATTTTTATTTAGATCTGTGAGCTGCTGATTTTATTCTATTTCCTTATATAATATAATCTGATTATGTGAATATTAAAAACATCCCTCTTGTAGGTTAAAGTACCTTCTTTTATTCTCTTGGATTTGTTTAGGGAATTAAATATTTAAAGATAATTTTGAATTTTCTAAATAACTTCTTTCTACAAGAAATAATTTGATTATTAATTTACCTATAAGTAAGAATACAAATCAATAAGGAATTAAGCTTCTTCTTAAATACCACTCTTATTGCATATTTTTTAGTAAGAAAAAATTCATAATTTGATTATTACTTTACCTATAAGTAAGAATACAAAACAATAAGGAATTAAGTTTTGAAAAATATTTTTGTGCTCTTGTTCTTCAAGCTCCAAACTGCCAACTCCATTGATGAAAGAACGAAATATTAAGCTTCATTGATTAAGTTTCAAACCAAAAAGGTTTTCTTCAAATTCAAAAACAAATTACTGTTCAAGGAACAATTTCATATCTTGATTAATCTACTTAGCGTGAAGTTAAGAACATGGGTTTTTAATTCTAGTGGTGGTTGCGGTCAAGTACAATAGGGAAGTGGCAATAAAGTCAAGACCAATGGATTTTATTCCACTTCATCAACAAGTCAAAATGAGAAGTATCAAAGGGGAGTTTATCTATATTCTTTTGATTGTTATTTTGTTAATTTTACGAAATTACAAAAATCGAATACGATTTTACTTTTAATCAAGATTATTAGTGGATTATTTTTATCTATGGCATGGGGAACCATGGATGTTTCTGTTTAGGGTTTATCACGTTACATCTTGTGTTCGTATTTAATTCTTTAAATTTATTTCTAAACAAACTGTTTTTAAACGAACACTGTGTGGACTTGCTTGTACGAGTCAGAATTTCTTTTCATTACAACGTACCAGTTGTTATTGCATTATATCCACTGCTTGCATAAATTAAGATTAAAACTATTTTTAGTTTAATTAATCTATGTTTTAGAACTTGTAGACAGGTTTTAATGCCTAATCAGCCTATTTTGTAATTTTTTCGGTCAAACATACCGGACCGATCCGATTTTCATAACATTGCGATATACAGAGTCAACTATTAGTTGATTTGTTTTTAACTTTTAAGAAATAATTTTACATAGTTTAGCCTAACCTTGAAGATTGTTTATAGTAGGCAATATTAAAAGACTCTTTATTTATAAATAGTATATTTAGCATTTTAAAAAGTATCTATAAATTTAAAAATTAAAATTTTCGAAGTACTCCAATAATCTCTTTATCTTTAACACTTTATTTTATGTGAAAATTACGCCCCTTGCACCATTTTCCCAAACAAATTGAAAAATACGGGCATTTTTAATTTTTTGAAAAATAGACCTCGTTTATATAGTAGAGATAGTGGAGGGGTAAAAATGTAATATCGATTATTACATTGGAAAAAATTCTAATCCTCTTTTATCTTAGTGGTTTTCAGCCAATTTCAGTCAATTTTCATTTTTAATCTGTAGTTTCTGTCCATTTTTTCTGGATTTTAACATTATAAGTCTAAACATGGTTGAAGAAGGTGAAAGAACCATTCTAGAATCTTCGAGAACGAAGAGAAAATGTGATATAGTCGAAGGATGTTCGAAGGATGTTCGAAGAAGAAGAAAAATAGTGCACATCAGGCTTACAAACCAAAGGTTTAGTTCGATTTATTCTCTCTCTTTTTTCAATTAGCTTTAATTTTTACATTTTAAGAGATTTTTTATTTTGTGAGATCGAGTTTCTGTTTTTCTATTATTATCTGATTGATGATGATGCCATTAGGAAATCAATGACACATTGTAACCATTGCCAAATCCATAACAATGGTTATTGTCTGTTTTTCTATTATTATCTGATTGATGATGGTGCCTTTAGGAAATCAATGACACACTCTAACCATTGCCAAATCAATGACACACGAAAACCAGATCAAAGTGCAATTTGATGGTATTAAAGTTCACCAACGTGTATTTTGTGTTTCTCCTACATCATGAAAATATGTACTTCTGGCTTGGTATGGCAGTTCATATTCCAAATGCAATAAGTTTGAATATGCAAACTAATAAATAGATAGTATGATCAGTGTTTTGTGTGGTGTTATGATCAATGTTTTGTGTGGTGTTTCCATATTTCAAGAGTCAATAGAACATAAAAAAATATATGTGCGACAATTCTTTTAAAAGTGACAAATCATGTCACTTTCTTTAATAACGACCTTTTAAAAAGCATGTCACTTTTATTTAATTTATGTTACTTATATAAAATTATTATTTGACCAGCCATTTTTGTTTATCAATTAACTTTTTAGTTCAAATGTTTGAAATGCAAACTAACAGTTTCTTCAAATGTTACTTTTCTGCAAAATCCAATTGTATATCTATATAAATATGTATCCTTAGATGAATTAACATTTGCCTTGGATGAGATGAGCAATTAAAGACGAGCTTTAGTTGTATACAAATAGATGGTATAATCAGTGTTTTGTAAGGTAGCATGATAATTGTTTTTTGCTTTTCATATTTCGAGCGTCAATAGAATAATTATAAAAAAATCTATGTATGGCCTTTTCTTTAAAAAGTGACATAGCATGTCACTTTCTTTAATAATGTGTGATCTTTTACTTAAAAAGTGACAGAGCATGTCACTTTTATTAATATATGTTACTTCAATAAAACTATTATTTGACTAACCATCTTTGTTTTGTTTTTGTTTTGTTTTTTTTTTTTTGTAGGACTTGGAGCTGTTGATTCTCTAGGACTATTGGTTTTCTGTAAAAGTGACTTTTTACTCACCACACATAGTTATCAAATACTTGAAAGACAAGTTTTCTGATACCCAAAAGAAAATGTTTAGGGAGACATGCTTTGGATCCTACATTGATTTGAAAGAAACGATGATTCAGGCTCAGTTGATTCACCAATTGTTATTAAGGCAGGTGAAGCAACCAAACATAAATATATTGTGGTTCAAAAAAATGGTCAAATTTTTTGTTGAAGAATTTTGTCTAATGCCTGGCCTTCGATGCGTGGGTAATGGTGATTTTATCAAGTACCGAATGCGTTCTAGTACGATTAAAGACAGATATTTCAGGAAGTATGACAAAATTTCAACAAAGTGTGTGGAAAAAGTGTTTAAAGAGTTGACATCCGATACAGTAGACAAGGATGTGATAGATGTTTGTATTATTTATCTTGTTTAATAGTTCTTATTTACCACATCATACTATAAATATTTTGATGATTCAGTTTTTGGACTTGTTTAGTCAGGTGATATGGAATCTTTTTTATGGAGGAATGAGTTGTACAGTTTGACCTTGATGTCTCTCAATGGTGCATTGACCAAGAGGACTATGAAGTTAGTTCTTTAAAAAATTGGAGTATATGCTTAATGGCTTTATTTTTGCTTTGCAAGTTTGGATATACGAGATTGTTCCTACAATAACTGGAAAAAAGTTTGTGTGAAGTACAAGCCATTATTTTCTCAGATTTTGAGTTGGAGTTCTAATATGCATTTAACATCCGTTCAATTGAACAATCGTGTTTTTTACTTGCCTAAAGTAAGCTCTACATATTATTTATGCTATTTTTCATCATTGATTGTTATTTTTTTTATTATTTAAAATTTATGAATATATGTTTTGTAGTTGGAAGTCAATGTTGTTAGGGCAAACAACGCAGAGAAAGAGAAGTGATACACTAATGGTTTGTTTGTGAATTGCAAGTCACAAGGGCGGGATGCTGATGATGACGACGACTTTGAGCATCCTATTATTCATTAGTTGAAGCTGTTGTTATTATTCATTAGTCGAAGCTGTTGATTGCAGTCCAAGAACCATCAGTTGACCATGGCAGTTCTTCAAGGTTGGAGAAAGAGAAGACAGTAGAGGTTTGTGAACATTTATTTACCTTTTTATGCTTTCTATATCATTTTTGTTCGTTGTTTCTTATGATTTATTTTTCTTTGCTTTTTGTATTTTCAGAGACATTCAGAATTGATCGAAGAAATCTTGAAACATTTGGCGATGATTGAGGTGAAACTTCAATCAAACGAAGAAATTTTGAAACATCTGGTAG
Source organism: Forsythia suspensa (assembly GCA_023638005.1). Classification (NCBI taxonomy): domain Eukaryota; kingdom Viridiplantae; phylum Streptophyta; class Magnoliopsida; order Lamiales; family Oleaceae; genus Forsythia; species Forsythia suspensa. The sequence continues at coordinate 26,327,003 of CM042666.1, read as the reverse complement.
AGATTGAGGTAAAATTTCAATTAAATGACACGATTTTGAAACTTCTGGCAGATATAGAGTTGAAAATACAATCAAACAAATAAATTCAAAATCAAATGGCAAAGCTTGAAATCAAAGTTCAATCTAATATTGAAATTGAGAAACAAATAAAAGGATTTGAAGAGAAAATAAAATCGAATAAAAAAAATTGTAGAACGGGTGGCAAATGTTGAAAGCTAAGTGAATGACCTACAAATGTTGAAGGTATGCAACATTTTTTTATATTTTTGTCACTTTTTTTTGGAGATATGTCACTGATTTTTTAGATGTATGTCACTTTTTTAGATCTATGTCACTTTTAAGAGATGTCTGTCACTTTTGAAGATGTTTGTTTCTTTTTAGATCATTTTGTCACTTTTATTTATTTTTGTGAAAATATTGAGAGAAATCAAATAGGAGGATGATAAAGTTGATGTGCTTGATATAGAGACAACTATATATGTAATGTTTGAAATTATATGTTCTTTAACATTCTTTTTTAGTAGAAGAATTTGACTTTTTTTCATATTTGTCACTTTTAGAAGATGTATATTACTTTTTAAAAGATGTATGTCACTTTTTGGAGATGTATGTCACTTTTTGGTATAGATATGTATTTCACTTTTTATTTAATTTTATGTCTAGAATGGTGCAAAAAATGTAGCTAATGATATAACAAGAGACGTGAAAAAGAATGTAAATGACTGTCCTAGTTTTTCATTTAGAAGCTAGCTGAAACTATGGTGAAAAATGTATTATTCAATTCCAAATGTACTGTATTTTTAATTTAAGATTTACTTTTTTGTTGTTGTGCGCTATATAATGTGACTTGTTTGTTTTTTTTATTTAGCCTATTTGTAAATCAACAATTGATCAAAATGTAATAAACTTTAATGATGATGTTGAATTAAATGAAGAGGACTGGAATATTGCCGATGATGTTGCGGCACGTAGTTTAGCCAAAAAATGCATCAAGATGTATTATTTTCATATTTTATTTTGGATTTTTATTTTGTTATATCTGTTTTTGCACTACATAATTTGATCTTTTTTATGTTTATGATTTTTGTTGTTTCATTTGTTTGTGCATCGTCGTCTAAAACTGTAGGATTTATGTAAATGGTGAGATTGAATTGAAAGATGAGGATTAGTAAAAAATTGATGAGATTGTTGCATTTGTTTTAGCTAAACATAAACTTGAAGAGGAAATTATTTGTTTGAATTTTTTTCTTTGAATAACTTTTTTTGTGTCTATGCACAATATAATTTGACACTTTTTAATGTTTTTGTGACATTTAGACTGATGGTGAAGTCACTCTGGATGCACCTCTGAAGAGGCAAAACAAACCTACCACACTTTAGTCTCCATGGGTTAACGGACATGATTCTATGATGGGTACTACATAGCATGTGGTGAAAGGTACGCTTGCGTTCAAGGTTGGGTTGTGCCCCCTCCTCCCCCAATACGGACCAGATGTGAAGCATTCGAGAGTTGGTACAAGGATTGGTGATGAAAAATAAGTATGTGACATCATGTTACTTTTTCCAGCAGATGTCACTTTTTAATAAGAAAATGACACAGTATATCACTTTTTACTATAAGCTTGTTTTAATTAGAATAAAAATCATAGCATGTTACAATTCTTATACAAGTGTAATTGTATGTGACATCTATTTTTTGTAATACGGGAATTAGCATTTCAATGATGAGAATATTGTTATTCGTTCTTGCTTCTACTTTAGCGATATTCTAATTTCTTTTAAAATGTCGTGGTATGAATTATTTGCAACTAGTGAGGCTTTGGTTGACACGGTAAATTTTTGTTTGTTAATTGTTTGTTTTAAGATTTATGTATATAATTTATTAATACATTGTTGATTCTTTTTATACACTTGTTTTGTAGTATATGGATGTGTGTTTTATTATATGCGGAAGATGTTAAGGTATGGACATGGTATAAACATCAAGGCTACAACTACAGACTTTACCTTTGACAGCCAAGTTAGGGATTTGTATGATGATTTTTCAAGAGATCCATTAGTCTTTGTGAAGTAAACTTCTCTCCTCTCATATCTAATTGGATTGTACATGCCTTGTAATACAAGTTGGTGTGATATTGACTATGTCCTTATGCCTTTAAGAATGTTTAACTCAACTCATTGGATTCTATGCCATTTTGATATGAAGGAAATGTGTTTGAACGTATATAATTCCTATAATAAGATAGTCAAGAAGCATGTTGTACTTGAAGCCGTTCAATCATTTTCAGTTATGATTTATCATCTTCTGTTTAACATTGGGTTCTTTGAGGACAAATGTAGAATCCCAAATTTTTTATTATTATTTATTATTAAAGAACTTAAGTAAAATTAAGTTTTAGAATCGATTAATTTATTTTGGGCTAAATAATTAGTTAGTGAAATTTTGAGTTTTAATATATTGATATTGGGCTCGTTGGGTAGCTTGTATTTATTTATGATTAACGACTCAAGAAAAAGTGTTTTTGAATAAGCTAAACTCGAGATAAAATCGGTTAAAAATTTCTATGGCAAAATGATTTTATAATGGACTCTTTTGGGATAATCCATTTTCGCAGATTATGGCATTTGAAATTTCAAATTGTTTTAGCTTATCTCTCTCTCTCTCCTATTTGCTTTCAAATACCAACAATCCTAGTTAATCTATTATACTAGAGTGATATTTTAAAAACAATTCATAAAACTTTAACCTATATAAAATTTATTAACCCCCTTGTCATTATCAAGAAATCAGCCGGCAGATACTTGTGGTACCCTTTTTCTTCAAGCTTTACTTTCAGTCATTCATTTTTTCAGAAGCACTAACATTTTAAGAACTAAGGTGAGATATTATGTGCTATTGTTGATTTCTACGACTTTCTAATTATTGTAATTCTGTATGTAAATTGATTACTTAATTTCAGTGCTCCTTCGGGAGAAATCATGAATCAGTTCATTTAAACCATTGGGTTTCAGTTAAACTTTTGGGTTCAGTTAAATATTTGAGTTTCAGTTTATTTGGAGCACTTACATGAATTATCATTGTCATGGTGTGATAATTCTCAGTTCAGTTTAGTAAGTTAATTCCATGCTTAATTATAATATTTGGATTGATTGTAGAAATAGCAAGTATCTCACTGAGTATAATCATTTATACTCATCCCTCATTTTAACAAATTTTCAAGTAATGATTAATGTGATGGATGCGTGGCGGGTTGGTGAAGCTGTCGTGCCAATGGTCGCCAAATTAAATAATTTTGTTTATGATGCTTTAGATAATTTGCGTCGCATTTTTCAAGTTTATTTAGCATTGGATTATTTACTTTCTTTATTGTTTACGAATTAACCAATTGTTCGGCAATTGGGATTTTATTATTAAAGTCACTTTTCAGCAATATTTAATGTTTATGAATTTTATTAACACTCCGGAATCTTAGAAATTTCGGGGCGTTACAACAAGCATATTCTAGAACAAAAGACACTAAAATCACTGGTTGTAAACGAGGTTTCAAAACTACCACAACAAAAAAACGGGTTAAATTGCTTTTTAATAATTTGACTTTTATATGTCAGATAGATAGAAATGTATGGCCTGCCTTCAATTCTTAGTTAATGTGCCCCCTTATTTTTGCATTGGTGATTGTGGAATGTATGTGATTAAATACACCGAGTATTTCATCAATGAAATGTTGAATGAGATACCAAAGACTTTCAACATTGTACAGATTCATAAATACTTGGTCACTCAATTGTATGTGTATGCCAAGAAGAAGCAAGTAGAGAATTACAACATTGATAATGATTAGGTGAAAAAGGATATTTGACAAGGCAAGGAGAATGCTGAAATTTTTTTATTCTGAATATATGACTAACATAAACAATTTTTTGTAAGATGAGATAACTAGGACTATATGTTACGTGTAAATGTCATGTATATAGTGAATGTAGTTTCATGTATATGGGATTAAGAGTGTAGGTTTTGAAAGTTTCTTTGCAACGAATCTAGGTACAAATCATTTTTGTATAGAAGTGACATGATATTCATGTCAAAAGTGACAAAACATGATTATTGGAATGGTTTTTTTATGACTGTTGAATATATAGAGATGGTAGAAGTGCATCTGATTGAAACATTACTGTAATTATATATATATATATATATATATATATATATATATATAGCCAAGTTAGGAGTTTGTATGACATTGTAATATCATGTATATATTGTGTCACTTCTTGTTCTAAAAGTGACATATTGTGTCACTTTTTGTTCTAAAATGACATTGTAATTTCAATATTTATCAAACTTATTTTATAGTTGAAGTATCATGTATACATTTAGTGTTAAATGATAGGTTTTATATGTCATTATAATGTCAGGACCTATACAAAAGCAAAGCGCATAAATATTAAAGTTATTTTGAATAGAAAAATCAATACGTGTGAAGAAGTGACATTGTGTCACTTTTGTTCTAAAAGTGATATATTGTAATATCAATATTCATCAAACTTCTTTCATAGTTGAAGTATCATGTATATATTTTAGTATTAAATGATAAATTTTATATGTCATTCTAATATCAGTACCTACACAAAGCAAAGCACGTGAATATTAAGTCTATTTTGAATAGAAAAACCAATAGGTATGAAGAAGTGACATACTATAATATCAATATTCATCAAACTTCTTTAATGATTGAAGTATCACGTATACATTTAGTGTTAAGTGATAAATTTTACACACCATTCTAATGTCAGTACATATACAAAAGCAAAGCACACGAATGTTAAGAATATTTTGAATAGAAAAACCAACACGTATAAAGAAATGACATTGTGTCACTTTTTGTTCTAAAAGTGACATAATGTAATATCAATATTCATCAAATGTGCTAGAGTTTTAGATATGTATTATGGAGTGGCAAAAAATGTAAAAAATAATTAAAAATAAAAAAAATCATAAATCTTCCAACTTTCTTTTCTTTTGTGGCTTCATCATCTAATATATTCCAATCATTGTGATCTCCAAGTAGGTTAATTGTACCACTGTATATTTGGATGTACATATATGTTGTGTAATATTTTGAACGATATAAATATGAGTCGTCATTTATCTTTGCAATAACCGCAATGCGTGTGCACATAGGATTTTTTGTCCACTTGGAATTGGTTGCATGTGCACGTCTTTTCTTCAATATTCACCAAATATGAAGTACAAATATCATTAACTTGATATAATATTGTACTTGAAGTCGATACATGTGCAATAATACAAGAAAATATTGTATTAATAAACAACGACTAATAAAGCATGTTTTCATGTCGTTTAACTCCAACTAACATCTAATTATATGGAGACTCAAAGACCATATGAACATCATCAAATTTCATGCTATTAAGAATCCAAGGCATGTCACTTTTTACTGAGAAAGTGACACAATATGTCACTTTTTTAGTATAAGCATATCTTCATTACAATAACGCACCAGCATATATTAAGACTACAAAAGAAAAACCTTTTCCAATCAAACATTAATTCAAATGACAAAAAAGAAACAACTAAACATTATATTCAAATAAACGCCGACTTTTTATGTAAAAGGTGAAAAAATGTGCCACTTAGTTATATGTTTTCAAATTTGCACCCTTATGAAAATAAGACTTAATTACACTAATTTGATAGAAAGGTTACAAACATGCTTTCATGTCGTTTTACTCATATTAATATGTAATTATAAGTAGACCCTGAGACCATATGAAATCCAAGGCATGTCACTTTTTACTAAGAAAGTGACACGCTATGTTATTTTTTTAAGTATAAGCGTGTCTTCATTTCAATAACACGCCAAGATATAATAAGACTACAAAAGCATAACCTTCTCCAATCAAACATTAATTCAAATGACAAAAAAGAAACAATTGAACCTTATATTTAATAAACACCGACTTTTTATGTAAAATGTGAAAAAATCAGTCACTTGGTTATATGTTTTCAAATGTGTACTCATATGAAAATAAGACTTAATTACACTAATTTGATTGAAAGATTACAAACATACTTTCATGTCATTTAACTCATAATGATATGTAATTATAAGTAGATCCAAAGACAATATGAAATTCAAGGCATGTCACTTTTTAATGAGAAGGTGACATACTATATCACTTTTTAAAATAAGCATGTTTTCATTACAATAACACCCAACATATAATAAGACTACAAAAGCGTAACCTTCCAATCAAATATCAATTCAAATGACAAAAAAACTAAATATTATATTTTAATTCAATACTAAATGAATGATATTTAGTTCATGTAATTTATAGCATTTTATACCATGATTTTATTTGACTCTACGGATTTCTCTCTCAATGTTTTCTCTTGCTTGTTTGAAAGTTTTGTGAAGATTGATGCTAATCGTTTAAGTACTTCACAAACTATTCTTGCAACAAGTATCTTAAGGATTCCAATACAAGTTATATAGGACAATCTTTTGTTATTTTTGTTATCGAATTACTTATTCAACTATATTTGAAGTCATTGTAGAAAATCTATATGCCCTTGACCACTTGTGATAACCAATCTCTTCCTACATAAAGAACAATCAAAATATCAATTATTTCTTATATATAATGTAACGCCACGAAATTTCTTAGGTTCCGGAGTGTTAATAAAATTCATAAACATTAAATTATAGCGGAAAAATGAATTTGATAATAAAAAAAAAATCTCAATTGCTAAACAATTGGTTAATTCATAAGCATTAAAAGAAATTAAATTGTCGAATGTAAATAAACGAGAAATTTTGACGCTGACTCGTCTTATTAACTAAAGCATTATAAATAAACAAATTTTATTTGGCGACCATTGGCTTGACAGCTTCACCGACCTACCACGCATCCATCACGTTAATTATTACCTGAAATTTGTTAAAATGAGGGATGAGTATAAACATTTATACCCGGTGAGATATTTGCTATTTCCACAAACAAATTCAAATATTATAATTATGCATAAAATTATCTCACTAAAATGAACTAAGAATTATCACACCATGACAATGATAATTCATGCAAGCGCTGCAAATAAACTGAAACTCAAGGTTTAACTGAACCTGAAAGTTTAATTGAAACCCAAAGGTTTAACTGAACTGATTCATGATTTCTCCCGAATGAGCCTTTGAAATAAAGTAATTAATTTACATACAAAACTACAATAATTAGAAAGTCGTAGAAATCAACAAATATCACATAGCATCTCACCTTAGTTCTTATGAATAAGAATTAAACTGGAACTTGAACGAGTTATGAACTTAAAAGTTGCAAAAAGAGCACAAATGGATGGTGGAAAAATAAATAAATTCTATGCGTGCGTGTAGGTGGGTGCTAAAGCTGCCTGATGATTGAAAACGTGAATGGAGGACTAAGTTTATAGGATAAACCTTGCTTTAAAATTAAAGAACTCTAGAAGTTGTATTGATATAGAAGTGTAGTTGTATTGATATTCTAAACAAAGAGAGAGATAGATAAACTAAAACTAAAAAAAACAATTTAAAATTCAATTCCGTGAAGTGTAAGTGCCGTAAAGTTATCCAAAGAAATATTTCATTTTAAAAATGATTAAATCACAGAAACTTTTAATCGTCTCTATCTTGAGTTTAGCTTGTCCAAAAATACTTTTTCTTGAAACCGTTAAATGTAAATAAATGTAAGCTACCCAACGAGCCCAATATTGATATACCAAAACTCAATATTTCACTAATTAATTATTTAAACCAAATAAATTAATCAATTCTAAAACTTATTTTCACTTAGGTCCTTTGATAATAAATAAAAAAAAATCGGGATTCTACATATAATGTTATTATTCATTCCAAATAAATATTTTTGAACATACTAGGTGTGATAGAATCCCTTTATTGATTTCATCGATTTGTTTAATATGGAACTCAAAATCATTCTTCGTGTAGGCTCTAGCAGCTCTATTGAATAGTTGTGTAATGTATTTTCTTTTTTCTTTTTTTTGGCCAAATCCTGACTTTAAATTTTGTAACAAATGGTAAGAACATAGATTGTGTATTGTATTCTTATACACCTTTTAGATTGTACTTTTTATGCTTTTATGAGCATCCAAGATTACACATAATTGTTATCGCTCACCATAAGCTTCTTTTAACATAAGTAAGAACCACTCTCATGAATCATTAGTTTTAAGTCACCAACTCCAAATGTTAATATGAAAATGTTGTTGTTGGCATCTTGTGTACATCTTTGTAAATAATGTTCTACCATAATTTTCCTTTAAGAATGTACCATCAATCACTATTATAAGTCTCATAATACTCTCACGCTGAATAGATGCTCCTAATATCATGAAGAGGTATTTGAATTTTTTGTTCTCGTAAGTCTCAATTCTTGTAATTAATCCAAGATTTGTTTGTTGTATCATGTACAAGTACTCTAGGATATTTTCATACGACTCTGTCGAATCTCCTCTCACCAATTTCAAAGCTTTCTCCTTAAATCTTCAAGCTTTCTCGCAACTCATCGACACTCTGTATGTATTCATTATGTCACTTATTATGTCCGCAAGAGTGTATGTTGTTTTTATTAAAACTTACTTGTACTTGATGCATTCTCATATAATTGAGTTTGTTGCTTGATAGTGATCTACCAAAATAATGTTATTTGAGTATGTGTGATCATTTCTTACATATCTTATTTTGAACATTTTCGTTCCTACAAGCCTTGAAGCTTTAAAAGTCTATTTGTAATTATCATCTATGCATTTCAGCACATATTGTTTCTTGCCCGACTTACTTATCTTGAAATGAAAGTTTTTCTGTAACGCATATACTGAAATACTTTTATTAACCAATGTTTTGTTCCTAAAAACCTTTTATTCTACAATTTCATTCATACTAACAAAATGAAATAATTTCACTTCCTGTTTCGTTACTCTTTTTTCAACCCCTGGTATGCATGAAAAAACATCAATAGCTAAGATTTCAATAGTTGGTAGGCATTGAACTGATGTTGTCGCCGAACCATCAGTTGGAAAATCCTGTAATTGTATCATATCATTTTCTTCAACAGTAGCAACTTCTGAAAGTTGTATGTCTTCAAAACTTTCAGTTCTATGATATAATTGTATGACATCTTTGCACAAAGGAAAGCTTGCAAAATATTTTTCCATTCTCTTGATTTCCAAATAGAATGTGAGAGAATTATTATCTGAAATCTTAATCAGATGCAGGTTTTTCTTCATCTTATATTGTATTGTTATTATCTGTGTCGCTGGACTTATTTTTATAATTGAAAATATTATGCCCTCGAGTTCATTGTATGTGCATTCTATTGGTATGACAATTCCACCATTTTAACTATTTTGACACCAAGAGATGAGGTTTTTCTAAAAATGTAAATGAATTGTCGAAATTCATTTGTAATAAGAGTTTTCATTAACAAAAATTTCTTTTAGATTAAAATTTGATATTGTTGGGAGACCCTAATATAATAGGGTTAGGGTCGTTTATTGGAAAAATGGTAAAAAAAAAAAAAAAAAAAGGGAGGAAATTGGGTAAGCTGGATTTACGGCGACTATCCAAGAATTTCAATGTGTGAACGGTGGCAGCTGCGAAATCTACTTTTGGGTTAGCCATTTTCGTTATTACTTTCCAAGTCCGAGGAACTATTGTTGTAGAATCTATTAATAACATTCGAGGTTAAACATGACTCCTACTGAGTTACAAATTTATATATTTGTTACCTTATCTTCATTTTCCCCATAATAGATGAATGCATTGGTTTTATCCATATTTGTAAAAAAATAAAAATAAAAATACGAGACATATATACATTATTATCAAAATGAAACATCCATATTAGACACCATGTGACCTTTTGATTAAAAAGTGACACACCATGTTACTTTTCAAATATACAAACTTAATTCATATCAAACACAAAAATAGAGTAGGGAATATTGAAATATCAATTAAAAGATTATTATAAGCTCATTATATCCTTAAGAAACGATGTTCTATTGAAAAAATTCAAATTTGATTGTGTGTGACCTTTTACTCAAAAAGTGACAAAGCATGTCTCTTTCTTATCTAGTACATGAATTAACATTCAAGACAAAGAAAATGATACATTAATGTTTGATCATCATTAATAATGCATGTCACTCAATAATGCACAAGAAATATCAAGTTAAATTCAAGCGATTAAATCGACCCAAAGAGAAGTTTGTGATCTAAAGTTGTTATGTCCCTTGTATACATTATTCAGTCACTTTTTCAACGAAAAGAGAGAGCGAGTATACAAAAGAAGATTAAAAATCTGACTCAAATGTAAAATAAAATGTAGAAAAGAAAGAGAACAAGTAAGTGAATTTAGAAACATGAAACTTGCAGCATCCATTGTTCAAAATAAAATTTGAAATCCAACATAAAGAAATGTGAAATCAACAATTGAAATCAACCACAGAAAGTTTGTGATCCGAAGTTGTTACGTCACTTATATACATTGTTGTCATTTTTTCATAAAAAGTAATGAATGTGTCACTTTTCTATCCAAAGTTTCAATTCATATTCATAATTACATTTTCACACACTTTGTATACATCTGTGTAATTGATATTCAGACATTTTTTCATAAGACCTTACTCAATATCATTGATCCAAAGTTGAACTTTGATATATGTTAACACAAACAAATCTAAGAAATCACAAGTCCATAATAAAAGTGAATGAACAAAGATGTGTCGAGATTGAAATTTATAATGTAATAAGTCGACCTTTTCCAAATTATTACAGTGTGATACCTTTTGGTTAATAACCTCAAAACCATTTGTATGTACTTACTAAGCATGTTATTAAATATTTCAAAACAAAAATTAGAAAATTATATAATTCATAATAAAAACTATGAAGAAGAAATAAAATTTATCATATCACCTGGGAATTTTAGATTTTGAGTTCTAATTTGTGCTAAATTAGAGAAGAAACAACGAGAAATTTGTTACAATGATCTGGAATAGAACCGTTCTTATTCTGAATTTGGATTTGTAGAAAAAAAATTCATTTTTAATTTGAATTTTAGCAGGGGAAGGTTTTGTGTTTGATTATGGAGTTAATTTGGATCTAAGTGTATGTAATACGGTTTTAATGTTTAATAATTCTTTTAAATTACATTTAACCTGATTTTTGAAAAGGTCCTCAACTTTATGGATTTTTGTGTAATTTGCCCTTATTTTATTTCTCCCAATAAATATTTATTATTATTTTTGTCTATTTTATTTTGGCATGCTCCCTCCTAATTATTATATGATTTTCCTTTATTTTCCTCTATTTTATTTTGTATATACTATTTAATTCAGTTATTATATAGAATATTGAAAATTGAAATTCTTTGAATTCTTTGAATTATTCATTTTAAAAAATTAATTTGGAGAGTCTCTTGGAGCATAATTTTGAGAATTGTCTCTTTAAAATAGAAAGTATTTTATATTTAAAAAGCCTTTTGAAAATGTTCTAATTGTTGGGACAACTATTAACTCACGAGGCAAGGAAATATCTAATTTGACGATATTTGGAGCCTGTGAATTATGAGCACGTTTTATGTCGTGATGGATGGCTTAACATCACACTAGTCCATTTGGCTTAACATCATGCTAGTCCATTTGTCTACTCGCCTTCGGATTGGAAATGGCTTTGACTCGTTTGCGTCCTACATGAGTTGACTAATTGGATAGTCAAAATCTTTTCTTGACCTTTTTTTTTTTTTTACCGCATCAATTTAATATATTTCATTTTCTCACATGAAAATTTAATTTTGACTCTTAATAATATGACCAAACTAGCATCTATGCGCTAACTCTAGTTCCTATTATGACATCCACAACAATAACTACTAATTATCATTTTAGTAATTTTAGAATCAATTATATAAATAATTATTCGACATACAGTTTATTGATAGCTTATTTGCACAAATGGTTTCGACTTTTGCATTTAAGTGCTGATCACCGCCTTTATATGGGGGGCGGTGAAATCGACCACAGTCGGCGTGTCGGTGGTGGGCCGTTGATGATAAAAGCGGCTTTTATCATCAGCGGCCCACCCGGCGACACGTCGCCGTGGGTCGATTTCCACCGCCCCTAGAGGCGGTGATCGGCACTCTTTGCACTTATTGCGGGTTGAAGATCTATCGTTTCATTTTTAGCAGTTTGACCCTTATTTCAAATGTTTTTGGTAGCAATGGTCCTTTTCATCATTTTTCGTCCAAATTCCGGTGAAAGTTGACAATGAAAAATCTTTTATTTAAAAAGTAAATGAAAATTTGCAGCAAAAATCCCTAATCTTTCAGAAAGTATTGAAAAGTCTCATAACTTTCTAATCCTAACACATATGACCCCAAACATTTTTGACAATTTAACCTTCAACTTAAATAAATTAAAAATAACTCATAAACCTTTTCAAAAATACAAATAAGTCTTAAATCTTTTTATTTTTCATAGATTTACACTTAAAATAATAAAAAATTTGTCATCAAGTTCCAAAACTTTTAATTTTGTTCACCAAAATGACATTTAAATTGTGTTTGATTAAAATCAGATTTTTTTAGTAAAAGTTGTTGAAATGTGTGGTTGAAAAGTTGTGGGACCATAAAATGTGTGGTTAAAATTAATTGTTAACTTTGACCTTAGCTTTATATCAAAATCAAAATTGAAAACAAACGAGTTCTTAGAGTCTCTACAGATTTTGTCCAATGGTCCATTAATTAACAAAAAAATTATACACATGATCAAAATTTGACCAATTTAAAATTTTAATTGGTAGAGCTGGCAAATAGGCCAGATGAACTGGCCCAACCTGAAATTGGACGGGCCACATAAAAAATTGGACTGGACTAGCCCTGACCTAATTTTACATGGGCTGGTATTTGCTGGGCAACCCAGCCCGATTTTGGGCCAATTTGCTAGCCCAACTTACATTTTTAACTTATTTTTTCAAAATAATTACTTATAATTAAAAAAAAAAACAAAATTCACCCCACCCCTCCCCACCCCACCCCGAAAATCCGACAAGATGGGATGAGATAATAATCATTTGAACAAACATTTTCAAGAAAATAATAAATTTTCAACTATAGAACCCATTTTCAAGATTTCTTGAAATCAAACAAAAACACACCCTAACGTGCGTGTGTGCGGGGATGAATCAAAACCGGAGAGATTGAATGAGCTTGAAAGATTGAGCAAGAGCAAAGGCGATGAGGGCAAACAACAATGGATAATTCGAGAAAATCGAGGACAAAACATACGACGTCGTTCTTTGCAAATGCTTGTGTTGTTGTCTCCTGAGTTGACCCTCCGATTTCATCCATCACCATTTCTTATCGAATTGTTATCTCTATCTATAACTATATAAATATTTGACTTTGAATATAGAAATATGTATAGTATATTATTCCCGACTTAATAACATTGATTTGCCTCTCAAGTTTCAAGAAATCCTTGTCAATTTTAAGTCAAGAATTCTATTTTACGTCGATATATTTTTCTCGTATCTATACAAGAGAACAGAGAGAAAACAAGTCGAATGGATCTTGGGAAGATGGGCAAAGACGTCCGACGTGTTGTTATTTGGTGGGTGAGAAAGAGAGAGACTATTTTGGGAAAACTGCACCATTGGACCTCAAGCAAATTAGCAATTTGATCTTCAATCTTTTTCATTATTGTCGCACAACCACTCTTAACGAAAGAATCCACCCGGCGACCGGGGGGAGAAATCCCCTCCCCTCTGGCCGGATTTTCAGGGATGGGGTGGGGGTCGGGGTGGGGTAGTAGAGGAAGATGGTGAATTTTGATTTTTTTTTTAATTATAAGTAATTATTTTTAAAAAATAAGTTAAAAATGTAAGTTGGGTTGGCCCATTGGCCCAAAATTGGGCTAGATTGGCCCAGCAAATACCAGCTTATGTACAATTGAGTCAGGGCTAGTCTAGTCCAATTTTTTATGTGGTCCGTCCAATTTCGGGTTGGGCCAGTTCATCTGGCATATTTGCCAGCTCTACCAATTAAAATTTTAAATTGGTCAAATTTTGATCATGTGTATAATTTTTTTGTTAATTAATGGACCACTGGACAAAATCTGTAGAGATTCTAAGAACTCGTTTGTTTTCGATTTTGATTTTGATATAAAACTAAGGTCAAAGTCAACAATTAATTTTAACCACACATTTTATGGTCCCACAACTTTTCAACCACACATTTCAACAACTTTTACTAAAAAATCTGATTTTAATTAAACACAATTTAAATGTCATTTTGGTGAACAAAATTAAAAATTTTGAAACTTGATGACAAATTTTTTATTAATTTAAGTACAAATCTGTGAAAAAATAAAAAGATTTAGGACTTATTTGTATTTTTGAAAAGGTTTATGAGTTATTTTTAATTTATTTAAGTTGAGGGTTAAATTGTCAAAAAGGTTTGGGGTCATATGTGTTAAGATTAGAAAGTTATGGGACTTTTCAATACTTTTTGATAGATTAGGGACTTTTGCTGCAAATTTTCATTTACTTTTTAAATAAAAAATTTTCCACCGCAGATTTGGACGGAAAATGATGAAAAGGACCATTGCTGCCAAAAACATTTGAAATGGGGGTCAAATTGTCAAAAATGAAACGATAGGTCCTCAACCTGCAATAAGTGCAAAAGTTAGGGACCATTTGTGCAAATAATCCGTTTATTGATATAGAATGTCGATCAACTAGATGGATAAAGGACTTGAACCCTCAACCTTATACATAACTATTACACTTGAGTATTCACTTAATTGTTTTGCCAAATTGTCATCCATATACCAACTCTAGTTTTAAATTCACAATAGTAACAAACCAAATGACATTTTCAATAAATTTAGAACTTGATTGTCATATAAATACTTTTTCAAAATTCAATTTATTGCTATAGAATGTTGATCAACCCAATAGATAAACGGGTTAAACCTTCAACCTTGTATTTGATAGTCACATTGTCACCAAACTTGGCTCTTCTAAGTAGGGATGACAAAAATATCTGATCCGCCCCAAACTCGATAAATACTAGCTCTATGTGGGATGGAAAATTCCCGATTCGCAGGTCAACACAAATCGGGGCAGGTTATGGTAATCCGGGATGGATCGCGGGGCAGATCGGATCATGTGTGCCCCCATTTGAAAAATAAAGAAATAAAATAGGAGTAAATGAGTAATGTTTGTTTCAATGTTTGTTAAATTTTTTGAATAACAATTTACCAAAAAAAATTACGAATCAGTCTGCAGATCACTACTTTGATCTGCTCCGACCTAATTTAGATCTTCTAGAATTATTGTGGAGCGAATACTGATCAGGCCGACCCGATCCAAATCCGCCTCGTTGCCATCATTACTTCCAAGTTATTATGCAACACTTAGCTACTCAATTGAGTCTCTCGTGATTTTAGTAAATTCAATCTCCCTTAAGTGGTGGCACTTGTAAGCAGTGTTCTAAAAGGTCTATCTAGGCCTTGCCTAGGCGCGCCTAAGTTCAATGCGTTTGCAAAACGCATCGCATCGAGGGTATACGTTAAAATATGGTCAACTCTTTTTGTTGACCGCCTAGGCACGAATAGACGAGAATATACGAGAATAAACATGATTAAGCGAAAATAAGCGTGAATAATCACGCATAACACGCATTAGAGCAAGCAAGCTTCTTTTTAAATTTATTTTCAGATTGGACCAAAATAAACATTTTTTAAATCTACAAGAAATACTAACAATGCTCAAGATAAAATAAGAGAACCTGACGAAAAAAAATTTGTATTGGATGGCACGGAAGATGAGTTCGATAAAGAAGAAGAGCTTTACTTAGAATCCGATAAAGAGTTAGACAAAATTTAAGCTATGTTGGTATGTAATAAAATTGTAGAAAATTATTGAGTAATTTGTGTTTATGTTTGTGGTAGTTAAAATTTACTAACTTTTGAAACTATTATGTTGGGCTTTTATTTTATAATCTAATTGTAGACTATGTTATTAAAATTAGTCCTGCAATTTTGATTTTGAACCACGTGATATGTTCAACCATGATATGTACCTTAATATAAATCTAATTTTACTTCATTGTTACAGCGTGCATATAATTTTGAAAACTCATGTATTTTTTATGTGTTTTTTGAAAAATAGGCCTGTAATTTTGTAATCTAAATCAGTATATTCTATGCTATGTTATTAAAATTTAAAATTTGAGCATTAAAAAAAAAATTCGAAAACGCATTTTGACGCCTAGGCTTCGCATAGGCGCGCTTAGGCCTATAATTATTGATGTTTCACCTCGTCGCGTTGTCACGCATTACGCATTTTAAAACCTTGCTTGTAAGTGCATTAGACAAGAAGTAGAGAGAGTTAAAGAGATAAAGATTACAATTCTTATGACCATATGCTGTGAGTTTCCTCCAAATGAATGGCATATTCTGTAATAGAGAGATGATTAAATAATGAGCTTGAAATATAATTTTTTTTCTCTCACTAACTTCTCCCTTTGGGGGCGTTTCCTCCACTTCAAACCCAATTTCCATCCACCAACTCACCATCAAGCAACCACCACCTACAAAATTCTTTCAAATTCTCCTACATCAAATTTTTAGAGATTTATGAAAAAAAGACATTTATTTAGTGCTGAAATTATTTTTTAAATACTTATATTATAAGTTGGAGATGAACGTGTAGATAAAAAGTGAAATGTAAGTTGTGAGTCCTATAAAATATATGGATAAAAAGTATGTTAGACAAATTGAAATTATAATTTAAGCATCTCCAAACATGAGCTTAGCCTACGATTCAAGCCCCCTAGTGGAGCAAAAAACACCGTTCTCACATGAAGGCAAGCTGACGGTGATGCACGCTAAGGAATTCGAACACTCCATTATTGTAATAAGTGTACCCTTTGAAAGTAGATCAAGCAGCGGTCGATGCAAAAAGCCCAAGCATAGCCCATGTATGTGTGGAAGTAGACCTTCTATGCGGCCTTTCCCATGACCCTAAAACTTTAACTAACTTACTTTGAGAAGGGCAAAGATTTCAACAAAACCAATCTAAACTTATTAATAGAAATGTTGATTTCGATGAAACAATGAAAGGGATTTCTGAGAACAAATATGTGGAATATTATGAAGATGGGAATAATATAAAAAATCGAAGCATTAAGGAAGGGCTTTGTGTCCAATCAGAGTTTAATGATATGGCATTTAGTGAACATGACAAATCTGCTACGACTTTCAAGGATACTGATAGGAACTTTCCTGTTTTGGTGGAATATGTTGTGGGATGTGAGCACATGGAGAGTAAGGAAAATTTTCTAGGTAAAATATAAAATGTTGGCCCTAATTTGAGCAAGTTCTTAGAGCATCTCCAATACACTCAATGGATTGTGATTGAGGTGGCAATTAAATAGACAGACCTGTAAAGTGGAACGACCTATCATCCGAACTGACAAAATTTTGCAGATTATTCTTTATAAACTGTCTTTTATTGCATTTACTTCTTCGACCTATTCATTAAAATCCATTGATTGATTGAATCAAACTTTTAAATCATTGTTTTCATCAAAGTTTCTTCCTAATACTTGAGCTTTTCATTCATTGCTACTTATTGAAGTGTTAGTCTCTCTTGGTACTTAATGTATATCTATCATTTATTAAGAGATAAATTATTATAAATCAATTTTTCACATCTTTGGGTCATATTGAGGTTCATTGAAAACTCAATATTGTATAAGGATTGATACTCCTTGTTTATAAGTCACCAGATGTATTGTAAAAAGTTTTTGATTGTATCATAAATTAATCAATATAGTAGAAAGGTCTTGTTCGTGATGGAGAGCTTGGTAATGGGGGACGTAGATCGTTGGTTTGGATCGAACCTCCATAAACATATCATTTGCAATCTCTCTCTACCAATTTATTTATTTATATTGTGCTTATGTTTCTTAAGTTTCTTATTTTGAGATTTTTTTTCGAAAAAGTTTGTAAAAAACCAATTTACCCCTTATTGGTTAGTTATTCTTAGGTTACCAAACTCGCTCTTACCTCTTCGCCTAGGGATAGCAAAAGGAACGACCCGTCCGGGCCCAGTCCGTAAAAGCTCGGACCGTTATGGGTCTGGACTCGTCTAAGGATGGGCCCGAGCCGGGCTGAGAAAAAACAAGCTCGGCCCTTGGAAATAACGAGCAGTCCCATAAATGGCATGTGGCTCGTGGAAAAAATAACTTATTTCATGAATGGTCTGTGGCTCGTCAATTTTATCATAACTTATTTTATTTTATAATTTTAAACTCACAAATAAAAAAATAAAAAAAAATAAAAATTCACATGCGGCCCGTGTGGCCCATGAGCCACAGGCTGGGTCGGCACAGCCCATTGCCATCGCTATCTTCGCCTACTCTTGCTTGCCAACTTGCTTGGTTGCAAACATTGTTTTAATATTCAGACTGGCCCAATCGGTTCAACCGAAAACTCGGTGATCAGGTCACCAGGTCGATTTGAGTCATTCTATTGGACCGGTCTACAATCAAATCAGTCTAAACGTAGGAATTCTGGTGGGGTTTTATAAATCTCGTTGACCCAAACTTGGAAAAACCGGCAGATCATTGCTGATTAAAAAACTTAAGTAAACAATTCACTTTGCTAAATACATATTTTGTTGATGAAATTATTAATTATTATCTTGTTGAGATTATTTTCTAGAGTTGGGGTTATTAATTAAATAATTTACTTTATTAAATGCGTATTTAGTTGATGAAGTTATTAGTTATTGTCTTGTTGAGATTATTTTTACAAATTTCAAATACATTTTTTGCTATAAGTGAAGTGGCTTTTTGCTGACAAGTGACTAATTAATGTTAATGTTGTAATGCATATAAAATCTGATAATATTGATGATAATAAGTGTAATTGTTGATAATAGTTATTATATTGGATATGAGTTAGTCTACCAGTTTAATTATCGGTCACTGAAGTTTCAGCAAAATTATAAAACAGTCACTAAAGATTTAGTGAAATTACAAAATAGTCACTGAAGTTACAAAGTTTCAGCACTAGTCGTTGAAGTATATTAATGCATTCACCGACGATTACTCTGTTAAATTTTTAGTGTATTGATGACTTGTCACCTTTAAGTGTCCACGTGGTACACAATCGGTTGACATTTGGAACAAATTGATGCTACGTGAACTTAATGTATTAATAACAATAAATTCAGACCATAAAGGATGCACCTAAAACATGATAATCGGGTTTTCAGGATAGATTAATTGGGTATTTTAGCAATTTGGGGAGATGGGGGATTTAGGGTTTTGAGAAGAATTTGGGGGTGAGATTCGGGTTTGAAGGGATGGAGAATTGGGGATCTTAAATTTATGTCTAGAAATTGCAGTTACGTATTCATGTTTTAGGTGCATCCTTTGTGATCCGAATTTATTGTTATTACTACATTAAATCCACTTGACGTCATTTTTTGTCAAATATCGATCGATTGTGGGTCACGTGGACACTTAACGGTGATATAGCATCAATTCACGTTGGAAATTTAGCAAAGTGACTATCGGTGAATGCATTAGTATACTTCAGTGACCGAGAAATTTTGTAACTTTAGTGATCGTTTTATAATTTCGTTAAAACTTCCCTGAGTACTAGTGAAATTAACCCATTTTTATATTCCATAATGTGAGTAATTTATAAAATATACTATAAATGCAAACGATTTTTTTTTTTTTCAAAAATATTCTCCACAAAATGCAATTTAATCAAAACTTCTAAAGTAGCCGTTTAGAAATACAAAACAACTCGCGAAGACGAAATAAGAACGCTACGCCCACGCGCCAAAGCAAATTGCGTGATCGTCCATAGAATTCCACTCCAGATTCTCTCCAATTATTTTTCTAAATTAGGGTTTTGATTTCTTCAATAAATCCAGAACGAAGAAGGGTCTTTGAAAATGTAAACAAATAAGAAAAACAATCGAAATTTATTGACCAGCGTGCGCCATTGGAGTAGCTGTAAGTCAGCTCTTACCCTGCAATCACCATTTTTTAATCTTCCGCGTATAAAATATCTTTCTCTGCATTACCACTTCAACAGATCCCAACGTAATTTTCATAAGAATCTAAGAGAAGAAACCAAACGTCAAAAAATATGAGATTTTGTATTTTCTTCCAATGTTTTCTCAATGAAATAAGTATTATATAAAATTAATATAGGTGTTGCCTTTTTGTCCGTTTGTTGGTTCCTTTTATGATAGCAGAATCAAATAGATAGCGAAAGGAAGTACGTAGAGAAAGGGAAACGGAAAAAGTCAAAAAGGGTCTTTTTCTTTGATAAGAAAGAGTGGAATTTAGCAGTTTTGTATCTTTGCAGGGTATTGAAGAATGAAGAGTCCACATTACAGGGTGTTTTCTGGCTGACACTCTTAATTCTTTTCCTTTTTTCTTTCTTAGAAACCCTTTATTTTTCTTCTTTTTGGCGGGGAGAAACTAAATATTTTCAAACCCAAATCTTTGTCTGAAAGAGAAAAATAAGGGTTTTGATTTCGAAGCTGTTTGGTGCTCGAATCTATAGTGGGTTTAGGCTTTAGCTTGTGGCGATTTTACATCCATATTAACGAGAAAGATCTAATCGAGCATTGAGAAATAAGATCTCTCATTTGGAAAGTAAAAGTAATTTGATTCTCTCGAAAATCCATATACAATAGAAATTTGTTTGAGCCTTCTGCTCATTCTTGGGATATGAGTAAAAGGGTTTTGCTTTTTCTGTTTTTTTTATTTTTTTTCACTCTATGATGAGTTTTGGAGGTTCTATTGTCACTGGCAGTAGTAATGAGATAATCTCTCTCTCTCTCTCTCTATATATATATGTGTGTGTGTGTGTGTGTGTAAGTTCCTTGTGCCTTTTTTTTTTTTTTTTTGGCTTCTTTTAGTTCATGTTGTTGTTATTGATTGACATGTTTTGGAGTTTCTTGCAGAAGCTCAAGATGGAGAATTTTGGGGAGATGGGTTTTATAAGTTTTGATAGTGGTGTAATGGGGAGGGCAAGGGAGGATGAGAGCAGGTCTGGAAGTGATAACATGGGAAATACATCAGGTGATGATCGGGAGAACCCTGGAAATAGATCATCTAAAAGAAAAAACAATTATAGACACACTCCATTTCAGACTCAAGAACTCGAAACGTAAGTTTATTGCTTTGTGTTTGCTTGATTGGATAAAATTTGATGCTTGCTGATTTCATAAGTTCTTATAGTTCTTTCAAGGAGAATCCACATCCTGATGAGAAAGCAAGACGAGACCTTGGCAGGAGACTAGGCTTGAAGGAGAGGCAGGTGAAATTTTGGTTTCAGAATAGGAGAACTCAAATGAAGGTAATTTGGAATTCAGTTCTTCTATGTGGATTTCACTTATTTTTCTGTTGAAATTGGTTTGATGAATGATTGAACTGATTTAAATGCGACGATCCAGTCCCAAGTAGAACACTTCGAAAATTCACTTTTGAAACAAGAAAATGACAAGCTCTGCATTGAGAACATTGCTATGAAGGAAGCCATAAGGAACCCTATTTGTGGCAAATGTGGTGGCCCGGCAATTCTTGGTGAACTACAAATGGAGCAGCACCATCTTATAATTGAGAATGCACGGTTGAGGGATGAGCTCAATTGGTTTGGCGCCCCAGAAAACAATTTTACGTTGAGGCCACTGCTGTCCTTGGCTAGCCCTATGCCTCCCATAATGGGTAACTCGGGATTGGGTCTTGCGGTAGGAAGAAAAAGCTTTGGTAGTTTGAACTCCATTGACCCAAAGTTGCCTACAGGACTTGATTTTGGCAATCGGGTGTCAAGTGTTGATGTTCCCTTAGACAAATCCTTGTTTAAAGACCTTGCATTGGCTGCCACGGATGAGCTGATCAAGCTAGCCCAGTTCAATAGTCCTCTATGGTTCAGAAGGTTAGACGGTAGTGGAAAAACATTGAACCTCAAGGAGTATGCTAGTACAATTTCCCCCTGCATAGGCACGAAACCTGATCATTTTGTAACTGAAGCAACACAGGCAACTGGTACTGTAATTATCAACAGTGTGGCACTTGTGGAGACATTAATGGATGCAGTAAGTTCTTCAGTTCGTAGTGCAAATATTACTAGTACTTTGTTTATTTTTCAGGTCTTATTTGGTTAATCCATTATTATTCTTTGATAAATGCTTCCAAACATTTCCATTTTCTCAGCAATGTTCACTTAATATCTTTATCGTGTCAATTCAATTTGATGTTTCCTCTAATTATATACTACCAATTGCTTCTTGTATCTCATTGTCTTTACTATGGATATATGAAATGCTTTCCTATGTACAGAAACGATGGATGGAAATGTTCCCATGCATAATTGGGAGAGCCTCAACTATTGATGTGATTTCCACTGGCATGGGTGGAAATAAAAATGGGGCACTGCAACTGGTACGACATTTTCACTGCTATCTTTATAGTCCCTCGGCCCCCAGAAGTCCTGAAAAACAAAATACCAAATATACTTAACACATGTTTGTCATTGCTTAAATTATAATTTCAGATTTTCAGCTAGTCAAACTGGTCAAACATACTTTTTATCCACACATTTCATGGACCCACAACTAACAACTCACTCCTTATCCACACATTCACCTACAACTTATAATGGAAGCACTTAAAATATAATTTCAGCATTACCAAACATATGCCTAGTTTATCTACTTTTTTGTGCAGATGCATGCTGAGTTCCAAGTTCTTTCGCCTCTGGTCCCTGTTCGTCAAGTAAAGTTTATTCGCTTTTGCATGCAGCATGCCAAGGGCATCTGGGCTGTGGTTGATGTGTCTGTAGACGCCATCCGAGAAGGTTCACGTGCACACGCTGATTGCAGGAGGCTTCCTTCAGGTTGCGTGATTCAAGATATGCCGAATGGCTCTTCCAAGGTAATTGGTAGTTAGGATTTTGTTCTCCTTTGAGCTTGTCCATGTTTTAAACACTATATGTTACTATCGAGAAATGGAACTGACTTTGTTCTCCTTTGGGCTTGTCCATGTTAAAAACGCTATATGTTACTATCGAGAAATACAACCGACTAATCCTAAGTCAAAGGGTCGAGAAACTCAATGCCACTATTCTTGAACAACTTGGAGCCAGGCCTTCTTTTCGCACTATTACGGATATGAAAATAATGGTCAAATTGCTCTAGCCTTTAGGGTTTCCAATCTCAGACTAGGGCTATTTTCAGGTCTAAAGCACGGACACTCCTATCATGTGGACAGCAAACCATCTTAAACTTAGCTTGCATAAATTGTTTTGTTTGACATTGTTCAAATGCACTTTCAGAATTTTGGCCCATGAGTCTGAACCTTGGTATATAGTATTGTATTGATGATATCTAACATGAAATTAAGCTAGGATTTTTAGTGCCTACTTAAGTTGTTTATTGCCAGTTTAGAGCTGAAGGTATCCACATGTTTGCAATAGTGACCTCGGGACTCTAATTATGTATTATATATTATGATTATATTCCTGTCTCTTGCACTGATTCTTTTTCTCTCACACATAGATGTACAATTTTTTGTTTCCTTGATGCAATCTTATTTAGTACTCTTCTTCGCTCAAGATAATTTAGTGATGGAATCTACCTAACTTGTTATATACTTATATGTTTTCTGAAGTAAGGGAAGTTCTGTGAATGAGATGGATTATATTCTGGTCTTGGTAATGGTTTGGCGTAAAATGTCTATAGGTGGCTTTTTATGTCCGTCGTCAAATTCCATATTGTTTGATTACAACTACAAACTCACCTTTTTTTTTTTGTACCAATATTTTGCCATGTCTTACATCATCTAACTTTGACTTCAAGATAAGTAATTTCCGCATGCACATGACAATTCTCTACTAAAAGCATGCTTGAGTAAGCTTAAAAGTTAGTCAAACTTACATTTAGCTTTTAGGTAACCTTTTGTTTCCAAACATATTTGGATATTTTACTTTTTTCTTAAAAATAAATAAAATTTACTTTACTTTAAAACTAACTAACTTATTTACAACTTTGACTAACAAATAAAATTATTTATTTTAAAACTTATAAGTAAATTTCTTAAGCTTAGCCAAACATGCACCAAGTATTGCTTATAAATTGGACGTAGTATATGAATCCTACTACGATGCTGTGGGTCTGTGACCGTGAGTGTTATGGACCTTATGGTTGACGACCTTATTGCAGTTGTGCATTACTTGTGCAGTTTGCATACAAGTATGAAATTCAATTTGATATTTGTCGTCACATGATTGTGCAATTTCAATGCAAGTTCGAAAGCTGGAAATTTGTTAACAGATGTAACTGCAGAACAATTTAGAATGCGAAACAATTGCTTCTATGGACTTGATTAGTTATGTGCAACGAATTCTCTTTAGGGCTGCGAAATTAAATATCATTGTTTTACTGTTTTAATTCTCTGGATAGCATTCCTTCTTTTCTTCTTTTCTTTTTCTT
This sequence comes from Forsythia suspensa, assembly GCA_023638005.1. Taxonomy (NCBI): domain Eukaryota; kingdom Viridiplantae; phylum Streptophyta; class Magnoliopsida; order Lamiales; family Oleaceae; genus Forsythia; species Forsythia suspensa. Next base: position 26,302,392 of record CM042666.1, on the reverse strand, counting down.
TTTTTTTTTTTTTTTTTAAAGAAAGGTTGGTAACTTCAAAAATGAGTCTCAGGTTACCTGGGTTGAACACACAGAATATGATGCCAATGTCGTCCATCAATTATATAGACCGTTACTGAGTTCCGGATTGGGCTTTGGAGCACAAAAGTGGGTCGCCAGTCTACAAAGACAATGTGAGTACTTGGCTGCAATCACATCCTCTACAATCCACAGTGGAGATCATACAGGTGTTCTATTTAAACTGTTTTTTCTATTACTGGATGTTCAAGGCACAAAGCAGGCACATACGATATTCAAAATAGGGTCTCTTAATTGTTCTATAGCTCCTGGTCACTTGCCAAGTTTACTTTTTTTTTTTTTTTCATGTTCTATAACTCCTGTGTTTGTACTTTGTTTATCTTTTTTTCACATCGATAAAAACTCCGTCCTTGTTGATGAAGGTTTTATATAAAGAAAACATCAAAATACTGGATACTGATGCATTCTATGTATATACCAGTACTTAATCCAGCTGCTAGGAGGAGTATAGGAGAGCTAGCACAACGCATGACTCGTAACTTCTGCACCGGTGTTTGTGCAACGGTGCACAAGTGGGAAGTAGTTCAAGCTGGAAATGCTGACAATATCAAGTTGATGGTGCGGGAGAGCATTGGTAACCCGGGGGAGCCTTTGGGTACCGTGTTGAGTGCCATGACTACTGTTTGGTTGCCGGTATCTTGTCAACGTCTATTTGGCTTCTTGCAGAATGAACAAACAAGAGGCCTTTGGGACGTCTTATGTCAAGATGGTTCCATGCAACGGATGCTTCATATTCCCAAGGGCCAAGACCTTGTCAATAGCATCTCTCTTCTTCGTACTAGTGTGAGTGGTCATGCATTTTAGGGAAATTTGCAGCTGGGATCCCCATCCTTTGCTAAGTCTAGCACTTTGGTTCCCATCCAGCATTTCTGTTAAAATGGCACATGCCTTGCACATGTGGACCTATGTGCCTAATTGTGCAAAGGTTGGGAACCCAAAGGCCTTAAAAGATTTAATGGGAACCCAAGTGCTATATTTATCAAAGGAGACCTCAGCTGCGAATTTCCCCGCGTTTTATTAAAACATTACTGCTCCCAATTACAATTATTGTGCAATTCTCTCGTTTCGGGTTTTCATCGTGTAATTCAACTTTCAGGCTGCTGCCAGTGCTAATCAGATCAGCATGCTCATCTTGCAAGAGACGTGCACCGATGTTTCAGGATCACTTGTAGTACACGCGGCTGTCAACACTGAAGCAATGAATGTGGTGATGGCCGGGGGTGATTCTTCCTGTGTGGATTTATTGCCATCAGGATTTGCAATTGTTCCAGATTGTTTTCCCGTTTCTGGTGGGCCTATCGACTGCGATGGAGGCAGTAGTGGCTCGTTACTTACTTTAGGATTCCAGATATTGGTGAATAGCTCACCTGCTGCCAAGCTAACAACCGAGTCAATTGACACTGTGAATTCCCTCATCGCTCGCACACTTCAGGGCATCAAAGCCGGCCTCCAGTGCAACTGATGTGCGCGAAACTCTACTGAGCCTGTAACATATATGTATGGTACATTTTTTTATAGAAGCAGACTTGACATTGATATATAGAATGAACAGATAAAACGAAGAGAAAGTCTCGGGTTTGAGGTGGAAAATCTTGGTACGGATTTGAGTCAAGAATGAACCTTTTTGTTGAACCCTTGTGGAGTTTCGGGTGCAATGTGTTACTTATTTATTTTTATTTTTTTTTTGCACCAAGCGGGTTGTGGTTCGGGCATTGACTCGAGTGACCACCAAGATAAGTTATCTGTCATGTACTCAGTTGTGTTTTGTTTGTTGTTGAAGAGGAGAGACGGGTTGCTAGAAATTCTTGTGATTCTCGAAAGTTTACACACTGAACTTAATATATTTTGTTTCACATTGAGTTGCTTCAATTAATTCAATAGTTTTTCATTTTTTTTTTTTTTATTGTTTCATTTGACATTTCAATTATTTGATTTCTTTGTTAAGGCCTAAAGCTATAAGTGGGAGGTTTGGCTTTGACCCGATGAATCAATTTCTTGATCTTATAGCCACATACATCATGACTAGTATAGAGTGAAAGAAATTTTGGGGACAATCTCTAGAGAATTTCGATTCAAATGAACAATAAAAACCTATTTGGTTAGAACATAAAATCATTCCTACATTGGATACGAACGAATTGGTTGTGTTACGCCTCCTTAATAACACATCCACGTGGCATCATACGTGTAGCTTTAGTCACCAACTCATCCTCACGTAAGACGATTTACACAAACGACACCTGGAGGACGCTTTTAGGCGTTCAGACCGCTTCTGTATAGCGGTCCGGTGCTCAATAAATAATGGACCACTATGACTGATTGATGGGACAAGAGTAAGGCGGCCATGTTAACCTAACACAAACGAAGAGAGTAAAGAAGATGAAGTGATTGCCTGCAAATCCAAAGTCAGACACAAAAGACAACGGCGACAGCGACAACTTGATGGGACGCGGGTCAATCACACACGCAGGGGTCAGATTCATACCAATTGGATTTCAGCTATAAATAAGAGGAAGAGTGACATAGAGAAAGTAAGTTAATCTAACTCGACTTAAGAATTGAATATATCTGACAAGTTCAATCAGTCTAGAAAAGATATGATTTCTAACTTGAGCGTCGGAGCACATACGGTGGCCTCCCGGCTGCCTCTTTCAATTGACTGTTTGGTGTTAAGTGTGCAGGATCAAGACAGTTGGATAGAAGGAAAGCAATTTGGTGTTGATTGGAAATCCAGTTAGAATTCGTGGTCAACATTTAGCGCCGTCTTTGGGAAACGATATTGAAAACCACGAGGAAACATGTGAAAAAGCTTAGGAGAACCTGAAGAATATAAAGGTTTGGACCCAGAGTAAGAGAAAAAAAACGCCCATTGTTGGATGAGTGGATTTCGTGGGTATTTGAAAAATTGCCTAAAACCTTGAAAAAAAGTAAAGTTTAGCTAGAAGATTTGAAGATTTGAGATTGTAAAATTTTCTCTTTGAAAAAAAGGTGAATTTTAGTTTGAAGATTTAAGATTGTAAAACTTTCCCTTTGAAAAAAAGTGAATTTTAGTTCAAAGATTTAAGATTGTAAAACTTTCCCTTTGAAAAAAAGTGAATTTTAGTTCGAAGATATGAGTTTGTAAAAATTCTCTCTGAAAAATGGTAAAGTTTAGTTCCGAGTTCTGTGATTGAGTTTGAAAAAAAGAGGTGAAATTTGACCCAAATTCTGTGGTTGTGGATTTTTCCTTTAAAAAAAGGAGAAACTTAGTTCTAATCTTTTTTTTATAACATTTCTCTTCGAAGAAAATGAAGAAAAACCAATTTCAAGCTACGCCATTGTAAAATCCCTCTTTGCACAAGTAGGGGTCAGCAAATACAAATTAATCCTTTGTTTCGGATAAAGAACTTGCTGATGAGTGACGAAGGCAGGAATACACATATGAGGCAAACCGATGAACGATTGGATGGAAGAGAAGAAAGGGCTCCTGAAGTTGCACAGCTACCAAGGCGAGGAAGGCGCTCCAGGGCGCTCATGATACGCAATTTGGAGCTTATGGCAGAACAGATGCTGGAAATGCATAGGCAACAGGCAGCTACTGCTGTTCTCAATGCCTACCGGCAACAAGGATTCACGCTCCTTGCGCCACCTGTATATCCTCCCTACTAACCCAGGTCCTATGAGGACCAGAACGAAAATGAAGAAGGTGAGGACCATTATTCATACGCCTCATTAACCCAGCCAAAGGCCCCATTTCGAGGAAATGAAGGAGTGGATCCCTTCCAATATCCATATCAGGGGTACAATGCGGGGAAAAATTATGAGAACCCAAACCTCCCTTCTAGACAATTCCAAGAGCCGGAAATGTCTCAAGCGTCTAGCGTATTTGACAGAATGGGAGGTAGACCTCCTAGGAATATGAGGCAAAGAAGAGCCACTGTGGCCGCCAGCCCAGCGCCGCACATATCTCCACTACACCAGTATCAGTCTGCTCATGCAGAAGTACGGCCAACTAGTAGACCAGTGCAAGAACCGGGTGAGAAAATACGACAGAACCATGGGGCACGATCTCCAATGATTGTTTCTTCACCCCAACTGTGGTCCTCTGAAATTGATGACAATGAGGAAATAAGCCCCTCTTCGGAAGGCATACGGTAATGTATGGTCCCACATGACTTTGAAATACCTGAAATAGGCAAATATGTCAGACGAGGAGATCCAGATCACCTTTTGAATTACAATGCCAGCATGGGTATTGTCGGGGCAACCCTAGCACTAAAGTGCAAAGCCTTCACCCTAACGTTAGAAAGAAGTACGCTTCGATGGTACAAGAAACTCCTCCATAGAAATATCCACGGTTGGAAAGACCTGATAACAGCTTTCAGAAATGGGTTTGTATCCTCAAGGCCCGACCAACTCCCGTTCCAGCACCCACAGGACTTGAGGCAAAGAAAGAGTGAGTTGCTGAAAAGCTACTTGGCTCTGTTCACTGAGGAGATGCATAACTGTAAAAAAATCACGGAGGCAAAAATGTTCACCACCCTCAAAGGAGGATTGGACATGAGAAACATGTTCTGGAGGGATGTCTTAAGCCGGAAGCCCCGGGATTACAATGCGTTAGTGGACCTGATGAAGGAGGAGAGAATATCTGAAGAAATGGCTAGGGCCAGAGACAATCATGCCCAACAACGTTATAATCATGGAGGCTATACGAATGCCAAACCATCTAATGGTGGAGTGCGCCACCATACGGGAAATTGTTAGGGGGGCCATCAGCGTTCATTCCTAGGGACCGGTCCAGCTATGCAGCTGCGATCACAGAAACGATCCCAAACTTTCATGCCGGGATAAATACCCCCAATCAAGGGATGCCCACTGGAGAAGCTGGCTTCAGCAAGTCTAAAAAGCCATTTACCGATCCATACTGTGCCTACCACATATTCTATGGGCATATGACTGAGGACTGTCGTGACATACAAGCGTTGGCCGAACAAAGGACTCAGAAGAAGGACCACCATTCTTTTGGAGGAACAGAAGCAGAAACAACTCACCTTACCGGTCTAATGAGTTGCGTTGTAGACGACGTCGAGAGGCCAGAGATGAGAGACAATGAAGAGAGACGGGACAGATGTAGCATGGTAGAAGCCAAGATGGGGACAATGTTAAAATGATGGAAAGACCGAATAGAAATTAGCCACAATAGCCGGCATAGCCTCCGATCCATGAGATTGACACCATTATCGGAGGCTTCCATCCTAGAGGAAACTCAAAGAATTCTCAAAAGAGATATATTCGAGAGGCCAAGGAGCCCGCGAATGTGAAGTACCACTTGCATACTTGTCCGGTGGGAACAGGGATGAGTGATCCCATCACCTTCATTCCCAACGATGTAGTCGGAGTACACTTTCCTCATAACGACGCTCTAGTGGTTCGAGCGGTCATGGCCAGAAATGGCCTGGAAACAATGTTGGTTGACGACGGAAGTTCTGTTAACATTATCTACGGGGCAACGTATGACAAGCTGAGTATAGAAGCTCTTCTGAGAACTCTATCGTTCCCAGATGAACTATTGTCTTGATGACCGAAATAGGGGAGACACCAACAACCGTTAGGATTCCCATGGAGTACTTGGTAGTCAACAAAAGTTCCTCGTATCGTGGTGTTCTTGGAAGACCGGCCCTTGTTGACTTAGGGACCGTGACACACACCAAGTTTTTGTGCATTAAGTTTTCCACAAACTGTGGGATCGCTACAGTGAGAAGAAATCAATTTGAATCCAGGGCATGTTATAACAATGCCATGAGGAAATTTATGGATCGAGATGTCCATGTAATTGATGTGGAGATGAAGGAGGCCCCATCAGATCCTGAAAAAATAGATGACGGGCCCAAGGAAGAGGATGAGTAGATGACGGAACATGAAGTCCCAGAAGACCTGGATTTGCGAGTGGCTGATGATGAGCCTCGAACATCTCCGGATGAGAAGTTAGAATGTTTTCCTGTGGACCCAATTGATTTTACTATGGAGCTATAGGTGGGGAACGAATACCCAGCAGACTTTAAAGATCGTCTGAAGAAGTTTTTGTCTGAAAACTTGGGTGTGTTTGCTCGGAAGCATAGGGATATGGTTGGAATTGATCCTAAGGTTTCATGCTATAAACTGCAGATAAATGTGAGGCACCCAGGGCATAGACAGAAACGCCGACCCATGAGTCCTCAAAAGTATGCAGCATTAGAAGAAGAAGTGTCCAAGCTGTTGAAAAACAGCTTTGTAAAGGAGTCTCGTTACCCAAAGTGGGTTTCCAACCCAGTGCTGGTGCCAAAGTCCAATGGGAAGATGAGGGTGTGCATTGACTTCTCTAACGTCAACCAGGCCTGCCCAAAGGACAGTTTCTCCCTTCCTCGCATAGACCAGCTGGTTAATACCACAGCCGGTCATGAAGTGCTTAGCTTTATGGATACGTATTCTGGGTACAATCAAATCTCCATGTACCCACCACATGAAGAGCATACCTCCTTTATCACGGATAGGGGGTTGAATTGTTATAAAGTTATGCCCTTCGGTTTAAAGAATGCTGGATCAACATATCAGAGGCTGGTAAACAAGATGTTTGCCAAACAGCTGGGCACCACGATGGATGTATGCGTGGACGACATGCTGGTCAAAATTCTAATAAAGACCGACCACGAAAGGGACGTTCAAAGTGCTAAGGAAGTACAAGATGAAGATGAAATCCCTTAAGTATGCCTTCAGAGTATCCTTCGAGAAATTCTTGGGATTCATGCATTGAGGCAAACCCTGAGATGATTAGAGCGCTGCTAGAAAATATAAACCCTTTAAGTCGTTTCATCTCGAAGTCAACTGATAAATTCCTACCCTTCTTCAATGCTCTGAAAGGAAAGAAAAGGTTTGAGTGGTCCATTGAATACGAGGACGCTTTCCAAGCTTTGAAACAATACTTGGGGAGAGCTCTGCTCCTATCAAAACCATCGGATATGGAAACCTTGATGCTATATCTGGCTGTCTCCGGAGAAGCCGTTAGTGCGGTACTTATCAAAGAAGATGATGGCCGTCAGCTGCCCATTTATTATGAAAGCAAGGTCCTACTGGGTGCTGAAACACGCTATCCAGATATGAAAAAATAGCGTTGGCCTTAGTTATATCCTCCAGGAAGCTCTATCTTTATTTCCAGTCACACATCATCTGTGTACTGACTACATTCTCTCTTAAACAAGTGTTGCAAAAGCCTGATGCCTCAGGAAGATTGATGAAATCAGCTATAGATCTAAGCTAATTTGAAATTCAGTACCAGCCCCGAAGTGCCATTAAAGGCCAAGCTCTAGCTGACTTTGTGGCTGAGTTCACCCACCATCCGGAGATAGAAATGGTTGATCAAACTAAGCCCACTAAGCCTTTGAAGCTATCTGTGGATGAATCGGCAGGAGAGAATGGGTCAGGAGCAGGCATAATGCTAATCAACCCGGAAGGGCGTAAATTGTACGGCGCTCTGCGCTTCGGATTCAAAGCTTCCAACAGTGTTGCTGAATATGAGGCCCTCCTGGCCGGCTTAAGGCTATCCAGAACATTGCAAGTTAAGACTATAGTTGTGCACAACAACTCCCAACTAATTGTCAGCTAGGTAAAATGTGATTTTGAGGCTAAGGACAAAAATGACTTTTTATTTTCGGAAGGTTCAGGACCTGGCACCATATTTTGAAAGCTTTGAGTTGATCCAAATACCCCAAACTGATAACCATAGTGCAAACGCATTCTTAAAACTGGCTAGCAGCAAAGACTCCTACCTCCTTGGATGCATCCAAGTTGAGTTCTTTCCCAAGCCTACCACAGAGTAGGACGATGCTATCTTTTTTATTGAAGAGTGATTTTCATAGATGAAGTCCATCACTGCGTACTTAGCAGATCAGATCCTTCCAGAAGATAGGGACGAAGTACAAAAGATCTAGAAAATGTCGGTGCGCTTTGTCATAAAGAGGTGGTGCTTTATAAAAAGGTTATTCTTTTTCCCTCCTCAGGTTCGTAGGACCGAACGAAGTGGACTACATCATGAGGGAGGCCCATGATGGAGTGTGTGAAAACCACTCAGGAGCTAACTCGTTAGTCCATAAAATCCTCAGGCAGGGGTACTACTAGCCTAACATTAAGAATTATGCACTTGAGTTCGTCTGCAAATGCGACAAGTGCCAGCACTTCACCTACTTGCACATGTAGCCTCTGTGAGATTTACATGTCGTATCCAGTCCTTGGCCTTTCGATAAATGGAGAATAGACATCATCGGGCCCATGCCACGGCGACTGGGCTTCATTGTTATGCACTAGTGGCCATTGATTACATTACTAAATAGGTAGAAGCTGAACCTGTGATGAAAATCACAGAAGAAAATACCTCAAAATTTATATGGAAGAATATCATTTGTCGATTTGGTGTGTCCTGCTCCCTTGTCTCAGAGAATGCCAGGCAGTTCAGAAATCGCCAAATTGAAGAACTATACAACAACTTAGGGATAAAACAGCACTTCTCGTCCCTACATCATCCTCAAGCTAATGGCCAAGTAGAGGCGGTAAACAAGACCATAAAATACACTTTGAAGAAGAAGATGGAGTCAGCAAAAAGAGCATGGATAGATGAGTTTCCTCAAGATACGCACTACCACTTGGATTGCTACAAGAGAGACCCCATTCTCTACGGCATATAGAGCAAAAGCTGTGTGTCCCGTGGAGATCGGATTGCCATCCCATAGACAAATCCATTTTTAAGAAATCAACAACGAAAGTTCTCGAAAGGCAGAACTGGACCTCCTCCAAGAACAGAGAGACGATGCACAAGTGAAATTAAGGCATTACGAGCAGAAGATGACACATTATTATAACAAAAGGGTAAAGGTCAGATCCTTTCAAATAGGAGACTCGATCCTAAAGAAAGTGTTTATAGCAACTCAAGAACTCGGTGTGGGAACCCTGGGCCCCAATTGGGAAGGTCATTACAGAGTTGTAAGTGAGACGATCCCCGGGACGTATGATAGAAGATCAGTCAGGCAAACGCTTGCCGCACCCATGGAATGCATAGCACCTCTGCAGATATTACCAATGAAGCTTGTTTGTAAACCATGATGACTTTAATGAAAAATATTGATTATGTTAGAATCTTGTATCTATGACGCAATGTGATGTAGTACTTTAAATCAACTGAATTGTTAGTCCTGGATTGGTTCGTCCCTTATCCTCGTTTCTTTTTTGATGTCCGAAGTACCTCACCTATTGTGCTTGTGTCGGAGCACTCATTAGTGAGAAAGTATATTAAAATAAATTATTTTGAAGTTTAGCTAAGTATTATGACTTAAGTCAAAAGTTATACTATGAGTTTACCAGATAGTATACACATAGATAAACAAATAAGTGCCAACACACAGGCAATGATGGTTAAGCTAATCTTTTATTCATCAAAGTTTGGATTACAAATTAAATGAAATGGTGCATACACCGTCCTACTCCCTCGTCGCCTCTTTAGGGTTGACACAGGAAGGGGTCCCTAGCCTAGCTAACTATTCTTTAGTCTTCGAGACTACTTATGCTTTACTCATTCGTCGTCGGGCTTCGTCAACAACACAAGTCTGAACACACCATGATAATGAGCCCCTCATATATGACGAAATGATTACCACCCCGACATCATCCCAAACTTCACAATTTTTTCTACCCCAATCATGAACTTGCCACTCTTTAGAAAGTCTACTGTATACCTGAAGATAAATTAGGAACCTTTCAAGAAGTGACAAATTCAAAACTATGGAAGAACATGAAAGCAAGATTAACCATCGAAATAAAGTATCTGGGACAAGATGAAACCAGAAATAAGGGATTCCTGGGGTTTATATAGAGCTAAGATCTGAAAAGTTGCAAAGAAATGGTGTGGAAATATAAAGCATTAAACAGGCTTTTGAGAAATGCGCTATTTAAGGAGCATGTGGACCGTCACAAGCCACATGCGCCCCTTCCACCTCCACATATAATAATGACATCAGCTCCTTGAGCAACGAAAAGGCTACGCCATTAATGCATTGGAAAACAACTCCTCAAATTCAAATCCAACTCTTCAAATTCTATGAAAAGGCTGCGCCATTAATGCTTTGGAAAACAAACTCTTTAGAATCAAATTCAACTCTTCAATAAAACCAAAAGACAAAAAATTGACAATTCATTCGAAGTGAGATATTACAATGGTATTTAAAAGAACCCCGTCAGCAGGAGGCTAGTCTGCTCCATCCTCAGCTTCTTCGGGAGCTGGATAATCAGCTTCAATGGCGGAGAGGTCCAGGTTGGGATGAAGCTCCTTCAGCTCTTATAGTACTTGTCGAGCTCCAAAGTTGATGAAAAAAGTATGGAGATTCTCATAGTCCGGGGTAAACTCGAACTAGTTCTTAAAATTTTCTACCCCGGCTTTCACTGCCTTCCCAGTCTCCGACTTAGTTTGAGGTTTTCACCTTTCAAGTCGTAGCACTCGGCCCTCAAAGACTCAGCCATCTCCTCCAACTGGGCGATATTATCCATCAACCCCTCTATTTGAACATTGGCCTCGGCCAAAGTCTTGGCCGTAATTTCTTGGGCTTGATTAGATAAGTCACATCTCTTAGAGAACTCGGCCACGTCGGACTCAGTGGCCTCAAGATCCTTCTTGAGCTTATCCCTCTTATCGGTCAGGAGTCTCTTTTTCTTCTTCAATTCATTAAGGATCCCATGCAACCAGGTGATCCACTCCTTATAGTGATCCTGGTCCTTAAGTATGTTTTCGACGTTGCGAAGGACAGTGTCCACGTTCTTTTTATTCAATTCCATGTATCGACCACTGACCTCTGCCTCTTCAATAAGGACTAGGGATCGGGCAGTTAGAGCCTCGGCGAAGATTCGACTTCTCCGCAGCTGGGCGACTTTTCGAGTAAAGCACCCCGCCTTCCGTCCGTAAGGAGTCTACCGTAGTTGTGGCCCTTTGAAGATGACTCGATAGCAAACTCAAGGCCTCAAAGCTAATCTCAGATGGCCTCATTTGGAAGATCTTCTTAATGTGCACTGCGTGATCATAACCACCTTCAGGCACAGGGAGCCCCTCCTCTCCAAGAACTACGGGGACACCTTCACCCTCTGCTGCCAAGTTCTGAGGAGACCTAGAGGAAGCAGTTAATGGCTTCTTGGCCTTTCTGGTGAGCCCCGCCTCTTTCAAAACTTCTAAATCATCCTCGTCCCTTAAGGACTGCTTGGGAGACCCACTTTTCTCAGAGCCTGCCTCTTTCGTCTTCTCCTTCTCTGTTCGCTTGACCCCCAACTCTAGTTTTTGCACCATGAGTTGCAAACCCTGAGGTAAAATAGTGGGGACCGATGTGGTTTACCTCGGATTAGTGGAGGCAGGAGCGTTGTCATGATCTTTTTCTCTGTCCTTGAGGCTGAGCTTGGTTAGAGTCCTTTTTTGATTGTGATCAGCAGACTTCTCCTTTATCACCGAGGAGATTTTCTTTGCCTCTAGCCCAATCTTTGGCAATGAGCTCGACCTTGAAAATATGCCCGTACAGAGTAGCCAGCATTAATAACGAAGTGAAAGTGAAATTTGAACTTACATGAAAATGGACCTAACAGACTAATTCGGTGCGAGTACCTTACTTCTTCATTAGTTGGTGTTTGACAAAGAGATGGTCCAAGCCTATAAACCCGTGGAAATTCCTTTTGTAGGAGTAAAGCCAGCTGATCACTACTAGGTCCTTCTCAGTCAGAAAGAACGTTGGCACCTCTACTGTATAAAAACCAATCTAATTAAAACTCAAAGGTAACACTTAGGCAAATGACAGAACATGCAAACAAGTTGCAACATTACGATATAAATATGAAGTCAGACTCATACCGGTGAAAGAGAGTCCAGGGGATAGTAATCCCGGAGACCAGATCAGAAAGAAGGCACTTCCAATCCCCGAGACCCACAACTACTGGCTCATCCAATGTTTGATGGACGAAGGATGTCCAGTGATAACTGGGCTATGGGTTCCTCTAGGGATCAAGTAGTACCAGTTCTTTACTCCTTCTTTGGTCTCTCCGTCCTTTTTTGCACACTTATTTAGTTTGAACAAGGTATGAAATACGTATAAGAACATAGGGTAGTCCGGGCTTACTTCTTGCACAGTAGCCAAGTCCCGACAGCCTAAGTCCAAAAGTTTGGAGACAACTGGTATGGACAGAGGTTATAACTCCTAAGTACGTCCCTAAAGAATGGATGGGGGGTAATCTCATCTTGCAAGCTAAGGCATCACTCATGATAGCTACCTGACCGTATGCCAGAGAGCAGGGTCTGTTCGTTTTGTTCGGAAAGATTAGCCTTACACTCTCCAAAATCCTATATTGGTCTCTAAGTTTGGTGAAGTCAGAAATATTAAGTTATGAGGGATACTTGCTGCACGCCCAATAATTCGGATCGGCCTCAAGATCCTCGTGCCCTCCTAACAACTCCATAACATATTCAACCCAGCCCTCCACCAGGTCATATCCTCGGGGGTCAACCCGAGGTTTACCCTATGGGTTCTAGGGCTAATAGATTCTCCATTGCCACCGGATTCCACTGCTCCGGAAGGGCCAGCTACCCCTTTGCCTTTTCGTTGCCTCATGCTCTCATCTCTTTGCTTTTGCAAGTCAGCAGCCTCTTCTGTTGTTAGTTTTGCCATCATTAAATGGATCACTTCTACTTCGTTGTCAGAATCACTTAAATTTATTACTCCATACAATTGTTCAAGTCGTTTTTTCTTAAGAATTTTAAAATAATTGGCATTAAAGGCCATTTTGGAAATAGAACAGATAGCCCTAACGGGTTCGGCCATAACCACTATATCCCTCGGAGTAATCCTCCCAATCTCCTCCAATTCACTATCACAACTATTAACCATCTTGCTATGATGGGAGTATGTACTATTTTTGAAATGAAATGAATAAACGAAAATCAAAATACAAGAAACACAAGGCAATGTGACCAAGCGCGAATTAAGACATGATAAAAATAATACCTTCTGAATTAGGAGAAATTCTTGTTTACTACTTTCTTCTGGCAACGGACAAGATCAATTAAGGTCATGCTCGCTGCCCATTTTTCAATTGAAAAATCCATTTTACAATAAATTCATGTGGGCCATGGGTGCAGAATCAGCATGAAAAGGAGGAAACTTGTACACCTTTTCCCTCTTTCCCGTTTTGACCAACAATGGTATTTTACTCTTCTACCCTTTTTCCTTTTCTTTCAAGAATTGGTTTTGTTATTCTATACCTACATATGGTTTTCTCTCTCTATACATACATATGTGTATGTATGTATTCCTATCATATTTGATAAATCTTGAATAACATAAATAGTGTTTTTGCATGAAATACAACCGCCCCATTAAGATCATGTTCGGCTGCCGTTTTGAATAAAAAATGCATTTTATTATTAATTGGAGTGAAATATACAAATCTAACAATGGTTATTGGCATAAACATTAAAAAAAACTGATAGAAAATTGTTTGGCCTTGACAAAAAAAATTTGTGTTCCATGAACGAGGGCATGAGCTTGTTCATGGTCTCTTTGTTTGCCGCGGCTAATCTGCAGATGCAAACCGCGGCAAAGCAGTTTTTATGTTTCCAATGATCGAAAACAGACGCATTTCGCGGTGGTCGGGTGTTCAACCACACTGTTTTCCATTTTTGCAGATTGTTCCTTCATCATCAAAATTGGAATATCTACTTGATTTTACACCAAGTATCAAAAGTGTACAATTCAATCCTCCAAGTTAGCATGCAAGTCATTTGATTCATTCATGGTATCCGTCACGTACAATATTAGCAATCATTCCTGATGAAACAGGAAATGTAACAAAATAGCACTTCGAATATTACAATTGTTGCGCTATAGAATCACGATATTGATCCCATTCTGTGTTCGAGATTTGTGGCGCATTGAAATCAGCCGTTGTTTGCTCTATCTCGTCTGGCAAATCAATCTCGGTGGGTTCTACATCCTCTGTCGCAGTACGAAATGCATGGTCCCGTTGGCCTGCCCGTCGAATGAAGTTGTGGACTGTCATTGCCGCAACAACCACTGCAGTTTGTTTTCGAAAAGGATAACGCGGCATACGATCTAAAATTGTCCACCTATTTTTCAACACACCAAAAGCACGTTCAATTACATTGCGTAAAGATGAGTGTTTAAAGTTGAAATGCTCGCGCGCATCCCTGAACCTTCTTCGACCCCCGCTAGATTCCGAACGGAACTCTTGAAAATGATATCTGATGTTGGCTCCCTTATACGAGGCCATGTATCCAGTCCTATGCACAAAACCAGAGTCTACCAGATAGTACTTTCCATTGGCCGACAATGGAAAATTTATATCAGGGTTATGAATTGCCCTAGCCAAAATTCGACTATCGTGTACGTTTCCAGTAGTCCCAGGGAGGACAAATGTGAAGCAGAGATCAAAGTCACATGCCGCCAACACATTTTGCGTTGGGTAGCCTTTTCGTCCTATGAAGTGCAGTCGCTCGTCAGCAGGTAACACCGCTTTGACGTGTGTCCCGTCAATCGCCCCAATGCAATCCTAATATTCGTATCAATCGAAAATGTGTTTCATTATAACCAATAAATATATATACATGACCAATAATATTACGATCACATTTCATAAACTTCACTCACCTGGAAGTGGGGATGTTTGTTTGGACATGGCCTGTGACTAGGTGGACTTTTGTTGTAATTCAGTTTTGGTCTTATTATTCTAGCCCCCGAACCAATAACTGCACGCAGAACGACACCAAAGTAATGGTGAATCATGTCCATGGAGTGCCCAAACCTATTACGCACTTGTCGATACCCTTTTCCATGTGCTAGAATACATAAAAACATACCTACTTGTTCATAAATATCCACATTTTGTCCACTAGTAAGCCCAAACTCATCACGTAGTAAGTGCGTAAAATTGACGAACAAATGAGGATATATTCTAAATTCTTGAAATGCTATGTGAGGATCTTCTTGGAGTGCTTCGAGCATGAAAATGTGCCCATTTTGTGCATGCGAAAATTTTCGAATTCTAACCCGACTACGTTGCAGATAATCTCGAATGATGCTTTCAGTAGCACGACAATACTCGAGCCACAAATGTATATCTTGTTCTAGTCTGTCCATGTCATCTTCCTCGGAGCTGTTATCGTCGGAGTCAGCAATACGTACCGAGTCATACACAAATTGATCATTCATTGTTGACATGAAAATGGGAAGTTTTACTCTTGAAATTCACCAAGTTTCTTTTTACCACTGTGTATGCATTACTCTCAAACAATTGTTCCTCATTTTAGAATAGGGAGTTTACCTTCTTGTCCAATGTCAATCAAACTTGATTGTTGTCCATTCACTGCACGCCAACAAAATCAAATCTTCAACAAGGGCGATTTTATTCACTCAAAGGACAACTTTTTACTATTGGAATAAATATTATCTCCTTTCCATGTACATCTTTTAGCTGTGTAAGAAACATTATCTTCTCTCAAAGTACAACCTAGTAATATTTAACTTCGAATATAGTGTTAAAAATTGATTTAAGAATTCGAGAAATTGACTAAATACTAAAGTGACTTCATATTAACTTTGGCCAATATATTTAGACCCGACTCAATCTGTTTAAGAAAAATAGTTTACCACTTCACCGCTTCGGGACATCAAAACGGGGATCGACCTGCCCGGTCAGGTCGCGGGGGTCGAGGGGACAACGCCCCTCTGAAAGAGAATTCAAATTTCTATACATGTATTGAAGTGTATATTTGGCATATCGAAACCAAGATCGAATGAATGAGAAATTACAAAAAAATGACAACATCGGGTCAATATTGACCATGCGATCGCATGGGTATGTTATCCTGCGATCGCAAATTACTGAAATTTTAAGCAGAATGTTTTTTTGGCCTACCATGCAATCGCAGTATACAAAGCCATACGATCGAATGGATATCCTTGTTTAAGTTCTGTCCTACAAAAAGGAACCTTGCGATCGCATGGCAAAAATTTCTGCGATTGCATGGCATAACATAACACAGTTCTGCTACCAAAATGGGCAACTTGCGATCGCATGGTTTTTGTCCCATGCGATCGAAGTGAAGGTGGCCCTTGCGATCGCAAGGCTTAATGTCCAACGATCGCATAGCTTAACTGAAAACCTTTCTGCTACAAAAATGGGCTAGCTGCGATCGCATTGTTTTTGGCCCATGCGATCAATTTTGCATGTGATTGTGGTTGTTCTTGATTAATTACAATTTCGGTCCCTGAGCTCGAATAAACTGCATTAGTGGCTAAAGTCCAATAGATAACATAGATAACTAATAAACTGCATGAAAAAACTAAAAATATCCAATTGTTTAGTGGCTAAAGTCCAATAGCCGCACCTATCACATGCTGAGTCACAAATCCAACAAGTCCCGATCCCAAATGAAAATGAAATGAAAAATGAGACATAAAATTTGTGAAACTCATTAATTGAAAACATAAAATATCCGATACAAGAATTGGAAAATAAATTACGCCTAACAGAGACTTTTAATCAAATGAATGTGGATTGTTGCACAACCAATTGGTGTACTCGAAGCGCATCCATTTGATTTTCATGTGAGTTGAGCGGCATCCTTCGAAAGCAACACGGTTTTTTCCCTCTCTCAAAAAACTGATGGCCCAACATTCGTAATTCTCATCCCCGTCGAAAACCCCTAATTCGTTCAAATCCTTCATGCACTACTCAAACGAAGGAGGGTTGGATCTCGACTTCAAGTGCGCAGCCAATGCATCTCCGGCCGATGCCAATTTCTCAACGGATTCTGACAATGCAGCACGGGAATCAACCTTCTTCTTTCCTTTATCAGCACGAGAGCCTTTTTTCCTCTTCTCCCCACTGTGTCCGCCTGAACATTCCATTCTCGACGTGCTAAATGGACCGAAAGATGGCACGTGCTCATCTCACATCTCAGCGATAAATGGCATCTTGTCTAAACTGCCAACATCGTCATCGAAACCCATTTTAGAGAGCTTCGACGGGCTAAGGGCATATTTTTCCGAGTCGTACATGTCACCGAAAATACTACGGTACTTGTGGAAAATTTTCGCACAATTCTTTCCCTTAAATTTGGCGTAATCTTTGTTTTCCTATACAGAAAATAGATGCATTCAGAGTTCTTGAACAATATTTAAGTTGTACAATATTAACAATTGCAAGAGCAAATTTGTTGATCATTCATCCATCATTGAGAACAGAAAGGAACAACACCAAACTGTATACGTCGAAGTCACACGACAACCATATATTCACTTTGTGTGTATAGAGAAGAGGAGTCGGTGAATAAGTATGTTAATTAAACAAAGCAATGTATTCTTCAATCTTCATTAATTGGAAACATGACTTATAATTTTTTCAACATACGAATGTATTCTTCATTAATTGGAAGCATGACTTATAATTAATTAATGACATATATAAATGGTATTTCACACTTGTTGAAACTATTCTCAGTTGAGACGGCTATAGCATGGATTATGAATAAATTGTGTTCATGGCTTAATTCGGGTAGTAATCATTAAATTGTAAGAATTACTTTGAATTACCTGAATCTTTCTCACCCACCACCAGTCATCGGCAACGATAACGTCTCGGCTGTAGTCGTACTCAATTCCAGTACAACGGAGAAGCTCGTTAAACTGTTGATACTCCCTTCGCATACTAAACCAGTGGTTCTTCAGCTGGGTCCGAGTTCAATTAATCCCTGCTTCGGAGTTGAACAACTTTGTAAGATTCTCCCATCCCGGTTTGGTAAAACATTTCCGTGTCGAAATCCTTGAGCAATCATCACTTCACAACAATGAAGAAAAATTTGGTGAGTAGAGTCGTCCCATTTGGCATTTTTGCAAGAGGGAGCTCGATTGTGAAGCGCGAACAAACGATTCGATGGGTACTTGCACCGAGACATTATCGGCCGAATCGAAAAAGGGGACAAAATTATGGCAAATCATTTTTCAATGTATATAGCTAATATGAGACATTAGTTATAAGAAACTAACAAATGAGGAACATAGACAACATGTATTGTGAAATTGGTTTTGATTTTGCATGAAAAGGAGGAAACACCTTTGCTTGGACGAGTATGAAAAGGAGGTAGATAGCTTACCATTTTGAAATGATCAGCAAAAAGTCGAGATTTGCGTCGATTTTGCCTTCGAAAATGTCGAGTCCGACGGTGTTGGCGATGAATCGATGGGTGGCGAAGTGGTTCGGCGGAGGCGAGATGGAGCCGGAGGAGAAAAAAAATGTTTAGGATGAGCATGGTAAACACTTTGTTTTCTTGTATTTCTTATTTTGGACTCACACGAAAATTTTGCACCGTCAAGAAGAAGGGCGGAATTGTCCAAAATGTGAAAGTGAATACCTTTTAGTCAATATTTTACCACTGCAGTTTGTACTTAATATCGCCCACTCCAATTAATAATAAAATGCATTTTTGATTCAAAACGGCAGCCGAACATGATCTAAATAAAAGGCTGGGAGATGAGAAAATTGAAGTATATGGCTTTGACGGAAGAAATGCTCATTGCCTTTCTCTCTGAATGTGCTTGAATTTCAAAATAACGTGAAAAGGCTAAGAATGAGGTACCATAAGGCTTTTATAGACAGTTGCTCCCCATCCCTACTGTTCATCTCCTCACCCAACGGTTCTAAGCGTTCCACGTGTCCTCCAATATGAACCAGTGAAGATGGAGAGCGTGGATGCACACATGCATCCAATGGCCTAAATTCATGGGTGTCCTGCACGCACACGTAATACAGAGTTGTCTTAAGGCTCATTAATTAGCGCAGCCTTAATCATTACTTTCACTCGTCCCTAGGCCATCGTTACTGGCCATTTCTTGAGCTTGGGAACACGATGCGTTTTGCCAACTCATAACCCACCTTCAACGGTCAACTCTGAACAAGTCAGGCTAGTATCCTACAAGTGTTTAAGCTCTGGATCTTCATCTTGGCTCCGACGCATAATGACATACCAGATCGATTATTAGCTGCACCATGAATTACAGTTGTGCCCCGGTACGTATCTAGTCCGTCTAAGAGAAAAAAGACCGGATGCTCCGATATAGGACTCAATAAGCCCATAAACTTACATGAATGGTTAAGTCCATGGCTTAGGGGACTATTGTTACACCCCTTAATAATGCATCCACGTGGCATCTTACGTGTAGCTTTAGTCACCAACTCATCCCCACGTAAGACGAGTCACATAAATGACACCTGGATGATGCTTTTAGGTGTTCGGACCGCTTCTGTATAGCGGTCTGGTGCTCAATAATACCAGACCACTATGACTGATTGATGGGACATGAGTAAGGCCGCCCTGTTAACCTGACACAAAGGAAGAGAGTAAAGAGGATGAAGTGACTGCCTGCAAACCCAAAGTCAGACGTAAAAGACAACGGAGACAGCGACAGCTTGATGGGACGCATGTCAATCACACACACAGGGTCAGATTCACTCATACCAATTGGATTTCAGCTATAAATAAGAAGAAGTGTGCCAGAGAGAATGTAAGTTCATTTAACTCGACTTAAGAATTGAATATATTTGACAAGTTCAACTAGTCTGAAAAAGGCATGATTTCTAACTTGGGCGTTGGATTACATACGGTGGCCTCCCCAGCTGCCTATAACAACTGACTTTTTGGTGTTAAGTGTGCAGGATCAAGACAGCTGGATAGAAGGAAAGCAATTTGGTGTTGATTGGGAATCGTGGTCAACAGGTTCCATGCGTAAAATTTTAATTTGGAACTTGGTTTGATCCAATTATGAAGAAAAACAAACCAAGGCATTTTTCATAGAAACTAAATGTTGGTGTTACAAATTAAGAGTAAATTAAACTCACAATCTCCATTTTTCTGTTTTGTAACAATATCATTTTCATTTAATTTTATTCGCAGCTATCGTTCCCATCCTTTTATTTATTCACACAAATGGTCTCCAAATAATTTTTTTGACGATTTTACCATTTGTTTAAATAAAAAATTTACTGAAAAAATTACAGTTGGAGTATTTAATTTTTTTTAAAAATACAAATTAGTCTCTTTACATACAATTATTTAAAACAATTAAAAAAATTCATCTTCTTTCCCCACCTCCATCTCACCAAATTGGGGGATTTCTTCCCCCGATTTCGGACCCAAACTTGGAGTTTGGGTCTAAAAGTTCTCCTCCGTTTTCGCAAAATTAGATCTGCGTAAAAACAAGATCATGAAACCAAATGTTATTTGTTTCCTTTTATTTTCTTCTTCCTCCTAGAATCACACTTTGCATGTGAAAAAGAGGGGGAAAACAAAAGAAGAAGAAGAAGGTACTTAGCACATCTCCTGTGGTTGTCTTTTGCATTGATAAGAAATTTAAAATTATTGTGTCCAGGAAATTGTAGCTTTGTACATAAAAGACGTGAAGATCATTCTAAAGGATTTAAAAGAGCCAAAATCTGAAAGAAATTCTCAATCATTACAAAAATGAGAACACCTATTTTTCTACACCAAGAACAATGGCCTTTCTGTAATAATTAATAATTATCCTTTTCTTTGTCTGATACATTCATATTGCAGACCTGGTTTCGGAGTTTAGGCCCGGATGGAGAAATCCCCTACTTTTGTCACGGGTGGGGGTAGGCGTGGGGGTGATGAACTTTCCTTTTTGTTTTTTGTTTTTATTTTTTTATTTAATTATTTTAAATAATAAAATATGAAAAAACTATTTTGCCCGTCTTAAATTTGTCAAATTTAGATCACGAATTTAACTATTTGTTAACTAGCGAACATTTGAACGAAATAGGAAGTGGGGGATTAGTGATGGCAACGGGGCGGATCGGTCTGATCCAAATCCGCCACACAATAATTGTAGGAGATCCAAATCCGCCCAGCGATCCGCCATTTTTGGGGCGGATCGGATACGGATCGGGGCGAATTAGAATCATGATCCGTATACTGCTCCATTTTTTTCTTTTTTGGTATTCAAAAAATTTAAAATATATTGAAACAAGCTTTACTACTATACTATAGAGTTTAAACAACATTCTAAAATACATTAACTACTTAATTAAATGTCTAAAAGAAACAAACGACATCAATTACTTAATTAAAAATTGAATACTCCAAATTACACAATAAAAAAAAAAACAAATTGTTTATCATCTCATCTCCATAACTTCATGGAATCAAGAACCTAGATTTAGGAATTAACAAATTAGGAATTAATAAATTTGAAATTACAATTGCAGCTTTTGCCCCAATTTTTTATCTTGTTATAAGTTAATATTTTTTTTAAATACGGGGCAGGTCGGATCGGGGCAACCCCGATCCGATCCGCCCGCCCCGCTCCGCCCCACCCCGCCCCACCCCGAGATCCGTGGCGGATCACGAATATCTGCCCCGATCCGCTCCGCCGACCCGCGAATTAGGTATTTTTCGCTCCATTCGAATCGGGTACCCATCGGATTCAGGACGGATCTGATATTTTTGCTATCTCTATGGAAGATGGTAGGGGTGGGGGATGAAGATAATTTTTTTTTAATTATTTTAAATAATAAAATGTAAGAAGACTATTTTATAATTTTGAAAAAGTTAAAAACTCCAACTGCAATTTTTTCATTAATTTTTTATTTTGTGCTATTTTAATGTAAAATTGTTAAAAAAATTATTTGTGGACTATTTGTGCGAATGAATGAAAGGATCGGGACGATAGCTGTGAAATTAAATGGAGATGATATTATTATAAAGCTAAAAGAATTGGAACTTAATTTACTCAAAATTTATCTATTAAGTGCTAAACTTGGGCCAAAACTGTGTTAGAAGAGGGAAATTAACACATACAAGTAGGGGCTGGGCAAAAAATCCACAAAACCGACAAACCGACCTGACCTAAACCGACTCGGGTTGGTTTTTGGGCCCGGTCCGGTCGGTTTATAAAAAAAAAAAACAAATTTTTTAGGTTCTTTAAACCGGTCCAAACCGAAAACCCGAACCGACTCGAGTCGGTTTCGGGCCCATTTTTTCAGATATTTTGGTAGTTTCAATTTGGCTTTCGCCAAACTGATTTTTGGTCAGTTAGGGTCGGGTTGGGCCGAAAACTGACCTAACCCGACCAACGTCCACCCTTAAATACAAGTAAAAGTGAATACTTGATAGTTTTAATACTCTAATCTTGATTTTTACGACATGTTAGGTGTCGTGAATTAGACAATATTAAATAATATTAAGAGAGAAAAAATTATTGTATGATTGAATATTGTATACTAAACATACACTTAACATCACGTTCTTATAAATTATTGTCATGATTTTTTTCTTATTCTTTAAATTTGGATTGAGATTCCTAACTCGAGTGAATAGATACTAGGGATACTCCTGATACTTATTGAAATTCTCAAAAATTGGTGTTATATTACAAGTTTAAATGTTTGAAAAAAAAAAGTGTTAACAGTCATTATATAGACAATTATAGTGTTATTTATGTCCGTTACACTTTTGTTTGTCAGCTACTTGTGCAAGTTGTCTAAATTTCAAATTTACATTACTCGCCACAGAACTTCTTATAATTGCATTATCCCCCCTATAATATCTACTAATTTACACCAGACTCCCCATTAATCTTCCCTGTAAAACTCCCCACCGATAGTCATCAGTCAAAATCAAAACCTCTCTCCATCCTAAAACCCTGACCTTAATCCCCCAAATGCAAACCTTCACTTCACGTGCATCCAAACTCTTCCCCTCTAAAGTCCAGCACCTATGGATCCTCCAAACCATTCTGACTCGACCCATGTCACAATCCACATCCATACCCCGAAAGCAGATCCGGGTCCGAGACCACGGCTACGACGACTACATGGAAGTCGAGAAGAAAGTGCGAAAGGTCCTCAAATTCCAGGATTTGATCCTTTCTCAACCCAACAGCATGCTATCCGTTTCCAGACTTGATATGCTCTCCCGCCGAATCGGGTTCAAGCAATTCGAAGCGGGTCGGTTCATCCTCAAATTCCCGCACGTATTCGAGGTGTTTGATCATCCGGTTCAGCGAATACTCTACTGTAGGCTGACACGAAAAGCTATTTCCCAAATTGATCAAGAAAGTCAAGCCCTTTTGGCTCAAATCCCTGACGCCGTGACCAGGCTAAGGAAATTGGTGATGCTTTCGAATACGGGTCGTCTCCGGTTGGAGCACGTCCGCATTGCACGCAAAGAGTTTGGTTTGCCTGACGACTTTGAGTACTCGGTAATTCTAAAGCACCCGCAGTTTTTCCGATTGTTTGATGCTGATGAGACTAGGAATAAGTATATTGAGATTGTAGAAAAGGATAGGAATTTAGCTGTATGTGTTATTGACCGAGAGAGGGAAAAGGAGTACAGAGAGAAGGGAGTTGATGCCGAGAATATCCGGTTTTCATTTATTGTGAATTTCCCGCCTGGATTTAAGATTGGAAAGTATTATAAGATTGCTGTGTGGAAATGGCAGAGGCTTCCTTATTGGTCGCCATATGAGGACATTTCTGGGTATGATTTGAGGTCATTGGAGGCTCAGAAGAGGATGGAAAAGAGGGCAGTGGCAATGATTCATGAATTGGTGTCATTGACTGTGGAGAAAAAGATAACTTTGGAAAGGATAGCACATTTTCGGATGGCAATGAATTTGCCCAAAAAGTTGAAGGAGTTCCTGCTCCAGCATCAGGGGATCTTTTACATTTCAACTAGGGGGAATCATGGGAAGTTGCATACAGTGTTTCTGAGGGAGGCCTATAAGAAGGGTGAGTTGGTTGAGCCGAATGATTTATACTTGGCAAGGAGAAAGTTGGCCGAGCTGGTACTGCTGAGTCCAAGGAAAGTGAAAAGGGACAAGGAGTTGGTTAATTATAGAAGGGATGGAGAGGAAGACGAAAGAAAGAGTTTTAAGTTTGAGGATGATTATGAAGCTAGAGAAAATGTAAATCCAGACGGTGGGATTCTTGAAGATTCCGATGGTGATGTTGATCTCAAGGATGTTTCTGATTACTCTGATGAGGACAACGATTGTAACGAGTCTGACTCGGAAAATTCTTGTGTGACAGAGTGATTCTAAATTACACAGTCTTCCACTTGTAACGAGTCTGACTCAGAAAATTCTTGTGCAAAAGATTGATTCTAAATTACACAGTCAGCCACTTGTTTGGGAGGTTAGTCTGGACAGAATTAAGGAATAAAATGAAGTTAACATCTTGTCTGTTGTCTTGTCCAACATTTTCTAATAGTTTGCACCAAATGTCGCCAAAGTGGCTTAACAAACCCAGAAGTCTTTTGATGAAGACGAAAGTTATATCACGACCTTAAATACATTCAACTGAATTGGATAGACGACATGCTTAACAAAGATGAGTGATATGCCTGGATGGCCAATTGAGGCTTAGTTCAGAGTTGGAGCATTCGCAAAATGGAAGTCTCTCAGTTGATTATCATTGATTAGAAGTATTCTTCCAGATTGCTTTGTCGTCGACTATATTCCATATCAATGCTATACCTCCTTCAAACATGATGTCCTCTTCGATGGAGATCTCATACATGGCAGGATTAAGCTGTAAGATGATCTTGATGCCTTTGTCAATGGGCAACTTTTGCAATAAGGATGGTACTTGACATATTATCGTCTAAATGAGACAGTGCTAGAACTTTGAATTAATGATTGCAAACATATATGTAAATGTGTTCCATAAATCATTGAACTAGTGCTGTCAATGCAGCAGGGGAAGTGCAATTTGTGAGAGATGGCATGTTTTGAAATGTCTCTGAGAGATATTTGATAAAGATGATGGCATCTTTCAGGGACGTTATAGTAATATTTTAGACATTCGTCATGAATATAACGGGTTTTCCAGCGTATGCATATCTTGCATGGGATGGTTTAGCTATAGAAGATTTCCAAAACCTTGCTCTTCTTTGCTCCAGGACACTCCACTGCGTTCATATCTGGCAATCTGTCATTACAATTTACAAACATGGTGCCTTGGAGATTGCTTGATATTGAAATGGAGCTGTGATTAATTTATGATTCGTGAAAATGATTTATTATAGTACAATGCCATCATAGCACGATTGGTAGGAAGGAAAGTAGAAAAGAAGTTGTTTGTAATAGTGTCTAGTCGCATACCAAAGATGCATTCAGAGTTTCGACAATACTTTGAAACTTTTGTACATTTCTTTTCCCCCGATTATTGTGAGAAGATCTTGTGTGCGCTATCGAAGTTTTCTACTTTCTGCTTCTCCAAATTTTCACCGGGTTCTGGTAAAGGTGAGTTCCAAGTGTATATTTATTCTTCTCTTGTGCATCCAAGTAACCTCTAGTAAGTAGTAAGAGTGTTTTCACTGTTCCAATGCATTGATTTTACTCCCCTCCAAATCATTTGATTAAATTCCCTGTGAATGTTTGTTAAGTAACAGTGGATAGGACGAATACTATTTTACCTTGTTCTCGTCTTTAATACTATATGGTGCTATTGATTATTTTTACCAAACATGCGATGTGCCAGGTTTCGCTAAAACAAGAGATACTTTGTGAAAGAGTATTGACTAACCTGTCGGGCATGCTTTATACAGCATTGAACAATACAACTATGATATCTCAAATAACAACAAAGTCTGAGTTCAACGTAGTTCAATCAAATCTCAACTATTTCTCGAGCCGTACGTCACTTGATTCTTTGTTCTATTAATTTTTCTAAAGATTCTTATTTTATTTTCATAGTAAATAAGACCTTTCAATTATATGTTCAGCACTATAATCAAAATGTTGGGTTATTGTTTCTTTTACTAATATCTACATGTGTGAATCATGTGAAATTTATATTCGTTTTGAATGGTTTTAGGACTGAGTTATTACCTGAAATTTTGACCATTTTTGGATGAAAAATAAAAAGAATATTTGACCTGATTGGACTATCTCTTTATTAAATATATATATATATATATATATATATATATATATATATATCACAAATTTCAATTATTTAAAAATTAAAATGAAAATTGGAAGTCAAAAATTAATTATTATTTTTTCTTAAGATTAATTGGTGGATGAGTGGTTACGAAAATTGAAACGTGGTGACCACACACATGATATGACATGTACTTTATTTTCACTTTATCAAGTTTGATTATACTCTTTTTCCACGGTGTTAATTTCGTAAATATTCGTAATAACGAGGTCAATTAATATAGCCAAGAAAAAAATATCAAAAAACTTACAACAATGATGACGTCATCAAATTCTCCAACAAAATATCTTTGAAAATCACTCAGAATTTGATCTTTCTCCCAACTCCGATATTTTTTTCTTTTCTACCCTTTTTGCCATACTCGCGCGAATACAAAAATATTCCTACGCGCTTGGTCACAAGTTATTGCTTTAACATGAAGAAAAGTAATCCCATATATTATTAGTTTAAAGTTTTTTTTTTTTTTTTTTTTGGTATATTAATTCTATACAAATAATTATGATTTTTCATTTTAAATTGTTTATAACATGTACGGATATGATAAAACTAAATCAAATATACTTTGTTTAGTTCATTGTAGTAAATAATTATTGTAATTAGAGATAAATATGGATGATTATTTATTTTACATTAACTATCATTTTTAAAAGAAAAAGAAAAATAATTGCATAAGTTTTTAACAATTTAATATCTTGTGTTTGTTTATTATAAAAATTATGAGTAAATTACAAAAGTGTATTATCATATCGTCTTCACTGTTTTAAAAAATCTATATAAATGGTCTTTTGCAGACTAAAATCAAAACTTAAAACCACGCTTCCACGCCATGCTCGCCCTTGCATTGCCCTTTTCTTGCCCTCGTCTAGGCTTCGCTTAAGCTTATAAAGCATTAAGCTCGACCTTTCCACTTAATCACGCCTTACGTTTTTTAGAACATTATCGTCTTGGTAGCATTAACAATAAAAATAGAATATCTTTTAAATCAATCAATTTCTTCTAAACAAGTAGACTCGAAATTCAAAAAAAAAAAAAAAATAGTGAATTTTTGACTTTATAAATCTATATATTACATATTTTTATCATAAGTAGCTAATAAAAACATAAATTTTATTTTCTATTTTTGTTTGTTAAGAATTTATTTATAAAATTTAAGCACAAAAAAATAACTGAGCTTTTTTCAATTTTTAGGAATTTTGGTGCAAATGGTCCATAACATTTGCTCTTAGTATGGAATTGGTCTCTAACGTTTATTTTTTGGCAAACAAGTCCATAACCTATGTATTTTGGTGCGAAATTGATCTTTATGGATGAAAAAGACAAATCTGCTCTTAGTTTTAATTTTAAAAAATGGTATGTGGATTCCTAATTATTATAAAATGTGCAAATAGGTCCAGTACTTTTATTTTTTATAAAAATAAAAATAAAAACTAATGAGTTTTTTTTTTTTTTTTACAATTAACACTTTAGTAATAAATATGTCAAATAAAATTATTGTTTTTATTATAAAGTAATTATATTATTTAAAATTTAAACTTTTATTTTATTGTTGTATAAAAAAATAACTTTGTCACAAACTTAATATTTAAATATTTTTATTTAATTGAGTTATATGTTTATTAACTACAAATATTAGAGATCCAATTATATTCTTTATATTTTAATTTATCGTTTTATTTTTATTCAAAAATAAAATACATAATGTGTAAATTAATTTTTATTAGTATTTTTATGTTAAATAAAAATATAATAAGATTAGTTCAATATCATAAAATTATATACGTCATTTTGTTATTTATTAACTTAATATATAAAGTATAGAAGGAGAAATTTTTTTTTATAAGTAACAAGGGAGAAAAATATTTTCTCACAATAATTTCTCCCTATTTAAATAATATAATTATTTAATAATAAAAATAATAATTTTATTTGACATGTTTATTACTAAAGTGTTAATTTTTTAAAAAAAACTCATCAATTTTCTTTAATTTTTTATAAAAAAAAATAAAAGTATTGGACCTATTTGCACATTTTGTAATGATTATGAATACACATACAATTTCTTCTAATTAAAACTAATGGCATATTTGTCATAAGGATCAATTTCTCACTAAAATGCATAGGTTAGGGATTGTTTTGCCAAAAAATAAATATTAGGGACCAATTCCACACTAAAGGCAAAGGTTAGGGACCATTTGCCCGAAAATCCCCAATTTTTATGCCAAATAATAGTAATAGCAAAAGAATATATACCACGTTTCGACGAGAGAGAGAGAGTACACAAACCATACAATACTCTCAAGTCTCATCCAAGACTAGCACTTACAGATAGGCTGCATACGTTGGCAAAACAAACCACCTCAGGCTGCTCTATAAAAATCTACAATACTCCAAATATTTGTTTCCAAAGTTGTGCAAAAACACCACCCTCCACCACCACCACCGCTCATCTGGTTCACCGGCGGCGGCGGCGGCGGCGCCGACCAAAAAGTGGGTTTCCGGTAAGTGATGGAAAATATGAAGAAAATGAGCAGTAATTCAAATTGGCACTGGACAAATGAGAAACACACAGATTTCTTGAATTCCATGGAGGCTTCATTCGTTCAAACCATGTTTAAAAATAACGGTCATATTTCTCGTCTTGATCGGTACATACCGGACACGTCGGAATCCACCCAGGATTTGGGAAAGGAAAGACGAAGAAGATATTCTACCTCAGGTAACAATGGATATCTATACAAATTATACACACACAACCACATCAAAAGCTTATTTACATTATGTTCAATCATATTTAGTGGTACGCTGCTGAACTAAAAAGTATGCTTTTAAGCATGATCCTCCAAGATTGTGACAATAAAGGGCTCTTTTAGTTTAAGACGAGCTAGGGTGTTAGATTCAAAATAATTTGTCCGTTCTATAGATAGACATGGTGCAGGTGTTTAGCGCATTTCCAACAAATTTTTTAAACATATGATATTCTTTAATTTAAAGAGCTTAAAGGCTCCCTAATTTAACATTTTAATTTAGAGAGGAAAGTCAAACTCACTCTTTATTATTAAATGCATTGAAACAATTTTAATTTTTGATATATTCACTTTAATTAAATAGTATATATTAATTGAGAAGGAAGGATAGATAAAAGGGAAAAAAAATAAAAAAGAGGAGAGGAGAGGAGAGGAGAGGAGAGGAGAGGGAACATATTAAATGTTTCTTGAAAGAAATAAGAAAAAGAGTATGTGCTGAAATGTTTTTAAAAAATTGCTTTTTAAATTTATAGATGTTCTTTAAATATAGATAAACTGTTATAGATGCTCTTAAATAGCTATGTTTAAATTCGAAATTTAACTTGGTACAATGAACATTTCATTAAAAAGATTTTAGAAGTGTATTTAAATGATGTTGTGAAGCATTAAATGTGTTTGTGCTCAAAAAAAGAGTAATGTAATTTATGATGACCATAAATGATATGAACAATAAATTAGGCTTCATGTCTTTACGTTTCATTGTCTCTATAATTTAACGACACATAAGATACTACGTAGACTGGTGACTATTACCGGTGGTCATAAATAACATTATTTTTGAGAAAATGTTTCAATTATTTAATTTTATATTAAAAAAAATTACTATGATATTTATAAAAGTCCAAATTAATAATGGCGGAAGAATATTATGAAGAAATTGAGACCATAGAATATGCTTTCAAATTGATAGTTTGTGTATACAATGATATTTTCAATTTTTTATTTTTTATTTTTTGTCAAAAATTGTAGATATTATAGAGTCAAATGGACGGAAGAAGGATAAGAAAACCAGATTATTGTCAACTCAGTCGTATATTTCTTCACAAGATCAGGTTAGTAGATGATTTTTGGAATGTTTCCCTAACTTTTAAAAAATGTTTTAAATAAATAATTTTTTTTTTTTTTATCGATCAAATTTGAAACTTAAATAAGTAATTTATTTGAATATATTCTTAACTAAAAATTTACTTAAAGTAAAATTAGACTTGCATGTAAGCTTTGCCAAACATGTGCTAAAAGATCATGACCAGCAGCCCAAAATTATGTAAATAAAATTAATATTTTAATTATCTTTATTTAACCAATAATTTGGGTTATTTGTAAATTCAGGTGGTCCCACAAGTGAAGAACAAAAGAGATGATGATAAGGATAAAGATGAGAGAGACCATCTTCACGTCTCATTCAATCCTAATTGATAAGAAAATTAATTTGTTCCTTTGTTGTGTGTGTGTTTTTTAATTATTTTATCTAGAAAGCCCTTCTTTATATAGGTCAAATGTTTAGTTTTAACTTTATAAAAAAATGATATTTATCTATTATCGCTATAATTGTTCTTTGAAGTCCACTCAACTCGATTAGCTTGATTCAATGGTCGAATTTTGTGATGAATTAGACAAATATAATGAAAAATTTAAAAAAAAAAAAAAAGTTTGAATACCAACTTAAAAATGACATAATAAATGAGAAGTCCATTGACAAAACAAAAAGAAATATAAAATTTTTAATACGAAAAATGTCTACAATTATTGAAGTGTTTTAAGTAAGATAGTGCACGTATATCAAGTCTTTTTCTTTTAGATATTTTTCTTGAATTTGCATCACTACCAAGTTCGTTCAACAAATACTCAGTACTCATTGTCAGAGTTTTGGTAAGATTGTCAAATTAAGAATAATGTTATTTATGATAAGGTAAATGTTCACTTTTAGTTATTCAATTAATCAAAATATGTCATAACTTTATTATAGTGTCATCTAGACTGATGTTAAGTACCACTTGTACTAGATAATATTGTTATTAAATTAACTCTTGTTGATGAGTCGCACCTTCTGTACTCATCATCAAGTTCGTTTCAACACATACTCAATAAACTTTTAGTCTTCACATATTATTCTTATCTTGTTTGTGAGACTAGAAGTGTCAAGATGGGCGGGTCGGTCGAACCCGCATCGGCCCATGGGCCGGCCCGTGAACCGGACGGGCCAGTCACAGGCCGAGGAAGCTGAACCGCCAACCCGAGCGGTTCAACATCTGACGGGCCCGTTTTATAATTAAAAAAAATGTAAATTTCATGTAAACATTTTTTGTTATAAATAACAAATGTGAATTTATCTTTGTTATCTATATTTTATTTAGTAATTTAACACCTTTTTTTTGCTATAAGTGTAAACATTTTTTTTAAGTACAATATGTTAGTAAACTTTTTTAGTAATTTTTAAAAAAAAAAATTTATTAATACAGACCGAACCAAATTGAACTGTGGCCCACATAGACTCGACTCGGATGAGCCGACGGGTGAGTCATACTCATGTTCAATTTCATGGGCTGGGTTGACCTGGCCCGCAACCCGCCGTTGCGCGAACTTTTTCTAACGTGGGCCGTCATCGTGCTTCATCGGATGCGGGCTTGACCTAGATTGACACATCTATGTGAGACTATCACATGGAACTTTGTTTGCAATAGCTCCCCGTTATTAGATCAGCTGGTTTGATCCGAAAGAAGCTAAAATTAAAATAAATTTATATAAATAAAAATTGGCCAGTTTTCTTCATTCTAGATCCATATTTGGAGATGTTCAACTTATAATTTCAATTAGTTGAACTGGTTAAACATACTTTTTATCCAAATATTTCATAAAATTCACAACTTACAATCCACACATTCATCCACAATTTATAATATAAGCAATTAAAAAATAATTTCAATACTTTCAAACATGGGACAGTGAAACCGAGAATATGGCTAGTTTTCACCTGCGCATTATACTGGGAAACGTTGTTCTAAACTGATCCAGAATGGAATTATACAGAAGAAATATTCATCATAGTATTAAATTGTACCCGATGCATAATAAACTATTTTTACTTTTTTTTTCTTATTTAATAGGAGCCTAATCCACCTTAGCACGACGTTGCTAAACATGCAATAAAGACAGACTTTTACAGAAGAAAGAAATCGCTGGTCGTACCAAGAAAGACATGGAGTTTTTGGACATTTTATCTCAAAGCGTGATTTTTCTTATACATGCCTCGAGGTCGAGGATGAACATCGTTTTAGTACAAGCAGCTAAACCGGAAACGGAGACCGAAGAGGAAATGCCTTTCCAAAAGAAATGATAAACCTTGTGCTGCAAACTTATGGCTTGTTTGACAGTTTTTGATAAAAAATTTAACAAAATTTGATAAATGTTGATGTAATATATAGTTGAAAAGTTAATAAAAGTGATAGAGCTCATATTTAAAATTGAAGTTTAATCAGCTGAAAAGTTAATTTCATTTTATCAAAGTTTTGCCAAGGGCTTAAGCGCCTATATACATGTTGCAAAGATGAATGTCA
Source organism: Forsythia suspensa (assembly GCA_023638005.1). NCBI lineage: Eukaryota > Viridiplantae > Streptophyta > Magnoliopsida > Lamiales > Oleaceae > Forsythia > Forsythia suspensa. Next base: position 26,269,889 of record CM042666.1, on the reverse strand, counting down.
GAAAAGCATAAAAGTTCCAAGTCCTCTCATACAAGCATATAGCAACAAAACCACATTACAAAAACAACACAGGTACAATTTATTTTGTTAGTAATTGATTTTAAGATCCATTAGCTGGCGGTGTGGATTCCTCAATCTCAATATCTTTAACCCCATCAGTTAAAGATGGTGAAGAATTGGACCTTCTGTTCTCCACCCAGCCCTGAAGCTCGTCTTCAAGGAACGAGCCATTTCTACGATGTTCTTTTACTTGACGGAACTCGTCATAATGAGCTCTACGATGTTCCCTGAAGCTCCTTTGCCTCTCGGAATTAGAATCTGATAGAACTGCATTTAACACTAATTAGATTCGGGTGATCACCCCAGTAAACAAACCATCAAAATCACATAGCATTACAGTTGAAAAGATGAGGTGGAGGGACTAAGAGCATGCTTGGCCTAAAAATGGAAAAGTTACTTTTAAGAAACTTTTTGTTCGTGCCTTTTTCCTTCTTTTAAGTTAAAAAAGTTGCTTATTTTGAAAGTAAATCTTACCCTACTGTAAAAACAAAGTATCTTAGTTATTTTCAACTTTGACCCACAAACAAAATTATTCATTTTAAACTTAGTTACTTATGTAAGTGAACTTTTTAAGCTTAGCCAAACATGCCCCAGGTATTTAAGTTAACGTATCATTTGATTTGTTATTTTCTCAATTTAGACAGAAAATATTGAAAACCACATAAGCATGTGATGCAATGGAACATAAATAACCATACAAAAAGGCTTCAACAAGCATAATTTTTAAACATTAAACAATTCATTTGATCAAACAAAAACACAGGTGAGCCTAATACAAATATGACAATTAGGATATGTGAAATTTTGGTAGTAATAGTATGCACTCCATACAAGATTGATGCACATTTAGAACTAGTGCAAATGAGATAAGAGACGACCTTCTTCCTCTTGATCCATTGCATCCTCATCTTCAGATGATGTCCAGCCTGAGCCACGAGGGTTATTTTTGCTTGAGGAAGCCACATCATTCAATGCCGAACGTATAGCATCTGCATGCATTGAATCTCCAAAGCTGTCCTCAAAACTTGCCCTAATAGGAGATAATGATCCTACATTCATCAACATTCAAAGTTCAGGAAAAAGAATAAGGTTCGACCCCATAAGCCCCTTCCCATTTGGACTGGCTGGAGACAACTTCGTTGAGAAAAAAAAAGCACACAAAAGAAAGAAAATCCACCACCAGAAGGTAAATAAGTATATGAATGGAACTCCTATCATCTTGGGGTCCATATTATAAAAATTGCATCTACACGTCTTGCAAAGATATCCGAAACCCAAATAAGAATTTTTGTGTAGCTTCTAGCCATTTGCTATTTGACATACAATAGAAGCCTTCTAAAGGAGAGGAACGTGTGAGAATTGGCGCTAGTTAGTCAAGCAAGAAGGCGTGGATCTACATTTAAGCTACAATGCAAGGATTTCTATCCCAAAAATAAAAAACCACTTAACCATCATAAATACACTAAGACATAACAAAAATGCTCTAAAACAGGTGTGTACAGAAATGAGCTCCCCATCCACCCACCCCTAAAAAGGACGAGCAATAACTAATAAGAACAATACAGATCTGTTAAAATACTGTAAAACCAACCCAGACATGAATTCGGGCAACACAGCTATGTATGGTATATATAAGACCACTTAGAGTAAGAGCCTATGCATAAACACACATAAATGCATAGGCTCTCCTCTGCATTTGGTTAGGTTTTCCATCCAAACATGGGACTCGTGCAGACTCACTACACAATGTGCTTCAATCACCTTTCCAAGGTAGCACCTTAAGAATCTATATTTGTAAACATGAGGCAGTCCCATAATATTATTAAACTCCTAGTCTCAGGAAAAACTGTTCTACTTGAAGAGCATAGTGAAAAACTCTGAAATTATTGGAGCTCTTGAATTTATCCTAGAATGGAGATGAAGGTTTCCATTTTACTTGCATCACTAAATTAGAATTAAATCCAAGGCACCTTAAAGTATTCAAATAATTAAGCATTTAAGGCTAGGGCCAATTGTTGTCAACCGTCTTAAATTTCTTAAACTTACTACATTCCTCAATAATTTAACTGTTTTCCTCCTTTTGTACCGAGTGGCTGTACGCCAAGATAACATTTTAGATCCCCATATGTCCACAAAGAATCACTCTATGAACTTAGAAAAAATTGACAAATACCCATCTCGAAACCTGCGAGTTGCCTAATCCCACAGTTCTAGCAAGGCAACTCATGAATTATCCAATAAAGATTAACGAATTACGAGTATAAAACGCTGGCATGAGAGGAAAAAAGTGTGGAAACAAGTGGAACCTAGACATCATTGTTTCAGTGGATGATGATCATAACTCATAAGCAAATTCTAGTGTATGAGAAAGATTTTAGATATTATCGATGGAAAATGCATCACCGTCTATTACAATCACTATAAATATATAGCCATGTGAAAGTAACGCAATAAGCATACCATCATCGTCAATCATAGGATGATATGGCGTCTTCGGTTCAGTTATTTTCTGCCTTACAGGCTTATTCGCCTCAATTTCCCCCAGATTATCTTCGTCCCATTTCACTCGTGCCCTGGCACCTCGATGAAATTGCTCGTGTCAGTATGATTTTGATGACAACTGAAAAACTTCATAGCAAGCAAGTTATATATTCAAAAGTCCAGCAATATTATCATAACATATTGCATCAAAAAGATTGTAAAACACAACATATTGGAGAGTCCAATATTTTCCTGAAAAAGAATTTAGGAAGAGAAGTAATGCAATAAAGTAATCGCCACAACTTACTCATGCACAAATCTTCCACAGATGATAAAACTGAATAAGGCACTCTACAGTCCATGAGGTATTGCTTAAGCGGGAAAAATAACACACACAAGTGTGTGCGCCACTCATCAAATTTCAAAGGACTTTGGCTACAGTGAATAAATCAAATATTGTACTTTTTCATGCAATAGAATCAGCAAATAGTGATTAAACAGGTCTTTAAGGCAGTTGCCTATTTTAAATTCTTAGAACTATATGATAACATTTACACTTACAAAGAAAAACAAGGCCCATTATTAAGAGTACAAGAATCTGTCAAACAATAGCAGGCAAAGAATTAAATAACTTACTTCTTCGTTTCAGGAATTGGATCATCCCCAGACATTCTCAAATCACACCGACCAATTGACAGCCGTCCTGATATCCAAGAAATCACATATGCATGTTACATCAAATGCACAATAGATATGAAGTTGCTTTCTTGAAGTAAACGCTTGAAATAAAAAATAATTGCACACTTCCAAATTCCAATCTTCCATACAAAATAAGTCCATAATTAAAATAGGCGAAGAATAACAGCAATCATATAGATAGTGTGATAATGTGGACTAATGCTAAATCCAAGATAATATTTGTACCAAGGTTTCTAGATCAAGTTTTGCATCACAATTATATGAACACTACCGGACCCAAAATGAAGGCCCTATCGAAACAGAAATGAAGAAAGAAAAAATCTAACAAATAGACAACATGATTATAGTTTTGTAATTATGAAGCAATAAATGGCTAGAGATAGACCCAAATCCCTAAAAACTTGTACCAAAACTCCAATCAAACGCTATGGAGTTTTTGAAATTAAAACAGAAATTTCAGAGAAAAAGTGTAGATCCTGTAATAAAAAATTCAAACCTAAATACATTATTTTGCAATTAAATGAAAAAATAAAAATAAAAATCCTGTTTGAAGAAACTGACGGAATTTCAGGTCCTTGCTGCTTCTGGCGAATTCGTCTCGTAATTTACATAGATCCCTTTCTATATCTATTTCGCGGAATTTATCATTTCCAGAAATGCCCCAAGAGTGAGTCTGAAATGACGGTTCAGCCCTGGTCGAGGTTGACCACCGGATTTTTCGTAACTGGGCTTTGATACGACCAAATTGGATTTTTCGTAACCGGGCTTTGATACGACCAAATTGCTCGGGTTCGGAGCTTAATGGTGGAAATACCAATTTTTCTAGAGAAATTGACGCAAATAGCACAAGTTGGTCCTGTAACAACCTTTTCATAAATTCTGCTAGTCAAAAGATTAAAAATGGTGTATTTAATTTAGATTTTTAAATATTTTGATTGATATTTTTCAAGTGGGATGGATTTCATTAATTTTTATAGATTTTAATAGACTCACTTTTATGGATTTTCATTTTGAAAGATTTTTATAGACTTTTATAAACTTCATTTTTCAATTAAAAATCTTGAATATAAAAATTTAATATCCCACGGTTAAAATAAAAATATTGTCATAGGAGAAAAGAGTAGTCATAACTTATTTAATTACATTAATATTATTAAATTCATAAAAGTTAATATTCTATTTAATTGCGGTAAATAAACTACGTCAAAAGTTAATGACATAAATTATTAGTTTACTATATTTTTTCTTTTGAGTAAAATTATGAACTTTCAGATGGCTTGTGAATAAATTCAAAAAAATATTGCATGTAGCGCTTTTTAAAAATATTTTCCAACAAAAAAGTTTATCTAGTTCATAATATGATCACTTCATATATTGAATAATCTATAAGTAACATATCATTATTGGTCACCATAATTACATAAATAAAAAACCAAGGTGCCAATTTACGAAGAAAAAAAATACATTTATGTCCATCAAGATAAACAGAAAAAATAAGAATGAAAATAAAAATAAAAAATACAGCAATAAGAAATTAATTTGTAACATGATGAAATTATTAATAAACTACAATCAACAATTATATAAGAAATTTAAATATAAATTTATCTTATTTTTATAAAAAATGAAAAAACGATGAAAACGAAGAAAGATTAAAAAAAATGGTTATGGAAATATTGAAGAAAAAAATCACATTGAAGAGAGAAAATATTAATCTTTTTCTTTTTCATAAAAAAGTTGGTAATTAATTGTTCATAGAAGGAAAAAGAAGAAAAATAGAAAAATGGTTAGAAGAATATTGAAAAGAAAAAAGAAATCACATTGACTAGAGATAAAATATTAATATTCTTTTTCATGAAAAATATTGGTAATTAATTATGGATATATGGTTCGTAGAAGGAGAAAAAAGAGGGAAAAAAATAGTTATGAGAATATTGAGGAGAAAAAAATTCACATTGAAGATAAAAGAAATTTTAATCTTAATTCTACAGTTTGTGGAAGGAAAAAGAAAATAGAAATATTGCATAAAGAAAAAAAATCAAAGAATTAAAGAATTTTTTAGAATTTTAAAAAGTCAGAATTGAATATGGCATAAAAGTCTTAATTAAATACTTCAAGACTTTTATAAATTTCAAAAAATTCATACTTAATACACTTAAATTTTTGAACTCTATCATAATCTTTAAAAGCTTTAATTAAATACACTCCATTAATAGTAACATTTTAAAATGCATAGACCTAATTTAAATAATGATTATTATCAAACTCCGATTCATTAGCATTCAAATTTAAATGGTAGGAGTTTCGATAAAATTGTTTGGCGACGACAAAGCTAGATGCATTTGTTCACATAGTGCGAGAGAGAAAGTTTTGTTGCTCTAAATATTGAGCATATTTGTTAGTATTTATAAGTACTTATAAGTTAGTCAGATATTATTTTTATCCACACATTTCGTAGGATCTACAACTTTTATCCACACATTACGTAGGACCTACTGCTTATAATCTACAAAAAACTTTACCAAGCATACACTAAGTCAATACCGAGCTCGAGATTGATGATCGACTCCTATGATTAAAAACAAGGAATAAACATAGTGCCTGTTTGGTGAAGTTTAAAAGTAGTTTTTTAGGAGATTTTGAAAAAAAAAAAGTTGTGTGAAAAGTTGATAAAAGTTGTGGGTCCTATAAAATATATAGTTGAAAATGAGTTTGAGAAAACAAAAATAATTTAAAAAAACTTATACCAAACATGCTCATTTTGCTTCAAATAAGCAAATTTTTAATAATTTTTTTTCAAATATGTTAAAGATGTTACTCAAACAATACATTCCGAAGGATGAGATTGTTGATTAAAAGACTACTCCTGCTTGAATATGGCAGGATGAAATATAACTCAGATTCGCATTCTCAAAATCCAAAATATACCAATCTCAAATTTAGACCAAAAGGATTTATCTAAATCACATCATTCGAACTATTACTCACAAAGAATAATTATCGATTTACAAAAAATTAAAAGCAGAAGAAGAACAAGAAGAAACAGCCGCCAGTTTTGAGAAGAAAAAATGAGCAATATTTGATCTCTCTCTTTTTCACTATATGTATCTCATAAACCAAGTGGGAGTTTATATAATAATGAACCGCCATTATATCATAATCGACTTCTTGATCCAACGGTCATTAACGAATGTAGATAAATATAGAAGATGAGATAATCATAATAGATATAGATAATCAGCTGAATGCTGAGGAACAACCAAAAACTGTTAAATCTTCCAAGTAACCCATTAAATTATTTGGGCTAGCACATTGTGGATTGAACTTTTTCTTTCTTTAATCCTGGACTAAAATCTATGAAGATATAAAGTATCCCGAATCATTATGGCACAAGGTTTATTTGGGATCAAAACCCAACAAACTTCTACCTTGATGCTAAATGAACTGGTAGACAATCAAAATAACAAGTTAATGATTGCTAAAACAATTTATCCAAAATTAAATTGGAACTCACAGACATTTACCAATGTTTAGAAGGCTAAGACAACTTCTAAACTTTACCAAATGGAGCATTTTAGTGCTCATGTCTGCTCGATTGTATTCTAAAAGGACTTTTCAAGTTTTACCAAACTGTGAGCCACGACATCTCAAATAAAATGTAACTTGACATCAATGTGTTTATTGCATTCATGAAAAACAAGATTCTTACACAAATAGATAGCATGTTTACTATCTGAATATTACTTAAAACACATAGTTCATTAAGTAAACCTTTAAACCACAAAGCTTCTTTAATTGTCTTCGTGGAAGCTATATATTCAAATTCAGTAGTAGATAGAGAGCAACAATGTTTTGGAGTTGTGATTTCTAATTAATGCATGAGTTACACAAAGTAAACATATAAGAGTATGTAGATTTTCTATTGTCTCTATCTCCAGCAAAATCTGCATAAGTGAAACCTTTAATTTCATACCTTTTGTACTAAACTTGTATATGAGTCATATATTACTAGTTTCTTTTAAATACTTGAGCAACCATTTTAAAGCTTTCCAATAATTTGGCCTGAATTATACATAAACCAGTCAAGTGTACTAACGGCAAAAGTTAAATCTAACCTAGTTCACACTATCAAATACATAACAAAACCAATTGTATTCGAATAAAGAATTCTACTCATTTATTCTACTTCTTCAACATTAGCAGGTGATTGATCTTTAGACAAAACAAAATGATTTGCTAAAGGCAATGTAATAGGCTTACATTCATTCATAACAAATTTCTTCGAATTTTAAACACAGATGGGGCTTGATGTAAAAACAGAAAAGAACTTAACCTCTCCCTTTCTATCTTCATGCCTAAGATTTTTTTAGCATTTCTTAGGTCTTTCATGTCAAATTTACTACTCAAAATTGTTTTTATCCCATCTATTAATTTCATATCAGAGCCAATCAAGAGCATGTTGTCAACATATAATAGTAAAAACACAGAGTCATTACTAATCATTAGAATATTGTGATGAAGAATTTTCTTAAGGGTAAAAAATTGTTGGGATATGTTAGTGGAACTGATGTGATACCTAAGAGTAGATGTGGTAAAATTGGTCGAGCTGACGAGCCCATCTAGGCTCGGCCCATAAAGAGCTCAGGATCATCGCGGTACAAGCCCAAGCTTGGATCGAGCCCAAAAAAAGGGTCGAGTTTGTTTGGCTCAACAATAAGACGAGCTAACTCGTGGTCCAACGGTCACTTTTTTATGATCATTGGATGATCCATTCAACGGTCACAAAAAATTCGACTTAAAAAAGTGACCGTTTGATATTGATTTTTTTTTTTCAATTTCAAAATTTTTTCCTACAAATACCCCTCCCTCTAAACTCATTTTTTCACACAGCAATCTCTCAATCTATTATATACTCAAATTCAACAACAATTCTCAAATTTCATTATCTCTCAATATTAGTTTATAATTATCAGTGTTTTAAAAAGCGCGACTAAGCGATGCCTAGGCGCCACCTAGGCGCAAAGCGTGACCTCCATGCCTCGATTAGGCTCTAGGTGCGCACTTTTTTGGTCAACTATATTTTTAACTAAAAAACACGCGCCTAGCCTCGCTTAGTTACGCCTAGGCTAGCTTAGATACACGTTTTTTAGTTAAAAATATTTTTTTAATATTAAAAATAATATTAAAAATAAGAAAATACTTTTTCACGCCTCACTCACGCCTAAGCCTTGACTGGGCTCAAAAAGCTTGAAGCTTGACTTCCATGCCTATCCATACTTTACGCTTTTTAGAACTTTGATAATTATTTATCTCAAATCTCATTATCTCAATATTAGTTTATATTTCTAATTTTCTACTTCTTCTATTACATTTCTATTTTTCAACTACCTCTTCTACTCTTCTCTATAAAATTTATTTAAAATGACTTGCAATCTAAGTGATGATGATTTTGGTGGTCTTAATGACATTCCAATTTCTCAAGATATTGTTGATGAGTAGGGTAGCACTGATCCAATTAATTTCGATGACATTCAAAAAGATGTCGACACACATATAAATACAACAACTGGCTCTAGCACTAAATGAAAAGTCAAACAACAAAAGGCCAGGTGTTTGCAGCATTTTGAGTTGGTCCTCACTGGTAAACTAATAGACAGAGTTCCTGAGTACAAAGCATAGTGTAAACACTGTAAATAAAAGTTAGCATGACAAAAAATGATAGACATGACCCATCTAAACAGACACTTCACAAAGTGTGTGTTTAAACAATGTGGGTTGGACTCAAATTAGGCACAACTTCAGTTTAGATCTCCTAGAGCAGGCTCTAGTGGTACTCTCGATCTAAACAATTAGGTATATTTAGAAGATAGCATGCACTGCAAAGAAATGCCGCAATTGGTGGAAAGTGTCAAGTTTCCACTGAACTTGGTAGAAAATCTTCATTTCACGAACTTCATATAAAAATATCTTCAACCATGGAATGTATCTATTTCTAGAAATACTCTTCATAAAGACACTATTCTTTTATTTAATAAAAAGAAAGAAGCTATTATAAGTTATATTAATAATTATAATAGTATTTTATATTTCACTTCAGACTTATGCACCGATAATAATTAAAAAAGATATATGACTGTAACTGCACACTATATTAATAAAGACTGAATAATACATAAAAAAATTAATAGCATTTAGAATAATTGACTATCATCATAATGGAGTTAATGTTTTTCATATTTTAATGGGTGTTTTAAGTGAATTTAATTATGAAATGAAGATTCATAGTTTTTAGTTTTATCAATATCGACCACAATGATATACTAATTGAAAAATTAATTCAACATTTTTATCCAAAATTTGATGTCATTTTATTTTACATTCATTGTGTATATCATGTTTTTAATTTAATTGTGAAAGATGGTTTAAAATTCATAGATGTACAATTACAAAAATTAGATACGGTATTGATTATATTATGGCCTCACATTTATTGCTCTATGTGATGAAAATAGACTTCAAGAATTTTTTTTTGCACTGATGTAGGCCATAGGTGAAATTCAACATATCTCATGCTTGAATCTTATGAAAAGTACGAAGATCTCATTACTGCATATTATAACGATCGACACTTACACAAGCCAGAATATAATTTACAAACATATGATTGGAAAATATTTGCTCATGTTAGAAAATTTTTGAAAGTTTTTTTGACGCAACAAATGCATGTTCATGTGTATATTATTCGACTACTCCACTAGTTCTCAATCATTTATATTATATTACTAAAAAATTTAATAAGTATAAGGATTTTGCTATTTTTTCTAATATTATATATGTGATGGAGGCTAAATTTAGAAAATATTAGGAAGAGTTGCCTATGTTATTTCCATTAGCATTTATCATGGATCCCAAACTTAACTTAAAGGGTACGAAAGTAACCATAATGACAATTTCACAAAAATCAATGTACGAAAATTCACTAACGTATGGTAATTTAGAAAAAAATTTATGTCAAATGTATGAGGTCTACGTTGAAAAGGCCAGTAAGAACGTCATACGACACTCTGTTCCAACACATGCTTCGTCATCACTCGACAATAATGACTTATGGAGTTACCTTAGTTCAATTAGGGGTAGTCAACATGGTAGTGGTTCTTCTTTTGCTTCTTCCCTTTCCTGTTCTAGTGATACACCATTAGAATTAGCTAAATATTTCGCGCACGACATGCTAAGTATTTTAAATAAAGAATAGATAATTTTTTTTGATATACTACGATGGTGGAAACAACATAAACGTCAATACCCAATTCTTTCAAGTATGGCACGTGATCTACTAACACCTTTGGTACTAACTGTAACATCAGAGTCTGCTTTTAGTACAGGTAGCAGGGTTCTGTCTGATTTCAGGTCAAAATTTAAAGTCGACAAATTAAAAAGTTTACTTATTTGAATGACTAGGAGGATGCTAAACTTCGAATCCAAGATAAAGTGGACAGAATGATGTTTGAAGAACTTGAAAATTTAAATATAAAATACTTGAATTTGTAGTAAGTACTATTTGTGTTAATATTTGATATTTTCTTCATCTTATTTTAACAAAAAATTGTAGACGTAACAATTTATAAGTGTACAATTTTAACTCTGCTTATATTCAAAGTAGCCGGTTCCAAGTCCGAAAAAATAATGAGGGTTTTCAACTTTTAAGTTTTAACAGAAAAAAAAATTTCATACTTTATTTCTCTTTTATTTTTAAATTCTTCTAAATAGTATTCATAAAAAAATTGAGCCGAGCTCGTGGGGTGCTATCAGAAGTCTTAATAAACAACAAACCTAATTCGCTTGTGCCTGAGCACGTAACAACATGCCAAACCAAGCATCAATTATAGGTACAAGCCAAGCCTGAGCTCGGTGGGTAACGAGCCGAGTTGGCTCAGCTCATTGCCATCTCCACCTAAGAATACCAGTGATAATTATGCAACATATGTAGATGCTTGGAAATCAAACTGTACGAAAATTCTCACTTAGATTTACAATTATGTTGACCATTCCATTGGTGTACAGTTGGCAAAGTATGAAACATCAAATGAAGTTTAGGATTATTTGTAGAAATTATACACTAAGTCTAACTTTACAAAACAATATTAGTTGGAGATTGATATACGGGCTTTACAACAGAAGAACATGGGTATTATGGAGTTTTACACTACTATGACATCGATTTAGGATGAGTTAGCTCTTATAGAATCGACATGAATGAAAACATGTGAGGACTATATTATTTATAAAGAGGATCAATGATTGGTTCAGTTTTTTAGGGCACTTTGTAGTGATTTTGAGAGACTTATAGGCTCCATCTTACATCGCACTCATCTTCCTTCTGAATCTGATAGTGAACTTGTGGCTAAAGAAACACATTTGAAATCCCTAACATGCGAGGCATCCCTTCCTACTTCTAGCACTTTAATTTTGGTTGTTCCTTCTTGACCATCTATGCATAATTAGAACAAAGGTTTTATGTGGGTTGCTAGTAATGAATGTAGTTTTTGCAAACAAAATGAGCATTGGAAGTCACAATGTCCTAAGTTATCGAAGAAGCATCAACCTTTACAGAGTCAGCAGTAATCACAACAACGATTCTATCATCCCAATGCTAACACAGTAGAAGCCGTGCTACCTTGTGACTCATCTATTCTTAAAGCACCACCTTCATCTGGTCCTTCTCTAACTACTTTAGCTAAGCATTTTTAGAAGTTCCTCGCCATTCAGCCACATACCATGTCAGCCTCTACTCATGTATGTTTGTCATCCCAGAGCGCCTAAGGTATTTCTTCCTCATGAATTTTTGACTCAGGGGCTTCCAAACACATGTCATCTAACTTAAAAAATTTTGATTCCTTACGTCCTTTTAATTCGTCTACATAAATCATGACTGCTGATGGCACTCCAATGTCCTTGATAGGAATTACATTGGTTTTGTTAGCACATATAATTTATCACTTTCAGATGTCTATTGTATTTCAATTCTTACTTTGAATCTTATTTACATTGGTCGGTTGTGTGTGTTGGATACTTAGTTCGCTTTTTTTCTCGCTTGTCATGTGCGGGATCCTCAATCTCGTGTCGATGATTAGGATAGGCCGTAGAAAATGAGAGTTATATGTTTTGGACAATCTGAGATCACTGCATGCTGCAGCCTCTAGTGTTGATTTGTTATCATTTTCTTTGAATTTCTCTTATTCTAGTTTTTATTTGTGGACTCCGCCTTAAACATGTTTCCGCTAGTCGTTTAAAATTTTTAGTTTCCAAAGATCAATTGAGAGATTTATGAACTCATTATATTTTTTATTGTAGTGGTTGCAAATTAGCTAAAATTTCCGCTTTACCTTTTCCTCAAAGTGTTTCTCATTCCGTTGCACTATTTGATCTTGTCCATTCTAATGTGTGGGAGACCCGCTCCTATTGCTACAAAAGGAGGGTCTAGATATTATGTCTTTTTTTATGAATGATTATAGTCGTTATTGTTGGGTTTATCTTATGAAACGATATTCTGATTTTCTTTCTATTTATCTTTCTTTTAGAGCACTTGTTAAAGCTCAACATTCTGCTGTGATCGAGTACTTTAGATGTGACTTGGGTAGGGAGTATACCTCTGTTGATTTTTCTACATTTCTTGCTTCTGATGGTACAATTCATGAATCCTCGTGTACTGACTCCCCTCAACAAAATGGTGTTGCTGAACAAAAGCATAGGCACATTGTTGAAACTGCTCGTTCTTTTCTTTTATCTGCCAAGGTTCTTAGTGAATTCTGGAGAAGTAGTTCTAACTGCTGTTTACTTAATTAATAAGAGTCCGTCTTCTTACACTTCAAGTTTGTCACTCTCTGAAACGTTGTTTGGTCATCCTCTAGATTATTCCTTTTTAAGGGTTTTTGGGTGCACTTGCTTTGTCCTTTGTCCTAAAGTAGAATGTAGTAAGTTGACTTCACGCTATACTATTTGTGTTTTTTTGTAATATGTGGAATGACAGAAAGGTTATTGCTGATTAGATCCTATTAATATAAGATTATTTGTTTCAACATATTTTATTCTTTTTTATTTCTGATAATACCCATGACGTGATTAAGACTTATCTCATTCGTATTAATCCTTTTTTGATGATACCGATAGCACACATTCCCATACTCCTCTTGTTGTTTATCCTTCAGACACTACAGATACACATGCACCGACTCATGATATCCTAACTCTTCTTATGGCTTTTCAAGTACCGCCTGAGATTGTCGATCCCACGCATTCTCCTCGATATCCTCCACGTATTCGTAAATCTACTCAGTTATCCGATTTTGCTTATTTTTATTATTCAGAATCCTTGTGTTGTTTATTAACGTCTATTCACAAACTTTCTGAACTCTCTTCCTATAAAGAAGCTATTCTAGATCCTATTTGGCAACATACTATGGTTGATGAGCTCCCTGCTCTACATAAGACAGACACATGGGATTTAGTTTCATAACCTCTAGGTAAACATGCTATTAGTTCTCGTTTGGTCTATAAGATCAAAACCAAATATGATGGTTTGATTGAGCGTTACAAGGTTAGGTTGGTTGCTAAAGGTTTTACTCAGCAGTATGGTCTGAATTATGATGAGACCTTTGTTTCAGTTGCAAAGATGACTATTGTTCGCACACTTATTGCAGTTGCATATGTTCGCTGATGAATCTCTCTCAGTTAGATGTTAAACATGCCTTCTTGAATGGGACTCTTCAAGAGGATGTCTATATGCTTAATCCTCCCGGTGTTTCTCATCATTCTGGATATGTCTGCAAACTCAGGAAAGCAATTAATGGCCTGGTTTGAGCGATTTTCCACTGTTGTTTCTTCTTTTGGCTTTACACACAGCCATCATGATTCTGCATTGTTCTTTAGATGAACATTGGTCGGTTGTATTCTGCTTCTGTTATATGTTGATGACATGATTATCACTAGTGATGATGTTGATGAGATTGCTGTCTTAAAATTTGACTTGACTCATCATTTGAAATGAAGGACTTAGGTCCATTATTTTATTTTTTTGGGATCGAAGTTGCTTCTTTACCTAGAGGTTATCTTTTCTCTCAGTCCAAGTATGTTACTGATGCACTGAGCGTGCTCATCTCACCGTTACTAAAACTATTGATACTCCTCCTGAAGACGATGCTCGATATTCACCTTCTGATGGTATTCATTTGACTGACCTTACTTTGTATCGTACTATTGTTGAAAGTCTCATCTATCTCACCATCACCCATCCTGATATTGCTTATGATGTTCACATTGTTTATCAGTTTGCCTATGCTCCAACTATAGTTCATTGGGGAATTATTGTTCATATTTTGTGCTATCTTCGTGGTACTTAAATTCAGAGTCTTTTGTTTCCATCGATCTCCTCCTTAGAGCTTCGCGAATACTCTGATGATGATAGGGCAGTAACCCCACCGATCGTAAGGCCACTACTAGTTTTTGTCTATTTTTGGGTAATTCTCTTATCTCTTGTAAGAATAAGAAGTAGATTGTTGTTTTCCGTTCTTCCACTGAAGCAGAGTATCATGCTACAGCCTCCATTACCACTGAGATTGTATGCATTTGTTACTTGTCGACATGGGTGTTTCTCTTTCATCTTCAATCCCTATGTATTGTGATAATAAGAATGCTATTCAGATTCCTCACTACTATGTGTTTCATGAGCGTACGAAGCATATTAAGATTGATTGTCATCTTATTCGCCACTATCTTCAACATAGCACTATTTCTTTACCATTTGTTACTTCGTCGTTGCAGCTTGCTAACTTTTTCAAAAAGTCACATCTGGTCCACCGTTTTCGTTTCTTGCTCAACAAACTCTCACTACTCCCTGCTGTCGCATCATGAATTTGAGGAGAGATGTTAGAATATTAATTATATTATGTAGGGTAGTTTAGTAACTTTCTGTTAGTTTTATTATACATAGTAATTATAACCCTAAAACCCAATTAATCATTTTGTTCAATAATAAGTTGTTTTCCTTTCTCCCTCCTCTTAGTTCGATTTATATAACTTTCACAAAAATAAGCCCACATCATTAGTTTAGACAACAAGCTGGATGTTGAGAGAAAGATACATATCCATATGAATCAACGCAGCCAAAAATTATGGTCTATTGACATTTCCACAAAAAATGGTTCACCCCAGTTATTAGTTCGGAGCTTGTTTCATTATATTGGGATAAAAATATAGAACCGACCCACAGTGAAGGTTTCACATAGTTTCAGCCGTTCTTCCGGGATAAATTCTAAAACATGGGTTTGATTCACATTTTCACAGGTTCCTTTGCAGCACTCCCTGATGGACCATCTTCAGCAGGTTTCCTGACATCCCCAATGCCAGCTTTTGTCGTTCTAGCAGCATCATGTTCGGCAGCGCCTGTCGCTTGATCTCTGGTTGCTCCATCACTTGCTGGCACAGTTTTCCTGATAGTTCCTACCTTAACATATTTGGTCATGAACTTGTATTCCCAATCTTGCAAGGCCTCGAGCTCAAAAAA
The DNA here is from genome assembly GCA_023638005.1 of Forsythia suspensa. NCBI lineage: Eukaryota > Viridiplantae > Streptophyta > Magnoliopsida > Lamiales > Oleaceae > Forsythia > Forsythia suspensa. The sequence continues at coordinate 26,254,090 of CM042666.1, read as the reverse complement.
CCCAAGGCCAGTAAGATCACCATTGAGATCTTTTTCATCAAAAGACAACTTTGCTAGAGCTCGACTAGCATCCTTCCCTGCAAACAAGGCATAAGTCCACCGGGACCATAAAACATCCTGTGAACAACAAACGAGCTTAAGTACTGAATGGAAGTTATGTAGTTGTAAGAAATGTTGTGTAACCTTTAAGAGCATGTTTGATATGTAGTACTCTTCACAAAGAATGAGCTGTCTTGACATCAAGATTGAAAAGCCGAACATTTTAATGTTATCGTGTTATTGAAGCAACACATGATAACTTACCAAAGTAAACCTATATAATTCCTGGAGAACCTCATTATATGACTGATAGTTGATAGACGTTGCAGTTGAACTTTAATGAAAAAATAAAATAAAAATTTATTGGGTAGATCTAAAAACTTGACAAATTTGCATCATTTGAACTCCAGTTGGATGGCAGAAAAGAAAATCTAGAGAAGAATAAAAAATAAAGAAGGCCTTTTTGGATTATAGCTGTGAAGATTTCAAATCCTTGAATCTACACAAAAATTCAGTAAGTTTATATTTCTGCAAACAAAATATAAATGTCACGAACTGTATTCAAAGACAATATTAGAAAAATGTGGTGCAAACCAGGAGAGGAAATCCTTATGAAAAATGTGTTGCAAACTCCATTTAAAAGACAACGTACACAAATTCATTTTACTCCGAAGAAGAATACATTATCTAGGAACAAGTACAAGTTTGGTAGGCAGTATTATTTCTTCTTTAATACTGTCCATTACTATCCAATCCTATCAACCAAACCAAACATGTCACGAGCAGATAAGGATTAAGAAAAACAGAAAGAGATAGTCAATTGGCTCTGAGAAACATATAATCAATCCTCTAAATAACAATGCTCTCTGTATATATACAATTTCCAGTATCACACCGATTGAAATTCCAGTGTTCTATGAACTCAACATTCAAAAGATTGTCAAAATTAACGAAAACAATCTGCAAATTTTACCAATCCCAGAAACTCGTAGCACTAAAATTTAGATTCAAAACCATAACTAAACAACATCAGTGTCAAAAAATCAGAACATGTAAACAACAGAAAATTCAAGTAAAAAACCGAATTCCACACCAAAATACACAAAAAATAAAAAAAGAAATTTTCGAAAATATACCTGCTTTGCGAAACATCATAAATCTGACCCTTGATAGCCATGAGCAATGGCTTCTCGGAATCAGAGCCATCATACTGTTTCAACTCCTCCTCACTGATTTCACCGAGCTGAACAGGAGGCCGCATATTCTCCTCGGACGTCTGCTGGAAGTGGGCATTATCGGATGAGCCAAAGAGACTTGAGAAAGTGTAGTAGAGAGCAAGGCCCACAGCAACAACTGTAAAGAAAGTAGCCAGAGAGATTCCTGTGTATGCTGTGGTCGATTCTTTTAAGGTTTCCCACAGTTGTAGGGACATTGTTTGAGAGAGAGTGGAAAGAATGAAGTAGAAGAATAGAAATATTTGTGAAGAATAATGGATTATTATACTAGTATACACGACTTTGTTGTGGTTTCAACTGTTGGTTGCGATTTAAATTTTAATGGCAATTCAAATATGTAGCAGACGAAGAAGAATGTAGATTTAAGAATTTGATTTAAGAAGAAGGAATTTGAAGAAAATAAGATATATGATGGACAAAAATCAATTTTGAGAATAACGTAGTAAATGAAGAAGAATGTGGATTTGAGAATTTGATTTGATGAGATTGAATTTGAAGAATTGAGAAGATATGATAGGAGAAAAATCAATTTTAAGAATGAATACGAAAAGAGACGTATATGTGTTTTTTTGGGTTAGTAGAGAAATTCTCTACGATCGTGATTATTTTTTGAATTATTTGTCTCATTTTGAGTTAGAAATTATTTCTTTTTCTTTTTGTTAGAAAATGTATGTAGACTTTTATGTTATTTTGCAGTATTATTGATTTTTAGGGATAATTGTATCAAAGGTCCCCAACGTTTCAAAATTGTAGAGGATATGCCCCATAACCTAAAAAAATAGTACCACACATCCCCAACGTATGAAAACCTTGGCGTGGTAGGTCCTTTATGACTAAATTGCCATTCTCTTTAAATAAACAAAAAAAGAAAAACAAGAAAAAAGAAAAACAAGATTGAAAACTAACCAAATGTATCCAAAAAAATAAAAAGTAAAAAATATACCCCAAAAAAATAAAAAGTAAGAAAATGTCATTTTTTCCAAAAACACAAAATCCATTTGTAGGTACCAAAATCTTTCTCCAACAGCCCGCTGCAGCCGACTCTGTGGTGACCCTTCACAGCCGATTTGAAATTTTATCCCTTTCTGGTTCCTTCCTTCCGCCACCGAGGCGCCACCAGTTTGACAATATATTTAGCGGGTGGACAAGGCCAAGTTGTCGGATGAAATGTTGTGGGTGCCTTGATTGCCTCCCGAACCGCTTATCATCATCGCAGCTTCCTTCACCAACGCGGGCTTATGAGAGGTCGCCTTTGGACGAAGAAGAAACACTTTCGGATGCGACCACCGTGTCGCATCCTTCAAGTAGCGGCGGAGGTGGTGGCGGTATGAGTAGCCAATTTCCGATCCATCATTAGGACTTTCTTTCTTGAATTTGTCACCGAATATGCCTAATGGGCGCTACCAATGGATTGTGCATGGGCTTTAAACTCGGCCGGCGGTCCACAATATTAGGTCAAAATTAAGATGAGATAATCGATGTATCATCATTATAATAAATCCTCCATCTTGTACATTGATCCATTTCTCTATTATTGTTTTGGCCTTTCTGATTTGTGATAAACCCTTTTAATTACTTGTTGTTTCTCTTAATTAATTGTGCAACTTGAGTTAATTAGAAATATTTTGAGGGTTTCTTTCTTTATTGCAAGTTGTTCATTTGTTCTAAAATAATTTAACTTGTTAAAAATCTATGATGAATTCAATGTAAGATTGGAGAAAGATTTTGGTACCTGCAAATGGATTTTGGGTTTTTGGAAGAAATGACATTTTCTTACTTTATTTTTTTGGGGTATATTTTTTACTTCTTATTTTTTTTGGGTACATTTGATTAGTTTTCAATCTTGTTTTTGTTTTTTCTTGTTTTTGTTTTTTTTGTTTATTTAAAGAGAATGGCAATTTGGTCATAAAGGACCTACCACGCCAATGTTTTCATACGTTGAGAATGTGTGGTGCTATTTTTTTAGGTTAGGGGCATATTCTCAATGATTTTAAAACGTTGGGGACCTTTGATGCAATTATCCCTTGATTTTATTTCTATTACTCTAAAAAGTACTCACTATTTAATTGACAAATTTAGAAAACATATTTTAGGAAAAAAAAAATCTAGAAATTATATGAGATGGTGCATTAAAAAGGTAATTATAAAAGAGTGAAGATATGTTGTTCCAAATATATGTTTGCTAACTGTTTTCTAATTAAAAAAATTATATATCATCAAATAAATAGATGAGAGGATCATTATAGATAATATTTAATACATTAATAATTTCACACTTACTATTAAATTAATTTATTTGATGATGTGTAAAATTTTTATTAAGAGACAACTAAAAAAAATGTATATTTAGAACAATAGATCAAAACTTATTGTAAAGATGTGAATGCATTTAATTCATACTGTGTGGGGGCGGGACCAGATCGGAAAAAAAATTGTTTTTTATAGTGTAAATTTTTTTTTCTAGTAGTAATAAATTTCGATTTTGAATAATTTTTTTTTCAATGAATATCCGATTTAAAAAATATCCTAGTTTCGTCCTGAAACAATTTGCTATTGATTTTTCACATTTTATTTACTAAGGGCCAAGGCCAATTATGAATGGGGAATTCATGCAGAAAATGTGGTCCTACCATTTAGACCACTTATTAGTTATTATGGTGTTCTCCATAGGGCACGAGCTTCACGAGAACTAAAATAATGGTTAAAAATAGGCGGTCTGCAATTTTTCTCTGTTTTTAATGCCTATTTTCATTTTCCAATTTTCTTGTATTAACAACCTAATAAAAAAACGTGTGCAAAATATATGTGGGTTGCAATTTTTCTTTCTTTTTTTTTTTTTTTTCTTTTTAACGTATCTACATATCCTTTATTTTTTTATTCATATTGACAACCAAATAAAAAACGTGTTCAACAATAAATCTTGAACAATGACTTACTACAATAACAATCACATTAAAATTTCGCAAAACAATTGCCATCACTTATCTATCCATCGCCAAAACGAAGTTCAAGTGAATCTAAAATAGAATCTCGAACCAAATAGCATTGAGAAGAATTAAACAAATGAATTGTTATTAATTAAGATACTACTCAAGTTCGAACCTTTTTGTGGGAAAAAAATAAATACATAATTACACTCTCAAATACGAGATACAACAATAGCGTTGTGTATCATTCTCAACACGTGAATCAGTAAAATCCGCCCGATACGGATGAAGTAAATTTTTTTTAATTAAACAACTCCAGGTGGTAAGTTTTATTAATAACAAAATATAGATTTAGGAGTAGAGCTCTTCGACCTTGAACTAAAAATTAAGTTAAAAGCCCAATGTAAAACAATGGCCAGATAAGCAACACAAAGAAAAGCTTTAATAACCCTCAAGAAATTGAACCATTGCACAGAATAGAAGATTTGACCAAGAAACAAATAAATGAATGAGTCAATCAAAGCATAAACAACCAGCAGAACTGAAATCCCCTCAGTATATTGAGCATTAGCAGGCAAACTCTACACAGAGCAGGTAACATATACCTTTTCCAGTCTCCTAAGGATGACTTCTATTTATCATAAATCTACAAAAGTCTTATTGAGAATTCTAAAAGTTTATAAAGTACTCGAAAAAGGGAATCTGAATTGACACTTTTAACCATTTCCAAACAACTTATTCAAATTGCAAGAGATTTCACTTCATCTACTTTCCAGAAATCTGCTTCATACTTGTACCACCTGATAAGCCCTTCGTCGTTCCTCGTGCGCTGGCACATGATGCACGAGTCGCTCATGCACGTTATAAATTTGCGCAGCCTCCTCGCTTTTTCAAGAATTGATTCGTCAAGCTCCTTGAGAACTCTTCGAGGTGAAGGTGGAGGGCGTTCAATAAGTACGCAGTGAGATATGTTTAGTACTTCCAACTTTTTCAAGTCATCCAAAATAATATTAAGGGCATCTTTAAATATCATAGAGCACCGAATGCTTAAGATTTTTAAGTTCGGGAGGAATTTAAGTGTCGATGCAAAGTAAATGTGACACGGGCCCATGATCTTCAGTTCAGAAAATTTCTTGCAATTTTTGGCAATTTCCTCGATTAGATATGGAGGGTTCGATATGCTAGGCATCGTCAATGACTCGAGATCTTCCCACATGCAAATAGCTTTACATATTCCAGTCTTCTTTATTTTGTTCCATGCAGGCATAACTAGACGCTTCAGACGTGGGCACCTGCAGTATAGACAGGTATGACATCATCTTCCATTGAAACTACCGAATTAGAATCTTTATTAGGATCCTGATCATCTAGCAAGAAGTGCTCAATACTCGACAGTGTAAGAAACAAGATTTTTAGATTCTTTTTCTTCTTTAATATTATCCGATGCTATCTAATTCTATAGAAGCGTACACATAACTACAAAGACGAAATTAAGTACATCATAGAAAGTATTTCTAGGAACGTACCTCTCTGCTGTATAAGTCAATTGTTCGTCGCTGACATATAGGTTATAGTGGAAAATCAAGGTGGTTATGCTTCCATGGCTGAGACTCAAAGCAATCTTCAAGATTCGGGTCAGTGCTTTATCAGATGGACCATCCACATATACATACGGTTCTGACGGGGTTTTAATGAAGTTTGATTTTAGCATTGATAAATCGAGCGTCTTCCAGATTAAAGGATCACAAGCTGCCGAACGCCATGTGCTACAAACTTGACCAATCCCAGAGGTCAACCCAAAGATGTCAAAACACTGGAATATCTTGACCAGAACATCATTGTCCATTTCCTCCCATTTTCTTGAATGGGAGTCTATATCCTCCATTTCCCTAGCTTGTGGAATTCCTCCAAGAAATCTTAGGACATCACTGCACCCAAAAAAGAAAGCAAGAAAGATGATCGGTATGAAGTTCATCAATGAATTGGTGGTGAAAATTGTCATCACCAATAAGTAGAGAAAATTGCAGCGTTAGTCCCCAACTTACTGCCAGAGCAGCAACTTGGTACCCAAACTTAAAAAAGAAAAGCCTCAGAGGTATGCATGCTCTCTCGATTTTGACAGTTGGGTTCACATAATGACAAGAATCTCGAGCTATATTAATTACCATTATAGGGCACCACCTGTCTTTGCATTACCAATTGTGATCGAGAAGTACGAAATGCTCTTCTAGAGTAGATGGTAAACACAGCAAAAAGATTATATATTTGGCCACCATATGTGAAGACAGTTTATATATATATAACAATGATGAACAGGGCACCAAAATTATAAACCAGGGAAGAAATAGAGAATCATTAAGTTCTGCACCACAACTATTTTCACGTGCTATAGTTAAATAAACAGAAAGGTTTGAGCGAATCCACACTGAAATTTAAGAGATAAGAGATCAACAAGACGGAGAAATGAAAGAGTAGAAGAATGCCTCTAAATGCTATATTGTAAAAGAAATAGATCATACTGACAATTCATATTAGTCGAAGCATTTTGGCTAGAATTACAAAATCTCGAGGGTATTGACTTATCCGAGTTGATCAACTTCTCTATACGCATAGAGTTTGTGCCCACAATGTAGTGTGTCCAAAGGACAGTGGAAAGATCGTCTTGTCTAGTGAGTCAGTGGGGTGTTAGTGTGGGATAAGTGTTCCAATGCGAGTCGGGCAAGGCGTATCTGTGTGTGCCCAATTGTTTGATACATAACTTTCTCATTACATTTGATAATCACTTGAACTGAACATAAAATTTCCCAAAATCCGGTGTTACAATCCATTCTAAAACAACACACTACCATATATATTTTTAAGGATCCAAGTAAACCCACACCCAATTAGCAGAAAATGTCAGCGAACAGATTCAAATTATAAAATGTATTCACAAATAAAACCATTCCGTATAGAATGTTTCCGGTTCCAAAGATCCCAAATTGCAGAATTCTAAAATCGAATAGTGGTAGAACTGAAACTGATATATGGATACAAAATTCGAGAAAAAGATTAGGTATTTTAATTGGGTTGGGTGTATGTGTCTATCTATCTCTATCTCCTTCTCTCTGCATATAGAGAGAGAAAAAAAAGAAAGAAATAATGCACTTATCATGATTTTCTAGGTTAATCAAATTCAAACAAAATTAGCAATTCTCATTTTCTCAATAAATTCTCTCAAACAAGATAACAATAAAAAAGAAAGAGAAAGAAATGCATCAAAATTTTCGGGGATTCATCAAATTCAAACAAAATTAGCCCTTCGCACATAATCAATAACACTCGAAAATCAAGAAACCCCATTGATCTAGTCTTCACACATGAAAATACACAATTCATCATAATCAAATAAAGAAGCACAAAAAAGAGTCAGAAACGAGAAGAACTATACGTACAATTAAACCCTTGTGTTTGTTTAATTCCTCTTATGGCTCTGATCTCCGGCTGCGAGTTTCATTTCTGGTTTTCTGAAAATTTGGTATTCGAATTTTAGGAAAATAGAGATATAGAGGAGAGAGAATCAGATTCCAACAAAATATAGATAAATTACTTGAACAGCCCAAACTTCATGGTATATTACGAACGAACTTCAGTACAACAATCCTCTGCATAGATTTTCTGAAATCACACAAGCAACAGCCAGCAGTGTGTAATAATTGTGGTGTAACGCTCTATAGAAACACCATCATTTCCTTTCACATTGAAACTGTGTATTTAATATGAGTCATCTGATAATCATTCGTTTACACAGCAATAAATAACAACTCCAATAAAATAAAATAAAATAAAATAAAATGAGTTTTATATTTCTATATTTAATTAGATTTATTATTTAATACTAATACAATTGTCACATAGACTGATGAGTGATTAAATATTATTATTCATTTAGGGGGTATATTCAATTGAAAATTTTAAAATTTTTTATAGAATTTTTATAAATAAGTGACTTTTGTGAAATTCGTAGAGTTTTAAATGACTTTTATGAATTTGTTAGAAATTAATAAAAGTCTTCTTTAAACTTCTGTAAATTTTTATTAAATACTTATGTGGGCTTCTATAAACTTTCATTTTTTTTAAAAAAAATGTTAAGCTAAATTTATATATACTATAATATTATTTTAAGTAACTTCTCATATATACAAATTATCTAAAATACATGTAACTAAGAACTTAAAATAATAAATTATATTTTTTATTGTTAGCCTACTATTCTTTATTGGCTGTGAGATTAATAAGGTAGATTAACCTATGTTATTGTATATATACATAAGTATCGATCGATTCATTCTTTATTTTCAATAAAAATTTCTCTAAAATAGAGAGAACATAAAAGATTGTGTATTCTAGATTCATTTTTTTGGCACAAAATTCTTTTAACAACATTTATAATAATATAAATGACAAACAAATAATGAATTTCCCACCTAAAGACTCTTATTAATGGCACACCTATTTTGTTGATCTATTAGCTAAAAAATTATACATCATAATAAACTGAACACCAAATCAATTATTGGCTAAATTACATTAATCAAATAATCAAATTAAAACAGAAGATTTCCAGTACAATGCCAAACTATCACCATATAATAATTTCTAATAATTAAGCGAAAAATTTGACTCCCACTAAAACATTAATCAAAGTACTGCAAATTCATTACGCAAAATATCCTCAAGTTTTGACACAAGACTCAATGTACTGTGTTATCAAAGTTTTGATTACGGTAAATTCTAGATACAATTGCATATAAATTAGAGATAATTACATATTTAGTCCCCCAACCTTTCAAAAACGTTGAGAACATACCCCTAACCTTTAAAAATAGCACCGAACATTCCCAACGTCCGAAAAACTTGGCATGGTAAATTCTTAATGATGAAATTGCCCTTCCTTTTAAATAAACAAAAAAAACAAGAAAACAGAAAAAAAAATGATTGAAAACTAACCAAATGTATACAAAAAAATAAAAAGTAAGAAATGTACCCAAAAAAATAACAAAGAGGTCATCTTCTTTATCAAACCTCAAAATCCAAAATTCACCACCATATTCCAAAACCCAAAATCCACCCAAATTCATTATCACCTCCACCAATCTCCTCCTCATACTACCCCTCCGCACCCCACATGCTGCCATCTCTTAGCATCTTATTTGCACAAGAGATTTAGGGTAAACACAAAGTGAGAGCTTGACTGTAAAATGTTAAAAAGAAAATTATAAAACTGGGGCTTCAATTACTAGAATGAACTTGTAGTACAAACTCAAAATTCTTTTACAAGACATTGGAATTGGGAGAGAGCTATAACATGAACTATTGACTGCATTGGAGAGTATTTTGAACGCAAACTCAAAGCAATGGCCAACTATGAGGCTCAAGAGTTCTTGAACGTTTCCCTCTTACCACCATACGAACAATTTCACCTCATATGAGAGGCGTAAATGGAGTTTTTTGTTCACTCTGCAAGATACTAGTATTCAGTTCTCTTTCCTTCCATTAATACGCAATTTAGGAACTTTGCTTTTGTAACTTCTTTACTAGACCAAAAATGTGTCAGAAAACAGCCAAAACCAACAAAAATGTTTGTTTGGCTCTGGTTTTGGGTGGATTTTGGAGATGGTGATGGATTTTGGATTTTGAATTTTGATAAAGAAGATGACATTTTTGTTACTTCTAATTTTTTTGGGGTACATTTCTTATTTTTAATTTTTTTGGGTAAATTTGGTAAGTTTTCAATCATTTTTTTCTTTTTTTCTTTTTATTTAAAGAGAATAGCAATTTCATCATAAATGACCTATCATGCCAAGTTTTTCAAACATTTGGGATGTTTGGTGCTATTTTTAAAGTTTAAGGGTATATCTCCAACGTTTTTGAAAGGTTGGAGACCAAATATGCAATTATCCCTATAAATTATTGATTACAAGAAATTTTTACTTGAATGAAAGAGATACAAAAAAAACTTTGAAGTGAAAGAAAATAGACGTTCTTTATTTTGGGGCTCTGGAGTCTTCACAAACCTCACTGTAGGCGGGAGACTTTTTTTTAGATTTGTTATTTATACTTTTCACTAAAAAAGTCTCCAGAAGTCTCCAGAAGTCTCGTAAATAAAGAATTCCTAGAAGTCCTTCTCAATTTAAATACCCCGTGACTTATAGAGACTCTTACAAAGTTTTAATTGAATATTCCGTGACTTTTAAATTTTTTTTAAAGTCTCTAAAAGTCTCAGTTCAATACACCAATATTTTTAGAGAGTCTTAAAAAGTCTACATTGAATACCCATAAACTTTTAAATAATTAAAAATTCTTAAAAGTCTCAATTTAAATACACCCCCCTTAATAATGGACATATTTTTTTTTTACATCAATAAGATTGAATTTTTTCTAATTCAATTTGGATCCCCAATGTAAAAATATTTAAAAAGATATTAAATGTTGTAAAATTATAGATAATAATGAATGATTATTTGGTTTTATATAAATGTCTATGTATTTATCTACTTACTCCAGAAGAGTGTATTCTGACTAACTCCTATTGGAACCCTATAAATAAGTGTCATTGTTATAATAAATTTACTCACTTACTCTATTGATTCTCTTCTATTTCCCTTTCTTGTTTTCTTAGTTTTATAACACTTTATTAGTACGAACGAGCTCACCCAAGGAGAGAAAATTCGAGAGTAAAATTATGATGTCTGCTCAGCTGAGATCAAACATTGATATCCCAGTGCTCCGTGGGCCGATCGTCATGAAATTTGGACATAAAGTTCAAAACTCATTGTTCTTTAAACCCAACAGTTCATTCATGAGAGTAAATTTTGAATTGGTAATTTAATGTAAAAAAATACAATAAGATCTAAAACTTCTTTCATCCAATTGCTACGTTTTAATTCCAAGTATATATGGAGATGAAACTAATTGAGTTAACAAATTGATCTTTATTTTCTGTTTATGAACAAATGTTAGTATTCTATTTGCTATCATCTTTGATTATACATTTTTTTTGTATTGATAAATAGTGGACAAGTATTATTTGAATATTATTAATTATTACATATCAATATTTAAAATAATATTGTGTTAATATTCTTAAAAAATGTCAATTTATACAAATTAATATTTCAGAAGCATATTTCGTTAGTCTTCCTGAAGAAGCACAACTTTATATTATATTAATATTTCAGTAGAATACATTTACTCCTGAAGAACGTAATCTGTTAGATTTATTATTAAGTATTTCTTCTGAATAGCGCAATTTTATAAATCTAATATCTTATAAGAATATTATGCTACCACTCCTGAATATTAAATTTCTATACAATTCAATATTTCAAAATAATTTATTGTTGTTCTTGAAGAAGCACAACATTATGTTAATATTCTAACAGAATGTTACTTGTTCTCGAAAAGTGTAATTTATTAGATTTAATATTAATCTATTGTTTCTATAGAACAAGTATTTAGAAAGTTTAATATTTTAAAATAATTTGTTGTCATTCCTAAAGAAGCAAAACATTATATTAATATTCTGACAAAATATGACTTGCTCCCGAAGAGCATAATTGTATAAGATCTAATATCTATTATATTTTTGCTCCTGATAAGTAAATCCTTACATAATTTAATATTCTAAATAATAATATGTTGTTGCTCTTTAAGTAGTACAACATTATATTAATATTTCGGTAGAATATTACTTGCTCTCAAATAGTGTAATTTTATAAGATATATTATTTTATAAAAATATTGTATTAATACTCCTGGAGAAGTATAATGTTATGAATATCAATATTCTAAAATAAAATGATATTGTTATTTCTAAAAAAACACAAAGTATAGAAATATTTTAAAGCAATATTGTATTATTGCTCTTGAAGAAGCATAAGTTAATTAAATGAATATTATATAACTGTTTTTGAAAAAGCATAAATTTGTACATATCAATATTCTAAAAAAAAATATTGTGTTGTTGCTCTTAAAGAATCACAACTTTATAATTTCATAATATTAATTTTGTGTAATATTGGAGTATTGATACTCTTAAAAAAGTACAATAAACTTGTGAGACAATTTTTTATTCTTGTGAGATAAAGAACATAAACCTGTTCTCCAAATAAATAAAAAATATACTTGCTAAATTGTATTGAACCAAAAGTTCAATACCTCGAAATTTTATTGATTGACATTACTGATTAAACCATCCGGATCAATATGATGCGAATTATTAATGAGAATATCAATTAAAAACCAAAAGATTTTCCAATATAATGAATTCTCACGTGATGCTTGTTCTCATATTATATAAACCAGTAGGTCTTCACTAGCTAAATCGGGATGAAATTCCTTGCATTTCTGAAAATTATTTAGGATGATATATGAGGCCCCGTCACCCTCCATGTTGACCATCTAGATATTATTTGTATCTAATAGATACATCTGTTAAATGATTGTATGGTGTTATTATTCGCAACTTGAAGTTTGCAAAATTACTTGCTCAAATTTTAAATTATGAACATAATTTTCAGATTATATAACCAAGACGATGATGTGTTTTGTCAATGCTAGTGAGCCTAAATCTCAAACTTTTAATAAATACTAGTTGAGATGATGATAGATGGTTTAGTTTTATTATTTGTTAAACGTCTCCAGTTAATTTTTAAACCATCATTATTCATAACAAAATGTTTCTAATTTTTTATAGGGAATGCTATTTTATATGTAGTAACACTTATGTGCATCATGCCAATATCAAATTCATCCATACTATGTTGACTTATGGTCAGAGCCTAATATTATCTATCTAATGAAATTTTTTGATAGTGTGTCAACGATTTTATGTGTTTAATAATTTTGCAAGTGTACGGATCGCACAAGTAATAAAGTGGATGTTGAGTCCAAGTATCGTACCCACAAGGATTTAGATAATTCAATTGCAATTATATTAACCTTAACCGAATATGTTAACTTTGGAAATTTGAGTTTAAAAACTAAATAAAATATGAACTAAGAACAATTAAATAATTACAATTCAAATAAGTAAAAGATTAAATTTGATAAAAATTACTTTAACTTTGGAAGAGAAAAAGTACTATGATCCCGAATCCACTTATAGTTGTTAATTCCTCTATTTTGATTCTTGATTTTGACAAAGTACATCAGTTATGACGATCAATATCCCTAGATTGTTTAACAGTTTCTCTAGAATAAAAGTAAACATATTCATATGTATGACTCAACTATATCTCTATGACGAATGCGAATAAAAACGAATGCACTAAATTTCTATGGATAATTAAAGATCACATAAAGCATAGCGGTATATTTCTATCCCCCATCGGACTTTAAGATAATTAAAATAATATCTAGCCTGTTTTCGATCTCTCGATAGTAAAACAAACCACAACAATCATACAATTACTACATATATAACTGTATATCCAAATAAATCAAAATTAATTATTCAAAACTTTATTGAAATAAATCGTCAAAAACCAAGTCTCTAAATAGAAGAATTTAAACTACAAACTTCATCGTAATCATAGCATAAAATAGACTAGCCTAACATACTAATAATAAAAAAATAAAGAGAAAAAGAAAATAGATTATTCATCACCCGGAGAAGAAGAACCCGCAAAAGAGAAAATCTTCATCTTGATTTTGATTTAATTCTTGAAAGGATGAATCTTGATCTCCGTTTGGTGTTTCGTCCCTTGTTTTTTTCTCAAAAATCCGACCGGCGACTATGAGTTTATCATCCATATATATACTTTCTTAATGGTGCCCCCAAAAAAATCTCCAAGAATCATTACATTCGCAAGCCACAAGTTTCTTAATTGGATTAGAAGTCTAAAAAGGAAACAAAACAACTGCCGCAGAAGAATAGCCTGGGCGATCGCTTAGGCCAATCCTAGGCAATCGCCCAGGTATGTGGTTTTTCTTTCTGCTGTTGTGAAACAGTGCAGTGCTGGACGCTCACCAAGCTATAAGTTGGGAGATTGCCCAGCTTATAATTTTCAATTATGCTGTTTTAGTCCTCCAACTTTCTATTTTGTCTTATTTAGTCTTTCAACTTTCTATAACATCCAATTTGGTCCTTGAAGTTCCAATTGAGTGAAATTGAGTTCACATATTCTCTAAATATTTGCCAACTTATTGCTCTTTTCGTCCAATCTTCTCTAATTTCTTACAGTTTGGTCCAAAATTGAAATATAAAGAATAACATACTAAATTAAGTAGAAAATAATAATATGACGGGATAAAAGCTTAGTTTAAATACTTTTATAAGTGTACAAAACACACTTATCAAACACCCCCAGACTAAACATTTGTTCGTTCTCGAACAAAAATAAAACTAAACTACAAATTTAAACTAAGCAAAAAGAATTATCAGAAATTAAGTTAATGTTAAATTTCTTACCAAATGCCCCATGTTCGAAAATAAAGCAATGCTTTTAGAAATACATTAAACAACAACACACAAAATTTTCACTTATTCGATGCTCGACTTTTAGTGAGTGTTTGATTAGCCAAAAATTGAACCTGCACCTATATTAGACCACGACTAATATTGTGTTGTTGATATTTTACAATCCTGAATCCTTCTAATACTTTTCTCTCCAATTCCGAGGTGTTCTAGCGAATTTGTTTCATATTGATCAACATAATACTTTTTCAAATAAAGTGGTAAAAATTAGGAACTTGTATTCCTAGAACTAGGATGATAGGTGATTTCTAAATTCTCATATTCACTTTAAGGTTCTAACCTAGCCATCCTTATCGAGCACTTCTAACTCTTTTTATTTTATTTAATTAATATAAACAGTCTTAGATCTTGTGTGTGATACTACTCTTCCATAAGCTTTCTATGTGACCCATGTAGCGAGTTTTGGATCGATGACTCTCAATTAAGATGACCATAGGGCATTAGGTTTTAAAATATCTTAACAGACTTAATTGCTCGAATCCCACAGGCTATAAGAGAAGTAAAGATGTAAAAAAAATTTTTGTTTATTGACCCATGTAGTGAACTTTGGGCCGATGACTCCCAAGTTAGATGATCATAGGACACTAGGTTTTAAAATACCCTAACAGGCTTAATTGCTCGAGTTAGACATTTTATTATATTTTTATCATATGTGAGTATTGCTCAATTTAGATTCATTGACTACAACCTATTCAACCAAAGATGAGACCCAGAAAACCAAAATCATCAAAATTCTACAAACACATGTACTAACTTTAACACTTCAAACTGTTGGTTACTAGTTTAATGATTTGAGAACGAGATTTTTCACAATAATCCTTAGTCAACAATATCAGCCCATATACTCAAGTCATGTTCCTATATAAGAGATAAGTCAATAGTGGCTACGTGCTCCATTAATCTAGTCTAACATTGATAAGTATTCAAGTAAAAACACAGTTTAAGTGTTGTATAATATTCTAACTAAAAATGTACTTAACTTCAAACAAATACTACCATCATTGGCGGCAAGCCTTTCAACAATAACTAGACAAATAATAATTTTTAAATTTTTAATTTTTTAACAAATATGTCAGTTATACAGACCCGAATAATAAAAAAATTCAAAATTCATCAATTAAGTACCCTGATACTTAACCTACCTCCAAACTAAAACATTACATTATCTCCAATGTAATAGAAAAATAGAGCAAAAATAAAAGAGGGAAGAGATCAGTTACTCCATGGAGGTAGATGTGGAGAAGATGGTATAGGCTGATTAGACAGATTAACTGAAGTGCACTTAAGTGGGATGGGACTCATGCGCCTTGTAAAGTGGAGCATCTTGCAGTTGACAGTTTTATAAAAGTAATAAATAATATATGAAAAGAAAACTAATGCATTATTTAATCTAAATTAATAAATAAGGATATAAAAATGAGTTGCCTTCTATTAAGCGTTTATCTATAGTTATTAGCTTGACTTATTATCTGATTGTTTAAGTAGAAGATGAAGGGATCTTGAGATTATCGAATGTGTCACTCTCCAATATTCTCTTGATTTTCTTCTCCATGCTTTGTGGCTTGTACTTCGTCTTTTATTTAATAACTCCAACTTGTGCCTCACGGATGATTTCTTCAGCTTCAACTATGTGTTCACCAATGTCAGCTTCTTGTATCTGAACAGTCTCTTTACCTTTGTCTTTCACCTTTACTGTTGGCTTCATATCCCAATTTTTTTTAAAGAAGTTGTTCTTGAATTTCTTCAAGGTCTCAACCTGATATTCTGTACGATAAGAAAGAGGTGATGGTGCCATATCTCTACCCAAAATTTAAAACACCTCACATTCATGCTGAATTCTTAATGTCAATACACATCGTGAAAACATCAATGAGAACATCTGGAGTAGTTAAGAAGGGCCAGCCCAAGATAATAGGGATTTCTGCATCCTCAGGCATATCAAGAATCACGAAGTCAATGGAAAATAATAACTTCCCCACGCTCATCACCATATCTTCTACCATTCCAAACGGATTTTTAATGAATTGGTCAGCTAACTGAATATTGAATTTTGTAGATTTAGCTTCACCAAGTCTTAATCGCGTAAAAATAGAAAGAGGCATTAAATTGATACTTGCACCAAGATCACACACTGCCTTGTCAATCACGAGATTACTGATAGTAATTAGAATTATGAAGCTACCTGGATCATTTCTTTTGTCGGGTAATTGCTTATCCATTATAGCATTTACTTCTCCTGTAAGTTTTATTGTATCACCTTCTGCCAACCTTTTCTTATTTGAAAGTAGTCGTCTCATAAATTTGGTGTAGTTGGGTATTTGAGTCAAGGCCTCAACAAATGGTATGTTAATATGCAGTTTTCTTAGATGATCTAAAAATTCTGTACATTGCTTATCCCGCTTCTTCTATTGTGGATTTAACCTCTGGAGAAAATGGATGGGGGGTTCATATGGTTTGATAGGAACGGTTGCCTTAACATATGGTGTAACTGAACTCTCTTTAATATCTATTGTTTGCTCAGTCTATTCTATGTGCTCCTTATCAGTGGACAATACATTTTCTTTATTTGCAACTAGTCTCTCTACATGGATTTCTGGTAACTGAAACCCACTTTTGGTAGTTATTGTATGTACTTGTTCTTTGGGATTGACCTCGGTGTTGCTTGGCAGAGTACTTAGTGTTCTGCCTGATATAACAACTGCCATCTGACCCATCTGTGTTTCGAGATCCTTTATTGAAGTGCCTTGATTTTGAAGAGTAGTCTCTATCTTGTTCATGTACTGTTCAGTTTTCTCGATGAATTTACCGAGAATGTTTTCTAATGAAACTCTCTTTTCTGGCTGCTGAACTGAGAAACCTGTGGTATGTTGTTATTTTGATTATCCCTCCAGGAAAAATTTGGATGACGCCATCCTGGATTAAATGTATTTGAAAAATGGATTACTTTGCGAGTATTGACCGCCTTGGACATAATCGGCTTGCTCAGGTTGCTGTGATAGAATAGGACATTCTGATGTGCTGTAATTTGTCCCACACTCTTTACAAGTTGATTTCTTCGTTTGCATCACATAGATTGATTGTGACACGCTCTCCACTTTGTGTACCAAAGAATCTATTTTTGCAGATAACTCCATAATAGTATCTATTTCATATACCCCTGCAGTTTTCTTGTGTATGACTCTATCTGGTGCCCACATGGCAGTGGTGGTAGCTACTCTTTCAAAAAGCTCTAAAGCTTCAACAACAGTTTTGGTAGATAAAGAGCCATTAGATGAAGAGTCAATCATGCTTTTAAATGAAGAGAGTAGTCCAGCATAAAAATACTGAATTTTTTGGCCCTTGCTAATGACATGATGATGACACTTCCTTAGCATATTTTTGAATCTGTTCCACGCCTCGTCAAAGATTCTGTTTCTGACTGTTGAAATATGGATATGTCATGCTTCAACTTCGAAATCTTGGTTGGTGGAAAGAATTTTGTGCAAAAATTTTGGGCTAGATCATTCCAGGTGGTTATGCTGTCAATTGGCAGTAAGTCCAGCTAATCTATGGGTTCATTGAGACTCCATTGTCCCCAGAGGAACAATCATTCTGATTACCGAAATGGGTATCGCACCGACCAGCGTACGGATTCTCTTGGAATACCTGGTAGTTGATAAAAGTTCCTCTTATCATGGCGTGCTTGGCAGACCTGCCCTTATTGAGTTAAGAGCAATGACTCATACAAAGTTCTTATACATAAAATTCTCCACAAACTACAGAATTGCCATAGTAAAAGGAAACCAATCTGAATCCCGAGCATGCTACACCAATACCATGAGAAAATTTGTGGACCAAGAAATCAATATGACCGATATAGAAATGAAGGAGGTCCTAATGGAACCTGAAAGATTAGACGCTGGGAAGAATGAAGAAGATGAGTATATGATGGAACAGATAGATCCGAAAGATTAGGATCCACGAATGGTTGAAGATGAGCCCCGAACCTCTCCGACTGACAAGTTGGAATGCTTTCATGTGGATCCGAATGATCTAACAAAAGAGCTGCAATTGGAGAGCGAATCTTAGGATGACTTCAAAGACTGTCTAAAACAGTTCTTGTCCAAAAATCTGGACGTGTTCGCATGGAAACATGGAGATATGGTGGGGATTGACCCCAATATCTCAAGCCACAAACTACAAATAGAAGCAAACCATCTGGGACAAAGACAGAAACGTCGACCCATGAGCCCTCAAAAATATGCTGCACTAGAAGAGGAAGTCTCCAAGCTGTTGAAAAACAGCTTCATAAAAGAATCCCGTTACCCAAAATGGGTTTCCAATCCGGTGCTGGTGCCAAAGCCCAATGGAAAAATAAGGGTGTGCATCGGCTTCTCCAACGTTAACCAAGCTTGTCCCAAAGACAGTTTTTCCCTTCTTCGCATAGACCAGTTGGTAGATGCCACAGTCAGTCATAAAGTGCTTAGTTTTATGGATACATATTCAGGGTACAACCAAATTTCCATGTACCTACCGGATGAAGAACACGCTTCCTTCATTACCGATAGAGGCTTGTATTGCTACAAAGTAATGCCCTTTGGTTTGAAGAACGCCGGAGCCACGTACCAGAGGCTGGTAAACAAAATGTTCATAGAACTACTGGGCAAAACTATGGAAGTTTATGTGGACGATATGCTGGTTAAAAGCTAACCACATTGATCATTTGAAAGAAACATTTGATGTACTAAGTACAAAATGAAGCAGAACCCCCTTAAGTGTGCTTTCGGAGTATCCTCCGAAAATTTTTTGGGTTTCATGGTGAACCAAAGGGGTATAGAGGCAAACCTCGAAAAGATTAGGGCATTAATTGAGATGAACCCTCATCGGACCCAAAGCATATGCAAAGCCTAACGGGTAGAGTAGCTGCCCTGAGCCGCTTCATTTCAAAGTTAACTGATAGGTGCCTACCCTTCTTCAAAGTCCTAAAAGAGAAGAAAAGATTCGAATGGACACCCGAATGCCAGGACACTTTTCATGCCTTGAAGCTATAATTGGAAAAGTACCACTCCTATCTAAGCCATCAAACAAAGAGACTTTGATGTTATATCTGCCTGTTTCAGAAGAAGCAGTCAGTGCGGTCCTCATCAGAGAATATGACAGTTGCCAGCTCTCCGTTTGTTATGTAAGCAAAGTCCTTCTGGATGATGAAACACAGTATCCAGATATGGAGAAGCTAGCTCTGGCCCTGATCGTATCCTCCAGAAAACTCCGGCATTATTTCCAATCACACACCATATGTGTGCTGACCACATTCTCCCTGAAACAAGTGTTGTAGAAACCTGACGCGTCAGGAAGACTGATGAAATGGACAATAGAGCTGAGCCAATTCAAAATTCAGTACCAACCTCAAAGTGCTGTCAAAGTTCGGGCTTTAGTTGATTTTGTAGCAGAGTTTACCCATCCTCCGGAGGTAGAAATGGCTAACCAAATAGGCCCTCCAAACTTTGAAACCTGTTTGTGGATGGATCATCTGGAGAAAATGGGCCAGTGATGGCATATTGTCGATCGATCTGAAAGGCCATAAATTACACAAATATTCGCTCTTGGGTTCGAGCCTCCAACAACATCAGAGAATATGAGGCCCTCCTGGCTGGTATGAGATTAGCAAAAGCATTACAAGTCCAAGCTATAGTTGTACATATCGACTCTCAGCTGATTGTCAGCCAAGTAAACGGCAATTTCGAAGCAAAGGACAGGAATATGGCTTCCTATCTTCAGAAGGTCAGGACCTGATACCACATTTTGAAGGCTTCAAATTGATCCAAGTCCCTCAAAATGATAATCAGAGTGCCGATGCACTTTCCAAACTAGCTAGTAGTAAGGACTTCGATCTCTTCTAATGTGTACAAATTGAGATCCTCCCCAAGCCTACTACTGAACAAGATGATGATGTGTACTTTATCAAGGAAATAAATTCATGGATGATGCCCATCTTCTCATATTTAATGGGACAGATCTTTCCCAAAGATAAAGACGAAGCACGGAAGGTCCAGAAACTATCGACGCGATTTATCTTACAAGAAGGGGTGCTATACAAAAAAGGTTATTCTTCCTCCATTGTCAGATGTGTTGGGCCTGATGAAGCAGAATACATTATGAAAGAAATCCATGAAGGAACTTACGGCAATCACTCCGGAGCAAACTCTTTGGCTCATAAGATTCTTAGACAAGGGTATTACTGGCCCAACCTGAAAAATGATGAACTGAATTTTGTACGCAAATGTGAGAAATGCCAACACTTTACATACATGCATATTCAGTCCCCATGAGAGTTGCAAGTTGTATCTAGCCCTTGGCCTTTTGATAAGTGGAGGGTTGATATAATCGGACCCATGCCCCGAGGGCGAGGTAATCACTGTTATGCAATTGTGGCCATCGATTATTTTACTAAGTGGGTAGAGGCCGAACCGGTGATGAAAATCACATAAGCCAATACTTCCAAGTTCATATGGAAAAATATCATTTGCCGGTTTGGTGTGCCCCGCTCACTTGTTTCAGACAACGCAAAACAGTTTAGAAACTGCCAAATCGAAGAGATGTGCAGTGATCTAGGGATAAGACACCACTTCTCATCCGCAAGCCATCCCCAAGCTAACGATCAAGTGGAGGCCGTGAAGAAGACCATAAAGTACACTTTGAAAAAGAAATTGGAATCGTCGAAAGGGGCATGGGTAGACGAGTTGCCTCGAGTATTATGGGCGATACGCACCACCACTCGGACCGCCACCGGAGAGACCCTTTTCTCTATGACATATGGTGCCGAAGCGGTGTGTCCTGTAGAAATCGGAATACCCTCCCATAGGCAACTCCATTTCGACAAAATCTCCAATGAAAGTTCCCAGAAAGCAGACTTAGACCTTTTACAAGAGCGGAAAAATGATGCCCAAGTAAAACTAAAACGCTACCAACAAAAGATAGTGCGTTACTACAATAAAGGGGTAAAAGTCTGCTCATTCCAAATAAGGGACTGGGTCCTAAAGAAGATAACTATTGCTACGCAGGAGCCCAGCTTGGGGACTTTGGGCCCGAACTGGGAAGGTCCTTACAAAGTTATAAACGAATCAGTTCCTAGAACTTATGTGTTGGAGGATCAGTCTCGCAACCATTTACCACATCCATGGAACGCGGAGCATCTCCGCATATACTATCAATAGCACTCTAATCACTGGTCACTGTGGCTTTTACCTTCTGTATTAATATTTTATATCTCTCAAAAATGGAGATTTGGCTAATTGCTTCACCCACCATTCAAATCCGCTCCATTTCAGGTTTCTGAAGATGCCACTCATAACACACTTATTCCGAATAGCTTGCCAGAAAAATATAATGATCCTACAAATTTGCTTCGAAATTGTAACACAAATTAGAAGATACACCGTGGCATTAACACAAATGCAAAAAACGACGTAAAATTGAAAAGGAGAATAAGAATTGTCTTTCATTCAATGAGACACCGAGCCGCATACACTTATTGTAAGAAGAAAAATCATTCTTGCCCTGCCACTTCTTTAGGATCGGTACAAATAAGGACACCTATACTGCCTAAATCTAGCTGTCACAAGTTTCATCTCTGCTTCGCTCCTTATAGCCCTTGCCAGAACATCAACAACATAAACCTGATTTCATCACGATATGCCTATCGTGGTGAAGTCAGATTTATGTTGCTAATTATCTGACATCAGTTCAATACGTCGCCGAACCTTGTGAATAAAAAAGATAAGAAATTTCAGTATGGTTGGCACCCCAAGCCTCACCAATTCTGGCAATTTATATAGAATCCAGATTTAAGCTCCTTGGAGAACACCAAATGGTAAGCAAGCTTTAAAGAAACACATTATTAAAAAAGGAATGTGAACCGTCACTACCTTGGATAATAGAAACGCTACCATCAATGCATTGAAATGATGATTCTTTGATGTGAACGCAACTCTTCGAACTTTGCGAAAAGACTGCAACATCAATACGACTGAAAAGTGATTATTTAGGATTGAATGCAAAGCACGAAGTTCTCAATTGATTTACACGACATTAAAGGTAATTGTTCATTCAAAATTTGACATTACAAAAAATTGAGAAACCTGCACTAAAATCCTGTCCTAAGCATCATCAGCCGGAGGTGGTTTGCAGAACTCTCAGTCCCGTCAGCGGAGGGTGGCCAACACAGTCTTTATCCTCTTCGGGAGTTGGATAGTCTGCCTCAATAGTGGAGAGGTCTAAGTTAGGATGCAACTCCCTCACTTCGATCAGTACCTAACGGGATCCAAAGTTGACGAAAAAGGCTTGAATGTTCTCATAGTTCGAGGTGAACTCAAACTGGCTCTTGAAGTTTTCCACTCCTGCTTTCACTGCCTCCTTAATGCTTGCCTTGTGGATAAGATTCTCGCTCATCTGGCCAACTCTTCCACTTGACAAATCTTATCTAACAACCAATCTCTTTGAGCGTTAGCCTCCTCAAGCTGAGCAATCATCTCCATCAGGCTTCTTTTGAACATTAGCCTCTTCCAAAGCTTTGGCCGTTATTTCTTGTGTCTGGTTGGCTAAGTCAGACCTTTTCAAAAATTCAGCCACATCGCTTTCAGCGGCCGACAAGTCCGCCTTGAGCTTGTCCTTCTCCTCAGTCAATAGTCTCATTTCTTTTTTTCACTCATGAAGAGCCCCTATAACCAAGTGGTCCATTCTTGGAGACGGTCCCGATCCTTAATTATGTTCTCAACGTTTCGAAGGACAGTATCCACGCTCTTTTTGTTTAGCTCCAGATCCTGGACACTGGATTCTGCCTCTTAAATCAGGACCAATGACCGGGCAATAAGAGCCTTGACGACACTCAATTTAACCTCGGCGGACGACTTATTAGAATAATCGGCCCAACTGCAGGTCCAAAATGAGTCTACTGTGGCAAGCGCCCATTGAAGATATGGAGGAATCATATCATAAACTTCACGGCCGACATTAGAAGGTATCTCTCAAAGAATTCTCTGACATGGGCCGAATGATCACAGCCCGGCACTTCAGAACCGCAAGGCTCCACTTCATTGTCATCCCCCTCTCTTTCAAGAGCCTTAGCAGCAACATTCTGAGGGGACTTGTAAGAGACAGTTCGAGGTTTCTTAGCTTTCCTTGTAAGTGTTGGATCATCCAACACTTCCACATCCTCATCTTCATCTTCGGGCGTTTTCGAGGATAATCCTCCTTTTTCCTTGATTGTCTCAACCCTCTTAGCTCTCACTTCTTGTTTTTGCACCATAATTCTCAGACCTTGCGGTGATGCAGTAGGGGCCAAGATAGGTTGCCTCAAATCAATGGGGGCAGGCCCTACATTTTGATTTTTCTCTCCGTCCTTTAGTCTCAGACTAGCAAGAATCTTCTTCTAGTCATTATCCGAAGACTTCTTTTTCACCACCGGAGGGATCTTCTTGGCAGCTAGACCAGCCAACCCAATCTTGGGCAATGTGCTTGATCCTGAACACCCACGATAGTCCATCAACGGCTCCAAATGCAGAAAATAAATAAACAAGGCCCTTCATACACAATAATAATTACATTGCTTCTTCATTAGATTGTGTTTCACAAAAAAGTAGTCTGAGCCAATAACTCTGTAAAAATCTCCTTTATAAGAATACAACCGGCCGATCACAGCCAAATCCTTCTCTGTCAAAAAGAATGCTGATACCTTCCCTACATAAAAATAAATCCAATAAGATTTCCATACAAAACTTACATGCAAAGAAAGGGGACCTGCATGCAACCCACTGCATTGGGACATAAAATTAAACTAAGACTCACGCCGATGTAAAAGAGTCTGGGGTGCTGTGATCTCAGGGACTGGATCAGAAGGGAAACATTGCTAGCCCCCAGCAGCCCATAACCACTAGTTCGTCCAATGTTTAATAGACGAAGGATGTCTGGTGATGAAAGGGCCATGAGTCCCCTTTGGGGTCAAATAATACCAATCCTTAACCCCTTCTGCTGGTTCTCCATCTCTCTTTGCACATTTGTTCAGTTTAAATGAAGTATGGAAAACATAGAGGGGCATGTGGTAGTCTGGACTGACCTCTTGCCAAATAAGCTGAGTTCCCACAGCTTCGGTCCAGAAATTAGGAGAAACTTGGTAAGGGCATACATTATATGACCTAAGAATAGCTCGAAAGATAGGGTGAAGGGGCAACCTAATCCCACAGGCGAAGGCATCGCTCATAATGGCTACATGCCCCTCGGGTGGACTGCATGGTCTATCTGCTTTGCTAGGAAATAATAATCTAACCACTTCAGGCACCCTATGAAGATTCCTAAGTTTGGTAAAGTCCGCAGGGCTCAAATTAGAATGATATTGATTACATGCCCAACTCCCTGAATCGGAGTCAGGATCCTCGTCTCCTCTTGACAACTCTCTAACATGCTCTATCCAGCCCTCTACTAAATCCATCTCATTGGGGTCCAACCCCAGATTTACCCTATGGGTCCTAGGGCTAATGGATTCTCCATCATCACCAGACTCTACCACTCCAGAGAGACCAGCCATCCCTTTGCCTTTTCTTTGCCTCGCGCTCTCCTCTCTTTGTCTCTGCAGATTAGCAGCCTCTTTAGCTGTAAACTTTACCATTATTAAAGGAATCCATTTTGCTTCGCTGTTAGAATCACTTAAATTTATGACTCCTTACAAACTTTCAAGCTGTTTTCCCATAAGCATTTTAACATAACTGGCGTTAAAAGCCATTTTGGAAACAGACCAGATAGTCCTAACAGATTCAGCCATAACTACTACCTCTCCTGAATTAGTCCCCCCAACCTCATTCGAATCACTATCACCACAATACATCAAGTAGCAGTGATACAAATTTGTAATATTTTGTAGATGAAAGGAGTAAAACACACACAAAACTGGGTAACCCAACGCAATGTCAGTATGGGGTAAGAAATGTAATTTCAAAATCAGCAAAATTCTTGGGTTGAAGCTCCTTCGTCCTAACAAGAAGAATCACTAGCACTAACGATAAGACAAGACCAAGACCAGAATGCGTATCTCTGAATGAAGGTATACCCTTTCGCTAGATTTTTTTTAAAAAAAAAAAAAAGAAGAGAGAAGGGGGCTTGAAAGGAATCCTCTCTTTCTAGACAAATTTGAATTTCAAAGCGGTGAAAAGCCAATAATCGGAAGTACTGAGGCTTATATAAACAGCCCCTTCTCACCCCAATCGTTCATCTCAGTAACCAACCACCCTAAGCGTTCCACGTGCCCTTCCATCTGAACCGTTAATAGGAAGAGTATCAAGCACGTAAACACATCCAACGGCCCTAGTCTGCAAGTGAATCACATGCACGCGTGATGCAAAAAATTAACCGCAGGCTCATTTAATAATGCAGTCATAATCATTGCCTTTCCACTTCTCTACGTTATCATTATTGGACTTTCCACTAGCCTGGAAATACAGAACGACCAACCCATTTACGACTCGCCAAAACACCCTGCAATCACACTTTCTGAACAAATTCAAATATGACCCCAAATCCCCACACTCTGGATCCCTCCTGCAGCTCCTCCGCTCCGACGCACAAGTATAAACCAGTTCAGTCAATATCGGCATCACAAATATAATAAGAGCCCAAATTTAGTCTAGCAATTCAGGATATACCTTAATAAGCCTATGGCCTCACATAAATGATAAAGTCCAGGGCTTAGGAGACTGAATGTTACGCCTCCTAAAAATACATCGACGTGGCATAAGACAAGTAAGCCCCACACAATGATTCAACCATAAACTAGGTACACTTGGTGACATGTGGAAAACGCTTTGAGAAATGTCCGGACTATTTTTGAGAGATATTCGGATTGCTTCTAACAAAGACAGCCCGGACACAATGGCTGAACCATTCCGAATGATTGACAAGATAGCTATAAGGCGGCATGGTTAACCTGACATAAAGTAAGAGTGTAAGAAAACACAAATCAGCCATCTGCAAATTCAGAGTCAGACGTAAAAGAGAACGGCGACATTGACAGTTTGATGGGACGTGAGTCAATCACTCACTCTGAAATCCAACTCTACTCACTTGAACTTTAGAGATATATAAGAAAAAAGGAAAGAAGAATGAAGGTAAGTATTTTTTTTCGAACTTGGCCTTTTGATATTGGTGTTTATTCTAAAATCCTAACGGTCCGGCTAAAACATAAATCCTAATTTGAGCGTCGAAGTGCATATGACAACCACCCCGGTCGCCTATGCTAACTGACAATCTTGTTGTTTAAGTGTGCAGGAATTTCTTGGCTGGAAGGAAAGAAGGCATTTCAATGCTGATTGTAAATCCGACTAGGATTTGTGGTCAACAAGTTTTATCCTCCAAAAGATGAGGACAAATTTTTTTATCCAAATAAAAATTTACATATTTTTTTAAAAGACAAACATACCATTTATAATATAGAACAAATCTATTTTTGGACATCCATATTCTAAGATAATCAGCATCGTCTACCACCACATGTTGCCTCTGCGGCCACCGTCACCAACCGTCGTTCGCCGCCCACTGTCCCCACACCCACCCTCGCCCTCCGCCTTCCCCACCAAATTTCACCGCCGCTCCACCCATTTTTTGTCTCTTTGAATTTATTTATTAATTTTTTTAATTAATAATAAGGGTATAATTAACTTTTTTACATAATAATTGACTTTTTAACAGTGAATTTTCCTACCAAACAGGATAATGATAAATATGTTATTCGAATAACTATTATCTAAATGACTTTTATTTAGACAAATAATTTAGGGTGGTTATATTCACACCAAAATTTGTTATAAGCGCACCACATTTTATTGTACTTAAGATCCTCAACTTTTGTTCATTGTTTCAATTATGTTCTTAACTTTTTGTCATTGAATTCTTATCTTTAACTTTCATTAATTAGCACATTTCATCATTAATGATAGTTTCTGTCGAGATATTTTATTTACGTGCTTTGAAATGAGGAAAAATATTTTATCGTACTTTTGTATCTATTTTTTTTATAAATATGATAGATAAATAAGACTTTTACGAATTCTCAACAAATATTTTAGACGAAATCGTTATCAAACACAAGATGTGTTAATTAATGAAAAGTTGAGAATAAAAATGTGATGAAAAAAAGTTGAGGACATGAGTGCTATAATATTCATAGATTAAGGATGTTAATTGTAATTAAAATGTGGTGCCAAAAATAAAAAGTGTTATGTGAATATAATTACCCATCATTTTATTCACAAACCAAATAGACCCTTTTAATAGAAGGAATGACTAATAGAGCGGTGCAATGTATAGCCACGAGAAAATTGGGCGCTTGGTCACATTGTGTCACATTAGAGGTGGCAATTAATGGCATTGGACTTGTAGGTCCATTGCAGTCATTTAATTATTTTTAAAAATTAGTTAGAAGATTAAATTGTGGAGTCCCGTTCTCCTGCCCCCAAGGGGCAGAGAACATTTACCCACCGCTGACGTGGCAAGCTCCACGTCAGCGACCATTTTGTGTTAAACACAAAATGGATAACCCCGGTCAGGAACCCAAGTTTTGAAGAAGAAGCTGCCAAAGAAAAATCGACTGAAAAAACCATCGGATCTGCGCAATCGTCCGTCGCGTAGTTCTGGGATCCACGCCATTGGTCTGCGCGACCACGCACAGATAATTGGATCTGCATAACCGAGCGTAGATCCGACTCGATCTGCCGCTCGGTTGTGCAGATCCGGTGATCTGCGCGACCGGATTTTCGCTTGGTCGCATAAATCTCCAGTAGAATTTTTTTTGGTGGTTGATGATGGTGGTTTTTTTGTGGTTGATGATAAATGGATGGTTGATGGTGACGCGGATCCGGCTGGAGCTTGCCACCTCAACGCAAATCTGGCGAGATCTACGCTGTTGGCTTTTTATTTTTTGTTTCTTCTTCTTCACAGAAATGGCAGTTTCTTCTACTTTTTTTGAGTAGCTTCAGTAGTTTTGTTTTGAGTTTTGTGCCTTAGTAGATTTCAGTGGTTGATGATAGAATGGAGAAGGTTGGTGGTTGATAGTGATTTTTCGACGAGGGCCATGCCGGACGAAAAAAAGCAAAGTCGGGATGATCCATTTTGTGTTTGACACAAAATGGCCGCTAACGTGGCCAACTCCGCTGACGTGGAGCTTGCCGCGTCAGCAGTGGGTAAATGTTCTCACTCTTAAATTGTGACCCTTGATCCTTAACTATTTATCAAACCATCCAAATTTAAACCTAATATGGCAATTGACACTATACATGTATGACCCATTTTGTGATTGATTTTAGAGTTATATTTCTTACCTAATATGGCAATTGACACTATACATGTAAGACCCATTTTGTGATTGATTTTAGAGTTATATTTCTTATTGTTAAAGAATATACAACTATTTCATAAGTATGGTAAACTTAAGAATGTGTATTTAATTTAGACATTAAAAAGAAAATTATAGAATTGAAAAGTTTACGTGTATTTTATCAAGACTTTTTATATTTTTTAAAAGTCTTGGGTATTCAATATACACTTTTAAAAAAATCTTTAAAAAAATATATAATATTCATTCCTGATTTTTTAATAACTTACAAAAATCAACAGTATTCAAAATGTCAATACATTTTAATGACTTTTTATATAATTCTCAACGTACTAACTTTTAAGTACGAGATATAAATAAAAAATAACACAATTTGTTTCTCATTCACCTTTCAATATTTTGGAAGACTTTCAAAAAATAAAAAAACGTTCTCCAGTCCATAATTTTTTTTCTTTCTTCAATATTTTTCTTTTATTTTTCCTTCAACAAACCCAAGAGTAATGATTAATTAACAATTTTTTTAATGCTCTTCAATATGATTTTTTTTTTCTTTGCAGTATTATCCTAGCCATTTTTTTTTTCTCTTTCTTCTTTTTCTTTCTATGAACCTAGAGTTATTATTAATTACTAATTTTTTTTATGAAAAAGAAGAATATTTTTCTCTCTTTCACAATATTTTATTTTTTTACTCTCTCTATTCAATATTTTCCTAATAATTTTTTTCTCTTCTCCTTTTTCATCATTACATGTGGGACAATAAAATGACAAGAAAAATTAATTGAAGACGGCAGTCACATTCTTTGAAGTGTTAGAATGAAGGCTGAAAGTGCAAACTTTTCTTATTCGAGATCAAAGTAAATATGTGACAAAAATACCCCACCAAAAAAATAAAAGCATCATTCACTACTTATTAGTTGAAAACTTGAGGCCTTATTATATTGATTTACGTATTTTAAGTGTTATACTACATCATTTAAAAGTTTAAAATATCAAGAAAAAAAGAGAGAATTTATTTATTTATATTTTAGTTTTAGTACACGTGTCATATCTATTTTTTCATTAACTGCAAAAAAAGGTGGGTAATATTATTCATTAGTACAATTTTTATTTATACATTACATTTTAATTGTAATGAAAGTTCTTCAACTTTTGATATTTTGACACTTATGTCTCTAATTTTTTTTCATCGCATTTGTATCATTAACTTTCAATTAATTTTCACATCGTCTCAGATGACAATTTTTGTCCACATATTCGCTAATGTGTATTGAAATGAGAGAAAAATATTTTGTCAAATTTTTATATTTGTTATTTATTTTGCTTATTTAAAAATACAAGATGCACACAATTCTTTTTACTCCAATTTAATAAATTTTTTGGACATAAATCATCATCAATTACAAAGATGAGATGTACAAATTAATAGACTGACTATAAGAATGTGATAAAAAATAAAAGTTAAGGACATAAATGTAAAAATGAACAATACTTAGAGATTTTTATTGTAATAAAAATGTGGTGTGATAAATAAATAATGTGGTGTAAATATAATTATCAAAAGTAAATGGACTCCTATAACAATTTCCAAAATAAAATTTAAAAGAAATTAATGATTTAAATTACATTGACAAAAGTGGCGATCTTTTATGGAAACACAACAACAATTAACATGAGAGCCATTACCTTAAAAGAGGTTAAATCCTTCTAGGACAATGATTCAGAATTTCCGTTATTACTTTAAGAATCCTAGTCCCAATTTGTTTAGACTTCTATACAAACTGTATGATGTCACAAGCCTTTTTCACCCCTCAAATTGATCTCTATTTAATCACTTCTTCCTCTCGTTTTTCTTTCAAGAATATTCGTTTGATTTAATTTCTGTGTTCTGCATTCTGAATTCTGAGATAAAATACAGAAACAACTTCAAGTTGCCGATACAATTTCGTATCTGCTTCATCTTCTTCTTCTCATTTTTCTTCGGTGAATCTTTGATTTTTTGTGTTCTGCATTCTGAGATGGGTGGTGTCGGTTTTGCGGTTAGCGACAGTCGGGGTGATGATCATACTAAGTACCCCGGAAAACTCACATGGTATGTGGTAATAACATTAATGGCTGCAGCCATGGGAGGATTGATTTTCGGATATGATATTGGTATATCAGGTATATATTCCTGTCAATTCTTTTTCATGGTTTTAATTACTTATTTAATAAGAATTA
Source organism: Forsythia suspensa (assembly GCA_023638005.1). Classification (NCBI taxonomy): domain Eukaryota; kingdom Viridiplantae; phylum Streptophyta; class Magnoliopsida; order Lamiales; family Oleaceae; genus Forsythia; species Forsythia suspensa. The sequence continues at coordinate 26,222,800 of CM042666.1, read as the reverse complement.
TGGTTTAAGTTTCTTGATTTTGTTTTTATAGGTGGAGTTACATCCATGGCTCCTTTTCTGGAGAAGTTCTTTCCATCCGTTTACCATAAACAGATGGATGATACATCAACTAATCAATACTGCAAGTTTGACAGCCAGATTTTGACATTGTTTACATCTTCACTCTACTTGGCTGCCCTTGTAGCTTCCTTTTTTGCATCCACAATGACCAAGAAATTTGGCCGGCGAAAGTCTATGATGTTCGGTGGCCTAATTTTCTTGGTGGGTGCCATCATCAACGCTGCGGCAGTGCACATCAGCATGCTAATCATAGGTCGTGTTTTATTAGGCATTGGCGTTGGCTTTGCTAACCAGGTAATTCTTTTTATCAGAATTTACTTTTTCTTTAGTTTTTGTTAATTCCATTCGTCTAACTTTGGTTTGATTCTATTAATTATGCAGTCTGTGCCTCTTTATCTATCAGAGATGTCTCCGTACAATTATCGTGGAACTTTTAATGTTTGCTTCCAACTGATGATCACAATTGGAATTCTGGTAGCCAACCTGTTCAACTATTTCTTTGCTAAGATTGAGGGCGGCTGGGGATGGCGGCTCAGCCTTGGATTGGCTGGAGTTCCTGCCGTCATCATCATCATTTCATCCTTTTTCCTCTCAGACACCCCCAACTCCCTTGTGGATAGGGGAAGGGAAGAAGAGGCAAAAACACTTCTCAAGCGTATTCGTGGAGTTGATAACATTGATGCTGAATTTAATGATATTCTTGCTGCCAGGAATGAAGCAAGTCTAGTGCAGAATCCGTGGCAAAATATCTTTAAGAGGCGGTGCTATCGGCCTCAGTTGGTTATGTCTATCTTGATTCCTTTCTTCCAACAACTTACTGGTATTAACGTCATTATGTTCTATGCTCCCGTGCTCTTTAAAACGATTGGATTCGGAAGTGATGCTTCTCTCATGTCTGCTGTCATTACTGGGGTGATAAATGTCCTGGCGACTTGTGTATCTATTGGATTCGCTGATAGGTGGGGCAGAAGAACTCTATTTCTTGAGGGAGGTGTCCAAATGCTTATCTTTCAGGTAAAACATTAACAAATGTTGAGCCACGTGCAGTCATACAAATAAATATACACAGTCGTTGCTAATGTAATCTTTTGCTTATTCTTCATGATACAGATTGCAGTTGCAGCTCTTATTGGGGTGAAATTTGGAGTGACAGGAGATGTGGCGGAGCTACCAAAGTGGTTTGCCATAGTGGTAGTAATATGCATTTGCTTCTATGTAGCAGGTTTTGCGTGGTCTTGGGGGCCGTTGGGATGGCTATATCCGAGTGAGATTTTCTCGTTAGAGATCAGATCGGCAGGACAAAGTGTTAACGTAGCAGTGAACATGTTCTTCACATTCTTAGTGGCTCAGGTGTTCCTTGGGATGCTATGCACAATGAAGTTTGGTCTCTTCATCTTCTTTGCATTCTTTGTGATTCTCATGACAGGTTTTTGCTACTTCTTCATGCCTGAGACAAAGAACATTCCTATTGAAGAAATGACACAAATTTGGAGACATCACTGGTTCTGGAAAAGATTTATGGACGATTATGTCAATGGAGCAAATGAGATGACTAGGATGGAACAAGTTTGATTTTGTAAATTTAATATTTTTTTCCATTTTCTTTTTTTAATTTTCACTTGATCTTGGTTTTAAAGATCTAATCAAAACTGTAAATTTTCATAATTTTTGTAATATTAGTAGTTAGACACTTTTACTATTTATCGGAGTCTGCTTTACTAAATTTTATGGGGTATTTACTGGAAAAAAATCTGATATTATGTTTTGTCCGAGTAAGTTTTTTGATTATATATCAAATTCAATAATCAAACATGTCTATATTGATATTTTTTTCCAAATATATAATGCTCTAAATCAACTTCTTTGATCCAAGAGAAATTTTAATTCTGTGTCATGAAAGAATATCAACAATAAGCGTTGGCTACGCAAATTGTAGTGTTTTTGAGTAATTACTTAAAAAATAAGGACGAATCCCTCAATTTTCATTAATCAGATATTTCTTAATAGTACAAAAACAGCTGCTGCTGAAACTGAGGATGATTTCAAGATTTTCTCGAGATTCGTGAAGTTGAAAATCACAGAAAATTTTCCCAACTTATGCTTTTTTCTTATAATTTTTCTTTGTATTTGGGTTTTCGAAACTGGAATGATTTTAAACTTGTAATTCCTTTCAAAGAGGGCTACAGAAAGTGCTAAAAGCTGTGTTTTAGGTACTGGTTTGTAGGAAAATGATCTCCTGTCCACCATGGACAGGAGATATGTTACCCACTGCTGATGTAAGCTAATATGAAAGTCCCACATTAGTAGTGGGGCACACAACTGTGTGTGGCCGAATGACCAAATGTCATCATTACACATAAACAAACAACATATCTCTTATCCACCATAAGCAGAAGATCATTTCCCCAGCGTCAAATGGTTGAATTAATTTTATGAATCAAAATTGATTTTTTACTGGCAGTATATGCTACTACTAGCATGATTGGGCAGAATGCCTATCAGTCGGCTGAACTTGAAAAGGAATAAATGAGTAGACAATCAAAGAGTTGGCTTTATCTGTTAGTGTCCAGTCATTCACTCGACCGAGTCTCCTCCTTTTTCTTTTTCTTTTTTTTTTTTGTGGGTGATCTTCGTATTATGCCCATTCTTGTAAAGCACTCTGTGTTAATTAAAAGATAGTGTGTTGAATGTCTTGAGTTCTTGATCCAAGAAGCAGGTTCTTGTGAATACAATCATCAGTTCAAATATTGTTGGGTGACTTGTTCATCTTTCATAGGTGCCATTAGGAAATTTTGATAGTGTAGCCACTCATCTTAATGTTGGGATCTTGGTAGCGACAGGTGATAATTTACTAGATAAATTTAGTGGTGTCAAAATAGGTTGGGCCTCCCAAGATCGAGATGGCCAATCCTGTTAAAAAATTGGATCAAAACCAGCCCAATCCAGTTCAAACCGGTTCGTTGGCTGACACATCATAGTGAACGGGTCGTGTCGGATTTCATTGTCTAACCCAACAACCTATAAGAGTAAACCTAGTTGGTCCGGTTACGAAAAAGTTAAAAACTGAAAGTAAATTAAAAGAGCTTCAGAGCTCTCTTTCAACTCCAATCCAACAACTCTCACTTTCTAAATTATAATATGAATTTTTGGTTTTTTTTTTTTTTTTAAATATTTTTGACTATAAAGACTAATTTTTCTTCTACATTTTTCATATAATCTTCCATCTCTATCACAATCATTTTCTTTCAGTTATGACTTAATTTAAATCGCATTAAATTCCTAAAAAAATAAAAAATGATGGGTTTGATTGGCCCAACTCACAATATTGGCTAATTTGGGCCTAGTTCGAACCATATTCTTAGACAAGTCGATTCAAACCTACACGTGCATGATTTTAGGCGGGTCATTCCCAGCCCACCGGTCCATTTTGACACTACAAGGTAAATTGCCATCCTAAATGGTGAAACCATAGTCATATTCCCTCCCGTCTCTGCATATCGAATTCATTTTTTGATGGAATACCTAATAAAACCAGATCACCTAATGCATATCGAATTCATTTTTTGATGGAATACCTAATAAAACCAGATCACCTAATAAATACTCCCTCCGTCTCAAATATATAGTCTCTTTTCCCTTTTTTAGATGTCCCATATATATAGGCCTCTTTCTATATTGAATAGGAAAAATTTTATTCTTTTACTATTCTAACCTTATTTAATTTACATAGATATATCCAATTTAATCTTGATATTTTAAATTATTTACATTACCAATTAAACTAATGGCATTCCCACGTCTTTTGGAAAAATGAAAACAATAAAAAATTGACTTTCTCTCAATAGTAGTGAGTATTTGGTTGCTAGTTTTCATGCAGTAATAAATTTTTCATTAACATTATTTTTACAAGTAAAATTTATTAAATAAGGGTAAGATAGGAAAATTATTTGTATTTTTTATTTTTTCCATACCGTTTTATTCCACGTGAAAAAAAAAAAAAAAGGACCTATATAATTGGGACGGATGGAGTACCTCCCTAATAATGGCCATGCATTCATAAAGGCACATATATGAATTATGATTATGCCGAATGCACAATTCACGTTTTGAGTCATTAATTCTAATTAATGCATTTAAAAAAATTCAAACAAGAAATTCTACTCCCTCCGTCCCAAATATATAGACTAATTGGATTTTTCACACGGATTAAGAATGTTATTGAAAAAGTAAATTTTACCAATAGTTTTCTAATTTACCCTTATTTAATGAGTATCATTTAATATACAATTTCAAGATTAAGTTGAGAAAAATGATTATAAATAAGCAAATTAAATAAAGGTATTTTAGTAAATGAACAAAAAAAACATTTTAAAAATAGAAACAAGCCTATATATTTGGGACTAGATATAAAAGAAATGTGGCCTATATATTTGGGACGGAGGGAGTATGTAATAAGCACCCCATTGAGCTTTGTCAACCCAATTCATGTTCCTATAAATATCCTATCAGATTTCGAGTGTGAATTTGTTTAGACTTCTAAACAAAGTGTATCACTATTATTAGCATTTTTCACCCATTAAAACTCTACTCAATCTAGTTGAGTATATGTACTCTGCCCTATAGTCGAGATGTACTTGACTCTATGGTCAAGCTATTGAGCACATTTGAGTATATATATTCTCTTAATTCGACATGATCAGAAATATGCTAATTAATGTAATTTTGATGATAAAAATGTAATGAAAGCAAGTCAGAAATATTTATGTTATTTGTACACTCCCACTTACACCTTTATGTACACTTTCACTTTTGGGGTGTAATATTTGGCCAAATAAATAATGATTTGGTCAAATAAACAGGTGTAAGTGAGAGTGTAAGTGGAGGTGTACAAGTAGCATAAAAGGTGTACAAGTAGCATAACTCAGGAATTAAAATATATTGCACTTATATAGTGTTAATATATTTATTAGCCATTAAAAAATGAGAAACAAAAACAAAAAATATATAAAGAAAGAATTAGAAAACGAAAAATAAATAAGAAAAGAAAAAAAGGAAAAATACATCATCTTCCCCCGATCCAACTAGTCCCACCCTATCAATATTGATTCCCGAGGGGACAATGAACTGATGAAGTACAAAAAGGGTAAGGCAAACATAAGAATAAGCCGATAGTGGAGGCGAAGGCGGTCTGAGGTGGTGGTGAAAATGGGCCAAGAATTTATGAGATATGATTTATAAAATATTGAATTTTAATGGCAAATTTTGAGCAGAAAACAACCCATTCTTTAAAATGCATTAGACAACTCGAAGCTTTAGCAAGAAAACTTGAAAATTGCTCAATATTATTAATCGAGCAATTTTCCTTTTGAAGTTTTTCTTTGTCAATCAGAATTTGGAGAGTGGTGGAATAAGTAGTTGCACTATTGTTCGACGTACGGCAGCTCGTGATAGGGAGTTTTCGGAAATTCTGAAAAAGAGCAGTGTTTCTGCATAAGAGAAGAAATCGGAAGAGATGCCACTACTTTATGTTTTTATTTGAACTCCACATTTGTTCTAATGCATTACATATGTAAAACCAAAACTCACTAAAAATTCAACTTCAAAATCAGAAAGTTCTCAACTTTCTTTGCCCGTATGTAGTTAGTTATTTGAATCTGTCATATTAATTTGTTATTATTTATCTTATTGATTATTGAAATTGGGTTAATCTTATTCTCAACCTCCTAGAATTGTATACTTATTCTCAATCTTCTATTAATTAACATATCTTATCTTTGATAATAATTTCGGTCCAAGATTCTCATTAAGAGAAAGTAAAAAGACTCAATTGTCTCTCATATTTTTAAATAAGCAAAAAACTCAATAAATACACAATTATGACTAAATACTTGTCCCTCATTTATAATCACAACAATAGAATATTTGGATGAAAATCGTTAGAGACAATATTCCAATTAATGAAAGGTTAAAGTTAAGAACTCGATAAAAGAAAGTTAGGGACTTCAATGTGGCAATGAATAAAGGTTAAGGACTTATAATAAAATTAAAATGTGACGCATTTGTGAAAAATGTAGTGTCTATATAACCACTCTTTTGTTTTTTCAATTATCCATCATTAAAATGCTAATTTTAACTCCAATGAAACTAGAACTTGATTTAGCAGCTCTTTCCAAAATTAATTACTTTTGTGTTCTAAGTTTGTTGGTATTCTACATTTATTGGTATCTACTATAATAGAGTCCTATTCATCATTCATGTAAAAATCATTCTTCTATTTTCATTTTTTCTATTGTTCATTGAAACATCAAATATATTTTTAATTTTAAAATTTAAATAAATATTAAGTATATTCATTTAAAAATAACTATGATAAATATATTAACTTAGATAATTATTTAATAATATTACGTATTATTATTAAAAAAAATTAATTTTAGAATAACAATAAATAAGGAAATCAATGTAACCAATGCCTATTTTAATACTTGTCTACATGCATAACAATGAAGCACACTTTTTTTTTACCAAACGCTCAAATAATGATTTTAAAATATACAAAAATTTTGTAACAAAAATTTACCAAGCACTTAATTGATTCTTTCTGCAGCTAAAAATTCATTTAGCACAGCAACCCCAAACTAAATCTAAATTAGATACTTCGTACAAAAGTAAGAGTACATTAGGAAAGATACGCAACTTTATGGAAATTTGCAGCAGAGATTCTAAACTTTTCAAAAATATGTCATCAAGTCTCAAACCTTCTAATCTTACCTCAAATATTTTAATAAATGTGCATTCTACCTTTGTACGGTTTCCGTTTAATGACCAAAACTCAAGAGTCCCAAACCTTCTAATCTTATCTCAAATATTTTAATAAATGTGCATTTTACCTTTGGACTGTTTCCGTTTAATGACCAAAAGTCAGGTGTCTAACTTTAATTTGATCAAATAATAAGATTAAAATTGGATTATTACATTTAATTATTTAAAACAATTAAAAAAAGAGAAATAAAAAAGAATTAAAAAATAAAAAACTAAATAAAGGAAGAAAAAATGTCTTTTGCCCTAATCCACACGTGTAACACTGTCCTATCCCCAGCCTGCCACCATAATTGTCACCAACATGTGAGAATTTCTCTCCCGATTTTTTACCCAAACACACGTTGGGGGTCAGATACCAAGTAGAAAATTTCTGTGGTTTTCTTCTCTTTCTTTCTTACTCTAAATATCTCTTTTCTATATATATATATGAAAGATCTCTTAAGCATCGGTGCTTAGTTTATGCTAAACACCGATGATATGACATGTCTATTTAATAGATAATGGTGGATCCCACATATTCAATGTATAAGTGAAATATATATTAAATAGACATGACATGTCATCGGTGCTTAACATAAAATGAGCACGTGTGCTTAGGAGATCGTAGATATGCACACATATTCATCATCGAATGACATAGATATGTATACATATTCGTCATCACCATCCATTTCAAGAAACACACATACACGCACTGCAAAGAAAGAAAATTTCTGGTTTTGATCTCACTTGGCTAATATCTTAGTTAGATATTCCTTTAATATCTGAGTGAAAGGTTGAGTTAAAGTGGAGCCCATTCTAACCAATATCAATGGGTCGAGATCTCAAAGGGCCGTGATAGTATGCCATTAGGACTATAGGCTACCAAGAAGTGGTAGTACCAATGCCGATTAAACTGCGACTTTAAAGTTGAGGTAGACGCAGAATAAAGGCAATAACTTGCACCTTGTAGACGTAATGAATTAAGCATCCACGTCAAGCCTAAATGCATGGATGAAAAAAGGCCTATGTAGACTTCAAGAGCTCTAGTTGAATTTTTAGTGATTTTTTGTTTTACGTATGTAATGCATCAAAAAAATCCGAAGTTCAAATAAGAACAGAAAAAAGTGACATCTCTTTTGATTTCAACCCTATCCCACTTTTCTCCCATCCTTCTCTTACGCAAAAACACCTCGTTCTTTCTCAGAATTTTTGCCCAACTTTCCATGATGAGCTGCCGTCGAACAATAGTGTCACCACTTATTCTGTTAGGAAGATGACTTATTTGGATAGTACTTTAAATAAATCTTTGAGAGGTTCAATATGTTAAAAAAAGAAATTATATTTTATAATCTCTAAATTGGCTTGTTGCAAGACTACAAGGAAGCGCATATATTTATAGTGCTCAATAGACTCTTTTACATACCTCTCAACAACCAAAATAATTGCAGTTTTTAATTACGTACTAATATCTACTAAATATTCTCTAATACAAGACAATTCTAGATAATGAATTATTCTAGAACATATACTATTCTAGATGTGAACTCATAGACTTAATCACAATAATTAACAAGCCCAAACCAAAACAATAAAATGACCAAAATCAAATTTATTTTACAACACGCCCCCTTAAACTTGATTTAGTCACTCCATGTGAGTCTCTTAGCTTGAAAAAAAACTTCATGCTTCCAAAGTTTGTTGAAGATATTCGCTCCTTGATCTTGAGCCATCACATACTTCGACTCTACTTCCTTTCTTGCTATGCTTTCTCCTATGAAGTGATACCTTGTATCAATGTGCTTGCTTCGATCATGAAAGACCGGATTCTTTGCTAATGCAATTGTCGATTTGTTGTCAACAAAAATCTCCATTGGCTCATCTTGTGTCATGTTGAGTTCTTTAATCGAGTTTCTTAACCAAATCGCATGGCAAACACATGAATTTGGGGCAACATATTCGGCTTCACATTAAGAGAGTGGTTGTGCTTTCTCAAGTGAAAATGGTATTTTCCATGAAAAAGGCAAATCCCGTTGTGCTTTTTCATTCATCCAAATCTCTTGCCCAATTGCTATCATTATACCCAACAAGTTTGAAACAATTAGAGGATGAATAAAGTAAACCATAATCAATGGTACCTTTTATGTAACAAAGAATCCTCTTTGCATCCTTCATGTGAGTAACCGTAGGTGACTCCATGTAACAACTAACAAGGCAACTTCCATAGAGAATATCGGGTTGTGTGCATGTCAAATACCGCAAGCTTCTAACAAGACTTCTGAAATTTGTAGGATTCACTCTTCCTCCATCATCATTTCTTGACAACTTGATTCCACAATCAATGGGTGTGTTTATTGGCTTGCATTCTCCCATGTTGAATTTCTTGAGCACTTTTCTTGCATAGCCTTCTTGAGATAAAAATACATGTGTTGCTTTGCCTCACTTTTATGCCAAGCTATTATGACATCAATCCAAGATCGAACATTTTGAATTATTTGGTCATACTCCTTTTGAATTCTTCAATCATTCTTGGATTATTTTCGGTGGAGATCAAATCATCAACATATAAGCAAATAATCAACATGTCACCATTTTTATTTACCTTGGCATAAAGAGCATGTTCATGTGGGTATTTAGTGAAACCATTTTTCTTGCAAATACTTCTCAATTCGACTATACCATCCCCTCGGCGCTTGCTTCAATCCATATAAAGCTTTTTTTTAATTTTAAGACTTTACTTTCTTTTCCATTCACTTCATAGCCAAGAGGTTGTTGAATGTAAACTTCTTTTTCAAGATATCCGTTTAAAAAGGCCGATTTCACATCCATTTGATGAATTTTTCATTTATTTGAGTAGCCAAAGAAATAATTAATCTTATAGTTTCCAAGCTAGCAATGGGAGCAAATACCTCGTCATAGTCAATGCCGGGTCTTTGATTGTATCCTTTCGCAACCAATCTTACTTTGTGTCTCTTAATTTCTCCTTTACCATTCATCTTTACTTTGTAGACCCATTTCACTCCAGTTGCTTTTGGCCTTTTGAAATTTTTGCTAGCTCCTATGTATCATTCTTCAAGATTGCTTTAATTTCTTCATTCACAACTTGTTGCCATTTCTTGCTTAGTGACGCTTCTTCAAAATCTATTGGCTCACAATCCACAAGTAGACAAACTAGAGTTATCTCATTTTGATTTTTGATTACCTCATATAACTCTTGCAATCTCCTTGTGCTTGGTCTCCTTGGTGGTGTGCTTGTGCTTGAACTTTCACTTTGTAAGTGTTCATGAAGGCTTGTTTGTGATGAATGAGGTGGAGTTGTTGTTGTTTTTCCATGAACTTTATGGTTTCTGTTTCATTTCACAGTTAATTGCAAAGAAAATGAAATAAATAAACATTGCATAAACATATGTAGCAAATAAATGATATTCATCTGCAACCGAGCAGAAAATGGAAACAGGTACAAATCCGAAATAAAGACGATCGAGGCGAGAACTTGGTTCTCTGTCCTTAAGACATTTTTACCCTGCCACACGATGCTTACGGTATATGGTAAAGAGTCTCCCAAGATACAACGATCGAAAAACTTGTAGGTGAGCACCGTACACTACAAGAACAGCGAACCAGGAATGAACACTCTCTGAAAAATGCAAGAACGACGCTGAAAAACAGTGAAAGAAAGAAAAAAATTGAAAAGATGCTTTGGACGATTTACGTGTTGTTGTTTTTTGAATGAACACCGAGGAACTTATTTATGGAAGATGGATGAGCGAGTTGATCGCTTACCAAGCACTCCACTTGCCCACGTCTCTCCATGCATGGTTTCCACTTACCACACTTGAATGCACGGTTGTGTCTTTGGAGGGAAAAAATTTTGAAAAACTTAAATTTTATCCAAAATTTAATATTTGATAAGGCCTAGCCCAGGCCCACGAACCCGAACCCGAACCCGAGCCCGATTTCTCATTCAAATTCCAACAGTTGTATGTTCTTGTATTTATTCTCTTGCTTGCTCTACTTCCACTTCTTCTTCTTCTTTGGTAATTGATGGAAATTTGTAGTCGTATTCTTGAGTGCCCATCTCCATGAATCTTCTTCATCAAACTCAACGTCTCAGCTAATGATGGCTTTCTTAGTGTTTGGATTTTAAAGCTTGTATCCTTTATATCTTGAGTCATATCCAATAAAGAAATTTTTTTCATTTTTATCATCGAGCTTGGATCTCATTTGTTCGTGCACATGTACATACGCAATGCTTCCAAATACTTTCAAGTGTGAGATGTCGGACTTTCTTCCACTCCATGCTTCTTGAAATGTCTATTTCTCCCACACGCTTTTAGTTGGACACCAGTTGAGCAAATAAACCGCACAATTCACTGCTTCGACCTAATATTCTTTTGGCATCCTCTTGCTTTTTAGCATGCTTCGAGCCATGTTGAGGACTGTTCGATTCTTCCTTTCAGCAATACCATTTTGTTAGGGAGATCTTGGAACTGTAATGAACTGTCGAATTCCATTGGCTTCACAAAATATGTTGAACTCACTTGATGTAGATTCTTCTCCTCGATCAAATCTCATAGCTTTGATTTTGAAACCACTTTCTTTTTCAACAAGTGCTTTGAATTTCTTGAAGACATCAAACACATCAAACTTTTCCTTAAGAAAATAATCCATATTTTTCTACTAAAATCATCAATAAATAGGAGAAAATAATTGCTCTTACCGAGAGATTTATGATTGATTGGCATGCATATGTCAGTGTGCTAGCAATTTCTTTGCTCTTGTACTTGCTTCCTTTGAAAAGCTCTTTCGACCATGTTTGCCAAGTAGGCATCCTTCGCACAATTGATTTGGGTGACTAGTAGATGGTAATCCATTTACCATTTACTTCTTCGATACCAATTCCAAGTCACCAAAATTGAGATGCATGAACCTTAGATGCCATAGCCATGGTGTATATTTCACACAACCCTTCAAATACTTTGCTTACATCATTTTGGATATCTAACAAGAACATCCTATTATTTGTCATTGGGCACCTTAGCAATTAAATTATTTTTGCAATCTTTTAGGAAAAGAATATTTTCTTTCAAGTGAATGTCATAGCCTTTCTCTAAAAGTTGTCCCAAACTCAAAATATTGTTCTTCATATTAAGCACATAATAAACATTTGAAATAAATTAGTGGCTTCCATCTTTCAAGCGTATAAGGATATCACATTTGCCTTTTATCGGAATTTTGGATTCATCTCCAAATGTGACATTCCCACACTCACCGATTCATCAAGCTCCACGAACATTTTTTTTTTATTTCCACACGTATGATTGCTAGCGCCGGTGTCAAGATACCAAGTGTTGATTTTCCTTCATTATCCTCCTTTGTATGTCAATAGCAAAGTAGAATCAAGTTGCTTCTCATTTTCTACAAAATTTAGTTCTTCTTCAACTTGATTAGTAGCTCTACATTTCCAAGCAAAATGTCCAAACTTTTGACAATTATAACATTGAACTTTAGATTTGTTATATCTTTATTTTGAATTATTACCTCTCCCACGGCCTCTTTTCGAAGATGAATTTTGTCTACTATCTTCATTGTTGGATGTCTTGTATTCTCCTCTTCCTCGGCCACGTTCACAAACACAATCGCGTCCTCTTCATCTTCATTTCTGAAGTCGCCTCTATTTCTTTCCTTCAACGTGAGATTTGTTTGAAGTACTTGCTCCAAAGTACTTTGCTTCTTCGTTTGACGTTGTTCATATGCTTGAAGGAACCCCATGAGTTCCTCAATTGTCATTGTCTCCAAATCTTTTGTTTCTTTAATGGTGAATACAATATGCTCAAATTTTGGATCTAAAATTGTAGAATTTTCTCCATGATTCTAACATTATCTAAACTTTCTCCATTTACCTTCAATTGGTTAGCAACTCCTAAAACTCTGGAAAAATATTTGAAAATTGTTTCACATTCTCTCATTTGTAATTCTAAAGATTCGAACTCACCTCTCAAAGTTTGTAGACAAACCTTCTTGACTTTTTTCTCTCCTTTGTAGGCGGTTTGAAACCTATCCTAGGCTTCTTTGCAGGTGCTTGCATTCAAAATTTTGTCAAATTCATCATCAACAAGTGATTGGTAGATAAGATAGAGAGCTTTCTTGTCTCTCTTTCTTGAATCCTTTAAAGTGTCTCTTTGTCCTTAAATACAGTAGCCTCATCTCTTGGATCATTGTACCCATTCTCTACCATCTCCCATAGGTCTTGTGACTCGAGCAATGCCTTTATTTTAATACTCCATTTGTCATAGTTGCTCTTGTCAAGTGATGGAACTTGAAAGAGAACCATACCGTTTGCCATCTTTCAAAAGATCTTATGTGCTCTGATATCACTTTGTTATGAAGATGGCTTATTTTGATAGTATTTTAGGAGAATCTTTGAGAGGCTAGAAAAAGAACTTGTATTTAATATTCTTTAAATTGGATTGTTGCAACAGTACAAGGTGTAGCACCTATATTTATAGTGTTCAATGGACTCTTCTACTTACTTCTCAACAATCAAAATAATTGCATCTTATAACTACTTACTAACATCTACTAAATACTCTCTAATACAATACAATTCTAGATAGATAATTATTCTAGAGCAATGACTTATTCTAGAATATAGACTATTTTAAATGTGAACTTATGAATTTACTTAATCATAATAATTGACAAGCCCAAACCAAAACAATAAAATAACCCAAATCAAATTTATTTTACAACATCTTCCACCACTCTCCAAATTCTGATTGACAAAGAAAAACTTCAGAAAAATATTCAGCAATTTTCAAGTTTTATTACTGAAGTTTCGAGTTTGTCTAGTGCATTTGAAAGATATGGGGTTTTTTTTTTTGCTCAAAAATTTCCATCAAAATTCAAGATTTTATACATCAAATCTCAGAGATCCTTGGCCCATTTTCACCACCACCTCGGCCACCTTCGCCTCTACCATCGGCTTATTCTGTTGTTTGCCTTACCTTTTCTTGTACTTCTTTGTATCTCGAGAATCAATAATGACAGGGTATGGTGTGAGTGGATGGATTGGAAACATGATATACTTTTCCTTTTTTCTTTTCTTATTTATATTTCATTTTTTAATACTATATTTATTTATTTTTCGTTTTTTTTTAATCTTTTTTTAAGTGTTTTAACTAATTAAATGTGAAAAATACCATTTTGTCCATATTAAAAATTGGTCAAAATAAAGTCAAAGGCTTGACTTTTTGTCAACTGGCCGTCATTTGGATGGAAACCGTTTGGATGTCCATAGGGCGCACATTTATTAAAATGTTTGATATGTAGGTGTTAAGAGTAGAATGTGTGGACGTGACAGTGCATTTTTGAAAGATTTAGGACATCTAGTGCAAATTTGCCACAAGTTTATTTATACTACAAGGACAACAATTTTCTCACTTATCTTCTCATAATAAAACTTCATTTTTTTCTTGCATGTCAATATTTTCGAAAATAGAAAAATGAATATACAAATTCTAGAAATCTTAGAAGACTTTTAGCAATTAGGGTATTATAAATAAAGTGCAGTATGCAAATAAATAGGAACCCATTATATCCTTACGATTGTTGGAAACTCGATTTCACATCAATTGTGGACGTTAATATTGTTTTAAGGAGAGCTTCATATTTTATATGCCTTGAAGATAAAAAAATTATTAGAGTTTGCTTATGGTTTCCAATAACATAGATCATCAAATTTTTTTTTTCAAAATTATTTTGAAAATTGTTCTAATGGTTTAATGTATACACATAGTTTGCACTTTGTACCGTGTGTAATAAGTAATTACTATATTAGATTGCACTATTGTACCGTGTGTAATAAGTAATTACTATATTAGATTGAATTTCTTGTTTGGCATTTTTAAGAAAATTAGTTATGAATGGTATATAACACACCACATGAATAGTACGCTAACCACACGTGCCCTATGACAAATGCATGTTCATTGCAAGTGAGGGTAGTTCTTAGAGCATCTCCAATGCAATTCCAATGCAACAATATAAATTATTGTACATGTGACAAGTAAAATGAGAAATGGAGAGAAGATCATCTCCAATAAGATTGTGGATTAGGAAAATTGTGGCCTACATTTACAAGAGAGATGATTTAGATAAAATATATAAAATTAAATAAAAGCACACATTCCAATTAAGAGTGGCAATGGACCAAGTTCGGCCCATGGGGCAGGCCGAGCCTGAGCTTGACCCATCTCCCATAGACGAGTCTAGTCCCACTCATGGGTCGAGCCGAACCGGCCCACGAGCCCAACTCATTAATTTTGTTAATGCAATATTTTTTTTGGAACTGTTAAAAAAAATTACACGAGTCGGCCCGTGGGGCAAGCGGGCCAAGCCGTTTCAAAAGGCCAACTTGTCCTTAGACGAGCCTGAGCTGATAATGAGCCGAGCCCGTGGACCCGAAAGCTTGACCCAATTGACATCCCTAATTCTGATAAAGATATATTAAATTTTTTTTAATGTGAACTGTGAAGTAGACATTTTCCACTTTTTCTTGTCATATAAGCATTTTGGAGTGATGTACATACATTTTAGTGCACTCCACAGCCCTATTGGAGATGTTGTTAGGTGATCTCGTCGAAATAGTTATGAATTAACAATGTTCTCAAGCCCTTCATCAAAAAATGAACCCGATTAATGGGTTTTATGGAAAATAAAATATCAAGAAATATATTTATACAATATAAGAGTAGGTAAAGGCCCTAAACACGAGTTTATTATCACCTATTTATGAAAATTTCACCTTTCAAGCCTTAATGATAGCACTCATCAACAATATGACGATTGCTAGCTCCTATAATTCAAATACACAAATTCTCGAGCCCTGCTGTTATGTGCTACATTTAAATGTGTCTTAGGTTGAATCATAGTAATTTATTACTCTATTCCTCCAATGCAAATGATGAAGAAAAAAAAAGGAATATGTTTGACCTTAAATTTTGTCTCATTTTAAGAAAGATTTTGAATGAGGTGGTATAACACTTGAAACATATAGATCAATGTGCGAATCTTTAAAAAGGGCTTAGGGTTTCAAGAACCAACAAGTTTACAATAAAATGTGTAGATACAATACAAGACTTTAAATAGTCAAATGAGCAAATGTCTAAACTATCTTAACCAAACAAGTAAAAGGACAATTGTACCCTTTTAGAAATATTAATATAACATATGTACAAATGTTATAATTAAATACACTAACACAATGGATTAAGGACACAAAATAATTAGAGCAAGAAACTTTGTTTTTTGACACCTAGAGTATGTTCCTTGCTCCTAACTTTTTGTTACTACGTTAGTGAATTTTTAATTTGGCATTTTTCAAGAAAACCAGCAGAACATGTACGATGCACGTGTTTGTGACTAACTGTGTACATAATGTTGTCAAAAATATCGCCCATTAATATACAATACGTTCAATAATTTGATAATAAAATTTAATTAAAATAGTCTATGCTTATTAAGTAAAAGAATAATAAAGTGAAAAAGATTTGATTTTATTATAAAATAAACCACAATTATAAATATATTGAGTTTGTTTAGCATTATTTGTGCTTTGTTACTCAAGTAGGCAATAAAAACAAAATGATATTAATAAATTGGTGAAATGAAGGAAATGAAAGTAGTGATTAATGTAACCTTATTTACAAAGCTATCTTTAGCTTTTCGTAATTTAAAGTGTGTTGTAAAAGTATAATGATACGTTTTTGTTGACGTCAGAATCTGCATTATCCACGTGTCAACAGATCTCCAGTTAATTCTCTGTCAACATGTATGTTACCTGCACACTAAGACGACAATTAGACACCAAGATCACCTGAAAAAAAAGGGTCCGACGATCGTTGGTACTCCGACGATCAAATCAACTGTCGGTATATGTAAGGGGTAAAAATATACGGGAGATAATAAATGGGTGTGGGAGAGACAAGCAGACAGAAATTTGAACAAAGTTTAAGGGTGGAAATAATGCGTATCTTAGAACAACCGGAGACGTTGTATTTATAGCTTCTGAGTTCCAATTGATTTAGGAAAACAATCAATTAAATAGCTGATTGGATCTTCATTCCTTGTGGGATAAGGATAATTGGTTGTCAATGTAATCTCTCAGATTCTATCTCTTATTTGAGTTGATTCCTATTATCACATTATCTAATCTTTAGGAGATTGATATTTAGTTTCTTTGTGAGAATCCGTATGCCAATCAAACACAATCTCTCTTTGAATATATCTCTGGTCATTTTGAAATATCACAATGCCCGTGGATCTGTGACGGATTCAGTTGTCGGCGAAGCGCCAGGGGCTGGCCATGAATGTTGAGGCTCTTCACGGGCTTCGTCATATTTAATTCAAGAGTGTCAATGTGTTACTGGGCCTTAAATGCGTTCACGAGGCCCTCTCTAGGTGCATAAGGCTTTTACGAATCTGGAAGGCCCTCGTTAGGCTTATGAGGCCTTAGCAAGGCCTAACTTGGACCTTCACTGGGCCTTTATGGGATTTTTACTGGGCCTTTGCTGACGTGGAGGCTATATCAAATCTGGTAGTAACAGTTTTAGGATTAATCATTCTGAAATATTTTCTATTAAAAAGAAATCAAGACATATTACTTAGATGAGTACTTAAGAGCAATATATATTTCACCTATTTAATTTTTTCTTTTTATTCTCTTCTGATTGTCTCTTAATTTTTTTTGGTAAAATCAAAACAAATTAGAATTCTTTCATATATTTTTTTTTCTTTTTTCGGGTTTGAAAGTAGACCTTAGAATAAACCTCTACAAATCATTATGAAATCCCAAATGTCAAAATTAACAATTTCATATATGTAACCTTATTGAGTAGGGATGACAACAGGGCAGGCAGAGGATTTTTCACTCCCATACCCGTCCCATTCCCCACTTAAAGCGGGTCGGGGTGGGTCACCACCCCAGCTTTTAATTTTTTTTTAAATGTGATTTTCATTGAGGGCAATATATATGAAATTATGAATTATGAAATAGGGAATTAAAGTTAATTCTAAATGGTATGGTTAGAATTTAAAAAACAAATTTTGCAAAATGAAAAAAATACAAATCAATAGATCTTGGTACAGTGGTTAGGAATTGTAAATCAATGTTCACAACCCGGGTTCGACTCCTTCAACACCCATTTCATCAAAATATTTTTTAAAATTTTAAAAATTAAAAAAAAATTCAGGGCGGCCCGTACCCGCTCCGAATACCCGATTATCCGGGCGAAGAAATTTTAAACGGGGTGGGGCAAATTGCCATCCCTATTATTGAGGGCCCAAAGTGAGTGACTAAAAGTTTGATTGAGAAACTCCTAAATGAATGGCATAAGTGTCGTTCGAATCTACTTATCTCTAAATTGTAATTAAAGAAATTTTCATGTGGTATTGAGCCCAGGCTGCTCAGCACTTTCCTGTGAGCTCTCGTCACGTGCATTTCAATGTAAATTAGATCCAATTTATAGTAGAGTTAATGGTAAAATTCTTTCGAGGGGTTTGATTTGTGTTTTTCATGAAGATTTCTTTCATGCAAAACAAATAAAAAATAAAATCCAACATTTTGGTTGACTGTGAATGAACAAGAATTGTCTCTCTTTTATTATATGCCAAGAAATAAAGTGAGCGAGAATGTTGAAGGTTCTAGAAATTGTACATTCTCTTCTAAACAGTTCTTGACCGATGAAAATGGCTAAAGATCGCACATTCTTGTCCTTCCTCTTCACCATTGAATATGTTCCAAAATATAGTAGACTGTTGTTGTCAGATTTCAATCTTGCAAGTGGATGGATCGTTAACAAGTAATATAATGATGTATAGAGTGTCGAACCCACGAGTACTAGTTATCAATTAACCAATTAATTTATAGTTTGAGTTTTAACAATGTAAAGAACACAGATTTGTTTTTAAATTTTAATTCTAAAACTATTCTAATTATGTTGAAATAAATCTAATTTATCATGCAATTAAAGTAAATTGTTGAGGACGATTTCAAGTTTTACTAACACTAGGATTCGCGAATCCACCTACACGTTTTTTAATCAATTATCCGTTTAATCGCTCTAGTTTATAATTACCTTGGATTGAAAATCGGTGATCATACAATAATCAAAAGCCTCTCTCGATGATCAATCAATTATATATCGATATGCAAACCCAATTATCTCTAATTAAATTTCAAACATAAAAATATGCATTAAAATCTCAAGAACACCTAACCGAATTTCATAAAGCATAACAGTAATTTCTATTTATTATTGGACCCTATGTTATTCAAAATCACGTGCTTATCTGAATCTCTCGACTTTAATAAAGATCACAAAACATTCTAATAGTGATCAATCATTAAAACATTAGAAAGAATGAATAAAGAATAATCAATCAATAAGCAATTAATTACTAAAACGAAATTTTGTAATTAATTAAAAATACAAGGTTTCATCGTTCATCCTAGCAATGAGTAATTTAGCCGGACATGATTTTGTTGATTATTATATTAATTGAATTCATCATGTTTTGGAGAAAGAAAAAGAAAAAATAAATAAAACTCGTGATTCCGGCTAAAAAATCTTCAATCCGTTCATTGATCTTCGATTATTCTCTTCTTTCTTTTGTTCCCAAAATTCGTCTCCCACGATTTGTACTCTATTCTGCCTTTTATACTCATTTTCCAACTCTCCAAGATGTGGTTTAGGCAGTTGTATAAATCTGGACTTCGTAGAGTTTTAATTGGATCGGAAATCAACTTAAGTTTTACCCAAACACCCATGCGATCGTTTTTGTCCATTTACGTTTTGCAGAAAATCATGGCGGACTGAGATACCATGCGATCGCATAGTTATTTGAACGCAGATCCTAAATTTCTCTCTTATATATTTGCCTGAAAAGCCCCTCAAGTTTCTTTGTATGTTCAATTGAGTCCTTTTTTATTTCGTTTGCTTTGTTTTCGTTTGATCGACACTTGAATTTGGTTATTATCCTATGATGAACAAAAATAACACGCCATTATACTAAAAACAAATAAGAGTACTCATAATCATCTCTTTTTGTGAGCTCAGATAAGTACAAAATCGTACTTATCAAACACCCCAAGACTTGAACTTTTATTTATCCTCGAATAAACTAGCTAAAGACAATCATGCACATAATGACAAAAATAATAAAAACAGTCACAATATAAATAGCTTGCCGTTCTTTTGCAACAATTTATAATTCATGACGAGTATCCAATTATTACTATTGCAAACATGATTATACTTAAGCCATACTTGATATGCGTGTGGGAGCAGTTAATTCAATCCACTTAATTTCTATAGTGGTGATAGCCCAACTATTTGGTCAACTTTTCTTTTCGCTCTCGTAAGGTACACTTTTTCCCAAAATGATGTTTTCTTTCAATCTTCGAGATTTTGGATTTAAGGTTATAGTTCACTCATTCTTTCCTTGCTTGAAGCTGGTTGAAAAAGCTAATAATCGTGACAAACTAGGTTTATGAAGATTCTCTTATTTTTGAGTGCTCTCGACCAGGAAGTTTCTACTAAGTAAGTCAAACTCAATAGTTATATAATCCCCATGTTTACTTTGCAAAGGCTTTTTTTTTTTGTAAATCTTATGTGCAAAACTCAATCCCTTAAGCTTTCTAGATGACTTATGTAACGAGCTTTAGGTCGATGACTCCCAAGTCTTTTGAACTTTAGGGCATCGGATTTTAAAAAACTCCTACATGCCTTTTCACTCAAGTCAAAAAAGCTATGAAAAGAGTTATAAGATATTAATAGTGTGCGAAACTCGGTCCATTAAGCTTTTTAAATGACTTATGTAACGAGCTTTAGGCTGATGGGCTTTATCACTTGAGTCAAAAATGCTACGAAAAGAGTTATATAATATTAATAGCATTGTTCCTTACGTGTAATAAGTTCATGCTCATGTATTAGATTCCTAACATTCGGTCAATACCTAGCTTCCTCTAACTGATCTAAAGTGCTCTACACAATTTTTCAACAAATATGGAATCAACACAAGCCTAGATAGCCACCATCACTTCTTAACTACTCACTCTATTGGTTACTTGTCGAGATATAAATGATTCTTAGTTTCAAGAAGGTATCCTATTGTTTTCAACTTAAGTGCACAACATAACTAAAATTCATCATAACTGGCCGACACAACATGTTATCTGACATGGTTAGTAGCCTCACATTTAAAAAAATTAATAATCTGTTCACAAGTCATGATTAAAGCTAAACATAAATAAAAAGTTCTATCATTAGCCGGCAAGGCTAATCATATCACATAAACATGGAAATAAACATCAAATATCAATTATCAATTATCATCATTGAATCAAGCAAATTTTTCATTTTAATTCACCCCAAACTTGAAATATACATTGTTCCCAATGTAAAAATTCAAAAAGAAATATAATATGTAAAACATTCAGAGACTTCTCGGAGGTGGATCGGATGGTGCTGGGAGAAGTAGTGTGAACGAATCTACTGGTAGAGGGTCTTAGCTCGGTGTCGGTCTGCAAATCTTCGCTTGAATGACATCCAACTAGCCTGTAAATTGTAACTCTAAAAAAAATATTAAAAACTATTAATAATGAAAACAAATAAAAAAAATTAGGTTGTCCTTGCGATCACAAGGACAAAACGTCTCGCGATCGCGAGGACGTTAAAATCTGGGCAGAAAGTTTTCTGTCCAGGCTATGCGATCGCAGAGGGATATACCATGCAATCGCATGGTATAAAACTGCTGATGGCGAATTTTTTTTTTGAATGACGATGATCATTGGTTCTTCATTACCTAAAAATTGAATACGCCTACTTGAAGTTTTAAAAGCATAAAACGTGCAAAATATCAACTGAAATCCTAAAATTTAAATGAATACGGAAATTTAAATAAAATGGTAGAAAAATGTGTTGCCTCCCATTAAGCGCTTCTTTAAAGTCATTAGTTTGACTTTGTCATGGTGATCACTCAAGACACTTTGAATAGACCTTTGGAGGATTTGATTTGATTACATCGATTGTCCTCGCACCATTGTTTGTTTACCTTCCAGAGTTTGATTTTTTCCCTATCATATTGATATGACTCTATTTTGCCACTCTGCTCGAACTCAACTATGAAAACTTCAGCTTCCTCATCGGCTTTGATCACATAAATAATTTTAGAAAATAGATGGAACTTCTCTTTCTTTACACACTCTTCTTCTCCAACTGGTGTATGTTGATGTTGGGAGACAGCTCTATCATCTAAACTCCTGACCTTCTGGTTAATGATATCAATCTGGAAACAAGAATCTAAAGAGCTTGGAAATTTAGTCGCTTTAAACACATCGAATGTGATATCTTCATCATTCAATCTTAGCTTTAGTTGCCCTTTTTGCACATCAATCAATGCCCGAACAGTAGCCAAGAAAGGTCGACCCAAAATAAGTGGTATATCCATGTCTTCGCACATATCCAAAATGATAAAATCAGCATGGAATATGAACTTGTCCACTTTTACTAATATGTCTTCAATGATCCCTCTTGGATGTTTGATGGAACTATCTGCAAGATGCAATGATATTATTGTTGGCTTTGCTTCTCCCAAACTGAGCTGCTTGAAAATAAAATAAGGTATTAAATTTACACTAGCACCCAAATCACATAGAGCTTTGTTAAAAAATAAACTACCAATAGTGCAAAGAATAGTAAAACTCCCTGGACCTTTTAATTTCGGAGGTAGCTTGTTTTGTAATATAGCATTCTTCGATAAGCATGACTGTTTCGTGCTCCTCCGGCTTCTTTATGTTTGAAAAAATTTTCTTCATAAATTTTACATAGCTGGGCATTTGAGCTAAAGCGTCGGCAAAATGTATGTTGATTTGGAGTTTCTTGAATACATCTAAGAATTTTTTGAATTGCTGGTATAGCTTATGTTTTCGCAGCCTTTGAGGAAATGGAATTGGAGGGACGTAAGTCGGTGGTGGAATATAATCTGGTTGAGAGTTCCATTTTTCTTGTTCAACTTCTGCATCTGATTTGTTTTCTCTCTTTTTGTTGGATACAGTTTCCTTTTCTACACATGGTCTCTTTACATGAATTTTTTGGCAATTCAACTCTGCTTCTCGTGGTAATTGCATTTACTTGCTCTTTTGGATTGACCTCGGTATTGCTTGGCCATGTGCATGGTTGTCGCTCGATCAGCAGTTTAGCCAATTGCCCATTCTGATTTTCTATATTCTTTATTGCAATATCTTGTCTTTTCTGCACTTTATTGAGTCCCATCTCCATCCGTTTTGACAATTTAGCGATTATTTCTTCTAATCCTCATTCTCTTTCCTGGGGCCTCCCTTGATTTGACGAATTTTGAATGTTTTGGGTATTACCATAGGAGAAGTTTGGATGATTTCTCCATCCAGGATTGTAGGTCTGTGAGTATGGATTATTCTGATGTCACTGAAAATTCTGAGCATATGCAGGTTGTTCAGGTAATAACATATAAACAGTGGTTAGAGGACATTTTGATGATTGATGGTTTGCTTCACATGTTGCACATATTGGTAGGGACATCTGAACCATATTGGCTGAGTGAGAATATTTTATTGCTTCTATCTGCTTTGCCAATACATCAATTTTCGCCAGTACAAGTGAATTGATTTCCACCTCGTGCATTCATGTTGCTTTCTTATGCAATCCTCTGTCTGGCTACATAACAAACTGTTCACTCATGATTTCATACATGTAGTGAAGGTCACCAGCGGATCTATTTTGGATAGAGCCACCTGCTTCAGAATCTACTGAAAAACGACTTGCTGGAGCTAATCCAGAGTAGAAATAATGATTCTGAGCTTTTGGAGCAGTTCCTTGAATCTTTCCTATGCCTCATGAAAATTTTTCAACTCAGATTGTTGGAAATTAGATATTTCATGCTTCAGTCTGTTCGCTCTAGCTAGAGAGAAGTATTTCAGTGTGAATTTCTGGATCAAGTCTGTCCAAGTAGTGATGCTCCCAGACGGTAGAGAATCTAACCATTCTATAGCTTTATCCTTCAGTATGTGTGGAAAGAGCCTCATCATATGTGCCTCTTCATTAACACCGTGGTATCTGAAATTTCTACAATATACAACGAAGCGAGAGATGTGGTAATGAGGATTTTCATATGTCCTATAGAACGACGGATTGTTTGAGAACAAATTAATCACATCTAGCTTCAACTGAAAGTTGTCGTATCCATAAGGCGAATAGATTATGCTGGATCGATTTTCAACAATCGGTGGCATCATATACCCATAAGAATATTTCGTTCATTAACTTCAACTGGTTGAGCTATTGGTATAAGATTATTACTCACTTCTGCAGATAATGGATCACGGATTCAGTTGTCTTCCATTGTGTCTTTTTGCTGTTTTTTTCTCTTCTCTTCGTTCACGTTGTCGTTGGTGAAAGCTCCGTTCGATTTGTGGGTCTAAATCAAATAGATTAAGATCTTTTGTAGGGCACATACACACTTGATACCTGAAATATTAGAAAATATCTAGAATTCAGCAGTAACACGAAGAACTGAGAAGGAAAATAAAAATAAAATAAATAAATAAAAATTGTTAAAACTAAATTATCAATTAATGTAATAATTAATAAAATTAGTCTCCGACAACGGCGCCAAAAATTTGTTGTCGGATTTCAATCACGCAAATGGATGGATCGTTAACAAATAATATAATGATGTGTAAAGTGTCGAACCCACGAGGACTAGTTATCAATTGATCAATTAATTTTTAGTTCGAGTTTTAACAATGTAAAGAACACAGATTCGTTTTTAAATTTTAATTCTAAAACTATTCTAATTATGTTTAAATAAATCTAATTTATCACGCAATTAAAGTAAATTATTGAGGACGATTTCAAGTTTTACTAATACTAGGATTCACAAATCCACGTACACGTTTCTTAATCAATTATCTGTTTAATCGCTTTAGTTTATAATTACCTTGGATTGAAAATCGGTAATCCTATAATAATCAAAGCCCTTTCTTGATGGTCAATCAATTCTATATCGATATGTGAACCTAATTATCTCTAATTAAGTTTTGAAAATAAAAATATGCATTAAAATCTCAAGAACACCTAACCAGATTTAATAAATCATAGTAGTAATTTCTATCTATTATTGGATCCTATGTTATTCAAAACCACGTGCTTATCTATATTGAATATCTCGATTTTAATAAAGATCACAAAACATTCTAATGGTGATCAAGCATTAAAATATTAGAAAGAATGATTAAAGAATAAGCAATCAATAAGCAATTAATTACTAAAATGAAATTTTTTTAATTAATTAAAAATACGAAGTTTTATCATTCATCCTAGCAATGAGTAATTTAGCCGAACATGATTTTGTTGATTATTACAATAATTGAATTCATCATGTTCCGGAGAAAGAAAAAGAAAAATAAATAAAACACGTGATTCTGACTCAAGAATCTTCAATTCGTTCCTTGATCTTCGATTCTTCTCTTCTTTCTTTTGTTCCCAAAATTCGTCTCCCGTGATTTGTGCTCTATTCTACCTTTTATACTATTCTCCAACTCTCCAAGACGTGACTTAGGCAGATGTATTAATCTGGACTTCGTAGAGTTTTGATTGGATCAGGAATCAACTTAAGTTCTGCCTGAAATACCCATACGATCGCATGGTTTTGTCCATTTACGTTCTATAGAAAATCTTGGAGGCTTGCGATCACAGCACTGAGATACCATGCGATCGTATGGTTGTTTGAACGCAGTTCTTGAATTTCTCTCTTAGATATTTGCCTGACAAGCCCCTTAAGTTTCTTTGTCTGTTCAATTGAGTCCTTTTTTATTTCGTTTGCTTTTTTTCATTTGATCGACACTTGAATTTGGTTATTATCCTATAATGAACAAAAATAACACGCCATTATACTAAAAAAATAAGATTACTCATAATCATCCCTTTTTGTAAGCTCAGATAAGTACAAAATTGTACTTATCAACTGTAATATAACAAGAAATCGGAGGAGAATGATAGAAACAAAGATTTTACATCTAAGGTGAAGAATTACACGTAAAATGAAGTAACAAGTACACAATAATATATAACAAGTAAAGATAAACAACTTTTGCAATTAACAAGATAGATGTAACAATGTAAGTACTTGTTAATGTTAATTGTGGTTGACATGTTTATGGTTGCTAGATTTACGGAATGTATAGATGTAAGCAACCTGTTTTGCGAAGCTCCAGCTTCTTTGGGGTAGAATTATGCTTGCTCACTCAATGAATAAGTTTACACACACACACACACTCTCTCACTCTCTCTCTCTCTCCCCAAGGCGGTAAATAGCTCCTAGATGTCGTATGCTATTAAAATTTAGGCATTCAAAATAAAGTCAGACAATAACTGGCAGCCCCTCATACAATTATTGTTGAAAATAATTGTAACGACCACGGATTTTCCCCTACAGGCCTTTCGCCCAGGGGCTATTCCATGCGCTGTTAGCTTACGTACTGTCCACTGGAGGTTGGGCTCCAAACTGGATTTCTTTTGAGTCCCCAACGATTCGAACCCTTGACCTGATCCATAAGATGAACTTATGGTGAATGCTGGTACCAATTGGACAAGTACCGCATGGATAAGCTCACACTAACCCGTCAATTTGGGATCCAATTCGATATCACAGATGAAAAAATGGCAAAAAAGAAAGCATCCACTCCTCTTTTGTATTTTACATCTATAGTATTTTTGCCCTGGTGGATTTCTCTCTCATTTACGAAAAGTGTGGAATCTTAAGTTACTGATTGGTGGAATACTGTACTTATCCAATTGGTACCAGCATTCACTATAAGTTCCTCTTATGGAGGAGGTCAATGGTTCGAATCGCTGGGGACGCGAAAGAAATCCAGTTTGGAGCCCAACCTCCAATGGACAGTATGTAAGCTAAAGGCCCACGGAATAGCCCCTTCGCGAAAGGCCTGTAGGGAAAAATCCGTGGTCGTTACAATAATATTATATAATCACAGTCTGACGATTTGTTAATTAGTCACCAAAAATTCAGAACAAATACATAGACGCACAAGCCATATTCTTGGTACGATAAACTTAGACAATCTTGTTGTTAAATGCGTTTTCATATATTCGAATTTGAAATTAGAATATTTTGGGTCGTATATGAAAATATGTTTAACTTTACTCGGGAAACATTGTTAGACAACATAGGATTGTCGATTATCAATTTAGGCATAAATTGAATTAAAAGTGAGAATTTGAGAGAATTATAATGGATACTAATGGTGGAGTCGGATTCCTAACACAACTCTTTTACTTACAAAAATCATATTTACACTTAAGGTTAAATCATAGTCATATTATAGGTATAATCGTAATAACTTGATTCAACCATTTATTGTGTGTTCGGTTTAAGATTGAATTGGTTGAAATTAAGATGGAATCTAAATCACTGTGGAAACGATACTCTTTTACTCATATTTACTATTACTTGTCAACGAACTCGTATACTTGTAGAATTTCATCGATCACCATACTCAATGGGATGAGAAAAATCTAGACTTTTGGTTAATGTGGTAGGACTTGTTTATCAGATTATGGGCTCAAGACTTAGTGCACGTTTGATTTTGCTAAAAATCAGATTTTTTTAAAAACTTTTTTTGTTAGAAGTTGATGATGTGTGGTTTAAAAGTTGATAAAAGTTGTAAGTCACGTAAAATGTGTGGTACACAACCCTTTTACGTCCAAAAATCATATTTACACTTAGGTTAAATCATAGTCACATTATAGGTATAATCATAATAACTTGATTAAACCGTTTATTGTGTGTATTTGGTTTAAGTTCGAATTGGTTGAAATTAAGTTGGAGTCTAAATCATCGTGAAAACGATACTCTTTTACTCATATTTACTATTACTTGTCAACGAACTCGTATACTTGCAGAATTTCACGATCATCATACTCAATAGGATGAGAAAAATCTTGAGTTTTGGTTATAGGACATGTTTATCGGTTTATGGGCTCAAGATTTACACTAAAAGATTTTTATATTCCGCATACAAAATAAATTTATAGTGAAAGGTCCTTTTTTGTGGGGGGAAAAACCTTTCCCGACGAAAATTTTTTGTAGGGCGTTTGTAGGGCAAACATCGTGGAGAAAGATATAAGACGACAAGTGGTGGAAATTTGTGGGCTAAAGTCTCTCCCTACAAATCATTTAGAGACGAATACAATTTGTCGTCTAAGTTTTTTCTCAACGAAATTATTCGTTTGCTAAAGTTACTTTGGCCCACGAAACAAGTTTTTTAGGCACATGCAAAAATTATTTTGTTGGCTAAATCACACTTTTTCCTAAATTTTTGTGTCAAAAAAATTTTGTGGGCTAAGTTCTACTTTTTTCTACAAATGATATTTTGTGGGCAAGGCGTATTTGTGGGATAAGTAAATTATTTTTTCCAACAATGATAGAATTTGTGGGAAGAAATTAATTATTTTTATATAATTTTTTATATTATGTTAATTCTTTTTACCTTCTTCAAAATAATATAAAGATGCAAAAAATAAAACAAATTAAATTAAGACCTTATTAGTATCAATCAATATAATATTAAATTCAAAATATTGTACCAACATTCAAATAAAAACCATTCACTGAGCTAAATTTAAAAGGAGTATAAGCTCTATCAATTATAATGTATCTTTAAAAAACATAACTCATTGTCCTCATAAATTAGATATGCTACGTATCTTCACCAAGAGTATTGTCTTCATTAAAGATGTTATCTTTGCTCACAATAGCATCATCTTCTATTGACAATGGCATAAAGGGTGGTAGATCGAAACACAGAACTTGTCTACATAGTCGTTGCATAGAGTGATGCCGAGATTGCAGCATGGAATTAAATTGTCGCCCAACAATATTCAACTTGTTTTGCATTATTTCCTCTGATTTAATTCGAGTTGCATCAGCTGCCTTTCGAGTAGCGCGTTCTTTTTGCAGCTCCTTCTCCATATTGCGCACATTGGAAGAACTTGTTTTAATTCAAGTTGCATCATTGATTGACACTAATAATTCTTTTACCTTCTTCAAAATAATATAAAGATGCAAAATTGACAACAAATTAAATTAAGACCTTATTAGTGTCAATCAATATAACATTAAACTCAAAATATTGTACCAAACTACATATAATAACCATTCACTAGGCTAAATTTAAAAAGAGTATAAGCTCTATCAATTATAATGTATCTTAAAAAAGCAAAACTCATTGTCCTCTTAAATTAGATATGCTACATATCTTCACCAAGAGTGTTATCTTCATTAAAGCCGTCCTCTTTGCCCGCAATAGCTTCATCTTCTATTGATAATGGCGTAATGGATGTAGATCGAAACCCAGAACTTGTCTACATAGTCATTGCATAGAATCATGCTAGGATTGCAGCATGGAATTAAATTGTTGCACAAAAATATTCAACTTGTTTTGCATTATTTCTCCTATCCTGATTCGATTCGAGTTGCATCATCTGCCTTTCGAGTAGCGCGTTCTTCTTGCAGCTCATTTTCCATATTGCACACATCGGAAGAAGTACCATTAATGTCTCGAACACGACCATCTCCCAACCCACGAATTTGACGTCCAAACTTCACACCTAGAACAAACATTATGATCTTAAGTCCAGCATCTGCATCGTTAATAGGTATCTCCTCCAAAGGAGTATACTCGAAAAGTTGTTGCTCATTTTTCCTCTCCGCTAGATATCCATCAATTTTAGTAAGCATCTCATCCTACAAGAATGATTCAATAGCTAATGCTACCCCTTCATGTCAAATTCAAAATTTGAGTCATGACTATAGAAACAATAATAAGATTATCTCAAGACATAAAGAAAAATTGAATGCAACCCTCTATTAGCCAAGGATAATTTGATGAAGCAAATTGTACTTAAAACTTCAGTATTACTTAAAGCAAATTGCAACTCAGTATTACACTAGAATATACTTGATTAATGTCAGTGAAAGTAACAACATCCAAGGTGAACTTTTTTAATTTATGAGTTAATGGAGGATAACATTTTCATTTAATTTATATCCCATCACCTTTGAGTAGTGGAGTACCCAAGACATTGCAGTTCAGAGCTCTAGGGTCAAGTTTTCTGAATGTGAACATATATCCCATCCACATTAGTGACACTTTCTGTTGTTGATTTTTAGTAGGTCCCAACACTTTCTTTAGAGTGCAAAATATTCTCGAAGCTATCAAACTCTATTGTAAAACCCATGAACCTAATACTAATATCCTAGAATTTCAAGTTGTCTTCAATAACCAATCAAAGCAGGTACGGAAAACAAGACAAAAAAAACTTCAAATTTTGTGCCAAAACAAATCAACTGCTACACTCATTTATAGCAAAATAATTGGACAAACTTAGCAGCAAACTTATCTTCAAACACCTTTGACACAAAACTCAAATGATGTATACTTCGGGAAATTAAAAAGTCGACAGTACAAAAGAAAAACTAAAATTGCAGTATAGGGTATTTCTTACACGTTGACCCTTAGCTGCACTATCAGTCCAACACTTGTCCTTTCCCGCATAAGCAAACTCAAATATGTCTACTTTGAAAACTTCGAACCATCTTAATAGTGCAAAAAAAATGTTTCAAACAATATATTCAAGTTCTCAACAAACTAAATACCACTGCCATCTCCTCCACTATGTATGAAAGCGGACGTGAACCAGTACGATGATTGTATTTCTTCTTTAACCGATTTTCTATGTTGGCCGATGATGCCTTCTGTTATAAAGAAGAATAAAGATATTACATACAAAATTACGAGTACAATAGAGGAACTAGTAAGGAATACACATTAAATACCCTGAACTTCTCGGAGTTGAAATGATTACAAAGTTTCACCTACTGTTCTGCATCTCTATCAAGCATTTCCAAAGGATGGTTGGCTAATGCATCCTCATGTGTCTTGCGCAACTTATGGTATGCACTCAACTCAATCTTAAACTCTCTATATCTCCCATTGTATAATCTATTAACATAATTTACCAAGCTCGAGTCTTTCAAATCTATCTCGAAGTTTGTTTGAAATTGACATAATTAAAAGAAAACAAATCACAGAATCTAAAAAAAAAAAACCATAATTACTATAAATTACCATATCTGTAAAACAAATCACAAAGTAAAAGGTAAAAAAAAATGTGAAAATGAAATGACTAATGTGATTTGAAATGATTCATTTATAGTTTATCGTGATCTCATCCATAAGGTCCTCCTTCTCACTATGAGAAATGGTCCACCAATAACCCGTATTCATTGGGCAATGTGAGTGAATGATGGCTCCGATATTATGAACTAGCAAACTATATACTCTAGAACTTGTTGCTCGTCTGCTCACTAAGTTGTGTAAAGTCATGAGTTGTGTATGTTGGCATGTGAGCATATAACACATATATATAAACTTTGAAGTATAAAAATATATCGTTACTCGTAATGGAATGTTTTCAATCAAATCCCAAAGACACGGCAGTTTCGAGGTTTAACTAAAGAAGTCCATTTCGAGGTTTAACTAAAGAAGTCCATTTCGAGGTTTAACTAAAGAAGAATTCAGAAAGTGATATCACCATTTCAACTTCCTTCCCTAATGAGAAAACCACACAAATTTCACTAGAGAGTGACAAGGACATTGAATCAAGAACTACTAAAAGTCAAAAATACAACAGACAATTCAATTTCTTTCAACAAGACAAACAAGTTAATTTGTATCCAGATGAAGTGAACTTCATCAGACAACATTATAAAAAAAATTAAAGCAGGAAATATGCACCAAGTTATAACACTGATCAATTTTCGTAAAATATTGAGTGTTCTATGTAATTGACCAAGACAGCCACCTTTTGGAATTGTCTACCACATCATACTTCCACACTTCTATCTTATTCTCTCTTTCGAACATGAGCTTATATTGACATTAGATCTTCACCCATATGCTACTAATGAAATGTAGCAGATTGATTAATCAATAGTCAAAACAATACTTTCATCCATTACTTTGTCCGCGTTGATTGAATAAAAGTGAACATCAATTTATTCCTTGAAGTTGAAGTCTATGATAAAATATAAGAAAAAAAAAGGTGACCAGAAGACACTCTTCAAATGAGATAGAAAATATCTTTTAAGAAAATCCTGAATATTAAGACAATGAATAAGTTAAGTCATTTTCAGACAATGTAACCAATGTAGGAAGACCATGCAAGAATTTGAATCTAGTGTACTTGGCTATATTATCTCTAGAGATCAAACTTGAAAGTAGTCAGGATGTTAAAGGTTATCCATATTACCCCACTAAGTGCATATGAGAAAATCTAAATTATAACAGAACTAGTGACTCTATGCAACATGTGCATAATATTTTACCCCTGCCTCCAGAGTTTTAGCTTCTGGCATTAATTGGCCTTTTGCAGAACAAGTATCTTCAGACAAGATTCTGTCGAAACAAAATTTATGTGAATTGATTTGAATATAGCATCAGTTCTACCCTAAATTTTTTGTTTATTTTTCCTTCTCGTCCTAAGTATAATAAGCTATATATAAAAAATTGAATCCAAATTAAATTACATAAAATACGGCAAACAAGGCATAATTAGGCAGCCTAATGATTAAGCTAATAACACAAATGACATACCTAAGAACTATTTTGGAGCTTTGTAAACACTTACTATTTTCTCAGGTTTAGATATAATCTAAATGTTGAAAATTGCAGAACACCAGATGAGACAATGCACCCAAAGTCAAGTATCCTTTCTAAATTTGTTCCCCGCTAAATCCATGTACAAAACAACTGTACGGGCATGATGTTGATGACATCATAAGATGAATTCAATTAAAGCTAATTTTGGTTCTTTAAAAGAAAATTTATGTTTCCAAATGAATTTGAAGGAAATATTAAACAAAATAGTAGATACAACTCTTATACTTCAAGGCAAAATATAGCTAAAGTTACATAAAGTGGTAAAATTGGTAATATCTCCCAAAACTCGGTGCAATTTTTTTTTAGAGGTCTAAATTTGATGATCTCAAGCCATCCCACATTCCTACTAAAAAGTAGAAGCCTACAACTTTGCATGATGAGCAAATTTTGGAGCAAATTGTAGAGAATCATTTTTTTGTTAATTAAATTTCATAGTTGAGTTCAAAATAAGAAGAAGACTAAACCCTCACTATTGTCTTTTGGCTGTACACCTCCTCGCCATCAGAGATTGCAAAACTCAATAAATCACCAAAACCAAAAACAAAACAATTGGAAGAGGGCATAAAGACGAACTTGTGTGAAAGAGACGGCGATTGCAGGATTGGTTGACAGTGAGCAGCGTGATGAGTTGGTCGGCAGTGGTGGGTACGGCAGCTGATTCACAGATGAGGTGAATTGTAAGAGATGAGAGGGACAGCCGACATGAGTGAGAGAAGAATGAGGAACGAAGAGGGAATATGAGGAAAAAATTTCTGGTGAAGGTTTTGACGTTTGTTATATTTTATTTTATGTCTATTTATTATAGTTTTCCCTTCCAAATAGATGTTGTGGACTTAAAAAAAGGGGTAAATAGCACTAGGGTCCCTAACCTTTGAACGTTGTAATGGTCGGGTCTTTAACCTTTGTTCACAAGCAGCCGGAGTCCCTAACCTTTCAAACGTCTGTAGCGGGAGTCCTTTTTTGACGAAAAACGTCAAAAAATTCGTTAACTCACCACGCGCTCCATTTCTGAACGGCAAAAATGTCCAATACTGTTTAATGATCATACAAAAGAGAAATTCATCAAGAAACAAAGCTCTATGAATGATTCCAAAGCTCATATTTGTCCAAGCGCCTGACATCTATCATAAACAAAGCATTTGTGTCATGAGATGATGTAAGAATGTCATATATTTATCGATTTACCTTACTCAGATTTCCTTGAAATACAGTGAAGAAAACAATCCTAGAAGAAATATAGTGAAGCCCAAAAAATCAAATTCTACAAGAAAGAAATTCTACCCATGATTCTCAAATATCATTCAATCAAAGTAAAAAACAATTGGTGGAGGGGAAATTTTGGTGGAGGAAGCTGGAGGCGGAAATTTTGGTGGAAGAAGCTGGATGCGGCGGGGAGATCTACAAGGCCGCCGCAGAACCACGGTTTGCTGGTGTGAATCCCAGTCAAGATTCTTGATTCTGATAATCTCTTTGATCGTCTACCAGATGATATTGTGTTATCCATCTTCAGTTAAGAAATCCCAGTCAAGAAATTCTTAATTCCAGTCAACAAATTTACCAAATGCTGTGAATCCCAATCAAGAAATTCATGATTCTGATAGTCCCTGTCTTTCCCTGTCTGTCTTTCATGGCCTATCTCTTTCACGAGTACTGGCATATTCTTCACTGGCATAAGCAGCCGCCGGAGCGGCAATGTCGTGATTTTGCTATCTTTCCCTGTCTGCAATCCGGTCTGTTGAACTTGAAATTTAGAATTCATCACTGCGATTCTCTCTTCTACTACTAAAAAACTTATGAAACTTTAAAAGAATTAAATTGAAATTATAAAATTGAAGGGAAAAACGAAAATACCATTGACTGAATTAAACTTGGATTTGCTATCTTCAGATTTGTGTACTGTGATACTGTTCTTTTGTCGGAAAATGAAATCTGTGTACTGTGATACTGTTCTCCTGTGAACTTGGACATTTTTGCCCTTCAGAAATGGGGCGCGTGGTGAGTTAACGGATTTTTTGACGTTAGGACTCCCACTACGGATGTTTGAAAGGTTAGGGACTCCAGTTGCTAGTAAACAAAGGTTAAAGACCCGAACATTACAACGTTCAAAAGTTAGGGACCCCTAGTGCTATTTACCCTAAAAATAATAAAAAATAAATAGAAAAAACCAGGAATTTTGTCCTCTAAATATTATCCTACAAATTAGTCTTCTTTTTTTCGACAAAAATTATGTTTTGCCTAATTAATTTTTTTGTCGTGACAAATGTATATGTCTGTGGGCACAAATTATCACACTTTTGAAAATTTCAGAACAAACCATGGCCCTACCAAAAAATAGTTTTGTGGGGAAAAGTTAAAACCGTAAACAAATTGAGATTTGTCAACAAAAATTTTGTAGGAAGAGTATATATTTCTTGTAGTGTTAGTGCACGTTTGATTTTGTTAAAAATCAGATTTTTTTAAAATTTCGATAAAAGTTGATGAAAGTTGTAGGTCACATAAAATGTGTGGTACATAACTCTTTTACGTCTAGAAATCATATTTACACTTACTTTAAATCATAGTCACCTTATAGGTATAATCATAATAACATGATTCAACCGTTTATTGTGTGTATTAGGTTTAAGTTCGAATTGGTTGAAATTAAAATTGAATCTAAATCATCGAGAAAACGATAATATTTTACTCATATTTACTATTACTTGTCGACGAACTCGTACACTTACAGAATTTCACCGATCATATGAGAAAAATATAGAGTTTTGGTTACTGTGGAAGGATTTGTTTATCGGTTTATGGGCTCAAGACTTAGTGCACGTTTGATTTTGCTAAAAATCAAATTTTTTTAAATTTTGATAAAAGTTGATAAAATGTGTGGTTGAAAAGTTGATAAAAGTTACATAAAATATGTGGTTAAAATTAATTGTTGACTTTGAATTCAATTTTTTAACAAAATCAAACAAGCTCTGGTTTGAGACCTTGTAAAGGGAGTTTGGAGTTTGGAATATGCAGTTTGCATAATTGCAACCTTTTGCAAAAGTTCAAGATCCTTGATTTCTATCTGGGAAAGGTTTCCTCGCCCTTAATTGTGGTAATATAATATTTTTTCTCTGTTAGTATTTTAGAGGTGATCCATGTTAATGTTGTTGACTCGTTTATTTGGAATCGCACTTATGAATCATGTTTTTACTACTGAATAGATATGATGTTCATTTTAGGGATTCAATCTGGGTTGTTGATTTGGACTATTTAACGTGTGCTTTTGGTCATTGTTCAACCCTAATCTGATTCTTCATCTCTCTGTTTTCTTTCGACTGCGCCTTTCTAATTTTTCCTTCATCTCTCTCGTATGATTTGTTCTATCTAAAGAGTGATAAGTGTTTTCCTTCTCTTAGTGATAGTTTAAGGGTTTACTTTCATAGGTCAATTATTGATTTACATTTACTCTCATGGTGTAATTCTTGCTGTATCTTTGTGATACTCGTGTTTTGTAAATCCTTGTAACCTGTTGGATCTTGGAGATCTTTAATGCACTGAAGTCGTATCTACGAAAATAGAATTTCAATGGGAAGTAGTCAAGTGGTTGGGTGAATACGGGCCCTCTAGGCATAAAACTCTTGTGTTCTTGTCTCTGTTTTTGCCATATTTTTTTTGATCTGTTCTTGTTAAGTTCAAATCGCTGTGTGTATAAAAACAACATCCTCCTATTATCCTCTGTGACCAAATATGAGACATGGTTTGCTTTATGGATTTGTGTTCATTTTTCTTGGCGGAAACCAATATCAAAATGGAGCATCAATGTCTGTTTCGTTAGCTACAAGCAACTCACAATTAATATTTATGATGAATTATACAATATGATGATAGAAATAATGACAGTTGCTATATGTTGTCTGTCAACGGTAGTTCGCCTGCCTCATTGTTCACCCGCCCAGATCGTCTCATAGCTCACCTCTTAGATCTGGATAGCGGTGGTCCAACCGTTGTTGACTCACTCAAACCCACAACCCACAGAGTGATAGTTACCATTTTCGATTGAGAAATTGTAACGTCTCTCATTAACTCCAAGTAATGAGGGAGATGAAAAAGCACTTGTCATTAAATAGAGTTAAAGACCATTAAAGACAGTAACTCTTGATCACTCCTATAAATAGAGGTTAATCTCTCAGGTAAAGGACGACCCATATATTTTACATTGCTATTCTGCATATTCAACTCAATCATCTACTGATTATCACACCAGAGTGGGCACGGGAGATAGAAGCTCCACCACTTTTTGCAGGTCTCTACCACTGTCACCACCGCACATTTATCATCACAGTAAATCTTTGTCCTTGTTAGGGTGTCTTTCATGTAGGTTAACCTGTTCCAAAGTAAATACTCCCTCCGTCCCACAAAGATAGACTCGTTTTCCTTATTTATCTATCCCAAATTATAGGCCACTTACTTTATAGAGGGTGTATTAAATTTTTCATTTTCTTAATATACCCTTATTTAATTTACATTGTTATCAACCCAAAACAAGTATTTAAATTTATTAGATTCATGAATAACTAATATTAAATGGGGGTATAATAGGAAAAGTGTGTGAAAAATTTATAATTTCAATTACATTAAATATGTTTTCTTAATCTGTGTGAAAAAAGAAATGAGTCTATCTTTGTGGGACGGAGGGAGTATCTTGAAATTGAGGCATTGTTAGATGACACATTCACTATGTCCAAATACCTCTTCTAGACTTAATCCAACACCGTGGCATGTACGGGTTCTCTCAGCTTGAGGTGCAAATACATTTTGCTTTTGCCTTTGTTTGGTAGAGTTTAGCTTTGCCGGTCAGGTAATTAGCATAAAACGTCCCTACCTATTGAAGTCATTGTGCAAATCGTCTTTATCTTCTGAATTTTGGCATTTAATAACCTCACCTACTCCATTTCTTGCGAAAAACATCCTTCCGTCGAAAAAGTTGCCGTTATCTCAATGAACCAACACGATTCGTAATTTAACTTAAGGGTAAATTAGTCCATTAACTTGTCTTCTTCTTCACTGACTAATGAAATCATACTCACGGTCTTGGACAGCAATATGAACTTATGTTCCTATATGTTCCTTATCCATTCACTCATTTAAATCCGAAATGTCATCAGGAATCACCGGGGCATCTCTACCGTATCCGATCCTCAAACCAGCTTTCTTCTTTTTTCGAATTGAAGTTTGCCGAGACACAATCGAATTTGAAATAGAAAAAGAAGATTCAAGAGTATAAATTCTCATCTAGCGGCTTAGATACAGCAACATCAACACTGAAATCTTTCGGTGCATCGGAGGCCGCTTCGGTAACGATTTCTGTTGATTGTTTTGAAGGATTTTCGTCTATATTGGATACTATTTGAGATGGACTAAACAACACCATCCCCTCGAACAAAGAATTCATGTCGTCCTGCTCCAAAGTCAATGCCATCTCTACCTTCCTCTGTCCTCTTTCTTTCTATATCTTCATAGATCTGCTCCAACGGGCTTTGCAACCGAGTATATATATTACACAGCAGAGCTTTTAGTCGCTAGCGGAGTGCCACTGACTTGTGGGAATGCCGGTGGGCCTAGAAATTTTTTTGAAATTTCCTGTCCAACTTGTAAATTTAAAACCCTCAAAAGAAATTATAACATAGCATGCCAGACATGAACTACCTTCATCCATTTCGCGGATCAAATTTGCGAACTCCTTTTTGTTTCGGACAACCAGTCCTTTTTGCTTTTTACCTATGATAAAAAAACTGTAATTCAAGGTTCTACAACTAGAAATCAATGTCTGACAAAGCGAGAATCGATGCGGAATTAATATTCAAATTTAATTTGAATATTAAATAGCGAGCAAACACTGATGGTGGTGGGTTCTTGCCGTGAGTATGATTTCATTAGTCAATGAACAAGAAGACAATTTGATGGACTAATTTACCCTTAAGTTATATTACGAATCGTGTTGGTCCGTTGAGATAACGACAGTTTTTTGGACGTAATGATATTTTTCGCATGAAATGGAGTAGGTAAGGATGTTAAATGCCAAAATTCAGAAGGTAGGGACGATTTGCACAATAACTTCAATAGTTAGAGACGTTTTATGCTAATTACCCTTGCCAGCTGGTTTTATTTAATCATTCAAATATTTTAGTGCCTTGAGAGTTGCAATATACATTTTAGTGTCTGCTAAATTGCTTTCTTCGATTATGTTTATTGTTATAGTACTTGTTTTGTCTCATCACATATAATGCTCGTTATAGCTATATCTGCCAGTAACATAACATTTACAAATAAGACACTTCCCTCTCAGCTCTGATGCAAGAATTTTGGAAACAAGAATTATCGACAACGTTGTTAGTGAAGAAACTTCAGTAGTTTGATGTCAAGCTGAGAACCAATTGTCTTTGGAGAACATCTGCATGCTGATTCAAATATAGGTTGTTTATATAGAATTCTTTACTTTTTATGAAAATGAAATAAAATCCTTTTAACCTTATAAACTTAAAGAGAAAATTACATCATATATTTTACTTTTTAGAAATAATTATGATATTACAAATATTATCATTTAATCTTAAAAATATTGTATATTATTTTATATTTTATAATATATTAAATTAAAGTAGTTTGATAAATATGAAAATCAGTTTTATCAACGTTCCTACAATCTAGCTCTCAAAATTCAAGATGAATCCTAAAATTGTAGCTATTTTCCTTTTTTGAATAGAGCCACAAAACTATAGATGTCTTCAATATTATCGAATTTCATCCATTATTATCTTCATCAGGAGGTTGAAACTCAAAAATCGAAGAACAAATATTCAAAATTTCCTCAATTGTCGTTATTAGCAATTTATTTTGTACTGCAAGTGTACGGATCGCACAAGTAATATAATGGATTTTAGTGTCCAAGTATCGTACCCACATAAATTTAGATAGCTCAACACAATTAAATTAAACTTAATCGAATCGAATTAACTTTTGAAGTTTTGTTGCCGAAGAACTAATTAGAGTATTAACTAAAAATAATTGACTAATTATAATTCAAACAAATAAAAGACTGAGTTCATGCCGAATTACTTTAAATATGAGAAAGAAAGGTACTAAGATCCCGAATTCACTTGTAATAGATAATTCCTTTATCAGGATTATTGAATTTGACAACATACATCAGTTATTAAGATCAATATTCCTAAATTGTTCAATAGTTTCTCTCAAATAAAATCAAACATATTCATATATATGACCCAACTATATCTCTATGACGAATGCGAATACACAAGAATGAACTAAATTGCAATGAATAATTAAAGATCACATAAAGTATAGCGGTATATCTCTATTTCCTATCGAACTTTACAACAATTAAAATTATGTGTAACATGTTTTCAATCTCTTGATAGTAAAGCAAACTACAAGAATGATACAATCACTACGTATATAATTGTAGATAAAAAGAAATTAAAATTAATTATTCAAAACTATATTAATACATATCGTCAAAAATCAACTTTCTAAACTGAAGAATTAAACTACAAATTTAATCGTAATCCTAGCACAAAACGAATTTAGTCTAACATACTAAGAAGAAGAAAACGAAAATAAAATATATAATTCATCACCCAGAGAACAAGAAAACTCAAAATAATGGATCTTGATCTTCGTTCAATCTTCATTTCTTGTTTCTCATCTTCAAATCTCCCAATAATCGGCTCCTCAATTTTGATTTAAGAATGCACACACACACACACACACACACACACACACACACACACACATATATATATATATATATATATATATATATATATATATATAAATATATATATATAAATATCGTAATCGCCCCAAAAATCCTTAAAATCGTGCCCAAAAAATTTCCTAATTGGAGTCGAACTCAAAAATGCAAAAATTCTGTGGGTGCCTAAAATGCACTGGATGATCGCCCATGCCAACTTTTAACTCTTTGCTGCAATTTAATGATGCCGGGCGCTCACCCAACCATAAGCTTGGGTGATGGCCTAGCTTATCTTTTTTAATCTGCGCTATTTAGTCCTCCAATTTTGGATTTTGGCTTCTTCAGTCCTCAAAACTTTTCATAACCTCCAATGTGGTCCTTCAAATTTCAATTGAGTGCAATTTTATCCTCGTACTTTTGAAACATCTTCCAATTTATTGCTCTTTTCATCCATTTTTCTCCACTTGCTTATAAACGGGTCCAAACCTGAAATAGAAAGGAAATGCACTAAATTAAATAGAAAATCTATATAATAACGGGACATAAACTTAGTATTAAAGTCCAAATAAGTACATAAAATACACTTATCAGTCGTTTTCGTCTGCGCATTAAATATTCAACCTCAAAAGAATCCAAAAAAATCAAAAGTTTGGTTCAACGAAATCAGACAATTGTGAATTTTTGTGTTACAATTGATACTACCATATGTATTAGGATGTGTCACAATTGTGGATTCGTGTGTTTCAATTGATGATACCATATATATCACAAATTGTAACAAATGTGATCATGTGTGATTTTTTATTCTTGCCATATTATGTCAACTAATTATGTAGGATTATTGACATCTTGTCACAAATGTTATGTATCATAACCTGCTACAGTTGTTATTATCATAAGGTCTTTTATTTGTAACACGAACCGTTACAAATGCAACCTTGTTGAGATTTTTGGATTTTACTATGTTACGTTAAGTGATTGCATTGTGACAGTCTGTGACAAATGATATGTAAGATGAAGTGATACAAATATTATGCATCATAAAGTGCTGCAAATGTTATTATCATGAGCTTTAATATATATAGCACAAACTGTTACAAATGTGATATTGTTAAAAATTTTGGTTCTTACCACGTTATATTAACTAATTGAGTTGGGGCTTATAAGTGGTTAATGGTCAGAAATTTTTTTCTTTTTGTGAAGATAAATTTTTTTTTTCAAACATATATATCAAAGTTATATTTGAATGATTGAATTAGTTATCCCTAGGGGTGGCAATGGACCGAGCCGAGCCAGCTCGACCCATTGCTAACTGAGCTCGACACGTCCCAAATTTATGGGCCCCAGTTCGACCCACGAGCTCATGAGCTGAACAAGCCGAGCCGAGCTGCCCATGAGCTCAACTTAGTTTTAAATTTTTTTTGGATAATTTTAAAATAAAAAATAAAGAAAATATCAGAAATGTTTTATGTTAAAATTTCAAGGTTGAAAACCCTCTTTCTTTTTTCGAGCTTATGACCAGATACTTTGAACGTAAGTAGAGTTAAAATTGTACACGAACAAGTTGTTACGTGCACAATTTTTTGTTAAAATAAGACAAAAAAAATATCAAATACATATGCAAAATTATACTTACTACAAATCCAAATAATCTATATTTAAATGTGGAGTCACAACGCGAAATAATACTTACTACACCTCCAAACTCATTAATGATATCATTTGGAATTGAAATGTCATTAAAATCATTGAAATCATCATCACTTCGATTGTAGGCCATTTGGAATAAAATAATAAAGAGAACAGTAGTTAATGAAGATGTTGTAGAAATGTAGAGAATTATTAGAAGAAGTAGAAAATTAAAACTTAAAAGTATAGACTAATATATAAATAATGAGATATTATAAACTAATAATATTGAGAGAATGAAATTTAAGAATTGTTGTTGAATTGAGTATATAATAGATTGAGAAATTGAAGTGTGAAAAAATGAGTTTAGAATGAGGTATTTATAAGAAAACAATTTAATTTTAAACAAATAATAATAAATAAAATAAAAAGCTGCTCAACGGTCACAAATGTGACCATTGGGCACGAACCACGAGCCAAAAACTAGCTCGGGCCCACGAGCTTGTACGAGTCGGCTTGTATTTTTGCCGAGTCGAACGAGCTCAACCCACTTTTTTCTGGGCTCGTCCTCGACGAGTCGCTCGGCCCATTTGCCACCTCTAGTTATCACATAATTAAAGATTCTACAATATTAGATTACAATAACTCTCTACTAATTAGCTTTTAGTTGTGGTATATAATGTAATTAAAAATAATATTACTAATTAAAAAAATGATTAAGTATATTTAGAATTTATGATACATATATGTTTTCATGTAATTATTTTTAAATAGTAATCTATTTATGTAAAAGTCCCTAAACTTAAATAACTTAAATCTT
Organism: Forsythia suspensa; assembly: GCA_023638005.1. NCBI lineage: Eukaryota > Viridiplantae > Streptophyta > Magnoliopsida > Lamiales > Oleaceae > Forsythia > Forsythia suspensa. The sequence goes on along the minus strand of CM042666.1, from coordinate 26,179,903 downwards.
TGGACTTAAACTAATTTATGATTTGGGCTTTCATTTCCTTACGTCAACGAGCCCCAAGGCTCGTCTCTTAAATGACCAAATCACCAAACTATAACATAAAATTTCAGGACCTTACTATAAAGAGCAATAAAGATTGATGGGAATTGCATTAGTGCCAAACAAAGCCTGGAATAGTCAGTGGTGGTGGTGGATGTAGTTTTTCAGCATCGTCGATGCAGCGACAAACTAGGATACAGAAGAAAGTGACAGGCCGCATGGAAGAGTCGGTGTTGGTGGTGGATGGCGTTTCCAACATCACCGGTGTGGTGATGACACCATAGACGAATTGATAGAACTGCTGGAATTTGTGGTTTTCAGGAGGATCTTATAATTTGTTTGTTGTAAATTAAAGGTGGTTTATATACTTATATTTTATTATGTTTGGCAATACTGGAATTATTTTTTAAGTACTTACAAGTTGCGAGTCTTATGAAATGTGGGTAATAAGTGAGTAATAAGTCGTAGATCCTACAGAATGCGTGGGTAAAAAGATATTTGATTAGTTTGTCCAGCTTAAATTATAATTTAAACTTAGCCAAACATGACCGTTTTTTATCTCCTTTTCAGTTATTCTAGATTAATGCATAACTAGTACATCACCAATGCGATGCACGGAGGTGACCGTTTTCAATTTAATTATCTGAATCGAGGAATAATATTTGTTACGTTTGTGTATAAACATTAATTTTAGCAACTAAATTGCACATAATAAGCATGTTATTGATTACAATATATGTGTAACTAAGAATCGATGACAATACTATTATAAATTTTGAAAAACTTATTTGAACACAATGTTTGTCGTTGAATTTGTATGGCCACAATTCTTATCGCAAATCAATATCTTCAATCCACTGTGATTTGCTACTCTTGACATATCCACATATAATTGTCCATGACTGAAGATTGGCTTCTTCAAGTATAGACCCACATGAGATAGTGATTGACCTTGGCTTTTGTTTATCATCATCGCGAACGACACAATGAAATGGAATTGCCTCTGTTGAAATTTAAATGACAATATAGGGTCTGATGGAGTTAATATCATTCTTGGTATAAGAACCTTGTGACCTGCATTGCTTCACGAGAGAATTTTGGCTTCAATAATATGATTACCAATTCCTGTGATGACGAATCTAGTGTCGTTGCATAATCCAACTGAATTGTATATGTTTCTAAGTAACATAGCAGGTGTGACAATCTTCAACTTTAGCTTATGATTAGGAACACCAAAACACTTGATCCCATTTAAAAATGTCAATTAAACTGTTCGCATACTATGAGAAGGCTAAAATACGATTTCATAAAAGAAAAAAGATGATGAGTCCAATTGTTAATTTCTGAAAAGTTGTTGCATTTATCCATATTTGAGTGCACTTCACAAAGTTATTTTAATTAAAAACAAAAAACAAAACAGTATCTGAACACACAGTAAAAAAAATAATAAGAAAAAAATTCAAATGTGCAAATAATTTACAGAAATAATTTTAACAAAAAATAGGAAACAAATAAACTCTTCGAATACCGCAGGGAAGTCTAAAAAGACAGTTTTATACAAAAAAAGATGATGATTAGTCCAACACGTTTCTGAAAAGTTGTTGCATTTATCATTTACTATTAAATATTACATTTCATTTTTTTTTACAGGAAAATGAAAAAATAAATAAATAAACAATCAATGTGTGAAACCAATTAAAGAATCTGAAAAGTTGTTTCATTTATCATATATAATATTAAATGTTACACTTTATTTTTCTTTTTTTGCAGGAAAATGAAAAAAATAAATAAATAAACAATCAGAAATATATTAAAGAATCTGAAAAGTTGTTGTATTTATCATATATAATATTAAATGTTACACTTCGTTTTTTACAAGAAAAAAAAGAAAAAATAAACAATCAATGTGTGAAACAAATTAAAGAAAACATAAACATGCAAATGAGGAAATTAGCCTATGCAGTATTTATGGCGAAACTTACCAAAATTGGATATAAAAAATAGCAGGAAAATGTGTGCGTGAAATTTCGACGGTTATCATATTATAATATACATATATTTAAAAAAATAAAAAATATATCTCACCCCACTCCTACACATCCCAAACCTGAAAGAAATCTAAGTTGAAATCAAATTCTTCTGTATTTGGTATATATGGATATTGAGCAGAAAAAGATGACTCAATTGCCCGAATGAGATTACAAAAAACAATTAAAATCACCACAATTCAATCTTGGGGTGGTGGTGGTTATTGTTGCCAGTACAACACTAGTTTTGGTTGCGGTAATTGTTGCCTTTGGTCTTAAGGTGGTGGCCGACCATTTTTGGGGCCGGGGGGTGGGGCCGGGGGTGGGAGGGTTTGTCATTTTGAAGAAGAAGAATCCTATTTTATTTTCTATTTATTTTTTTTGTCGTTTTTTATTTATTTTTGGATAATTGTGCTAAATTTATCACTTTTAAAAATGTTAGGACTTCTATTGTAATTTTTTTTATTTTTAGTTTATTTAAGTTAAAAGGAAAAAATTATTTAAAGTGACCATTTGCGTCAATTAATGGAATTAAAATTAAATAGAGATGAGATTACACAAATTAGAAAGAGTGGGGATCGAGTGTAATTATCCTAAAATATAAAATGTTTCATTGCGCTTTCTTAACAATATGAACGACTTTAGTTAAGAGACCAAGGGACATGACCGACAGGAGGCGAAGCAGTCGCTACGCTTTTTAACATCCTGCTATCGGCCACCGGCGATTTCCTCGGCGGAGCAAATTCAATTAGATCAAGCTTCACGATATCCAGAATACAAGAAACAAGAGGGGGGAGGGAGAAAATGGTGACGTCACCTGTGGTTAATACATACCCTCTTTCGAGCTATACTTTTGGTACCAAAGAGCCAAAGATGGAGAAAGATACATCAGTTGCCGATCGCCTTGCCCGCATGAAAGTCAAGTGCGTTAGTGTTACTAATTTTTAATATTTTTTGTTTAGTCATAGTAAAAACCTAGATCAAATTAAGTGTATCTAGGGTTTTATGCCAGACCTTTGGTATGTGTCTTAATTTTGATTTTATGGATTTCAAATTGGTGTAGTTACATGAAGGAGGGCATGAGGACTAGCGTTGAAGGGATTTTATTGGTATGTTTCTACTTTCAACACTTTTTGTGATTTATTTGTGTGAAACATTCTGACGAAATTCATGCATTTGCTGAAGTTGAACTTTAGTTTTAGAGAATATACTTTTTGAACTTTTGGATTAATTGTTTCTTGATAGAATTGTGTAGGCATTGCTTCTTTTTTTTTTTAAAAGCCTAAGTCTTTGTTTTAGTTAATTATTTTGTCAAGATTATTTGACATGGACAAGGTTATGCAAGCTGGCCAATTAACATAGACATGTCAAAAAACTAGTGAGGAATTTTTGTGCCTTCAAAATCTTCTATTGATTTGATTTAGCTAAGTGGACTCGGTTAAAGACTTGTTTAAACAGATAAGGTGAAGTAAAGTCGTATTCAATCTGATATAGTTTCTGAAGTCACTTGAAGGAACCTTATGTTTCTGTGCTGAGTAGGGATGAAGCAGTCCTTTCTTTTTCAATTCAAGAATAAGTGAAATCAAACTTTATCATGTTAATGAATACCGTTGCATACATTCTGTTAATTGGCTACTCTTTTTCATTGTTATGTTCTTCTGCAGTGGCGTTGTGATCCCAAATGTTTGTGTATCAGCTTAGTTTATCTAATGTTAATAAATGCTGCAATATGTAAATGCCTTGATTCTTACACGAGTATTGAGCATATAGTATGAACTTATTGGTGTTCTGAAATTTGAATGCCTTCTAGTTATGTTTCTTTTCTTCTACAATGGACAACAAAAATGGTGCACCAAACATAATGTGATATGAACTTGATCCTTAGTATTGTGTTCTTTCTTGAACAAGGCTAGTGGTGAATTCTTTGTTTTTGTTTTCTTGGAGACTGCACTTAATTAGAAGAAAAACACAGAAACAATGTCTTTTGTTTGGAATATGTATTTTATCAATGGTCTTAATTGCCATCATGATTAAGTTCAGCTCATTTTCATTCTGTTAGGAATTACTAGGAATTATACAAAACAATATTTTCTCAACTTATCCATGTTACGGTCTGTGTGTTCAGCCATGGTCGAGCGTGAGCTAATCTTCTTTAAAAATTGTTCTAATCTTTGTTACTGATTAATGTACCATACTACTGCAATTAAAAATTGATGGACATTATTGGGGGTTTCTGTAACCAATATGATAAGTTCCATTTCTGTCCCTCTTTCACTATTCAAAACTACCATGGAAGCTTTCAATTTTCAAATATATTATATTTTCTCACTCTTTTATTTTTCAGCATGAATATAACTTAAAAAGTGGAAAATAATTTGTGCATCTCTAATAGTGGCTAATTACATAACATTGTTCAATAGGTACAAGAACACAATCACCCCCATATACTTCTTCTGCAAATCGGAAATACTTTCTGTAAACTCCCAGGTGGCCGGCTGAAGCCAGGAGAGAATGGTATAATGTTTTACTTCCACTTTGAGAAGTTTTTATTGCTACTCTATGTTGTCTGCTTGATTGTCAAACACTCCCTTCCCCAATTCAGGCGGCCCTGGTGGAAAAAAAAAAAAGAAGAGGAAAAACGCGACAGGCACTGAACTTTAATTGGAAACTCTTTTATTTTTCTTATTCTGTACTTATTTTCATTTTTTAACATATATTTCCAGAGGTTGAGGGCTTGAAAAGGAAACTCTCTAGCAAACTTGCTGCTAATTCACCTTCTCTTCAGCCAGATTGGCAGGTAATGTTTATGTAAGAGTTGTTTGTCTGAGAACAAGTTCCTGGTAGATAATTTTCAGTAATAGATTGTAATGTGGGAAGTATATTTCGCTGCTCTGTGAATTGTTTGGAGAAAAGGAATGTGTGATAAGATACACACAACTAAGTTCTATCTCATATTGACATACCAAAACTTACAAGTGATTTACTTGGATGCATACGTTTTAAATTTAAGGTTGAGGACCATATTTACTCCCGTTATGTACTGTAAGTGAGGGAAATTATGATATTTGGTAGACCTTGTCTCATTGCCTTTCTCCTAGTTTTTAATAATTATTTACTTTATTTTGCCTTCTGAGATGCTTGTTCTTGTATTGGCAACATTCATTGCAGATAGGTGAGTGTGTGGCTATCTGGTGGAGACCAAATTTTGAAACTATAATGTACCCTTACTGCCCTCCACATATTACCAAACCTAAGGTAATATTAATTTAAAACATAATTTCATTGCATACATACTCTATAAGGACATTTTTGGTATTAATTTGTGCTTTCCGTTCATTTTGGTAATGCAGGAGTGCAAGAAGCTTTTCATTGTTCACCTATCTGAAAGAGAGTACTTTGCTGTGCCAAAAAACTTGAAACTTCTTGCTGTTCCATTGTTTGAACTCTACGACAATGTTCAGGTATGAAAGAGATTAAGTAGCTCTTATTCTAAATAGTTCTTTTAGCAGTTTAGTTAGAGATTAGAAGTACGGATGTATATGCGCAAACTAATATAACTCCCAATAATTTCAGTTGCTTTCCTTTTTATTATTGGTCTGTATTTGATTTACTCTTTTTTATTTCCTCCATTATGATCTACCTAACACAATGGCAGCAACACACCATCCTCCCAACCCACAACCCTCCCAAAAAAGTTATTAAATAATAATAATAATAATAATAATAATAAAAACAACAACAAGCAAACACAAAAGGCCCTTTTTGTTAGCGTTTTGTGGTGAAGGTTGACAATCATCTAAATATGGCAATCATATGATTCTTACGAAGCACTTCTTCGCAAAATGGCAGAGATATGGACCTGTTATATCCACCATTCCACAGCAGCTATCCAGGTTCCAGTTCAACATGATTCACTCATGAGTGGTCATGGGCCTCCTAGAGCTCGTGCAAGGATGAAGTGTTGCTGGAGAATTAGAATCAAGTAGTGTGCAGGTCCAAAGTTTCACAGATGACTGAGCAAATACTGGCATATTGTTGTCGACCATTCTTCCTAGAATGGACAATTTGAACGTAAAGTTTCTTACTTTATTCCTTCTGAAGTTATTTAACTTATGATATTTCTTTCTGATGTGGGTCCTTTCTGTAACTGTAGCTGTAGACTATCAAATTTGTCCCTTTCTCGCTCACATTGCTTTATGAAGTCATTTTCTGTTTCGCAATTTGTGGGCTTTTGATGATGTCGTGTTAGGAATATGATCCAGTGATGCCTTTTGCTCTATGAGATATGCAATGTAAGAAATTTTTTTTTGCCTGAGCGGTCGTAGGTATCGAGGCATGCTCAGATTTGTTACTTGATAGTGTAACTCAGTGTAACTTGTATTCAGGAAGGATTCCATTTTAAATAATAGCAGTATCATTAGCGTTTGGCTGATTTTTTGTGTATCAATGACTTGACAAATTTATGACATTCTTATGTTTCAAGTTTTGTATTGGGCTAGGTAATGGCTGTCAGAACTCAGGACATGTCTATCAGAGAAGAAACATAGTTAGTTAGATAATTCATGTGCACCATGAACTCAGAACATGATCCTAAGTGTTATTAATAGATTGGAGCTTGAAATGAACGTATGGGCCAACAAGAAGAAGTGGCATGGATTGATGAAAAATTAAGGGAATAACGGCATAAGTGGTTAAATTATTTTTTGTGTAGACCTAAAGAGGTCTTATAAGAGTGACACAATCTCAATAGAAAAAATTAGAAGAAAAAGGAGTAGACCAAAAATAACATGACTTGTCGTGGTTGCTAAGGATCTAGGTGGTTTAAATCTTCAATTAGATGTAACAATGAATTGGACGAAGTAATGAAAGTATTTACATAGCTGACTCTAAAATCAATTATGAACATGCTTTTCATATATATCAAATCTTAAGTACATGCCAGGAATTTACATTCAAGAGGCTTTGGAAGCTCAATGAATATCCTCAGATTTAGCAGGCCTAAAATAGGCAATTTATAAGAAGTCATCTTTATGGATTAAGCTGGTCCATAAAAGTAGAGTAGTAACTGCAAGGACTATTCCTATTGGTGTCCATTTCAGAGCAATAATCTGTATGAAATTAGCAAAAACAAAGGAAAATATTACATCTCCAAGGTTTATGCACCATAGTTCTGTTTCCTGCTAAAACGCCCAATAATTTATATGCATAACTTATAAATTATACATACCTCAAGACTTTTGGAACCCCAGATTGGAGAGACATTTAGATGTGCATTGCTTATTCTCTCCAACATTTCTGATAATAGAAGGGGGGAAAAAATTATCCTGTCATTGCGTAATTCACAACATCGATACTGACAACTTTACGATATTGTATAAGTTTGATGATAAGTCGATAAACTTACCAGATCTTCGTCTTCGTTTTACTATTTGTGAAATATTTTCTGATGCAATATTGTCTGGTTCTTGAGAACACTCTGCATTTAGCTTTGATAGATTTGCCTGTGTCCTTGTATCTTCATATTTTCTTTGAACATTTCCAATGATACCATCTGGTGGTGCAAATCAGAAACATCCCAAGTCATTGACACTTGAATTTGATCAGCAACTAAATATTGATGGAATATTTGGTACTTTGGATTGGATAATATTCGAGAGGAAAATTGACAAATTTTGTTGTATGCATTCATTGATCCTATTTATTCAAACAATGTACCAAACATGTACTAAAACATACTGAATTATAGAGATTCGTAATTATAGTGGCAGGAAATTACTGAATTTGATGAAGCTATATGGCTTTGTAATTCTCTCTGTCTTCACATTTAACTTGTCAAATTCCTTGTGCAGATCTTGTAGATAATAAAAAGCCAGCTTTCTTGGATAAGATGAGTCACAGAGTGCCATGAAGCAAATTCCATTCTCAACAATAAAACTGGAAATCAAACCAAGATAAAAGAAGCCTATTACTCACATCGCAAGCGGAAAGTTATTTCATTTTCTCGATAAGTAAAAACTTACCAATGAAAAGTCGTGTTTTATAATAAATGGTACGAGATTACATAAACATGATACACTAATATAATTCTCGAGTCTATATTACTCATTAAGTCCTAATCCTTCTTAAGAGCAACAATAAATTGAATAAAATCAGAAACAAACAGAGCTAGGGAAGATAGGCCTTGAACATGTAATATCTAAATACAAATTAGAGAAGAAAATCATACTTGAAGCAATGGTGATCGAGCAAAATGGTCATCTTTGAAGTAGGCAAGGCTCCTCTTGAGAATTCTTTGAGTATGAACTCTCCTTGTTGCTTGTAAGTTGACAAGTTATCGTTTTCTTGATTCTTATACGTTGGACTTTCAGCAAGAGGCAGCCCATCTTTCACCCTACCAACCAATGTCAACTTCACCATAATTACTTAATTTGGAATGGATCAAAATAATTTCTACTTTTTTTCAAAAATCAGTTTTTTGGGTGGTCAAAATTTAAAGAATATTAATGATGGATGTATAGTGAGAGAATTGTATTTATAGGACAAATGAGAGACGTTTGTGGGACAAATGGGAGAAGGAATAAGGAAGTGAGAGAAACTTGGTGATGAAGTTATTCCTTCTCTCTCTCTAAAATATGACCCTCATCACGCGGTGGAAGAAGCAAAAGGTAACTTAAAAGTGGAAACCCCACAAAATAAGTAAATATATATACATTAATTTTAGACGTGGGATTATTTAAGAAATATATCTTCTAATACCAGCTTTACTTGTAATATCAAGATTTTGAATTCATTTAACTTTTTTTTTTGTAGAATATATTACAAGCACTTAAAAATAAGTTAAACATCATTTTTATCAAAATATTTTGTTTGATACAATTTTTATTCATTTTTTATACACATTCGATAAGACATACTGTTTACAACTTAAGAAAAAAAAAACCATCATAATCAAACAAGCACTAAGCTTATAAGGAGTTTATAATGGTATCGGGTTGTTTGGTAAAGATCACCATTTTGGAGCCCATGTGTGGTCATGGGTGGCCCAAGAAACAAGCATGTATACGCATGTCAGATTACGCCCATTATGGCTTAAAAGTAGAGAAAATTAGGAATCTTACCTACTTTTTTTTAAGATGTTCAATTATACTAGATTGTTTTAAATTTTTTAATTTTTTTAAATATAACATTTATTTACTGTATGTAATAAATAAACGAGCAATAAATATTTTTAAAATTCAAATTCAAATAATAACTAATGTGCTATTTTTGAGTGGCCAAATCTTATCGAACTTAATTAGTGGGATTAATTACTGAATTACCCAAAATAATGTGAAGTGTCCTCAAATTCTTGGTTTCTTCTTCTCTGTCAAAATAAGCAATTCACATTCACTGAACCATCATTTGTCACACAATCAATATTCATCACAAATCAAGGAATTTTTTTTATTCTAGGAGGGATTAGCATCCTCACGATCTTTGTTAAGGTGACTGTATTTCATTTCTTCTCTTCTATTTTGTCAACGCAGTCTTCCCATTTTTCATGTAACATTTCTTACGATTTTCTGTACAAAAATATAAATATGCCACCGTCTCATAGCAATAACAAATTAAGAAGGAAATGTATCTTCAGGCGTAGTAGTGCATCTCAAAAAAGGAATCGTCGAAGCAGCAAAGCAAGAAACAAGCCACAAAAGAAAAAGTTCACACTAACAGTGAAGGAAGACAAAAAGGTGAAATTTTTTATTAATATCATACATTTCTTCAATTGCATGTGCGAATTTTATTCCAATAAAATTGATAATTTGAATAGGTATAGAACAAATGTCAAAGATTTTAGTTATTTTCAATTTTTTTCTGGGCATGTTTGATTTTTTTTCATTATATGTACGAAATAGTTAATGATTGGGTTCAATGGTATTCATTTTCTTGAATATGATCACAAAAATGTCTGGTTTTGTAATTATTTGAATTTGACTCATTTTTTGGTATTTTGTGAGTCATCCCCTTTCTAATTGTTGTATACAGTTGCAAATTGCACTGATTAGAATATAATTTTGAATGGGTATTATAGAATACTGTTTTTTTCACAACAATATTGAAATACACCGAATTGTCGCTACAAATCTCGATGAGTGGACCATTATCCATAACCTGATGTTGTATCTTAATCGCATATTGCGACTGATGTCTTTTTAATTCCTTCATTATTATCTCCACTAACGTCACATAACTACATTCCAAGAGAACTATTATTCCAACAATTGAATAAGTATCGTAACTCTGTGAATGATTCCATTCACCATCGTAGTATACCAAAACACTAACAGGCTCCATAACTGTAAAATAAAAATGTTATTTGTTGCATCAATCGGTATCATCTATCACAGTAACAGTGTTCATACATAATGTTCAGTAATAGCGCCGAAACACCTTGTTCAATATAATCGTGTCCATTATACGGTAACATCGTTCAAATGCCTTTTTGAGTAACATCATATAAAGTAACACTGTTCATATATATTGTCCAGTAATGGTGTTCAAACACATTGTTCAACAAATACCTTTCCATTGTTCAGTTTCGATTAATAGTTTTGAATGTAGTATCATTATCAAATGTTGAATGTATTATCATTATCACTATCATCCTCAATTTTTTTTTTCAATTTGATGTAATTATCATCCTTATTACATACTAAATTGATATAACCACAACCAATAATATGTGAACCCAAATGAAAAATAAGTAAATACAATCAACATTTAATCAAATTACCTGGGTTTCGATTTATTATTGTTGTTCAACGTCCTATAACCACAACCAACAAACTACCGTGGAGCGTCATTGTTACTGCTCCAACAACTATATGAAAATTGGCAAATATGAAATAACATCAATATTACAACAACAGTATTCACTTCAACATCAAGTTTGAAACATGGTTATCATTTCAACAGAAGGTTTTTTAAATACCTTGGATTCAAAGAAATTTCAGAAATACGATAATGGAGGGATTTAAATTATGATTAAAATGCTCAATTACTATTGGATAAAGAAGATACCTGCTATTGTAGTTACACCGTGTGGAAGAAGACAAACAATTTGATTTTTGAATTTCAAAATTAGGAGACAAATCAGGAATGATAATCTTCCATATATAACAGAAGTAACAGAAACCATCGAAATGAAAAAAGATTATCTTTTGATTGTTGATGTTAATACCCAGTATTTATATGATTTTAATTTTCCAATTAGTATTGTTTTATTGTTTTATTCAAATCCAGTAAAAAAGTAAGTGGATCAATATATATGGGCATATATGTTAATAACCCTTAAAAGTATTGTCTATCCGCCACGGCCAGAAGAGTGTATTCTAATAAGGTTGTAAATCTCTTTGGAACCCTATAAATAAAGGTCACTATTATAATAAATTTACATACTTGAGTTTTGACTCTTTCTATTCTTCTTTATTTTTTATAGTTTCACAAAAAGTTATCAGCACGAAGAAGTTTACCCAAAATAGAGAGAAAATCTGAGAGCAATAGTTTATAAAATTCGCAGAATTTGGGCAGCCTGCGCAGTCGTGATCAAAAGTTAATTTCTTAATGTTCCATGGATCGATTGTTGTGATATTTGTACATAACGTTCAAAACTCATTGTTCTTAAATTTCTATGGTGGTGATCAAGATCGAACGGTTCATTAGTAAGAAATATCTTCGTGAACCGTAACAAATTTTGAATTGTGCATATGAAGTTAAAGCCAATTGAATTAACAAAATTATCTTTATTTTTTGTTCATGGACAAAAGATTAGTATTCTCTTTACTATCGTATTTGATTATACATTTTATGTATTGATAAATAGTAGATAAATATTTATTGAATATTGTTAATTACTACATATCAATATTTAAAATAATATTGTGTTAGTATTCCTGAAAAATATCAATTTATACAAATCAATATTCCAGAAAAATATTTCGTTGGTCTTTCAGAAGAAGTACAATTTTATATTATATTAATATTTCATTAGAATACATTTTCTCCCGAAGAGCGTAATTTGTTAGATTTATTATTAAGTTATTGCTCCCGAAGAGCGTAATTTTATAAATCTAATATCTTATATGAATATTATGTTAGTCCTGAAGATTAACTTTATACAATTCTAAGTTCGATAAATATGTTCATGTTCTCGAAGAGCACAATATTATATAGGTAATTATATTCACACCACATTATTTGTTAACTACACTACATTTTAGTTGCAATGAATGTCTTCAGCTATCACTCATTTTTGTATTTACATTCTCATTTTTTTTTATCATCAACATATTAATTTACACGTCTTATCTTTGTCTTTGATGATCATTTATATCCAAAAAATTAATTAGGCGGGTGTAAAAAGATTTTTTTGTCTCTTGTATTTATAAATAATCAATTTAAATAACAAATACAAAAGTTTAACAAAATATTTTTCTCATTTTAATGCGCATTAGTAGAATATTTGGACAAAAATCTTTACTAGAGACTAGTCATATGTGAAAATTAATGATAAAAATATGACGAAAAAAGTTAGAAATATAAGTGTTAAAATATCAAAAGTTGGGGGACCTTTATTGTAATTTAAACGTGGTGTAAATAATAAAAACTGTAATATGAATATAATTACCCATATTATATTAATATTCTAGAAAAATATTATTTGTCATTAAATAGCGTGACATCATTAATTTAATATTATAGAAGAATGTTGTTTTATATTTCACGACCTAACGTATAAATATTATATAAAAATATTTTGTTGATCTAGAAGTAGCACAATTTTATATTATATTAATATTTCAGTAGATATTAATTGCTTTCGAAAAGCCTAATTTTATAAGATTTAATATTCTATAAGAATATTATAATATTGCTCATGAAGAATAAATCTTTACTTCAGAATAAAATTAACATTTTAAAATAATTTGTTGTAGCTCCTGAAAAAGTACAATATTATATTAATATTCTGGCAGAATATTACTTGATCCCAAAAAGCATAATTATTAGATTTAATCTTAAACTATTTGTTTATGAAAAACAAAATTTTATAAAGTTTAATATTTTTAAAATAATTTGTTGTTGCTCCTGAAGAAGCATAATATTATATTAATATTCTAAAAAAATATTACTTATTCTTAGAAGAACGTAATTTATTAAATTTAATATTAATCTATTGTTCCTGAATAACAAATCTTTATAAATTTTAATATTTTAAAATAATTTATTGTCGCTCATGAAAAAGCATAACGTTATATTAATATTGTGGCAGAATATCACTTGTTTTCGAAGAGCATAGTTATATAAGGTCTATTATTTTATAAAAATATTGTATTGCTCCTGAAGAAGTATAACATTATGAATATCAATATTTTAAAGGAAAATGATATTGTTATTCTGAAGAAACACAAAGTATAGAAAATGTTCTAAAAGAATATTGTGTTGTTGTTCCTGAAGAAGCATAACTTAATTAAACGAATATTGTATAACTGCTTTTGAAGAAGCATAAATTTGTACATATCAATATTCTAGAAAAATTATCGTGTTGTCGCTCTTGAAGAAGCACAACTTTACAATTTCAGAATATTAATATTGTGTAATATTAGAGTATTGGTACTCTTTAAGAAGTATAATAAACTTATAAAAAAAAATTTCATTCTTCATTTCTCTATTCTTGTGAGACAAGGAATATAGACTTGTTTCTCAAATAAATGAAAAATATACTTGCTAAATTGTAATACTTCGAAATTTTATTGATTGGCAATACCGGTTAGACTATTCTAGATTAATATGATGTGAATTATTAATGAGAATATCTATTGAAAATTAGAAGATTTTTCAATATAATGAATGCTCACGTGATGCCTGTTCTTATGGTATATAAACCAGTTGACCTTCACTAGGTAAAATCGGGATTGAATTCCCTACATTTCTGAAAATTATTTAGGGTGATTTATTGGACCCCATCGCCCTTCATGATGACCATCTATATATTATTTGTATCTAATAGATACATCTACTAGATGATTGTATGGTGTTATTATTCGTAACTTGAAGTTTGCGAGATTACTTACTCAAATTTTAAATTATGAGCATAATTTCCAGATTATACAACCAAGACGGTAATGTGTTTTGTCAATGCTAGTGAGTTTAAATCTCAAACTTTTAATAAATATTAGTTGAGATGATATGTTAAATGGTTTAGCAATATTGTTTTTCAACGCCTCCAATTAAATTTTAAACCATTACTATTAAGAATAAAGCGCTTCCCATTTTTATCTAGAGAATGCTATTTTATATGCAGAAACACTTATACGCATCATGCCAACATCAAAGTTACCCACGCTATAGTTGGCTTATGGTTAGAGCTTAATATTACATATCTAATAATTTTTGATAGTGCAATATATGTACAATCGGTCCACCATAGTGTACTGAGATGGGTATTAAAAAATGTTGAGAATACATGTTTAGTTTGGAACATTATAAAATATCTTAAATCCTAACGGGTGATATTTTATAATACGATTTTTCGAATGTCATTTTGATAAGACAGTTTTCTCAACATTAGGGGAGAGAAATTAAGTAGCTGGAAAGAAGATATGAAAATGCAACTTATTATGTTTTCTAGATCCTTGCACAAGATAATATGAACCAGAAGTTCGACAAATAACTCATTTGTAAGTTATAGAATTGACAGATGCATTAAATCTCACATACCATCTATAAATGCTTCAATTTATATTAACGTCCTTGAAGGACAATCTATTAACATTATATCTGGTAAATTAATGACATGCCTGAAGCGTGGTGACATTTGATTCCAAAAAGTTATCAAATTAAAAATAGAGCCAATTATAAAAATGGTCATATTGAAGAGGTGTATACTCTTGGAGTGTATATAGACATAAGTAATTATAAAAACCTCAGAAGAGGTTCAGCTAACTGAAATAATAAAACGAAAAGATCTCATTAAATTATGTCGTTATGAGAAAGAAATGGATTCAAAAATAAATATTGTTGACAACACTTTTGTATATAAAAAGCACTTCATATTATGAAAAGTACGAAGGATATTGAAAGAAATATGTCAAAGAATAAATTGACCAAATAAAATGATGAAATTCAAGTAAATTGAACTGACTAGAGAAACCTGAAGTTTATGGACCTATAATTCAAGCACCTAAATGCGTATATTTATGCGAAAAGGAAATGAGAAAATGAAGTCGTAACATGTAATGCACGACTTTAACATTATGAATTTCGTAAAGGCTTATGTAAAGTAATCGCAAGTTGATATCTTGTTAGCCTGTCAATACATGACATATATGCATACAATGAATATTGTTATAACCAACTTATCTCGCATGAGTAATAAAACTATGTATATAAATCCCTGGAGGATTTAATATGCCTGAAGCATATAGTTAAACTTTTCAAGAACTTAATCGATCGAAGTACAGATCTGAAGTGATATTATAATGAGGGTGAGTAAATACGCATTGTACTCTTTGCCTTGACCAATATTTTGTCCCATTAGATTTTTCTGGCAAGGTTTTTAATGAGATAACTTTAATGACATATTAAAAGAATTATGTACTTTTTTTCCTTCACTATGATTTTTGCCAACTGAATTTTTTTTAGTAAGGTTTTAACGAGACATATTCTTTCTGTAAATGACATTCAATTGGAAGTGGTATAAATGTTATAGTTATGGATGTCTATAACATACAAACTATTTACGCTCATCATAACTCTATGGTTATACTCCCGTGTGTTATAAATTGTATATAAGACCTCTAAAGGAAACAACAACAAAATCTGTTTTTAATATAATTGTATCAAACTATCATGCTGATTACAGTCAACTAGAGATAATGTATGAATATGATATTGCTTGGAGGTTATAACATAGAGCACATTTCATCAGAATTGTTTTATACAAATTTTAAGAAGATGGCGACATTGAAGACATTGACGCACAAGATATAGATAGTTCGATACAAGTTTTTTTTTCATTGATTGAAATCAGTGGGAGTAACTGTACTCTTTTTTCCTTCGCTCAGGTTTTGTCCCACTGGATTTTTCTGACAAAGTTTTAATGAGACAGCATTTGATTACTCCAAATTTTTGATAAATATTTTTATTTGATTGATATTTTTGTCCCATTGAGTTTTTACCAAACAAAATTTTTAACGAACCAGTTAATGTGTAATAAGTCATTCAATGAGAGTGTTGTAAAATTATAGATAATGATAAATGACTATTTAGTTATATCTAGATGTTTATATAGTTTTCTATTTACTCCAAAAGAGTGTATTATAATAAGATTGTAACTCTCTTTAGAATCCTATAAATAAGGGTCACTGTTATAATAAATTACAAAATTGAGTTTTGACTTTCTCTATTCTCCTATATTTTTCTAGTTTCAGAATATATTTCAATAAAAATGAGAAAAATGCCAAAATACCTTAATCAAGCAAGTGGGAACAGAGAGACAAGTCCACCCAAATTCCGAACTTCAACCATGATCGAGTTAGAGTTTTAAACAATCGATTCACTTTATACCAGGGGCGGAGCTGGGGGAGGAGGGTCCCAGGGGAGACCTGGACCCCCCATCTTTTTGAATTTTTTTTTGAATTTTTGAATTTTTTAATATGCAATTTAACTTTGATCTAATATCAATTTAATATGGATGGTAACTAGATCCATTCACCTAATATCAATTTAATATAGGGTAAATTCAAGGTCGGTCATTGTTTTGGCACTTATGGGCTCTAAAGTCATATGCTCAAAATTTAATTCAATTAAAGTCACATTTTAGAGCTAAAAGACCAATATGCCCTTAATTGTAAAAAACGCTAATTGTGATACTGTTTGTTGTGATACTGTTTTATTATGATACTTTTTTTTGTGAAACTATTAAACCTATGTTTTTGTACTATTAATGGAACATTTTAAGAACAATATTATTCTCTTATTTATTCTCTACTGATTAATTCGTCTACCATTAAACACTCTATATATTTATACTTATCTATCCAATGGGAATCTATGTCCTAATTGAATCTCAAACATGTTCAAAAGGTTTTGGTGTTATGAGTAGTCAAATATAAGTTTATAATTCTTGTAGTGAACCTTGTTTAGGATCTAATCGATTAGTTGGTCTATTAATGACAGAAGACCAATCAAGAACTGGGAGTGTTAATGAAAAATGAGTTCAAAGGATGTTCAACAAGAGAAAGATGAATGGTGGCTTCAATAAAGATACATTTATCTGTGATACTGTTTTAGAGGATGTGTGATACTGTTTTGACAAGAAAAATTAAAGATTGCCATTTTAAGCTAAAGAGACGACTTCAAACGAGTAAAATCCATCGTACGTAGTGGTAAAGCGACTGGTCTTGACCGTCTCATCGAGACCATTCCGAAAATATATTATAATAAAAATTATGAGCACATATACGAATTCTATGTTCGTTTCTATTGTGATACTGTTTTCTGTTATACTGTTTTGTATAATACAGTATCAAACAATACACAAGACTATGATACCATGTTTTTATCTTTGATACTGTTTAATTAGACATGTGTGTTGTTTGATACTGTATTATGCAAAACAGTATCATGGATTAAAACACGGATTAAAACAGTATCAAAATTACTAATGCACATTACCTAAATAAAACAATATCATGGATTAAACCAGTATCATAGACAAAACTAAGACATTCAAACAGTATCACATGTTCAAACATTGCCATAATTAAACAGTATCAAAGATAAAAGTACGGTATCATAAATAAAACTCATTCCATATTGATTCAAACAGTATCATAGAATAAAACAATATCATGGATTAAAAAAGTATCAAAATATACTAATACACATTACCTAAATAAAATAGTATCATAGATTAAAACAGTATCATGGATTAAAACTAAGACATTCAAACAGTATCATATGATTAAAACAGTATCATGAATTAAAACAGTATCATAGACAAAACTAAGACATTCAAACAGTATCATATATTCAAATATTGCCATAATTAAACAGTATCAAAGATAAAAGCATGGTATCATAAATAAAACCTATTCTACATAGATTCAAACAGTATCATGGATTAAAACAGTATCATGAATTAAAACAGTATCAAACAGTATCTGTGATACTGTTTTAGAGAATGTATGATACTGTTTTGACAAGAAAAATTAAAGATTGCTATTTTAAGTTAAAGAGACGACTTCAAACGTTATATGGGTACATGAATCTTTGGGGGTAATACATGCTCTGAGGGGTTTCTGTTCCATGAAAAAGAAAAAAATCATTCTAACACTCAGGTTTTCTATGATACTGTTTTCTATAATACAGTATCAAACAACACACATGACTAACAATATTTTCTGTGATATTATTTTTCTATAATACAGTATCAAACATCATGCTCTCTTTTAACAATAAGATCTTCTTGCCACTTCCTCAGCACAGAATCATAACTTGGAGGGACGTCATACTCTCTTTTAATTCTCTCTTTGCAACAGAGATCATTCACTAGCAAATTTCCAGGATGCTTATGTAATTGAAGAATTTCCTTACCTTGTTGTGCTTTCTCTTTACTAGCAAATAGCCAGGAAGCTAATTGTTCTCCAATATATATCCAGGATAGTAATGCATCTGAATCAAGCACGACATTGTTGTTCTCATAGCAGACGCAAAATGAAGTTTCTGAAAATTAGTTGCCCCAAATTTTGACTTTTCTTCCAGCATCTTGATTGCAATATTTAAATCCAATAGTTTCCAAGAACAATTAAGAAACATCTCAGCCCAATCATTAAACGACTGCAATTTGGATAACAAAGTCTCATATGCTCTTGCATCTGCAAATTTTACGTTGTAGTGATATCATAACCAAAAAGTGACCCTTCCTTCGATAAACTAAAAAGTGTCTTTATATCTGAATCTGAAATCTTCGCACTAAGAAACTCTTTCTTCAAATCTAAATTTATTGTGTTCCAGATTTCCTTGTTGAGAGAAGCAGGTACAATACAGCTGTGCAAAGAAACTGAAACTCTTATGCATGTTTGGTATGCTAATCGGTGTGCGTGTGCGTGCAACATCGGTGCGGCGGTGGCGGTGGCGGTGGCGGTGGGCGGTGGCGGTGTGCAGCGAGCACGAAGGTTCTTTGCCGGAGGTGAAGGCGGTTTGTGATGGTTCTTTGGAGGTGGAGGCGGTCTGGAGGTCGCTAGAGTTGTGCAAGGGTGATTTTGGAATTAATTTAAAATATTGATAAAAGTATGACTTAATCACAATTTAGAAAAATATTTTGACCTAATTTGAAACAAGTCATATACAAGTGACTTATAGGCAATTTTTCTTTTAGAGCATGTTCGGTAGAGTTTTTTCTCCAAAAAATCTATTTTTTTGCCTACAATTTTTTACTTTTCAACCTTTTTTACACTACAAAAAACTTTGAAAAGTCAAAAAGTAACCAAAAAACCCATTTTTCCCCAAAAAAATTCTACCGAACAAGCCCTTAATATAAGGCAATTGGACTTATTGGCCTAATAAAATTAATAATACAAAATTACAAATAATTGGCTCATTCCTCAAATGATAATACAAAAGTAATAAAGGTATTTTGCTTGTTAATACATATCGTGTTCAATTGATTTTTTTCTTTTTTCTTTTGAGCTTGAATAATATTTAATTTCATTTGTGAACCGGATCTTCCTATTTTTGAGAATAATTTTATAGAAGGCAACGTGAATAAGAAAAGTTTGAATAGTTTTTGATCTTGAATATTTTTTTGCAATGACTTCTTGTAATTTTTTTAAAGACTGTGACTTATAAAAAAATATTAGATTCTCATAAAAATGGATTCAATAATTGTGGTTTGAAAAAAAAAAATTTCGTCAACTCCCATGAGGACTTCGCCCCCCCCCGCCCACCTCATAGAAGACTCCCAACTTCAAAAGTCTAGCTCCACCACTACTTTATACTTCTAATTATACAACTACATCAAGTGTTACACAACAAATAATTGGTCCCAAGGATCATTATTATTGTTGGCGGAATTCATGGAAGTGACCCAAAGTAATAAAAACAAGAACCGAAAATCTGAAATGAAATTAACCGAGGCAAGAGTTGAACTCTTTGTCCTTAAGTCAAATTGCCCATAAGGTGCTTTCGGTCTTTGGCAAATGGCTCCCAAGATACAACGGTTTCGCTTGAGTTTAGTAGCACAACAAAAACTCAAGTCAAATGAACCAAAGATGGCTTTTGTACTCAACGGATGAATGAAATGGAAAACCAGATTTTTATGCAATTTTTATGCAATAAAAATGGTTCAAAGATGAAGAATATGAGTGCTTTATGATTGCAATATGTTTCTGTATCAATCTATTTTCATAATGGACGTCCATGGCCCTTTTTAACGTTGGAGAGTTGGTTGGAAACGAAAAGGAATGAACCAAATCGTGCAATTCTTCAAAAGGACATGTCTGTTCGACATGAAACCCATGCGATCGCATGGTTATACCAAGTGCGATCGCATGGTACAAAATTAGAACAAGACTTCATCCAGATTTACCATGCGATCGCAAGGCTTTGCCTCCTGCGATCGCATGGAAGGACCAAAATACACTCTCTGCTAAAATTTTAGCCATATTGCGAACGCAGTTTACATACCGTGCGATCGCATGGTCAAACATTTGACCCGAATTTGTCCTTTTTCGTAATTTCTCATTCATTCGATATTGGTTTCGAGATGCCAAATATACCCTTTAAACATACGGATAAATCTGATTTTTAATCGGGCGTTGCCCCGAGCTTCTGAGGCCGCCCCTCGACCCCGCGACCGACCGGGCGGTCGATCCGCGTCGGGGCGTTGCCCCGGCGTCGTCAGTGGCAAACAAATTTGCTTAAACGGATTGGGTCGGTTCTTGTATATTTGGCTAAGTTGACACGGAGTCACTTAGTTAATTTCTCGACTTTTTAAACCAATTTCCAACAGTTATGTCACATATGAACCTATCGTAATCTTATCAAATTCACCGTTCATTGTTAAATGTCATTTTCGTCAGCAAAATTTACAGCTGTTGTCGAATTTTTTGGGAACGAATAAAAGAACAAAATTACCAATAAATTCAGCTAAAACAGAAGACCAAGACAAGAAAAGAAAAAGGTCACAAACGTTACACACTTTGTTTGAGTATTCCTCACTCTTCATTTTCTTGTAAGCACCATTTCTCTCTCTATATGTGTGTGTATGCACGCGCGTTAGGCTGCACGGTAACCTGTTGAAGAGTAGTGTGTTCATTTTGAACATGTTTCGGTCTTGGGAAAGTCCAAGAAACGTTCCAAAACGCAAAACGACACTACACTCACCCGTTGATGGAAATTTTGGGAGGGAAGGAGGGAGGGGGGGACCAGAAAGTCTATAATAATAGAATAGTCAAAATGCATGGAATTCTTATGGCGTATGTCACAAGAATTTCTCATTTTACTTTAAAAGTTCAATAACATGGTGCAGGGAAATAAATAAGTGAGTACAAAAATAAATGCTCAGGTTAATGCACTGATAATAGTTTCTATCAGTGTTAATACAATCCCCATCCATTTATAGTCTTCAGATTCTTCTGTGGACATTTCTTATCAATACATATACGTACATTACAATTTACCTATACCCTCTCTCTCTCTCTCTCTACTAAGAAACTTTTTTATAAAACTCACCTTTTCTTATTCTGGGATTACAAATCTGTTGTGAAAACAGTTTTTTGTGGTCTTTTCTTGGAAGAATGGGAAAGAAGAGAGAGAAAGAGAAGAAGAAAGGGAGAAAACCATGCTGTGAGAAAGAGGGAGTGAGAAGAGGTGCATGGAGTCCTGAAGAAGACAGAATTCTTGTTGATTTCATCACAGAGAATGGCCATGGCACTTGGCGAGATCTCCCTAAACACGCAGGTTTAAGTTACTTTTTCTTACTTTCCTCTAATTATAAGTAACTTATTTTCAATCTTGATCTAAAGATTTATTGATTTTAAAACTTACTTATCTAATTTTCCAGTACTTAAATGACCCTGCTGGTTTTTGTTTCTTTCCCTTAAATTCTTAATGAGAAAAAATTTAGAAATAATTTTTAAGAGGATTCTGATGGAAGGTTTTAATGCCGCTACTAACAAGAAAAGAGGTGGTAATAATGGCATTCTTTATCTCCAAAGAATAAGATTATCTGCCCTTAAAATGTGGGGTACTGTCCAGATTATCGAGAGCACATTTTGCAAAACTGTACACTTATCTCATCGACTTGGATCTCTCGTTTATTGATATTCTATATATGTATTAGGTTGACTAATATTTAGTAGTCCTCTTCAAACTGATTAGGCATTCTAAATGATGAATATGGTGACAATGACCATATTTTACACCAAGCTTTGTCTGTTAAGAAACTAAGGGGGATTTCTTGCTTATGTGACAATGTTAGGTCTCCTCCGGTGTGGAAAGAGTTGTCGTCTTCGTTGGGCAAACTATCTTCGACCACACATTAAACGAGGTCCCTTTAGTCCCGAGGAAGAGAATACTATTGTTCGTCTCCAGGGCATGCTCGGTAACAAGTAATTAACTTCTTGGGTTGTCTCTTCTTTTACATACCTTTATATCAAAAAAATGCCTAGGATTTTGTCCAAGGTTTCCTTGTATCTGTACATATCTTTGGCACTTCAAAGTTCAAACTTTGCCTACATATTCATCTAAAGACAAGGTATATGTACTAAATGTACAATTTAATGAACTTCACCAAAAAATGTTTATTTCTTCAGATGGGCTGCTATTGCATCTCATTTACCTGGAAGAACTGATAATGACATTAAGAATTTCTGGAACTCGCACTTGAAGAAGCATTTCAGCAGCATAGGCAGTCCCCGGCCTTCCTCTTCTGAGACGGTTATGAAATCAGAATCCGAGTCGAGTCTTTCTAGGAATGCATTGCTTCACAATAATCCATCATCAGGATGTAAATCTGATCAAGGCGACTATTTCATCCGTCTGTGGAATTCTGAGGTTGGAAAATCATTTCAAAACATTAACGAAAATCTAGAACCTATAAAATGCAAGACCGAAGCAGAAGATATGACGACAGCTTATTCAGAATCGTCAAAGTCATATGAGATTGATGATTCCTCTGATACCATGTTGAAGCTACTACTAGATTTCCCAGTCGGAGGAAATGATATGGGATTCCTGCAAGGACATATTGAGGATGTCTCCCTTTATATCCGAGATTAATTATACTGACAGCCTAGTCTTGTGACGAGTGCTATGTAGAAGAGGACCACCTATCTGAAATCTATATATTGAGAAATTATTTATTTTAATCAATAACTGATTGCTTAAATAAGCAGTTTTGAATGGTGGATTGCTTAAATCAATCTTATTTTTTTATTTCGAGCACCGGCAATTAACTCCTCCAAATTCCGTTCTTCACAGTATAGCTACATCAGTCTTGCTACAAAGTGCTATTAAGGATTGACATCCTGCTGGTTCCTGGGACCATTCCAGTTGATATGCCAGCAATGTTCATGCTTATATTCATCATTATTAGGCAATCGTTCATAAATTTTTATCAGAATCTCCCGTTTAAGTTTTTCATTTTATTCAAGGAGCAAAAAGAACTTCTTGGAATGTTTGGTACTATAGATTTGGACATAATTAAAAAAAAAAAAAACGAGGTGGGTAAACTGTTTGTCCATTGTTTTGTACAACTGATCTTACCAAACATGCCCTCGTCTCAGATTGCTACTAGATTAAGAGCGTGTTTGTCAGTATTTATAAACACTTGTAAACTAGTCAAAATATCATTTTTATCCACATATATTCGTAGAACCCACAATTTTTACCCACTTTTTATATGCAACACCAATTACTTATAATCTACAAAAATTTTTACCAAACATATTCCAAATCTTAGTTATTTTGTGCCTCCACTGGATTCACAGTTTAGTCATATGACTCACATTCATGTCTATTTGTATGTTCCTACCCATCATACATGTTTGGCTAAGCTTTAAAAATTTACTTATAAGAAAGTTTATAAACAAATTTTTAGAATAAATAGCTCTTTCGTTAGTCAAATGAGGAAATAAATTACTTATTTTGAGAATAAATATAACTAAACATGTCTACAAATAAAATTTTCTTAAAGGTTAGTTGACATACTTTTAAGCTTAGCCAAACTTTTAGGTATATATTTACACAACCACTAAACAGCTGATTTCGAAACGAACAACTTAAATATCAAATGAATATTGTATTTAAAAGTTCACATTTTTGAGAAAATAACAGCAAGAAAATATCATATCAAGAGTAGAAAATGATAACTTAATTGCAGAATAAGATGGGAAATAAGTTCCACCTATCCAAATACATATATATCAACATAGAGAGAGAGAGCTCACAACCTCAGAATACACAAGAACTTCAAACGAAACACGAATAGGGTAAAGAAAAGCAAATACAAAGCAACTGTAGATGACATTATATAGCTGAGTAACTGTATTCATCTTCTTGAGGAGGCTGAGAAAGAATTGTCAAGAACACAAATACCCCAAACAAGATTGTGATAATGGCAGTGAAGTTGACTAGGAAGGCCTCCGAGCCATATTTTGCGACGCCAGAGTTCTCAATGAATGTAAGTTTTTCGAGGTATCCTAGTGTAGCAGTGCCAACTGCCAAAACGTACACAAGAAGGCCGAACAGAACGTGCCATGGAAGTGACTCGCTTCTGATTGTCGTTGAACCCCCGGGATAGAAGAAAATGAGGAAACCATAAATCCACTGCAAGTTAGAATAACGTTAGAATAGGAGATCCTGAAAAGAAATAGAAAGAACTAACTAAAGTTTAGTTTGATAGAATCACAGAAAGGAAAAGAAGAAGAAGCTCTCTATTTAAGGAGTTGAACAGGAAGGCTTCTAAAATAGGATAAATTAGCCCAATATCAGAAATGCAAAAACTATGGTGAGCAAAGCTCATTAAGTACATGTCAACGGAATATACTTCAAGGCCCAAATATAGGTATAAGCTTTAGCATGGCTTGCCACTGGGCCTGGGCCCCAATGCCAGCATAGTAACAAGGCTTGCATTTGTGATAAACCAATGTTCAGAAAGCCAAAGATGTGTATCAAGAAATCAATGGAAATCAACATTATTCAGCTAGTAACAATTGAAGATGCAACAAAAGAAAATGAGAACATAAATGATAAGGTACCTTTTAGCGAGGCAAGATCCATACACATTTAGTAAGCAATATAAAAAACTAAGTTCCAAATAAGCACTACATTTGGCCAGAGTAAAATGAAGTGTATATATACTGGAACCGTACCTGAATGCCATAGAGAACGATAACACCAATTCCAAGCCAAGAGTGCAAACTGTATAAATTGGCAATATTGCTTTCATTGTGAAACTTGAATGCTGTGTATATTCCAATTATGCCGAGTATGAGAGCAATAGCATGCAAAACTAGATGTATGAGTTTCTTCTCTGGCTTCTTCAATGGGAGACATTTGTAACTCATAATGGCTGCATTTAGGGAAAATAGAGAGAGGGAGAGAGAGAGAAATATAAATTCATAATTAAAGCTAGATGTTCATTAATTATGTTACTATAACTTAGTAACTTGTTTCAATTACCTTCACCTCCAATGATAACTAATCCTATAAGCATTAGAACAGGATGAATCTGGGGACAAAAGAAATGAATAAGATTATAAATCCGCACAATGACAATGACCACCTTATATTTCCCAAACTTATAATAACTTAGAAACAAGAAATTCCTTATAAGATTTTTCTTGTCGCCATTATGGGGGTATTATAGGAATCCAAAGTTCAATCATTCCAAGCTTGGATATACAAGGAGTATATTAGACACAAGTTCAATTGAAAAATCAAATTTGCCAAATGCTAGGAATTAGCCAATGACCTGGAAGAAGCTAACCTTCAAGTGATTTCACACGTGATCCTATAACCCACTTGTTATATGTATGGTTTCATAATTCTTATTATTTCTTTGAATAAAACATCCATCAAAACTTTAAAATGTTCTCACAAAGAGTCAAAACCTATCCAGTTAATCTACAGGTGTACTTATCTGCAACTAATGAACTTTCTGTCACATACAATCCTCTTCTAAGACTTTTTCATTTTATGGATAAGGTCCGACAATGACAGTGCCTGTCTTTTTGGATAAAGTTAGGAAGTGTCTAGATTTGGAACTTTGAATTATGGAAAATACGCCATCAACAAAGAGGAAAAGGGAAAACGAAAAAGATATAAATGAAAGAACCAAATAACCTCAAAACTACCTTAGGCCCCAAAGCTGCCAATGGTCGTGTGGTCATGAAAAGTTTGTGACTTTTGCTTCCACTTTCCAGTTAAATTAGCATAGCACTTATCGAGCTCTAGTCCTAGGGTTTAAACAGAAAACTATAAACGAACTGAGAGGTGCAAGAGCAACAACAGCATCAAGAACAGATGTACAGCAAGAGCCCACCATTTCAATCCATATGTTAAGTTAACAATACATAATTGAAAAAACTTCGTCCAAAGAACCAGGTAAACAGAGGTCAAATGCTCGTCCTCAATTTAATTATTGCAAAAATTTTATGGTAAGATCATAACTCATTACTACTCTCAATTCATAGAAACAATCATCGCAAAATTTACTGAATTCAGTTTCAGTAAATGCCATAACAGAACAAAAGCAACAAATATACAATTTATCGCAAGCCAGGAGGCAGGAATATATTGATTAATGCATCATAAGCTACTTCAATCAGAAACATGATAAAATTCTACAAATAAAAAGATACAAAAATCAAGAACCCTAGTCTTTCAATTTTCAAACAGCAAAAAGAGAATCAAAGATAGAAAGAGCGCTTACATTAAAGATGAGACTTTTGTTCGGGGCTTCCCATGCTAAACCTCCCCTGAAGCTTATACACCAATAAAGCACCATAATTGCAGCTACTATGCCCAAAAAGTGAGCCACAAAAGAAAACGGCATCGCCTTCATCGCTATCGCCATTTTTTTCACCCTCTCTTTAGTTTCCTCTTCTGGGTCTCTGTCGTCTCCAGACGATTTTTTCTTATACTTGTGGTTTATCATTTTCTTATGGTGGCTGTTCTGTATTTGTTCGTGCCTTCTTGAAGATTTTTGAGCCGTCGGATGAAGATATTCTCCATCGAAGTTGTGGCAGTGGACACGTGTTTATCTATCATTGGGATAAGCTGATCCCACGTGATTCAGCTACCATAGGGCATTGTGTGTATCTCAACACGGGTTGGTGGTAGGGGTGGCAAAAAAGCTCGTCGGCTCGGCTCGTAAAAGCTCGGCCCAGCTCGGACTCGGGCTCGTCGAGAGACGAGCACGAGCTAGGGCCGAGCTCAAAAAAAAAAAGAGGGCCGAGCCGAGCTCGGCTCGGCCAAAAAACGAGCCGGCTCGTGGGCTCGCCCACGAGCTCGGCTCGTTGGGCTCGTGGGAACGAGCCCACGAGCTCGGCTCGTTTGGGCTCGTGGACACGAGCCCACGAGCCGGCTCGGCTCGTGGCTCGTGAATTACACCATTTTTTTTGTTTTTTTTTTAATATTTTGTTTTTTAATTTCATTATTTTTCTATAAATACTCTTATTCTAAAGAAAAGGATTTTCAATCTTTAATTTTCAACATAAAATATACCCGATATTGTATTTTCTCTCATTTTCAAAATTTTTAAAAAAAAAAAAAAAAAAAAGGGCCGAGCCGAGCCGAGCTCGGCGGGCGGCTCGGCTCGGCCTCGCCCACTTGAGCTCGTGGGCGAACCGAACTCACATTTTTCGGGACGAGCCGAGCTCGGGCCCCGCCGTCCCTCAAGCGAGCCGAGCTCGGCTCGTCCTTTGGGCGGCCAGCCGCTCAGATTTTATGGGTCGAGCTGGCTCGGCTTCCATTGCCATGCCTAGTTGGTGGGCTCTTCTTGTTCAACAAAGTATAAATAAATTGCAATATTAAATTAGTGGAAATTGGCGCAAATGATGCATAACTTACGTAATGAGTTGTGTACATGGTCTTTTTAGACGAAATTTGTTTAAATATTTGTTAATTTTGCTTGTTCTTTAATACCAAAGGCAAATTTATCAATTTTTTTATAAATAAAAATAATTAAAAAATTAAAAAATTAAATAAATATAAAGATAATCTTCTTCAACTCAATCCAACACAACCCATCAATTCTAGGGATGGCAATGGGGTGTCGGCCCGCCCCGCCCGCCCGCCCCGCCCGCCATGAAATTTTTTAACTGCCTCACCCCACGAATTCGCAGGGCGGGGTAGGTCAATCTTTTGACCAATCAATCGTCCTACCTAATTTTTTTTTATAAACCGAAAAAAAAATTAAAAATAAATATATATATATTTTTTAAATATTAGTACCAAACAAAACAAAAAAAAATTATAAGATTGATGTTATGGTGTAGTGGTTAAGATTGGTAATTTGGTATTTTATAAGTTTCAACCTGGGTTCGAATCTTCTTTAGTCTATATTTGTAGTGAAAACTATAATTTCTATTCTATTTTATGATTTTTTTTTTAAAAAAAAAAAATTTGGAGGGTGGGTCATGGGGCGGAGGGATGGGTCTGGTTGCCCTTAACCCATGACAGTTTAAAATTTTCTGTCTCAAACCCGTCCCTATTATTCTACGGGCGGGCGGGGGGGCGCGGGTTTTTTTGCCATCCCTAATCAACTCGCACTAGTACACCACCGTTGAACCACCGTCGAGAAGGGGGATTTTCCCTCTCGCCTTCTTTCTGTCATTACGGGTCCGTTTGATTGCACAATTTTTTATAGAAAATGTGACATCTGAGGAAAATAATGTCAAATCAGAGAAAAATATTTTCCTACTTTGGATGTTTGATACAAGGTGGAAAAGAAAAATGTTTTCTATGGTACAATCACTTGAAGTATGAATTTGACCATTTTGGTGGAAAATATTTTCTTACTATTTTGGTGGTTTTTATTTTTTTATTTTTACATGGAAATTTTTTTCCACCATTTCCAATCAAACACACCCTAATAGCAAATTTAATGGATAAAAAAATCACTATTCAAATATGCCATTAATTTTAGATTTTGAGGGGAAAACTATTAGGGTGTGTTTGATTGAAAATGGTGGAAAAGAAAAAAAATTCCAAGTAAAAGGAAAATAAAAACCACCAAAATGGTGAGAAAATATTTTTCACCAAAATGGCCAAATTCATGCTTCAAGTGATTGTACCCTAGAATTCATTTTTTTTTCTACCTTGTATCAAACAGGCAAATGTACCAAAAAGGAAAATATTTTCTTCTGATGTGACATTATTTTCTTCAGATGTGATATTTTCCATAGAAAATTGTGCAATCAAATGGACCCTTAGGGTGTGTTTGATTGAAAATGGTGGGGAAAAAAAATTCACGTAAAAAGGAAAATAAAAACTACGAAAATAGTGAGAAAATATTTTCTACCAAAATGGCTAAATTCATGCTTCAAGTGATTGTACCCTAAAAAACATTTTCCTTTTCCACTTTGTATCAAACAGCTAAAGTAGGAAAATATTTTTCTCTGATGTGACATTATTTTCCACGAATGTGACATTTTTTATAAAAAATTGTACAATCAAACGGACCCTTATTGACAAAAACCAAGGTGGAGAGGGTTGTCCCCTCCTCCCTCAAATCTTCCATTGTCATTAATGGCAAATTAGGGGATATTTTTCCCTCCTCACCCATCAACATACACAACTTCCACCACTGCCAAAGGGGTTCTCCTCCATTCTTTCTACCATTAATGCCAAATTTGAAGTGAGGAAGGGGAGAAATCCCTCTTCAAATATGTCATTAAGAGCTTGTTTGATTTCACTTAAAATTCTGCTAAAAAGTTGAAGTCAAAATCAACAATTAATTGTAACTTCTCATTTTGTGAACTCATAACTTTTTACAACTTTTCAACCACAAATTTTATCAACTTCTATCAACTTTTACAAAAAACCTGATTTTAATCAAAATCAGATACACTCTAAATGTCATATTCATTGGCTGGATAGGGAGAATCCCTCATCAAGTATGTCATTAATGACATATTTTGAGGGAGGAAAGAGGATGGAGGAGCCCCTGGCTTTGGCCATTAATGACATAAACAATTTCTTGCCCCTCAAAAACTAAAGTGAGAGTGGGAGTGGGAGTGGGAGTGGGAGTGGGTGAGAAGTTCTCTCGTTCTCTTTCATTAACGACATATATTGAGGGGGGATTTCTCCTTTCCTCAAAATATGCCATTATTACATATTAAGAGAGGGGGAGTTCTCTAAATATTTGCATTAATGGCAAAACATTGTCTCCCCTGAAAAATCTGCCATAATGATAAATTTGGAGGGCCCTCCCTCCTCCCAATTTCCTGCCATTAATGGTAGAAGCATCGGCCGCCAGAGAAGGGGTGGAGGGCGGTGGTGTCAATGTGTGTGGTGTGGTGGGGTAGTGAAGAAGATGATATATTTATTTATTTATTTATATATTTTGGATGTGACAAATTTGTCATTGCTTTAAAAAGAAAGTGGAGTTCACGCATAAAATTAACCAACATTTTAGACAAATTCCGTCTAGAATGACCATTTGAACAACTAAAGACACATGTTCGGAACCTCTCTACTAAAAATGAAAGGTTGGAGACCATTTGCTCACGATAAACACTCCTATAGAATAATTTTATATGCGTGCATTGCATACATTTCAAGATAACATTTTTTTCGTATTAATCTAACATTAACATTGCATAAATTAGCCATTTTCAACCCGAGTGGATTAATTTTAGAGTAATTACATTCACACAATACTTTTATTTGTTGCACTACATTTTAATTATACTTAACATCTTCGATTTTTGCTCATTGTAGTACTGACGTTCCCAACTTTTCTTTATAGCATTCTTACCTTAATTTTTCATTACTTAGCACATCTTGTATTTGATGAACGGTTTGTCCCAAAAAAATCCATTGGGAGGACATAAAAATACTTATTTGTCTGTCATATTTAAAAAATAAATAAATATAAAACTACGACAAATTTTTTTTCCTTATTTCAAAGCATGCAACATAATATTTTGATAGAAATTATCATTAATGATGAGATGTCATAATTAATAAAAGTCGATGAAAAAAAGTTAAGAACATAAGTGCTACAATGATCAAATATTGATAACTTTAAGTACAATTAAAATGTAGTATACTTGTAAAAAATCGTAGTATCAATATAACCACCCAAATTATCCATCTCAAGTAATTTTAAAATATTATCAATTACTTTACTCTAAAAAATAAATATATTAATAAATTTAATTATGAAAAAACTACCGCTCATGTTCTAATTTTTACATACTTTTATACTTTTGTCGTCAACTTTTATTTTTTTAGAGTAATACTACTTGTGCATCCCCATTTACACCCACACTTATACTTGCTTATGTGGCAATAGAATTTAGGGGTGAAATATTTGACAAAAATATTATTTTGAATTTTCTTTTCATTATTTTATTCTACCACATAAGCAAGTATAAGTGTGAGTGTAAGTAGAAATGTACAAGTAGCATTACTCATTTTTTTTAACCGTATTGTCCTTAAATTGTTATTTTTTGATATATGTAATCTCAATGGAGGAAACCTTCCATAAAATCTGGAGAAATGCTATTTACCATTACAAGCGATTGTTATTAATCTATGTGACAATAAATGATATGTTCAATAAAATGAATTACATACTTCTACATTTCGTTGGATAAATTATTTAATGCCAATATAGTTTTCACACAGACTAGTGATAATCACCCATGGTGATAAATAGTATTATTCTAAAGGGTAATTTGCACTTTTGATTTCTAACATTTGCAGTTTGTTACTATTCTACTCTCAACCAATTTTTATAGCACAAGACATCTACAACCTTTCATTTAATTGCAAATCACACCCCCATTGATAAATTTTGATGGAATTGTTCCTTTTTAAATAAAAAGAAGAAGAAGCTAAAAGCAACAAAAAGAAAAGAAAATTGTAAATGAAGTCCCATAACTTTTAAAAAATACAAAATAACTTATTCCTCCACCTACCCCAACTCATCCAATCATAGTCACAACATCTATACCACCTCCACAGACCCCCCATTCACCGGAGATCATCGCTATCGTCGGAGGTCGCATATCTGCTCATCACAGTGTCTCAAATCCATCAATTTCTATAGATCTCAAGATGCCCACTGGAAATCAGTTGCAGATTCAGACACCATTTTCAATATTGGGAGCTCAAATGAATCTTGAGACTACACAAGCATAGACCAATTACATTTTCCAACAAGATCTCCACGAAATGCAAGCCCATTTGGTTTTTGAAGAAGAAAAAGTGATCCATTTGGAAGAGGTCCACGAACAGAAAGCTGAGAAAAATGAGTTCCAGAGCATGGATGATGTGTACAGTAAACTTATTGACAGTTATTTTATACAGACTAAGTCAGATACTGAGCCGGTATCTGGTGAGCTTTTAGTGAAGCTTCCGACGAGGATGAGATTGTCGGCGAGCTTGAAATCAGCTTTTGGGCACTTCAAGGAGGACATTGTGGAGGCTCAGCGGCCAGCGACGACAAGAGAGAAGAGGAATAGTAAGCTGTTGGAGGACCATGAGGGTGGATGCTAAAGCTGATGATTTAATCAAAAAATTCAAGCAGCAATTGAAGCTTCAAAGGTTGGGTTCTATCATCAGATACAAATATATGATTGGTAGAGGTTGGCTTCGTAGCGGTGATCAAGGTTGCTATCGTTGTGACGGTCAAAATATGCGACCTCTAACGATGGCAATGATCTCCAGTGAAGATGGGGTCTGTGGAGGTGATGTAAAAGTTCGGCGAGCTTGAAATCAGCTTTTGGGCACTTCAAGGAGGACATTGTGGAGGCTCAGCGGCCAGCGACGACAAGAGAGAAGAGGAATAGTAAGCTGTCGGAGGACCATGAGGGTGGATGCTAAAGCTGATGATTTAATCAAAAAATTCAAGCAGCAATTGAAGCTTCAAAGGTTGGGTTCTATCATCGAGATACAAACATATGATTGGTAGAGGTTGGCTTCAGTAGCGGTGATCAAGGTTCTTTGTCATTTGTGACGGTCCAAAATATGAGACCTCTAACGATGGCAATGATCTCCAGTGAATATGGGGTCTGTGGAGGTGATGTAAAAGCTGTGGCTATGGTGGGGTGAATTGAGATTGGGGAGGGAGGGAGGTGAGGTGAGGTGAGGTGAGGTGGGGTGGGTGGAGGAAAAATTATTTTGTACTTTTTAAAAGTTATGGGACTTTATTGCAATTTTTTTTCCAACTTTCTTATTTTTTTATTTAAAGAGGAAGTAAAATCCGTTAAAATCTATCAATGAGGACGTGATTTGCAATTAAATGAAAACTTGAAAATATCTTGTATTATAAAAATTAATTACATGTAAATTAGTAACAAACTATGAAGATTGAAGACCAAAAATACAAATTACCCTATTCTAAAATCTAATAAGTTAAGTACAATACACGTAATTAAATAAAGGAATGTCAAGGCAATTAAGAAAAGAAAAAGAAACACATGCACCAATCGATGTCACGTTTCCCAATTGTCTAGACTAGTCTAATTAGAGCATCTGGTAAAGACGTTCTCATATTTATTAAGATAATAATACTTAAGTAACATAGTTTTAACATGAATTTCTACTTATTTATTCAATAGAGAAGAAAATGAAAAAAAAAAAAAAAAACAAATTACCTTCAAAAGATTAAAGATGATAAAATCTGTAGTTGAAAAATTGATAAATTTGTAAGTCTTATTAAATATGTGGTTGAAATTAATTTTTAACTTTCACTTCAACTTTTTAACAAAATTTTAAATAAAATCAAACAAAATATAAACATCAATACGTCACATGACATATTTATGGTCATTTTTCCAATTGCAATATTCCTTTTGATGTGAAATAGAATATATTACTCTAATAATATTAAGATATTCCATCCATTTCCATAAAGACAGACTTATTTATATTAGGGTAGTTATATTGACACCAAACTTTTTATTTGTTGTACTATATTTTAATTGCACTTAAGATCCTCAATCTTTGTTTATTATAACACTTATGTCCATGACATTTTATTCGTTGAATTCTTATATTCAACCTTTCATTACTTAGCATATATTATCTTTAATGATGGTTTGTGTCAAAATATTCTGTTTGTGTGTTTTGAAATGAGAAAAAAAATATTTTATTGCACTTTTATATTTATTGTTTTTTTAAAATATTATGAGCAAATAAGTCGTTCTACTTCCTCCCAACGTAGTTTTCGGACGAAAACCGTTATCAAACACAAGATGTGCTAATTAATGAAAAGTTGAATATAAAAATGCGATAAAAAAAAAGTTAGGATATGAGTGTTACAATGAACAAATATTGAAGATGTTAAGTGCAATTAAAATGTAGTGCAACAAATACAAAGTGTGGTGTTAATATAATTACCCTTTATATTATCACAATAGTTTAAGAAAATTTAATCATTATAGTTGGAATAATAAATTTTATTTACGTTTTATATAATAAACTCTTAAATTAATATAATAATAGTTCATATTTGTTGATAACAAGGCATATTAAAAAATTAAAAAATTAACTATATTATCAACCAGAAAAATTGATTATAATATGAGACAGATAAATAAAAAAATAAATCTAAATTAGTATTGATTACGGATGTTGACATCATGACATGCAGTTCTTTTGGTACCCCATACACCATGTGGCCACCACATGACCACAATCATCCATGTCAATTTAGGACCAAAAAAGAGAAAAATCTTCAATTTTCTTTTTCAAAAAATATAAATAAATCAGAGAACGACTACAACTGGTGTTATTTCATTTTTGGAGTGGACCTTTTATAATAAATTGTTCCAAAACCCTGCGCTTTCCTTTGGACAACAGCTCACAACGTATAAAATAGAGTGAAAATTAAGTCATTTACCTACTTTTTTGAGGAAACTTAAAGATGATCATTTTCAACGTACTTATGAGCTTTCAAGTCACAGACTCACAATACAATTCAAATCTCTTTCATTTTAAGTCATATAGCAATGCAAAAATACACTTATGCCCTTGTATGAAATTTGAATTTTCAACCCCTCTACTTCAATTTGTTTGAAATGAGATTCTCTGGGATTTTTTTTTTTTTTTCTCTTTTTGGTGCATTTCTCAACAATTTGGAATTCTGCTTATATAATAAAGATCACAATCCCGCCTCTCAAATTTTTGTACAAACTTGACTTTTTTGGTTGCTGGGTCATCCTAAATCAACAAGTTTTTAAGGTAATTTTGCTAAATGTTAAAACTTCAGCTTTAGTTTGTGGAAACAATATTTTTTTTGTATTTAATTCCGTTGTTTTATATTTATTTTGCATTACATTAGAACCCTTTCTCTAATTTTTATAGAAATTGTATTTTTTTCGTTGTTTTATATTTTTTTCGCATTACATTAAAAATCGTGCTTAAATTTTTTATTAGATTTGCGTGTGAAAAATTCAAGTATTGTTTAGATTTCATATATATGTGATACTTTTAAAGTTTTGAGTTATGGTTTTAACATTTTGGTCTCTCAGGCATATGCTCGATACTAATGTGGTTTTGATATTATTTGAATTTAATAGAATATTGCGTGACAATCGTGTTCTACGAGATATTGTCATCTTAACATATTGTTTCAATCTTGAGCTATATATGATAGTATTATTATCTTGATACTGTTTGAATTTAATATGATACTATAATTCTTTCGAATTATGGTTTTCTATGAAATCATAACATTTTGCCTCTCCCAAACATATGCTTGATTATAATGTACTTCTGATACTGTTATATTGGTTTAACTTGTTTATTGTCTTTAACCATGGGATATTGTTTATTAAGAGGGTGTATTCAAATTGAGACTTTTATTGACTTTTAAAAATTAAAAAGTTTAAGGGTATTCAATATACACTTTTAAAAATTCTCTAGAAGTATTGACGTATTCAATAAAGACTTTTAGAGACTTAAAAAAAGTTTTTAAAAGTTACAGAGTATTTAATTAAAACTTCTTAAGAGTTTCTGTAAGTCATGTGGTAGAGGACTTTTAGAGATTATCTACATACTAGATTTCTAGAGACTTTTGGGTAGAAAGTATAAATAGAAAATCTAAAAAAAAAAAAAATCTCCCGTCTATCTTGAGATTTGTGAAGACTCCTGAGCCTTAAAATAAAGAACACCTATTTTTCACTTCTAGAGCTTTCTTGTATCTCTTTTGTCTACCCTAAGATGTTGGAAATATTTGATATTTTTTTATTGAACATTGCTATAATTCTTTTTGAGATTTATGTTATTAGTTAATTGATGTGACTTATATTAATTCTCAATTATTAAATTTATTAATTTTTTTTATATTTTTTAATAAATATTTTTATTGACATGAGAAATGTGATTCATTACTTTGAGTTCTTAATTGTATGTGATGTGAATGATTTGGACATACAAGAAGTTACTCAAATAATATTATATTATATAGAAATTTAGTTTAATATTTTTTGTAAAAAAATGAAAGTCTCTAATTGAAGTCTACATAAATCTTTAATCAAAGTCTACAAAAATTTAAGAAATACTTTTATTAATTCTTAATAAATCCAAAAAAGTCATTTAAAAATCCACGAATTCTACAAAAGTTATTCACTTATAAAAGTCTAAATTGAATACACCCTCCTAAGATATTGTTATGTATGTTATTACTCTTCTATTGGAATAGAGTTTGCGGTTTTGAGTGTATCATATTGTCCTTGTTCTGAAATATGCTTTATTGTTAAACAAACATGTTTTGCCCCCAAGAATATATATGATACTGTTTTGATATAATGGGATACTGTGTGGTATTGTTCGTGACAAGCATGCTCAGCAAGATACTGTTTGAATTTTGAGCTATCTATGATACTGTTTATCATGATACTGTTTAGATTTAATAGGATTTATATTACTTGTTTTAAACGTATATATGTACCGATATTTACTAAATATTGTTGACGTCAGAATCTGCACTATTCACGTGTCAAAAAATCTCTAGTCAATTATCTGCCAACCTGAATGTTACCTACACACTAGGATAATCGTTAGGCACCAAGATCATCAGAGGAAAAGGGTCTGGAGATCGTTGGTATTTCGACGATCATGTCAACTACCGATATATAGAGTAATATGTATATACGGGAGAAAATATTTGGGTATGGGAGAGACAAGCAAGTAGAAAATTGAGCAGAGTTTAAGGGTGAGAATAATGTGTACCTTAGAACAATCGGATATGTAGTATTTATAGTTTCAGAGTTCTAATTTGGGTAAACAATCAATTAGTTATCTAATCGGATCATCTTTCCTTATACGATAAAGGTAATTGGGTGGCAATGCAATCTCCTAGATTTTAGCCCTTATTTGAGTTAATCCCCATTATCACATTGCCTAATATTTAAGAGATTGAGATTTGGTTTCCTTGTGAGAATTCGTGTGACAATCAAATACAATCTTTCTTTAAATATATCTCTGGTCATTCTAAAATATTATGCTGCTCGCGAATTACGATAAAATCGAAGACTAGTGAAGCTCCCTGGGTAGGCCATGAACGTCGAGGCCCTTCATGGACTTCGCTGCACTTTAATTCATGAGTGCTAATATGTTGATGGGCTTTCGAGGCCTTCTATGGATTCACGAGGCCCTCACTGGGCCCCTGAGACCTTTGTGGGGCCTAGCTTGGGCCTTTACTAGCATAGGAGGTCTTTGCTAACGTGGAGACCTTACCAAAATTAGGTGGTAAAAAATATATTTAAAGTTAATATTGCAGTGTTGATTATGGAATACATGTCTGCCACGTGATGCAGCAACTAGCAAAGAATGAAGAATTAGAAGAAACCTTGACGATGAAGGGAAAGAGACAACATAAAGCACATATAGTTTCAAAACTTCATCATTGTATACAATGATGAATAAATATATTTGTAGTTGTCGATTTGTTCGACATTGTACATTGTATTTTATAAACTATTTTATGTTATTCTATACTGTATGATACTATTTTATTAAGATATTATTCTTGTATGATACTGTATAATATTATACATAAAACAACGAGGATAATAATTTGCATCTAACTATGAGCTAGAAAAAGAATTATTTTAATAATCCTCATAGTGTATATTGTTACATATAAAATATGAGTTTGTTGTTTTGAGTGTAAGTGTCATACTATCATTGTTTTGAGTTAAAGTTCATCGTTAAATAATCAAATTTTGCTCCAAGGATATACATGATACTGTTTGGATTTGATAGGATACTGTGCGATATTGTTCGTGATAAGTATGCTTTGCAAAATACTGTTTATATCTTGAGCTGTCTATGATATTGTTCTTCTATTAGGTTGGATATTGTTATTTTGAGTGAGTGTGTAGCGACCAGAAAGTTTTTCAACTTTTAAATTTCAAGAAAATACTTTCGGCATCGTTACGAACTTCCTAGTACATTTTTCAAACATTTTAACCGCATTAATTTTTGCACGTGCTTGACTTATATTTGAATTGACGATTATGGAATATTATTTTATCACCGAGTTCCCGTTAAAATTTTTAGACCGAAAAGTTCTTATATTGAGTTAAATTTTTGGTCAACTTTCAGCCAACAAATTTAATCTAAAAATCGAGAAATTTTACAACCTTTATTTCAACCCAAGTTAATCCTAATTTTTAGTTCAAAAACCGACCCTTTAAAACTCAAAAAAAATTGGCCCAAAAGTCCATCTTTAGCTCGATTTGTTTCCTTTCATTTGGCCCAAAAATCCAACACGTTTTCGGTCAAAAAAGAAAATGACCTGTGAGCAACCCAATTCCCCACCTCCAAAAGTCAGCCAAAATGCTCCCACGTTGTTGAAGAAAAACCATCCCAATTCTCCATTGCCAACCCCATCTTTTTCAATTTCAAAACTCAGCCAATTGCACCCATGTTCTCTAAAACAAAACCACCCAAAATGCCTTTTATTAGCCCCATTTCCATTGAAGAGAACCGGCTCCTTAAGTCCCCATTATCAGCCCCAGTTTTCCACTCTAAATTTAGCAAAACGGTCCCCCCATTTTTGTCCAGCAGTTCTCCCATATCTTTCTCATTTTCTGCCCCAACAGTCCATTTTGCTCCATCATTTTCCTCTTCTCCCCTCATCATATACGGCCCCAGTAGTAGGCAATCAACATCCATCTTTTGCTTAATTTTTTTTTCTTTTCCTGTGCTCCTTCTCGACCCCCAGCAACAAGAAAGTTAACTTCCATTTCCTTTCATCATTTTCCCCTCCTTGTTTCAGAATTTCAGCCAGCAAGTGTTCCCCATTTCTTCTCCACTTTCAGCCAACAAGAAATCCAAATTACTACCCCATTTTGTCTTTATAAAAATTGGACCTCCACTCTTTCCTTTTCCTTCAATTTTTCGGCTCTTTATACTCCACTTAATTTCCCACAAAGGTAGCCCCAGAAATACCAGAAAAACATCTCCAAAATTTGCCATTGTTTTCCTCGTTTTAGTCACTCAAACTACACTACAACACACGAATTTTGAGAAACGAAAAGGCAAACACGGAGTCATCATTTGAGGAAAAGAAAGAGCCATTTTGAGCCACAAATCAACTCAATAGAAATTCTTTTTTTACAAGGTAGTTTCTTGTATTACCGAAATTAAGTTCCATGATTTTAAATGAAGAAAATATAATGTAAATTTATTTCCATGCTTAATATCAAAGTCACAATATTGTGATTTTGATTGAAGGTAATCACATATGTATGTTAGTGATTGAAGGTAATCACTTTTAAGTTTTATGCGGTATCGGTTACCGAATGTGTTCCTATGTACGTTTTAAATGTTTGACATGTCGCAATTTAATTTCATATAGTTTTCTCACATGTTAGTAGTGTTTCTTTTAAAATACTCACTCCAAGATGAACAAATTTCAGATTGAGATGGTTGGCATAGGTGCAATAGTGTAGGCTAGCTATCATGAAGTGGACTTATTGCATTTTATTTAAGTTTTGACGTCGAGATGATCGAGTCGCTTGTAATGTAAATACTGCAATTAAATGTTAGTTTTATTGTCTTTAACCAGGTAAGGTACAAGGAAAACCGAGATGTTGATATAGTTGTTGTTTGGAAATTTGAAGCAGAAATTGCCTTATTTCATTTTTAAAAATTTCAGTTTCTATCTCTAATTTGAAAAATCATAACTCTATGTGTATTTCAAGTTTTTGAGTAAAATAAGTGGATATGGATATCCTTATATGTTTTTAATATTACAAATTGGAATCACTCAAAAATTCTATCGTATGAATTTATTTTGAACATTTTAGATGGATGCCGAGATAGTTTTTCAAGCAACTTTGGCCATGCCTTTCACCTACCAAATAATGTAGCTAATTTCTGAAATTTTAACATGTTTTAGTCTATAGTCCTAACTATTTACAGTTCAAATCTTGTAATTTTTAGAGTACGTTCGATTGGTCAAATAATTTGTGATGACACCTATTGCGGTATAGGTAAAAACCTATTTTAGAAGTTAATTTCTTTTAGTCTTGCATACTTGTTATTTTTTCGCAATAGTTATATTTTTAAAACCATTCAAGGGCACAGGAAAATCTATTTGGAGTCGTCAAACATTATAAAAAAAATTTTAGTGACTCTCCAAGTTGAGAAAATTCGGGGCGTTATAGTGTATGATACTATCCTTGTTTTGAATTATGGTTTGTTGTTAAAAATCACATTTTCCCACGAATATACATGATATTGCTTAGATTTTAAGAAGTGTGAATATTATTTGTCACAAGCATGCTATGTGAGATAGTGTTACATTTTTGAGCTATTTCTGATACTCTTCTTATCTTGATTTTATTTGAATTTAATGGGATATACTTCTTTTGAGTTATAGTTTTCTGTTTAGATTCAAATGAGTTTTAAGCTCAAAAGCTTATCAACTTAATAGCAGTAGAAACTTAATACCCTGACGAAGGAAGCAATACTCGTTATTGTTAATTTATTTCAATGTTGATCTTTTCAAACTATAAAGCAATAATATGGCATATTACCATAGAAATCCAGATACTATAGAATTAGAATTTGGTAATACACAACCTTCCTTCCGCTGGGACAAGCGGTAGTACGATTCAAGAGAATTGGACATTTCTGGAACGCATATACCAAAAACTATTTCAAACATTAACGATTCCCAATTATTTAGTATTATTCAATATTGGTAAAGAAAAATCAAACATATGAAAAAAGAGAACTATTTAAGTCAACAAAAATTTCCAAAATTCTTGACTACTCCAAATCGGCATCACTTCAATTTAAAATGAAAATAAATAGGATTTCAAGTTTGCAAACTTTCTACAAGAAGAGACCAAAATTTATGCAACAAGGAGAGTGAATTAAAAGAGAGAAGCTCATAGAACAGAGATAATGAACTAAGGGCAAATTATTATAAGTTAATTATATTCTAAATATTGTATGTATATATCCAATTAGCAAGGTCCAATCAGGGTTTATTTCTTTAATTTATGTCATGAGGGTAATTATGGTATGAGTAAGAATTTTCCTAAATATTTAATTTAAAAATAAAAATAAAAATGTGACTTATGGTCAATTTTCAAAATTGTTTGGTAAATTCCCTATGTATGACTTAGTGACAATTTTTCCTACTGTTTTTTAGAAAATTTGTATACCGGATATGATTGTTTTTTTCAACAGTATTATACATCATTTATATTTATTGTTACCATAGAAAAAATAGTTAATTAATTATTAAGAACTAAATTGTATCAATCCTAAAATTATAGGGTGTGTTTGATTGGTAGCATGGAAAAAGGGTGGAAAATGAAAATATTTTCCATGTAAGTGGGAAAATCAATTCCACTATCTAGCCAAGAAAATATTTTCCAAGAAACAAGGCAAATCTATGCTTTAAATGCTTGTACCTAGAAAATGTATTAGATTTTCCATGTGCCGATCAAACAACAAAGTGGGAAAATAAAAGTCATGAATTTGACAAGATTTTCCATGGAAGTGACATTTTCCATGGAAAATGTTTGAATCAAACACACCCATAGAGTAATTAACTTCAACACCCAATTACCATTCTCACCAGGCATTCACTTTTTACCATCTCTCACACAGTTTTAGGTCAGTAATACATGAAGAAGAAAATCCTCCTCCATTCTCTCAGATTTTATCTTGTTTCTCATAGCATTTTCGAGCACACAACTTTAATTTTCAAACCATTATAGTAATGTAAGTACATTGATTTTCATCGATTCCAAAATCTGCGGGAGTAACTTTCAATTTTTTTCAATATCGTTTCCTCATGCTTATGTCTTTTTTTATTCACTCTTTAGAAATTTAAGAATGGCATCATCATGCAGCAGTACTAAATCAAGGTGTAAAAGCAATAAAAAAGGGGGAAATCTTTCTGTCTTAAAGAGAAACCGGTCACTACAACAAAAAGCGTCTATAGCGGCAACACCAATTGCGACGACACAAAGTCGTCTCTATTAATTCTATATAGTAGAGACGACAAAGAAATGTCGTCACAATTGAGTTGTGGATGATGCTGTCAGTCACGTGAATCATGAATTTTCTTGTAAAATGCGATGAGATATATAGCGACGACATATGACGTCGCTATACACCTAGATCAATTTAAGCGGGAAAATTGGCGTCCAATTGTTGTCTGTAGCGACAACACATGTCATTGCTATATACGTATTGATCATTTTGGTAGGCACGTGAGTTATTAATTTCTTCGTAAAATGGAAAGGATCCTGTAGCGACGACTGTTACATATAGCGACGACAAATGTCGCCGCTATAGACTCTTCTTTTTCTTCTCCCCATCTCCGCATTTCTGTATTGTAGGCTACACGCAAAAACATTTCTTCTCCATCTCCGCATCTCTCCGGTCAATTGCAATTCTATTGTTTTCCTTCGTAATCATCTTATTTACATTTCATTTCTTCATCTTCATTTATTATCCTTACTGTATTTGTAAGAATATAGTATTTTTGAAGTATGGATATTGATAAAAGTTGGACAACAATTAGAAATCGCACAAAATCTGTAGATTTTCAGAACGGTTTGCAAGCATTTATAAACATGGCGAGGCCATACATTAATGATAGAGGAAGGATTAAATGTCCATGCAAAAAATGTTTAAACGGTCTCACACATCCATTGGAAATTGTCAAGGCTCACATATTTCGTAATGGTTTTGCAGAGAGTTATGTCACCTGGATATATCATGGAGAGACTGATGTTCATACTGTGAATATGTATAGACAGAATGAGCGAGTTGGTGTGGAGGATGAGATGATGGATGTCATGGACGACATAGCTGGTGATGAGCATGCAGGTACAAGCACCGATGGTTACTATGACGAATTGTTTCAGGCTCTCCATTCAGAACTGTACCCGGGAGTTTCATCATTTTCATTCCTAAATTTTTTAGTCAAGTTGATGCATATTAAGGTTATGAACAAATGGACAAACAAGTCTATCGATGATCTTTTAAAATTGATGAAGTTAGCATTCCCAAACATGAACCTGGTTGACTCTCACTACGAAGCTAAGAAGCTGATGACGAAGCTTGGTTTGGGTTACAAATCCATTCATGCCTGCAAGAACGGCTGTGCACTGTTTTTGGGTGAATATGCTAATAGACAAATTTGCCCGATTTGCCAAGAAAGTTGTTGGGTGTACACTTCTGGGAAAGTGAACAGGAAGAATGTTCTGCATAAGGTGTTACGATATTTTTCCTTGGCCCCCAGACTAAAACGTATGTTCGCGATGAAGGATACTGCAAAACTCATGAGGTGGCACAGTATAGGAAGGTCTAGGGATGATGATGAAATGCAGCATCCTGTTGATGGAAAGGCATGGCGGGATTTTGACATGAAACATCCACTGTTCGCAAGTGAGAATGTCAGGTTAGGTTTGGCCGCAAATGGATTCAATCTATTCGGTGACATGAGTGCGTCAAATGCGAGATGTGGCGATGGTTGTAACGAGCCACAACTTGCCACCATGGTTATGCGTGAAGCCCGAATACCTCATGCTTACTCTATTGATACCTGGTCCTAAAGCACCGGGTAAGAACATTGATATATTTTTATGACCATTAGTGGACGAGTTGAATGAGTTGTGGGCCGATGGCATTGACACATGTGACGGTGGATCCAACAAGTCGGTATTTAGACTGCGTGTAGCGTTGTTGTGGACTGTTAACAGTTTCCAGGGAGAAGTAGTTTGTCGGGTTGGAGTGGTCAGGGGTACAAGGCATGTCCTACGTGCAACGAGGATACTCCTTTAGTCCGTGTGA
Source organism: Forsythia suspensa (assembly GCA_023638005.1). Taxonomy (NCBI): domain Eukaryota; kingdom Viridiplantae; phylum Streptophyta; class Magnoliopsida; order Lamiales; family Oleaceae; genus Forsythia; species Forsythia suspensa. The sequence continues at coordinate 26,135,285 of CM042666.1, read as the reverse complement.
TAGGTAAGACAACTTATGTGGGTCACCGTCGGTTCCTGCCATCCAGGCATCATTTTCAAAGCAATTTAGACTTCGATGGGAGGATAGAGAAGCGACCACCTCCGCGTCGGTTAACGCCTACAGACATTTTAGCATAGTTAAGCCGTGACAGATATAGAAGTCCAGGAAAGCACCCTAATTACGGTGGTGCTACAATTCAGAGAAGTGGTGAGAGCTAAATTGGAGAAAAAAGAGTATTTTCTATGAGTTGCCGTATTGGACTTCTACATAGCTCAAACATAACATCGATGTCATGCACGTAGAGAAGAATGTTTGTGATAACTTGCTCGTCACAATTATGGACGATCCATTCAAATCAAAAGACACAATCAATGCGAGGCACGATCTGATGCAATTAGGGATCAAAAGAGAGTTGTACTTGTATCAGAACGGGAATAGGTGGATGAAGCTTGTCGCATCTTACACCATGTCGTCTACAAATCGTAAGAAGTTTTGTAAATTTATCCGATCGGTTGAGTTTCCAGATGGCTTCTCTTCTAATCTTTGGAAGAATATTGCACCTAATGATAGCCGTATTATTGGGTTGAAGTCACATGATTGCCATATTATCATGCAACGGTTATTGCCAGTCGGATGTCGGGCGTTCTTGAATAAAACAATTTCCACGACAATTATTGAACTGTGCACGTTCTTCAGAAAGCTTTGTGCAAGAACACTAAAGGTTAGCGACACGATAGCTTCCCACGATCACCTGGTACTCATTATCTGTAAGTTGGAACGGATATTTTCGCTAGCCTTCTTCGACATCATGATTCACCTCGTAATGCATTTACCAGAAGAGGCAATCCTTGGAGGTCCGGTGCACATGAGATGGATATATCCATTCGAGCGATACCTGAAGAAATTGAAGGGCTACGTCAGAAATTGAGCTCGGCCCGAGGGATCAATAGCTGAAGGGTATGTTGTGGACGAAACATTGACTTTTTGTTCGAGGTACTTCGAAGACATAGGAACAAGGTTCGACCGACCAGACAGAAACCAGGATACTAGTGTTCCACAGACACAACTTTATGTTTTTTAGTCGCAGTGTCGCCCACTTGGAAAGCAGTCACCAACGACATTTCCTACTCAAGTTCGAAATCAAGCAATTTTTTACGTCCTGAACAACTGTTGTGAAGTTGAGCCATTCTTGCAGTAAGACGGCGTTAATTCTTGATTATTATTCATTTATCTCAAATAAACTTTATCATTTGAAACGAACTAATGAACTTTGATCTTCCATACTTTGTTCAGGGAACGTAGGCAGGAACTACTGAACAATGGTTGTCCAAACATCGAACTAGTGCATAGAAGAGACTTTAACGGTTGGTTCTACAGAAAGGTAAATGAACATCGACCGAATAAAATTACAAGATTTCAACATAATTTCTTTCAATAACTGAGAATAATTCTCGTCATGCAGCTATATGCAATGCGCCAAAGCTATAACCATCAAGTTTCTCATGAGTTATTTGCATTGGCCAGTGTATGTTACCAGTAGGTTATGTCATACACGGCTTGTGTTGTCAAAGGAGTTCGATTCCTGACATATGATTGTGATATTCAGAACAGTGGTGTGTCCGTCTCAGGGACTGGGGGTGAGATTTACTACGGGTAGCTGCAAGATATACTGGAGCTATAGTATGGACCAAAACTTTCAGTTTATCTGTTTCGATGCAAGTGGTTTATGTGTGATGGGAGACGGATGGTAACTGAGAATAACGTTACTAGTATTGACATCAGTGCAGAGGCGTTCAAAGATGATCAGTTCATACTTGCGAGCCAAACACAACAAGTGTTCTACATTGAAGATCCATCTCGTGGTCTGAACTGGTGAATAATACAAATTATCCATCACATGAGCACGTGGGACACAGTGGGAGCTAACACCACAGAGATTGACCTGTTCCACAATAATTACTCTTCCGGTTTATCTCTAGTCGTTGATCTTGGCAACATAGAGCATGTATCTTTGCACCGGGATGATGATGAAGCTGATGAGATAGAAGCATTGGTTATTAGGAGAGCCTCGTCTGATACTGCAGGAGAAATTTAGTTTATAAACGACGATGATGTGGAAGACGATACAAATGCAGAATACGAGGATGACGAAACATCGAGTGAAATCAATGAGGACGTCAGTGACGATGATGAGGATCAATTGTATCATGATAGTGAATCAGATTGAATGTTCTCACCGCGTCACGGAATGTAGTTAACTATCATAAAGTGCTTGATTTATTTATACATTATTGAGATAACTAGCTATGAGTTGTTCATTATTATCATTGAACATTATATGTTTGGCTTATTTATTAAATATACAAATACATTTTTAAAACATTTAATATATTAAATTAAATATGAAAAATACCTTAAAAAGTAGAATTTTTTAAGAATATTTTTTAGACTCCATTAGTTTTTAGATAATATAAAATATTACAAATTAATAATATGAACAATTATTTCAAATAAAAAAACCCCTTTATAATTAGACATGTAATTTAAATGCCACCATTGTATTGTCAATAGCGACGACATATGTCGTCGCTATATGCATGAAAATTGGGCGCCACGTTTTAGGCGTGTGTTTAAAAAAGTTGAATAAAATGTCGTTGCTTTAGGGACACAATAGCAACGACATATGTCGCCACTATAGAACCAGACCTTTTTATTCACGCTTGACCTTCTTCTTCTCCATTTTGGATGTTCATATTCTTCCAGCGCCGTCGCCTGAGTTCGCCGTCGTCTTCTCCGACGTCATCTCCGCCGTCACAAGGTTTGGAAACATAACATTCTTGATTTTCATTATGATTTTCATTTTGATTTTCCAATTCGTTGGTTAAGATTGATTTTTTATTTCCATTTTCCAGCTTTGGCCTATCATTTTCTTTCCATTTTCCGTCCACTGTCGTCCAGCCGCATTATTCCGCAGAAGTGAAGTTCTACATTGTTCGAGATAATCTTCAGTAACAAGTAGTTTAGGGACTGATTTGATTTTTTCATTTTTTGATTTTGTTGATTTCATTACTTCGATTTATTGAGTTGAGGAAAATGAGTTGGAGTTGGAGTTGGAGTTGGAGTTGGAGTTTGTTAACTGGAGTTGAATTTAGGAGCAATTTAGGGACTGAATTGTAAAAAACAAAAGTTTAGGGACTAATTTGTAAAAAATAAAAGTTTAGGGATTAAAGTTAAATTATGGAATGTTGTAAATTTTAGAGACTAAAGTTAAATTTTTGAATTGACTTTTGGACTAATTTTGGACTGATTTTTGTTTATTTGCAATTTTTTGGACTGATTTTGTTGATTTTTGGACTAATTTTGGACTATTTTTTGCTTATTTGCAATTTTCCAGTAGTTTAGGGACTGATTGCCAGTAGCTTATTTTTGGACTAGTTTAGGGACCAATTTGAAATAAAATATAATAAATTCAAATTTTAACATAAATTCAAAGTTGAGGGACTTATTTACAATAAAATAAGTTTAGGGACCAATTTGAAATAAAATATAATAAATTCAAAATTTCATATAAATTCAAAGTTTAAGGACTTATTTACAATAAAAGAAGTTTAGGGACTAATTTGAAATAAAATATAATAAATTTAAATTTTCACATAAATTCAAAGTTTAGAGACTTATTTACAATAAAATAAGTTTATGGATCAATTTGAAATAAAATATAATAAATTCAAATTTTCAAATAAATTCAAAGTTTAGGGACTTATTTAAAATAAAATAAGTTTAGGGACCAATTTGAAATAAAATATAATAAATTCAAAGTTTAGGGACTTATTTGTAATAAAATAAGTTTAGGGACCAATTTGAAATAAAATATAATAAATTCAAAGGTTAACATAAATTCAAAGTTTAGGGACTTATTTGCAATACAATAAGTTTAGGGACTAATTTGAAATAAAATATAATAAATTCAAATTTTCACATAAATTCAAAATTTAGGGACTTATTTGCAATAAAATAAGTTTATTAGGATCAATTTCACTAAATGTAGGGACCTATTCCGTACTAATTGATGTTCGCAATTATTTCATGTGTTAGTGTGGCTGACGTGATGTCGCACGGAGGTGATGGTGCAGGAGATCCTCCACAGCAGCTATCTCATCGGCTCGCTTCGACCTACGAGTCTGGAACACTTTTCGTTCAAATTGTAATTATTTATTATTTTATACATATCGTTGAAAATCGTATGATAAATACAATTTCCAATTTTTTCATTTTCAACACCCCCGCCAAAGAGATGGGATATCTATCGAGGCATCAACCTTGAGATGGTTTGGCAGGCTAACGGGAAGATCCACTTTGAACGCACAATGCAGCCGATCGGGAATAATGCGAAGTACTTTACACGTTTGGTTGGAAACCAAGTTAGATTCACCGCGCCCCCGTGCTATCCTTCATGGACAGAGGTTCCAGAGGAGCAGCGGGCACGGTTACGTAGCATTATCGAGTTATGAACTTAAAGTAGTTTTGTTATTAGTACACTTAATAAATAATTGTTCCACGACTTCTACATTAACGTAATTTTTTCACTCTTGCGAGCTACTTGATCTGCAGGCGATCGGTCGCCCGACGAGTACGGGCAAGATGTGCATCAGTAGATCGTCTGGCGGCCGATCGTTATCGCGATACAAACTCAAGGCGCATAATCACTTAAAAGCGCATGGACCGAGCCAACCATATCTTTGCGAAATGTCACGAGGACCCAAGCGTATGCATTGACTTCTTCACCAGGTCCTACTTTTGTGGTACGTATTGTTTATATATATTTTAAGATATTTTATATACTTTTTAACTATTGCATTTTTGCTAATCAATTATATGTTATACCTTCAGGAACGGTCCTCCAAAAATAAGGCCAATCGGAGTAAGGCTAAATATCCGAGCGTGCAGGGGTCGAAGAGCTTCTCTGCCACACGTTACGATGGGGTACAACATATAAGTTTTCAATATCATTATACAAATCTTCACTACATTACGTAAAAATGTCTACTAACTACATTTCACGTTTAAATTGTCGTAGCGGGACCCCGAGACCCAGCAGTGGCCGGGGATTATTGAATCGTTTCGGACGTTTCACACCTTCCGGGATGGCAATTGGTGAACCAGCAGGCGGCTGGTGACTATGTGAGGATTTTTATATTATGTTAATATAATTTTATCTGACATGATATTATTATTTATTATTATTTTTTCACTAAACATGATAAACTTGTTGAGTTGAGAAAGACTCAACATACACAGGTCGCCTCCAGTGGCGCGTTGTTAGACGAACGTGCTATTACAAAGGAGGTTCTCGAAGAACGACGAGGTCACGTCCGTGGGGTTGGCCAGGTTCCGAAGGGCACCTCTCCCTCACTAGATTCGACTGCTGCATCGTTTGCCCCACAAGGAACTTCCCATCAGCTCTTTGGAGACTCCCAGAATAACGATCCTCGGTTTGCCATGTACGAAGATCAGCTACGCCAAATACAACTTGAAATTGAGATTCTGAAAAGTAGAATACCAGTTGTACCTGCGGAGGAGGAGAACGGGAACGGGGACGAGGACGAGGACGAGGACGAGGGTTTGGAGGGTCCGTAGATTTTTAGTATGTTTTATACATTATTTCTATTATTTGGAAATAACAAAATTTTAAAAAAAATTCAAAAAGTTTATAACGGCGACATTGTCGTCGCTATAGTAAAAGAAAACAATTAGTTTTAGCGACGACATATATGAGAAGGACGTATGGCGACAAGATAATAGCGACGTATTTCACGTCACTATTATTTCGTATAACAGCGACGACGTTGGCGACGACTTTGTCGTCCATTTTTATCTGTTTTCGAGATTTAGACCACGACAATGTTGCGACGAAATTGTCGTCGCTGTAGATTCAAATATATATAGCGACAACTTTATGTCGTCGCTAAATATCAAGAGACACTAACCTATTGCGGCGACATTGAGCGACGACTTTGTCGTCTCTAAACATTCAAATGGACGACTTTTGATGATTTAGCGACGACATATGTCGCTGCTATTGACCTCATTTCTTGTAGTGGGTGTCACAGTAAAGTTACAACTAAGCTGGAGAAGAAGAAGTACACCATATCAGCACCGAAAGGAGAAAATGTAAATTTTTCTAGTATTCTATTTGTCTTTATCTGGATGCATTAGATATGCTCAAGATCTGGGGTTTTTGTTTGGAAATTAATTATGGAACAAAATATTTTTTTGGTCTGGGTATTTGTTTGGTCATTTTAAAAATTAAACAAATTGCATATGTTGTGTCGATATCTGCATGTAATAGGTATTGTGCAATTTTTGGAGATTTTGTTTGGAAATTATAGTAAATTAAGAATGTTCGTTATTTGATAGAAGTTTATGGGAGTAATTAGCACATTTTATCCCCATCTTTTAAGTCTGTTGTGCAAATCATCCATATCGTTTGAATTTTAGCATTTGGAGTCTTTAAATCAACTATTCTTTGCGCAAAAGGTCCTTACCGTCTATTTCTATGAACTGTTGCTGTTAAATCAGCACGTCTTGTGCAATCTCTTATTTTATGAAGGGTATTTTCGTCAAGTCATCAAATATTAAAATTTTGGGGGAAAAGGTAAAAAGTTGAAAAGGTGAAGGCTATGGGGGGAAATATTGAAAGCCAAAGGTATTTTTGAGGTTGCTGGCGGTGGCTTTTCTTCTCCGGCCGCAAAGTGCAAGAAAGATGGATACAAGGAGCCCAAGTCTCTCAGTATTTATTGGGTTGCCCTCCATTATTAAGTACTATAATTGCTGCAAACCTGATGGTTTTTCAGAGATTGAAATATTTAGTTGCTTCCCTCAATTCTGACACAGAAAAAACCCTCAAATTCTGCTCTTTTTCTTTGTGCATTTCTGTTATGCTCCGAGGTGATGAAGCTGAACCAGTGGATTTAGATACACGATTTGAACCCAATTTATCTGAGTTTCTTTGGTTACTCAATTCCGACGCCGATCCCTGTTCCTGGGACTTCAACTTGTCTTTGAATATCTTAAGACACTTCATCATTTTTTAAAAAAAGAAAAAAAAAATTAAAATTGCTCCAAGTCCAAAAGTTCATTTTTGTGCATAAGCTTTTTAAATTGATTAAATCAATTACGTGTTCGATTTAGCAGAAAATGAGGCAGCCAAAAGGTGGGCAGAAAAGGGTATCAGAAGAAGAGAAAAATTACAGAAAACAAAATTGAAGTGGGAACTAATTGCAGAAACCGTGTAGAACATAAACTAGTACGAAATTCAAGTGGGAAAACGAAGATGGAAAAAATGGAAATTGCTTTCTAATTAAGGAAGATGTATGTCTGCAAAAGTTCCTTTATACATAGAAAATCTATCAGGTTTGTAGAAATTATAGTACTTAATAATGGAGGGCAAACCAAAAAAATACTGAGGGACTTGGGCTCGTTGTATCCATCTTTCTTGCACTTCGTGGCCGGAGAAGAAAAGCCACCGCCGGCAACTCCAACAATACCTTTGGCTTTCAATATTTCCTCCCATAACCTTCACTTTTTCACCTTTTTACATTTTCTCCACAATTTTAATATTTGGTGACTTGACGAAAATACCCTTCATAAAATGAGAGATTGTACAAGACGCGCTGATTTAACAGCAACAGTTCACAGAAATAGATGGTAAGGACCTTTTGCACAAAAAATAGTTGATTTAAGCACCTAAATACCAAAATTTAAATGATAGGGACGATTTTCACAACAGACTCAAAAGATAGAGACGAAATGTGCTAATTACCCGAAGTTTATGTAACATCATTTGTATGTGATTTGTCTTGTTTTAGATTTCTGTGTTTTTATTTGGTCATAAATAAACATTTTATCTACTTTTTATCGTAAGTGAAGACGGTTTGAAATTTTGTTTTAAATCATTTGCCATCATCTGCGTGCAAGTGCTTTTCATTTAGGGAATGTTCTCTTTACGTTTCATTTTTCAGTTATGAGTTTTAAATTCATTTTCAATTCTCTGTTTTGAGAGTCTATTTTAAAATTGTTGAAAACGCGTTTGGTTTGTGATTCTGAAAAACTATTTCTGAAAATAGATAACTGGAAAATACGTTCTGTTTGAAATTTTGAGAAATTTTTTTATATCATTTTATTCAATGAATTTGATTATTTAGAAAATAGAACAATTTTATGCTAATATACGATAAAATAATATATACATTTCAAAGTCAGTGAATCTTACAATATTTTTTTTTACAAAAATAAAATATAAAAAATTAAAAATAAAAAAAATAAAAAAATAATTTTGATTTAAATTTTAATCAATTTTGATTTAAATTAATTTTTTAATTGTTTATTTAAATAACCAATAAGGGTTGAATTATTTTTTAGTATTTAGAATTTTCATTTTATAGAATTTTAAAATTTTTTAGAATATATTCTTTTTTTAGAATTTTATTTTTGATAATTTATTATTTTTAGATTTATTATTTATTATTTTTTAGAATTTTTATTTTTAAAATAAAATTTGTTTTAATTTGTTTAGAATTTTTACTTTATTAGAATTTTATATTTCATAGTTTTTTTTATAATTATATATTTTTATAAATTTTTATATAAATTTTTATTTAAATAAAAATTTTTTTAATGTTTTAGAATTTTATTTTTTAAGAATATTTATTTTTAAGAATTTAGAATTTTTTTTTTTTAGAATTTTATATATTTATATTTTTGTTTATATAAATGTTTATTTAAAATAAATTTTGTTTTCCTTGTTTTGATTATTTTCCTTGTTTTCACTTAAAACACTCAAAACGTCAAAAACTTTGTGATAATTATATGTCTTCTTCTCCTCCAAGTGCGACGACGGCGGGGTGGAGACTGCAAAAAGGTGGTGGGGCTTTGTCCCCGCTTCCACTCCGTGAAAATTAGTATAGTATAGACTCAAATATGTAGGGTAACAATATTGAGTATGTATGTTATCTCTGTATCTGGAGGGATGATCTCCTATTTATAGGAATGACCCGTAGATGTATCTTCAATGGTCATTAATGACGGGTGCCTTTTCATCTTCTTCATAATTAGGATTTAATGTGGGACGTTTCGTCTTCTTTAATCACTTTGGTGCTTCATATTCCCAATAGGCGTGGGTGATCGTTGATCTATCCACTGTAGGCGGGCCTATGAGGACAATGAGGCGGCGGGCGGATCGACGAGGCGGGCGTAATCGACGAGGGGCGGTGTTCTTTAAGACAAGCGTCCACGGGAAAGTAGCAGTCATTTACCAAAATGTAATCATATTTATCATCATAAGCCCCTCTACTTTTCATGGACTATTGTCAATGAGAAGTAGAAATATTGTCTTTAATCATCTATCTTTGACCAAAACTTTTCTTCTTTTTTTTTTTTAAAAATAATTCGTGTAAATAAATAATAAATTATTTATTACAATAAAAATATATGGTAATTAACCCACCAAATATAGAATAAATATTTTGGGCCTAATTTGAAATTGATATGGGCTTAGATTTTAGCCCCATTTAGAAGATTTTTTTTTATATATATAAGAGAGGTAGAGGGATATTATTTGTAATATTCCCATATTTCTCGTTGGTTGGAACTCTCTTGACTCGTCTTCTCTTTTCTGTCTAATTCATAGAGGTTTTTCCTTCTTTCGTCATCTAAGGTAATTTTTTTTCATTATTGTGCCTTTTTATTCGAAAAAATTTCGGCCTTCTTCTTAGATGTATAAGACGGTGGTCACCTCTAGTAGTGGTTCTTCAACCAGTAAATCTAATAGCAGTCCTTCTTATCGTGCCCTATCTATAGGAATAGATGATAATTTTCCACCAATTGAAGAATGGACATTTGTTAGTTCTTTAGGACGTGGTGGGCCTCGATATTTGAATGATCTTGTTGATGAACTTGATACAGTCCGCATTTAAGGAAATTCTTTTATAGTTCAAAATTATTCTACCCATGACGAAAACGGACGGGCGGCACTCAAACCCTATGCCACTGGGGCGGGCACCATGCCCGCCTCAACTAGAGGCGGGCGGCCGCCGCCCGCCCCAGCTGGGGCGGGGGCGGCGGTGCCCGCCCAGCCTAGGGGCGGGTGGCCGTGCCCGCCACCAACTAGGGCGGGCGGCTTTTACCCGCCCCAGCCTAGGGGCGGCGGCCATGCCCGCCTCCTGTTGGGGGTGGGCGGCTAGGCTCGCCCTGGCGGGGCGGGCGGCTCACCGCCTTTACATGATACTCGACCACATAATTGAGTTTTCATCCTCCAATGGATTGGTAGATTCGATGCCGATTCTTCTACGGTGTCCCGCCCACTCAATATTCAAACCGAACATTCTCCAAGTGGCAATTTGATAGAATTAGATATACCAAACGATGCCAAAGATTTACAATCCAAAAGTTTTATGAAAATGTTGAAAAATATATGAATTACCTCCCGCCCATATATACCGAGTTCCCCATTCTAGTGAAAGAATTCCGTGATCGGACCACTTTGGAAGTGGTAGTTTACCGTGATAGCATGATGACACCGGTTTAAGATTTCCTCTTCATCCTTTATTTGTTTCTTTCCTCAACGAATTTCATGTCACTCCCGCCAATTGACCCCTAATTCTTGGCGCATATCAACTTACTTCTTATATTTGTGCCTTACAAATACCTGACCGAGCCGTGTTTAAGGCTTTTTAGGAGTGTATTTGACATGTATCCCGTGCTTGGGAGTAATTGTTACGCGTATATTCAACTTAAGGTAAAATTATTAGTACCTCACTTTCCCGCCTCGAATAGCGGTTGGAGGAGACGTTTCTTTTTGTTCGTCCCCGAGGTAGGACAGTTCCCCTTTAGAACTTGTTGGAGAACTCCTTTTGCAAACACTTTAACGAGCCCCGGATCTTGATCAAGAATTGAAAACAAGATTAGATAAGCTTTTACTATTGGCGCCCGGGATCACAAATGAGCGAGGTGTTATCTAATGAGAACTTGAGGCGGGTTCACATTGGATCACCTAAGGGTAGGCTACTTTTATGTCTTTATTCTTTTTTGGACTCTTCATTTTTGCCTACATTTGTTTCATCAATTTCTATTTTTCTCACAGATATGGATAATTTTGACTTTGGAGGCGTGATGGATGTGGCAAGATTCGCCATCGATGTCAAGACCCGTCTTTATCTCCTTTAAACAAAAAGAAAAGGCGGGCCGATAAAGGAAAAAGCTACCACGAAATAACAGCTTGCCCTCGCCTCGCTCGCGTCTCGCACTACTGTGGGTAATGATGCCCATGCTTACAAGGAGTTTGGATTTCCTCCTGTTGATTCGATTGCTGAAGTTTAGATCATGTTAGGTTGTGTGAATGAGAAGCTCATTGATAATTTAAAAATAAAGAGGCAAATGCCATGCGTCAGATTATGTACACCAACCACCGCAGGTAAGTCATTATATTTTGACAACACTCTATTGCTTTCTCACTTAACTTTTATCCTTCATTTAACTTCGATTTCTTACATTTGTACGATGCTTGTTATGGAGGAGAAAGTATTGCGTGATTTGGAGAAATTTGAAAAGTGTGCAAATGATAAAGATCACGATAAGAAAAAGCCGTTCAGAGATGCGCGGTCTTTGTTGGACAAGGCAACAAATGGCGTCTAAGAAAAAGATAATGAGAATTCTCTCCTTCAAAAGAGGTAGACCAACTTCATAAAAGTTGGAGATTGCGATGATGAGGCCATAGCACGGTACAAGTTGTCTCACCGAATACAAGGGGTAGCTTACACATGTATGGCGCGAGAATCTTTGAAGGCCGCTATCAAAATGACCAAGGAGTGGGTTGGTTGATGATCATCCCGGAGATAGATCCGAGATAAATTTGATAGGTATCCGAGGAACGCCGAGTGCGAGACTTAGCCGCTCGAGAAAGTTAAAGTAGCTAACCATGGAGGGGTTGGATCTCACCTACCGGGTTCTCGTGATGATTAAACAGTAGTTTTATTTATTTTAATTTCATGGCGGTTGTCCCGCTTAATCATGAAAATTTTAATATTCAATATATTTCCTTTCAAATCTTGTTGATTATCATGATTTCGCTTTGTATGTTCGCCATCAAACATACATCATTAATAAAATTGTTTTTCACTTTATAATTTGTTGGTTGCAAAGTATAACATATTACCCTCCCCCAAACAAAATAAGAAAGTGAAAAACACGTGTCAACTTGGCCAAATATACAAGACCCGACCCAATCCGATTAGAGAAATTTGTTTGCCACTTGACGCTTGGGCAAACGCCCGACGCAGATCGACCGCCGCCGGTCGGTCGCGGGTTCGACATGTATAAAGGGTATATTTGACATCCTAAAACCAATATTGAATGAATGAAAAATTATGGGATGATAGGGTGGGTTTTGGTGCCCCTGTCCCCCATGGGGTGGGCGCCACCCCTGGGCGGGGTGCCCGGCCGTGAGGGGGCGGGGCCCGGGCGCCACCGCCGGGCGGGCGCCACCCCCTGCCGGGCGCGGCGCCCACTGGCGCCCGCCCTGCGCGTCTTGCCCCTGCCTGGGGGGTGCGGTGTGCGCCCCCCCCCTTGAGGGGCGGCGGGCGCCACCCACTGGCAGGCGCGTCCGGCCCCTGAGGCGGGCGGGCGCCCCCCCGGTGGCGTCGCCCTGCCCCCCATTGGGGCGGGTGGGCGCCCGGACCCTGTTTGAGGCGGTATGTACGACCCCAATTTTTTTTTTTTTTTTTTATTTATAGCGAACTTTTGATTAAAGATCACTACCGAATAGGCTTATCACCCTTCTTTTTTTCGAGCCATAGGTTTATCGCCTTGGTCTTTTGATTAAGGTTCATCACCTTACTTTTCGAGCCATAGGCTTATCGCCTTGCTCTTTTGATTAAGGTTCATCACCTTACTTTTTCGAGCCATAGGCTTATCGCCTTGCTCTTTTGATTAAGGTTCATCACCTTACTTTTTTTTTGAGACATAGGCTTATCGCCTTAGTCTTTTGATTAAGGTTCATCACCTTACTTTTTCGAGCCACAGGCTTATCGCCTTGTTCGGTTTGATCGTAGTAGCGCTTGGAGAGATATTTGTATTGCTCGATTAAACGTTGATAGAGACTATGTCAAATAACAAATGATTGCCGTAGGTCGAGTTCAGTAGGTGCACCAGGACTTCCCAACTAGGCTGATCCTTCCGTAGCACCCTCATCATTCATCCGCCTTGGCATTTTATTGATTTGGTAATTAAACATAGGAATACTTATGCAATACAACTTCATAAAAAAAAAATTGATAAATTACTGATAATATTTCTTCAAGTGCTCTGCATTCCATGGTCTTCCCAAGGGTTTTCCGTTCGCATCTTTTAGACTGTATGCTCCTTTTCCTATCTTCTTAATAATCTCGAAGGGACCATGCCAATTGGGTTCCAGTTTAGACGGTGAATGTCCGGCAAGCAATGCCTTTGCTCCTTAACACTAGATCATGTGGTTGGAAACTTCCGGCTTAACTCGGGCGATCGAAATATTTAGCAACCCCTACGTTTGTAAGCCATTGTCTTGATAGCGGCTCTTTCTCCCGACTTCTTCTAGTAGGTCAACTTCGCCCTTGTGATGTCGTCATTCGTCATTCAACTGCATTCTCAAAGTTGGATTACAATTTCAAAGAGTACCACCGCTTCCATACCAAATGATAATTTGAATGGTGTCTCTCCTGCTTTGTCCTCTAGGAGTGGTGTGATAGGCCCACAATACATTTGGTAATTCATCCGCCCAAGATCCCTTTTCTTTTCCCGGCCTCGCTTTTAGATCCCAAAGTATGATACGGTTAGTGACTTCGGTTTGGCCATTGCTCGAGGGTGTGCTCTTCAAGTGAGTCGGTCATGCGAAATTTTGTAACTCTGTCACGAAATTCTTAAAGTCGTGGTTATCAAATTGTCTTCCGTTATCTCATGACCATCACCCGTGGTATCCCAAAACGGCATATTATATATTTCCACACGAAACTCAGATTTTGGTCAGTAGTTATAACAAACTAGTGGCTCGGCTTCAACCCATTTTGTGAAATAATCTATGGCCACCAATGTAATTTTCTTTGACCTCTAGCAAGCGGTAAAGGACCTAGAATGTCCATCCTCCATTGATAAAATGGACATACCGCGTAAATTGTTGATTGTGGCTCGGCTGGTTGATGAATTATGTTGCCAAATCTTTGACAAAGCCGATTTCTTGACCATTGCTTGGCTTCTGTTTCATTGACGACCAATAGTACCCTTGCCTTAAAGCTTTGAAAGCAAGGCGTCTCCACCCAAATGATTTCCACACAAACCATTGTGTATTTCAAACAAGACCTCAAATACATACATGGGGCGGAGGCATTTCGATATAGTACAGAGAATCCCTCTAGATAGTTTTCCATCAATCACGTAATACATAGCAGCTCGTGCACTCTCAACCGTTTTGCTTCAATTTGGTCTCATTGGTAGAGTACCTTTCGTAAGATAGTCCAAGATGGGGTCTATCCACGAAGGTTCATTATTCACTTCAAGACAACAATCAACGATACCGTACTAGGCTCACTAAGCACTTGAACACTAGCGATGGTTGGAAGATGTTTGTGATTGGTCGATGCTAACTCAAGCGAGAGCGTCCACCGTTCTTCATTTTCTTTTCTTGGGACCTTTGTAATCTTGAACTTTTCAAATTTTTTCTCGCAGATCTTTTACTTTCATCGATAGGCGCCATGCGGCCATCTTTGGCTTCAGATTCTCCCAAAATTTGCCCGACAACCAATTGCGAGTCATTGCGAATTTCTACAACCATCACTCCTAATCGTGGCGGCGAGTCCCACCTGCAAGTATGACCGCTTCATATTCTCGCATCATTGTTAGTGGTCGGAAATTCAAAGCGAAGTGAGTATTCAAGTTCTTCAGCATCTGGTGAGAGAATTATGACCCCTGCTCCTGAACCCTCTCTGTTGGAAGATCCATCTACATATATTACCCAAGTTGCTTTGTCGCTTATAGGTGGTTCTTCAGGAAGAGTGAGTTCTGCAATAAAATCTGCCAAGGCCTGTGCTTTTATTGCTGTGCGTGGTTTAAAATCAATATCAAACTCACTTAGTTCAATAGCCCATTTCAAGAGACGCCCAGATGTCTCCGGCCTTATGCAAGATGTCTGTTTAATTGGTTGATCGACCATCACCGTGTCGATGAGCTTGGAAATACGGTCTTAACTTTCGGCCGCCACAATCGAGTTAGAACCAATTGCTCAACTAAGTCAGAAGCGTGTTTACGCCCCTCTCAATACTTGGCTTACATAATAGACAAGTTTTACGCCCGCCGAAAGGTCTTTCACCAATACCGCACCGACCGCATGAAGAGATACTGCTAAGTAGAGACTTAGCTTGTCCCTCGGTTGGGACGCCAACAACACCGGTGGTTGTTGCAGTGATTTCTTTAACTGCTTTGAAAGACTCCTCGCATTCTTTTGTCCATTCAAAATTTTTGGACCCTCCTATAGCCTTGAAGAAATGATGACATTTATCGGCACAATCGACATAAAACGATTGAGAGTCGCCACCCTTCCATCAATCTGTTGAACTTCTTTCTTGGTAGTCGGGCTTTTCATGTCTAAGATAGCTTGTATTTTGTCGATTTGCTTCAATACCTCGGTGTGTAATCATAAATCCTAGGAATTTTCCACCCGATGTGCCAAACACGCATTTCTTAGGATTTAACTTAAGTTTAAGTTTTCGAGCAACACCAAAGACTTCCTCGAGATCCGTTATGTGATCTTTCGCTAATCGGCTTTTGACCACCATGTCATCCACATAGGCTTCAACATTACGACCAATGAGCCCATGAAATCCCGATTTACCATCCTTTGATAAGTAGCCCCGCATTTTTAGCCCAAAAGGCATAGCAAAGTAGCAAAAAGTTCCACTATCGCTATGAAAGAAGTTTTCTCCCGATCACCTTCAAACCATAGAGATCGATGGTAACCGTAAAAAGCATCCAAGAAGCTTAGCCTTTCATGCTCGAAGTTGCGTCCACCAAATGGTCTATCCTTGAAGAGGATAAGAATCCTTGGGACAAGCTTTATTCAAATCGATGTAATCTACACACATCCGCCATTCTCCGCTTGATTTCTTTACTAAAACCACATTTGCCAACCACTCGGGGTAGTGTACTTCTCGAATAAAACCAGCTTCTAACAATTTTTTTATCTCTCCGTAGAAATAGCCGGTTGTCGCTTACGAGCAAATTGTCTTTTCTTTTGTTTTACCGGCTTTATTCCGGAGAAATTGCAAGTCTATCTTTGGGCAATCATGGGGCCGATTCCATCGATGTCATGGGGTCCCCAAGCAAATATATCTATGTTGTCGACACAAACATGTCACTAGTTTGTGCTTTTCCTCGTGATCTATTCCGCCTCCGATTTTCAAGACCGACCTTCAGCTATCACCACCTCCTCAAATGAGTTCCAACGGTTTTATTCGTCCCCTTAGGTCTTTCTCAATATCAAGCATCATCACCGTATTTTTATATGTATGCTTTGCCTACATAACACCTCCTTGATGCCTGCCGATCACCTCTTACACACCCTACTCCCGACTAGTGGAAAATTTCATCACCGGTGGTATGTAGAAACCACGGCCCTAGCCGCATTCAAAAGTGGACGACCATAAATTGCATTGTAGGCCATAGGAGCTTTTACCAACAAAAGTTAGTCATTATCACCACACTAGTTGGGTAAGTACCCAAAGTCACCGGTAATTCAATTGTTCCCTCCGGGTATAATCGTAGCTCCTCCAAAACCATGGAGGGAGTGATGATGTGTCCGATCTTACTAGGTGACATCTTCAATCCTAGGAAAACTTCCCAGACATAACATCTGTTTGCACTACCATTGTCCACCAACACTCTTTTCACGCCGAAATCGCAATATCGGTGACTATCACTAGAGCATCATCATGTGGACAGTAACACCATCCAAATCCTCATCACCAAAGGTGATATTCGTGAACCTTTCATTCTTATCTACCAAGTAGATCTATTGACTCGAGCATAGTTCTTCCGTCTTTGAATTTGAGTCACCCCCGCAAAGAATGCCACCCACGATGACATTTATAACTCCAAATAGCGAGGAGGTGGTTGTTGTCGATATTCACCTCTTTTCCTTTCTCTTTATCTGCTTTTACAAACTTGGACAGTGTCCTCTTTTATAAGTCTTTCTATTTCTTCCTTCACCGGGCAATCCTCCAGTATCATGTCCATGATCTCGATGGAATTTACAATATTTAGTCTCATCCTCCTATGTGGTGGTGCCCACATCTTTTTAGGCCATACGAGCTCTTTCATATTTCGGATTTCCATCAAGACATTAGCCCCGGAGGTGTGCAAACATGTACTATACGCCTCCTTTCCAAAGATTAGGCCTATTAGGGCCTGGATGAATCATTTTTGCTTGCCTCTATCTTCACGGGGCCTTGGTTCATCTCGGCCTTCCTTTTGTTAGACTCGCTCTTTTCGATCTTTCATGCCCTTAGTAATGAAAAAGGCCTCTTCATCTACATATTTATCACCTCTTCTTAACAACTCATGCATCGTGTCCGGTGGGTTTTAGAGAGTGACATTTTAAAGGCATGACTGCGGGTTCCATTCATCATAGCGGTAACTACAGCAGACATCTGTAGATCCTTAATTCCCAAAGTGGCCCTATTGAACCGGGCTATAAAATCTTTCAATAACTCATCTTTGTCTTGGGTCAATTGCATCGGGCCAATAGCGGTTTTCTTAGAACGTTTACTCTCGGCAAAGTATGCGAAGAAACTTCTTAGAAAAATCATCAAACGTCGCGAATCGACTTTGGGGTAGAGTAGCTACCCAATCCACGGCTTCACGCTTTGGAGTGGGGCGGGGAAGGCCCTCGCGCACATGATTGCGTCGGGGGGTAGCCTCAACCTCATCAAATCGACAAAAGCTCGAGGTGATCGACCGGTCACCGATCCGTCGTATTTCTCCATCTTCGGTACCGTTCGAAATCCGTGGCAATGGAACCGCCATCACTTCGGAGAAAAGGGTCTTCTTCCAACACCATTGATTGTTGTCTCATCGCCTTTTTTCAAGATAGCCTCAGGCTATTTTGCGACTCATCATGTCCTCCGATCATTTGTTCTAGAGTTAACACAGTGTCTCAACCGTAGTAGGCGTTGGAACCCACGACGGTTGTCCCCAAAGTGGATTTGGACCGGATGCCGTGAATTGAGATGAGGTGCGTAAAATGGAGCTAATGAACTCGGAACCAACGGTGGAGTCAAGTCGGCGGTGTTTCCATTGTTTGAAAATTATGAGCCAACGGAGGGGCTTGCGGTGGTGCTTCCGTTCTTGGAAAAATTATGATTCGGGGAGGAGCCTCGGTGGCGAGGGTCCTAAAGGCGAAGGGGGTGGGACCACAGGATGGAACATCCAGCCGTGAAGGTCCCGCTGCGAAGGGCCGTGATCTTGCGCGTGACCGAGAAACCGTGAGTGTTACGACTGGAGCAAAGCCGTTAAGGCCGCCACTTGAGCTTGCAACGCCAGTAAGTTGAGCAAAGAAGCAAACTCTTCTTTGTGGATGATTAGTGGCGGCATTAGACTCAGATATCCGCATCCCCGATGGGGGCCGCCGGGCCGCGTGCATTCTTAGTTCTTCCGGTTCGAGCCATGATTTCTTGTACGGCGGTTCCAGACGCATTTGCGCCCAATTGATAATTATATGTCTTCTTCTCCTCCAAGTGCGACGACAGCGGTGGTGGAGACCGCAAAAGGTGGTGGGGCTTTGTCCCCGCTTCCACTCCGGCGTGAAAATTAGTATAGTATAGACTCAAATATGCAGGGTAACAATATTGAGTATGTATGTTATCTCTACGTACTGGAGGGATGATCTCCTATTTATAGGAATGACCCGTAGATGTATCTTCAATGGTCATTAATGACGGTGCCTTTTCATCTTCTTCATAATTAGGATTTAATGTGGGACGCTTCGTCTTCTTTAATCTATTTGGTGCTTCATATTCCCAATAGACGTGGGTGATCATTGATCTATCCACCGTAGGCGGGCCTATGAGGACAATGAGGCGGGCGGATCGACGAGGCGGGCGGGGCACGAGGCGGGCGGGCGGCCGACGAGGCGGGCGGGTGTTTTTAAGACAAGCGTCCACGGGAAAGTAGCAGTCATTTACCAAAATGTAATCATATTTATCATCACCTTGTTTTGAGTTCTGGGTTATAAATTAAACATTGTTTTCGAAAATAAATATTCAAAAACAACATATTAAACAAATTTTGGGTGTTTTGCAAAAATAAAAACTCAAAATAGTTTGAAAACACCCTAAACTTTTGTATATTTGTTTGGTCATTATGAAAATCACCAAATTATGCAATAGCAATCATTGTTTCCTCAATAATAATAAGTTTGTTGATGTCTTTTGAATGCACCAATATTCAAAAAATTAATTTCTGGGTTTATAATATATGTGCATATTGAAATCAAAACATGCATTCTTTCAGCTCTACAGAGAACGTCTGTTTTGTGAACATATTGTACTGTATTAACTAATATTGTTGAGTCACATCTTTATTTTTGTCATTTGTTACTCCTAGTTACGATGTTTCTCCGACTTGTTCACAACTAAAGTTAGTTTTGGTATAATGTTTCCTTAATTTGATAACTTCATGTCTATTGCCTGTATGATGATCCTCTACACTTGATATTTCTACTTTGTCATTTGCCATCATTTGCATGTAAGTGCTCTTGATTTGGATTTTGTGTTTTAGATTGAACAAATATGAAAACCACCAAATTATCTGTTAGCAGTCAATGTTTCTCAAAAATAATATTTTTTTATGTCTTCTGATTGCAAAAATATTCCAAAAACTAACTTCTGGGCTTATAATATTTGTGTACACTGAAATCAAAATTAACATGCATTCTTTCGTCTCTATACACAACTTCTGTTTTGTGAACATATAGTAGAGTATTAACTAATATTGTTGAGTTACCTCGTTATTTTTGTCATTTGGTACCCTGGTTATGCTGTTTTTCCTACTTCTTCACAACAAATGTTACCTTTGGTATAATGTTTCTTTAATGTGATAACTTCATGTGTGTTGCGTATATGCTGATCATCTACACTTATATTTCTACTCGTTACTTTATATTATGTTTTTCTAGCCTATTAATGTTACTATCTATTGAAATATTTAAATTTACTATGAATAAACCTTCCCCTATATAATTTCTTCATGTAACGCAAAAATTGAAGGTATTTTTTATTTAGCTACACAACAACCTACCTTTAAGAGTTGTATCTTAGTTGCATTACGAATTGAAAAACTTGTCTGTATGTCATATTTTACACTTGTTGCTTGGTCATGGTAATAGTATGTTAATGTGATATGTTGCTAAATTTTTCCACTGGATATTACCATCATACAAAATGTGTTGAATATAAATTATCAACATTATTCATATTCATAGTTATTATATGAATGCGCTGTTAGACAATGCTCTAATAATGTTCAATTATATGTGTATATTTGTTCTATCTAAACATATTTGCCTTTTTGATTGTCTTGCTCATGAATGGTGCCACATTAAATGATGTTAAATTTATATCATTGTCTCCATTCTAATTATGTTGTTATGGTCTTGCGACTTTAGTATGTAATGATCGCTTTAATCCTCTAACGGTAACTTGGCATATAATCCACATCTGTTAACTGTAATGGTAAAACAACGTCTAATTATTCTTTCTCCTTTTGCCAACACTAGGACTATCTCATCCCCGACAAATGGTCTCTTGGTAAAGTAAATGTTTTCTCCAATTCTAAAATTGTCGGGAATGATGTTTAATATTCAAAAAAATCTATTCAGAGACGTGCTTTAGTCACTTCCTAGATGCAAAAAATATTGTATTAAATCACCAGCTCATCTAGAGGTGTCAAGACGGGCGGGCCGGCCGAACTCGCATTGGCCCACCCGCCTCGACCCGGAACCGCGAGCAGGTGGGCCGCAGGCCAAGGAGGATGAACTCCGGGCCCAAGCGGTTCAGCCCCCAACCGCTGGCTCGTATTTAAAAAAAAAATTCAAATGCAAAGAGCAAACGGCTCTCTGCCATAAATGCAAAGCAATGGGTCATCACATTTAGGCGGCGACTGTTGGTATTCTTTGTAAAAAAAAAAAAAAAAATCAAATGTAGAGAGCAACGCGGCAGCGTAATGGTCATCACATTTGCGAGCAACTCTTCGGTCATTGTGTCAACTTTTATTTTAAAAAAATGAATAAAAAGAAAAAGTGCGGCTAGAACATGTAAAAATATTAAAATATAATGTATAGAGCACTAGAGTAGGTTGCTTTGTTAGTCCGTAAGTAAAAAAAATCGTAAAAATTTATAAAAAAATAAAATGTATAAGTGAGTTATCATATCACACTTACACAAAGTCACAAACGTTCAAAAAAATTATTATTCTCTGTAACGTTAATATTTTGAATTGCTTATAAATTTCAAGCACCAGCAATCAGCAAATGAGCAAATTACTACGAGTCTACAATTTCTAAATATCAAAAATCATTTCCCCTTACTCAAAGTCTCAGCTGTTCTATCTATCTGTATTATGTAATTTGTTATTTTAACTTATATATTGCTATTTTCAATCTTCATATTACTTCGAAAATTTTTTAATCTCCTTTTTGTACACAAATTTTTTGACTCTTTTTTGTACAATTGTACTACTGTGATAAGGATTCCTACGATTTTTCATCTGAAGATATTAATTTACATGATATTTGTTCTCTAATAAATTTAGAAGATGATCATGATCTAGATGTTGGATCATCTAGAAATCCAAGAAAAAAAAAGTTAACATTAGAGGTGTGGCAAATGTTCACAATAGATGAAAAAAATAGTAAAGCAATATGCAATATTTGCAAAATTGCTTATGCATGGAGAAGTAGTCAAGGCACCGGCACGCTACGAAGACACAAAGAAAAATATCTAAATGAAACATGACATTTAGATCTGAGACACGCTCAAATTACTTCATTTACTAATGCTAGTAGTTTTGTCACTTTTTCTAATTTTACTTATTCGCAGAAACGGATGAGTACTGGAATGTCAGAATTTATTTTAGCAAGAGAAATGTCCTTCACTTTTGCAGATGATGTATATTTTGAAGAGTTCATGCAAAAGTATGTTCAACCCTCTTACAGGAATGTAAGTAGAAATATTGCTCGTTCTGATTGTCTGAAATTATTTCATACAAAAGTTGAAAAATTGAAAAATGAACTTACAAAATTTGAAGGAATTATGTGTTTCACGTCTGATTGTTGGTCTGGACGCAATCAAATGGGTATGTTTGTGTTACAACACTGCACAAAAGAATAATTGTGTTTCGTTTACTTGAATATCCACATAATGGAGTAAATTTGTGTGAAAATTTATTACAAGTATTTAACGAGTTTGGTGTGTTAAACAAATTATTTAGTATTACATATGATAATGCAAGTCCGAATACTGCATGCATTGACCTGCTAATTAGAACAGTTAAACCCTTATTTGATTCTAAATTATTTCATGTGCGGTGTGTTTGTCATATATATAATTTAGTTGTACAAGATAGTTTGAAATTAATAGCCCTACAAATTCGTATAATTAGAGAAGCAATTAATTATATTTCTTCTTCAGATTCTAGACAACAAGAATTTGCAAAAATTTGTAAAAATTTTGGATTGAGAAGAAAAAAATTTGTTGATGATATTCTAAATAGATGGAACTCAACTTTTCTTTTGTTAAAATCCTGTGTTGGCTACACCAATGCTATTAAAGCATTCGTTAATTCGAACAGAATCAATTTTATATAGATGATTTGCATTGGGAACATGCATTTAAAGTTATGAAATTTTTGAAATCTTTCTATAAAGTCAACAAAAATTAGTTCGGGTGTATATTACCCAACTAGTCATCTTGTAATTACGAAATTGGTAGAAATTTCTACCCAATTTTCAAAATTTAGAAACGATCCATTTTTCTTTTAAATTATTTTGTCAATGGAAGAAAAATATTGAAAATATTATGAAAACATGCCACTAATTTTTCCAGTGGCTGCTGTAATGGATCCTCGCCTAAAATTATTTGGAGTTTACACTGCTTTAGTATCACTTTCTGAAACATTATCTTTTAACATAAATATTACAAATCGACAGTTAGAAATTTTCATCAATGAAATTTATAACTACTATTTTATTAAATGCGGTAACTATGAAAATATTTCTGCTTGTACAAACTCTAGTACAACTTCTACACGTAAATCTTTTTTCTCTTTGGTAGCTAAGAAAAAACAACATGTTGTTAGTACTTTATTAACTTTAGACACGAATACCACATCCACTGAATTAGAAAGATATTATCAATTTGATCATTATAGTTTAATACTTGAAGATGAGGTAGAAAATTTACATATTTTAGAATGGTGGAAATTAAATGAGAGGTCATACCCAGTATTATAAAAAATGGCACGAGATCTACTAACAGTTCTAGTCTCAACAGTGGCATCCGAGTCTGCTTTTAGTGCAGGTAACAGGGTATTGGACGAAAGAAGATCAAGACTTAAATAAGATATTTTGGAAGCTCTCATATGCGTAAAAGATTGGCTATTCACAGATAGAAGGATGCAAGATAAAATGTCTGACAATATTGCTGAAGATTTTAAAAATCTAGTTATTGCTGAAGATTGATTTGCAAATAATAGGCTTATTTGCACAAATGGTCCCTGACTTTTGCACTTATTGCGGGTTGAGGACCTATCTTTTCATTTTTGGCAGTTTAGCCCCTATTTCAAAAGTTTTTGGCGTGAATGGTCCTTCCCATCCATTTCCGTTAAATTTTAACGGAACTTAATCGCGTGAAGTCCACACACTTCATTTCTTGAGGGCTTTTTTGTCAAAACACTGTATCCACTATTTCCCACTGAAAATGAAGAGACGTCTGAAGAAGTTGAAAACCAACCCATTGCATTTCGAAATTTTTTTTTTCCCAAAAAGTGAAAAAAATCATTTGGTGTCCGAAAATCGAAGACATTCAACAAACCATTTGCATTGCCGGCGACTTACCAGCGACTCACGAAGAAAAAGTAAGTAATATAGTGTATATTGTATAAATTTTTGCGATTTAGTGTACATTTGGAGACGTTTTGATCAACCAAATGTTTGAACGGTGTTATTGAGTTTGTAAATTTGGTGTTTTCGCAGTGAGTTCTCTTCCAAACACGGAAACAAACGAAACCCCAAGAACAAGATTCAGACTTTATCACGAAGAAGCGCCTATATACGGTTATTTTTTTGAAGTTTCCCACAAAATTAGTAATCCTTGAAGTTTGTATTTGTTTGCCCAGTGTGTTTGAACATTTATTTGTTTCTGTTTGTAATGTACTAAATTTGTTGACGATGTAGTTATTTATTAATTTTTTTTTAATTGCATGCAGGTAAGGAATCAATATACTTTACTGTGAAGATTCATCATGGAGGTATCATGTTCACCAAGCCCAATAACTTGGTTTATGAACATGGTGACGTTGACTACATGGACTATGTTCAGTCAAGCAATTTGAATAGAGAGCTATTGGACAAACTTGTAGAGGGTGTAGGTCTTGATCTGCCAATGGGGTTTCTGTGTAAGAAACGTTTTTCATTGCTGGAAGGGCTGGTTAGAATTCGTAGCAACGTAGACATTGATATGTTGTTGAAGGATAGGAATGGAGCTAATGAAGTTGAGATTTACCTCGTGCCTCCTTCACGAACTTATGAATTGGAATGGGACTCGTCAATTCCAATACCAAATCGACCACCATCACCAGAAATGAGCAACGTCAGGAAGGGACTTGTCATCATAGATCCTGAAACTGGAGAAGAACTACCTAGGTTGGATCCTTCGAAATTGCAGACGAAAGAAACAAATGAGAAGCGAAAGTCTAAACAAGACAAAGATGACATGAGTAGTAGAAGCAAGAGGCGTAGGTCCAAATGTAGTTGAAGAAGAACCTATACCAACACAAGATCATCCACCTTCTGCTGCAAATGTGGATCTTGGAATGGATGACATGGCTGGCCATCAAGGTAATGTAGATGATGACACAGACTACGGTGAATCAGATGACCTGCAAAGTCTTAGAAGTAATGACGATTTGGGTAACAATGTTCCAAGAAAGAGGCAATATACATTCAACCAACATACTGAAATGGAGAATCCAAGCTTACAATTGGTATGCAAAACTTCAAATTTCTTGCGTATATAGTCCCTACCTTTCATAATATTGTTCAAGATATGGTCCCTATACATAGTAATGTTTTGTAAGAGAAGGACCTTATCTCGCTCGTTCTTGGAATAGTCTAGCCCTTATGTCGCATTATTATGTGTGTCATACCTTTTGACTTATTCCCAAAAATTACATTTTGGTCAAGTGTTTGAGAGTAAGAAGATACTGAAGCAAGCTGTGGCTGAGCATGCTTTGTAAGGACACATAGGGACATTCGATTCAAGAAAAATGACAAGACCAGATTGAGAGCAAATTGTGCAGATTCATGCCCCTGGGTTCTTTATGGCAAGAAGCAGGAAGGCAATATGAGCTTCGAAATCAAGACATACATCTCAGAACACACTTGCAGTATGGTCTTCAAGAACCAGAGAGTGAATTCAAGTTATTTGTCAAATAGATATGCTGG
The DNA here is from genome assembly GCA_023638005.1 of Forsythia suspensa. Lineage (NCBI taxonomy): Eukaryota > Viridiplantae > Streptophyta > Magnoliopsida > Lamiales > Oleaceae > Forsythia > Forsythia suspensa. Next base: position 26,109,490 of record CM042666.1, on the reverse strand, counting down.
AGTTTTCAAGTCTGATCCAAATTGGTCACTGGGTGGTTTCAGTGATAGGGTTAAGCAAGAATGCTTGGGAGATGTTTCAATCTGGCAATTTTATAGAACGAGGAATAAGTGTTTTGACAAGATCAGGGGTACAGTCCGTGAGCAATATAAAATACTTTGGGATTACTGCCAGGCTTTGAAGGCCAATAATGTAGGTTCCATAGTCCAGGTAGAAGGTCATGGTCCTGAATTTCATAGATTGTATGTTTGTTTAGGAGCATTGAAAGATGGTTTCAAAACTGGGTGTAGAAGGGTCATAGGACTGGATGGATGTTTTTTGAAAACTGAAGTTGGTGGGCAGTTGCTTTGTGCAGTGGGAATAGATGGAAACAATGGAATGTATCCAATTGCTTATGCAATTGTAGAAAAAGAAAACAGAGAAAACTGGACATGGTTTCTGGAGTTATTGAGTGTTGATGTTGGGATTGTCAATTCACATGGATGGACCTTCATCTCGAATAAACAGAAAGGATTGGTTCAAGCAATTGAAAGCTTGTTTGAACATTCAGAACACAGAACATGTGTGAGGCATCTCTACAATAATTTCAGTGTAAACCACAAAGGATTGGCTCTTAAAAACTGTCTATGGCATGCAGCAAGGGCTACGACAATTGTGAAATGGCAGACTGAGATGAATAAACTGATGGAGCTTGACGGAGGGGCATATGATTGGCTTGCTGGTAAGCCAGCTAATCAATGGAGTAGGTCTCATTTTAAGAAAGGTAGTGATTGTGATATGCTTTTAAACAATCTTTGCGAGGCTTTCAATTGCGCCATTCTTGCAGCTAGGGAGAAGACAATACTGAGCATGTTGGAGCATATAAGGGTGTATTTAATGAGTAGAATAGTTGCCAGGTTAGAAAGTTGTGAAAGATGGACCCACCAAGTGGGCCCTCGGATAATGAAAATTCTTGACAAATATGGCAAACTAAGTGGCAATCATATTGCAACCTACTGTGGGAACATGAAGTTTGAGGTTAGAGATATTCATCATGGAGTCAGTATATGCAAAGTCCTTATCCTCTAGGACATGCTCTTGCGGTCGGCAACTAAGTGGACTACCTTGTGTCCATGTTATGGCATCTTTGTCTTCAAGGAGAATGCAAGCAAATGTAATGGATTATGTCGCAAGTCATTTACAAGAAAGAAGCCTATTTGAAGACATACTCTTCTACAATTTCTCCATTGCCGTGTCCCGAATTATGGCCCAATGCGGTGTAAGCACCCAATGACACCTCCCCGTCCATACTCGGAAGAAAGCCGGGAGGTCTAAGAAAGTAAGAAGGAAAGAGCACGGAGAAGTGCCACAATCGCAGATCGGGACCGGAGTGCGAAAGGTTTGGTCCGAAAATTCGGTGCAAAAATGCGGGCAACATGGTCATAACAAAAGGACATGCAAAGGTGTAGAACCACCGACTTCAACTTCTTGAAATCGCTTAAGAAGAAGATATGAAGAACCTAATTTTTTTTTTGTGCACCCGTCTTCTTGGTTTCTTCATTGTAATTGAATGATACATTTTGTACTTACTATCGCCTAGTTTTCATTTTTTTGAGTTTTGTAATTCTTTGCCGGGAGTTTTGTAAGTCTCTCTCTGTGGTGTAATTTGCATATTTGAAGCAATTGCAGTCTGTTCATTATCAAATGGCAAATTTTTGTTCTTTACACTGTGTTGTTCTGTCCAGCCAACTTATGTTAATTTGGCGTTAATGTGGGGACCAAACTTGCAGTATATGTAATAGGATAGGGACCAAATGTGCCAAATAAACACATTTTTTATGACATTCCATGTAAGACAATTTCTACTACAAGGACCGATAATGCAAAACAGTAAATAAGATAGGGACCAAACGTGCCAAACAAAACAAAACACCATTTATTTCCATTTTCCATTTGGGGATCCTGCTCCTTACAGTGTTGATGGAAAAATACAACTGCAACACTAGAATCTCCTACTACAATCTACATATTACAGAACTATATCAAGACTGCAATACGAACATTGTGATAATGCCACATAAAAACCCAAACACCCACATTTTCCATGCACATCTTTTCTCATTTTTTAAGATCTTCATTGTTTCTTCATTCTCATTCTTCGACCTAAGCAAGCCAGGAATTATTTGTGTTGATCTAATGCACATGGGTGGGTCACACCAACTGAAAAATCCACACCCACTGCTTCGCTTCAAGAACAAAAAAAAACATGATTAAGCAAAACGAACTGGATTAGACAAAAAACATAAAAACTTCTTCTGCAATGGCAAACCCGTCTTCTTGGACATGTATGAAACCTTCTTCTGGGATTAGCATCTGTTCACGACGTCTTCAGCTCAATTGGCAAGCCACAGTTACAAAAACGGGGATCCATCTGCGTAAATAAGGAAATTTTTCTGTCCAAATTTTTTTTCCACAGCTACATAGCTATGGATGTATATATATATATATATATATATATATATATATATATATATATATATATATATATATATATACACACACATGTAATATGTAGGGGAAAAGTCAAGAACCAACGCGAAAATAGTGGATACAGTGTTTTGACAAAAAAGCTCTCAAGAAATGAAGTGTGTGGACTTCACGCGATTAAGTTCCGTTAAAATTTAACAGAAATGGATGGGAAGGACCATTCACGCCAAAAACTTTTGAAATAGGGGCTAAACTGCCAAAAATGAAAAGATAGGTCCTCAACCCGTAATAAGTGCAAAAGTCAGAGACCATTTGTGCAAATAAGCCCAAATAATATATAATTTCAAACAATTAAATTATAGTTAGGTAGGTGCCAACCTTGTTGGGATGTACTTAAACTATAAATATGCAAATGATTGATAGTTGTGTACGTGTCAACTTAGTTGGGATGTGCTTTAATTATAGTGATACATTTAGTTGTTATTTGTTTGTGTTTTATTTAAATTCACAAAGTTAGAAATAATTCAATGTAAAATAAGAAATAAATTCCATGTAAACATTTTTTGTTATAAATAATAAATGTGAATTTATCATTGTTATTTATTTTGTTTAGTAATTTCACACATTTTTTACTATAAATGTAGACATTTTTTTGAATTACAATAAGTTCATTAAGTTGCTAATTATTTTTAGTAATTTCAAAAAAAATTATTTTTTTATTCATACGGGCCGAACCCCGGCCCATATGGGCCAATGGATGGGCCGGGCTTGTGAAAAATTTTTGTGGGCTGGGCCGACCGTCCCGCAACCCGTCATGGCGCGGTCTTTTTCGAACGTGGGCTATTACTGGACTTCATCGGATGCGAGCTGAGTCGATTGACACCTCTAAGCTCATCCACCAAGTGCTCCTTAGGGAACTAAAGAAGCCCAACACTGATGAGATGTGGTTCAACTTTGTGGGCAGTCTTGAAAGTTTTACTATGGAAGACTTTTGCTTGATCACTGGTTTATGATTCTTTGAGGCCATTTATCTAGCATTTTCACCTTAGACATGTCTAATGTTTTTCTCAACAATGCTTATCTTAGTGATCAGGGCGTAATAAATATTGGAATTCTTTTTTGTTGATGAATCTAATGTTTAACAATGTATATAAGATATCTATTGAAGGTTCGTTGATGGTATGGGTAGATTTCGGTAAGATGAATTCATATGCATGGGGTAAGGAGTTGTTTAAAGTTACATTGCCATTCATGAAAGCTGGTCTAGGAATAAGTCATCAATAGTTGAGGGTCATGGAAGACCATATGTTTGGTAAAATCCCCCAAGTGTATGCGTTAGTTGAAAGTAATAATAAAATAATTAAAAAGAGATATTGTTCACCAAGAACTTAGATTTTAACTTAAATTTGATCCATTCGCACTTAAATCGAACACACAATAGAATGTTTAATCAAGTGGTGATGTCTAAATCTTCTCTAAATCAAGTAGAGAAGCTACTATCCGTTTAATTCCCAAAATCCCACTTCTAATCATCTCTTTTTGATTTTCATGTATGACCCAAAAATTTCATATTTCGAATTTGAATATACAAAATAAATAAAATTAAACAACAAGATTACCTAGTTTGATTGCACCAAACACCGAAGTTTATTCTTAACTTTTATAGGACTTAGTGTTGGTTGTCAACAATGAGCTCAACCTATTTTGAACCTCTCGAAAATAAAATTAGTCACAAACACGTTCAAAATGTGATAAGTCATTCAAACGGATATTGAAACGATGACTCCAATCAATCACGCACAAATTAAGATTAGAAACAAAAAATTTGGCATTAAAACTTCAACTAATAGTTAGCATCGTTATCCTTAGAATATAAAGATTTAGCTTACCAGGGTTGAGTTACAAAACTACAAAAATAATTTTGAATTCGTCCAAATTGTTTAATTACAAGAAGAAGCTTTTAATATGGAGTTCGTATAAATTTAATATTTACTTTATCTGTCTGCACTCAAGGCTACCAGTAATGAGAGGTATCAGCATTACACATCTAGTTTTTATGATGGCATACCCATATAGTGTGTAGAAAATAGCAACGATGACTTTGTGTCTCCATTGTTATGCCGCTCTCTACGTCTTTTAATGAATCATTTGGGGATTGCTTCTAGTAGTCAGAGTTCTGGACGAAGGAAAAATCATAGAGGTCTGTATGCCACTATCTTATACTTTTGAGCCACAATATATAACAATGATTTGTGATAATTTTGTCATTATGTGCTTTATGATGATTAATTTTTTTTTGTAGAAGGTGAGCATCGATATTGATCATATCAATGATGTTATGCCTAATGATTTAATTAATGGACCAAAATATTTAGCACTAGTAGAGCAAGACTATAACTCCGTTGATGTAGTTGTTGCTCATCCTTTTTGTTATGCCTAACAAAGACCAGCATACAACCACTCAAATTCAGTCATCAATCTTTTTTTTCAAAAAAAGAGAAGTGATGCTGAACCATTGGAGATGAAGGTTTGAAACCTTTTTATCCAAGTATACATTGGAATTCTTTACTTCAAATATTGCTCGCCACATTGAATTTAATTTCCAGGCATGTTGCTACTCGAATGAGTCTATCAAAATCTGTATCGTTGAGATATAGAGAAAGCATGTAAAATTAGTATCTCGCCATTTTCTTCTCAAAATGTACTCTGAATATTTTTTTTCTATGTTTTCAAAGTCGATCCCTACCAATCTAGAAGGAGTAAGTGTAAGAGTTACAGTTAATCAAAGAACATGAACGTCATCCTTCTGCTACACATTCCGATGCAGAGTTTATGCACCTATCTTTAGTCCCTATCTCACTTGCATGCTTGGTATATGATCCACACTATTGTCCATTTACTATGTGACTCATACTGTAATTCACTGCACATTGTGACCTATATGATAAAAGTACGTCTATAAGACACCTCTCCAAAATTGACGATCAGTTCTACTTTGTTGAGTAATGAGATCCATAACGCCAACACAAGTGGTGAGATCGACAATCCTAGCTTTGATATAGGGATTGATTCGCAATCTAATGTCCCTTGTATTCTACTAGATGATTGACTAGTATTGACTGAAGACGTCATTAAGAAGATTGAGATATCGTTGTTTGTGTATGTTATGCATGGATATAACATGACATTAGATCTTCATTCATAAATCATTCGTCTAGTTTATAATGTTTAGTATTTATTTCTAATCTTGGCAGAGATTTTTGATTATAACCTTTTGTCTTGATGTCGAGTAATAACAAATTCTAATATTGGCAGATTGTTTTTATTCGCAAGTTGGTTGAAATGGCCACAATGACTGATGTACGTCATGCTGCTGACGACGACTTTGTTGAAGAAAACAACAAGAAACAAAAGGCAATCAGTCAAAACGAAACATGTACTAATGTAGTTGGAATTAAAAAAATTCAAAATCATTTGGTAACCTTTTTGGATGGTAACATGTTGGACGATGACCTGATGTTCAACAAAGAAGGTTTTAGGCACATTGACGAATTGACATATAAAAATCTCGTGCATGTCAAAAAATGATCTATGTAGGTTCTCATTAAATTGAAAACCAAATCTAAATTTATATCTTCACGGTGTCTCAATTTTATTATTCTCTCATGTTCTATCACAATGTAATTTTCCTAGGCAATTACACCCATCCCATTTTCTATTGAAAATGGTGTCTCTCCTGTACCTGAGAAGACCAGACTTGCAGCATGCCTTCAATCCCCATTCGTCAGAAGTTTTCATTCAAAGTCATCACATGTCCAATCTCTTTCATTTGAATACAATATATGCTTGGAGTCTCCAGAACTTTATGATGTCGAAGTTTTTGAAAACTTGTATAACAAAGGCCACCATCTCATTAACAAGTGAGTTTTTAATTGTTTTACTATTGTCATAGAGTGTTATTGTACAATATGATCATCTCACTCTTACACTTCCCAATTAGGTTGAGAAAATTTCATAAACATGAACTTCTGATATCATTAGCCATGGATCTTAGACCAGTGAACATTAACTCCAAAATATGGTATAACTTGAAGCAGGTCGCGACACCACTAAACGACAGGGTAATTTGCACCAATTCTATTATCATTTATTCTTTTTTATTTAAAGAATTCCATACATGTTTGTCCTTTTGATATTGTGGCAGCACATCGATGTGATGTTCTACTTTATAAAAATGAAGATGAAATTCAGTAATATCAACAAGACCATATAGACTTCTACTGATTGTTATTTCAATTTTAAGATTCGAAGCATCTATGACCGGTCTATGAAGGACGTGAATGCAATCGCCAAACAAACTTCTATGCTCTTATATCTTACTGGCCACAATAATTAATTCAATACTAAGTGGAGGGATGTTGATCACGTTTTTATCCTCATTTTCATGGATAAAAAAGCCCAGATTTTAGGACACTTTGACATAACTAACTAGCATTTGGATGTCTACAATTCATCCTTCAAAACAATTGGAGATGTTGCAGTATTTGTTGCTATTGAGCCACTGCAGACCACCATTTCACATCTTCTCCGTCAATCAAAGGTTCTGAAGTTTGAAGCTCCCGAATCCCATTGTCCCGCAAGTTATGCAAAGAAATACCTCAGTAAAGAAATGTGTTAGTCTTATTATTAGTATCATCAATATATTTGATTTTCGGACTTGTTCATATATTTGAATGATGTCTTTGTACAATTTTACTACTCGTTAAATGAAATATTAGCATGATCAGAAATGACTGTCAAGGTGGTAATTCCCGATGTTGATTTTCACGATGTAGTGGAGATTGTAGGATATTTGAGAAGAAGATTAAAGAGATACTGAAAACGTTCAATACAAAGGTGGCTCTTCATAACATGGATGTCCAATTATACAAATTTTCTCTTGAGAAGGTTGAGTTACACTTGTCTGGAAAGTCGAAGTAGTCATAGTATCATGAATTCAACCCCTTGGATTTTGGTCGAAGATGTATCTCTTTAAGAAGTTATTTTCAATGTGGTTGATGTTTTTGGGCATTATACGTCTAAGACTTGAGCATAATTTAAATGATTTGTATTTTGGGTTCGTTCATCAAATTGTTTATGTAAATTGATTGCTATGTTATTACATATTTGTCCTGTCTAGATTATATTTCTAATCTACATTTTGCAATGATGGTTTGTGGATGAAGCGGCTCTGAACTATGTTATTTGATATTTCAGTTTGTACAGCTTTGATTATCTTGCCTTATCCGTAGAGCATTCATTAATTGACCCTTCTTACAATTTTTTACCTTCTCTTAATATTATTCTTTTCTTAACTAGGTATGGTACTTATCTTTAGAATCAATTGAAAGACGCAATGTTGGTATGAATTATCGTCTGGTCCGCCTGAAATGACAATAAATGTTATGTCTTCATCTGACATTTAATTGCACTAATTTCTGCTTCTTGTGGCTGTTAACGAGATGTAATCGTGTGAGAACGTGGGTCACTAAATCCACTTGACACAGATCCATTGGGCAAGATGGTTTGTCGTGGATTGTGTTTTGTGTGGATAAAGTGTGGACCGTTAGATATAATGGATGGATGAGATCTTACTAGGACTTTATATATATATATATATATATATATGTTTGTCTTCTTCATCTATGTTAGAAAAGTGAGGAGGAGTGAAAAAGTCTTTATTCTTTTCTCAAAGTGAGGTTGGACTAAGTGGTTGAAAGTCTTGGTCATTTCTAGTTGGTTGGTTGGTGAACAAATCCGATTTCCGTTCCTTTAGGTTGCATTGTAGTGTTCATTGTGGCAAAAATTTGGGCCTACAACTTTAAACCAAAAAGAAGCAACAATGGAATTTTCTTGTACTTTTCACATTCGAATGAGTTGTAATAATTTTTATTGTTATCAATCTCAACAAAAGGTATTAGAGCCTAGATTTTTGATCTAGGGGTGCGAAAAAATCAGAAAAAATTGGTGGGCCGAAACTTGGAACCGGATCCGGGAAGATTCAAAACACCCGAAACTTCAAACAAAGATTTCGGCCAAACCACTCATCGTTCAGGAGATCTGGAATCATATTTGGGTTCAAGACGAAGAGGCGATCAAGACCCACCGGTGTGTGCGGTGGTGTGACCTCTGGTGATGGCGCATGGGTTGCGTGAAAAAGTGTCCTAGAATTGTTTCTTCAGCACGTGACGGCGCGTGGAGCCTCTTTTTTGCACGTGGTTTGCGGCAGACGCTTCTCCTTGCTGTGACACACAACCTGGTGGTCTGATGGTTGTGGGTAAACTTCGGCGGCGGAGCGTGCAACAGTTTCAGGCAGTGCATAAGTGCACGTCCAACATTTTTCGGTGGATATTTTTTGAAGCAGATTGCTTATTGGCTTATTTCCGACCTTCTGGTGGTGTTACTTTGTTCGTGGAGCAACGATGCACCTATATTGGTTGTTTTAAGACGAGTAACGGTGGCCTTGGAACGCTTAAAAATTTCTTCCATATCTCCTATAAATACGGGCAACAGATTTGTCCACTGAGTTTGCATTTCTTCAACCCTCTTATTTAATTTTACATTTTGCTAATATTATTTGAGGTAAAAACAATCTAGGTGGCTAGTGTGTACAACGTCTTAGTGTAATTTGTGACTTTATTATCTTGTGTGTTGATAAACTGCGTTTGCACGTCTTCTTGGATAATAATTGGCAAAGACATTGGTTTTGTGTTTGCATTTGTGTGAGTAAAGTTTTTATAAACTTTTTCAAAATCATTCTCATTCTTGGATGATTTTTCATCTATGGGTTCAAGGGTTGAATTATCACAATTCGATGAAAAGGGTGATTATTCAATTTGGAAACAAAAAATGAGAGCTATTCTGGTTCAACAAAGGGTTTCTAAAGTCCTTGATGATCCAGAAAATTTTTCTGATGCATTAAAAGCTAAACCCGATCAAATTGAGGATATGAATGAAATTGCATACAGTTCTATAATATTGAACATATATGATAATATTGTTAGACAAGTTGATGATGCTAAGACTGCTAGAGAACTATGGGAAGCTCTTGACAAGTTGTTTTTGACAAAACTTTGCCAAACAGGATTTATCTGCTAGAAAAAAATTTTAGTTTAAAATGGACTCGGGGAAGGATCTTGAATCCAATATGAGTGATTTAGCAAAATTTTCAAAAGCTTGGCCCACAATGATAAGAAATTTGATGATGGGGATCTAGTTGTTATACTTTTAAATTCTCTTCATGATTCTTATAGAGATGTTAGGAATGCGATGAAGTATGTTAGAGATGTTTTGACTCAGGCTATTGTGATAGATGTATTGAGATCAAAGGATTTAGAAGTCAAGAAAGAGTTTAGGAGAAACACTAGAGATGAGAGTTTGTTCATTAGAGGGAGAAATGAAATGAGAGATAACAATTACCAAGGTAAGAAAGGCAGAGGAAAAACTAAGGGTAGGTCTAAGTCTATAGATAAAGATAATAAGAAATGGTACCATTGTGGGAAGTTAGGACATTTCAAGAAGGATTACTATGAGCTTAAGAGAAAACGAAGCAACAGTAGAATGAAGATCAAAATGTTGCTACTGTTGGAGATGCCCTAGATGGTTTACATGTTATGATCGTGTCTGATGGTGAGATTGACTATGAGTGGATACTAGACTCAGGTGCCACCTTTCATTTGTGTCCCGTGAGGTTTTAGTTTTATAACTATAGAGAAATTGAACCTATGAAAGTATACATGGGGGATAACAATTCACAAACATTTGAAGGGATATGCGACATTGCTATTAGGATGCATGATGGCATTGTCTGACTCCTTCTTGGTGATAGGTTTGTCCCAAACCTTAAGAGAAATCTTGTTTTCTTAAGAGTTCTTGAAGATGAGGGCTATATGTTCAGATCTGATTTTGGTATTTTAAATATTCTTAAAGGTTCTCTAGTAGTTATGAAAGGTCCCAAGAGGAATGTGTTGTATTACCCTCAAGGTGAAGCTTTACATGCCGAAGATTCAACCCTCAAGGTGAAGCTTTACATGCCAAAGATTCAGGATTGGTTTCAATCAATACTGATAGATCAGATCTATGGCATATGAGGATGGGACACATTGGGAACAAGGGGCTAAAATATCTTAGTGACCAGAATTTACTAAGTAAAGACATTGTTGCACTTTTTAGCTTTTGTGAGACATGTATTCTAGGAAAGTCACACAGAGTCAACTTTGAAATAGGTCAACACATCACTGAGAGTCCATTAGATTATATTCATGTAGATTTATGGGGTCCAAAAAAACACCCTACACATGGTGGGAACATGTTTTTTCTGTCCGTTGTTGATGACTACTCTAGGAATGTTTGGATTTTCCTACTTAAGTCAAAATCTGAAACTTTTAGGAAGTTTAAGTTCTAACATACCTTAGTTAAAAATCAAATGAAAAAAGGTGTAAAAACTCTTAGGACAGACAATTGTTTAGAGTTTTGCAACTTTGAATTTGATAACTTTTGCAAAGAGAGAGGTATCACGAAGCATAGGATTGTGAGAAATACCTCCCAATAAAATGGGGTGGCTGAGAGGATGAATCGGACTTTAATGAATAAAGTTAGATATATGTTGATTAGTTCAGGGTTGTCCAAAGGTATTTGGGCTGAAGCCTTGTGTACTGCGGCTTATTTAATAAATAGGTCTCTTTCTAGTTTTGTTAACTTCAAAACGCCCCAAGAGTTGTGGTCTGGAAAATCTCCAGAGTTGTCACACATTAGAGTGTTTTGTCTTCTTCATCTATGTTAGAAAAGTAGGACTGAAAAAGTCTTTATTCTTTCCTCAAATTAAGGTTGGACTAAGTGGTTGAAAGTCTTGGTCATCTCTGGTTGGTTGGTGAACAAATCCTATTTCCATTCCTTAGGTTGCATTCCAGTGTTCATTGTGGCAAAAATCTGATCCCACAACTTCAACCAAAACAAAGAAGCAACAACGGAGTTTTCTTGTATTTTTCACATTCGAATGAGTTGTAATAATTTTTATTGTTATCAATCTCAATAAGTCGTTTCTTCTTCAGTGCTTGATTGCTAATGACTATGTTTTTGTATGCATTTTAATCTGTTTTCATACAAGAAATCAGAACAAATACTAGAAGATTGTAGCCTACGATATCAATGTTAACAAAAATAAAATTCTAGTCAAATTGCAAAAAGATCTAAATTAACAACATCTATGTTGAACCTCTAAATCTATATATAGTTCAAGGTGCAAATGGCAGAAAATATTTTCAAAGAGCTAATGCTCTTGAACATTACATGTAGGTATCTTAACATGATTTTATACATGGAATCGAACGAATCTTAAAAGATTGCTAGCAGCTTATGAAATCAATCAAAACTGTTCATCAGATCCAAACACAAAATTACAGTAAAAAACGAGGTGAGAACATATCATATTATGTCTCTAATTCTCTATAAGACCATTCTTTTATTGTTCACTGATCTCTTGCTACTTCACAATTTTGTATTTCTATTTTGATGCCCCTACAACGATTATCGAACAATGATTGGTCATTTCTACCAGGTTCTGAAGCTGACGATAATGGAAACAACATCATAAATTTTCATTCTGCACCACCTGCACTAAACATAACACAGATTGCGAATAAAGATATAAATTTTTAAGAGCTTAAACCTCGGTGGTTCGAGTCTCAACCGCACTAAATATTTATTGATCCTCAAAAGACAGCCCACAACCATCGTAACCTTCATTATTTGGTTCATATGAACGAAATACCATCAGGTATCATCGCATATACCAATATCAATACTTCTAAGTAATATCAGATACCATATGGTAATAGTTATTAAAAAAACAACGTATATCTAAATGTCTTGAAATTCTTCTGAAACTCGTAGTAGCAGAAATAACATTTTCAATGGAAATCACAATATAAGTTATGAACTTCATTTATATGGAATCTTATTACTCATATTGGTATTTTAATTGGTGAACATGATGAATAAAGCTATATACTCTTGATTGATCAACAGAATCTAGACCATAACCCCTTGTGCACGAAATTGTTTATTGTCATTTCTTTAGGGATCACATCCATTTTAAAAATTAAAACATTGAAGTTATTTTATAAATCAATAGTCAATAGTTGTTATTCAAGTATTTAACTTAGTTGATAATCAATTATTAATGGTATTTGATAAAAGAATGAAATTTTTTTACCTCATATTCAGAACCAATATTTACCTTCCTTTTCTGCTCGGGTTTTGCATTCAACTGAGCTAAATTTTTCCAATTCATTTTGTTGTATTTGTACTCCAAGAAACATCTACACCTTGATGTCTTCTTTACCTCGCACACTGACTGTATTATCTTTTCACGCGGTCTTATATACCTTCTTTTCGATTTAGGAGCCAAAATCACCATGCTCTCTACTTTGTTTGTTAGATTCCAGTCAAACTTGTTATTAAGAGAATATATTGTCTTGATGTATGCCCCAAGATATGCCTCTCTTAAATAAGGCAAGGAATAATTATATATCGATAAGTTATTTGTACTGACCACTGCTATTGCATGAGGACACAACATTTCATCAACCTAAAAACGTCTTCAGGAGCAAGTATTTTTATCGATTCTCATCTAATACGAAGTTTTTTTTGTCGTTGACTTGATATGTACTCTCGCTTGATGGTATAATTTTAGTACACAATAGAGAAAACTCCAATATGTTAATGGTTAAACAATTTACATGCACACATAAATCTCTCCTTCATCACGCTCTCATATCTTGTTCCTAGCCTTGTGAATGTCGATTTCACATCATTTAAACTCTTGAAAAAAAATCACTTTTACACTCTACAACACAAGGACTCAAACAAATCCTCTATTGGGATGTTTTTGGCTGATCTTGTTATTGATTCACTGATTCTACAATATTTGATGTCATTGTGAAGAACATGTTTGTTGTCATGTAAGCCTTGGACTACTTATGATACCTGATGTCTACCTGTATTGAGATTAATTTATACTAGTATACCGCTTAGCTGGTGGAATCCAGCAGTAGAAGCTTGCTCGCGTTGAAGGAACAAGGTTGAGAAGAGAGATTTGAAGAATGGTGAAAAAATGAAAATGAGAGATTTGAAGAGACGTTTTTTTTTTCAAAATTGAAGACAGACGTACATCAACTTTTTATCGTCAGTGGGGTAAAAACTCCTACGGTTTTGATTAACAATGATGTTACTCATTTTTCCAAATGTATATATTAATTATGAAAATTTCTTTACTAACCAGATATCCTGTTGAGGATGGCAAAAATACTCACTGCTTCAGACCCACTCCACTTATTCAGGATATAGAGATAGGTCCGGGACAAACCCCCACCCCGCAATTTTTTTTTTTAAAAAAATCATAAAATAGAAAACAAATTACAAATTTTGTTAGAAATAGACTAATTAAGAATCGAATCCAGGTTGGAATTATTAAACTATAAATCTTAACTACTACACCACAAAGTAGCTACCCCGCCCAGCCCGCGAATTCGTCGGCCATAGGACGGACAAGGCCGATTTGCCCCTTTGCCATCACTAATCTTGGTGTACACCCATCTACGTTGTCCAAATGTCTCATTTGGATTTCAAATTCAGATTCCATATATGCTCTTGCTACTGTGTTGAATGGTTGCCTTTTATAAAATTGCTTTTTCAAATGTTGAAATAGATGGTAAGAATAGACCTCGTGCATCGCATCCCATTTAGGTAGACCTTCTTAGCTCCATTTTCAGTATTACCATGCCTATCAAAAACCATTCTCTGTATGATTTTTCAGTGTTAGTAGAAACCACTCTCATGAATAAATATTTTCAGAAATATTTTTTTGAAATGTTGTTATTAGCATCATATGCAAATAGTGAATAGTGTCCTAACATAACTACTGATTAAAAATTTACTAGTTTTCTATCCTTCTGTTGATAACTTAATGCTACAAGGCTGAACATCAACCTATCACTAGTTTATGTCTCAATTCTTGTATATGATCCTTGATTAGTTTGTTTAAGCATATGTAGGTATACCGGTAGTCTTCCATGTGATATTTCTGGATAACCTCTTATTATCTCCAAGGCATGTTCAGGAGCTCTCTAAGCCTTCTCATAATTAATGGATACCTTGTAGGTTTTCATCATGTCTCTAACAATGTTAGCCGATGTGTATACTGTCTTTGCAAAGATAAACTTGTGCAACTCATAATGACCGAACACGTTACATGTTTGTGATCTCTTGAGACTATGTCAAGCAAATACAAGTGGTTGTTGTTTATGTTTCTTATTTTGAACTAGGGGTGGAAAAAAACCCTAGTTCTCTTGATCCCCGCAGAGACCCGCCCTGAACAAGGTGGAAAATCCCCGATTAATTAGAGAACCGGGACGGGGTTGGGATGACAATCCCTGCCCTGGGAAGGGTCGGGATGACAATCACCCCGTCCCGCACCCGTCCCAATTATAATAAAATAATTTTTTATTATATTTACAAAAATATAAACATAAAAAACATTAGTAGGCTAAATATTATTGTTAAGGAAATTTTTTTATTTTTAGTCCCCAACCTTTGCAGTTTGTTACTAATCTACCATCAACTAATTTTTATAGCATCAGACATCTCCAACATTTGCAGTTTGTTGCAAATCACGTTCCTATTGACATATTTTGACAAATTTGTCCTTCTCATTAGATAAAAAATTAAAAAAAAAATACTAAAAGCAACAAAAAATGAAAGACTATTGCAAATGAAGTCCTATAAATTTTAAAAAGTACAAATTAACTTCTTCCTCCACCAACTCCATCCCATGAGACAAACATCCATATGTTTCATGTTATCACTAAAGAAGAAGGAACATTCAAATTTTAAAGCGAAAATCGATTAAATCCTAATCAAATTGTAGACCCAAGTATGGGATTTTGTAACATGTGGAAGAAATTTCGGAATAGAAATGTTGTATTTTAGATTTTATGAATATTGGAGATCATCAAGCTTGTGGTAACATTCAAGTATTTCAAACCTGTGCCACCAGAATTTTTGTGAGGTAAGTTTTATTTCTGTCATCAAACATTGTTACAAAGCACACAAATTTTAAATTATACAGCCATTCATATTGTTTTAGAAATTGGTTCTAGTTATTAACAAATCATAGAATTATTATCTTGTGATAGATGGAGTTTCAGAACATTGTTGAAGTATGTTAATTCTGCACCGAATGTGTTAATAATCTGCTTTGCATTGGCATGGGATTGAATTTCCAATAATAGATGTATTTTTTATACTTCAGACTACCATGATTACTCAGTGTTGATTGTTTATGTCATTCGGTGTGTTGTGATAGATGTTTATACTGATATTTTGTAATTGCAAAAATTAATAATGAAATCCAGATAATGTAGTAGCAAACCATTAGATGTTGACACAAAATAATATAGATTCGGAGCTTTTAGGGTGGAATTTTCAGGAACAACATAAATGTAGTGGCAGAGAACTCAGTCTACGTTATTAGGATATAGAATACAGTACTAGAGACACAATAGAGAATTTGATATTTTGCTGTAATGGATATATGAATTGAGATCGCATTATTTTAGAATTAGTACCGTGCATATTTGTCTATACCAATTGACATGTTATTAATTAAATTTATTATAAAGATATGAGTGGTATTAGTGTGTTGGGTTATTACAATGGAAATTGGGATGAATCACGTAATTACAAGGATTACTCAGTTGTTGGATTAATTGTCCCGTTAGATTGCAGTTATGTAAAACATAGTCAACTTGATAATGAAGGATAT
The DNA here is from genome assembly GCA_023638005.1 of Forsythia suspensa. Classification (NCBI taxonomy): domain Eukaryota; kingdom Viridiplantae; phylum Streptophyta; class Magnoliopsida; order Lamiales; family Oleaceae; genus Forsythia; species Forsythia suspensa. The sequence goes on along the minus strand of CM042666.1, from coordinate 26,093,165 downwards.
AAACAAGAATCAGCCACACTATGCTATAACAATACTGTACCAAATTTTAGCAAACTGACCCCACATAAAAATTTCCAACTATAAAAAATAATGAATTGAATTTGATGAAATTTCCATTGTGTGTCGATATCAACATGGTAACAGGGACAATTTGATGACCTTAGGTACTTCAATTTCAGGGGCTGATACATTAGGATTACGTCAGCCATTGAATACAAAGCATTCTGATTATGGCTGTTAAGATAATTCCTTGACTCCGGGGTTACCAACGATAGAGAAGTGTGTTTAGAAATATATCAAAATGTGAAATGTGAAATGTGATGAGGAAATCATGATAGAAATAAATAGCAATGTCTTCTGCCAACCTAGTATTGAAAGTGTTAACAAGAATACAGTTTTCAAGAATAAAAAGTTGTTAATAACAAGTCTACCACTGCATTCAATTCATTGCCGATTTCAATTCGAAGTATACAAATCAGACAAGAATGAATACGTATTAATGTGATTAGATGAAAACTGCAAATGGGGAATTAGATATTCCATAATCGGGACGACAATGATGTTCAAAATAAGAAACATAAAGAATAGTCATACTTGTTCACTAAACATAGTATTAGGTGATCAAAGACAAGTAACTTGTTATGTGATTGCGAGTTGTACAAGTTTACTTATGCGAGAATGGTATACATACCAGCTGACATTGTTAGAGACATGATGAAAACCTATGGGGTATCGATTAGTTACGAGAAGGCTTGTAGAGTCCGTGAACGTGCATTGGAGTTAATCAAAGGTGATCCAGAGATATCATATGGAAGGTTACCGCCTTACCTATATATGCTTAATCAAACAAATCAAGGATCATATACAAGAATTGAAACAGATGAGAGTAAAAGGTTCATGTTCAGCTTTTTTGTAATAGGGACATCAATAGAAGGATGGAAACATTGCAAGCAAATTATCGTGGTTGATGGTACATTCTTAACGGGTAGTTATGGTAGTATACTATTCACGGTTGCATATAGGATGCTAATAACAACATTTTTATACTTGCATTTGGAGTGAGAAATTCTAAAAATAATTCATCATGAGAGTGGTTCCTCATAAGACTGAAAGAGGCTTATAGTGAACATGATGGTCTAATAATTGTTTCAGATAGACATGATAGTATAGAAAATGCAATATCGAAGGCATACCCAAATGCGATGAACGGTGTATGATGTTACCATTTATTTCATAATTTGAAGAAATAATTTAGTAAAAGGCAAAATTTATAAGACAATCATTCAACGCAGCAACAAGAGCTTATACGAAATATGAATTCGAAATACAAATGAGGCATCTAGATAACATAGGCGAGCATTTGCGAGGATATCTGATATGTAAATATATTCTCTTAATTTATAATCACATATGAATAATTGATTGTAGTAGAAGAAGACGTTGGTTATCATAAGTGGTCTAGGGCATACACGGGAACGAACATATTCAACACCATGACATAAAACATTATAGAGTCAATTAATTCGGTCACAAGATCGACAAAAAATTTACCAATAGAGGCATTGTTTAGGTCATTGACTAGTACAATGCAAAAGTGGTTTTTCAAGAATTTAAATGAAGTGAAATCGACATTCACAAGACTCGGATCAAGATATGAGAGTACGATGAAAGAGGTCCTGGGAATCAATAAGAATGAAGGTATATAAACAGTTTTTATTCGTTGTTCAACTAACACGTACCACATTGATGTGAGTGGATATATGTAAATAAATTTGTGTGTTTATGTGAGTTTGTATGTGTTTATGTGTATATAAATGAATATACTAAAATGTTGAAGACTATTCTAACATGAATTTGGTTCAAACAGGTTATACCTTCAAGTGAAAGTACATACCAAGTTAACAATGAAACCTCGTCGTTTTTGGTGAGGATGGATGAGAATAGCTGCTCCTGTAACCATTTTCAGGTTGATAAAATGTTGCGTTCTCATGCAATAGGCGTAATCGGTAGATATAACTTATTGGTATAGAACTATTGCTCACCTTACTTCATCAAATATTTATATCTTGGGGACAATATATCCTCTTAGTAATAAGTTTGAGTGGAATATACCAAATGATGAGGACAATAAAGTGGTTCGGGTTCCAAAATCGAAAAGAATATCTGGAAGACCACGTGAAAAGAGAATTCAGTTAGTGTGTGAGGTAAAGAAAAGATCAAGATGTGGACATTACTTGGAGTGCGGACACAACAAAACTAATTACAAAATTCCAACTCGTTTAACTGGAAACCCGTTAAGAAAAGAAAAGCAAATATTGGTTCTGTATACGAGGTAAAACTTTTACACTATTAAGAGATGAAAATAATAAAACTATACATGGTTATTTTTACATATATGAATTACAAATGTTCAATATGAACATTTAAAATATCTTGGATTTACTAATATTTCAAATGTCTATGATAATTAAGAAAATGACAATAGACATTGTCATGCACAAATGGATCTGGTCTAGCCTAAGTCATACTTTATTTGAAAGTAAGTAGCTTAACTTATGTCCTCGATTTACATTGACAATGTAATATATATGCATGCATGTATACATGGTTCATAATTTACAAAAGGATTACTGGTTGGAAAAGAACTAATTATTGCTTAGAGCAAAAAGGATTTCAATGAAACTTCACATGTGTTGGTGTATATTTGTTAGTTGTGATGCTAACAAATGGTGACATATAGATTTTGTTCACAATCAGATTTCATACATTTAAATTGAATAATGAATCCTCCACCTTGGCTATATAAAGACTTCCGATCATCATATTTTGTTTAGTTCATTTGAGGCAGGAACCACCAAGTTTTATCTTCTCTTCTTGCCATTGACAACATCTTTTGCAATGTGTGTTGTGTTGAAAGCAGGTGGTGCATACCTGCAAAATTGGCTTGTAGTCTGGTTCAAGGCATGGAATAAAGTATAATTCTTTGTTACATGACATTTGAGAGAGGCCTTCAAATACAAATATAGAGCAGTGAATGAGATGAGATTGGTGATCAGCCAAGAGATTTACTTAAATGGAAACAGATACATAACTTTACATATTGTATCGCTGTATTTGGTGGTTGACGATGCTGAATGTTTTGGATTCAATTGAAGACATTATTTTTTGGAAGATTTGTTATACCGAACTATATATTTGCTCCTTTTACAATTTCATTTATCTTTGAGCTTGATACATTTGCAGTGTTTAAAGAAACGTACCAAATTTTCTGATTATCCATGTTAATATACATAGATTAATAGTTGAAAAGCACTTGTTGTTTCATGTTATAACATGCCATTTGCAACATGATATAAGAATGGATTTATATTTTCAATAACAATGCAATTTATTTGGAAGGTCTAAGTGAATTACTGAGCTATGCTTAGTAAACACTGATGAATCAAACTATATGTATTTGTTAACGTAGGTTGCAGGTTAACAATGCAAACATCAAGGAGGTATGGGGTATGGTTTACCAAGTAAGGAATAAGAATTAATGTTGTCTCACGCGGGTTAATCAATATGTCGTAACATCAAATTATTGTTAACAATGAAAGAATTTTTAGCAAAGACGAGCATCAAAGGTAAAAGGCAATTAATTGATAAAAGAAAGCGTAACAATTGTTGTCATCTCATGCAAACTAATCGATAGTTTGTATTATCCAAAATAGGTTAACATTAAAAGCAAGTTAACAAACGCAAGTATCCAACATTAGAGTCGATTAATCGAATCGATAAGTCGTAACAATTACTATCGATCATCAGGATTGATCGAAAATTCGTAACATAAAAAATCTGCCAATCCTATCAACCTTGTATTGATTATAAAGAATAACAGCAAACATGGAGTTGATCATGAAATACTTAGGGTAGAGAAACAAGTAATTCATATGCCTTCATTCTCAATCGAGAATATCATAATGCATATTCAAAATAGAAACTAGAAAACAGACCAAATGTGAAACGACGTCACAATCTATTTACTTATACGGTTGATGACTGAACCCAAAAGACAAATAAATTGATATGTTCACTAACGTATATGTATACTGGCCTAAAGCATCAGCCACATCGAAACAAAAACAAAAGTAATTAGAAAATGCATGTCAAATCCACAATTGTCAAGTGTTGAATTCATGATAGTAAAGATAGCAACAACTATTCGAATAGGTGTAAATCCAACTTCTCGATAGCAACATTTGTATAATTGGGTAGCCATATTGAGACGAGCCACTTTCGTATCCAACTTTTTTGACATCTCTTTAATCTTGTTCTTAAATATATATTTCGTAAACTTGATGACAAATATCCTACAGTCGCCATTGTATAAAAAGAAATAAATATGGGTTGTGAATTCTTAACGATCATTTATGAACTTCAAAGATCAATAAACATGCAAGACAAAGATACAAATAATAAACCAGTGCAAATGTGAAATATATTATCGATGTTGGAACCATTAGTAACTCATTTGTTTGTTGTGGAATATCTTTGCTCAATCTGCAGGACAGTGGGGACTTGGGAGGTTCAAAGTTTAGCACCTTTGATTTACGAATAATATGTGGAATGATCGTATGCAACGACTCAATAGTGTCAAATACTGCAACATCTTTGATTGTTTTGAATGATATATAAATCCAAGTGCCACTTAGATATATCAAAAATGATCTAAGATCCAGTGAGCTTTTTTGTCCATGAAAACTGGAATAAAGACGTAATCAACGTCTCTCCAGTTAGTGTTGAACTTATTCTTGTGTCCAATGAAATATATGAGGAGAGGCATTAGCTTTACGACAACATTATAGTCCTTTGTGTACCTCTTATATATGCTTCTGACCTTAAAATCAAAATAGCAATCAGTACAAGTGGCCCTGGTTCCGTTAGCACTGCTGAGTTTCCACTTCATTGTCAAGTAGAAGAACATCATATCAATGTACTTCCAAAGAATCACATGTAAAAACATTTAGGGAATACATGAAATATAATGGATAAATTATAATAGTTGTGATCCCCAATTACCATGGTGTTAAGTGGTGTCGCGATCTTCTTCAAGCTATACCACCACATTTTGGAGCTAATGTTCACCGGTCCAAGTTCTATTAGTGGATGTATCACAAGTTCGTCTTTAAGAAATTTTCTCAACCTAAATTGGAAGACAAAGTGTAAGATCTAAATAATAAAGAAGGAATACATTAATCATATAATAACTAGACTACTCACTTGTTACCAGGCCAGAGAACAATGTTATACTATTTTTGAAAACTTGAACATTCGAATAAGGAGACTCCAAGCATAGCTTGTATTCAAATGAAATAGATGAGACATTGGATGAATTGTCGGGCTGCGAGTGAAAATTCTAATAAATTGAGATTTAAGGCATGCTGTTTCTATAGTGATTCTCTTTTGGGGTGTAGGAGTATTACCACAATCGATGGAAAATAAGATCAGTGTAATTGCCTACAAAAACTTAAAGAGGGAAATAGCATGATATAATATTAGTATCGAGATGTGGATAAGCTATGAATTGAGATGTGGAAAGCATTAATCACAAAAAGAAAAATAAGGAATATTACAAATAAATACCGAAGTGGTAACAATCTATACTAATAATTAATGAATAAATTATCATTATGATGTAAAAAGATTGCATGACACAAAAAAATCAGATTTATTCAGAATTAAATATGAGATTGATATATGAACGCCATCCTTACCATTAAGACAACAATATCATCTATCTTCTGAGTGTCATCTACTATCAAGACCAGTCTCATCTAGTAGAATACAATGTGCATTAGATTGCAAATCAATCCATATATCAAAGTTAGGAATGTCAATCTCACCACTTGTGTTGGGTTTCTGGGGTCTAATGACACTGCGAAGCACTACTGATTGTCACCTATTATGAGATGTCCTCCTTCCAGAAATCTTGCAATAAATTGAAAATATGTGGATATGGTGAGCTTTTATGAAGAATATTTGTGTCTGCGTACATATATGTATAAATTGAATAGCTAGACAGTTTTGTAAGAAGAATACGCAATGTCATACAGTATGAAGCACATAATAAATGCACAAGCTAAATTGAATGGTGAAAGAAACTAAGTAACGTTGACGAGAACAACATGAAGAAGTACAAGATTATGCATCACATAACAAGCATGCAAGTGAGATGGATAACAAAGAATGATGTCTGTTGAAAAAAAATAATTGCACCAATATGTGCATCATCAGAGTGCGTATCAGACTGATGGGGTTCAGATTCGATCGGTTGATTAACAGCAATTCTTGCACTTCAAGACCATCGGCGATTTACTTTGAAAATTTAGTAAAAAAATCTTGAAATTGCATTTTGAGAATAAAATGGTTAGATACTAATTGCTCGTGTTTTGTGTGTAATGCAATGATATGCCTTTTGATAGACTCCTTCGAATAGCAACATGCTTGTAATTCAAATTCAACATGTCAATCAATATTTGTAGTTGGAAAATTCCAATGTATACATTTATTTATAAAGTAATTCAAACCTTCATATCCAGTGTTTCAACATGACTCCCCACTGTGGAAAAATTGAGTGAAGACTACATCTTTGTAATTGTATGCTCGTCATTATTATTCAAAAAAGACTGATAGGCAAGAGCTACATCAACAAAGTTAACTTGTTGATCAACTGGTGCTACTAAATTAGTTCCATTGGTTGCATCCCCGATCATAAAATCCATGTTTGGATGAACAACGAGAGCAGAGAGCTGCAGTCTACACAAGAACATGCATCATGAACATGTATAATGTCAAAACTAAACTAGTTTAAGTACTGAATTTGAAGATTAAAATAACCTCTGTGATTTTTCCTTAGTCCAGAACACTATGACTACATGAAGAAATCATGGGATGATTCTTAGAAAGGGGTGAAGGAGGAGATATAAATTCATCGTCGCTATCCTCTACACGCTGAACATAAATGTCATCATAAAAACTAGATGTGTAATGTTGCTGCCTCTCTTCACTATCAACCTTGATTGGAGATACTTGTAACTAATTCAAAATGAAAACATTATATATATACAATTGAACGAACAAATAAAAATTCGATATATGTGCTATTAGACAAACAAAACTAAGTATGATAATAGCAAATTACTTACATCTAGACGAATGAATATATCGTTCCCAACATTTAGAGTTGAGTGTCTAATAGATGTTTGAAGTCCAATTCAAAATTCATGGATAGTGAGTGTCGATTTTGGTACAAATCTTACATTCTAGTATTGGTATAGTTTTATATATCCAAACTTGAAATGCAATTACAAAACTATTAATCAGTATAGGTGGTAATGTGAGAGCCGAGCAGGCTTGCCATGACCACTGGAGCTAGCTCAGCCTTTGTTTCAAAAGGTCGGCTTGGCCCAGGCTCGACCTTAGACGAGCCTAGGACCATAATAGGCAGAGCCACCAGGCCAATGAACGACTCGGCCCAATTGTCATCCCTACTGATCCAGTAAGCCAAGTATGGTTTCCCATTACCCTCAATTATCAATGACTTATTTTTTAGTCCAGCTTTCAGGGACAATAGTGTAACCTAAAAATTCCTTACCTGAAGCATATGAATTCATCTTATCGTAATATGCTAATACCATCAACGAATCTTCAAAATGAACATTAGATTCGTCAACAAAAATAGGATACTAAAGTTGACGATTTCCCGATCACTAAGATAAGTACTATTGAGGAAAACCTCAGACATGTCTGATGTGGATATGCTAGATAAATGGTTGAGGTACTCATGTTTGATCCTACAATATCTAGAATGAAACTTCGAACGTTTCTCTTCCCCAACGCATCGTAAACCCGTAATAAAAAAAAATCCTCCATAGTAAAACGTAATAGATTGTCTCCAAATTTAAACTACATCTCATCCACATTCGACTGCTTTACTCCCTAAGTGGAACTTGGTGGATGAGTTGGTGATTTACTACAATATCTTGTATATCCAATAAGTGGGCAAAGCGCGTTTTCCTGTCAGTAAGTTGAATATTTTGGTATTGGAGAATGCATTTACTTTTTCGAAAGACCATGTGTCGAGATAGATGAGATAGTTCCAGTCTTGGTCATAGCAATATTGAAATTAGACATCATATTGGTAGCAAATGCACTCAACAATGATGGGCAACATACCAAAATAACATAGTTCAACCGAACTAGAAATAAAGATGCTTCAAAATATATTCACATTAATAGGCCCCAACGACGCAACTGAAAGGTCTCAAGTAGTAAATAATAATAAATATCATTATGCAAAATAACATGCACAAGTATCGGACTTTGTGGTCAGCATATAAATGACGGACATGGATATCTCATGTTAATGAAGGTTATATCAAAGTTAACATCAACTAATAATAAATACAGTCAACAATTGTAAGCAACGTACGACATTAGTAAAGTTCAGTTGGAAGAGGAATAAAGAGGCTTTGACATATATTCACATTAATATGTCCCAACGACGCAACTGAAAGGTAACAAGCACAAATATCAGGTAGAAATATCACAGTTGATGATCAGCCTATTAACAACGGACATGAAGAAATCATGTTATTTAATATAATATCAAAGTTAACATCAGTCGATAGCAAGTTACCATCAGTCATTAACAAAACGGGGACAAAGAGTAAGCATGTGTACGAAGATGACAAAGATTGTGCATATACACAACAAAAAATAGATAAATACTATAAAATACTTGCATGAAACATAATAATAATGTAGAAATGAATTTTTGGTTGTTTCAATTTCGGTACCTACTACAATTTTAGGAACATATTTTACTTTTCCAATAGTTGTTACAACCAACACACATAAAGCACATTATTATTTTTGAGGAATCATTGACAGCTATCTAGAAATATATTGCTACTCATATGATCCATACAAACACAACTCCAAATCAAGAGCATTATCATGCATATGAAGACAAACAAAAAAAATTGAAAGTATATACAATTAAGGCACAAATGAGATATATTGCATATTTTTATCGTGACAAAACAAAAAGATATAAATCAAAAATAGGACACAACCTAGAAATGAATGAACAAAAAGTCCAATTCAAAAATGAATCCTAATATTTTTATTTTAACCCCTGTAATAAAAATACAACAAAAAAAAAAAGAAGAGAAATTGCAATTACACGCAAATAAAAGACCATAATAAGGAATTCCCCCAATTTAATCTATACCCAAACAAAAATTCAAGTGTAAGAATACAATAGAGAACTAAATATTTAATCACTTAATTGGTTTCCAAGGAAAAAAAGCATATATTGAAGATAAACAAATGCATGCAGATTATGACAAATGTAACTCTAGAATTTTTTTATATTTTCTCCTTTTGGCACCGGAATGTTGACCTTATTCTTCTCAAGTTTAACTGTAGCTTTAGGTTGACCCCAATTTCTCTTTGATGTAGTAATATTTCGCCTTCTTTTGGATTTTCGCTTCGGTTTTGTGTTGTTGCGTGATGAAGCCATCATGGTTGAAATAAATTAAAATAGCATATCCTAATGCTCCGGTAGATTATGGAGATTAACACGAACGTAATCACATTAACATGGAGGGTTTTAAAAGTTGAAGGGATTTGCTCCATGATGAAGAAAGAATTAATGACATTTTGAAAAACATTGTATATCAAAACTTTCCCCAAATGTTTGTATTAAAGACGAAATAACAATCACATTAAACCCTATTTACCTTGGGGTTTACGTTATATCGAAACATTAAACCCTATTAACCCCAAGGTAAAAAGATTTAAGTCACCTCAATTAAATTAACAAATAACGTAAATCTCAAAAAGAATTAATAACATTTTAGTAATGTTCAATAAAAAATATCAAAGTACAACAGAAGATTTCTAGTACAATGTCAAACTATCACCATGGAATAATTTCTAATGATTAAGAGAAAAATTTGACTCCCACCAAAACAATAACCATAATACTGTAAATTCATCATGCAAAACATCCTCAATTTTTGACACAACACAATGTGCTGTGATACCAAAGTTTTGATTACTGCAAATTCTAGATACAATTGCATATAGATTATTGAGTACAATAAATTCTTACCTAAATGGAAGAGATATGAAAAAATCCTAGAAGTGAAAGAATATAGGCGTTCTTTATTTTGGGGCTCTAGAGTCTTCACAAATCTTACGGTAGACGGGAGACTTTTTTTTAGATTTGCTATTTATACTTTTCACTAAAAAGTCTCCAGAAATCTAGTAAGTAGAGAATCCCTAGAAGTCTTTCTGAATTTGAATACCCATTGACTTATAGTGACTCATACAAAGTTTTAATTGAATACCCTGTGACTTTTAAAGACTTTTTTAAAGTCTCTAAAAGTCTCAATTGAATACACTAATACTTTTGGAGACTCTTAAAATGTCTACATTAAATACCCCTAAACTTTTAAAAACTTAAAAGTCCTTAAAAGTCTTAATTTGAATACACACCCTAAATTTGCAGTTGCAAAATTTGATGTTATTGTGACATTTTCTTCACATATACTATGTTTAATGTGTAAATATACACGTAATTTTTCCACAATGTGAATATTATATGTTCATGACAGTCACCGAATGCGGTTGCCCCATTTGGGTATGTTTATTTCCATCTTTTGTTATTCCTAATTTTGAGAAATTTCTCTTTTTTGATTGAATTGATGGACAGATAAGACATGATAACAATGTTGATTATCCATAATGATCATAATATTTACGTTGATATTTTTTATTACAAATCTATACAAGTCTTGATTCGACAATGCCTTCAACTATTTGTTATTTTATTTTCCCTAAAACCAATAAATGTGGTCATACATTCGCATAGCTTTTTATGAACTTTTTTTTTTCAAATTCATTTTCAACTACATATTTCATGGGACCCACAATTTTTATCAACTTTTCAACCACAAATTTCATCAATTTTTTTTAAAAATTTCTTAAAAAAAACTACTTTTAAACTCCACCAAACAGACATTTGTCACATACCATAGTCGAAACTCATACAAAATATCCAAAATTACAGTGTTTGTAAGTCACACACCAAAATAGTTTAAGTAGATTGGATTTTTAGTTAAATAATGCAAACCAAGATACATATGAGACGAATCACAGATAATTAAGGTCACATCTAGTATACCACTTCTTTGCGGTGGGATCTGACTACAGTCTTATTATGATGATAGATTGAGGAGGTAAACAAATTTTTGGAGATGATCGGTGTAGGGAGATGATCGGTTGAGGGAGATGGATAAGTTGAGCTGACTTTGGAGATGATCAGTTGAGGAAGATGATCAAATCAGGTATATAGATTGAAGCTATCAACAAATTTTGGAGGAGATGATTTTGCGAGCGGAGAAATTAAAGAAGTAGTGACACATTGACATTTATGTACTTTTTTCTTCCCGTAGTGGAGAAAACTCCCTACGATCGTGATAAATGTCATGTATATTCGAGTCACAAATACAACACATAAAATCAAAGTTATTGTACCAAAAAGTGCAATCAATGGCCTTGATATTTAGAAAGTTATGTTTATTTAACAACATACAATCGGTATTTATTCAAATTTGATATATTCGAGAGTCACGTATGTTTGAAGCTTGTTCATTGGAGAGAGAATTTACTAATTACCACATTTCACATCTGTTCTATATTACAATCTTTGTTTTAGGTTGCAAATCCATTTTGTTACATAAATTAATTACATAAGAATAACATTTTTGAGTTAAAATACTTGATTTTTTGAATAATTATCAACATGACTGATTTATCAAAAGGTGACATTATATATTGGTAATTATCATTTTCCCCTTTTCTAAAGGTCCAAGACATCCATAATTGAACGTCTACCAACATATCTACGCTTAAGACCAGGCGTATCATGTAGATCTGGATGGATATTGTCGAAAATAAATCACCACTAATGTTTAGGGCTCAGTTTAGAACCTAAACACCACTAGAAACATCAAGAAAAGCTCAACTCAAAACACTTCTATTGACCCAAATAAGTGTAGCTCACTAAGAACTAAAGAATCTCACCAAAGAAAGAAACCAAAAACCAACAATGGTACCCGCCACAGTGAAGAAGAAGAAGGAAGCAGTTTGCAGTTCTCTCTCTCTCACAAGGCAAAACCAATTTTGGATGCTGGAATGAAACAAATGAATAGGGTAGCAACATGTTAAACCAACCAATTTGGGCCACAAGCCCATTAAGAACAATACCACTAAAATACCATAATTGAGCCTAAGTAATAGAGTGGACTATTGAGCAACTATATAAAATAAGTCACTCCAAATGGCCCGCTAAGTTTTGGGTTGAGCTTTAATTAGATTCGCTAAGTGGTGTTGTTTTTCCTTAATTTCAATCCTCGGCTAACGCCTATGAAATTTATCTTAATCATCACTGCCCGTTTGAGATTGTTTGACAACAAATACCCAACAAACTTCCACCTTGGTGCCAAAGAATTCTTGAACATTGAAGTAGCACTTCCTTGTCTCCCTTGCTTAATACATTCACCTACAAAAAGAAAAAATTTCACTCATTAGTGACAACACCAAAAGGAAACTAATAAAATTGGAAATTATTTACCTCAACCGATGTTTACAAGATCCAAACAACTTCTGAACTTCACCAAGGGCAACACCTTAGTGCCCATATCCGAGGGATTATATTGTGAAAGCACTTTCTCAAGCTTTTATTACTTCTTGTGACACAATTTCTCTAATTAAATGTAGTCTAATATCAATATGTCTGGTACGTTCATGAAAGTGGAATTTTTACACAAATGTATACAAAATTGACTATCCGAATATACTACCACATCATCATTCAAAACACAAAGTTCACTTATCAATCCTCTAAGCCACAAGGCTTCTTTAATAGCTTTGGTGGTAGCAATATATTCGGATTTGGTAGTGGATAAATCAACTATGTGTTGTAATTGAGAATTACAACTAATGCAAGAATTAGATAAAGTAAACACATAAGAGAAAGTAGACTTCCTATTATCCCTATCCCCTGCATAGTCTGCATCTACAAAACTCTTCAATTTTACTCATTCCTTGCTACGACCAAATATTAGACCTACATTACTCATCCCCTTCAAATATCTAAGGAGTCACTTCAATGCCTCCCAATGACTAAGATCCGGATTAGACATGAACTTACTAAGGGTATTTATAGCAAAAGCTAAATCCAGTCTAGTACACACAATCAAATATATAATAGAACATATTACATTAGAATAAGAAATCCTACTCATATATACAATTTCTTCGTCATTACAAGAAGCTTGATCATTAGTTAACACAATGTGATTAGCTAAAGGCCATGTAACCGATTTATATTCATGCATGCCAAATCTTTTTAATACTTTTAAGATGTAAGGAGTTTGATGTAAAAACAACATAGAATTTGATATATCTCTTTCAATTTCCATACATAGGATTCTTTTAGCTTTTTCTAGATCTTTCATGTCAAATTCACCATTCGATGTTGTTTTTATCATGCATATCCTTTTAGAAGAGGAACCAATTAAGAGCATATCATCAACATAGAACAATAGAAATGCATAGTCATTACTAGTTTCATTATGTTGGTGATACAAACAATGATCAAACTTACTTCTTTGAAATATTTTAAGGAAACACACATAATCAAATTTTTGTTTATCTTTAAAAACTTTAGGTTGATTTATGAAGATTTGTTAATCAAGTTTACCATGCAAAAAAATAGTTTTAACATCAAGTTGTTCAAGTTCTCAGTCAAAATATGCAATTAATGCAAGTATGACCCTAATAGTAGTGTACTTAACAACGGGTGAAAAAAATCTCATTATAATCAACTCACTCTTTCTACGTGTATTCCTTAGCAGCTAATCTAGCCTTAATCCTTAAAGGTTCAGATGTACTAGTACCCTTCTTAACCATAAAAATCCACTTACAATCAACTATTGACTTATTTTTGGGTCTAGGTATTAACTCCCAAGTTTGATTCTTTGCTAAAGAAAACCACACTTCATATTGTTCACTCTTCATCTCTTCTTCCAATGTATTTGGCTCTCTATCAACTAACTTTTCATAGCTAGCATAGACAAAGGCTAACTCGGACTCATATCCAAACCTTCTAGGTTGTTTCACCTGCCTTCTCTCTCTATCTCTAGTTAATTGATAATCCACTAAAAGATATTCCTCGATAGGATGCTCTTCTATCACTACTTCTTCATCCCCCTCCTCAGGTTGTTGAATTTGAGTATCCATCTCGCTAGAGGTGATGGAGACATGTGTACTAACTTTTTCTAACTCCACCCAAGCTGATTTTTCTCACTCAAACCTTCAAAACCAGTCCCTAAACATGGCATTTCAGCCTCATTAAATGTAACATCTTGACTCAAAATGATCTTAACCCCATTTTGGCTTTTATCCCACAATCTATACCCTTTAACTCCCTCAGGGTAAACTAGAAAAACATATTTCCTAGCACTAGGTTCTAGTTTTTCCTTACTCAGCACAACCAAAAGTTTTAAGCACAACATAATCAGCAAGTTTACTAGACCATTTTTCATGAAGAGTATCATCATTTAAAGCCATAGATGTAGTCAAATTGACCAAAAACAAGCAGTCATAACAGCTTCACCCCAAACAGATTTTGGCACACCAGAACTCAACATCATGCATCTTACTTTATCAAGTAAAGTTTTGTTCATCCTTTCTGCTACCATATTCTGTTGGGGAGTGTAAGGAACTGTCTTATGCCTAGTTATACTACTTTCTTTACACATGTTATCAAATTTATTGTTACAAAACTCTAATCCATTATTGGTTCTCAAGAACTTAATCTTTTTACCAATTAGATTTTTAACATGTCTTTTCCAGTTATTAAAGTTATGACAAGTATTAGACTTATGTTTTAAAAGATAAACCCACACTTTTCTCGAATAATCATCGATGATAGACAAGATATATCTATTCCCGCCCGAGGTAGGATTGCTAGAAGGACCCCACAAGTCTGAATGCACATACTCAAGAATTCTTTTAGTTTTGTGAACACCCGTTAAGAAAGATAACTTATGATGCTTACTAAGCACACAACGATCACAGAAAGACAAATCAGACACACAATCTTTACCAAAAACATTTTTATCATTAAGAAGCTTATGTCCCTTAATACTCACATGTGTAAATCTATTGTGCCATTTATGTGTGTGGTTTTCAATTTTACTAGTAAAGCCAATTTTCTCCAGTTGCCCCCACTGAAATTAAATTCCTACTCAATTCAGGAATAAATTTAACATCTTTTGAAGTATACACAAAACTTATGTCAAACTTTAAAGTAACATCACGAATCCCAGCAACAGTATAAGCAGAATTGTCACACAAAACAACATGCCATCACCAGATTCATCTAAATTTTCAAACCAATCTTTATGAGATGTCAAAAGATGCACCAGAATCAAATATCTACTTATGCAAACAATATTTGACAGTTAGATTCAATTCAGTAGTATCATCAATAGAATTAATTAACACATAGACTTCACCTTGATCAGAATTAGAAGAAGACATAACATTCACTTCATCTCTCTCTTTACGAGTTTGTTTGTTCTTTGCTTTGTGAAAATCTTGTATAAAATGTCCAGTGTTACCACAACCATAACATTTTTCCCTTCAACTCTAGATTTAGATCTAGATCAACTCTTACCCTTCTTTTTACCTCCATTATTACTATACTCACAACTGCTTTGATAATCTTGGCTACCCGTTTGCCTAAACTGTGTTTTACCCCTCATCATATGAATTTTACCACTTTTTTTATCATGTTTTTCAGCTTTCATCTCCATATTTTTACTTCTGAGAAATCAAGGACAATCTCAGGTGTTAAAGTGTCCTTACCACTTTTCTTATCATGGCCTTATACTGTTCGGGGCACCGCTTCACCACAATTAATAATATCTTGCACAAGTTTGTTAAATGCATTCACATTATTAGCTAGATCCTTTGAATGATTTATTTTAAAACTGAAAAATCTCTCTAGCAAGAAAAGTTTATTATGAGTAGATTTAATCAAATAAAGGTCCTCTAACTTTTTTTAAAGTTCTTTTGTAGTTTTAAGTCTACCAACTTTTTTCAAAATAGCATATGACAAGTATAATATAATGGCAAAGTAAGCAAGTTCATCATATTCTTCTTTTTGCTCTTTAGTCAAATCTGCAAAAAAAAATTGTTATCTATAGTTTTTGAAACTTTTGTTGTATCAAAATTCGTCTCATCTTTTGTTGTCAAATTAAGAAATCTTCTTTTCCATTAAAAATTCCCAATTCAAAATTGTGAGTTGTCATTTTTTGGAACTCAAATCGATAAAAAAAAAAACACAATTTTCGCAAGAGTACTATAATAGTCCAAATTTTGCAACCACAGAGATAATTCAACAAGAAATTTCTCACTAAGAAATTCTCACACAATAATTTAAAAAATACTTATATCAACCAAACAAAAATAATCAGTAAACAATTTCAGCAAATAATATCCTAGGTCTAGCAATAGGTAATGGTTATCCACACGATAACCCTAATCCTAATGATCACCCAACACGATGACATCTATTGCAAAAAATAAATGGTTACCCCATACGATAGCCTTGACTGCAAAAATTAAACAGATAGAATACAATACCAGAGTGAACAAATCTGTTGTTCTTATTCTAAGAGAGATGCAAGTTTTTTTTATAACCTAGGCCTGCAGCAATAGCAACATCAACATCAACATCAATCGAAAAACCCTCCAAATGTACCCTAAGGGAAAAAATGTCCATATTTTGGACCACTACACCGATGACAAAACTAACACCACTAGTGGGTCCTAAAAATAGCAAGGAACAATCTGTATTTTTGGCCGAAATCCAGAAGACCACCCACGCTCCACCACGCGCCGTCCAAGTCTCTGAGCGTGTGATTCATGCGCCGTCACTACAGTGATTCATGCACCGACAGGACATAATCATCTCACTATCAGAAGTTGGAATATGGTCTCCGTTTACGAAAAGGACTCTTGGTTTGGCCGAAAACAAGGTCAGAAGTTTCGATTTTTGAAAATATATAGTTTATTGAACATATTTTGATGATTTTTCTCACCCCAAAGGATACTAAATCCAAGCTCTGATACCAATTTGTCGAAAATAAATCACCACTAGTGTTTAGAGCTCAGTTTGGAACCTAAACACTACTAGAAATCTCAAGAAAAGCTCAACCCAAAACACATCTATTGACCCAAATAAGTGTAGCTCACTAAGAACTAAATAATCTCACCAAATAGAGAAATCAAAAACCAACAATGGTAGCAGCCAATTTGTCGAAAATAAATCACCACTAGTGTTTTTCTCTCTCTCAAGGAAAAACCAATTTTGGATGCTGGAATGAAACAAATGAATAGGGAAGCAACATGTTAAATCAACCAATTTGGGCCACAAGCCCAATAAGAACAAAACCACTAAAATACCATAATTGGCCTAAGTAATAGAGTAGATCATTGAGCAACTATATAAGACAAGTCACTACAAATGGCATGCTAAGTTTTGGGTCGAGCTTTAATTGGATTCGCTAAGTGGTGTCGTTTTTCCTTAATTTCAATCCTCAGCTAACGCTTATGAAATTAATCTTAATTAGCATTGCCTGTTTGATGTTGTTTTGCAACAAATACCCAACATATATGAATTGAGATATGCGAGTATGAGACAAATCCTAAAGTCACGATATGTTTAACTATGTTCATGTTGGGATGTATACTGACTACATTCAGTAAATAAATATAATATCATTTTATCTTATCATTTAAATAATTGTTCGTATATATTAATATTGAGCAAGCACTTAAAAGTATTTAATTCAAGAACGACATCCGAATATTGCTATTACAAAAGTTTAATCTGTTTTGTGTTCGATTCTCCATAAGTGAAAACCACTTAAGTAATTGTTCGCGATACATTTAAATAATTGTTGCACTTAAATAATTGTTCACTAAAATTGAACTTAAATGTTGTGTATGATATCACAACAAGTAGTATACTAGTTAAGTAGAATACCGTTCCCATGATGACTGTTGTAGTGATTCTTGACCTAATTAGTCTTAACTAATTATTTGAACCAATGCAAAAATTTAAAAGGAAAGTATTTGGTGATTTTTACTAAATTAAAAATTAAAAATAAAATTAAGCTAACGTGATCGACAATCACATAGTTGAGAAAACTTGAGGATTTTAAAGGTATTAAGACTCACGATTTCACCGTAGTTATTATGTTTAACTTCGCCTACCGAGTTATAACAATTTATATCATCCGTGTTGACAGTCGGATTTATCTAACATATTTGACAATCTCTCTCGAATTGAACCAAGCCTACTTAAACAAGTAACTCCACTGTATCTTTATATTAATTTCAACAAATCCAAGTACATTCAATTGCAAACTTCAATAAAAGATTGTACAAATTATAAAATTATACATCTATCTCCTATATAAATTACTGTTAGTACAAAATATGTGTTTTGCCTCTCGATTTCAACACAAATTCATAAACTAGCTAGATCCATGAAAAGCAATTAATTCTATAATAAAAATTCTACAAATAATCATAATTAGAGTCACATCTCCATAATTAAAATCAAACCATTAAACTTAGTTACATCATTCGTCCCAACTAAGAAAATTAGCTACTCATAATCCAATTACATAAATTCATTGATTTGTATGAAATTAAGTACATCACCTAGAACCTCGTGTTGAATCTTGAAGCATGAACCAACTTGAATCTCCTCCCTCAATCTCCAATCTTCAATCCCAAGCTTGAAAACCTTGAATTTGTGTATATGTGATGGTATTTTCTCTCATAGATTGCCTCCCCTTCAATGACTTCTACCGTTAGTATGTATAGAATACCCATAAGTCCTAAATTTCGTGCCTTAAATTTGTCAAAAACACCTTTGAAAACATCAAATTTTGAGTTGAAATAGAATTCCAATTAACATTAGCGCATGCGCGCGCTGTGTAATTCTTCGAAGTCAGGAGCACTGATGAAATCGTTGAACTCACTTTTGGCCTCGACTCCAAATGTTTTATTATTTTTTTCATTCCTCCTCCAACACATGGCCCCGCACTAAGATCCATCCCACCAAACAAAAATGAGAGCAACTTAGCATATATTCGAGTTAAATCACCTACAAAATCATAAGATCTAAGGCCCAAATAAGAGTAAAATTTACACTTTTCAATCATCTCCTACTACAATAGTTGAAGTCTTAAAGGAAAGAGAGTTGTGCAATCTTGTGATTGAGAGAAAAAAACACACAATCAACGTTGGAGACTACATTGCTCATGGGATTCTTTGGAGTTCAAGCAAGAAGACGAAGAAGGAATTGAGCGGGTTGAAGTTCGTGGCTTCAAGCTTAGATTTTCTTCTTATTTTCTTTGTATAATATGGTGATGTATTCAATTCATATCTCATGTTTGTGTACTTCAAGTACGAGTAGCTAAACTTTAATTTGTTAGGATGAAATGATGAAACTTAGCTTTCGATTATTTAATTTTAATTGTTGTGTTTCAATATGATAAATATGACTTAGTGCCGAAATTGTTATAGACTACTCATTTACGTGACTTTCACATTGACTTTGTTTTGTCATTGCCTCACATGAATGATACTCCCCATGTTGCCACATTGATTTCTAAGTTAATTGTTCGCTTGCATGCTTTTGCTATCGGTATTAGATTGTGGCATATTAATTACCGTCACATTGTGTCAGTTTTGACATTTGTTAACCACATTCATAGTTTTATAATAAGATTAAACAAAGAATTATTTTAAATAATAAAAATTATGCACCTGCTCTTGATGTGGTAGGCACATATATTTTAATGGGAATTTTTATGTTACCATTCGTGTTTCTTTGGCATGCTATTCTAAATATGTTAAGAAAAAGTTTCTTGATAACCCACATGGAATTAATGTCCTGTTGTTTGATTGACCATTGCATTTTAATGGAAGTTTTGTTTTTAATATAACAAAATTGTTTCCGCACATTCGAGCCACCAATGTGGCAATTGTTTGTTTTATGCAGGTTAGTCTAATGTGCTAGTCCATAGGGCTTCTCGTTATATAGAGTCAAAAGACGTGGATAAATTGTATAGGTTGTTGCTTTTTGGAATTCAACTTCGATATTTGGTCAGTTAGAAAAATCATCCCTTTTGAAACAGAAGTTGGCTGGGTATTTACTGTCCTAGTGATTTGTGCTAAAAGGGAGAGATAAAGCCCCTCCTTGAATCATTGTAAGGGAATAGGGCATGTCCGCTGAGTGCAATTTTGGGGGATTTATAAACCTAGATTTTTTTGGCAAACTAATAAATACAATTTGTACTAATCGGATCTCACAAAAAGAGACAATTATTAGTACTCTTACATATTTTTCGTATAATGGCGCAATGTTTTATTATCATTTTAGGAAATAATCAAATTCAAGTGTCGATCTAACGAAAAGAGAGTAAACAGAAGAAAAATAGACTTAATTGCAAAGACAAAGAGACTTGAAGGGCTTGACATACAAATATCAAAGAAAGAAAACCAGGAGCTGCCTTCAAGGTAACCATGCGATCGCATGGTTAACCATGGATGCGATCGCAAAGCATCAAAAAAATCAATAGAACTTTAATTGACCAAACCATGCGATCGCAAGATTTTTAACCATGCGATCGCATGGCTTTCTGGGCACAACTCAAGTAGTTTCTTGATGGGAATAAAACTCTATCAAGTCTAAGATAAAAGATCGATCTAAAACACGTTTAGAAAGTTGAGATAGGGGTATAAAAGCCAAAGAATAGACAAATTGCGAAAGACAAATTCTGGGAAGAAATATACAAGAGAAGAATCGAAGTTCAAGGAATGGATTGAAGATTCTTGAACCAGAATCACGGATTGTAATCTTATTTTCTTCTTTTTCTTTCGGAACATGATTTATATAATTCTTGTATTATTTTACAAAATCATGTACGGCTAAATTACTTATTGCTAGGATGAACGATGAAACCTCATGTTTGTAATTAATTAGAAGTTTTCTGTTTTAGTAATTAATTGATTCTTGATTGATTATTCTTTATTCATTATTTCTAATGTTTTAAGGCTTGATCACCATTAGAATGTTTTGTGATCTTTATTGAAGTCGAGAGATTCAATATAGATAAGCACGTGGTTTTGAATAACATAGGGTTCAATAATATATAGAAATTACTATTATGCCTTATGAAATCCGGTTAGGTGTTCTTATGAAATCTAGTTAGAGATAATTAAGTTCGCATATCGATATAGAATTGATTGACCATCGAGAGAGGTTTTTGATTATTATAAGATCACCAATTTTCAATCCAAGGTAATTATAAGCTAAAGCGATTAAACGGATAATTGATTAAGGAACATGTAGGTGGATTCGCGAATCCTAGTGTTACTAAAATTCGTTCTCACAAATTTATTTTGATTACTTGATAATTTAGATTTAATTAAACATAATTAGAATAGTTTTAGAATTCAAATCAAAACGAATTTGTGCTCTTTACATTGTTAAAACTCGAACTATAATTAATTGGTTAATTGATAATTAGTCTATGTGGGTTTGACACCTTTCACACCACTTTATTACATGATAACGATCCGTCACTTGCGAGATTAAAATCTACAATAAGTTTTTGGCGCCGTTGCCAGTGACTAGTTTTATTAATTACTACATTAATTGAGAATTTTATTAATTACTACATTAATTGAGAATTTAGTTTAAACAATTTTATTTATTTTTTATTTTTTATTTTTATTTTCCTTCTCAGTTCTTTATGTTACTGTTGAATTTAGGTGTCAAGTGTGTATGCGTTGTATAAAAGATTTTGATTTATTTGATTTAAACCCAGAACGACAACGTGAACGAAGAGAAAAGAAAAAACAGCAAAAAGACACAATAGAAGACAACTGAATCCATGATACATTACCTGCAAATATGAGAAATAATCTTGCACCAATGGCTCGACCAGTTGAAGTTAATGAACGAGATATTCTTATGGGTAAGTATAAAATACAACCGATTGTTGAGAATCGGTCCAGCATAATCTATCTGCCTTGTAGAAATGATAACTTCCAGTTGATACCAGATGTAATTAAGTTGTTCTCGAATAATCTGTCATTCTATGGGAGAACATATGAAAATCCTCATTACCATATTTCTCGCTTCGATGAATATTGTGTTAATTTCAGATACCACGGTGTTAATGAAGAGGCACTTAGAATGAGACTCTTCCAATACACATTGAAGGATAAAGCTAGAGAATGGCTAGATTCTCTACCGTCTGGGAGCATCACAACTTGAACAGATTTGATCCATAAATTCACACTAAAATATTTCTCTCCGGCCAGAGTGAATAGACTAAAGTATGAAATATCCAATTTCCAACAATCTGAATTGGAAAATTTTCACGAGGTGTGGAAAAGATTCAAGGAATCGATTCGAAAGTGTCTAAGTCATAGTTTTCCTTTAGTAGCTCAGAATCATTGTTTTTACTCTGGATTAGCTCCAAACAGTCGTCCTTCAGTAGATTCTGCAACAGGTGGCTCTATCCAAAATAGATCCGCTGGTGACCTTCACGACCTATATGAAATAATGAGTAAATAGTTCGTTATGTGGCCAGACAGAGGTTTGCAGAAGAATGCTACAGGAATGCACGAAGTGGAAATCAATTCGCTTGTATTGGCAAAAATCGATACATTGGCAAAGTATATGGAAGCAATGAAATATTCCTACTTAGCCAATATGGTTCAGATGTCTCCACCAATATGTGCAACATGCGGGGCAAACCATAAATCATTAGAATGCCCTTTAACCATCGTTGATATGTCATCACCTGAACAAGCTGCATATGCTTAAAACTCTCAGCGACAACAGAATAATCCATACTCATAGACTTACAATCCAGGATGGATAAATCATCCAAAATTCTCATATGGAAATATCCAAAACATTCAAAATCCACCAAATCAAAGGAGACCACAAGAAAGAAAATGAGGATTGGAAAAAACTGTCACACGCATGGAATCTGAATTAAAGGAGATGTAAAAAAGACAAGATGTTGCGATAAAGAATATAGAAAATTAGATTGGGCAGTTGGCTAAACTGTTGACCGAGCGACAACCAAGCACATGGCTAAGCAATACCGAAGTCAATCCGAAAGAGCAAGTAAATGCAATCACTACGAGAAGCGAAGTTGAGTTGCCAGAGATTCATGTGAAAAGACCGGGTGTTGAAAAGGAAACTGTGTTAAGCAAAGAGAGAGAAAACAAATTCAAAGAAGCAGTTGAACAAGAAAAAGAGAACTCTCCACTAGATTATATTCCACCATCGACTTATGTCCCTCCAATTCCATTTCCTCAAAGACTGTGAAAACATAAGCTAAACCAGCAATTTGAGAAATTCCTCGATGTATTCAAAAAACTCTAAATCAACATACCTTTTGCTGACGCTTTAGCTCAAATACCGAGCTATACAAAATTTATGAAAGAAATTATTTCAAACAAAAAGAAGTTGGAGGAGCACGAAACAGTCATGCTTACCGAGGAATACAGTACTATATTGCAAAACAAGTTACCTCTGAAATTAAAAGATCCAGTGAGTTTTGCTATTCCTTGCACTATTGGTAGTTTATTTTTTAACAAAACTCTATGTGATTTAGGAGCTAGTGTGAATTTAATATCTTATTCTATTTTTAAGCAGTTCGGTTTGGGATAAGCAAAGCCAACAACAGTATCATTGCAGCTTGCAGATATGTCCATCAAACATCCAAGAGGGATCGTTGAAGACATATTAGTGAAAGTGGACAAGTTCATATTCCTTACTAATTTTATTATTTTAAATATGTGCGAAGACAGGGATATACCACTTATTTTGGGTTGACCTTTCTTGACAACTGGTCAGGCATTGATTGATGTACAAAAAGGGCAACTAAAGCTAAGATTGAATGATAAACATATCACATTCGATGTGTTTAAAGCAACTAAATCTCTGAGCTCTTCAGATTCCTGTTTCCAGATTGATGTCATTGACCAAGAGAGAGTCAACACTTTCACATTGAAAAACAAGTCAAACCCAAAAGAACACATACCAATCATAAAAACAATGAGTGACGAACACCTGTCCGATGAGGAAGTTGAAGTTTTCATAGTTGAGTTCGAGCAAGTGGTAAAATTGAGTCATATCAATATGATAAGGAAAAAATTAAACTTTGGAAGGTGAACAAAAATTGGTAAAGACAATTGATGCAAGCAAATCAAGTCCTCTAAAGATCTATTCAAAGTGTCTTAAGTGATCACCGCGACAAAGTCAAGCCAATAACTTTAAAGAAGCGCTTAATAGGAGACAATCCATTTTTCTACCATTTTATTTAAATTTTCGTATCATTTAAGTTTTGAGAATCTTTTGACATTTTGCACATTTTTATACTTTTAGGATTTAAAGTAGGCACTTTTAATTCTTAGGTAATGAAGGACTATCATCATCGTCATTTTGTATAAGCATGTTTTCAATTTTTTTAAGTTATGTTTAGAAAACCATAAAAATGAAAGAAAAAAAAATCAGAGTTCCGTATGTGATCGCATAGCCTGGGCAGAAAACATTCTGCCCAGAATTTAGTAGTCCTGCGATCGCATGACTTTCTTTCTTTGTGATTGCAAAGACTATCAGTTAGAATAAAATCGGGAATAAGACTTGGTCATTTCAAAACATAAATTTCAAACTACAACCAAGTTTCTCCCTCAATCTGTGACTTCAAACCTCAAAATGGGCATCCATTTCTTGGTAACCATTTATCTATAAGCATAAATTCCACATATTCAAAGGTAAGTTTTCAATTTATGTGGTGAAATTTTCTCTTGTTCATTCCACTCTCAATTAATTTCGTGCATTTTGATTTGTTTGGGGAAATGTGGTTTAGATTTGGCTTGAATCGAAGGGTGCATATGTTATTGATTGGGTTTAGATGATTAGGTTGAGAATTTTTTTGGCTTTGATTGAATCACCCAATTTATTTAACCTATGAAGAACAAACCCTTGCTTGCAAAGTGTTCGACTAAATGACCCAACCAAAATTGGAAAAATTATGATCATAGACTTGTCTCATTAACCAACATTATCGTTTAGGATCATTCACCTAGGTTTGGGCACACTTATATCACCAAAATCCAAGATGTGATCATTTAGGGACTACTGCTTGCCATGGCAGCCCACTATAGGCCACTTCTGCCTGTCTCTATTAACACTTTCGTCCTCTGTCCGTTTGACCCAAATGACCTCGAAATCCTATGAAATTTGAACATGTGGTAAACCAAAACATGAACTTCCATTCCATCCTTTGCCATTTCACTTTTGAACATTCTTGGGTATTTTTCTCGGTAACCGAAGTAGCTTCGTAGAACACAATTTTTAGAGAGAAATTACCTAAAGTTCAGGATAGTTTGGGGGTGACCAATAATATCATTTATGTTATTTTTGATATCTAACTTGTTTTTGTTTATTTTGAAGGTCATGGCTCCAAAACGACCTCCAACCACTGCCGAAAAAGAAAATAAAAAGGCAACCAGAGGCACATCAAAGAGAGCCCGAGTGGAAACCACTAAGTCTCTCCACTATCTATCCGAGGAGCACAAATAAAGATATAAAAAGCTCACTTGCCATTGGACCATATGGGGGGATCAGAGGTTACAGTTGAAGGATTTTCCTCACTCCGAGTTGTACAATCTGATCAACGTGTGCGGTTGGTCAAAAATTACAGAAACACTGCACAAGATTTATTCCCAGCTCGTCTACGGGTTCTATGCCAACTTCAACCATGAAATAGACATACATGGAACATAGTACTACGGGCAGACATGGGTGCGGGGTAAATGGTTTATATTTATCCTAACCAATACTACGGGATTACTTCTGAAGATGTTAATCCGCTACACACTATCAGGATATGGGTAAAGTGGCCCAATTTCTATATGGTTGAGACGATGCATGGCCATTACCCAAGAGAGAATTTGAGCATAGCAAATTGACAGACTCCCTACTCATCCTGAATTTGTTCGTGAGCCACAATATCGACCTGAGCATGCACCACACTACCATCAATGACATGTGGGCTTGATTTCTATACCATCTCGCTCACGGGAGGAAGATCGACTTAGGTAGCTACATCTACACCTTGATAAATACTCTGGGCTTCCAATCAGATAAGAGGCACACTGATATCTTCTCAGCTCTGATCAGTGGTATTTGTGAAGAAGCGGGGGTTCAAATTTTTGCAGCAGAGCCGGTAGTGAAATCCAAAGGACTGATCAACCACTTTGCCTTGGAAAATGCAAGAAGGCACACTGCACGAGCTGTAGCAGAGAAACAGCCTCAAGAAGGACAACCAGCCACGCTTCAGCCTGCCGCACCACCAAGAGACATGGCTTCCATGCTACGACAAATACTTAAAGGTCAAGCTGAGCAGAAAAGGCTCATTGTCGCTACATAGACTGAATTATACACGGTGCATCAGGAGTTGACGACGCTGCGATCTCGCATAGATGCAATCCAACACACTAAGATGAATCTCGAGAGCAGTCAGCGACAAACTGGCCTGGAGTAGATTCATATTCAATCCAACTACAACTAGATCAAGAGGCAGTTAGACATATGTGCAAGTAAGCTAGATGATATTCATGACAAGATTTGCGGTGCCGACACCTAGCCAAGACCCTCCACCGATCGATCCTACCACACTCCTTCTTCCAAGACCATCCGATCTACCTGAAGTCTATATATATATATATATATATATATATATATATATATATATATATATATATATATATATATATATATATATATATATATATATATAAGTTGACGACGACGCTGCGATCTCGTGATAGATGCAATCCAACACACTAAGATGAATCTCGAGAGCGTTCGGCGACAAACCGGCTCGAGTAGATTCATATTCGATCCAACTACAACTAGATCAAGAGGCGCTTAGACATATGTGCAAGCAAGCTAGATGATATTCATGACAAGATTTGCGGTGCCGACACCTAGCCAAGACCCTCCACCACGATCCTACCACACTCCTTCTTCCAAGTACCATCCGATCTACCTCAGGAAGTCTCTCGAATATATATATATATATATATATATATATATATATATATATATATATATATATATATATATATATATTTTTTTTGAATTTTCACATTGGAGACAATGTATCTTTCAAGTTTGGGGTGGTGGATAAAAATAAAAAATTTGCTTGATTCGATGATGATAATTGATATTTGATTTTAAACTTGTTTTTGCTTGTTAAAAAAAATATCATTAGTAACTGTTTGCATGTTTATGTGATATGAATAGCCTTGTCGGCTAATGATGAAACTTTTTCTTTACGTTTTGCTTTAATCATGACTTGTGGACATATTATTACTTTTGTTTAAATGTGAGACTACTTAACCATGTTTGATTATGTGTTGTGTTGGCCAGTTATGGTGATTTTAGCTATGTTGGTGCACATAAATTGAAAACAATAGGATACTTTTTTTAAACTAAAAATCATTTGTATCTTGACAAGTAACCAATAGAGTGAGTAAGTGTGGTAGTTAAGCTGTGATGGTGGCTATCTAGATTGTGATTGATTCCATATATGTTGAAAAATTTTGTGGAGCACTTTAGACCAGTTAGAGGAAGCTAGGTAATAATCGAATATTAGGAATCTAATTCCTGAGCATGAACTTACTGCACACAAGGAACAATGCTATTACTATTATATAACTCTTTACGTAGCCTTTTTTACTCGAGTATTAAAGTCCATCGACCTAAAGCTTGTTACATGAGTCATCTAGAAAGTTTAATGGACTGAGTCTCGAATACTATTAATATCTTATAACTCTTTTTGTAACCTTTTTGACTTGAGTGAAAAGGCTCGTAGGGGTTTTTCAAAACCCAATGCCTTAAGGTTCAAAAGACCTGGGAGTTATCGACCTAAAGCTCGTTACATGAGTCATCTAGAAAGCTTAAGAGATTGAATTTTTCACATAAGATTTATATATTTAAAAAAAACTGCTAAAGCCAGTGAAAAAATCATTTGCAAAGTAAACACATGGAGATTAGATAACTAATGAGTTTGACTTACTTAGTAGAAACTTTCTAATCGAGAGCACTCAAAAATAAGAGAATTTTCATAAACCTAGTTTGTCACGATTATTAGCTTTCTCAACTAGCTTCGAGTAAGAAAATAATGAGTGAACTGTAATATTTGAACTAAAATCTCGAGAATTGAAAGAGAAAATTATTTTGGGAGAAAGTGTACCTTACAAGAGAGAAATGAAAAGTTGACCAAATGGTTGGGCTATCACCACCATAGAAAATTAAAGTGGATCGGATTAACTGCTCTCACACACATATCAAGTATGGTTTAAGTAGAATCACATTTGCAATAGTAACACTTGAACACTCGTCATGAATTATAAGTTGTTGCAAAAGTTGAAGCAAGAACGGCAAGCTATTTATGTTGTGAATTGTGTTACTTCTTATTTCATTCTATGCATGATTGTCTTTAGTTATTATATTCGAGGAAGAATAAAAGTTCAAGTTTGAGAGTGTTTGATAAATACAATTTTGTATTGATCGAGGCTCACAAAAGGGGATAATTATTAGTACTCTTACATGTTTTCAGTATATAGCGCAATGTTTTATTATCATTTTAAGAAATAATCAAATTCAAGTGTCGATCTAAAGAAAAGAGAGCAAATAGAAGAAAATAGGACTTAATTTCTAAGACAAAAAGACTTAAGGAGCTTAGCATGCAAATATCAAAGAATGAAAACCAGGAGCTGCCTTAAGGTAACCATGTGATCGCATGGTTAACCATGGCTGCGATCGCAAGATATAAAGAAAATCAGCAAAACTTTAATTGACCAAACCATGCGATCCCAGGGTTTTCAACCATGCGATCCCATGGCTTTCCGGGCACAACTCAAGTGGTTTTCTAATAGGAATAAAACTCTATCAAGTCCAAGATAAAAGATCGATCTAAAACACGTTTAGAAGAATTGAGAGAGGAGTATAAAATCTAGAGAATAGACAAATTGCGTGAGATGAATTTTGGAAAGAAATATACAAGAGAAGAACCGAATATCAATGAACGGATTGAAGATTCTTGAGTCGGAATCACGGGTTGTAATCTTATTTTCTTCTTTTTCTTTCGGAACATGATTTATACAATTCTTGTATTATTTTAGAAAATCATGTACGGCTAAATTACTTATTGCTAGGATGAACGATGAAACCTCATGTTTTTAATTAATTAGAAATTTTTCCGTTTTAGTAATTAATTGCTTCTTGATTGATTATTCTCTATTCATTCTTTCTAATATTTTAATGCTTAATCACCATTAGAATATTTTTTTATCTTTATTGAAGTCGATGTGTTTTTATTCTTTATTATTGATTGATTATTCTTTATTCATTCTTTCTAATGTTTTAATGCTTGACCACCATTAGAATATTTTGTGATCTTTGTTGAAGTCGATAGCTTCAATATAGATAAGCACGTAATTTTGAATAACATAGAGTCCAATAATAGATATAAATTACTATTATGCCTTATGAAATTCGATTAGGTGTTCTTGTGATTTAAATGCATATTTTTATGTTCAAAACTTAATTAGAGATAATTAAGTTTGCAATCGATATAGAATTGATTGACCATCAAGAGAGGCTTTTGATTATTATAGGATCACCGATTTTCAATCTAAGGTAATTATAAGCTAGAGCGATTAAACGGATAATTGATTAAGAAAAGTGTAGGTGGATACGCAAA
The DNA here is from genome assembly GCA_023638005.1 of Forsythia suspensa. NCBI lineage: Eukaryota > Viridiplantae > Streptophyta > Magnoliopsida > Lamiales > Oleaceae > Forsythia > Forsythia suspensa. The sequence continues at coordinate 26,063,154 of CM042666.1, read as the reverse complement.
TGCTAGTGTTAGTAAAACTCGAATTCGTTCTCATAAATTTATTTGATTACTTGATAATTTAGATTAAATTAAACATAATTAGAATAGTTTTATAATTAAAATCAAAACGAATCTGCGTTCTTTACATTGTTAAAACTCGAACTATAAATTAATTGGTTAATTGATAATAAGTCTTCGTGGGTTCGATATATTTCATTTTACTTTATTACTTGTCAACGATCCATCCACTTGCGGGATTAAAATCTACAACACAAATCGTGGTAAAATCAAGGAGAGAAATTCTCCCAAATTACGGCGGTGGTTAGGGTGTTGTGGTAGCGACGATGTTGTGGATATAAAGAGGAGGTGGTGACGGCGGTGGCGGCGGTGGCAGTGTGGTAGAGTAGGTAGGTAGGGAGTGGGGTTTGGAGAAGATGTATAGTTTTTTTTTTGGGGGGGGTGGGTGGGTGGGGGATAATTGCATGAAATGTTCCCAATCTTTCAAAATCGTTAAGGATATGCCTCTAATCTAAAAAAATAGCACCACACATCTCCAACGTATGAAAAACTTGGCATGGTAGGTCATTTATGACAAAATTGCCACTCCTTTTAAATAAACAAAAAAAAATAAGAAAAAAGAAAAAACATGATTGAAAACTAACCAAATGTACCCCAAAAATAAAAAGTAAGAAATATACCAAAAAAAAAAAAAAAAAGTAAGAAAGATGTCATCTTTTCCAAAAACTCAAAATCCCATCAAATTCTCTCTCACACAAAACACACATTGCATCTGCAAAAGGCTCTTGACCCAGAATCATGGTCAATTAAACCAATAATTACAAACAAATTCAGTGTCAGGAAATATTCGAAACCCAACCACTGTTTTAAATCTGCACTCCCCGCATTGATTCTGCTGGACCAAAAATCGAGTTTCGACTTGGTGACACGGGAGGAGACCCAGTCGTCGGAGAGGATGGGGGAGAGTACAGACCCAGTGAAACAATTTTTGACAATCTTCATCTTCATCAGACGGCCTTAACAATCGCTACCATCTCATCTAAACTCTCATCCTTCTCCTCCTCATCTAAGTCAGATACACGGCAACAGGCGCGATCATCATCCTGGACACTTAATCCCCATCATTTTCTCATTTTCTTCTCCAAAGATCCCACTATTCCTCAAAGAGTTCAATACAACCAATCCTCCGATCAACTTTTTGTTGAAAAATATTTGTGGTACTGTTCCACTGCCTGTCCTTTCGATTAACTCCTATTTTCTCGTGGGATACATTTGATATTGATCTCAACAAAATTCAGATTCTTTCCGCGAAAAAATGATCTCATTGCAGTGTAGTCCTTGCAATTCGATCGCGAGAAAAAGCTAATTCTTCCTTTTAGCTCTACCTTACATAATTCTTTAAGTGATTTAATCACTTTCGCACCTACATAATTGAATTCCCTAACGTTTGACGAGGGCTTCACTATAGCCTCCTCGTCTTCATAGTTGTTTCTTCCCTATCTCAACGACGACAACCGCTTCGTTATGGCGACGGAAAAGCTATTACTCTTTTTACGAATAAATTTCCCGATCGTCGGCATATCAAAATTATCCGGCGCCGAAATTGACATTTCCATCTTCGATGATAGATTAGGCGAAAAGCACGTGCTGTTAACCCCAAGCGGCGCTTCTGGCTTGGGTAGCTGCGAATGGGGTTGCTGGATCAATTCTGGGTCAAGAGCCATTTGCAGATGCAATGTGTGTTGTGTGTGAGAGAGAATTTGATGGGATTTTGGGTTTTTGGAAAAGATTATCTATTTCTTACTTTTTATTTTTTTGGGTATATTTCTTACTTTTTATTTTTTGGGTACATTTGGTTAGTTTTCAATCATGTTTTTCTCTTTTCTTATTTTTTGTTTTGTTGTTTATTTAAAGGGAAGGACAATTTTGTTATAAAGGACCTACCATGCCAAATTTTTCATACGTTGGGGATGTGTGATGCTATTTTTTAAGGTTATGAGTATATCCCTAATGATTTTGAAAGGTTGGGGGATCTTTTATACAATTATCTCTTTTTTTTCCTTTTTTGTTTTTTCTGAAGTTTTCATTTCATTTTCATTTTCTATATTTTTTAATATTTTTACTATGAATATTAAATTGATAACTTTGCCATTTATAATTTTTGAGTATGTTGTTCAAATGGGTTGATTAACAGAAAAAAGAAGAAGATAAAACTCTTCATTTAGACTAATGCTGTTTATATTTTTAAAGGTTGGCGATAAAACAATTAAAAAAAATATAGAGATAAAATACAAAATAAATTTAAAAGATGGAGACTTTTGCCACAATTTATCGTTTTTTTTTTGTTTGGGAGTGGGGGTGGGAAACTCAGCCAAGAAAAAGGAGTCTTTTTTCTTGGTGGAATGCTTCCCCACGCCCCCATTACAGGAAGCTTTGGTTCTTGGTCACATTAAAAAGCATTTAATTGTCCACCTCCAATAATCGACTAATAAAAGCACGAATTGATGATGTTATGTCCTATTCTGTACTATATATTAAAGACGATTTCATTTAACCACGACCATTCAATTAGGAAAACCAATTACAATTTTATATGTCTACGTTAAGTGTCACATCAAATTGACATTATTTTATAAGAAATTAAATCTTAAGTTCTTGCTCTTTATTTCAATGTTTTAATAATTTTAACATCACTTTTTTTTTAAAAAAATTATGATTCACGTGTCCAAGTTTCACTTAACTAATTCTGAGGAGTGTCGGCTTTCTCTTTTGGTTCGCCACCCAGGTAAATCCGAATGCGGTCACATGTTATACACACTTGGACCAGATATTTGACGGTTCTCCTTCATGTGGACCTCTACTTTCTAACATAGATGTTACCTTCCAACAATTTTTTATTTTTTATTTTAAATGTTGCCTTCCAGCTGTGGGATTCGAATCTTCTCTACTCTGTAGAGAACTCTCTTATTTTACCACTGTGCTATGCCCGTAGGGCCAATCTTAGCGCAATGTTAAAAATTTTAGTTATGAAAACACAATAATTTCTTTGTGGCATACAAAATAACATATGTGAGTCCATTATGACACTTAAAGCTGACATGTAACTAAATGACAATTTGTAAAACTGCTACATCTTTTATTAATAAAAAATTACTTTAATAATAATTTTAAAATTTCATATAAACTGCATGGAATTTTGAACTCTATTAAAGATATTAGATACTCCATGTGAATGTGTGAACAAAAGATGGCTTTAAAACATTCATATCACAAGTTTTGAATCACATTATCAAAATTCTTAGAACAATATTATTTATTTAAATTTTAATTTCAATAATTTTGTGATGTTCAAATTGAATTTATTTTTTTATTAAATTGAACCAGTTCATTTACAAACATAAACTATTTGAGAGTATAGAATTAAATACTTTCAATGTCACTATACTTTGTCAAACGTTTTTGAAATGTCATTTATTTTTCAAAATAAATTCTATATGACATTCCATTTTAAAAATAGAACATAATGGAATGACATGCAAAATTTACTTTTGAAAATTTAATAGCATTTTATAAACGTTTTAAAGTGCACTCACATTTCAAGAATTTTAGACAAAATAATAATATTTGGGATATATATATATATATATATATATATATATATATATATATCTATATATAATATAAGATCTCATACTGCTTACTATTCACCCTTCAACCAACGCGACGTCGTTTTGATGTTGTATTAGTCTTAATTTTGTCCAAATCTCACCATTTTGTCTTAATCTTTTGACACTTTTTGTATATTAAATTAATATCTTTGGCCGCATTTTTTGACTTCTTCATCTTTTCTTTTCTTTTATTTGTTTTAATATATATATATTAGTGTCTTTAGCCATTAATTATTATTGACTTCTTATATATTATAGTCAATATATATTCATTTTTCTCTTAATAAGTCATCAAATTTGGTGCTTTTTTATCCCCAGTTGCTATGGAGAACAAATGACGAAATACAATCGATTCTTAAAGATTTTGCTAAATTTTATTTTCTCTAAACTGTAGTTTTTTTTGTCCAACATAAATATTTGCTGCATTTTATACATTAAGTATTTTTACATAATTCCAGTTGGAGACGATATTCCTATGGGTTACCAAACCATTGGATTTGGTTTCACATAATTTCATGTTGTATAACTCAAGGTATGGATATTTTTGTAAACTGTGACAGTATGAATCCGAGAAACTAACTTAGATGTTTTGGTGATCATTTTAGTATGCCAAAACATGCCGTCGGACTATAAAATTTTTATATGTGGTAGCTACATGGGTATTCTACGTTCCTTGAAAATTTCATATTGTTCGGTGATCGTTTTCTATGTCAAATAATTTTTTTTACTCCATGACCGGGTGAATTGTTTCTCTAAATTGTCTTTCTGTTCACCAACTCAAAAATATGTTGCACCTTATATATTAAGTATTTTTACATAATTCCAGTTGAAGACGATAGCTCTATGGGTTACCTAACCATTGGCTTTGGTTTCACATGATTTCATGTTATATAACTCAAGTTATGGACAATTTTGTAAACTGCGACCGCATAAATCCGAGAAACTGCCTAGGGTGTTTCGGTGAGCATTTTAGTAAGCCGAAACATGCCATCGGACTATCAAATTTTGATATGTGGTCGCTAAATGAGTATTCTATGTTCCCTGAAAATTTCATATTTTTCGGTTATCGTTTTCTATGTCAAACAAATTTTTGTTACTCCATGACCGGTGAAGAAATTTTTGTAACAAAGTGCCTTTATTTTGAAATTTTTATTCACCGGTCATGGAATAACAAAACTTTTTGACATAGAAAACGATCACCGAACAATACGAAATTTTCAAGGGACATAGAATACTCAGTAGCTACCACATACCAAAAATTAGTAATCCGACGGCATGTTTAGGCATAGTAAAATACTTACCGCGAAACCTCCTAGGCTGCTTTTTCGGATTTATGCTGCGTCGGCATCTTGGATTCGCTATTATAAACCAATCAAAAACTTTAAGTAGTGTAAATATCTTTTAAAATTTTTGGACCTTGGTTTTGTGGTAGTTTTAGTGGATTCCCATGTTTTGGTTACACGTTAATGATGTGAATTAGAAAGGTTTTGCTAAACTTCATGTTTTTCTAAGATACGCTTTTACGTTGTCCAACTCAAACATTTATCGCACCTTATATATTAAGTATTTTTACATAATTTCAGTTGGAGACGATAGCCCTATGGGTTACCTAACCATTGGCATTGGTTTTACATAATTTCATGTTATATAACTCAATTTATGGACAATTTTGTAAACTGTGACAGCATAAATCTGAAAAACTAACTAGGATGTTTCGGTTAGCATTTTAGTAAGCCTAAATATGCCGTCGAACTATCAAATTTTGATATGTGATAGCTACATGAGTATTCTATATTCCCTGAAAATTTCATATTTTTCGGTGATCGTTTTCTATGTCAAATGAATATTTGTTAATCCATGACTAAATGAAGTTTTGAAAAAAAAAATTCCCACGTACGTGCAATGAAAAAGTTACTGTTTAAGAATTTATTTATTTATTTATTTATTTTGTGTTGTAGGTGAACATTTTCATGACAAATATAAAAACAAAAAAAATAAAAAATAAAAAATTTCTCCACTTTGCCTACTAGGCAAAGTGGGTTAATTTTTTTTTTAAATTTATCCCACTTTGTCGAGTTACTCGGCAAAGTGAGTGGGAAAATTAAAAACATTTTAATTTTCCCACTTTGCCGAGTAACTCGACAAAGTAGGAAACATTAAATTTTTTTTTTTTTTATAATTTGCACTTTTAGTCCACATTCTTTTCATTTTATAACAAATTTATCCATAATTTTTTTTTTTTTTGCTTTGGCCATCCCCGACTTTTAAATTTCGTTACAAATTTTATTTTGTCCACATCTTTAAATAATAAAAAAATAACAAATAACAACAAAATAAAATAAAAATGTATATGGAGTCCTACAACTTTTAAAAAGTAACCCAATTTTATTTTGACATTTTTAAATTTTTTTTTAAAAATTTCTCGAGTTATTCGACAAAAATCAAATTTTTTTTTTTTTTTTAACATTTTGTCGAGTTCCTCGATTTAAAAATATATATATATATATATATATATATATATATATTTTTTAAATTTGTTGAGTTACTCGACAAAAAAAAAAAAAAAAAAAAAAATTTTAAAATTTTGTCGAGTTACTCGATGTTAAAAAATTTTTTTTTTTTTTTTGTCGAGTTACTAGCCAAAAAAAAAAAAAAAAAATTTTTTTTAAAAATTTGGTAGAGTTACTCGAATTTTAAAAAAAAAAAATTTAAATCTTGTCAAGTTACTCTAATTTAAAAAAATAAATTTTTTTTTTTTTTTAAATTTTGTCGAGTTACTCGAATTTAAAAAAAAAAAAAAATTATATTTTGTCGAGTTACTCGAATTTAAAAAAAAATAATTTAAAAAATTTTACTCGAATTTAAAAAAAAAAAATTTAAAAAATTTTGTCGAGTTACTCGAATTTTAAAAAAAAATAAAAAATTTTAACTTTTGTCGAGTTACTCGAATTTTTTTAAAAAAAAAAATTAAATTTTTTTTGTCGAGTAACTCGACAAATTTTAAAAAAAAAATTGTTTTTTTTTTTAAAATCGAAAAAATTTGTCGAGTTACTTTTTCGAGATGAATAGTAACTCGAAAAAGTTAGTGTTCATGAATTTTTTTTTTTTTTTTAAATTCGAAAAAATTTGTCAAGTTACTATTCAACTCGACAAACTTTTTCGAAGTGAATAGTAACTCGAAAAGTTATCGCTCATGAAATTTTTTTTTTTTTTTTTTAAATATTCAAAAAGTTTGTCGAGTTACTATTCAACTCGACAAACTTTTTCGAGGTGAATAGTAACTCGAAAAAGTTATCGCTCATATATATATATATATATATATATATATTTTTTTTTTTAATTGAAAAGTTTGTCGAGTTACTATTCAACTCGACAAACTTTTCGAGAGGTGAATAATAACTCCAAAAGTTACTATTCATGTTTTTTTTTTTTTTTTTTATTTTTTTATGGTGAGCTTTTACATTTCTATTTTTTTTTTTCAATGAAAAAATCAACAACATATTTTATTTTTATAACTATTAATTATAACATTCTTACTAATAATGTTATAAATTAAAATTTGATTAGAGTAGGTGTAAACAAAAATTAATTATATTATGACCTCTTTTTTTCTCAGATATTTTTTCACTTTTTAATATTTAAAATTATTCACAGGGGAAAAAGGAGGATTTTTAAGCAAAGATTGAGAGTTCATGCGTGCATATCTAAGATGATTAACTAAAAATCTTAGAGTTGTATTATTTTTTCATTTTCCTAGAACCGATTATTGCTTTTATTAGATTATTAAACAAAGAGTTAGAATTTTTAACTTAGCAAAGGCATGGGACAATTAGAAATAAAATCCAACCATTGGAACAACATAACTTTACAAAATTAATGAGTTCATTATTTGACAAGACAAAAAATATTTAAATTCTATCAAAATTATATTAACACAATCGCTTTTAATTAGTAGATTATCACAGACAACTTACGTGCATAGCACATACATATCACTAGTATGTATATATATATACATTTTTTTTTCTTGGTGGGGGTGGAGAGAGAGAGAGAGAGAGAGAGAGAGAGAGAGAGAGAGAGAGAGAGAGAGAGAGAGAGAGAGAGAGAGAGCGCACATGTTTTCACGTGGCTACGGGGCACACAATAAAAACTCTGCGGGGGCCCGTGTAGTCACAAAAGTCTGTGGAACATAAGGTTGTTGACCCACTTGTGCCTTACAATAATTTCTATTATATTAATTTGCAAGATCATAAAAAAAAACTCATTTATTGTAAATAAGTAAGTAAATATGTATAAATACCATTTTGTCTTGTTCTAGTGATTCATTGTCTTCTACTATATTAATTTAATTAGATATTAAAAAGAGAAGTTGGATATACTTTATGTTATTTTGTTTTTTGTGATCAAAATAAAGTAGCCCATAAATCTATCTATTTTTACTACTTTTATTCCAACTATTCAGTACTAAATTGATTGTATTCCTATTTTCGTAACACTTTTTGTTCTTGGTGATTTATTACTACAAATATCAGTTTCCCACCCAACCCCACACCCCAAAAAAAAAAAAAAAAAAATGACCCCCCAAAATAAAAAGGAAAATGACGGCTTGTTGTTCAAAGTGAGAATTGTGAAATTAAAAAGATTATATACTTTCCAAAGGGACAAGGCTGGCACCGCCGACAGCAGCATCTGCCATAAAGTAAAGTTATGGGATACTTGGATTCCTAATAGAGTTTTGCTATCCCTAAATATATAAATAATGCATTAATTTTATTTTATTTTTGTCATTTTGTTCAATCGAACACTACTTTACTTGTTATCTGGAAAACCCACCAAACAAAAAAATAAAATTTGAAGTTTCTTGTGCTTATAATATTGGTATCACATAATAAATTTTAAAAGCTCCAATCAATTTTTTTGGCCTTTTAAAATTTGACCTTCCAAAATAGAAACCAGTGTTTTTTTTTTATCAAAATATAACGTGTCCTGTACATTATCTCTTCTTGTAGAGTTATTTATATGAATTCACTCACGTTTCCCTCTAAAAACACCTAAAACGAAGTAAAGAAAAACAAGAAAACATGATAAATAAGTTTTCGAACCTGTAAGGTATGAGCTGGTCGAAGTATGAATCTAAAGAGCGTTCCACTTGCAAATGAAAGTCCAGACTCCAGAAAGAGTTGACCTGGAATGAATCAAGACAAATACAATAATAAAACATTTGCAGATCTTTACATGGTGTCACATCTAATGAAAACTGAACTCGATCCATTTCTATTTACCAGAATTATAGGACTCTTTACTTCAACAACCATATCATGCTGAGTATCTGATACCTTTTAATTTACAACAAGCCAACAGAAGGGCACCAGTTTCTTATAATTCTCACGGCAAAAAAGCACCATAAATACAACATCGACTTGAGGAACTATAATTTTTTGATGCACAAGTTTTACACAAGATGTTCAAGACTGCAAAATGGAGAAGCGACAAGATCAAAGTTGTATTCAAAATGCAGTTTCAAGCTACTCAGGTATGTTTTTACTTTCTTGTTCCCAACAAATTTGGAGTCCCCTACCTGAAACCCTTTTCGCCATTTCATTCAATTCATTGCTAGATCTATATATGTTTCTACCGAAAATAGACTGCTATTCGAGTTATAGGGAACTAGTTCTACTTAGGCTTAAAATGCGTAACTCACTTCATGTATTGAGATGATTCCAGGTGCCACAGATAAAAGCCAAAACCTTGACACTTTCGGTCGTTCCAGCAGATGTAGGAAAACCAACAGTGAGATTAGAGAAAGCTCCGATTTTTGAAGGACACTGCTACTGGGAACATCCTATTTATGAGACTGTAAAATTAGTAAGGGAGCCAAAAATGGAAAGATTTAAAGAAAAAATCTTCCATTTCATTGTGTCAACTGTAAGTGATACACCTTCTCCTATAGAATCCTTTAGACTCGTGTTGTTTCATTAATGGAGAAAGACGCGGTTTAAACTAAGGATAATTACTTTTTTTCAATTCTCACAGAGATCATCAAAATCAGGTGTTCTTGGAGAAAACTCAATTGACCTTGCAGATCTAGCTGAGGCTACTAAACCATTGACTTTATCTCTGCCTCTACAGACTTCAAGCACGGGTGCAATTTTACATGTTAGTAGCCTAAATTAACAAGCAACTTCTGTTTTTCAACAATTATAAGCTTGAAGCATATAGAATTACACCCTCGGTACAATGCAATGTGTTCTAAAACTTGTATAAAATTATCAGGTCACAATTCAGAAGATGCAAGGCGACCTTGATTCAAGGTGATGACGAAGATTAACAACAATGATCGTGTTCTTTTATCCATTATAATGAGTTAATTGTTCTTGGAAAATTTCAGATGCACTGAAGAAAGTGAAGCACTGATTGAAGATTTTGATAGCTATGGGAAAAGAAATCTACAATCTTCTGAAGTAAGGTCTCACATACCTCCCCTTTTTATTATCGATGAAATAAGAAAAACAAAAAGCGAGCATTAGAGATCATAGAGTCGTTAGAAATCTCAACAACGCGTATTGTTCCCCCGAGTTCTTCAGAGAATTAACATCTCATAACAATGAACAGAATGGAAGCTTTGGAGATACTGAATCAGATAATAATGGTGTATATCCGAGATCCTACACAGACATGTCATTGGATCGTGCTTCAGATCGAAGTGTAGTCAATAAAAGAAACAGCTCTGACAAAACCGGTTCAAGAGACGGGGTAGAAGACACTTCGAATGATATTATTGGGAAGTTGAAAAATCAAATAACAGCGTTAGAAAGACGGGCAGAAGTTTCAGAATTGGAAGTACAATCACTTAGGAAGCAGGCTATGAAGGAAAGCAAGAAGGCACAGGAACTATTGAAGCAGATTGATTGCCTCAAGGTGGAGAGAGACGCAAATATAAGTGAATGTGAACAAATCAAGTCCTTACGAAAAGTTAATAATGGTGATGTAGTTTCAAGTGATATAAAGAAAGAGACTGAAAATTTGAGGACTTCACTTGAGGACATCAAGCAAGAACTTAGAAGTGAGAAGCAATCTAATAAAAAGTTGAAGTTACAACTGGAGAAGACAGAAGACTCGAATTCTGAACTAGTTCTTGCATTAAGAGACCTTGAAAAAATGATGGATCAAAAAAATAAGGAAATATCTCGAATTTCCAGCAAAATAAAGGCAGGTCATAGTGGCGAAGAGGCTCTTGCAATAGGATCCAAGATAAAGAAAGATCGGGATCAAGAAAAGAAAGCAAAGGAAGACCTAGTAAACAAGCAAAGACATGCTGATGAAGCAGAAATGTTGAAACAGGAAATTAAAGACCTTTATTGCGAAATAGAAATCTGTAGGAAAGAGAAAGAAGAAGTTCAGATGCAAATGGAAAAGCTTACTATGGATTACGAGGGTTTAGAGAAGGAAAACGAGGGAATCTACAACAATTTAGAGCAAACCCTGAAAGGGAAAATGGAAATACAACAAAACTATTCAGAGTCCTTGGTCACCATAAAGCAGTTCAAACTCCAGGTAGAAAATTTCAAGGAAGAAATCAAAAGGAAGGGACTACGACATTCTGAATCTTTGAATAGAATCAGTGAGCTTGAAACCCAGGTTATAAGCTTGAGGAAAGAACTGGAAAATCAGGCACAAGATTTTGAAAATGAACTAGGAGTGTTAACTCAAGCGAAAGTTGAGCAGGAGCAAAGGGCCATACGAGCTGAGGAGGAATTAAGGAAGACAAGGTGGAAGAATGCTGCAACCGCAGAGCGCCTTCAGGAGGAATTCAGACAGCTTTCCGTTGAGATGGCATTTAGGATTGATGAGAATGAGCAACTTGCTAATAATGCAGTAGCAGAAGCTAATGATTTGCGCCAGAAAAATAAAGTTCTAGAAGAATTGCTCCAGAAAGCAGAGGAAGAAGTTCAAATATCAAAAGATCAATACAAAAGAAAATTTCAGGAGCTTCTGAATGAAAATTCTCTGGGAGCACAAGAAGCATGTACTGGTGAATCAGAGATGCTACAGAGACTGGTATCAGAAAAAGAAGATCTAGAGAGGGAACTCGCTACAGTGAGAAAGGAAGCAGAGGAACTGTCGGAGGAATCAATTTCCCTGCGGTCTCAAATAGTTCAAAAGAAGCAAATAGATGAGAACTTGCATTTAGAATTGGAAAAGCTAAAAACTCAATACAATGAAATGGAACATCGTTCGATTCAACTAGAACTGGAGAATGAAAGCATGAAGAAAGAGGTGTCCAAATTACAGGGTGCCTTACATAAGAAGGAACAGGTAATTTTACCAGCACTAACCAAGATGTTTCTCATTTACTAGGTGGCTTATATAAGGTACACCAAGTTTGCAGCTAAAAGAATGGTACAAAGATAAAACTATTTTAAATACCTGAGGACCGACTTCAAAACACTCACAAATTTGCATTTGTTACTCTGTTGATTCAATAAAATTGAATAGGGCAGACAATGATTCCTGAAATAAAGCATTAGAATTGTCTGAAAATAAGAAAGGGTTACCTTGTTTTCACAAATGGCATTGAAAGTGTCTCCTATTCACCTTAGATTGACTGTAGAACGAACAATGTCCGTTTGAAATTCTATTAGATTCAGCACAAGTTTCAGCCACAACAAACATAAATGCACACTGCTTTGCATAAGCTTCCCAAATTTATTTCAGCTACATTAATGCAAAAGATCGAATTCAAAGAAGTATTTGACTGCAGGAGTCTAAACCAACTGAGCACATGAATCCCAGTGCTCTTGAAGAAAGAAAAAACATGGGAGGGTATTTAATGAGAACTGTGGAGGGCCTGCCTACACGGAATGGATTTGACACAGCTCAAATTATAAGGTAAAAGAACAGTTAAACTATTATGTTTTCACTTTTTCTTCTAAGGAAATTCTTCCACATGCATTTACGCACTTTGCCTTGCTTATTTCAGTGGAGAAATGCAGCAAAGGACAATACTGAAATTGAACAGTGACCATGCTAGTGATACTTGTGATGTTTCCAGCTTATTAAGTGTAGTAGAGTCATTGAAGGAAAGAAACAAAAACATGGAAGACGAATTAAAAGAAATGCAAGAGAGATATTCAGAAATAAGCCTCCGGTTTGCAGAGGTAGAAGGTGAAAGGCAACAACTTGTCATGACCGTACGATGTCTGAAGAATGGAAAGAAAAACTAGCCACTCTGGACAATGCTAAAGGACAAGAAACCAGTAGAGGATCTATAAATGAAGCAGCTGAGAATATTGAATAGAAAGTGGATATTTTCCCCCAGCAAACATCAGACACACATCTACAGCTCGTTTTCTACAAACTCCTATTCCATTTGTCATTCAGTTTCCTCTAATTCAATGTCTTAAAGCAGAAAAATTCAGCTATTCGTGTTGCAATTTGTTGCATCTAATGTATAATAGCATTTATCTGTGACTTATACTAAAATTCTGCTTAGGAGTTTTGGAGTATCGATTCTGAGGGTTTTTAAAATACCGGTTTTGGGCGTTTATGAAGGAAGCGACTTTGAGTGATTTTTAGTAGCAGCTTTTGAAATGATCAAACCCCATACTTGGGAGTTTATTATCGAGCGCTTCTAAATTTTTTTTAAAAGAATCAAATTACATATATGTCTATGTATATAAAAAAGTTAATTTTAAAATTTCTATATATCGACGTATCATTGAAAATATAAAATTCAATTTATGTTCTTGCAATTTTTATTTTTTTATTTTTGCATATGTTTTTTTATTTTTACAAACATTAAGTTTAGGATAGTTTGAAAATAATTGTTTGAGAGAGGATAAAATTTGAAGAAATTTTGAAGAACGATTAAAAACCACCAATTTGGGTGGTTGGGAGATACACTCCAAATTACGGCCGCTCCACATTAGCCGATGGCCACATCAACTGATGGGTCAAAATTAAAACCCATATGAAATATGGGCAGCCCAAATACTGGGCCAAAATCTCCTGCCATGAGAGGACTCTTCTCTCTCCCCGTCTCTTCACTCCGTGTGCCCTAATTTACAATTCTGTTCGCCATAATTTCTTCGGCCGATTTCTGGGGCAAAAGCGGCCGGTCCTTGCTGATTTTCTTTACTGCTCGCTCGGTCCTTGCTGATTTCTGTCTGAATCTTGCAAATCGCTTGGTCACAACCAACAAACACAAATCATCTACCTTATGGACATTAAACGAACATGAAATAAGAGGCTCAGATAGCAATGCAACCGGCGAAGAAACTTACGCCACCGCCATGGCTGCAAGACACCGATTGCATTTTGGATTAGAGTTTCGTACAAGTCCTAATCTCATGCCATCTGAGTTGCCAAGCCAAGATACTGTGTACATAGTCTCCGCGAAAATCATTTGCTCAATTTTTCAAAAATTTGACAACATCATCACAGCATCAGAACAAAAAAAATCAAATTCTAGCAGTCCCGTTCTCACTGTCCCATGCCGTTAGAAACAAAAAATTTATGGTTTGAAAAGCAACAATCCACAAATACACGCAGCTCAGATATTAATCATTTACGCTATAGTCGAAGGGTTGTTATTGATTCACAAATCATTGGGTACGAGGAAGGGGTAACAACCCTTCAAAAATTCCCAAACCTCTTCTCCCTCATTTTCGGTGATTTTTTTACATCGAAGCCCACAAAAAATTTGGATGAACATACCTATTGGGCACACTTTCAACAATGGAGTTTCAGGGAATCTCTGGGATTATCAAACCGTGGTCTAGTCTCCACCGGCGGAGATTTCCCTATCGGTCGGAGCCCCTTTCCAGGTAGGAGGATTGAGCGATTTGCAAGATTCAGACAGAAATCAGCAAGGACCGAGCAAACAGTAAAGAAAATCAGCAAGGACCGGACGCTTTTACCCCAGAGACTGGCCGGAGAAATTATGGCGAACGGGATTGTAAATTAGGACGCACAGCCGATGGGTAAATCATATCCTGCCCCCAAGGGGCAGGAGAATTGGACTCTTCCAAATTACACTACATCGATTTTGGGCGGTTTAAGAACCGTCCAAAACCGGTGCTCCAAAAAGTAACAAGCACCGATTTTTCCAATGCTTTATAAACGGTGCCATCCACAATCGATCAAAACCGCTGGAATAAAAACCTCCAAGCAGACCCAGGCATCACGATTGACTTCTGGTAACATAGTAAATAAGGAAAATTATCTAATGCCCACAGTGGGCATTGCCACAGTGGGCATTAGATAAATACCCACTGGACACTTGTTTGGACAAGTAAATAGTGTTTGACATTAAAGTCAAATACTTATCCAATATCCACTGGACAAGTGTCCAGTGGGCATTGTATCTAATGCCCACTGTGGGCATTAGATCATCTCTGAATAAGAGGAAAAAAAACCCCAGCAAACTTCTTAACTTCAATTTTGTAACTGGAGAGCTAAATACTCGTGTAGGCCATCATAGGAGAGAGAGAGAGAGCACATTGCATCATGTTTAAAGGCTAAAAGTAGTTGTCAATTCGGCCAGCTTCTTAAAAATCACTGCCGTAAGAAATAATCCCTAAAAATTACCAAGTTAATCAAAATTATTCAATATAGAAATAAAAGTAATTAGACAAGCAAAAGAAAACTCCAATATTTAGCAATGGCGTGACAATGATAAAAAGAAAGAAGCTCAGATTTAGCTAATCTCTAACAATGATAACACCACAAATAATGGCCAAAGCACACTCCTAATCAACCCACAAGATTTCTCACTAAAGGGAAAGGTTAAACTTCACAAAGAAGAAGAAGAAGAAGGGACACGATTTTGGTCGAGGAAGAAAGAGTAGTCGAAAACTTCACACACGAGCAGAGAAGATGAAAATATAGATATATCGTGTGCGTGTATTATGTTTACACACATCATCCAAGATCAAAACTAAGAACCCTAGTTTAAGTGGATTAACTTATAATCAATCAATCGAGTAACCGGGTCGTGGCCCATTACCCAAAGCTAACAATAAAGTACTTTGAACCGTATTTGTAATTGGGTTGCCTAATTGTTGAAGATTAGACAATATAATAAATCTTCAATCATCGGCCAAGCCTATAAAGTATAATTAAACCAATCCGTTTAATCATTATTGCCCATTTATTTGTTTGGGACCAAAAATCCCAACAAACCTCCACATTGGTTCCAAATAAAAAATCTACAAAATCCAAAAGACACATGCTCAGTAGCTGTCAAAAATTAATTCTAAACTAATTAGAACTCAGTCTACATGTACCAATGTTGAGAAGTGTAAGACAACTTCTAAACTTTACCATAGTGAGCACATTAGTGCCCATATCTGCAGGGTTATAATATGTATGCACTTTCTCAAGTTCAATTAAATTTTGATATACTGCATCTCTAATAAAATGCAGTCTAACATCTATATATGTTGTGCGTTCATGAAAAACAAGGTTCTTACAAAAATGAATAACAAATTGACTATCAGAGTATATAGTCACATTATCACTTAAAACACATTGTTCATTAAGAAAATCTTTAAACCACATAGCTTATTGAAAGGCTTGAGTAGCAACTATATATTTAGATTCATCAATGGAAAAAGCAAAAATATAGTGGAGTTGAGATTTCCAACTAACATACAAATCGCACAAAGTGAATACATAAGCTGAAGTAGATTTTCTATTATCCCTATTTTCACCGTAATTAGCATCAGTAAAATTCTTTAGTTTCACACAATTAGAAACAATTTTATATATTAATTAACCCCACCTTGGGATCCACCTTCAGGGCATGGCAAGCCACAGATGAACATACCATGTCATTGTGCTTCTATGCAAAGACGTCAGCGTTCTCTCGCAAGAATTGTTTCAGCTTTTCCTTCATCCCTTCTTCGAGTTTCTACCCCAGCTACAACATTTGAGAAGGGTCTGAGGGACTTATTGGAAATTTCTCCAACTCCTCTGCTAGTTAGGCTAGTGAATCTAGGCTTATGATCCGAGGATCAAAGCCCTCGTCGAGGACAATGTCCTCTTCGGCCTTTTCGAGGTCAATATCCATTAGCTCTGTCTGTATAGTCATGACTGCGTGGGGAGCATCTTCGCGCTTTACTACCTTTCGAAGAGCATTCATGTAGCACGCACTCGTCTGTCTGATTGCCTCGAACTTTGGCGACTCTACGTGGTGTTGAGAACTTCATCGCCAAGTGATGGATAGAAGTTACTGCCTGTAAATCCTTAAGCACGGGCCTGCTGAGGATCTTGTGATAGGCAGAACGGTTATCCACCACCAAGAATTCCATGAACTTCTTTAAGTGGCACGAGGGCTCTCTAAAGTCCACTGCGAGGGTGATCCTTCTTCGTGGGATGAGGTTGTTTCCTGTAAAGCTGAACAATGGTTCCGAGATGGCTGTCGGCTCGTGGTCTATATCTGTTTGGTCGAAGGTGCTGCCAAACAGGATATTCACAGCGCTGCCATCATTGACCAACATTCTTCCTAGCCCATTCCTGGCAACAATGGTGCAGATTTCTAAGGCGTCGCAATGGAGATAGTGGAGACCTGCCTCATCCTCCTCCGTAAATGTGATAGGCGGGGCCCTGGGTCGGTGTCCATGAACCTGCCGACTTTTTACTGGTTTTTCTTTTGCTACCTTAGCGTAGTTTCGTTGTGAGTTCATCATATGCCCTCCAACATAGGGGCCTCCAATTGTAGTATTGATCTCACGAACTGGATGGCTCTTGCGGGTCTGTCCAGCCTGGGTAGATGTACATTCCTACCATTCTTCCCTGTTGTTGCAGCGAGGTCCATCGTCCTAGTACCGAGGTAGAGGTCTTCGCCCTTGGTTGGATGGTCCTCGACATTCTTGAGCCAGCCTGTTCTTTTCTCTTTGTCACTGATTTCCACAATCAATCAGTTCTTGTACGTTGGGAGAGTCTTTCGTGTTGTGTACCCAAGTTTAGTGTATGCGACAGAACATGGGAAGAGGATTAGCTGGCTAGAGAATTGCCACAGGCAGCCTAGTTGTGGGGGTAGGGATTATATCCATTTGATAGAACCTCTGATAACGATTGGTACGAGGCTTAGGAAAGCACCGTCCTCGAAAGTGGTTATTACGAGGCTTAGGAGAACGTTGTCTTTCCCTGCAGTAGAGATCCCATTTCTCTCTTTCTGCCTTCTCTCTGTTCTCTATCGTTTCTTCAGACTGGATCTCTCGCTGGATTAGATCTACCAGTTGAGTATAGGTCTTGGGCTGGCTATTTTGGACGTCTATCCAAAAGGAAGTACGCATGTGGAGCCCGGTTACCAGCGCGTCCAGTTCCTTGTCATCAGTGACGTTTTCGATTTTGTTGATGTCACCGGTGGACTTTTTAAAATAACTTTTCACCGATTCTCCTTCCTTCTGTCGAATGTCATGGAGCTGGGCAATGTCTGCTATCATTGTCTAATTGTTAATGAAAGCATTGATGAATTCTTACTTGAGTTGCGGCCAGCTCTTGATGCTCACTGGTTTCAACTTGTTGTACCACCTCTTCACTCAGAGATGAGGGTGGTGTGAAAATTCTGGCACTTCATCGCCAAGATATAGCCCTGGAGCCTCATCTTATACACATTGATATGATCTATGGGATCACATCTCCCGTTATACTTCTCCATAGAAGGCATTTTGAACCCAATGGAGAGTTTCCTAGCCTTCAATTCTTTGGAGAACAGGAGGTTCTCGTTGTCATCTTCAAGGTCACACTCTAGTTCTTGCCTTTTATTCCTGAGCTTCATATTTACAAACTTTGGGTCCCTTCTTACTTTCGGGTGGGCTCGCTATGCTCATTGCGCTTGCTATGCATCGATTGAGGAGTCGCCATGGAGGATCTAACCTATGAGGATCTAATCCCTAATTTGTCAAATATACTAACAGACGCGTCCGAATAGTTTTCTACTGCTGGAAGAGGTCTCTCATTCTGGTTGTTGTGTGAGGGCTTCGAATTCACGTTCTGAGGGTTTCAACCATCTGATATTGGCACTTCTTCTTGAGATCGACGTCTTTCAATTGAACTGGATCTCGAAGGGCTCTGCCAGTCGTAGTTGCGCTTGTGTCCAGATATGAGAGATTGATTCTCCAATCGCTCAAGCATTGCCTTCATCTGGGTATTATCCTTTTTCAGGTCCAGGATTTCTTGGTCGGTCGGTCACTTCTATCGCTGTCTCTTGCTCCTGCGGCAGGTTATGTTCTGGAGATACTGAACACTCTCATGTCGCTGGTCAATGTCGTGGAACTCAACTTCTTCTTTCGGAGATCTATATGTCGCCATGCTCTTCCTGGTAGAAAACATATTTTTACCACAAGTTTATTGGTTGTGTAACGTATTTTTTATTCCCACAGATGGCGCCAATCTATTGACCTCGGAATTTGTACTATCCATGTGTCAACAGATCTCCAGTCAAACCCTCAGCCAACCTGTATTTTACATGCACACTAGGACAATCGTCAGGGACTAAGATCACCAGAGAAAAAAGGTTGGCGATCGTTGGTACTTCGACGATCAAGTCAACTACCGGTATATAGAGTAATACGTATTTACATATGTGAGTATTTGGGTGTGGGAGGAACAAGCAGGAAGAAAATTGAGCAGAGTTTAAATGTGAGAATAATGCGTACCCTAGAACAACCAGAGACGTTGTATTTATAGCTTCAGAGTTCTAATTGATTTAGGTAAAAAAAATTAATTAAATATCTGATTGGATCCTCCTTCCTTATGGAATAAGGGTGATTGGTTGGCAATGCAATATTCAAGATTTTAGCCCTTATTTGAGTTGATCCCTATTATTATGTTGCCTAATCTTTATGAGATTGAGATTTGGTTTCCTTGTGAGAATATGTGTGGCAATCAAACACAATCTCTCTTTAAACATATCTTTGGTCATTCTGAAATATCAGACTGCCTACGGGTTTGTGATGAATTTGATTGCCGGCGAAGCACCGAGGGTCGGCCATAAATGTCAAGGCCCTTCATGGGCTTCATTATACTTGGTTCAAGAGTGCTAATATGTTGCTGGGTGTTTGAGGTAATCATGAGGCCCTCGCTTGGCCCATGAGACCTTCGCGTGGCTGGGGTTGGGCCTTTACTGGGCCTAGGAGACTATTGTTAACGTGGAGGCCTTACCAAAATTGAGTGGTAACAGCAATAATAAATATTCTAAAAAGCGTAAAGCGTAGCTAGGTGTGGAGACCAAGTTTCAAGTTTTTTAAGCCTAGGCGAGAGCAAGACATGGGCAAGGTGCATAAGGGCGAAACGTGAGGCGTGGAGTCCGCGCTTCACGCCTATGCAGAGCCTATGCGAAGTTTATACAGCCTTTTTAGAACAGTGAAAATAATGTTTGTCAAACCAACATTATTGCTTCTAACTTGGACCCCATTTTGCTTAATAGATCCAAATTTCTTAAATTTGGCCTCAAGCTGATCATCCGTTACGTCAATAGGCAAATTACGGATATAAATGGAATGGCCCTCCACTTTAAGAAAATGAGGAAATTAAAATGATATCACATTTTTGAATATGAGTTTTAAAAGGAAATAACAAGTGGATAATTTCAACAGTTGACTTGGCTCTCATAAGTTCTTTTAATTATTTCCTCTATCATACATGTTAGACTGAGTAGTGCTTGTTTTCATATGCCGGTAATCAAAAATTTGCTCTTAACCGTCAAATATGCTAAAGAACACAATACCTTTGTCCTGCAAACCATCAATTTCGCAAAAACAAGTGCAAACCAGACACTAGTTTTCGCAAAAATTAGGGAGAAATCTCATCTGGCTTCGCGCAATCGGGGATTATTTCTCTTCTCTGGTTGCCGCTAGCCCAAACCGTCGCAAACATGGGAAGAAATCTCTCCTGATTTCTGTGGTGTGGTGGATGGGTTGGGGAAGATGATCTTTTTTGTTTTTTTTTTAAAATTATTTTAAATAATATAATATTAGAAACTATTTTGTCCTTGTTAAATTGGTCAAATTTAAATCAATGGTATAATTTTTTTGTCAATTAACGAATCATTGGACGTAATCTATAGACACTCCAAATGTCTTTTCGATTAACATAATTAGAAGTTTTAGGACTTGTTGACACATTTTTTATTATTTTAAGTAAAAATCTGTAAACAATAAAATAAAAAGGTTTAAGATTTATTTATATACTTTTGAAAGGGATAGGGTCCCAATTGTAATTTTTTCATTGCATTTTATTTTTTTAATCATTTTAATTTATTAAAGTCATTGGCAAAATTGTCAAAAAAGTTATTTGGGGACTACTTATACGAATAAATAGAAAGATATGGATGATATCTGCGAATAAAATTGAATGGGATAATATTGTTACAAATTTGAAAGAATGGAGATGATTAGTGTAATTAAGCCTGAATTGTTAGATAAGGTTATAGAACGTGTATTTTGTCATAAACTTAGGAAAAAAAAAGAATGAACCATTTGAGTTTAGCACATGTATCTACTCTCTATTGTAGGATGGGGTATGAGACAATACGTGAGCCATTTGAGGAGAGAAACTTGGAATTATGGACTAGGGGCCAGAAAAAAAAGAATGAACTTATGAAAAGTTGTCAGTTCTAAATTTTTATATTTTTATACATTACTAGTGCATCACCCGTGCGATGCACGAATTTGACCATTTTCAATTTAATTATTTGAACCGATGAATAATATTTGTTATATTTGTGTATAAACATT
This sequence comes from Forsythia suspensa, assembly GCA_023638005.1. NCBI lineage: Eukaryota > Viridiplantae > Streptophyta > Magnoliopsida > Lamiales > Oleaceae > Forsythia > Forsythia suspensa. Next base: position 26,041,745 of record CM042666.1, on the reverse strand, counting down.
AATTGCAGTAACTAAATTGCACATAATAAACATGTTGTTGATTACAATATATGTGTAACTAAGAAACGATGACAATACTATTCTAAATTTTGGAAAACTTCTTTGTAGCATTGACTCTTGTTTATCGTCATTGTGTACAACACAATGAGATAGAATTGCCTCTGTTGAAACTTGAATCCCTATCTAGGGTCTAATGGGGTTAATGTCATTTTTGGTATATGAACTTTGTGACCTGCATTGCTTCCAGAGAGAATTTTGGCTTTAATAATACGATTACCAATTCTTGTGATGACCAATCTAGTGTCGTTGCATAATCCAACTGAATGATCTATGTTTCTAAGTAACATAGTGCCAACCTTCAATTTTAGCTAATGTTTAGGCACACCAGAACACTTGATCCCATTTAAAAAATATGGCGTGTGAACATCCAGTAGAAGATCAACATTGGCATCTAATTTACAGCTGGTATCGGAACTTAAATACGTCTTTCTATCAGTTGTATTTAATGATACCATGTATCATTAACTAACTCAACCACATCAAGAGTCGGTGCAAGGATAGCCCTACCTTGCAGATAAGATACCTCATCAATGTTGCAACTAAAGGTCGGGTATGTGCTACTCACAATTGATGCAATTGGATTATCCGATCCATCAAGCAAAAGATCATTGGGGATATCAATATTCTCATGACCATCGTTCGGACCACCATTTATGCCATCGCCTATACTTGAAATCCAATCTGAAAATGCCTTTAACTCCATGCATTCAGCATCTGATGCAAGATTTTGAAGCCTTATATTCCGCGTCATCTTCAAAACTTTACAACTGTGCCATAAATACGATGAGTTGATAGCTGCGATGACAATGTATTGTCTACTTCCTTTCGAAATAACTAGAAAAATATGTCAGAAGTCACCGCTAAAAACTACTATTTTTCCTCCAAAAGGTAATTCCGAGCTACGTGGATTACTGAATAACAATACTCAACTGTAAAAATAACTTTAAAGTACGAAACAACATTAAGACGGAGCAACATACAATCTAAAATTTAGAAAATGTACAGTCTAAATTATTTCTAAATCATTACTGAAATTCACACAATATTAAACTGTAATGGTAAATTTAAACTACAAAATAACAGCTATAAATGGGCAAATACAGTTAAAAAAGTAAAGTGAATTACATAGTAATAATAAACATAAACAAAAACCAACAACAACTATTTCAATTATTTATGTAAAAATAAAAATGCATATATAAGATGAAATTTATAACTAAACTAAAAATCGTAATCATTCAAAAAAATAAATTAAAAAAAGGGGGGCTTAACTATCTAGCTGCATTTTAAAATTTAAAAAAAAAAGAATATGTATAACAGGATAAATTAAATGAACAGATCTTACGATTTCGAGCATCCATGTTTGAGTGTATTTCGCAAAGTTTTTTTAATATAAAAAATAACAGTATCCCAATACACATTAATTTTTTTTAAAAAAAAATGATATAAAAAAATAATAATTCAAAAGTGCAAATAATTTATAGAAATGATTTTAACAAAAAATTGGAAACGATTATGACTAACCTCTTTGTCAGGGCAAACAAACTTTAAATTGAAGGTCTCATTCGCGCTACCATAAGTCGGGACCTCGTACAGGTGGACGATGCGCACCTTCCAAGCCCATTGTGTTTTCGTTGGATTTACCTCACTGATAAGATTAAACAAATGAGCCATTGTTGCGAAATGTCCTCCTTTGATTTTAGCCGTGCAAAAATAAATAAATAAAGGAACACGTTAGTTTTTATATAATGAACAAAACATGCAAGACATTATCTGTTTTGCAAGAAGAAAGCATAATCATGTACTTAATAAAAGCTAGTTCTCAATAGGGCAGTGCAAGAAACAAAACAGTATCATGATCCAAAAGTGAATTAGGAATAAATCTCATATATATAGCTCTAACACAATTGCACGTTTTACAAAACGAAGTATAATTCCCATATGCACAACCACACGCATACTGATGCAGTGATGCCCATTTAAAAATGCTAATTAAATTGTTTGAATACTACAAGGAAGACCAAAAGATGGTTTCATAAAAAAAAAAAGGATGATGAGTACAATTGTTAGTTTCTGAAAAGTTGTTGCATTTATCCATATTTGAGTGCATTTTGCAAAATTATTTTAATTTTTTAAAAAAAACAGTATCTGAACACACAGTAAAAAAAAAGAAAAAAAAATTCAAAAGTCCAAATAATTTATAGAAATGATTTTAAAAAAATAGAAAACACATAAACTGTTCGAATACCACATAGAATCCCAAAAGACGGTTTTATACAAAAAAGGAAGATGATGAGTCCAACACGTTTTTGAAAAGTTGTTGCATTTATCATTTAATATTAATTGTTACACTTAGTTTTTTTTGTAGAAAAATAGGGAAAAAAAATCAATGTGTGAAACTAATTAAAATTTTTGAAAAGTTGTTGTATTTATCATATATATAATATTAAATGTTACACTTCGTTTTTTGCAGGAAAATAAAATAAATAAACAAACAATCAATGTGTGAAACAAATTAAAGAATCTGAATAGTTATTGCATTTATCATATATAATATTTAATGTTACACTTCCTTTTTTGCAGCATTTATGGTGAAACTTACCAAAACTGGAAAGAAAAAATAGCGAAAAAATGTGTGCGTTAAATTTTTGATAGCTATCCTATTATAATATAGATATATAGATGTTAATTTGACTAGCCTATGTTTAGTAGTTCTTAACTTATAATTTTAGATGGTTAAATTTGTTAAACATATTTTCTATTAACACATTTAATAGGCTCTACAATTTATAACTCATTTTTATTTACATATTTACCCACAACTTATAATATAAGCACTTAAAAAATAATTTTAATACTACCAAACATGGACTAATATAACAAGTTGTTTTATTAAATTAGAAAAATAAATCTAGCAAGATTGTATAGTTGTAGTAGGATGTGGAGGTTAGAGTGTTACTATTCAAAGAGTCGTGCTTATTGTACATAATCATTTACAGAATGGATCACAGATGATGACATGTGCCAATCAATATATTGTGAGAAATAGAAGACAATTTCTCGCGAGAAATGAAATAATAAACAATGAAAGAAACACTTTATGTAGCCAGAAAGCGGGAATAATAGATCTTCTTTTTCCTTCCAACGCCACCACACTTTTCAAACCACTGACCGGCGACATTTTATTCTCCTCGGGTTAGCTTCCATCTCCAGCAAAGATATGGACATAGGTATTTGCTTGGTTCTCGATTTGTAAAAAATTCCACCTCCGGTTAGGATTTGTTGTCTTAAAATTTTTGATTTGCAATTAGAGGGTCATTACTTATAAGAATATATTTGATAGAAAATGATAATATGGAAAGTAGATAATGTATTAATTGGAAAAATATATGGAATTGAAAGGGTAATTTTTATGGATCTTGAATTTTTTAGAATATAAGATTTAAAATGTTGGTTTGTTTATGCAAATTTTGTATTTTCATCCAGGAAATCAAAATCTATATTTCGACGATGACACATTCAATGTGAATGTCGGAGTTATGGATGACAACACTTTTGAAGAATTTGAGAAGGAGACAGTTTAGGAGAATGTGAACATAATGGATGATGAAATTTTAAGAAAAATAGTGCAATTGTGCCTACGATTGGGATGAAGTTTAAGGACGAGAATGAAGTATTTGAATTTTACAAAATTTACGTTTATCATCTAGGTTTTCCTGTTAGGAAAAGAAATTCGAAAAAGTGGGATGACGGGATTGTAAGATATGTGACTATTACATGTAGTCGAGAAGGTCGAAGAAGTAGTACTACAAGAATTTCTTTGAAGCCTCAACAAACCATTCAAACAGGGTGTAAAGCTAGGCTTACAACATGTTAAGAGATTAGTGGAATATGGCAAATTAACACAGTCCATCTCGAACATAATCATAAAACAAGCTCATCCAAATCCAAGTTGTATTGATGCAACCGACAAGTTAGTGCACATGTGAAACGGAAGCTTGAATGTAATGATATAGATGTAATTCCATTACACAAAAGTTTCAACTCAGCAGTTGTCGAAGTAGGTGACTATGACAAGATGACATGTGTCGAATACAGGAACTATAATGAAAAAGTTAGGTGTTTAAGACTTGGGAAATGAGATGCTACGCGGGGTTACTTTTCTAAAATGCAAGCACAATGTCCTGGTTTGTATTTTAGTATGGACTTCGATTGAATAACATAATTTGGGCAGATAATAGGTGTAGACAAGCATATAAGGAATTTGGCGACGTAGTCACCTTTGATACTACATATTTGACTAATAAAAATATGACATGCCTTTTGCTTCTTTTTGTAGGAGTCAATCATCACGGACAATCAACATTGCTTGCATATGGATTAGTTTCGAATGAGGATACAAAGACGTTCGTTTGGTTATTTAGGACATGGCTTGAATGCATGAATGGCGATGCCCCCAATGGAATAATTACTGATCAAGATAGGGTTATACAAAATGTCATTCAAATCGTATTTCCAAATACAAAGCATAGATAGTGTTTGTGGCATATAATGAAGAAGTTACCTAAAAAATTTGGCAACAACAATCATAAGGGTTTAATATTTTCTACTGTACATGGTTTGGTTTATGATTCACAAAGTCCTGGAGAATTTGAACAGAGTTGGAGTCAAATGATTCTAATATATGATTTGCATGATAACAACTGGTTGTCTAGACTCTACAAAGACAGAAGTTGTTGGGTTCCATGTATCTTGTAGACTAGTTTTTGGATAGAGATGTCTACTACTCAACGTAGTTAGAGTATGAATGCATTCTTTGATGGGTATGTCCATTCAAAAACATCCTTAAAGCAATTTGTGGAACAATATGAGTACGCAATGAAGACTAAAATAGAAAAGGAATTTCATGTAGATTTTAAGTCATTTGTGCAAATGGTTCCCTATACAACTAAGTACGAGATGGAGAAGAAATTTCAAGCAATTTACACCATATCAAAATTTAGGGAATTTCAAGAATAATTTACTAAAAAGGTGTATTGTGAGGTTATCTCCACTGAAGAAGGTTGTTCGGTAACGAAGTACGAGTTACGTAAAGATATCATTTTCAATGAAGGAGTAAAAAAAATATTTACAATTTCATTTCAAAGAGATATATGCCATATTATTTGCAGTTGTCACTTATTCGAGTTTTGAAGAATAGTGTGCAAACATGCTATATCAGTATTGCTTCGTAACGATGTCATGACACTTCTTGAGGCGTATATCTTGAGGAGATGGATGAGAGATGTAAGTAGAGCACCACCAAAGGTGAAAATCAATTACGATAGTTGGATAAGTAACCCTGGGCAGTTACATTACGATCGAATGTGTATTGCATTTGGCAAGATAGCAGACTTGGTAGCGGATGATGAAGAATGAACCTGGGAGATTATGGAGTGATCAATAGTCAATCGAATGAGTTGGCTATATCGAGATCGAGACTCAGTTGTACTACTAATCTCCACTCCCAACAAAGCGTTCAAGTAGGCTCGAGTAGTACTAAAGCTAAAAACAATGCAACTGAGGTCATTTTCGATCCGAATTTGTAAAGAACGAAGGGAGCCCCTAAGAAACTTTACAGAAAATGAGCATTGGAAACGAGTTCAAAGAAACCTAAGGTATTATACCTTCGTATTATAGCTCTCTATTGTCCTTCTTTATTGCTGTATTACATGCAAACCATAAGTTATCCAATTTTCCCTTCTTTATTATTATCACAGGCTTTAGCAAAATTAGACAAATCTAAGAGCTTGAGACCAATTAATTCTTTCATCCAACCATCACATGAAGTAGGATACCCCATATTGCCTAACCTCTTTTACTCCTAACCTGCAATGGTAAGTACTGTGGACATGAAATTAAGATGACAAATCTATTACAATGATGCTTCAATGTGACTTTGTTATGTGCAGGGTGACAAATCTATTACAATGATGCTTCAATGTGACTTTGTTATGTGCAGGGTGCTGAATATCATCATTGGTCCCATTCATCTGGACTGAACTTCTTGCCTACTTTTCAGATAGATCGTAGTTTGCTGCCACTTCTAGCCTAAGACCCACTTCTCGGAGTAGGGGATGAGTGCACTAGTGATTCAATAGATATGCTTAATATGTAAATTTCATTTACTAGAATCATTTGAATATTAAGAGATTGTATTTGTTATTTAGAGGATGTATTAGTGGATGAAATGAATTGATCTGTATTGTTTTTTTTGTGATATGCTATATCTGCACTCTGAACTCTTTTACTGTCATAAGCTTTATATAACTACTTGTGAGTGAGATGAAATGATCAATTAGTGTGGGGAGATATTGTTTGTATGTTGTTACTATGTAGACTAAGTTGTGGAATGCGCTCAATTTCTGTATGCTCTTTGTATGTCGTTTGTTACATTTGCTTCATTCCACTGCTCCATCAACTTAGCCTTGCTCAACCTTCATTCCACTTTGGAAGCAGAACACCTTCTTATAAAACTTCAGTTTTCATATGATGTTTGTTTCTGTAGTATATTTTTATGGTATACAACCTGGAAATTGAAACTTTTCATTGCTTTGCTTGGAGACTAACCTGCACCGAGAGAGAGTTTCTTAAATTGTGCTGCATTTCAATCATTATGAGACTTGCCATTAATTCCTTTACCACAGAACATATAGATTTTATAGTAGATGCAGGGGCGGAGGCAGGATTTTCATACTGTGGGGGCGAATAAAGTAATAATATAAATTAAATTTACAATATCAAAAATATTATTGTTTAAGAAATACTTTAACATAGCGCTAATATTCAAACCCAGACAACATTATACAAAAATTCCAAGTTCCACCACAAGTTCCATCATTAAATCCCTTAATAGGATCTGTCATATAAATGAAATAATAAAGAATCAGAAAGAAGAGAACACAATAATTAAGTTAAAGTATTTGCTTATGAAGAATCTCAATTGACCCCCAAACTCTCTCTAAAATAGTTAAAAGAAAATGAAATATCACCGTCTAAAAAAATTAAACCAAAAAAAAAAAAATAGTACATAGTAAAACCCATCTAGATTCCAGACTCAGCCAATATCTCAAATAATAAAAAATCAAACAGTTTGCTTGACCACAAATTCACAATGTCGCGTGAAATAAACATGTATGATGTATATATTAATATATGCGGATATACAAAAATAAAAAAAATTCATCAATATCTGTTTCATCAATACTGATATACAAATACAGTACAAATAAATGAAACTTTATAAAGCATATACCTTGATATTTGGTAAATGTTTTACTTAATTTTTACTTTCAAATTTCAACAATTTCTATTTGTCATTTTCCCCTGATTTTTCACGTGTTGGAAGAATGCATAGGTTTTGTATATATTGTATGGTAGATTCTGTCTTGAGATATACATTTTAAAAGGAAAGGAAGGGGGCAAAAAAGTAAAATTCAACATAACTTTAAAAAAAAAAAAAAAAATTGAACTTGGCACGGCCAAATGGGGGATGGTGACCCCACGCCTCTAATGCTAGATCCGCCGCGGTGAGTAGATGTATGCATATTCTTGATTATACATTTAGTTAGTATAATTATTCACTGCATAAATGTCAAAATCATATGATTCTAAAGATTCTAAATAGAGATAAAATGGCACATCTTTACTTGCAGGAAATTTAAGATCCTTATGCAAAACGTTTGCAAATGTCTATTGCCTTGTCTTTCTCATGAATGGTGTGTACCCATAGAGCGTACCCATAGAGCAGATGACTAAATTATGTTCTATCATTCACATGTTGTAGCTACAAACTTTGGAAATGGACTTTCCTTCACAAGTAGGTGACTAAATTAACTAAATTAAATACATTCACTTCAAACACATTCAAACACATATCTCAAATTCATAACCATTCAAACACATAGATGCATTCAAACCATTGTTTACAAATGTAAAATCAAATTAATCTGCCATAACCATTCAAACACATATAATCCATTATTTACAAATATACAATCAACAAACGTTTGTTAATCATAAACCAATTTTTCTAAATCATTTTGGTCTTCATATTTTCTTTATTCTTCTCTTTTGCACTTCCGTTGCCCTTGCGAATAGTGACATTAACCGATATTTCAACGTCTTCTTCTTTGAATATCTGAGCAAATAGTTTTAATATACGTGACAAATTTTCAACTTCATGTTTCGCCGCAGGCGTACCCGAAGAAACGTCACTTGATTCACCTACGTCATAAGCACAACTGGATTGGTTGTCGTCGCTCCATTTGAAATATCCACAATCGCTGCTACAACAAAAGAATAATTTCCCTAGGTTCGCAAACTTCTTCTCTACCTCTATCCATTTCACAAATTCCTCTCCACAGACAGGATATCATTGTTTTTTTGGGCATGCTGGCAGGTAGTGTCCTGACCGTCTACAACCATGACAAATTCCTTTGTTCTTTGCTAGCATCGTAACACTGCACAGCTCACCTAACGAGGACTGTAGTTCAACTGGTTACTGTAAAAGGTATCAAGCAAACAATAAGTTTTATATTAACACCATCTGATCTTATACAAGTTATATTTGAAATCATACAAGATAATGTCCATCCAAAATATCACACTAAATACAAGTGAAAATCATAGCTAATTTCTAGTAACCTTGTAATTTGCTTTGATAATTTTGTTGTTGTTGTTTGGGTTTGAATAAACACACTACGAATAAAATGATGACAAATTATGAAATGCCCACTGTTCAAATAATGGAGTTCAACCATTTGTTGAGAAACATTGACAAAGATATTCTGAAATTCAATAAATAGTTTAACGAAAAATTCATGTTCTTCTCACAAGAACCCATATTCATCTTCTTCTCACAAAAAGAGACGAAGAATTATCACATGCCCTAATTTGGAAACGGAGTTCAACGATTTCACGAAACAATTCAATAATCCAAACAGAAATGACAGTTATTGATTATGTACAAGAAGTAGTACTGATCATTGAGTTTCCAGCGACCACCATCTTCCTCCGATGGGAACGACAGCGAACCAGGATGAACGAGATTGTAAGATCTTTTCTCTCTCCTCGGTTTGGCATACATTGCCAAGGGTTGTACGCCTTACTAAATTATTATTGGTAAATGAGTCATTACATTGTTTGGGCCATGTCAACATCTGTTAGGTATTCTGTAAAGGATTATGTACAAGAAGCTTATTCCATATTCAAAATAGTAAATACTATTTAAACTCGCAAACAGAAACCAAGAAAGAGAAATAGATATTTGAAAACAAGAAAACAAAATAGCATGATTGTAAGTTTTGTCGAAATAGAGTAATGCTATTTATCACAACTCGTGATAATCACTAATTTATGTAACATTAAATGATAGATATAATAAAATGAGTTTCACATCTCTACATTTAATTAAGTTTATCATTTAATACCAACACAGTTGTCACATGGATTGGTGATAATTACCCGTGGTAATAAATAGCATTATTCAATATTCATCAGTAAAAAAAAACATATTTTTAGTAGGTTGAGATACTATTTCACCAATTGAGTCATAGGATCTAACATATTGATGTCATATCTTGAGTACCGATCTCCTGCCCCCTTGTGGGCAAGAGATCTTCTTGCCATCTATTTGAGGTGTCGACCACCACAAAGAAAGCGGGAGATCATTCTTCATCATATTTTATAGTGGTATCTGTTAATTATATTTGTCGAGTCTGGAAAATTAACAAGTCATTTTTTATTCATTTTACACATGTTGGATTTTTTAATTTTTTTACACAGATGGAATTTTGAACAGTTGATGGAAATTTTTTTTCTTTTTATTTTTCTTCGCAAACAAATCAAAATTTTATTGATGTGCTTGATAAGTGGAATTTGATGGCACTATAAAAATAAAAAATATATAATTAAAAATCATATTTGTTTGCATTTCAAACGTGCCCCTAATAGTCAAAGTATATTAAAAAGGTAATGTAAATATTATGAAAAGTATATACATTAAGAGATTAATAAAAAAAATATAATATGGATTAATCATACTTAGTTGTCATTGAAGTTATTGCAAAACTTCAAATTAGTCATTAAATTATTTTTTTATCTTATTAATTATTGAAGATATTAATAATTTCACAAATTATCAATAGGTTAATAAATATATGGGGAAACTCAATTTTTGTCCCCAATATATATCATCTTTCGTACTTGTGTCCCAATCTTTTATTTCTTGGTAATTTTATTCCTAACTTTTCATTTTTGTGTCCTTAGCCCCTAATAACAATTCCTGGAGTATTAAAAGGTGAATTAGACCATAAGCTATAAAGTAAAAACATAAAGAAGAAAATGTTTAAAAAATTTTTTTTTTTTTTTTTATCACTCTTCTTTATCCAAACTCCCATATTCGCCCAAGAATAAATCACTACAACCAGCATACTACAACAATCAATTACCACCCTATGCTAGCAACCAGTAGATACAAAACCAATTTTAAGAAAAAAACTGTCAATCTGATGAGTGGTAGTCAAAACAACATTAAGAACAAAATGTCCTATCCTCTACCATAACAGTGGCACCACTAGTTTATTGTGGCCAACAGGTATGGACCCACACAAATTCTTTAGCTATCTGGTTAAGTTTTGATAGCATTACCTCTAATTCTCTCATCTCTCTTTTAAATTTCTCCCCTCATCAACTTCATCATCCATATAAGAGGGGGGAAAAAAGGAAAAATAGGAAAAATAGTTAGTGACGTAGTGATGGGAGGTGTGGGGTTGAGGGCCACGGTGTAAGAATAGTAGATAGATGAAATAGGGTGGGTATAGGCTATTCATAGGTATGATAACTTGCATTATATTTAGAACACTATCTATTGGTGGGAGTTTGCAGTGGTAAGGACTTTCGATAGTTGGGATGTGATGGTGGGGGCTTCAGTAGTGGGTAGGAGTGTAGTTATATGTGTGTTTGTCATTATGTGTTAGGAAGTGTGCCCGGGGGGGTGGGGGGAGAAGACAACGTAGGATTTTGTGAAGAAGAAAGGTGAATTAATTTTTTGTTTATTATTTTAGTTGTTCTTCTTTTATTAATATGTTTATTCTTTATATGAATCTATAGGGTAGATTCATCTTTTAAACACTCACATATTAGAAATTTTTAACATAACTCTCATAATGACCAAAGATGCTAATAAATTAAAGATTGGATATAAAATTGTCACGAAAAGTTCATGACAATGGTGCAAAAATATGTAAATGTTGGGATGGCAAATGTAATTTTATTTAAATCTAATATATAACACGAGTGATATTTTTTAAATCGAATAACTATTTATAAAATTATAAATTATTTTAATGATATAAAGAGTAAGAAAAATATTTAATGTTATTTGCATTTCAAATATGTCCCTAATAGTTAAAGTATATTAAAAAGATAATGTAAATATTATGAAAAGGAGATGCGAAATTAATGAACAACATAACATACTCACGACAATATTTACTCAACTTGTACCATGACAAGGCAATAAATTTTGGTGTTGTTTGATATTACAGAAACTAATCTTATTTATATATAATTCATTTGCCTAATTAGAGAAAGAAAATACAAATTATGACCACAAAAGCAACGTGAATGGATACGACCAAAAATGAAACTAATACAAGCCGGAAAACGTGAATGCAGTTGAAGAAGCGCGTATTTATATTGCGCGGCTTTTTACAATGTCAAGGCTCATTTCACTTGGATCTGTTGCCTGCAATTCAACTTGAATTCCATCCAGTTCCCGCTTAAATCTGTCCTTTGAACTGGCATACACCATCTTCATTCTCACTTTTGAGATATCTGGTGACCTAAAATAAATAACAATAAAAATAAAAATAAAAATACACTTTTATCAACTTATATAACAATGACCACAACAAAGATTTGTTCTTAAACTTAACGTTAAATTGGACAAAATAGAACAAGACAACTAACCCATCAGTTCAATCAAACGTAACTAGTGCGTCTTTAGTTGCCTATCGAGAGAGACGACTTAGGATAATTTGAGTAACTTACCAGGCAATAAAGAAAATCTTGCTTTTCTGGACATTTTCATCAGTGGTGAAGTCAAAATCATAGACAGCATAACGACACTCATTATCCGGCAGAGAGGCAGAGAAATCATCATAAGTGTCGTCGGGGTTGCCGAGTTTATCCACCACCACCTGCTGACCGTCAATCCTGAAGATAATGTAACGGTGGTTTCTCTTTGCTTTTAATTCCAAAAATTTCAGCTTGCATTCATCTTGCACTGCCATTCCAGATGCAGAATTCGCCTGCCCCAAAAAATATAAATAATAAAAAAAAAAAAAATCAAACATGAAATAGGACTAGTATTTATAGTAATCATCTTTGATCAACACGAATAATATTCAATCATATAATTTTACTAAATACATTTGCTACGTATAATTATAAATATCCTTTCACAAGAATTAATACACGTCGTTTTTTGCACGGATAAGTTTTCTTGATAAGTTCAAAATCGACTAGTAATAAATAAAAAAAATGAAATGAAATAGAAGGACCCTATGTTTTTTCATTATCTTTCATCAACCAAAATTTGAATAATTCCTGTTATTTACCTTTCTTTTTGCTACAAATTTTATAAAAAATGAAATCAACTAATTGGAGATTAAAAATAGAAAAGATTTTCATACCATACCCATTGAATAATGAAAAAGCAAAATCAACTTCATACATCACTAATTCATACAAAATCCTATCAATATTTAATCCCACAAAAAAAAAAAATTAATTTGCATGAAATTAATAAATACTCCACAAATTATGATTGTCAAAAACAATTATTTACACATTATAAAATTATAATTGTCAAAAACAATTATTAACACATTAAAACAAAGCCTTGAATTCTTCTAAATGAATTCAAATATGAATCATTCATACAAGTTTCAATCGATTCCACAAACAAATTAATTTGCATGAACTTAATAAATATCCAACAATTTATGATATTCAAAAACAATTATTTAAAACGAAATCTTGAATTCTTCTTTTAGAATTCAAATATGAATCATTCGTACAGATTTCAATTCCATAAAATACCCAACGATTTCATGATTGTCAAAAACTACCGTTTAAACATTATAAAAAATAAATAAAAAATAGAAAAATCTTCCTTCTATATGAATCCAAATAGTAATACACAAATTTCTGTTAATATGAAATTCCACTGAAATTATATAATACCCAACAATTTATAATAATAAAAAACAATCATTCACATATTATGAAAATAAATGTTGAATGCTTCTAGAGGAATTCAATATGAATCATTCATAGAGGGTTGGGGTTGGGTAGAATACCATTATGTCTTCCAAAAAGGGGTAGAAAAACCTGCAAAATGATTAGAAATGAAAAGGAGAAAAAAAGAGATCGCATGGGATCCTTGAAATAAAGAAAATAAATGACAAGTTTGGGGTGTTTATAAAAAGGAGAAAAAAATGCGGGGAATGAGAGAAATTCGAGGGAGAAAATAAGGGTTAGGAATTGTCTTAGCCCTTTTTAGGTTGATAACTTCCCTCTCATAACCAACTCTTTTTTCTCAATTTATTTAACTTTTTTTTTTATAAAGGAAAAAAATTAAATGAAAAAGGTTTTTTCAGTAGAATTTTGAAATGAACAGATTTTTAATAAATTAATAAAATATAGTAATTAATATATCAAGTTTAATGTTTGCATAATTAGATTTCGTTTGAAGAATGGACAAAAATTATGCATCGATGGAAATATTCTTATCATGTTAAACTTTAGGGTTTACTAATAAATTATTAAACTATTTATTCATAGAAAATTGAAGATCCAATGATTTACTGTTAGAGTTTTGGTTTTAGAAAAAATGGTTTTGACCATCCTTTGACCATTTAATTAAGTGGGTCCCGTGGTTGGAAACGAAAATTTCTTTGGTCAAGTTTGTTCTACTCTGCGAGTAGAATAACGTAGTATATTTAGTTTCTTAAAACCAATTTCGGGTGAATAAAAAATTAATCCAAAGTATGCCACTTAAATAAGATAATATTAGAATTGGAAAATAATGGGAATTGGTAAAATGTCAATCTCACATTGAAAAATTAAAAGCAAATTAGTCACTTTAAATAGCTCAAGTTGTACAATTGAGTTTGGGCCCCTAAGGGGTACCAATTGTCTTTAGGAGAAAGAGACGTACATATTAGTAGGTTGGGCTAAAGCCCGTAGACACTGGCCGGGCCTCAGGTCGCGTCCAATAAGATATATCAAACATCCCAGATTGCGACACGTGGCAATTCAGTTAACTTCTCTAGAACGTGCCACGTGTCATGCTTCTAGAAGACAGAAATATCTATCTGAATATTTGTGTTATGTCTTTTCTAACATAACCTTTCACCAATTGTGCCTTTTGGGACACAACTTTCCAACAACTATAAATAGGTCCTCCATATCCAGAAATTTTTCATTCCAAATTCGTCTTCTGCAGTTTAATATTCTTTGCTTCCTGTACTATTCTGTGTTCTCTATTTCAGTCCCTAAATATTTTTATGCGTTCCAATTTTCGTTCAGAGATTTCAAAACTCTAGTAGATTCGTTGGTATTGTAATTTGAAGTGATTCTATTACAATACAAGGTCGTTGTATTTTGGGAGGAGTGCCGAAGAACTTTTAGCATCAGTGCATTGGCATTATCGTCTTAAGGACAAAGTGTCGTACTCTTGCCTCAACCAATATTTATTTTTTTTGTCCAAATTATTCGAGTAAGCCGTTACTCTGCTCAATTTTATGCACATGGTTATTTAACAAAAAGAATATAAATTATTTATTAATTTAACAACAATCTTAAGACGATAAATTTGTTAATTTATATTCTATTTTAATTATTTTTACGTGCAAAGTATTTAAGAATAATTACATTTGTTTTTATAGATGGCATCTACTTCAAATATGGTACCTCCTGCTTATGGAGAAAAATCGGAGAAATTTACGAGGGTGGATTTCAAGAGATGACAACAAAAGATGTTATTTTATCTCACTACTCTAAAACTAGTGAGGTTTTTAAGTGAAGATGCTCCGACTGTTGATGAGAAAGAAATTGATCTTCAAAAGAGAGCAGCTTTTGATGCGTCGAATCATAGCGATTTTATGTGCAGAAACTATATCCTCAATGGTCATGACAACACCTTATACGGTGTATACAATTCAGTCAAGACTGCCAAAGCTCTGTGGGAATCTTTGGAAAAGAAGTACAAAACTGAAGATGCCGGTTTAAAGAAATTTGTAGTTGGCAAATTTCTCGACTTCAAAATGATTGATTCTAAAACAGTAATAAATCAAGTACAAGAACTTAGATCATCCCGCATGATATACAAGAAGAAAGGATAAAGCTATGTGAATCATTTCAGGTTGTTGCAATAGTGGAAAAATTACCACCGATGTGGAAAGATTTCTAAAACTACCTGAAACACAAATGCGAGGAGATGGGACTTCAAGATCTTATTGTAAGATTGAGAATTGAAGAAGATAATCTAAATTCTGACAAGAAATTCGGAAAGCTGCAAATGGAGACTAAAGCTAATTTGGTGGAATCAAATGCTAACAAAAAGAGGAAGCACTTTGGTAATGGCAAGCAAAAGAGCAAAGCCAAGAAATTCAAAAGAGAATGCTATAACTGCATAAAGACATGACATTTAGTAAAAAACTGTCGGCAGAAAAAGCAAAATAAAAACCACATGCACATGACCGAGGAAGACAATTTATCCAATGGAGTGTTTGATCTAATGCTCTCGACAATAGTGTTTGAAGCAAACATGGTAGACAATCCAAGAGAATGGTTTGTAGACACTGGCGCTACTCGTTACCTCTGTGCTGAAAAAGAGATGTTTTCATCATATACTCTGATCAACGGATGATAGCTATTCATGGGCAATTCAGCAACATCAAATATTGTTGGATTGGACAAAGTAGTACTTAAATTGACCTCAAGCAAAGAAGTAACTCTCATTGATGTTCTACATGTTCTAGACATTCGCAAGAACTTGGTGTCTGGTGCTATGCTTAGCAAGAATGGATTTAGACTAGTGTTTAAATCTGACAAATTTGTACTTACCAAAAATAACATGTTTGTAGGCAAGGGGTACTTAGCCAATGGGCTATTCAAAATGAATGTAATGCATGTAATTCGTAATTTTGATAATAAAGTTAAATCTTCTGCTTACTTGATAGAGTCTTCTAATTTATGGCATGATAGATTAGGACATGTTAACTTTAATACTTTACGAAAATTAGTAAGTTTAGATTTATTGCCTTCGTGTTCTTTTGATCAAAATCATAAATGTGAAATTTTTGTAGATGCTAAGTTAGCCAAAACACCGTTTCATTCGGTTGAAAGGAACACAAGTCCTCTAGAATTAATTTACAATGATTTCTGTGATTTAAAGTTTATGCAAACTAAAAGTGGTCAAAGTATTTTATTACTTTTATACATGATTGCACAAGGTACTGTTATGTCTATTTGCTAAGAAGAAAAGATGATGCCTTAGAAGTTTTTAAAATTTACAAGAATGAAGTTGAGAATCAACTTAGCAAAGAATAAAGATTATTCGTAGTGATAGGGGAGAAAATATAGAGCACCGTTTGAAAATTTTTGTTCATAATGTGGAATTATTCGTCAAACTATAGCTCTTTATTCACCTCAATCAAATGGTGTTGCTGAACGCAAAAATCGTACTCTTAAAGAGATGATGAATGTTATGTTGATAAGTTCTAGTTTACCCTAGAATTTGTGGGAGGAATCAATTCTCTCAGCAAACCACATTCTTAATAGAATTCTACACAAAAGTAAGAATCAAACTCCTTACGAATTATGGAAAGGTCATAAACTTTCGTACAAATTCTTAAAAGTGTGGGGGTGTTTAGCTAAGGTAGAAGTATCAAAACCTAAACAGATCAAGATAGGGCCTAAAACTATTGATTGCATATTCATTGGATATGCTAATAATAGTAGTGCATATCGGTTTCTAGTGCATAAGTCAGACATTCCTGATGTACATGAAAGTACTATTATTGAATCTAGGAATGCAGTATTTCCTTGTAAGGATAGAAAAGAGATAAGTTCACAAAAATGAACTTTTGATACTACTAATGGTGATCATCAAAGTAATGAAAAACTCAGACATAGTAAGAGAGCCAAGACATCAAAATCTTTTGGTCTTGATTTTTTAACTTATTTGTTAGAAAATGAACCAAAAACGTTCAATGAAGCAATGTTTTGTCTAGAAGCTCCGTTCTAGAAAGAAGCTATCAATAGCGATATTGATTCTATTATGTAGAATCATACTTGAGAATTGGTAGATCTCCCACCTGAAAACAAACCATTAGGTTGTAAATGGATTTTCAAAAAGGAAATTGAAACCGTATGGATCGATAGATAAGTACAAGGCCAAATTGGTAGCTAAAAGATTTAAACAGAAAGAAGACCTTGACTTTTTCGATACATACTCACCAGTAACAAGGATCACGTTTATTAGAGTATTAATTGCAATCACCGCATTGCAAAACTTAGAAATCTATCAAATGGACGTCAAGAAATCATTCCTAAATGGTAAGCTAAATGAAGAAATTTACATGGAACAACTCGACGGACTTGTTCTATCTCAATCTTACTATGTTGAAACTATACTTAAGAAGTTTAATGCGTATGATAAAAGTCCAGCAAAAACTCTGGTAGACTTGAGTCTATATTGGGCCAAGAATAAAGACGAACATGTATCTCAATTGGAATATTCTCGGATCATAGGTAGTCTAATGTATATTATGAACTGCACACGTCCGGATATTGCTTATGTTGTTAACAAGCTTAGCAGATTTACATGTAATCCAGTCGATGACCATTGGAACGCATTGATTAGAATTCTTAGATATCTAAGATTTACTTCAAGTTATGGATTGCATTTTACAAAATATTCAGCTATATTAGAAGGATACAGTTACGCAAATTGGATATTAGACATAAAAGATTCAAAATCCACAAGTGGTTATATTTTTACTATTGGTGGTTTAGCAATATCTTGGAAGTCCTCAATACAAACATGTATAGATCGATCCACAATAGAATCTGAGTTCTTAGCTTTAGATAAAGTGGAGAGAGAAAGTTGAATGGCTTCGTAATTTTTTAGAGGATATTCTGTGTTGGTTGAAGCCAGTTTTTACTATTAGTATGCATTGTGATAGTTAGTTGGCTATCGGAAGAGTACAAAGTAGAATGTTTAATGGTTAATCTCGACATATTCGTCGTGGACATAATACCATTAAGCAGTTGATCTCAAATGATGTTATCTCTATTGATTATATAAAATCAAAGGAGAATCTCACAGATCCGCTTACTAAAGGCTTACCAAGAGATCAAGTATATTGTCTATCGAGTGGAATGGGGTTAAAGCCTACTACGTAAGAATTTTTGTAATAGTAACCCAACCTTGCTGACTGGAGATCTCAAGATCTTGGTTCAATGGGACAACTAAGTTATGAAGATTCAATGAAGCACTTGGAAGTAAAACTTATACTCATTCTTATGATAGAAAAAGTGCTTTCCGCAGAATTATAAGGTTAAGTTAAACTTTTAATGATTCTTATATCTTGAAAAGTCAAGTAGAGTATGGTAGAATACTCTTGATAGGAGATCACCTATGTGAGTGTGAAGTGAGGCCGCTTCTATGAGAATGGTTTAAGACTTGAATTCTCTAAAGTACTTATGAAACCCAAAAGTTGTTTAGGGCCAAAATAAACACAACCGTGAGAACTGAAAATGTTAAGAAGGTTATTGTGTGAATATTATTGTCTTGGTTTACACCAATAGCTGAACAGTTCAAGACATCGTGTTCACTAGTTAGCCAAGTAAACCCAATAGTATTTCACTACGAAATGTTCAAACCCACAAGGTACATATCCCGATGCAATAGCTTTCTACTTGATCTCTCTGAAATGTCTATTTCGTATGTCTCGTTAATTTCATTCATGCAGGAGATTGTTAGAGTTTTGGTTTTAGAAAAAATGGTCTTGACCATCTTTTGACCATTTAATTAAGTGAGTCCCGTGGTTGGAAACGGAAATTTCCAACCATTTGTTCTACTCCACGAGTAGAATAACGTAATATATTTAGTTTCTTAAAACCAATTTCGGGTGAATGAGAAATTAAATCTAAAGTATGCCACTTAAATAAGGTAATGTTGAAATTAGAAAATAATGGGAATTGGTAAAGTGTCAATCTCACACTGGAAAATTAGAAGCAAAGCAGTCACCTTAAATAGCTTAAGTTGTACAATTAGATTTGGGCCCCCAAGGGGTACCAATTGTTTTTAGAGGGGTTGATACCTAAATGTTAGTAGGTTGGGCTAAAGTCCACACACGCACGGCTCCGCCGGCCGGGCTCGAGTCTCGAGTCTTGAGCCTCGGGTTGTAGGTCGCTGGTCATGTCCAAGAAGGTATATAAATTTTTATAGATCATTTCAAACTTCTTCAGAACGCACCACGTGTCATGCTTCTAGAATCTATCTGGACAAACATGTCTGTCTGAACATATGGGTTATATCTTTTCAGACATAACCTTTCAGCAGTTGTGCCTTTTGAGACACAACTTTCCAACAACTATAAATAGGTCCCCTATTCTAGAAATTGTTCATTCCAAATTCATCTTCTGGATTTTAATATTTTTTGCTTCCTGCACTATTCTGTGTTATCCATTTCAGTCCCTAAATATTTTTGTGCGTTCCAATTTTCGTTCAGAGAGTTCAAAACTCTAGTAGGTTCGTTGGTATTGTAATTTGGGAGACGAATGTCGAAGAACCATTAGCACTAATGCGGGGCATTATCGTCTTAAGGACAAAGAGTCGACCTCTTGCCTCAACCAACATTTATTTTTTCGTCTAATTATTCAACTAAACCGTTACTCTGCTCAATTTTATGCACGTGGTTATTTAACAAAAAGAATATAAATTATTTATTAATTTAACAACAATTACTACATAATATTGTGGAGATTATAAGATTATTATTTGAATGTTAATATAGATTATTGCAAGGTTTGGCGTTACTTGCTTTATATGCCCTAGATTTTATGATTAAAAATTTTATAAATAAAGAAAATATCATAAATAATAAAATAAATGTCATTAACAATAATTTATTGAAAATTGTTGGTAATATTATTGTATTAATTATATTCTGACAATTTAATCACGTACATGCAAACGAGCAAAATGAAGACTTACAGAAATATTGAAACATGAAGAATTACATTCGGCCGAGGCAAGAGTTTGACTCTTTTTCTTTAAGACGAAATTGTCCAGCATAAGTACTTACAATTTCTAGGTATACGTCTTCCAAAATACAATGACCAGTTCTTGTAATAGAAGCACTCTAAATTACAAGAACAACGAATCCGACAGCATTTTGTTCACTATCTAAAGAATTATGTAAGTCAAAATGCCAAATTGTAGAGAGAGTGGGAGAATGATATAAAGAAATTTGTATAGTTTACATTTACTATTTCGTTCAAATTTATAGATAAAAAAATTATAACGTTAGATAAACTCATACACGTATACAATCTTATCTGCCCAAATTTTCAAAATTTGAACGTGTGTAAATGTGTGTGATGTGACAACACACTTACACACTTTTTTTTTCTTAATTTTCTAATTTTTTTTTTTTAGATTTTTACAGCTGCAGCTTTTTTATTTTGTAAAAGCATGTTACTTTTACATTTGAATGGCAGCTGCTACTTTAAGCAGTGGCTATGATGTCAGTCACGACAAAGAGCCGTTCTCTGCCGTATATTTTTTAATTGGATTAAGCTACTTGTACATTAACTTTTACCACCACTTTTACACCCAGCTGATGTGGCATAACAGTGTAATGACCATATTGCCCATCTAATCAATCCAAGCTTTCTGTAAAAGGGGAAAATACCTTCCAAAAATATATATTCATCTCAAGTCGTCGGTGGAAAGAGAAGGGACGAAAACCGTGGAAAGAGAAAGGATACATTCAGCTCAAGTCGTCGGACGTCGTCAGAACTCTCGCCGGAGAAAATCTGGGGAAAATTCGAACTTACACGTAAGTACAAATTTCTTGCTAAATGGTGGAAGTGATCAATCGCTTTTTTTGAATTAGGGCAAGATTCGTCGTCATTGGTGATTATGGGGTTCGTATCTGTAAATAAAGTATGCATTTGTTTGGATTTTCAGAATTATGTTGTTATTTTATCTCAAGAAAGCAACGTGTGGAAAATATCATAATTAGGTTTTTTGCGATTTATTGCCTTTGATATATGTTCGATTGCGAATTAGGGCTTTTGCAAAGACTAGTTTTTCACATGAAATCCTTATATGTTTTAGGGTTTTCAAAGATTTATGCGAATTTAATGTTTTCTAGAAACTGGGAAGTGGCAAAAAAAAAAAAAAAAATTATGTTAGTCTCCTTCAAGATAGCCTTGTAGTTATTAGATAGCATCCTTATATGTATTATACACACTAATGATATTGATATGATATGCTACCATTGCTACTGTCTACAGAGATGTAAGTGTAATAAGTGTGTTGTGTGTGGTTTAGTTTAGACTCTAATTAAACTCATCAACCCACCCTGCTGCTTAGGTGTTCGAAACTAGAGCCAACCAACCCATAGTAATATTGTAATGTGTATATAAATGTTTCCATTTATTGAACATCTAACATGTTAGCATCTAAGATCATTAGAACCTATGCTTAGTTTCACATAGAACATTCAGTGTTGTCTCATTCGGTCTAAAGAAATGGAACATGACTCTAAAGTTGTGAATGAGTTAAATTAAACTCATTAAGCAGTTAGATCCCAATTGTCGTGTTTTGTCGCCCAACTGTTGGCAACATGAAGAAGAAGATAAATGAGTTAAATGTGTTAATTCATTGAAGCTGAGAATTTGTTTTTATTTTATAGTTTTAGAGTCTCTGAAAGAAGCACTTGCACACAATTTCTTAATTGCATTGTTGATAATTGATTTACAATTGTGAATGCAACAGAGTTTTACAATGACAGGAAAGAACAAAGGAATTTGTCATGGTTGTAGACGGCCAGGGCATAACTTGTCAGCATGCCCTAAAAAACAACGATGTCCCGTATGTGGTAATGGCTTTGAAAAATAGATGGAGGTCGAGAAGAAGTCTGCGAACATAGGGAGGTTATTCTTTTGTTGTAGTAGTAACTGTGGATATTTCAAATGGAGCGATGAAAATCTCAATGGTGATCATCATGTAGGTGAACCAAGTGGCGTTGCTACAGGTAGTCCTACGGCGAAAGATGAAATCAAAGAATTATCACGTATATTCTATATATTTGCTCAGATTACTGAACGACAAGATGTAGAGATATCGGTAAACGTCACCATTCGCAAGGACAAAGGAAGTACGGAAGAGAACAACAAAGTTAAGGAAAAGACATAAATGAATTAGAAATATTTGTAAAAGTATTGGTTATATTTAGTTGTATTAGGTAACTTCTTATTAATTCCATTAATATAAGCAAGTGTTATGGGTTCCTTATTTTTTGGTTCAAGTCACTACTTGAATTTGCATGATGGTAATTATTTTTTTGGTTCAAGTCATTGCATGAATATTGCAAGTTTGCAGGGGCAAATAACATGTTATCTAAGTGCTGAATATTGAAAGGTGAACATGTTATCTAACATGTTGTCTAAGGTGAACATGAATATTGAAAGGTGAACATGAATGTTGCAAGTTCAGAGGCCAGATACATGATGGTGATTATTATTGTTGAAATGGCATATTGGTCCAGTTATTTGCTAAGTGCGTGAATGTCTAGTTTTTTTGCTAAGTGCTTGAAAGTCCAGTTTTTTGCTAAGTGCTAGAATGATTATTGCCTATCCAACCTTAGACAATCTTTCCTATTGTTGCCAGGTAGAATATAATGCCCTTTAATGTATGTTCACAGGATCCCAAAATTGGGTGAAACACATGAAATCATCAAATAACTAAATGGGGAGTGCACTTGATAACACATGGAAAAAAATGATTTCCCTTATGACTGCAGTTCATAAGACTCGACCAGGGACATGAGAAGCAGCAGTTGCGCTGGGGATGGGCATTTGATCTGCCACTGCTTAAAGTGCACTTAATAAACTGCAATAGATGGGTCCTAAATTTCATTACTAACAATCAGATTTATAACCTGCCACTGCTTAAAGTGCAATTAACATATATAAACTTGAACATTTCAGCACCAACTTTGCCACCACAAACATCTATAAACTGCAATGAACATATAAATTGCAATTAACCTGGTGCAAAATAGTATTCTTCATTAACATAAAATAACACCTGAAGGCTAAGTATACATTAAAACCTGAAGGATCAACACCTATGCCTTGGACACTGTAATGAATCACCAAAATTAAATTACAAAACCGAACCACTATGGCCTAAGCACTGAAAACATATTACCTGATGAAATAAATTAAACTTGATCTTGGATATCAACATATTGTAGATCAGTCATACATTACAATTACATATTTAGCCTATGCATTGGTTCACTAGTACACTCGTCCGCTACGTCATCAAGTGTGTCATGTACGAGATGTGTATAAATACTCAAATTACGATCCATCTGAAATGTAGGCATCAAGTTCACTCCATAGCAATGGGTCCAAGGTGGAAATTGATCACCCTATACCACATAGACAAAATAATAATGTTATACATATCCATTTGAGAAATTCTGCTTCAAAATGAGCCTACAAAATCAGATTTGACATTATAAAAAGAATTTATTACCAGGTTAGGTAATGAGACAGGCATGTAACTTTGCATTGATGGCTGAATGGATGTACCAATGTTTTCCAATCCAGGTTGCACAAGTTTCTTTGATTTCTTTCCTTTTGAAGGAGCCTATAATAACATGAAAACAATTTATATCAAACGTAATTAGATGTACATTTAAAGAAAATTAAATGTAATTATATCTACCTTGGGTTTCTTCATTCTTACTTCCAACGGACCTTTCCTACGTAGTTTTTTAGGCGCTCCTTTGGATTGACAGAATTTCGGATCCAAAATTTGCACCGTTGAATTTTTTTCACATTCAGTACTAAGCGAGCCTATTTGCACACTGTGTTGGGAGAGGAAATTACTAGCGCAACTAGGTCTCGATCTCGGTATAGATATGTCATTGGATTGACATTCGATCCATTCCATAATTTCCCGACACCGTTCTTCATCATCTGCAACCAAGTCTACTACCTTTGCAAATGCAAGACACATTCGATCATAACGTAATTGCCCAGG
Organism: Forsythia suspensa; assembly: GCA_023638005.1. Lineage (NCBI taxonomy): Eukaryota > Viridiplantae > Streptophyta > Magnoliopsida > Lamiales > Oleaceae > Forsythia > Forsythia suspensa. The sequence goes on along the minus strand of CM042666.1, from coordinate 26,017,279 downwards.
ATTGGTGATCCAACCATCGTAATTGATTTTAACCCTTGTACAGGCTCGGCTTACGTCTCTCCTCCATCTCCTCAAGATATACGCGTCAGGAAGTTTTAAAATATCATTACGGATCAATACTGTTAATGCATGTTTGCATAATATTCCCCTAAACTCAAATAAATGACAACTGGAAACAATATGGCATATATCTCTTTGAAACGAAACCGTAAATATTTTTTTTTTCACTGCTTCATTGAATATAATATCCCCGCGTACCTTGTAGTCCGTACATAAACAACCCTCTTGAGTAGATATAACCTCGCAATAAACTTTTCCAGTAAATTCCTCTTGAAACTCTCTAAATTTCGCAATGGTGTAAATTTCTTGAAATTGCTTCTCCATCTCGTACTTAGTTGCACATGGGACCATTTGGGAAAATGACTTAAAATCTGCATGAAACTCCTTTTCTACTTTACTCATCATTGCACGCTCATATTGTTCTACAAATTGCTTTAAAGAGGTTTTCAAATGGACATACCCATCAAAGAATGCATTAATACCCTCACTACGTTGAGTAGTAGACATCCCCGCCCAGAAATTAGTTTTCAAAAAACATGGAACCCATCGATTTCTTTCTTTGTAAAGACCAGACAACCAATCGTTCTCACGTAAATCAAACATTTGAAGCATCTCACTCCAACCATCCTCAAAATCTGCAGGACTTTGTGAATCATATACTACATTATGTATAGCAGAAAATAATAAACCCTTGCGATTGTTGTTCCCAAATTTTTCATGCAATTTTTTCATTATATGCCACAAGCACCACCTATGCCTTGTTGTTGGAAAAACGATATGAATTGCATTTTGCATAGCCCTATCTTGATCCGTAATAATTCCTTTGGGAGCCTCACCATTCATACATTCTAGCCATGTCTTGAATAACCAAACAAATGTCTCTGTATCCTCGTTTGATACTAATCCACATCCAAGTAATGTTGATTGTCCGTGATGATTCACTCCAACAAAAGGGTCGAAAGGCATATCATATTTATTAGTCAGGTATGTAGTGTCAAAGGTCACTACGTCGCCAAATTCTTTATATGTTAATCTACACCTATTATCTGCCCAAAATACGTTCTTCAATCGACATTCCTCGTCTAAGTCCATGTTAAAATAAAACCAGGGACAATTTGTTTGCATCTTTGAAAAATACGCTTTATATAGCATGACATCTCCTTCCCCAAGTCTTAACCGCCTAACTTTCTCAATGTAGTTCCTACAATCTTTTTCTACACACGTCATCTTGTCATAACCACCCGCTTCAACAACTGCTGAGTTAAAACTTTTGTGTAATGGAATTCCCGCAATATCATTACATTCGAGCTTTCGTTTCACATGTGTAGTAACTTCTCGGTTGCATCTATACAATCTTGATTTGGAAGGACTTGTTTTATGATTATGTTCTAGATGAACTGTGTTAATTCGCCATAATCCACTAATCTCTGAACCCGCTGTCAGTCTAGCTTTACATCCTGTTTGACTAGTTGGTTGAGACTTCAATGAAGTGCTCGTAGTACTACTTCTTCGACCTTCTCGACTACAAGTTAATGTCACATATCTTACAATTCCATCATCCCCCTTCCTTGAATTTCATTTTCTAATTGGAAAACCTAGAAGATAAGCATATCTTTTGTAAAATTCGAAAACTTCATTGTCATCATTAAATTTCATCCCAACTTTAGGCACAATCGCACTATTTTCCCCTAACATGTCATCATCCAATGTGTTCACATTCTCCATTACTTTGTCAATATCAGATTCTTCAACATTTTTGTCATCCACAACTCCAACATTCATATCAGCCATCTCATCCTCAAAATAGAAATTATTGTTTCCTGGATATGGAAAAAAAAAAATTCAATAAGCACACCGAAAATTACAGTAATCTCATTCATATCAGCCGTTCATATTGTTTCTTCATATTTCATATCAGCCATAAAAAAATGTTTCTGGTTTGATGTACACTGCTTCACCCAGTTTTACAGAAAATAAACACACCAAAATTAAAGAAAGTACAAGTGGAACATTTTTCTTCAATAAGTTGGTATTCTTTGGAATCATTTTCAAAGACGAATCAAAAAGATCGATTTATTGAATTTCTCTTCAAATAAAATGGGAATCACACATTTACCTTTATCCATTATTCGATCCATGTGGTCAAAGGTGGAAAAAGCTCGCCGGAAATGGAAGATGAGTGCTGGAAAAACAGTTTTGCCGGTTGGACAATCTCGTCTCGTCAGAAGCTCGCCGGAAATGGAAGATCAGTGCTGGAAAAATAGTTTTACCGGTTGGACAATCTCGTCTCGTCGATGTTTTGGCTCTGTTCCAGCTTTTGCCTTCGTTCCAGCTATATTTTGGCCTTCATTATCTTTTCTCCCGCTTTTCTGCTTTTTTCCCTTGTCTTCCCGCTTCTTGATTTCTTTTGGGACTTCTTTTTTGGCTTATTTTATGCCACATCAGCTGGGTGTAAAAGTGGTGGTGAAAGTTAATGTACAAGTAGCTTAATCCTTTTTAATTTTTTTTAGTGACGTTGAATTGCCCGTCTGGTTCATGGGTTGGCCCGTAATTACAGGCCTCTGCGGGTGGGTCGATACGGGTTTGGCCAGCCCGTCCATCTTGACATCTCTACCCCCTCAAATAATGAAGTGCAAAAACTTGTACTATACTAGTTCAAAATTGATAATAAAGACAACTATTAATGAACATAACATAAAGGAAATAACATTGGTTAAATAACGAATTATCAATAGTAATATTGTTTACATATTAATAAATTATTAAATATGTAATTACAAATACATCACGTGCTAAAACTAGTATTTATATATGGGTATGGGTATGGGTATGGGTATGGGTATGGGTATGGGTAGGGGTGGGGGTGGGGGTGGGGGTGGGGGGAGGAGGGAGTGCACATTTGAAATTTTGTCCTTTATCAAGTAGCTCAGAAATTATATTCACTGTAATTAATTTAGTACTCCTATCGACTGGCCTATTAAATAATATGTTTCTTTTACATTTTGCTTAAGTTGTTTAGTGTAAATAGCAAGAGTTTTGTATCTATAACCCAACGATCATGGTCATGTTCATTAAATCAAATGTTACAAGGCCTGTAACGATCTGAAGCCGCAATCAAATTTGTTATTGAAAACCTAAAGAGTGATTTTAAATTTTTGACACCTGTGTGCAATTTAAAAAATTTACAAAGTACAATAAAAATCAACTTTTAAATTGAGAAAAAAAAAAAGTACTATTTTATCAATATAAAACTCATCTCTACAAAAAATGAGAAAATGTTCGATAAGACGCTCATACAGTCTTATATGTTACACCTAACCCCTAAACAATGACATCTATATTTTTGTGCTCTATTTAATTTCTTAAAAATCTACGTGAATCTGTAAAATAAAAAAAGAGTAAATTCAGGGCCGGTCACTGTTCATGCTCTTATGGACTATTAAATCATATGGCCTAAACTTAATTTAATTAAAGTCACATTTTAGCGCTAAAAGACCAACGTGTCTTTGTAATTGTAAACAAGCGCTAATTCAAACACGATACTGTTTTATTACGATACTGTTTTATTATGATACTATTTTTATATGATATTGTTTTATTACGACACTGTTTTGTGAAAATGCTTGATATTGTTTTATTTTTAATATTGTACACTAGTTTTCATTACATTATAGTTTGTTTGGCCAAGTTTACTAACTCTTTTTTTTCTTGAACTTATTTTCAGTCACATTAAAAAAAAAAAAAAAAAAACTACTTTTAAACTTCACCAAATAAATACACATTCAAAATTAATTCAAACTCAACTCGTTGATTCCTATGAAATTTCAAGAACAATAATGTTATTCAACAACAATTGCCGTCAATGAATGAAAAAAGATTCATTAAATACTGAATTAGTTGAAATAAAACTCTAATTGATAAATAAATGCAAAAAAATGAAAATAGACATGACAAATTAAATATTACTGTTTTAAGCTAAATGGACGACTTCAAACGGCTAAAATCTATCCTTAGTAGCGGATCCAAAATTAAAGTTCAGTGAGGGCGATACAAAATTACGTAAAAAATAATTTTAAATAATTCAATAATAATAATAAGTGGTTGTTATTTTATTTGGGCTGGGTTTTTAAAAAAAAAAAATTAAAACCATAGGATTATTGGATTTAAGATGATATTGGACTCTGAAACAAAAACAAAAACCAAACAAAAAAATAAAAATAAAACCCAGTGGGGCACTGGCCCCCACTGGGTCTTGAATAGGTCCGCCACTGTTTAGTAATGGCGAAGCAACTTATCTTAACCTGCTTGTCGAGAAGATTTCGAAAATATATTATAATAGAAATTTTGAGCACGTATGCGAATTCTATGCCCGTTTCTTTGAAGAACGACAATCACGATTCTCCGCGTCCAGATAAGCCAAAGCTAGACCTTCTACGCTATCAATTTATTATCTTTAATCATATGATACTGTTATTATGATATTGATACAAATGTGATTTTGATACTGTTTTCTATGATATTGTTTTATTATGATACTGTTTTCTATGATACCGTTTTATTAAGATACTGTTTTCTATAATATAGTATCAAACAACACATATCAATGAGTGACGGTAACATTCTGAAATACAAAAAATGTTGATTTATATGAAACAAATGTTCTGATAATAACTAAAGTATCTCATAAAATAGAGAGAAACAAAAATAAATTTTGATAATAACAATTAGCCAGAAAATGGTGCTAGCAATCCATACATGGATATACCATTTACAGAGAAACAAATATTCAGAAATATTTTACTATACAAAAGTTTCCTCACTACACACACACACGGATCAACCATTCGAAATAAAAATAATTGATTATTTGATTTTGATCAATACTTTGCTAATAGTATTGATTCTCAGTTAATACTCTTTTGATATGTTTCGATCTTGCTCTAATTCTGATCGCTTGCCACATGTGGATTCTTTATCTCTTCCACCGTGAGACACTTCACTAGTCTGGTGTGTTCGCTCAACACAGACCGACAAGTGTGAATCGCAACCACCCTCTTCCACACGCATATAGTTTTATCAGCTGAGCCACTGAACACCAGATTCTTTCCCATTGTGGCGAGGCACAGCACCGCCAGTTTGTGGCCTTGGCAGTGAACTGGTAGTTGGAAGTGGGACACATGAGGTGATGGTGGTGGTGATGGTTAAAGAGATGGTGGTGATGATGCCGAGGGCAATGAGTGTGACAAATATGTAGAGGTGTCAAGACGGGCGGGCGGGCCGAACCGGCATCGGCCCACCCGTCTTGACCCAGAACCGGGGGCCGGCTCGTGAACTGGACGGGCTATTCACTGGCCGAGCAATTCGACCTTTAACCGCTAGTCTATTTTGATTTTTTATTTTAATAAATGGCAGAGAGCCGTTTAAAGTGAAAGATGTGACATATGCGTGTTGTTTTAGTCTTTAAATATAAAAAAATATAGAAATTGAATTAAAAAATTAAAAATATGAATTTATCATTGTTATTTATTTTTTATTTAGTAATTTAACATATTTTTTGCTATATATGTAAATATATTTTTTTTAATTACAATAGGTAACTAAATTTTTTTAGTAATTTCAAAAAAAATTAATTTTTTATTCATACGGGCCGAACCGGGTTTAACCGCGGTCCACATGGACTCGACCCGGATGGGCCGGGCTCCTATTCAATTTTTGTGGACTGGGTTGACCCGACCCATAACCCGCCATGATCTGAGAACTTTTTCTAACGCGGTCATTCGTGACTTCACGGAGAGGTGGGCCGAGTTCCGGATTGACACCTCTACAAATATGGATTACGTGGATAATTTTAGAATTATTTTGAAATATTACTGAAGAGATGAATTAATGACAATTTTGAAATTAATTTTGATATAATTTCAAACAAATCACGTACTGGTGACTTATAGACAATTTCCGAATTAAAAAATCCAATTGGGTCTAAATCCTTTGGGCTTCTCATCTGGCTCTCTCTTTTTCCCTACATTTCTCTTCCAATACGTCTCTCTTCTGCTCTTCCTACTGTTCAAACCTTCCAAATCTGAGAAAAGGAACAAATTATTGGCATGGACATGGTATTTCTTTATATATTCTAATGTAAAACCCACACCTCACAATTTCAAAAATTTCCATTGAAGCGCATCCATATCGAAAAAAGGCCCCAGATCGACGTCGGAGGTTTCATGACTGACACTCAATCTTCAAAAAAGGGATATATTTTCAGTGCTTTGATAGATTATATTTAATTATTATGGGCTATGAGTTGGACCCCACATTTCCAGGCCTTTTAATCCCCTATTGATGTGAGAAATTTTTTTGCATGAGCAAAGGTAAGCCTTACTCGCTAACAAATATTCTTTTTTAATTTCAGTAATTTTTTTCTTTTTGTTTCTTATTAATTTTAAGCTTTTTTGTTTAGTTTTCTAGATATATTTGATTCTTTTTTTTTTTTTTTAAAAAAGAATATAATGGTAGCCTATTTTAATGGCCTCTATTCTTAAAATGTAAAATTTTGGATATCAGTAAAATTTTAAAGGTGAAAAATTACTTGTTTGCATATGCTATTGACAAAAGTTGTGCTATGATATTATGTTATGGCAAAGGAAATATTTCTATGATTGTAAATATGACATATAAATTTAGTAATGACTTGAATATTCTTTTTCGTATGTTCAAAAGATATATTTTTGGATGTTAATATGTATTGGATGTTGGTTGAGTTCTTGTATAACGTGTTTTATTTAGTTGTAAAAATGATATTAGTTTTTAAGTTGTTTATTGATGGTTTAAATGTAGTTATGTGTTGGTTGTAAAAGGGAGGCTTTGAAAATAAATACGATGTGCTTGAGAGTTAACATAATTTTTTATTTACTTATTATAGTCAAGTTGATTTGTCCAATAGAGCATTCAAGTAGTAGAAAAAATATTGATGAAAAATTTAGTGTGAGAATGAAAGTGTTTTCTGATGAAGCTTATAATTTATGTAATACATATGCTCTAAAAATAGGTTTCAGCATCCACAAAGGTCATATTCAAGGAGTTGTATCAAAAATATTAGACAGCTAGAATTTTTATGTTCAAAGGAAGGGTTTCAAAGAAATGAAGATTTGTGTGAACTATGGAAAACTAATAAACTAGAGACAAGAACATGTTGTAAATTTATGGTGCATTTTATAGTTCCCAGGCCTTGTACACACCGCCCATCATACTATGAGAGCTGGCCATGCCTGAAGTCGTTACCTTAACCGCAAGGAGAGGGATGTCGAAGGTAGGGCTAATGACTCGAGTGAAATCGTAACAAGGTGGCCATACTAGAGGGTGCGATTTGATCACCTCCTCTTCAGAGAGAGCTAATGCTTGTTGAGTATTTTGATTTGACACTGATTCACACCCAAAACAAAAAGAAAGGAGCTATGTCTGAGTTAAACTTGGAGATAGAAGTCTTCTTTCGTTTCTCGACGTTGAAGTAAGACCAAGCTCATGAGCTCATTATCTTAGGTCGGAACAAGTTGATATGATCCCTTTTTTACGTCCCCATGTTAATGGAGTGTGGAAATTTTTTTAATTCAATTATCATCATTTGACAGAGTAAATCTGATATCATAGTAAATCTCTGAAGAACTGTCATATGATAATACTATAAGCAGAAATCTATTTTCTGTACACTAGATAAGCTGTAAAATACTGAAAAAATATACCAAAAGATATCCTAAATCAATGATAATCTGTAATATAAAATCTGGTCAGACACGCATAGACTGCTCTCAAAAGCTAAGCACCCTTATACACAGCCCAAAGTCCCTATGTATACAAGTGTGTGTCCCAAAGACCTCTAAGATAAGCACTATTATACCCAACCTAAAGCCCCTATGTATACAAGAGTAGGTCATAATGACCTCTGATAATATATCCTAGTATATAGTCCAGTGCCCCTCTATTCACTAGAGTAGATAATAGAATCAGGTACTTTATGGTGATTTTAAAAGTTATATCTGATACTAGTATATCTCATAATAAAACATAATGCTAATTTGAATTAACTAAACTAGTTCAACTTTTAGAAGAATTGTTTATATATAAACTCTATTTTATTTTGAAAATCATTCTTGTCTAGCTAATTATTCTGAAAATAAGTAAGAAATTTCTCCCTTTTTACGTCTCTATGATAGGATCCCCTTTTTTACCCCACCTTGTACACAGAGGGGCTTTGGCAGGGTATAAGAGTGCTTATCTTAGAGGTCTTTGGGACACACACACTCGTATACATAGGGGATTTGGATCATGTATGGGTGGTGCTTAGCCTTTTGAGAGTAGTCTACGCGCGTCTGATCAGATTTTATATTATAGATTATCAGTGATTTAGGATACCTTTTGGTGTATTTTTTCAGTATATTACAACAGTTTTTTTATAGATTTACTATGATATCAGAATTATCCAGTTTATTTATACTTTATATTCTGCATTACTTAGTATACAACATGAGTCCTCAATTTTTTTTAACAATTATTTCATGATTATAGTAGGTAAAGTTAAATAGTATTCTTAGATTTTAGAATTTCCAATTATGTAAAAGTTAAATTAGATTTTCAATAAACATGTTTAAATTGAAAATATACTTATTTGCGAACTCTCCACTCACTCAACTATTAACTCATATATCTTTTCACTTTTTTTTTATCAGGTAGTAGTTGAGTTTGAGCAGCTTTTTGAGAGCCTGTTGATTACTGACTCAGCCACACGAGCATTAGTTTGTATGATTCATCTTCATTGAGAATGGTCGTCATTTTTTTGGGATACATGTTTTTTTGTCTTTTGGAGAAGTCATTTTGGATTATGTGTAAATCGCTAGATAGGCTTGCTGCTTCTTTTGCATATTCATTTGCATTTGTATTGTTTTCGTAGAAGTTGAAGATGATAGAGTTGTCTATAGTGGATCTTAATTATTATGTGTTCGAGGGACGAGTAGTCCCCAATTGTTATCATATGTACATGCTTGAGAAATTTATTGTTTTTCATGTTTGGTTAGTCCAATTTACAGGAAACTCTGTCAAACAATTTCTAAATATCTTATAACAAAGACTAGGTATGGCAATGGGCCTACAAAAATTGAGCTCAGCTCATCTTCCAAAAAGGGTGCTCGATTTGGCCCATGAGCTCGTGGGCCGAACGGGCCGAGCCGAGCTACCCACTAGCTCGGCTCGGCCCTCAAATTTTTAAATTTTTTTTTGTTTTTTTAAAATTTGAAAATATAAAAGAAATACAATATCGAGAATCATTTATGTTAAAAATTAAAGATTGAAAACCCTCAATCTTTTTCCAGGCTTAGACCGGTTACTTTGAAAGTATGCGGAGTTAAAATTGTACACGAACAAGATGTTACATGTACAATTTTTTTATTAATATAAGAAAAAATATCAAATACTAATGTAAAATAATACTTATTACGAATCTGAATAATCCATATTCAAATCTTCAAGTTCTTCGGACATTATTATGTCCACTTTGTCTTAGATTCGAAGTTCGGCGTTATACCAATCTATTAGACACAGTAAGCTTTCTAAAATATCATCTTTGAGTCTTGACATGATATCAGACAAAACTCTGCCACTTGTACTAAATGTAGCCTCCGATGTTACAGTTGAGACCGAAGGTGTTAGTAGATCACGTGCCATTTTTGAAAGAATTAGATAACTACGTTGATGTTGTCTCCACCATCGTAGTATATCAAAAATATTTCTCTCTTCGTCATCTAACATACTAAGCACATCATATGCAAAATACCTAACTAACTCTACATGTGTATCATTAGAACGGGAAATAAAAGAACTAGAAGAAGAACTAACTAATTGTTGACCTTGACGTTGACCACTCCTATATGTACTGACGTAACTTCATAAGTCAATCTCATCAGTTGATGATAAAGTATATGTTGGATTAGGGGGTCGTACAACGTTCGTACCGGCCTTTTCAACAAGACCTCATACATAGAACATAAAGTTTATTCTAAATTAGCACTCGTTACTAGATTTTCCTAAGTTAATTTTTTTGAAATTGCCATTATTGTTACTTTCATACCCTCTAAGTTAAGTCTAGGATCCATAATACATGCTAATGAAAATAACATAGGCAATTTTTTTCAATATTTTTTAAATTTAGCTTCCATAACCTGTATAATACTAGAAAAAAGAGCAAAATTCTTAAACCTATTAAAATTGTTAGCAATATAATAGAATTAATTTAAAACAAGTAGAGTAGTTATATAATACATACCAGAACATGCAGTTGTTGCGTCGTAAAAAACTTTTAAAATTTTCTAACATGACCACATATTTTCCAGTCATGTAATTCTTAATCATATTCTGAGCCGTATGAGTGTCAGCCATTATAATATATAGTAATGCAATCTTCATAGCCTTCACAAGATTCAAATATAAGATATGTTGAATTCCATCTATTGGCAACATCAGTTGCAAAACTTTTTGATTACAGTCCATTTTTTATACATAGAACAGTAAAAACTTGTTTTCTTGATGATGAGACCGAAATATAATTAATAGAAGATCTAATTTTTTCTAATTGGAGTTGTATAAATTTTAATCAATCTTGTACAATTAAATTAAACACATAACATGCACAACAAATATGAAATAAAATACTATCAAAATCTAGACTACAATGTTACATTAATTTTTCAATTACTATATTATTTAGGCCAACATTATCAAACGTAAAACTACGAGCCTTATAATCACATTTAAATTCATATAACACACATAATAAAATATAATAAATATTATTCACATTATGAGGATAGTCTATTTATTTAAATATTATTACTTTTTTATGCATTATCTAATTATTATCAATATAGTGTGCAGTTGTAACCATGTATCTTTTTTTGTTACAACATGTCCATAAGTCTGATGTAAAAGATACAACACCATTGTAATTATTAATATCATTAACAATAGCTTCTTTCTTTGTATTATATCTAACAATAGTATCTTTACGAAGTGTATTTCTAGAAATATTAACGTACTTTCGTTAGAGATATTTTTGGATGAATTTCGTCCAATGAAGATTGTCCACCAAGCATAGTAGAAATTTGACATTTGCTATCAATTCTGGCAGTCCTTCGTGACACATGTGTTCTTGTGAATATATCCAGTTGTTGAGAGTGGAACTACTGGACCCGGCTCCTAGAGATCCAAACTGGAGTTGTGCCTGATTTGTATCCAAACTTTCATGTTTGTATTGACACTTTTTGAAATGTCTGTTTAGATGGGTCGTGTCTATCCTCTTATGCCAAGCTAACTTCTCTTGACAGTATTTACACTGTATTTTAAACTTAGGGACTCCGTCCACTAGTTTACCAATCGACACCAACTCAAAATACTGCCAGCACTTAGTATTTTATTTAGTGACTTTTCGTTTAGTGCTAGAGCCGATGGTAGTTTGTGTATCAACATATTCTTGAAAGTCTTCCAAATCAATTGGATCAGTGCTACCACCAAACTGATTAAGAATATCTTCTGTAATTTGAATATCATTAAGACCACTGAAATCATCTTTACTTCGATTGTATGCCATTTGGAATAATAGAATAAAGAGAATAGGTGAAGGTGAAGATGTAGTTGAAACTAGAAAGTAGAAACCAAAAAATAGAAATGTAGAATATTAGTAGAAGTGGAAAATTACAACTTAAAATTATAGAGTAATATCTAGATAATGAGATATTAGATACTAATTATAACACTAATATTGAGAGAATGAAGTTTGAGAATTGTTAATGGATTGAGTATATAATTGAATGAGAGATAAGAGATTGAAGTGTGAAAAATGAGTTTAGAATATGAGTATTTATAGGAAAATAATGAAATTGAAAAACAAAAAAAATGTGGGGCCAACGATCACGATTAAGTGACCGCTGCACAAGCCACGAGCCGAGTCGGCTCGTAGCTCATGCCCCACAAGCCCCAACGAGCCAGCTTGTTGGTCGAGCCCGCGAGTCGGCTCATTTTTGGCCGAGCCGAGCGAGCTCGGCCATCTCTTTTTTTGGGCTCGGCCATAGCTCGTGCTCGTCCCTCGACAAGCCCGAGCTCGAGCTGGGCTGAGCTTTCATAGGCCAAGCCGGCAAGCCAACGAGCTTTTTTGTTACCCCTAACAAAGACATGTCAAAGTCAACCTTAGTGGTGGGTCTAACACCTAGCTGGTATCCATCATCAGTAAACGTCACATTTTGAGTCCATTAGGGTGATTCAGACTGATCGTTTCAGAACATCTTGCACCATATTGCTTCTATACTAGGAAAGCCACTAAAGGTTGATGAGGTAATAAAAATTCGGGCACGACCAAGTGCAACTAAAATATATGTTAAGCTATACCTAAATGCTCCAAAAACTTGAACGCATCAAACAATGAGAAATTTTAAAAAATGTGGCAAAAATCGATTTATGGAGATGTACGAGAATACTGTAGATTTTTTCATCATCTAGGCTGTAATGCAAAAAAAAATTTCTGGAGGAAGGATGGTGAGAGGGATAACAAAGATAGAATGAAGGCTACAACATTCCTAAATAAAGGCAAAGAAGCAATCAATAAAAATGCAGTTTTTGTAGAGAAGAAAGATTTGGATAAAGAGAAAAGAATAGTAGAGGAAAATCATGAACTGGAGGAAGCGAAAATACATAACTCACAACGAGGAAAATTTTCTAGCACTACCCAACATGTTTTTGACAAATTGCCGTAGAATGATAAAAATGATTAAAGTGAGATTTAGCAACCTACGTCAACAAACCAATCTTCAGATGGTTCCTATCAAGGAACCTAACATTGAGGAAATGCCAACATAGTCAATATTGGGTGACAATGAATTTTGATTTTTTCATAAGGAGGGTTAGATATATAAATCAATCAACTAATTATAGTGGAAGATGTAGAGGATCCATTTGACACAACACAAAGGTAGAAGAAGCTCAAAAGGTGATACGAAAGGCCTTCAAAAGCAAACTGATGATCGATAAGTGTGATTTATACAGTTATCTCGATTCTTTAATGAAGAATTTTCGTATAGTCCTAAGTATTTTAGAATCAATAAATTAGTCAGTTTCTTGATTGTAAGATGAAATCTCTGAACTTGAGTCACATTGGTGAAATCGATAAGAAAATTAGAAGAAATTGAGGTTTGAAGTGAAGATTGAAAAAAAAATATTGGAAGACAAGAAAGAAGATAAAATCAAGAAGTTTAATGTGTTTTGAAGTGACAATAAAGATTTGAAGTAAAGAAAAAAACACCCAAAAGTCAAAGAAGTAAATTGAGAAACCTACGACTAGAACATGTAGAGAAATTGGAGCATAAAGTTTGGTAAAAAAAATCCTCAATTCAAGTGATATACCATTTGAAAGATAATTTAGTTACGGTCCAACGCTTTTTACTGATCGCAATTCAGAGTTTTCTACAATAAGTTATGACCAATCGAATATTAGTTGTCATAGACAACACTCTGGCTATTCGAGCGGCCAGATGGCTTGCTCGGGTGAGACAGATGCCGAAATTTTCAGGTGTCTATCTGCTTGAGTGGATAGACTAGTCGCTCAATCGGATGACCACCGGGCCAAACCTTAAGTTGGGTTAAAAATCTATTTTTTTTCAGGTTTTGGTAGACTTTTGGAAGACATTTTTCAACCATAAATCAAGATCTTTAAATAAGGAAATGAATTTTGAAGTTAGGGATCGAAATGTCACTACTAAAATTTTCACCATTGGGGACGGTTAATAACCAACCCCCCCAATATAATCTCCGTCCCCAATATATATTGGGGACTATAACTCTAACCGTCCTCATTAGGCGTGTTGCGATATACTATCGAGGGCCGGCCTTTAGCGACGGCTTATCAACCGTAAGTGGGCGAAATAGATGTATTAGGGATAGATTCCAACCGTCCCTAATAAGGCGTGGGAGAAAAATAGATTTATTAGGGACGGTTGGCATCCGTCCCTATTCTTCAGGTCTTATTAGGGACGATGCCAACCAACCGTCCCTAATGTAAATATTTTTTTTTTCAAATATTTTGATTATCTGATTACAAGTGCACTGTGGGTTGTAGTAACACAATTTATCAATCACATCAAAAAAATAAATCATTCAAATATAAAAAATAATAACCATTCTACATCCACAAAATATGTAATAATTCTAAACATATACATACTACTTTCAAGTCAATATAACTACCACGGTCCATTTACAAATAACTCCAAAACTACTTCAATTTATAAATCAACTAACATATTCATATCCATAATACATACTTGAAACTTTGGAGCAAATCTTCTGCTTCTTGAAACTATCAAAATCAAAGCAAAATAATTGATTTCTTTTGATTTTTGAGACAAGATGACCTTTTCTTCCAATTAATACATCTGTATCTATAGAAAGATGACATTTTCTTATAGTCTTGTCACCTTGTAATTTCATCTGCAATAGTTGGAAATGAGAAATTGTCAAACAGGTCAAAGAATATCTCTTCGAACTTTCATCAACATAAATGGTATCCTTCTTTCTAGATAAAGGCTTAATTGTACCTTTCTCTTGTGAACATTAAAACCCAAAGGATTAGCATCTTCCTATTTCATTTGCAGGGACACTTGGAAGTAAAACGTGTTTCTCTCTTCACTAGACCACGTGTATTTTTTAATCCAAGAAAAACATGGAACTTATTAGGTTGGTGATGATTTTACTTAAATATGAATAGATAAAGTGCGAGATAAATATATTAATAACAGAACATATTTATTTTTGTTACTGCTTTTAGAGAAGAAAGAATAAATATTTTGCCTTCACAAGATTGAAAATGAAAATGATAATTAACCAACTTCCCACACACCAAGTGCTATCTTTAGAACACCAAGTGCAACTTAAAGTAGGATTATCGACCACCTTTCACGACACGAAGTTTTCCTCTTCAAAACACAAGCTAAAACAAGACATGTTCATCTAAGTGATACGAAACTTGGTGTTGAAAGTTATCTATTTGAGTTGAAGTAATGAGTCCGAGATCGAGCTTTAATCGACAATTTCCATTTATAACTTTTTCAAGCAAAACTATCCTCAATTTCGACAAATCGACTTTTTGGAGATCACTAATCTAGCTTCTCAATTTGTGTCCTTGAGGGTCGCAAGTAGCGGTGTAACATTTTTTGAATTAGTTATGACCTTGAAAAACTCGGTATATAGACAAAAAGGTGAGGAAACAAGGTAAGTACAGTTAACTAATTTCAAGAAAGAGATAGCATAAACAAAGCATATTGATTTATTTTTTTGGAGCAAAGACAATTTATGAAATTAGACTAAGCACTGTACAAGCATGCAATGAAGAGAGATAAGATTCAAGTATGATCACATGAAACCCTTTACCAATGCCATATCAAAGCGTCTTAAAAATGAAAATCGCCCTGCATCACACATGTCACATGGATGCTTATATGCAACAGTAGGTGTACAAAGTACAAACAGACTCAATATGAATTTCTCTCTAGAGCAATAAAGCGAAGATAATTTATTCTTTGCACATATTATAAGAAGTAACCACCAAGGTGTACCTCTTCAACTTGGTAAATAACCTTTTAAGTCGTTGTAGTGACATTTCCGGCGAGGCTCAGGGCTGAATCAAATTAAAGACAGTAATTATTCAAATGGCAAGCATTAACGTAAGAACAAAAATTAAATTTTTATTGTATAAAGAATAAACAATCGACTGGCTTCTCAAATCTGTACCTTCTTTCGAGTGGAAGGAAGAAAGAACTTCAAGTATTGACACCAAATCATAAAAAATGTACCAGCTTTATTATTGATGTTGTTTAATAAGGTTCTCAGTTATGCAATATCAGGGGCTCGGAATGCTTTTGTGAAAGGAAGGCAAATTACTGATGCTCTTCTGATAGCCAATGAACTAGACATGGGACTGTTAGTCCCTCTTTCCTTATTCTTGTTGATAAGGAAATTTTCAGCAAATTTATGGAGAAAGTAGTGGTGAGGAAGCTGACGTATCAGTCATCCGATATTTGATATTGAAACTCCCTTTTTGCGTTTCTGTGTAACTTATTAAGTTTTTCATAAAAAATTTAGTAAAGTTTCTTCAGATTCCTAGAATTTAAATATGTAATTGATAAGTTCATTCGCTCCAAAATTTAGGAATATTTTTATTCTAATCATAACCAATCAAAAGTTGTGGTATAATATCCAATGATTGTTAAATAAGATGGGAGTGCTTGGATCAAGTTTATTTACTCTCACATATCCCAACACCGGACCGAAAGCTTATTAAAGTGATATATTGGAAGAGACAGAACTCAACTTGCTCGTTATCATTCTTTAAAGAATACACAATCTCTCCAATAAGAATAAAGGTTCTTGGGTGCCCATGAAAACAAATGCTTTTGAAAATGATTAAGAAATGAACTATTAAAATAATTACGTGGAGACTCACATGTTGTATTTTCCTTTTCCATAATACAATCTTGAACCCAATTTAAGCGAATTGCAAACTCCAAAAATCTCAAATTGTAGTCATTACAAATACAAGTATCCATACCAGATTGGGGATTTTTCCTTGCTCATAGAAGCTTCTTAGAAGATTGACACCCTCGATGCCTTTATTCCTCCAATTACATTTGAAATCCTTCTTTGTGAAACTTGAAATCCTTCTTTGTGAAACTCAACCACTTGCCAAAAAAATGAAAATTATAACAAAAGAACAAAAAGGAAACTAAAGAGAACTTTTCATTCCAACTACTAAGAAAAATCAATATTTAACTGTGAAGATAATCCTAAATTGGCCAAGAATCCCCAATCAATTGATCCAAAACGGAACCAAACAATTTTGATTGGATGGCTTCAAACCTTCAACTATTGAACCGGATCGGATGATAATCGAATTTAGACCCGGTTTGGTCTAGTGCTTCTGCAATGATCGAACCTACCACATCTGGCGACCACCCTTTCTCTTTGTTGACCACTAATATTGATTCTTTCTTTTCTAAAATAGAACAAAGAATAAAATAACTCAATTGATTATGAAATATTGATTGCTCCTACTGCACTAAAATCCCCAAAACAGAGAAATTTCTAATTTCACAATCACAAAGTGCCTGCTTTTGAAGGAGCCCGAGATCAGAGTGGAGAGAGACAACGGAGAGAGGCGAAGGAGAGAGAGAGAGAGAGAGTGAAAGAATTACCTGGCCGGCAACGGGAGAGAATTACGACTGTTTTTCCCTTCAATTCTCTAATGGCAGCAAGTAGGGCTTTTTTCCATCAAACGTTTGATTAAAATGATGAACGACGCGCGTTTGGTTAAAATTATGGAAGGAAGTTAGCGCCAAATTTTTTACTCGTTAGGGACGGCCATTTTTTGAAAACTACGTCCCAGTTAAGAATATTTGGGACATTTTATAGAACAGTCCCCTTATAATTTTTCTGTCAAAAAATGAGCGCAAAATAAAATAACATCTGGGACGGATCAAACCGTCCCAAATAAATATTGTTGGGGACAAAACTTCAAAAAACCATCCCTATTAACTCAATATTTGGGATGTATGTTTTTAAACCGTTCCTAACGATTGACTTTTGGGGACGAAATATTGAACCGTCCCCAATTAGACGTCCCCAAAAATCATTTTTTTAGTAGTGTGTGGAGAAAAAGCATAACGAAGGCACATGTTTTACACAAGATTTCTTTATAGTTCATCCGACTATGCTTTGGTGAGATATAAATCAATGAGAATATTGGAGACTATTGAAGATTATTAGGCAATCCATTGAAGACATACAAAGTGGATAAACTCCATCTTAAAAGATTATTCTTGTAATTAAACAATCTGGGTGATGAATTATAAATTATTTTAGTACTTTTGTAATTCAATCATGGTAGGCTAAATTTTTATATGTTAGGGATGATGAAGTAAACTATTAGTTGAAGTTTAATTCAATAATTTATGTTTCTAATCTTAATTTGTGTTTGATTGTTTTGTGCCATCGTTTTAATATCTCTTTGAATGATTGATCACTTTTTGAACGTGTTTATGACTTATTTTATTTCTAAGAGGTTCGAAGTAGGTTTAGGTCATTGTGGCATTCAACACTAAGTCTTGTAGAAGTTATGAATAATCTTCTATGTTTGGTACAATCAACTTAAATAATATTGTTGTTAAATACGTTTTTATATATTCGAATTCGAAACATGAATATTTTGGGTTGTATGTGAAAATATGGAAGAAATTATGAAATAACTTAGGATTGTAGATTGACAAATTAATCATAAATTGAATTAGAAGTGAGATTTTAGGAATTAAAATAGATATTAATGGTGGAGTCAAATTCCTAGCATAGCTTGTGTACTTGATTTTTCTCCAATAATCAACAATTACATTTATTTCAAATTATTGCTTTAGCATAAATTTAGATATCACTACTTCATTAAACATTCTATTGTGTATATTCGATTTAAGTACGAATGGATTGAATTTAAGTTAAAATCTAACTCATCGTGGAAACGATACACCTCTTTACTCATTTTACTATTATTTGTCAATGAATGCGTACGCTTGCAAAATTTCACTAAAAAATGATGAGGGATTCATAGAAGTGATTAATTAAAAGGGTTTTTAAAAGAACTAAAATGCCAACCCATAGTTAACCTAAAAACTGGCATCAAGATCGGAGCTATCAATCACACTCATAATCCATTATGTAGATTAACTTTATGATATAGATTCTAAGGGAAATTCACAAGGATCCTTCTCGAAGGAGGCTCAAAAGCCTTATTCAAATATATAACATCTTCCTTCTAATAATATTTGAACCACATGTTCGTAATTCAAAAATAGAGACATATATGAGAATGTTTGATTTTTTATGCATGTGCTTGTAATGCGGCTAGGAAAATATGAGCCTTTTGAAAGAATGATGTTACATGTCAAATAATTGGAGAATTCGCTCAATTTATTAACTTTATGGTATCTGGAATGGATTTTAATGAAATATACATCTAATGGTATTATAAGGATACGAATTGAAGATATCAAAGAAGATAATGATTGTAGAGATAATCGGATTTTAATAAGATTAAACTAGCTTGATTAGATAAGATTTTATCATTTTAATAGTTGTTATTTTATTAGAAGTTTTTTTAGATTTAGGGCTTGTTCGGTAGAGTTTTTTTTGAGAAAAAAATGAGTTTTTTTGATTACTTTTTGACTTTTCAACTTTTTTTGTAGTGTAAAAAGGATTGAAAAGTCAAAAATTGTGAGGAAAAAAATGGATTTTCTGGAGAAAAAACTCTACCGAACATGTTCTTAAGTTCTTTACCTTATAAATAGAACCTAGGATTTCATATATAAGACAGACTATTATTAATAATTAAAAATTTATTATTTCTTTCCCATATTTCTTCTCTATTCTCTCTCTTTTCTTCATTTTTTCTTCCATATTTCTATTTCTTGTTACGTTCTACATCAGTTTCGTATCAGAGCTTACTCTTTTCTTCAGGCCGCATTGTTCATCAAGCATAAAATCTACAACATTTTTTGCGAGAAGTTACTATTCACATATCAATGTACACCCCGTACTATTCATCCAATTTTTTTTTTTTAAAGTGCTGAAGACTTAACACTTTTCACGAAAAAAAAATTACTATTGCACGTGTGGGTATTGTTCATGCAAAAAAAGAAAACAGGAAAAAAAAAAGTCTTGTTCGCTTAGTTGAAAAAAAAGGTGAGATTATATTGATTTTTATTTCTCGTTGTTAGCTTTTGGGGGAAAAAAGGAGATCACAAGTAATTTTCTACGCTTTGTCCTAATATTGTTAGTGTGTGGATTTGGTTACTATTCTAGGATTTCAAAGATTTTAATCTTAATTTTTGCCTTTTCCCCGGTCCATAAATAGTATTAAAAAAGATCTAATAAAATTGTAGTCACAAAAATGTTGTAGCGTGCCTATAAAAAGTTGGAACGACAGTTGATGGTAGATGGGAAAAAGCTTCTTCAGCCTCCACGGTCTCTTGATGAACTCCTACCTTAGCTTTAACACATTGAGGATTTGCTCTCAAAAGTGGAACAATCACCTGCCATATTCATGCTCTCAGCTCTTTCTTCTCTAATGAAGGCATTGGTTGCAGTTGAGCTTTTATAGCATAGATGAGTTTTTAAAGCATTTAGATGTTGCTATAAATGTAAAAGTAGCTTCTTGCATTAGTGAAATAATCAAAATTATTGCATCTGGTGCCCCATATAGTGATGAGAAAATGAATGATATCTTTCAATTGATTGTATAATCATTTGCACTTTTCTCTGACAAAGCGAACAGATTATATTCTAAGTTGGCCATGATACTTGATACTATGCCCAACGTGAGGTATTGTGTCATTATGTTGGATCTAGAATGTGAACAAATGATAATTGGCAAGTTCCAACATTTTTCTTAAGGCCTTAAGAGATTATCATCCAGAGAAAATGTTTTCTCTGTAGATACAATTATGACTTTTATATTGGAAGAAAGCGGCAATCTCTCGCGGGAATTACTTACCCTCATTTTGGTTATTGTGAAAAAGAACAGTCATGATATTGTTACAATACATTTGGTAGAGAGAGTATTTGAAAAGTGTGCAGTCAAGGTCAAACCATACCTAACAAAAATCGTAAAATCTTTAGGAGTTTATTTGGATGATTATAATGCAGTTGTCTCGTCTGTGTGCAACGAGACTAATGATACTGTTGATCAAAATAACAACATTACATATGGAGATGAGTTGGTTGCTGAGATGAAATTCGCTAGTGCCTTCCCAGATCTAGCTTTGGTAACTTATGAAAATAAAGATGTTAATGAAGTGATAAGAATTGAAGAAGAAAACTCCAATGATAGAATGTCACCCAAGTCAATTGTAAGTAATGAAGTTAAAGAGACTGAAGTGCATATTCGCAGAAGGCAACAAAACCCTTGGACTAGGTAAAAGAGATGTTGATTTAGCTTTCTCCATCCAAAATATCTAAAAGTAAGATTGTAGAGTGTAGTGAGAATGTGGTTGGCACAAAGGCTCAAGTTTGGTGGCCACCAAATTGTATCTTTTATGAAGGAGTGGTTGATTCTTTTGATTCCATCCAAAAGAATTATATGATCTTATATATTGATGGCAACGAAGAACTATTAAATAACTAAAAACAGTGGTGGGAATTTGTTGGTAGAGAGCATATTCTAGTCCCTCACTCTTCTTCTATTTTTTTCTATGCAAACTGATGTCCTAGTAGATAATATAGAGGATTTGTATATGTACTGTGATCAGGAGTGGCTTCAATACTTGGTTAAAAGGAAAGATCGACCTCCGTAGCCAGATTTTTGCATTCTAACTCGCTGGAGTCAAGTTCCCTCAGCATGAGAAAAATGATGGGGAACAATGATAAGAATTGAAGATGTCGAAGAAGATGAGGATTAGAGAAATAATCGGATTTGAATAAGATTAAACTAGCTTTATTAGATAGCTTTATTAAATAGAATATGAATAAGATTAAACTAGTTTTATTATATAAGATTTTATCATTTTAATAGTTGTTTTTAAATTAGAAGTTTTTTTAGATTTAAGTCATTTACCTTATAAATAGGACATATGATTTCATATGTAAGACAGACTATTATTAATGATTAAAGATTGATTATTTCTTCCACCCAATTCTTCTATATTCTCTCTCTTTCCTTCACTTTCTCTTCCATATTTCTATTTCTTATTATGTTCTACATCAATATCACTACGGTATATGCTAAATAGGGGGAGCCAGAATTTTTTTAGAATAAGACTACTACTTAAAAAAAAGTCGTACTTCAAAATAATGCTGCTAGTGAAAAAAAAAATTGTACTTCAAAATTTTAATTATTTTCCGGTCCGTCTCCATGATGCTAAATGTACTCAGTTTAGGGTAGACTTATGGGATGTATTAAGATTGTTCACCTCAGAATCTGCACTATCCATGTGTCAACAGATCTCCAGTCAATTCCCTGACATCCTGTATGTTACCTCCACACTAGGACAACCGTTAGGCACCAAGATCACCGGATAAAAAGGGTCCGGTGATCGTTGGTACTCCAACGATCAATTCAACTGTCAGTATATAGAGATAATATATATACGGAGAACAGTATTTGGGTGTGGGAGAGACAATCAGGCAAAAATTTGAGTAGAGTTTAATGGTAAAAATAATGCGTACCTTGAAATAACAGGAGACGTTGTATTTATAGCTATAGAGTTTTAATTAATTTAGGTAAGTAATCAATTAGATATCTGATGGGATCTTCCTTCTTTATAGGATAAAGAGTAAACTCAATCTCTTAGATTTTAGCCCTTATTTGAGCTGATCCCCAATATTGTGTTGCCTAATTATTAGAAGACTGAGATGTGGTTTCCTTGTAAAAATTTACGTGCGTGATAATAAAATCAATCTTTCTTTAAATATCTCATTGGTCATTCCAATACAATGTCGAGGCCCTTCATGGGCTTCGCTATACTTGGTTCAAGGGTGCTAGGATGTTGCCTGGCCTTTAAGGCCTTCTATGAATCCACGGGCCCTTGCTAAGCTTATGGGGCCTTTTGCTGACATGGGGACTTTACCGAAATCGGATGGTAACAAAGACTAACAACTTGACTTTGAACAGTCATTGACTTATAGGTGGGAACTTCAACAGTCATTGCTTTTGATGAAAAAAAGGGATAATGACCCCAATATATGACTTTGAAGTCATGCTATTGGATCGTGGTGTAGCAAATGGTAGAATGTGGCAAATGATTGATAGAATAGCCAGAGACCATGTGGGAAAGGTGTTGTTTACCTTTCACACCAGTTTGCAATAGTGCTTTGAACATGGTGACAAATATGTCTGGGCAAAGGTAGAGTCATTATCTTTAATCCAAATGTCGAAAAATAATAATGAAAGCCCTTGGCATATCCAACATTGGTTGGAAAATATAAGTATCTAGAAACAAAATATGAAGATCAACATCACGCATAACTCTAGAGGGAGGGAGGGAGGGAAGAATATTGTAACAAACGAGCTAGCTAACATACAGTACACGGAAAAAGACTTCAAGGTGATGGGTTAGAGTGAAATGCAAAGCAAGATCCGAGGACTTTTCAATCTAGATGATGGGGGCTTCCAAATTTTAAGAGTGGATAATAACTTTGTCTAAGTAATTATAAAGATTCATTGTTGTTCTTTTAAAAAGTGTAGTTTTGAAAAGTGAAGAGGCATATGAAAATCCCTTGTCCCGATCCCTATTTGAAATAATTGGAGTGTAAGGTGGTAATGCGGCCACTTGTAATTATTCTTTCATTCAATATACTTATATACTAGAGTAGGAGACAATGCCAAACTTCTCATTTGGAATTAGGAGGGGTCAAAAAGCCTCGAATAGTTCCAAATTGCTTTACCAAAAAATAAATAACTTGCAAATTGAACGGACACATTATAAGTGTAGCTAGTTACAATTTAGATAATTTTATTTCTTGTTCACGCCGTTCAAACATATTGAATTGACCAAGTAAATGTGAGTAACATGTTTAGGAAAAATTGTTTTTTGACAGAAATCCACACAATTGACCAAGTTGAATTTTTTTTCAAATGCATACATTCAATCATCTCAGTCGTGCTTTAAGATTTAATAAATTACAAACTTCCAGGGAAAAATGGAACAATACAATAGTGGAGAAAAAAATGGAATAACACGATATGGTATTCGGTCAGTAAATTACAAGCCATGTAACTTTACCTTTCTTATTCATTTTTTGTTTAAATGGCATCGATGTCTTGCAAGATACAATTCTTGTAACCTATTTTATCTTTCTTATCTTGCTAGAATTCATGTAACTTCCATTTTTTCTTTGTTCTGTTTCAAATGTATCAGTGTCTTGCAAGCTCTTCAGTTGTGGCCATGACCCCCGCACCTTCCACACTTGGTTACACGAGTCTCCTCTGTAGTGGATCAGAATCTTGTTTCCTCATGCCTTCCCAATTTCCTTTTTGATTCTTAGGCAAGACCATAACATAGCATTTACGTTTATAGGGGGATGTTCTCCTACCTATAGTGAGTAGGAGTTATCATGCTTACTATTGAGGTGGCAGTCCATGATTGAAAAAAATAATGAGTATGGGACTATGAATTGTCAATCATGGACTGCCACCTCAGCAGTGGGCATGATAACTCCTACACACCATGAGTAGGAAAACATCCCCTTAAGTTTATAATTGACAAATAACAATACAAAAACATAGCATATTACGTAACGATTAATACATAATTGCCAATACCAAAAACTCAAGGTTTAAAAAAATTACAGAAAACAAGAAATCACATGGCATGTAAGTTTATAACTCCAAACTAATAAATACATTATGTGTAATTTATGTACAAATCATATAACAGAAATAAAATAAAACAGCATGTACTTTTATTATACAAAATTACAATAGCAACTCAATAAACAAATCGACCAACACCAACTCAAAAAAAGTAACTGTTATGACAATTAACATGAAACCAAAGTATTCTTTAGAACAAAAAATTAGAAACATATCAAAATATAGCAGAAAACAAAAGAAATAATACCAGATATGATTGTCCTTTTCGGGACAGGCAGTTCAGTCTATGCAGTGCCTACTTCTGCCTTTAAAGTTCTACAAATGTAAATTCGACCTCTAATGCACTATAAAACCATAATATGGTCAAGAATGAAGTTTATAGTAAGTAATCCACTCAAAATCATTCAAGACTCTTTCATACAGACATTGGTTCAAGATTTATCAAGATAATGTCCCCTACATTGCAGATTTGAGGACAAATCACAGATCTAAAAGTTTCAAAAGATGATTACTATAGCAATGCCCTACTTACACACCATTGGAGAACCAACAATTCACCAGAACACGAAGAAAAAGAGTTAGAGAAGCCAGATGAAGAGAGAGTAAACAGAAAGCTGTGCACTAACAAAAACACACACTAACCCTAATATAAAGAATGGAGCCTTTATATACCCGTAACCAATGGCCTGGATCAAGTATAGCAATCCAACGGCAAAAAAACGTAGCAATCAATTAAATCAAAGACGCATTTCCAACATGGTATAAAAACGCATTCTTCACTTGGACCAACGTGGATCAGGGCACAGCATCAATAGGCCAGCATTCTTCAAAGTGGACTCTATCATTGGACTCAACAATACTAATAGTAACTTTGATTTTTATAACACATTATGTAATATATAATACATAAAAATAACAAAATAAATATCACGTAACACTTTGTACTATTAACAAGTCAACAAACATATTCAACAAGGAATTAAGGAAAGTAACATAGTCTGTTAGGTAGAGAGAGTGAAAAAAAGTCAGACTAATTTGTGTTGCAAATTAAAAGTGTTATTTGATGTCCGTTCCAAAGTGACTAGACACCATCTCAAGTCATGTCTATGAAAAGAAACCACTAATGACTACACAAACTTTTCATCAATGTAAGGTAACTCGATAAGGCGTGGAATTCCTTGCTTTGTTCCCAAGATTTCATGATAGAAAAATCTGCTCTCATCTGATAACATTCCACCATTTGCCTTAGTTTTCTGGCAAAATGAACTTTTTCAGTGACACTTATTCTTGTGGTTTCCATATGGGGTCACTCGTCACACCCCCTTTCCTTTTTTTCTCGGCTTAGAGTGAAACGCACGTCTGCGGTCTGCTCCACCCAATATTTAAATCAAACCGGATAAATTGTATAATAATAGATAGTGATAGGAAATAAAACAAAATTGTACAATAATTTATAATCCTTCTTTTCTCCTCACAAGTAGTAACACTCAAATTTATGATTAGTGCCATGTGTAACCTGAATTTTGAAATGTGCGTCATTTGTCTCAATTGCTATTTAATGAATATATTTAGAGCATGTTTGGTCCAATTTTTTTGAATTTTTTTTAAACTTATTTTTAACTATATATTTCATAAATCTATAAATTTTATCAATTTTTTAATCATACATTCTATTTTTTTTTTAAATATCGTAAAAAATTATTTTTAAATTTTATCAAACAAACATTTACTTATGTTTAATTTGATTTTTACTTTCGACATCAATAGTTAATCTTTCACTCGTCTTCATGCTCGAGCCTATTTTAAGTACATTGTTTGAGACAAAAGTGTATAACCAATATATCTAAATTGTGTGTGATTGCATTATAATTCGTTATTTATTTAAGTACATTGTTTGATTTTATCCCTATTCTATTTGTTACAATTCAAAGATATCTGCCACGTGGATCAATCAACACCCATTAAATATAGGCAAAACGGATAGATTTTAACTGGTCATAGCGGTTAAATATACTTTTTTTTTATCAACGCATTCTCTAAAATTTATAATCACTAACCATAGGGAGGTTTACTCCGCTACAAGCACAAAAAAAAGTATTTCTTTGTTTGTCATTACGTTTTCATCATCTCAAACTAAAACCTGTATTTCTTTCTCAATTCCTCAATTTCTCTATATTTTTCTCTATATTTATCAAAATCAAACTCTCTTCAAACAAAATTCTCTCTCTCACACCGACCGTAGAGAGAGATTACTCCGCTATAACCACAAAAAAAGTACTTCTCTGCTCGTCACTATATCTTCATCCTCTAAACAAAAACTCATATCTCTCTCTCAATTTTTCCATTTCTCCATATTCATCAAAATCAACCTCCTCACAAACAATACACACACACATTTTCTCCCTCATTCTTCTCAACTCCTCGATCCATTAAAATTTCTAATCCATATTAGTTTATAAGAGCATTTCCAATGGTAGCTTATTTTGAATGTCTAATGATGTGGCGATGAGGTGGAGGGACAAAACCAATGTGGCGTCATTTATTGTAGAAGGTTGTTCAAAAGGATGTCCACTGAAGAACTGCAGTTAAATAAACGTAACACTTAGAAATTCTGACATATAAATGTAAAATCTTTCTAGCCTTAGAAAACATATAAATGTAAAAAGTTTAAAATTTCAAAAATTCCCACTTCAAGTTTCAACAACCCTTCTACCTGTTTAAATCCCTACAGAAAATCTCAATTTTCAAACTCATTGAATCCCTAACCTTCCTTCGCTCTCTCTACCTATACACACTTTTTTGTATCTATCACTAACCCTTTATCACAACTCCACAATGCGTGAAATTCTGCACATTCAGGGAGGCCAATGCGGCAACCAGATCGGGGCCAAGTTCTGGGAGGTGGTGTGCGCAGAGCACGGCATCGATTCCACCGGACGATACAAAGGCGACACTGATCTGCAACTGGAGAGGGTTAATGTCTACTACAATGAAGCTAGCTGTGGGCGGTTTGTCCCTCGCGCCGTTCTCATGGACCTTGAACCCGGCACCATGGACAGCGTCAGATCTGGACCGTACGGGCAGATATTTCGGCCTGATAATTTCGTTTTCGGGCAATCCGGTGCTGGGAATAACTGGGCGAAGGGTCATTACACCGAGGGAGCTGAGCTTATTGATTCTGTTCTTGATGTCGTGAGAAAGGAGGCTGAGAACTGTGACTGCCTACAAGGTATTTTATTGTTTAGTTTGGTTTTTCTTTTCAAAATATGAATTTTACTATTGCTTTATTTTTTTCTCATTTTTTGATGTTTTAGAATATTTTGAAAGCTGTTTGTGTCCTGTAGTAACACTAACTCTACAGTATTCCATGGATAATGTGCACTCATTAGTGCGTTTTAAATACTTTTCAAGTGGTTTTGTCTGATTTTAGTAGGTCTGGCGATTTTCGATTGCATTTCCGTGTTTTCTTTACGATTTTGTTTTTTTTTTTTCCTTTTACTTGGAAGAACTTGTGTTTCGAATTACCGAATGGGAATTTTTTTCAATGTATATAAGTTCCATATACACACATGCATTTACAGATGTATAAATGCTATTTCAAACATGAATTTAATACAGGCAGAAACTCATAGATCTAATACTTACACTCAGGGAAAAACAAAATTAAAATGACGTATATGTCTGTGTGAAATATTTGACAGGTGAAGTTGGAGGGGATGATAGAGCTTGATTTTAATTGGTTCAGGGAGGGGGAAAAAAAATTGAGAATCTTGATCTGAAAAGCCAAAATACCAAATTGAATCGTATTTGGTTTATTTTGTGGGATTACAATCACAGTTCTTATGGGATTACAGTATAAGCCGACAAATTTAGTAAATTTTGAGCTTAGTGTCTGTTGACTTCACTCAACTCATTATTTTAGTGTCTAATTGAATAAACTGCTTTATAGTATGTGTTTATTGCTCTGTGACTCAACTCTTGTTCATGTTTGTTTGAACTTTTAGGTTTTCAGGTCTGCCACTCGCTGGGAGGTGGAACAGGATCAGGAATGGGAACTCTTCTGATATCTAAGATCAGGGAAGAGTATCCAGACCGTATGATGCTTACTTTCTCTGTCTTCCCATCCCCTAAGGTGTCAGACACTGTTGTTGAGCCCTACAATGCTACTCTCTCGGTCCACCAGCTCGTTGAGAATGCTGATGAGTGTATGGTGTTGGATAATGAGGCTCTCTATGATATTTGCTTCAGAACCCTGAAACTCACAACTCCAAGCTGTAGGTTACTCTTCACCTGCCTTTTTTATACTGTTAAAAAATTGTGTTGTTTACTGTTTTCCATGTTAACTGTAGAATTACATGCACAAGTCCATATTATTCATGAGCCATGTATGCCACCACATCTATTGTCTCCGAATCCAATTGAATGAAAATATCAATACTGTTGTGTGTTTTGATCGTGCACATCTGTGTGCATGCATGCCTTTTTTTTGTTCGTGCAATATTTAGTTAGAGGAGCTTGTTCTCCTAGAATTTAATTGTGGTCAATGCATAGTTGAACAGTAATCCAGTTCATTTTAAACCCAAACGCTTATGTATTTTGCCTTGCACGTTACTAATTTTTAATTTGGGCAGAGTTGAACTTTTGGGAGTTTTATAATTAATTTTATGTTAGTATTGTCATAACCGTGGTTCAGCTATAGGATCTTTTCTTGGAGATGAAAATCTAGATTTCTTGTTGCTTGAAAGATCATTTTTCCTCAATGTTTGATGATATAATGGTTTTGGGATTATATAGTATGTTGTGCTTGTTTCATACCATTACTCTGTTCTCAGATTCTTGGCTACACAGGGGCGTGAGCCCCATGGTTTTGCTAGCCTATCATAGTTCATTATTTTCACAGAAGTGTGCTGGTCTTAATTTATTTATGGATTTTTCTTGACCAGTTGGTGACCTGAACCATCTCATCTCTGCTACCATGAGTGGTGTGACTTGCTGCCTTCGGTTCCCTGGTCAATTGAACTCAGATCTCCGCAAGCTTGCTGTCAACCTCATTCCATTCCCCCGTCTTCACTTTTTCATGGTTGGGTTTGCTCCACTCACATCTCGTGGGTCACAGCAATACCGAGCCCTAACCGTTCCTGAACTCACCCAGCAAATGTGGGATGCAAAGAACATGATGTGTGCTGCTGATCCTCGACATGGACGTTATTTGACTGCCTCTGCAATGTTTCGTGGCAAGATGAGCACAAAGGAGGTTGACGAGCAGATGATTAACGTACAAAACAAGAACTCATCCTACTTTGTTGAATGGATTCCCAACAATGTTAAGTCTACTGTTTGTGATATTCCTCCGACTGGCCTCAAGATGGCTTCGACTTTCATCGGGAACTCAACTTCAATCCAGGAAATGTTTCGAAGGGTCAGCGAGCAGTTCACAGCTATGTTCCGCAGGAAAGCTTTCTTGCATTGGTATACCGGTGAGGGTATGGATGAGATGGAGTTCACCGAGGCAGAAAGCAACATGAACGATCTCGTTGCTGAGTACCAACAATACCAAGATGCAACGGCCGATGAGGAAGGCTATGATTATGAAGATGAAGAGGAGCTTCAGGAGGAGGCTTAAGTTTGCGCTTTGTATTGGGATATTAGATAATGTTAAAATGTTTCAGGGTTTTATTTATTTCTAAATGCTTCTTCTGAGGATTTGGATTACTACCCAAATGGCTTGTCTTTTGTTTACTCTGTTTTACTGTGTGCAATTTCTAACCTTCAAGTTGCTTTGAATGTTGAACTCTGTTGTGTACACTGGTGTTGTTAATTTTGAATGTAACGAAATCATGTGTGTTTTGTAATGTTTACTGTGTCATGTAATATATATACTAGATAAAATCTAGAAAAGTTTCTCATGTTAAGAGCTTTTCCTTTTTGCAGCCATGTGTATTGTTGACTGAGTATAATTTGCACTGATTGGTTAATAAACGAAGAAAATTCAAGGTAGAATAATTTTGGAACTGAAAATTTGGTTTTGTAGCTAGAATCAAGAAAATAGACTACAACTATTTGGTTCTTGATTCTATGACTGATCTGTTTGAGTTGGAACTCAACTCAACTCGTTAGGTCCTGTTTGGGATTGATTTTAGAGTTCAACTTCTGATTCTTAAACAATCAGAAATTGATTTAGATTTTGATAAATTTTTTAAAATTAATTATAAAATAATCTTACTCACTCGATAATGATTTTGAGAATCGATAAAAGACAATTTTTTAGATTTTCTTTTTAGCTTTTTTTATATATTATTAAAATATTTTACTCATAATTTATTAAACTAATTCCTTTAATACCCATTTGAAAAATCGAATTGATGCAAGTTGGATGCATAAAAAATAATATAAATTTAATTAATTTTTGCATTATATGACTATACTTTTATTTTGTAATTTTTATAAAATTTGAAATTTATTAGGTGTTTATTATTTTTATTTTAAAATAATAATAGTGAATGCATTATCTTGTTAAAAAATATTTGATTAGGAAAAAAATGAATTTTATCACTCATGATAATAATAATAATACAAAATAATAATATTATTATAATCAATGTCCTTTTTAGTAATTTATACCATTACAGCAATAAATCAATTTTGTTTACTAAACGCTCAAATACTGCTTTTGAAATATACAATAATTTTAAAACAATAATTTACCAAACACTTATCTGATTCTTCCAACAGTTGATTCTTTCTACAGGACAAAAGAAATTGATTCTCTTAAAAGCACTGGAATACCAAACCAAGCCTTAACCAAGCCTTAGTTTGATTTGATTTTGATTCTATTCAAATGGTTATAGCTAGTTAGTGATATGAAAAGAGGGCAGTTTTTATTGTCTATAATTTATTGGAAGTTTAAGTAAAAAAAACCATCACCCATGCTATGAAAAATGGACCAAAAGCCCCCCGGAGCATAGTTCAACTGGTGGAACAATCAGCATAAGGCTTGCTTCCAGCGGAATGGTGGGAGTTCGAATCCTGGTGGGAACTTGCGGCTGGATTTTATTCAATATGGAACAGTCACTTTGGGGGCGGCTCTTTGTGCGCAGAAGTATACAATTGAATGAGGAGAACCTGGGAGCCAGTTGAGGTATATCTTGCGATTTACCTTCTCCAAAGTTCTAAGGGTAAGGGTCTTGGGGGTCCAGGATTTAGTCTGGCATAAGTTGGGATACCGGGTATCAAAAAAAAAAAAATCATAATTCAACAAAGGACGCATAGATGTATATTAATCCAATTTTGAAGCTCTGGACCAAAATGTTCTAATGTTCATGTCATGTCTATAATGGGTAACTCAAGAAAGGACAAAATTAGTTGCAGATATGCATAATGTCAGCAAAACGAGCTATATTCAAACAATTCAAATTTCAAAGCACATTTACTATTAGGACGTGGGTTCCTCTTAATCTGTTGCACATAAAAATCCATCCACGTAAAATTAAAAATACACGTGTCACAAAGTTAGAGGCCTTCGAGACGATCCTGCTCGATGCTTAGCCTAATATTGCAGCCTCGAGCTATATTCAAACAATTCAAATTTCAAAGCACATATACTATTAGGACGTGGGTTCCTCTTAATCTGTTGCAAATAAAAATCTATCCACGTAAAATTAAAAATACATGTGTCACGAAGTTAGAGGCCTTTGAGACGATCCTTCTCGATGCTTAGCCTAATATTGCAGCCTCGACTTATATTCAAACAATTCAAATTTCAAAGCACATTTACTATTAGGACGTGGGTTCCTCTTAATCTGTTGCACATAAAAATCCATCCACGTAAAATTAAAAATACATGTGTCACGAAGTTAGAGGCCTTTGAGACGATCGTGCTCGATGCTTAGCCTAATATTGCAGCCTCGGTAACTAAGGCATTGCATGAGAGGATGAATTCAACACTTAGAAATAATTGGAGATAAAGAATGAAGCATATATAACCTCGTCCCAGCTTCGGATATGAATGACGCTTCATAGTGCAAAACCTGAAAATTCCACTATAACTTTGGGACGCCATATCTTTGCTTAAACAACATATTCTTACTTAAATCTATTCGCTAGAATTTCCAAAAATGATAAAATTGAGAAATTTTGGAAATTTGAATGAAATATTGTTCTTAAATCAAGAAATAGATGATAACAATGAGTACGTCCCCTTCTCCGACACAATAAAGGCGTTGTTAGAGTTGAGCAAGTTTTCCATGCTAAAAAACCAGAAGTAAAGTAGGAAAGGTAACCCCATCGACCATGTGAGAAAATACAATACTCACATGAATTTCTTGGAAGTAAGCCCTACACACAAATGCGGAGGCCCCCACATTACTCTCTCTAGAGGAGCCAAGATGTACTACAATAAGCTGGTGTTTGGTAGGGCTGCACAAAAAATTATCAAACCGCAAACCGAATCAAATCTATTGATTTGAAATCGTTGGTTCAAGTCCACGTGGATATATCAATGTTTCAATTTTGAACCGAATGGAAGTATTAAAAAATATTTTGGTTTAAGTTTCGTTGTTTAAAAAATTGCTTAAACCGAACTGAACCATTTTTTATTTTTATAATTAAAAACAAGTTAATTATACTCACTCATTTACAAAATGATAATAGTACAATGCAATCACTTGACAGACTTATTTAATATTTTGCAAATAATTGGGCCACTGGCCCACAACTTCATTATTTAAGAATGGTTTTTTTGCACAAATAGTCCCTATCTTTTGTACTTATTGTAGGTTGAGGACCTATTCTTTTATTTTTGGCAGTGGAGCCCCTATTTCAAACTTTGTTGGCGAAAATGGTAATTTCCGTCCAATTCACGTCAGATTTAACCATTAGTTCATCACGTGCATTCCACACTCTTTATTTTATAAGGGCATTTCTGCCATTCCATTATTCTGACTCTTTCTCGCTTATGTTGGTTGCTGACTTTCTTAATCATCCTTCTCTATATATATTATTAATATGTGTATATACATATGTATTCAGTTCTTGGAAAATTTCCTTTCTTTGCACATATGGATCTCCGATTTTGTAATTGTGGCTTGCCCATTGATCTCAAGACGTCGTGGATAGATGCTAACCCAGGTAGAAGGTTTCATACATGTCCAAGAAGATGGGTAATTTATTTCATTCATTATTTTTATGTTTTTAGCTGAATGTTCATGTTTTACCTTATTTTTGTTTATGTTTTTTATTATTCTTATATAGGAAACAGGTGGGTGTGGATTTTTCAGTTGGTGCGACTCACCCATGTACATTAGATCAACACAGATAATCCCTGGCTTGCTTAGGTCCAAGAATGAGTACGAAGAAGCAAGTAAGATCCTAAAGAATGAGAATTGTTCTTATAGAAGAAACATGTGGGTGTTTGAATTTTTATGTGGCATTATCATAACGTTCGTAATGCAGTCTTGATAGTGAACTATGTAGATGGTAAGGAAAAAGCTTCTTTGTTTGCGTTGTATTTTGAGTTCAATGTATTGTGGAAGATCCCCAAATGAAAATTGTTAGTTGGATCTTGGCACATTTGGTCCATATCTTTTGGAATGTTTGACATATTTTGTCTCTATCTTATAGATTGTGTGACATGTCTGATCCCAATAAGTTAGATTGTTTGACAAATTTGGTCCATATCGTATTACATGTTTTGGCATGATTGGTCCTTACTATTAAAGCAAAGCAAAACAATGTTGTCGCTATTACTAAACTGATGAAATGAGCAACACATTACAATCAAATCAATTTTCAAAATCACAAGGAACAAAAAGTAATTGTTTCATAGATCTGCAAAATACACCAAAGGGAGACACTTACATATGCAAATTATACCACTCACAGCAATCACAAAACCCAAAAAAAAAAAAAAACACATAAAAATAGTAAATATAAAATATGTATGTTCCATAGACAATGAAGAAATCAAGAAGATGATAACCCAAGAATAACTAACCAAGAGAAGAGTGAATTGGTTTTTAAAAACTTTTTCGTAGAATAATCTTAAAATAAGAAATTTAAGAGATATAAATTAAGCAACCAAAAATATAAGCACAATATAAATAAATAAAAGGGTAGAGAAAGTGCAAACGATATTTTTATAGAAGTTCGATCCAACCAATGATCTACGTCCTCCGTTACCAAACTCTCCGTCATGAGCACGGCCTTTCCACTATCTTGATTGACTTATGGTGCAATCAAAATCTTTACAATATTTTCGGTGACTTACAAACATTGAACACCGATTCTTATACAATATTAAGCTTTAAAGGAATCTCAATATGACCCAATGATGTAAAGAAATAGATTTGAGATAGTATTTCTCTCTTGATAAATGATAGATACATGTTTAGTACTAAGAGAGACTAATACTTCAATAAATAGTAGTAAATGAAAAGCTCAAGTATTAGGAAGAAACTTTGATGATAATGATGATTCACAAGTTTGATTTGATCAATCAAAGTTTTTCAATGTAATTCTCTCTTTCAATGTGATTTGATCAATCAAAGATTTTCAACGAATGATTTTGAAGATGTAAATGCAATGAAGCTTGAATAAATTTTCTCAATGTGATTCTCTCTTTTTATGCTCTTGTAAGTGTATTAAATGATAATAAATGAAGGGCAATTTATAGAGATGAATTTTCAGAGTTTTCTGTCAAAACGGATGATCAAACGGTCGACCTACATCTTGACGAATGACCAAAAAAAAAATACACGTTGGAACGGTAAAAATCAAAACGGTCATTTTTTGGAAAAGGACGTTCAAACTGTCGACCAGTTCTTTCCAAACGGTCGACCGGTTTAATTTTTCTGAAAAGTCTTGAAAAATTAATTTTTGGCTTTAATAAAAAAAATTTATACAAGTGATATCATCATAGTTTTTGGCATAAAATAGTTTTTGAGCTTTCATCTATTTAAAGCTAAAAATCAAAGAATTAGTACATTTATATTTCATCTAAAATTCTAATCTTCGATCTTGAATTTTGAATCTTAAATTTTGAACTCTTGTATTGATTAACTTTGATGTTGACTTATTTGAGAGTACGATTTGCAATATAGTCTTGATCTTGACGATGATTGGTAGCGCTTTGAATATTACTTGAAAATAGATCGTTAGTAAACAATACTAATTTGTTTATTATGATCAAAACATTAAGGTTAAAGTTAACCATAGGTCAACAAAATATATATGCCAAAATAAAATTCTAATGTAACTTGTAGTTCACAAAAAGGTTCTTCATATTTTCTTCTTCAAATGCAGTCAAGATGTTGCAGCTGGTGGTTTTGCAACTTTGCATGTTCTTTTGTTATGATCCTGCTACCCACATTTTTTGCACCTTATTTTCAAATCAACCCTGCTCGTACTCCTTGTCTGTGACTGTTGCACTTCTCCAGCCTCATTTCTCCTTGCTTTCTTGGGCCTCCCAGCCTTCTTCTGAGTATGGACAGGAGGTGGCAATGGGTATTAACCTACATTGGACCATAATTCAGGACTTGGCATTGGAGAAATTGAAGATGAATATGTCTTCAAATAGGCTTCCTTCTTGTAACATCTAGCCACATAACCCATTACATTTTCTTGCATTCCCCTTGAAGACAATGATGCCATTACATGGACACAAGGTAGTCCACTTAGTTGCCAGCTCCTGCAGGAGCATGTCATGGAAGATAAAGCCACTGCATGTACACCTCCATGCATATCTCTTACCTCAAACTTCATGTTTCCACAATATGTTGCAATATTATTTCCACTCAATTTCCCATTTTTTTCCGAATTTTCATTATCCTAGGTCCCACCTAGTGGCTCCATCTTTCACAACATTCTAGTCTGGCCACTATTCTACTCATTAAATAAACCCTGATATGCTCCAACATGCTCAGTATTGGCTTTTTTCTAGCTGCAAGAATGGCACGATTGAAAGTCTCGCAAAGATTGTTTAGTAACATATCACAATCACTACCTTTCTTAAAATGAGACCTACTCCATTGACTGGTTGGCTTACAAAAGAGCCAATCATATGCCCCTCCATCCAACTCTATCATCGTGTTAATCTTAATCTTCCATTTAGCAATTGTGGTAGCCCTTGCTGCATGCCATAGACAGTTTTTCAAAGCCAATCTCTTATGGTTCACACTGAAGTTATTGTACAGATGCCTCACACATGCTCTATGTTTTGAATGTTCAAACAATCTTTCAATTGCTTGAATTAATCCTTTTTGCTTATCAAAAATAAAGGTCCATTCATGTGAATTGACAACTTCTACATCAAAACTCAATAACTCTAGAAACCATGTCCAGTTTTCTCTATTTTCTTTCTCCACAATTGCATAAGCAATTGGATACATCCCATTGTTTCCATCAAACCCCACTGCACAAAGCAACTATCCACCAACTTAAGTCTTCAAAAACATTCATCTAGTCCTATCTCCCATCTACACCCATTTTTGAAACCCTCCTTCAATCTTCTTAAACAAATATACAATCTATGAAATTCAGGACCATGACCCTCTACCTAGACTAAGGAACCTACATTACTGGCCTTCAAGGCCTGGCAGTAATCCCAAAGTATTTTGTATTACTCACTAACATTACCACTAATCTTGTCGAAACACTTATTCGTGGTTCTATAAAACTGCCATATTGAAACATCTCCCAAGCTATCTTGTTTAACCCTATCACTGAATCCACTCAATGACCAATTTGGTTCAGACCTGAACACTCATGTGTATCTATTTGACAAATAACTTAAATTGACCATGTGGTTCTTAAAGACCATACTGCATGTATGTTCTGATTTGTATGTTTTGATTTCAAAGCTCATATTGTCTTCCTGTTTTTTCCATAAAGAACCCATGGGCATGGCTCTACACACTTGGCTCTAAATCTATTCTTGTCATTTTTCTTGAATCTCATGTCCATATGTGTCCTTACAGCATGCTCCGTCACAGCTTGCTTCAATATCTTCTTACTCTCAAACATTTGACTTGCAAAAGAAAAATGATTGCAAAAGATGCATATCAAAACACATATAATGGTAGTAATGTCTTCAAGAATGAAAGGATAGGTCCTTATCTGGCAAAATATTGCAAAAGATAGGGACCATTTCTGCGAAAAAATATTGAAAGTTTAACTTACCAACTCTAAAGCTTAGATTTTCCATATCAGTATTTGGATTGAAGGAATGTTGCCTCCTTGTGGTAGTAGCATTGCCTTTGTCATCACTTACAAGACTTTGCAGCTCATCTGAATCACCGTAGTTAATGTCATTAGCATTGCCTTGCTGGCCAACCATATCATCCATTCCAAGATCCACATTTACAGTAGTAGGTTGAGGATCTTGTGTTAGTATAGGTTCTTCTTCATATTCAAAGTGAGTCCACAAACCTTTCTTGAAATCATTCAGTTTGGACTTCATGGTCTTTAGACTCACATACAAGTTGAGTCTCTTCTTCATTGTTCATCCCCAATCCATATTCCCAACTGTTCTAAATATCATCTTGATGTCTGTCCAAGAATGCTTCCCAATTAACCTCTATGTTACAATCTGCATTTTCAAAGAATTCAGGTACATATGCACATATAGGTACTCCAATAGTATTACCATCGTTCTCCAATTGCCCATCAACTCCAGCATTTTCACGTTCGTTCTCCATTCCCACATAGTCACTTTTATTCCCAACAATGTCATTTTCATTCCCAGCATTGTCACCTTCAGGACCAATTTCACATCCAGATTCTCCTCTACTAACTCCTTTCACCTTGTCACCTTCAGTCCCCATTGCATCTTCTTCTACTTCTTCAACTCTTTCCACTTTATCATCAAGTACATCACTTTCACTGCCTGAAAAGTTCCACAATTTCAACCAACTTCACACTGGTTGAGGTCTTGTGCCTCTTGCTTCTACTACTCATTTCTTCTTCCTTTTGTTTAGACTTTCACTTCTCTCTTTTTGCTTTACATTGCAATTTGGAGGGATCCAACCTAGGTAGTTTTTCTCCAATTTCGGGATCTATGATCACAAGTCCATTCCTGATGTTGCTATTGTCTGGTGATGGTGGTTGAGATGGTAATGGAATTGACCAATCCCATATCAATTCTTGAGTTGGTGTAGGAGGCACGAGGTAAATGTCAACTTCAGTTGCTCAATTTATAGCCTTCAACAACATGGCAATGTCTATATTGCTACATATTCTAACCAGCCCTTCTAACAGTGACAACTTTTGTTTCTTATAAAGAAACTCCATTGGAAGATCAAGTCCTACACCCTCTACAAGTTTGTCTAAAGAAGCTGTCTATTCAAAATGCTTGAATGAACATAGTCCATGTTGTAAACCTCTCCATGTTCATAAACCAAGTTATTTGGCTTGGACAACATGATACATCCATGATGAATATTAACAATAAAGTATGATAATTAATTACCTGCATGAAAAAAAAGACTTTTTTGCACAAATGGTCCCTATCTTTTTCACCTGCTGCGGGTTGAAGACATATACTTTCATTTTTTATAGTGAAGCCCTTATTTCAAACTTTGTTGGTGAAAATGGTCATTTCCTTCAATTCCATCAGATTTAACTATTAGTTCATCGCATGTATTCTACACTCTTCATTTTATGATGGCATTTCTATCATTCTACTATTCTGACTCTTTCTTCGTAAACATGAAGAGACTTCTACAGAAACTAAAATCTCATTGTCTTTGAAAATATTTTTCCCCAAATAATGAAACAAATTCCAAATTTTTTGTCCGAAAAGTGTACACATTGAAAAAACCCTTTTCTTTCTAGCTAAATACCAACTACTAGCGAAGAACAAGTAAGTAATAAAGTGTATATTGTATAATTTTTGAATATTAGTGTATATTTGGAGGCGTTTGATCAACCAAATGTTGAACGGTGTAATTTAATTTTCAAATTTTTTATTTTTGCAGTGAGTACTCTTTCAAACATGGAAGCAAATGAAACCCCAAGTACAAGATTCAAACTATATCATGAACAAGTACTCTTACATAGTTAGTATTTTGAAGTTTTCCAAAAAAATGTAATGCCTTAAGATTGCATTCGTTTGCCCAGTTTGTTTGAAAATTTTCCATTAGAAAATTTTGTAATTTCTGTTTGTGTTGTAAGAAATTGGTAATGCAAGTAAGGAATCACCATATTTTATTGTTAATATTCATCATGTTGTCCAAGTCTAATAACTTGGTTTATGAACATGGAGAGGTTGACTACATGGACTATGTTCATTCAAGCATTTTGAATAAACAGCTTCTGGACAAACTTGTAGAGGGTGTAGGACTTGATCTGCCAATGGGGTTTCTTTATAAGAAACAAAAGTTGTCACTGATAGAAGGGCTGGTTAGAATACGTAGCAATGTAGACATTGCCATGTTGTTGAATGATAGAATAGAGCAACTGAAGTTGACATTTACCTCATGCCTCCTATACCAACTTATGAATTGGAATGGGACTGGTCAATTCCAATACCACATCGACCACCATCACCAGACAATAGCAACGATAGGAAGGGACTTGTGACCATGGATCCTGAAACTAGAGAAGAACTACCTTGATTGGATCCCTCCAAATTGCAATGTAAAGCAAAAATAAAGAAGCGAAAGTCTAAACAAGAGGAAGATGAACTAAGTAGTAGAAGCAAGAGGCACAAGTCCTCAACCAGTGTGAAGTTGGTTGAAATTGAGGAACTTTCAGGCAGTGAAAGTGATGTACCTAATGATAAAGTGGAAGGAGTTGAAGAAGTAGAAAGAGATGCAATGGGGACTGAAGGTGACAAGGTGAAAAGAGTTAGTAGAGTGGAATATGGATGTAAAATTGGTCCTGAAGGTGACAATGTTGGGAATGAAAATGACATTGTTGGAAATAAAAGTGACAATATGGAAATAAAAGTGACAATATGGCAATGGAGAACAAAGGTGAAAATGTTGGAGTTGATGGGCAGTTGGAGAATGATGGTAATGCTATTGAAGTACCTGAAGGTGCATATTTACCTCTGAAAATGCAGATTGTAACAAAGAGTTTGATTGGGAAACATTCTTGGACAAACATCAAGAGGATATTTAAAACAATTGGAAAGATGGATTGTGGGTGAACAATGAAGAAGAAACTCAACCTAAATGTGAGTCTGAAGAGCATGAAGTCCAGACTGATGGATTTTGAGGAATGCTTTGTAGACTCAGAATTTGAGTATGAAAAAAAACCTATACAAACACAAGATCCTCAACCTACTGACTGTAAATGTAGATCTTGGAATGGATGATATGGCTGGCCAGCAAGGCAATGCTGATAACACCGACTACTGCGATTCAGATGAGCTGCAAAGTCTTATAAGTGATTACGAAGGCAATGCTACTACCACAAGGAGGCAACATTCCTTCAACCCAAATATTGATATGGAAAATCCAAGCTTTAGAGTTGGTAAGTCAAACTTCAATAATTTTTTTTTACAGAAATGGTCCTTATCTTTTGCAATGTTTTACGAGATGAGAACCTATCATTTCATTCTTGAAGACCTTACTACCATTATATGTGTTCTGATATGTATCTTTTGCACTCATTTTTCTTTTGTGGGTCAAATATTTGAGAATAAGAAGATATGGAAGCAAGCTGTGATTGAGCATGCTGTAAGGACACATAGGGACATCAGATTCAAGAACAAATTGAGAGCCAAATGTATAGAGCCATGCCCATGGGTTTTTTATGGAAAAAATAGGAAGACAATATGAGCTTTGAAATCAAAACATACAAATCAGAAAATACATACAATATGGTCTTCAAGAACCACAAGGTCAATTCAAGTTATTTTTCAAATAGATACGTATGAGTGTTTAAGTCTCTAT
The DNA here is from genome assembly GCA_023638005.1 of Forsythia suspensa. Lineage (NCBI taxonomy): Eukaryota > Viridiplantae > Streptophyta > Magnoliopsida > Lamiales > Oleaceae > Forsythia > Forsythia suspensa. The sequence goes on along the minus strand of CM042666.1, from coordinate 25,975,891 downwards.
AAATTGGTCATTGAGTGGATTTAGTGATAGGGTTAAACAAGATAGCTTGGGAAATGTTTCAATCTGATAGTTTTATAGAACCATTAATAAGTATTTTAACAAGATTAGGAGTACTGTTAGTGAGCAATACAAAATACTTTGGGATTACTGCCAGGCCTTGAAGGCCAGTAATGTAGGTTACATAGTCTAGGTAGAGGGTCATGGTCCTGAATTTTATAGATTGTATATTTGTTTAGGAGCATTGAATGAGGGTTTCAAAAATGGGTGTAGACGGGTGATAGGACTATATGGATGTTTTTTGAAGTCTGGAGTTGGTGGGAAGTTGCTTTGTGTAGTGGGGGTTGATGAAAACAATGGGATGTATCTAGTTGCTTATGCAATTGTAGAGAAAGAAAATAGAGTAAACTGGACATGTTTTTGGAGTTATTGAGTTTTGATGTAGGGATTGTCAATTCACATGGATGGACCTCATTTCTGATAAGCAAAAAAGGATTAATTCAGGCAATTGAAACCTTGTTTGAACATTCAGAGTGTAGAACATGTGTGAGGCATTTGTACAATAACTTCAGTGTGAACCATAAGGATTGGCTTTGGAAGATTCTATGCATGCAGTAAGGGCTTCGACAATTGCCAAATGGCAGATTGAGATGAATAGGATGATGGAATTGGATTGGCTTTGGAAGATTCTAATAATTGTGATATGTTTTAAAAAGGTAAATCTTTATGTTGCAAAATCTTTCAATCGTTTCAATATTCTTGTAGCTAAGAGAAAAGCCAATATTGAGCATGTTGGAGCATATCATAGTTTATTTAATAAGTAGAATAGTGGCCAGACTAGAATGTTGTGAAAGATGGAGCCACCATGTAGGACCTAGGATAATGAAAATTTTGGAAAAAAAATTGGGAAATTGAATGGCAATCATATTGCAACATATTGTGGAAACATGAAGTTTGAGGTAAGAGTTATGCATGGAGGTGTACATGCAATGGCCTTATCCTCCATGACAAGCTCCTACAAAAGTTGGCAACTAAGTGGACTACCTTGTATCCATGTAATGACATCATTATCTTCAAAGAGAATGCAAGCAATTGTAATGGATTATGTGGCTAGCTGTTACAAAAAGGAAGCCAATTTGAAGATATATTCATCTTCAATTTCTCCAATGTCAGGTCCTGAATTATGGTCCAATGCAGGTCAACACCCATTGACATCTCCTGTCCATACTCAGAAGAATGCTGAGAGGTACAAGAAAGCAAGGAGAAAGGAGCTTGGAGAAGTGCAAAGAATCGCGCAGCATGTGGAATGCGAAAAGGTTTGGTTTGAAAATAAGGTCCAAAAAATATGGGCAGTAGGGTCATAAAAAAGAACATGCAAATGTGCAGGACCACCAGCTGCAATATCTTAACTGCATTTGAAGAAGAAGATACGAAGAACCTTTTGTGAACTACAAGCTACATTAGAATTTTATTTTGGCATATCTCTTCTTGGTTTCTTCATTGTCTATAGAATAGACATATTATGTATTTACTATTTTATTTTTATTTTTTAGGTTTTGTGATTTCTGGGAGTGGTATAATTTGCATATGTAAGTGTCTTCTTTTGGTATAATTTGTATATCTATGAAGCAATTGCATTATGTTCCTTGTGATTTTGAAAATTGATTTGATTGTAATGTGTTGCTCATTTCAGCAGTTCTAGTAATAGCGGTATTTTTTGTTTTGCTTCAATAGTAGGGACTAATCATGCCAAAACATGTAATACGATGAGGACCAAATTTTCCAAACCAACCAACTTATTAGGACTAGGTGTGTCACACAATCTATAAGATAAAGACAAAATATGCTAAACATTCCAAAAGATAGGGACCAAATGTGCCAAGAACCAACTAACATTTTTCATTTAGGGATCTTCCACCATACATTGAACTCAAAATACAACGCAAACACAAACTTTTTCCCTACCATCTACAATGTTCACTATCAAGGCTGCATTACGAACATTGTGATAACGCCACATAAAAATCCAAACACCCACATTTTCCATGCACATCCCTTCTCATTCTTTAGGATCTTAATTGCTTCTTCGTACTCATTCTTGGACCCAAGAAAGCCAGGGATTATCTATGTTGACCTAATGCACATGGGTGAATCGTATCAACTAAAAAATCCACACCCACCTATTTCATGTACAAGAACAACAAAAAACATAAACAAAAATAAAGAAAAACGTGAACATTCAACCAAAAACATAAAAATAATGAATGAAATAAATTACCCGTCTTCTTGGACATGTATGAAACCTTATACCATGGTTAGCATCTATCCACAACGTCTTGAGCTCAATTGGCAAGCCACAATTACAAAATATGGGATCCATATGTGCAATGAAAGGAACTGAATATGTATGTATATACACATATTAATAATATATGTAGAGGAGGATGATTAAGAAAGTCAACAACCAACATAGACGGAAAAGAGTTAGAATAGTAGAATGGCATAAATGCCTTCATGAAATGAAGAGTGTGGAATACACGCGATAAACTAACAATTAAATCTTATGGAATTGGACAGAAAGGACCATTTTTGCCAACAAAGTTTGAAATATAGGCTCTACTGCCAAAAATGAAAGATATGTCCTCACCCACAATAAGTGCAAAAGATAGGGACCATTGGTACAAAAAAAAACCCAATAAAAAAAACAAAAATCACTTAGTTGCCAATTTCTTACAACACAAACATAAATTTCAAACAAACTGGGCAAACAAATACAATCTTCAGGCAAATATACACTAATATCCAAAAATTATACTATATACACTTTATTACTTGTTGTCGCTAGTATTTAGCTAGAAAGAAAAGGAGTTTCTTCAATGTGTACACTTTTTGAACAAAAATTTGGGATTTGTTTCACTATTTGGGGGAAAAATATTTTCAAAGGCGATGGGATTTCAATTTCTGCAGAGGTCTTTTCATGTTCACATGGAAAGAGTCAGAATAGTGGAATGGTAGAAATGCCATCATGAAATGAATAGTGTAGAATGTATGCGATGAACTAACGAGTTAAATTTGATAGAATTGGATGGAAAGGACCATTTTCACCAACAAAGTTTGAAATATGGGCTCCAGTGCCAAAAATGAAAAGATTAGTCCTCAACCCACAGTAAGTGCAAAAGATATGGACCATTTGTGCAAAAAAGACATTCAAGAATTAACCCAGTTATTGATTTAATTGAACATTTTTTCAATTTCTACCAATTTTCCTATTCTCATTTCCCATACACTCTAATCTATGACTAAGAACAAAGACTCTATGACTTAGAGAAAAGAAGATGTTATCCTTGAATGTAAGTTTGTATTTCTTTTTGGGTTAATTACACGAATAGTCCTTATTCTTTCAGCTTTATAATAATATTGTCCACATCCTTTCATTTTACTCGCACAGATGATCCCCAAGTGATTTTTTGAACAAAGTAAAATGATAGAAAAAGAAAATACAATGAAAAAATTGCAATTGAGACCATAACATTTTCAAAAGTACAAATAGATCTCAAAGCTTTTTATTTTATTTTTTTTTTACAAATTTTCACATAAAATAATAAAAATAGATCATCATGTCCCAAAACTTCTAAATATGTTCACCTAAATGATATTTCGAGTTTGTACAGATTTCGTCTAGTGGTCCGTTAATTGACAAAAAATTATACCCATGACTTAAATTTGACCAATTTAACAATGACAAAATAGTTATTAAATTCTATTATTCAAAATAATTTATTTTTTTTAAAAAAATCATCTTCTCTACCGCACCTCCACCTTCCTAAATGTGATGCCCATACCCAATTATTAGCATGCATCTCTAGCATCTCCTTTATCTCTTGTAGATTTATATCCTTTGGTGGCAGCATAAAGAGGATTAGAAGGTATAACAATGGCAGCACTAAATCCTATTAACAATGGCTCCCTTTTTTCCCTTCACCATACTAGGTAAAACATTTTGAGTAACCTTTGTGGTACTCTCAACATTAACCTTAATCAAATCATTCAACAAGTTTTCATCCACTCCATGGAAAAATTTCGCATAAGGATAATAAACCCCAACATCCAGTCCTTCAATTATCTCTTTAATTCTTCCTACACCATCATTCAAATCACCCAAAAAATCAACCACCACAATTTTGACCTGGGTCGACCTGTATTTGGACTTGATTGAGTCTGAAACTTTTCGGAGATTATCCGATTGTATTGTTTGGGGTGGGGTGGGGTGGGGTGGGGTGGGGTGGGGTGGGTGGAGTGTTTTTCATTTGCTCAAATTAATTATCACATTCATATGGTGATAGATCTTAACTAGCTTACACGTAATATGTGAATAAGTTCATTTTTGTCGCTTTTTTATTCTAATATTATATATAATGAGACGTTATTGATTACTTTAAATAATTATTTAAAGTAATTTTTTTAAAAAAATTATTTAAAATAATAGAATGTAATAAAATATTTTATCTTTGTTAAATCGGTCAAATTTAAATTACAGGTATAATTTTTTTGTCAATTAACGGACAACTGGATTAACTATGTAAAGACTCCAAATGTCCTTTTGGTGAACATAATTAGAAGTTTTGGGACTTGATGACACATTTTTTATTATTTTAAATGAAATTTTGTAAAAATAAAAACTTTAGGATTTATTTATACTTTTGAAAAGGTTATTAGTGTCCAAATTGTAATTTTTCTATTGTATTTTTTTTCTATCATTTTAATTTATTTAATTCAGGGTAAAATTATCCAAAAAATCACTTGGTGACTATATGTTCGAGTAAAATAAAAGGATGTGGACGATATCTACGAATAAAATTGAATGGGGATGATATTATTACAAAGTTGAAAGAATGATGAGTGTTAGTGTAATTAACCCTACTTTTTTGGTAGTTGTATTTAGAATTTGAGACAATTATTAATGCAATATAATATTTATTTAAAAAGTTCTTGTTTAAGTTTGTATTGAAAATTTTAGAGTAATTTACTTATATTTTAATTGTTTTAAATGTGTTAATATTATGTCGATAGGTAAACCGTTGTTTAAAACCAAACTCAATTGCAAAAAATAGTTTGGTTTGAAAATAAGTTAAAATTGTCCAAATCGAATCGTGTTTACCCTTAATGCATGATAGCATTCACAGTTGCTTATATTTAAAAATTAATTTATTTACATGTTCACGATAGGAACCCTTGGCTCAGCCCCAGCCGGTCGCATCCATAATATGAGGCAGGAGCCAGGATAATCTATGAAGAGCTACCTCAGCCACTTCACTCAAGAAATGGCTGAAGTAGAAAGCATCCCGCAAGAGACTGATTTTCGGGCATAGATGTCTCGCTTGAATCGATCAACTCCCTTTTGAGGTGTCTACAATCGGAAGCTCGCTTCATATGATGAGTTGGTGGACATGATAAAGGAAAAAATCTACGATCAAAAATTGGTAAGACCAGTTGATATGCAGCAAAGGTTGGGCCCACCCCATGGATAGGGAAAGGCCCTGACGCCTAGTAACCGGGCATTGCGCCCATCTCATCCGATGTAATACTATCAAACTTCTATAGTGAATGTTGATCCTAGAATGACGTACAACCAGAGAGGTCCAAGTCTAAATTCTATAAATAGAAGGACTCCATCCACAGGAAAGTATTGCAGATATTACCACATGGACGCTTATGATATTACCGAATGTGTAAACATAAAAGCGGTAATGAATGGCCTTATTGCTGCTATGGATCGATATTCTAATGCCAAACAATCAAGCAAAGGGGCATATTGACCTCATGCATCAAAAGGAAAACCTTCACAAGAAAGGTTGCAACAGCCCGTAATTACGCTACACAAGAAGAAAATCAACTGAGCATAATCTCCACATTGGTCGAGACAGTCAAGGACCAGTCAATAATTCAGACTATCTTTGGAGGTCCTTATATCGAAGGTCATTCAATAAATGCACAAAGAAATTATGCCCGGGAGGCAAAAGACCCTCTCATGACAACACTCATAGAGCATGGAAAAAGGCCTAACAAGGCAACAAAAGTTGCTTCTGAATCCATTGGGTTGAATGAAAATGATGAGAAAAGGGTTCATTATCCCGATTGTGATGCCCTAGTAATCAAAGCTGAGGTAGCGATGAACGAGATGAATATGATATTTGATTGATAACTGAAGTTCGGTTAATATATCTTCGGGTCAGCCTTTGATCAAATGGAGTTAACCACCTGCTGAACCCTATCAAAGACCCAATATGCGACTTGACCATAAATAAATCATACCAAGTAGAAAAATACCCTGCCAATCATTGTTGGCGAAACCTCTAAGTCAGTCACAATGTTTCAAGACTCTTTAATAGTCGAAAGGTACTTAGAAGACTCGCATTAAAAGATTTGAAAGCAATCACTTATATCCACCATATGGCAATGATTAGAGAAGATCAAAAGGGATCCCGAGAATGCTATTTGAATTCTTTACGGAATGCCACTCCCCATGCATGTCCTACCAATGTCATGGCTGATAGGCACAGTAATGGACGAGACTATGATTGATGTCATGGTAGACGCAAGTTCACATGATAAATGATGCTAAAACGAAGGGTTAAGAAGAAGAGACCCTAAATGATGATGGAATTGACCCTATGATTATGGAATCCGAGCCTTAAGCTTTTCCAGTTGAATCCAAAGAGTCTTTCCGTCTGTCAGGATAACATCGGAGTACTCTAGGTCGGCAAAAACTTATCAAAGGAAATGAGTAAAAGGTTGGAAGATTTCCTTAAGTATATCTTTGATATTTTTTCATGTAGGCACAAAGACATGATGGGATTTGACCCTAAAATATCATGTCGTACTTTAAATGTTGATCCAAAAAATTTTCCCCACAAATAGAAAATAAGAACTGAAGTGGTATGAAGCCGTGAATGATAAAGTTGTAATGGTTTCATCCGTGAGGCACACTATCCCAGTTGAATTGCTAACATGGTCCTTGTAAGAAAGTCGAATGGAATGTGGCGTATATGCATTAATATTTTTGAATTTGTATAAGGCGTTCCACAAAGACAGCTTCCTAGTGTCTTATATTGATCAACTCGTTGATGCAAGGATAGGACATGCCTTGCTGAGCTTTATCGACGCTTATCAGGCTATAATCAGATTCCTATGTACGAGTCGGATGACGTGCATACTTCTTTTTCATTGATCGAGACTTATGCTATTACAAAGTGATACCCTTTGGTCTTAATTATGTATAGGCAACCTATCAACGGTTAATGAATCGAATGTTTTCCAAGAAGATCGACAAAATGACAAAAGTATATGTTGGTCAAAAATATGAATGTCGAGAACAACTGATTCTAGCTTTGATAGTGGTAGCTAGAAAATTAGGACCGTATTTCCAGGCTCATCAGATATAGGTGATGATTGACCAACCAATTAAACAGATACTACATAGGCCGGAGACATCTGGGCCTCTCTTGAAATGGGCTATTGAACTGAGCAAGTTTGATTTTGATTTTAAACCGCGCACAGTTATAAAAGCACATGCCTTAGTAGATTTTATTGCAGAACTCTCTCTCTCTGAAGCACAACCAGGATGATATATGTGGACGGATTATCTAACAGTGATGGCTCAAGAGTCGGGGTCATAATTCTTTTCCTAGATGCCGAAGAATTCGAATACTCTATGTCTTTGAATTTCCAGTTACTAACAACGATGCATAATATGAAGCAGTCATCACAAGGCTAGGACTAGCCATACAGTTGGGAGTGATAGTTGTAGAAATTTGTAGCGACTCGCAATTGGTTGTTGGACAAATTTTGGGAGAATACGAAGCCAAGAATGGCTGTATGGCTGCTTATCTGATGAAAGTAAGTGACTTACAGCAAAAATTCAAAAGGTTCAAGATTACAAAGGTCTCAAGAAAGGAAAACGAGCGGGCTGAAGCTCTCGCCAAGCTAGCATCAGCTAACCAAAAACATCTACCAACCACAGCTAGTGTTCAAGTACTTTGTGATCCCAACGACGTGTTATTAATTGTTGTTCTTGAATTAAATGACGAACCTTGCTGGATAAACCCAATCTTGGATTATTTCACGAAAGGTACTCTACCGACAAACTCAACTGAAGCAAAGCGGTTGAGAGTACAAGTTGCTATGTATTCTGTGATTGATGGACAATTATACTGAAGAGGACTCTCCGTGCCTTATCAGAAGTGCCTCCGACCTACAGAAGCAGCTGAGTCCTATATGAAATACACAATGGTCTGTGTGGAAATCACTTGGGTGGGCACTCTCTTGCTTTTAAAGCTTTAAGGCAATGGTACTATTAGCCATCAATGAAGCAAGAAGCTAAGCAACTGGTGAGGAAATACGTCTGTCAAAGGTTTGGCAACATAATTCATCAACCAACCGAGCCACAGTCGGTAATTTATGCAGTATTCCCATTTTATCAATGGAAAATGGACGTCATGAGTCATTTGCCACTTACTAAGGGTCAAAGAAAATTTATGTTGGTGGCTATAAACTATTTCACAAAAATGGGTCGAAACTAAGCCATTAGCAATCATAACCACGATCAAGATACAGAGTTTCGTATAGAAATATAGAATATGTTGTTTTAGGATACCACGAGTGATAGTCACAAATAACGGAAGATAATTTGATAACCACAGCTTCAAGAATTTTTACGACATTTATAAAATCTCACATCGACTCACTTCGGTGGCACACCTTCATAGCAATGGCCAAACTGAAGTCACTAATCGTACCATACTTTAGGATTTAAAAACAAGGTTAGGAAAAGAAAAAGGATCTTGGGCGGATGAACCGCCAAATGTATTATGGGCATATCACACTACCCCTAGAGGGCCAACACGAGAGAAACACTGTTCAAGTTATATGTTAGAATAGAAGTAGTGATACCCGTCAAAATTGTATATCCAACTTTGAGAATGCAAGTCGAACAGACAGGTGACAATACCACAAGAGCATAAATCGGCCTACTTGAGGAAGTCGGAGAAAGGGCTGCAATCAAGACAATGGCTTACAAATGCAAAGCCGCCAAATATTTCGATCGCCGAGTTAAGCCCAGAAGTTTCCAACCACATGATCTAGTGTTAAGGAGCAGTGCAACTGCTGGACATCCTTCATCTAAGCTGGCGCCTAATTGGCATGGTTCTTTAGAGGTCATCAAGAAGATAGGAAATGAAGTATATAGTCTCAAAGATATAAATGGCAAACCATTGGAAAGAGCATGGAATGTAGAGTTATCAGTAAATTATCAGCAATTATTTTTTCGAGTAAAAGCAAGTATATGTAATTGTATTAAATAACACTTCTACATTTGATTTTCAATTTAATAAAATGCCAAGGCGGATGAATGATGAGGGTGCTACGAAAGGATCAGCCCAACTGGGAAGTCCTAGTGTGACAACCATTTGTTATTTGCCATAGTCTCTATTAAAGGTATGTTGAGCAATACAAATATCCTCACCAACTGCTACCACAATCAAATCGAGGCTATAAGCCTTAGTCTAAACGTCAAGGCGATGAGCTTATGACTAAAACATCAAGGTGATGAGCCTTCGTTTGAAAATTGAAGCCATGAGCCTCAGTCTAAACATCAAGGCGGTAAGCCTATGACTAAAATATCAAGGCAATGAGCCTTTGTTTGAAAATCGATGCGATAAGCCTTAGTCTAAACGTTAAGGCGATGAGCTCTGGTTCAAAAACCAAGGCGACAATCCTTCATTTAATAACGGGTGATAGTTCAAAATAACGAAGGGCAGTAAGCCTAAATTTTCCCCAAAAAAATGATGAGCCTTGGGACGGGTGCACCCTGCCGCAACTTGGGGTGGGCAATCCCACCATGCACCCGCCCTGCCTAAGAGAAGGGAACGCTCACCCCTATCTTAAGGCGTGGGAATTTCCACGCCGTCTCTCCTCTCACCCTGATTTTTTCACACAATTTTTTCACTTTGCTATGTTGGTCGGGAGATATACTATCATACATTACAACCAACAAGTGCAAAAAAGTGAAATACAACCAACGATTACAAAGTGAAAATGTGAAGAACAATTTTTTTAAAATTAAAATAAAGATGTATGTTCCACGCCAAACATACAAAATTGAAGTTCGCAGTATTCAATAATATTAGAAATAAAATAGACTGAATCTTGTAGTTTTTATGATTAAACGGGACAACCGTCATGAAAGTAAAGTAAAAAAGAAAAGGCAACAAAAATAAACAACTGTTTAATTATCAAGAGAGCCATTGGGTTGAGATCCAACCCCTCTATGGTCAGTCACCCTGGTTTTTTGAGCAGCTATTTCTGTAGTCCGGCGTTTCCTCATATACCTGTCAAATTCATCCGGGTTTATCTCTGAATGATTGTCAACCAACCACTCATTTTTCATGTTGATAGCAACCTTTACGGATTCTGCCCCATACATGTGTAAACTGCTCTAATATTTAGTAGACATCTTATATCCCAATAGGCTTCATCACCTGCAGTCTCCAACTTTTTGCGAAGCTAGTCAACCTCTTTATGAAGTTGATTGATCTCACCATCTTTTTTCTTGGACACATCCGTTGCCATGTCTAAAAGAGATTGTACCGCCACTACAACTTTCTTCTTGTCATGGTCTTTCTCAACTGCACGCTTCTCGAATTTCTCTAAATCACGTAGTATTTTCTCTTCCATAGCAACCATTTGTACAAAACAAGAGGAAGTTAAAATTAATTAGAGGATGAATATTAAACAAGAAAGCAATAGAACGCCATTAAATTACAACAGCTTACCCTGCGGTGGTTGATATACATGATACGTCGCATAGCAGTTGCTTCCTTACTTTTCAAACTGTCAATAAGTTTTTCATTCACACATCCCAACAAGACCTCGGCCTCAACCGACGAGTCAACAGGAGAAAATCTAAATTCTCTGAAAGCATGGGCATCACTATCCCTGGTAGTACGCAGCATAGAATGAGGGACAACTATTGTCGCAGCAGTGGCTTTTCCTTTATCGGCCCGTCTTTTCTTTTTGTTTAAAGGTGATAGAGATGGGTCTTCAGCATCAGTGGCGAATCCAACCACATCCATCACACCTCCAAGATCAAAATTATCCATATCTGTAAAAGAAAAATAGAGGTAGATAAATCAAGTACATGCAAAATAAAAAGTCAAAAAGAAGAATAAAGACATAAAAGTAGTCTACCCTCAAGTGATCCAATGTGAACCAACCGCAAGTTCTCATTAGATAGCACTTCGCTCATATGCAACCCCGGAGGCATCAAGTATAAAAACTTATCTAGACGTGCCTTCAACTCATGATCAAGATCCAGGGGCTCATTAAAATGCTTGCAAAAAGGAGTTGCCCAACAAGTTTTAAAAGAGAACTATCCTACCTCAAGCCGAACAAAAAAGAAACGCTTCCTCCAACCGCTATTTGAATTGGGAAAGTGAGGTAATAACAATCCTACTTTAAGTTGAATATATGCATAAAAGTTACTCTCAATCACAAGAAACATATCAAACACACTTCTAAAAAGTCTCAGACACGACTCGATATCATTTGTAAGACACGAGTATAAGAAATAATTTGTTATACGCCAAGAGTTAAGAGTCAATTGACCAGGAGTAACATGAAATTTGTTGAAGAAAGAAAAGAATAAAGGATGAAGATGAAACCTTAAACCAGCTGTCATGCTGTCACAGTAAACTACCATCTCCTTATGGTCTGATCCTGGAATCCACTCACTAGGATGGAGAACTTGGTATAAGTGACCAGGAGGTAATTCATATTTTTTCAACATTCTCACAAAACTCTTAAGATTGTAAACACAAACATCCTTTGGTAGGTCTAGTTCTATCAAGTTACCACTTGGGAAGCGTCCCATTTGTACATATTAGCAAACGAGATATTGTAGAAGAATTAGCGTCAGAATCTACAAACTCGATAGGGACATAAAGTTCAAGTAACGGATCTACATCCACCAGAGATGGGGTAACATACAAGAAAAGTGCACGCCCGCCGCGGCGGGGCGATCGAGGTCACGGGTCTAAGGTAAGAACTAACAAATGTCTATTCTTCAATCGACGAGAGATTATCATCTCTTCCTATAGATAAAGTGCGATAAGACAGGTCTCTAAGACTGCTATCAAATTTATTGGTTGAAGAACTACTACTAGAAATGATCACCATCTTATACATTTAAAAAAGAAGAAGGCCACAAAGTTTAAAGAAGAACAAGGGGGAAAGGATTACCTTAGATAATGAAAGGAGAAAAACCCTCTATGACTCAAACAGGAAAAATGAGATTAGTCTTAAAAGAATTCCAACCAAGCAAGAAGATATGAGAATAGTACAAAAAGTATCTCCCTTCCCCCTCTTATATAGAAAAAATTCTCTCTTAAATGGGGCTTGGATTTAAGTCCAAATTAAGCTTAAATTAAACCCAAATAGCTAGTCTATATTTGACCAGCCACACGGCAAATTATCACTTGACCACGCCTCGCTAAGTAACAAGCTTCCATGTGATTTTCGTTACAAATAAATAATAATAATAATAAATAAACAAATAATTATTACATATGTTGTTCTTTGATTTTTTTTTTTTTTTGGTATGGTTACTTGAAAGACAATATTTCTACTTCTCATTGACAGTAGTCCATGAAAAGTAGATGGACTTATGATAATATATATGATCATACTTTGATGAATGATATTTGCACACCTTCGGACGCTATCCTAGATAGTTCGCTCACCTCAATTGATCTTATAAGCTCGCCTCCTACAAATAGACAGCAATAACCCAACTTTCGTTAGGTTAGCCAGACAGGAGACCCAAAGATTGACAGTCACCACTGGCAATTGAAAAAATGTAACATCTCTCATTAACTCCTAATAATGAGGAAGATGAAATGACACATGTCATTAAGGGCCATAAAAGGTTATAACTACAGGCGACTCATACAAATAGAGGCCAACCCCAAGATAAAAACACAACACACATACTCAATATCGTTATTCTGCATATTTGAGTTTAATCAAGTAATGATTATCACACCGGAATGGACACGGGAGAAAGAAGCCTATCCACCTTTTGCAGGTCTCCACCACTGCTGTCGCCGCGCTCGAATGAGGATAAAACATTTTATCATCACCAGAGATACCTTGGAAGATCCAAAATAGAATATCACACTCATTCTCTGCCATTTTCCATACTAAGAAAGCCCCTAAGATATAGACTCATCCATTTGGTAAAAGTTATGTAGGGACTGTCCAAAGCTTCTTAAGGCCTCGCACACAAATGGGTGCAGTAGAAACCTTAAGCCTGACCCAAGCAGTACCATGTTGAAGGCCATGTAGTCTGGGGGTGGACGGTCGGCCATATCATCTCCCCTGACACTATTAATTCTATAGAATTGGGGACCCTAAAGGTCTTCCTCAACTTCAACAAAACCTTCTCAGTTATAATCTACTCCAGATGTAACCCAGCCTCAGCATCCTCTACATTGGCTGCCTCAGCTTCATCTCCTCTGCCATCGTCTTCTTAAGGGTCGACCATACCCTCAGCTGCAACTTTCTCATCCCTGGGTTCACCCCTTTGGCTTTCCCATCATTTGAACAAATTTTGAATGTCAGGCCCTTCTAACTACAACACATATGCCCTCGCTGTCTAAGATTGTCGCATATGGGAAAATAACTTCGTGGGCTAAACAGGTATTTGGGACCCAATTACCGTAACCTTCTCATTGCCACTACTCTTAGCTCCCTGGTCTACCTCTCAGACGTGGTTTCTTCAAGTGGAATTTTTATACGTGAAAAATGAGAAAATGAAGATGGAGAAATTTTAACAAAATGGAAGAAGAGTTGTACCTAAAAATGGCTTTCACAGAAACTCTATCTTACTCAGATGGCAGCGGTAGAAAACTAGCTTTTGAAAGGCGGTGCAAAAGTAAAAACAAGTGGTAATGCTTTAGCCTCCCTTTTATAGATGTCTTGATTAAAATATCTTCTGTTGGATCAATTGGAAGGCCATCTCAACCATTAAATCAACACTTAAATCCGGACCCTAGAATTCAGAAAGCCGCCAGATTAAGTTTCAAAATAGCTACCCAAATGCCCCCACGTTCTTCAAGCGCGTGTCATCCCAAAGGTTGCGCATTTCAGAGTACGACACTAATTATTATGTCGAGAGATGTGCCTCATCAGACACATAACTCCAATCTCTGTGACAGCCAACAAAAACGACTTTATTTCTACTAGTGTGTGCTCAAATTAAAGATTGACATGTATCGTAGTGGTAGTTTATTCGCATCTATGTCTTTCATCTCATATAAATACGAGGCTAGAAAACTAATGATTCTGCTTGAGAGAAGGAAGAAGCCAGTGGTATATACACATAAAATTTTCAAATTCAACTAAAATAAATGGTCGTAAATTCAAAAGGCTTCCAACTTCGTTTGACATGATATGCCTTCGAGAGAAAAAAAATGGAGCCAATAATTGGAGCCTCAGATCTGCTTGACATAGAAGCTACATATCAAAAGATACTCAACGATTAAGTTTTCGATCTGCTTGTTACAAAAGCTACATATCAATAAGAAGCTAAATTTACCAACTCTTCAAAACTTTAGTTTTCGATAGGCATAAAGCCTCGTAGTGACAAGAAGTTTTCAAATAAGTTTAAAATGGAAAAATAGGGATAGTCGATAAGATAAAAGCAGAACCCCGCATTACCTAAAGCTTCATGATAAGATAAACACTTGAGGAAATCATTCATCTTACATAAATATAAGATTCGGACTTGCAGGACTGATGTTGCATATAAAAACATTTCCATGCCACGTGGATGCCTGACTTAATTGATGTGGATAATTTTTGTTGGTTTCGAGATATAGTCGAATTTTTACGTCAACATAATGTATGTAGGATTTATTTTTTAATATGTTCACGCAAGATGATGGCTCGTTTGAGCACGTCAATCTTGATATTTGAATGCTCGTTTGAGCACGTCAATCTTGATATTCGAATACTCGTTTGAACTTTAGACAGATTGAATTGCTCATTTGAGCTTAATGAGTTCTGATACCATATTAATACTTGAAGTTGTATCTTAAAAAAGTCAACCTTGTTAAAAGGAGTAGCTCAAACTTTTATATATTGGTTATACTTTCAATATTTAATCGATGTGACATTTTTCCCTTGGTATTCACATGTCATTGAAATTGACCATTTGTGATATAAATATATTACCAATTAGAGTTGTAAAACAAATGTAATTATTAAAATTTAGGTTCAATATTCCGTGCTCGTCAAATGTTGACAAGTACTGCATTCCATTTGGATGTGTGACCAAAAAAAAAAAAAAGGAAAAAAAAAGTCGTATATGGTCAAATCATAAAATGAGTAGTGTTTGAACTTAATTGAGTTGTATTTTATTATTTAAAAAGTTAAAATCTAGGTTGAATTTCTTTATCTGGCAATGGTTGATTATTTCGTTTCGACTTGTATAATTCCTACGAGAAAAACTTAAAATTAATTCATATAATTGACTATACATCTTTACAAGCTCTATAACTTGTATCCAGATTAATTTAAGCAACGATTTCTAAATTTTGTTACAAAAATTAAATTAGTTAATTTTCTTACATCGCTTTATACTAATAGTCACTCATCTGAAAATATTAATCGAAAATTCTACTTATTATTATTAAATTTCAACATAGACACAAACATCATTAACTAGAACGCCACATGAGACGAAAATATTCTACCTTAAAAAATTGGTCGGAAAAATACGAAATTTTACCAATTGACAGCTTATTAAAATCGAACAAACATGGAAAAAACGTGTTTGAAAATTATGCTTTTAACTGCGAGTTAACATGAATATATATGACGTGGCGTACCAATTAACATCATCTGTGTCTACGTTGAAATTTAAAAGTGATAAGTAGAGTTTTAGATTAGCATTTTCAGTTGAGTAATCATTAGTGTAATTGTTAGAAACTTGAGTAATTATTACTATAAAAATTACTTTAATGATCATTTTAAAAATTTTAATAAATTTCAAGAATCAGATCTCGAAATTAACCCCTTATATCCACGTTCGGTTGATAACGGATGAACTAAAAATCGTTATGATATTTGCTTTATTTAGGGGTTAAAAAATAAAGTGATAATTTTGCCATATAATTGATTTTAAATTAAAATTTTATAATTATTTTTCAACATTTAAAAATCCAAATGTAACACTTTTATAAAAAAGAAATGTAACAAAAAGTGTTACAAAAAGTAAAAATTGTATTTTTAGAATAAAAAAATAAAATAGTATTTTATAAATCCTTTTATTTTTCATGGTATATGGTGAAATTATCCCAACAATAAAATACAAGCCCATAATATTTAAAGCATGGTAAGTAGTATTGAAATTATTTTTTAAATTTTTATAAATTGTAGATCCTATAAAATGTATAGATAATAAGTAAGTAGAAAGTTGTGGATCTTACGAAATGTGTAAATAAATAATATATTTGATTAAATTAAATTATAATTTGAACTATGACAAACAAACGAAGAATGAAAACAAAACGACTAATGTAATAAAGCATCAAAACTTATCATTTGCCTTCTGTTATAGGCGTTGAAGAAATAGTTTTGCAAACAATGGATCTATCAAATTGGAAAACGAAGAAATTTGCACAAGTTACACATTTTGTGAAGAATAGTCAATCATAAATATATTAATTAAATACTTGTTACACGATTGAAAATAGTATTTCTTGAAAATTATACTTTTTTCATAAAAAATTAGTCGAAAGGTCTCAAACAATTTGAATTAGTTATAAGTTATAACTATGTTGATTCTAAGAATGTTAAAGAGATAAGACGGAAATTAAAATATTCACATTTTTATTTTTTTGAACGGTCAATATCCTCATTTTTTTTACTTACTTATATTTTTAATATTTATTTTTAAAAGTTGATTTAAATTTAAAAATAAAAAATAAGAATTAAGTTGTGAATTATATTCTCTGTGTCAATTCGAAATTGGATAATGATCACCCAATTAGAAGAGGAGTACTCGAGAAGAGGTAGGGCAGGCCAGAATGTAAGCCAGGCAGAATGGAACGGAATATTTTTTCATTTATGACGGGACGGGACATTTTCCTAATTTGTAGTTGATTCTTGAACCATACATCGACATGCGACAGCCCAATGCACATTCTATAAAGAAAATCGAGGCCCAAGTTCCATCTTCACTATTCTTTTACTAGGAAACCATAAAAGGTTGGGGATAAAGTGTAAACTCCGCCTTGTCTCTTTCTTTACTGTGAAATCACACTCCATAGAAAAAAGATGCCCTCGTTGGGAGTATAAGAGAAGTCGGCAATTCAGATTTTTCAAGTCAAAGGTAATTCCGTTTTTAAAAAAAACTCTTAAATAATCAACATTATTTTTCATATTTGAGTTATAATTCATCGGATTTCTTTTTTACTTCAAGATCTTTGTGTTTTCTACTTATTATTTAGTCAACTGATTATAAATTTTGCAGAATTTGTTTGCTTTCTGAAGTCATTTATGTAAATTACTTTACTGGATTAATTAGTTTTGCTAGTAATTGTACTAAATATTGTTAATTAGTTTTTACTCTTCGAGTATTAAATCGTACTAAATATTTTACAGATGATTTCGATTTTGAGAAATCCTGTTTATAAAATGCGGGGGGTTTTATTCTCCTGTGTCTTTTGGAAGTGCAGTTAAATTGGTTTTTGGAGGAAGATTTCTTATAAGGGGTTCGTTGATCGAAACAATTGAAACAATATGTTAAAAGTAAAATGTTTCTGAGGAAAAGAACATGAGAAGATTGTAATATTTTCATGGTTATTGTTGCCGGGTGGGAGAAGGTTTATAGTGATATTTGA
Organism: Forsythia suspensa; assembly: GCA_023638005.1. NCBI lineage: Eukaryota > Viridiplantae > Streptophyta > Magnoliopsida > Lamiales > Oleaceae > Forsythia > Forsythia suspensa. The sequence goes on along the minus strand of CM042666.1, from coordinate 25,957,934 downwards.
GTAAGTTAGTAGCTTATAATTGTGATATTGCTTCTTTTGTTTTTGTTGAATTGGTTGAACTGTTTTGCTCCTTATTCTTGTTTTATGTTTTCCAGGTTGCATATAGTTATCTGGTTGACTTTTCATCAGATAAAAAAGTGCATCCCCCATTATTAGTTTGTGATTATCTGGGGTTTTTGTTGGTTTTGAATATAGTTGATCTACAGAAAATTTTGGATGGTGACTGATCCAAGTGGCTTCTGAGTTTTCAAGAGACTTTGAGATACAAAATTTGGGACATTGTCAGACATGGAGCCTTTGTGGAAGCTTGTGTATTTGCTGGAACCTGCTCCAGTCACCCTCATTTTGACAGCCATAGCAGTGACATTTGCATCTGCTTCTCGAGCTCTGAATTATGGAAAAGAAATGGAGCGGAACCGTGACTTGTCCGAAGCATCCATTACTTTAGACAGGTCTCAGGCGCTGATGATCCCAATAATGAGCTCTTGCAGCCTGCTTTTGATGTTTTATTTGTTCTCTTCTGTCTCACAACTCCTCACTGCTTTTACTGCAGTTGCCTCTGCATCAGCCCTGTACTTCTGCCTATCACCATATATTATTCACGTCAAGTCTCAATTTGGTTTATCTGACCCATATGTATCTCGATGTTGTTCCAAATCATTTACCAGAACCCAAGGGCTTCTACTGTTGATAAGTGTTGCTTTAGTAGTATTGTGGCTTATATCTGGGCACTGGATTTTGAACAACTTGTTGGGTATCTCTCTATGCATTGCTTTTGTCAGCCATGTTCGACTTCCCAACATCAAGATATGTGCGCTGCTCCTTGTTTGTCTGTTTGTCTATGACATATTCTGGGTGTTCTATTCAGAGAGAATTTTTGGAGAAAATGTTATGGTATCAGTAGCGACACAACAAGCATCTAATCCCATGCACACAGTGGCTAATAGTTTAAGTCTTCCTGGATTGCAGTTGATTACCAAAAAACTCGAGTTGCCGGTCAAGATTGTCTTTCCAAGGAATATGCTAGGTAGTGCAATACCTGGAAATAGCGCCTCTGACTACATGATGCTAGGTCTTGGTGACATGGTAAGATATGTTTTTATTAGTTTGAGGAATAGCATCTGTTCCATTAAGGAAAATGATTTGGCATAATAAATTGCAAACCCGTCTCCTCTCTACTTTCATCAGAGGTGTTGGGGATGGTGGGAGTGGGTTAGAATACTTTTAGACTTGACTTTTGGCATTTTTCTTTACTTATATTGTATCTTGGTTGAACTCCAGATCTAAACATTATGTGCAATTCTGTTTGGTAAATGTGTCTTGATCTAGTTACTGTTGTTTCAACGGCACGATTAGAACACTTCAAATACAGTCGTTTTTTCTCATTCACATGTCACATCCTTCATCTGCTGTCGAAGAAATTACTCTATAATGCATCGTGAAGTCTTGTGATCAAAATGCAATAATACTCTGAGTTCAATATCAGATGTTGCTTCCTGCACTAAAATGAAAGGCACAGATTCTTCCTTTGTATTTTTTGAAATTGGAATCAGATCTAGACGTCTTAGTTAGGGTCTATTCTGATGAGGCTTTAAATATGCCTGTCCCTGACTGGGCTAATGTTTCGCTATAGTAGATTTTGTGGTAAACTGCTTCCGGTGAGGCCTCAAGATGACCCAGTTTTTAGCTTACTTTACGTGGACTTCTAACCAAGTATTTGTTGTCTCTCTGGTTGACCTGTCTGAGTTATTGCTTTACATGATCATCTACTTGATGAATTCTTGGGTCAAATTGGGTTGACGTTCTTTTCCTTTTCTGTCTTTTAGGTTGGTCAGTTCTTGCAAGGGTTGTAAAACCATGAATATACACCTTTACTGCATAGTGATCTGTCGTTTATTTTAGTTTCTGTACAACTCTTGTTCTGTTTCTTGGGTGTACTCATCTAATCATGTGAAGTATATTTAGCCTCCTCAAATGATATTCATAATATAAAATCTGTTACCAAGCAAAAGGTAATGAAACCCATTATCCCTTTTTACCTTGTGATATGCTGTGTTTGTGTCCTTTATTTTGTTGCCATCGAAGCATTTCATATGTTAGTATTGCGAAGAAATTTAAAAAATATAAAAAAAAAATAGGTATTAAAATTGAAATCTACCTTGAAGGAAAATTTGGGTTTAAATACTTTTTATTATATGATACCAGGTGACGTGTGTAAAATAGTGTGACACAGTTAATGACTTCTATAACATTTTTGTTTTCCTTCAGTGGTTTTTGGGTGTCATGATAGCATGCTTCTTTTTCTTCCTTCATTGCCTTTTGTCTTTCTTGTTTAATTTAAGTGCTGCTTAAGAAATGCAGTTGACAAGATACTGACATATTGTGATTTTGGTTCGTGGTGTTGCAGGCTATACCTTCAATGCTTGTAGCATTGGTTCTCTTTTTTGATAACAGACAAAGCAGGGATTCCATGAGTGCAGCGGATATGCAATCTTCGAAGGGGTTTAAGTATTTTTGGTATGCCCTCTTTGGATATGCAATTGGACTGGTTACTGCCTTATCAGCCGGAATTTTGACTCATTCTCCTCAGCCGGCACTTCTGTATCTGGTATCTCATTGTTTTCATGCATTCGAACTTTTATAGTTTCTATGCATGCAAAACTTTCACTGATTTAGTTTACATTTGGATATCCATGCACGTGCACAAAATTCTCTCTGTTCTTTCATTCTTGTAGAGAGAGAATTGCACTGCTTGTAACGTAGATACAAAATTTCTGATGTTTTCTTCCATGACATTGTCACTAGATGCCGGTTTTTGTTTAATTTGGTTTGGGATTGTATAAGGCTGTATCAACATATTATGGCACACGGACACTAGTACCCACATGGCCCACATGGCCATGCCCCTGAAAAAGCATTTGGCACCGAGATTGAAAATTCTTGGTGAAGTGAAAATTTGACTGCAGCAATGACTACACCACCTCCAATTAGTACTCGTTGATATCGGTTATTTGTTGCTATGATTTATTACTCATTTTTAATACTTATTTGATGAATGTAGGTACCGTCTACTTTGGGGCCGATAATTGTCATCTCTTGGATGAGAAATGAGCTAGCAGAGCTGTGGGAAGGAACGACACCAAGCATAAACGAAAAAACCCACATGGCTGAAGTATAACATTTCATTAACCTTGGGCACATCTTCGCTCCAAACTCATTTGAAAGTTGTAAAAAATTTCAGTTGGAGTGAATTTTCCTGCTGAATTGAGATTTTAATTAGAAAAATATGAAGTTATATGTAATTGATCAGGCTGTTTGGCTTTTCTGATAAAAATTGGCTCTCGGATAAAGAAAATTTATCTTCAATCTCTATCACCCACAACAAACTAGCAATATTTCCTTTGGAAACATGCTCGTGACATGTTTGATATACTAGATTGAACTGAACAATATCGAATAAGATAAGGGAAAGACATGACAGATTTGTTAGGTATCCATTAATCGAGTTGGTTCCTATGCATTGAGTGATTTTATGGTTGATTTCTTGTTAAAACAAAGTGTTCACTGCGTTCTGTATTATAGCAAATTGCTTATATCATTTGACTTTTCTTTTTATTTCATTTTCAATTTGGAGAATTAATTTTGGTGTATTCTCCAAAGCATGCATGCGGAGGAATGGTGAATGGTGAAGCATGTAATTTAATTCGATGCAATGATGCATATAAATTAATTTGATACAATGTACGGGAGCTTTTTTAGGTTTCAGATTTTAGAGCATTTTCAATGTTAGATACTTTCTTAAAAATTTATGTGATAAGAGAGAAAAAATAGATGAGGAGACAGAGATGAAGGAGAAGGAAAAAAATAAATTAGAGAGATAAATACAAAATAATAATAATAATAAATAGGTGTTAAGGCTCTAATAGACTGTCTAAAAATGGATAGTTGGACAGTTTTTATATATATAAATTTTTTTAGTTTTTACGTAAGTTTAAACTATTTCTTCCATCTTATCATTTAACATCCAAAATGGAAAACATTAAAAATGCTACTAACTTCTGACGTTGGAACCATGGTAAGAGATAATTTCTTAACACTATGCATCAAAATGTGCTTGTGGTAGGGTTCATAACTAGTGCAATTTTGTTATTTTGCAGTATTGTTTAAAACCACAGTATTTAAATTGAAGTGGATCTTATATCTTAGATTATTAAAATTATCTTTTCTAAAAAGTTTATTATATTGGTATTAAAAGCGTTCACAAAAAGAGATATATAGTAGTATTAAACGAGATCAAAAAGTATAATAAAAAATTTAATTTTTATTATATAATATTATTTAATACTATTCAATCGATTAGAAATAGGAAAAATTGCCTATAAGTCACTTATACATGACTTGCTTCAAATTAGGTTAAAACATTTTTCTAAATTGTGATTAAGTCATACTTTCAGCAATATTTTAAATTAATTCCAAAATCACCCTTGTGATCCATATTTTCTACCGGCCGGCCTTCTTCCACCTCTAAAAATCGCCTCCACCTCCGGCGACCTCCGGCAATGAGTGTGGTGGAAATGGCAACAGAGTTCATGGTGCCTTCGTGGTGGGAGGTGCAAGTCTAGGTGGCGGCAGCGGCCTTTGTGGTGGCGACATACTGGTTCTTCACTCTCGATGGCGATGTCGTTCGAATAAGAGTGGATGACAATGCGGGTGTAATTGATGACAAAGACAAGGTTGCGTAATTTTCCTTCGATTTTTTTAATCACAATTTATGTAATTTGACCAGTAATTATCCATTAAAAGTGGCTACTTTTAATGTTGATTCTTTGTTGTTAAATCATTTTCGAGAAATTGATTTTTTTGCGTTATTTGCATTATCAGGTTATTTCAGTAATTTACTACTCATTTTGAATTGAGATTGTGAAGTTGATTTTTTTTTTTCATAATTTTGTGCTAAAAAAGTTCAGTTTTTTAAGTTTTAATGTAAATTTGGTTGGCCTCTTTTCGTAATTAGTGATATATTACTTCCCTTTGGTGATTTTACCACTAATTTTGCACTGTTAACTGTGTACACTCACTTCTTAAAATTGTTTCCCGTTTCTGCTTTAGTTACATATTTGAACTTGCATTGTGTTATTATGGTGAATTTTGTGATGAAGATGGGTTTGTTTTAGCATGTTCACTTATTTCTGAAATTTTAGTTATTAAATTTCAGTAAGTTTGATAGTTAATAGGGGATGTTTCAATTGTTATTAAAGAAACAGAAATTTTGAGGGTTTAATAGTGATGAGATGGGAAAAAAATGATAAGGTATTCTGTTTTTTAATGAATTTTGAAATTTATCCTCCATAAAAATAAAGATAGAAGAAGGTGGAAGCAATGCAAGTGTTCATACATGCTCGCGTGAATTGCTCACTGTACTTCCACTGCAATTTTCAAATGGTTTCAACTAATTCTGTTGCTTTAGTGAAAAACCTTTTTGTTAGAGTTCAAAAGAAATTTTTGAAGAATTGTGAGTGATTTTGCGTAAATCTTGAATATGATTTGATGAAGATAATGTATGTGGATTTGAGAGCATGGTAACAGCTAGTTTTGTAATCAAGAATGAGAAACAATATCATAAACACATTTGTATCAAGATATTGTATTATAAAAAACAGCATGAAAGATTTGTTTATGAATTTCTGTACAGTTGTCATGATTTGTTGCTGTAAAAAGCAGCTTCAATTTCTATAGGAATGAAAAAGTTTGATGTGGGTATTGCTATGACGAAAGTTGGCCATTAGATTATTTCTTTGTGTTGTTAATTAGTCATGAAAGTTGTTTGATACTGTATTATACAAAACAGTATCACATAAAATAATACTATAACAGAAATGGGCATAAAATTTGCATACGTGCTTATAATTATTATTAAAATATATTTTCGAAATGGTCTCGACGAACCGGTCAAGACCAATGGCTTTACCACTGTTTACGATAGATTTTAACCATTTGAAGTCGTCTCTTTAACTTAAAATGACAATCTTTAATTTTTCTTGTTAAAATAGTATCATACATACTTCACAACAGTATCACAATAAATATATATTAAAATATTAGTATCATACATGAAAATATCTTAATAAAACAATATCACATACACAAACTACAACCTAATAAAATAACAGTATCGTAAGTTGAAACATTATCATAATAAAACAGTATCAAAGATAAAAATACATGGTATAAGTATACCATATCACTTTATGTAAATAAAACACTATCACAGATCTGTTTTACTGGTTAAAGTAATTATATTGTTCTTAAAATAATCCATTAGTAGTAACCATTGATACTGTTTGCATTCAATAACATTATCATAGATTAAAACAGTATCATAGATGTTTTACTAGTTGAAGTAATGATATTGTTCTTAAAATATTTAATTAGTAGTATAAGATCATTGATACTATTTGTATTCAATAACATTATCATAGATTAAAATAGTATTATAGGTTTAAATATTGTTATAATAAAACAGTATCAAAAATAAAAATATAGTATAAATATACCAATGGACAGTTTCTAAATAGAACAGTATCATAGATAAAACAGTATCATACAAAATCGTATCACAATAAAACAGTATCACAACAAACAAGTATCACAATAAAACAGTATCACAACAGAACAGTGTCACAATAAGTAAGAGTATGTTGGTCTTTTAGCTCTAAAATATGACTTTAATTGAATTAAATTTTGATCATATGACTTTAGAGTCCATAAATGCCAAAACAGTGGCCGACCTTGATTTTACCCTTAGAAATATGTACAAAGTAGACAGTGGTAAAAATTAAAAAGTATGGAGAAATAAGTAATTTTAAAACTATGAGGTTTAAGTGTACTTGGGTACTTGTTCTTGTCCATTGTAAATTGGGCCAGCCCGCCAATAAGTGATGTGACCCGGACCATGCATGCCTATCTCAATCGGATCCTCCTCTTTTTAACATGTGGAATTATTGGCAAATGGCAGGTAACCAATACGCTTTTGACCCGGTAAGAATATATATATATATATATAGGGACCGTTCCTCCTACCCATTAATTTGACAAGTTTATTTGACAAATAATCTTGATCTTTAATTTAAATCAATCAAATGCTCAAAATCTGTTTTATTAAAACACTATAGAAATCCTAATCCTACACCCTCAAACACTCCAATTAACTTCTAATAATCCCCACAATCTCTCACTTTACAATTCACTTCTCTTATTTCATTGCTGTCACCGCCGAACTCCCTCTTTTCTCTGCTAAAATTGATTTTCCAAATATCTGGAGTTCTCAAAAATCGATTCTCCAAAGCACATGAACACCAAGATGTTCCTCATCCATGTATGATGTCTTTTACGTTCCTTTTTCGTTTGCTTATTTGGTCATTCGTTTATATAACTACTAGCAATTTGATTTCTTAATTTATGTTTAGTAGGTGATTTAAAAACTTCACATAATCCATATGTAGGCTATTAGAATTTCATTTAGATTAGAATACCATATAGTAGGATAAGTAGGATATCATATATGTAATATTCTACCTCTTTTCTTTTATTTCTTTCCTTATTAGGTTTCTATTAACCTATATATATATCTTGTAACCCCATTCATTAATTACATTACATCAATATCTGACGAGAGAACTATTTCTCCACACGTATTCTCCATTATATTTCTTCATCTCTTTTATATTTCTTCATGGTATCGGATTGTCTCGGTACAAACACCATAGAAGCGACGACTAAAGAATCCGATCATCCCGGCTTAATCCTTGTTTCTAAACCACTGATGGAAACAATTATGGACAATGGAGTAGATCTATGAGAATTGCTCTAATTGCCAAGAATAAGATTGGCTTCATTAATGGAAAATCGAAACACCGTATGCGTAAGATGAGAAGTATTCCATATGGGATCGAAGTAACCATATGGTCTTGTCTTGGATACTTAATTCTTGGTACATCCGGATATTGCCGAAAGTATCATATACTCCTAATCTGCCACGAGGTATGGAACGACCCTACTGAGATCGATTTTCTCAAGGCAACGATGCACGAATATATCGATTCGCCAAGAGATTGGCCGAGCATCGACAAGGAAATCAATCGGTGTCAACCTATTATACCAAATTAAAGGGACTATGGGATGAATTGGGTTCTTATCACAACCCAATTGGATGCACTTGTGGAAATCTTAAAGCACCGGGTTGAAAGGGATGAGAAGGAGAAAGTCATGCAATTCGATGGGGTTGAATGATTCTTATTCTACGCCTGTGGAAACATACTAATGATGAGCCCTTTCCGGACACCGTAAAAGTCCACGCTATTTTAATGCAACATGAAAGGCAAGTTGAGGTTACAACGGATCGTGAAGGACAACATTCAATCAATTGGGAGAAGTCGAGCAATTGGGGCCGAATAGGAAAGATAACATCGGTCTAACCGGTCGTCCGCTTCATCCGATCGGCCGACCGGTTCAACGAAACCGCCGTAAACGATGCACCCACCGCTGTGGGATGATTGGCCATATCATCGATACCGTTATTTCATCCATGGCTTCCTCCGTAGGCACAAGTTTCATGGGAAGGACGTGAAGCCACGCGAAACAAACGCTTCACAAACACTACTACCACTTCTACACCGACCCAAAAGGAAGGCAAAACACAACCAAGGAATATGAGCGGATCATGACACTTCTAAACAACAAGTCTCTGTAATGACAAGCATATGTTAACACCTCGGTATCAATCTCTACTACCCCTTTGAGTAATTCGTGGATTATTGATAGCGGGCCATCGACCATGTGACGAAGGATGGTATTCTTGAGAATAAATTCATGCCAAAACACAAAAACCTGCAACTACCGAATGGGGGCCATGCTCCTATTAAATCCATTAGTGCGATTAAATTTGAAAATAATATGATGCTGATAATGTGCTTTATGTTCCCAATTTCAAAGTTAATCTATTATCTATCAAGAAACTTACTCAAGGGTTAGGTTGCTATGTGACATTTTTCCCCGATTTTTGTCGTCATGAAGGATTTGATGACTGAAGAAGACGATTGGCTTAGGAAGGCGCGTAGTAACGGCCTATATTATCTTTCGCAAAACCACAAATACATCATACTACTAGTGGATCAACCAACTTATGGCATAGACGTCTTGGACACCCTTCACTTCACCTCTTCAATTCTTAGCACAAAATACCTTAGATATTAGTTTTGATTCTCAAGATATTTGTGATGTTTGTCATTTAGCAAAACAATCTAGACTCCCTTTTAAATTAGTCAAATTTCTAGCAATAAACCTTTTGATTTGATTCATTGTGATATTTGGGGACCTCACAGATTTATTCTTATTCGGTGCTAGATATTTTCTTACAATTGTTGATGATTTTTCTCGTTATACTTGGGTACACCTCATGCGCCAATTTGATTTCTTAATTTATGTTTAGTAGGTGATTTAAAATTCTCACTTCACATAGGTCTATTCTTGAAGAAGTATTATTGAATTAAATCTTGTTTAGAATGATGGGTATCATTTTGATCCATATATGTAGGCCCCTAAAAACAATTCTCTTATCACAAACCGAATTTCTTCATATTTGGTATTTATTTTTTATGTATTAGTTTTAGAGTTTTTAATTAAATTTTAAGGTGTAATGTTATAGTTCTTCATTTTTATAGTGTTCACATGTTTATAAATTTTTGTCCTTTCGAAAAAAGATGACCCCTCAAATAGATTTATGTTATCATTATTTTATCAAATTGAAAGGGCATAGTCCAACCAAGTTTGATATCTTTCAGTAAAATGGTGAATGAAATGTTTTGTTTAGTTCAACATTGAATACTTTAGAATTAAGCATGCTAAAATTTGTTTAAGAAAATATAGGTATTAGTTATTCAACAATAAAGTTGAACATCGGTAATTCTCGAAATCAATATCATTGATTGATTCTTCCAAATTTGTTTTGTAGATGGATACAACTAGCTGTAAAAATTCTCAACCTAATGAGATTGGGTCATCATCAATACAAGGCCAAGAACCTTACGTTGGGATGAAATTCAAGACAATAGAGGAAGCAAAGGCATGTTATGAAGATTTTGGACGACAAAATGGTTTTTGGATACGTACTAGAACATCAGTCAGGTCACGCCCACGTATAAACGAAGTCACCCTTATAAAATTTGTGTGTTCACATGAAGGTAAATATTATAATAGGAAGATTGTTGGAGGATCTAGTGAAATAGAAAATTGTGAAAAAGAAGGCTCTACAAAAAAAAGAAGTTGCTCAACCGTTAGAGGAGAGTGTAAGGCTAACATGCGAATCTCAAATGACATTGAAGGTGGCTATTGGATTGTTAAAGCATTTGAAGATGACCACAACCATAAATTTGTTTCACCACTTAAAATGATAAAAATAAGGTCAAATAGAAGCATGCCTGCAAAAGATCTTTCTGAAGTATTCAAAAATGAGAATATAAAAGTTGCAAAAGTTGTCTCAATTATTTGTGGTGATAGCATTGGTTTTAATGGGAGAGATTGTTATAACCACTTGAGGTCTATAAGACGTAAAGAGTTGGAAGTTGGTGATGCACAATATGTCCTCACATATTTTCAAAAGAAGGTAGCAGAAAATCCACAGTTTTATTATGCGATACAATGCGATGAAAATGGATGAGCAACCAATTTCTTTTGGGTGGATGCAATGTCTCGTATGTCGTATCAATGTTTTGGTGATGTCGTAACCTTTGACACAACTTATAGGACAAACAAATATGATATGCCATTTACTCCATTTACTGGTGTGAACCATCATTCTCAATCTGTACAATTTGTTTGTGCATTATTACAGATGAGACAGAGGTAACATTTTTGTGGTTATTTCAAACATGGCTTGATGCAATGGGAGGATGCTATCCCATTTGTATCATAATAGACCAAGATCCAACTATGAAGGTGGCTATTGCTAAGGTTCTTCCTTACGCACATCATCGTTTATGTCTTTGGCACATCATGAAAAAGTTTAGCGAAAAGTTGTCACATATAAATTATAAGAAGTCAAATTTCAAGAAATATATGAAAAGTTGCATTCATTTTATGTATAAAGTTGAAGTTTTTGAGAAAAAATGGAAGGAAATAATTGTAGAGTATGGTTTGGAAAGTAACAAATGACTTCAGGACTTATACATAATACGTTATAGTTGGGTTCCAGTGTATAATCGTGGATTATTTTTTTCGGGCATGAATACTACTGGCCGTAGTGAAAGTATTAACTCATTTTTTGATAGCTTTGTTACTTCTCGAACTAACCTTCATGATTTTGTTCTAAAATATGATCAAGCTTTAGCTTCAATTGTAAAAAGGGAGAATGATGAGGGCTTTGAATAAGAACATAAATATTGAATTGTGAATGATGATGATGTACTTCTAAAGCATGCATCAAAAGTATATACTAGGAATATTTTTGAGAAATTCAAAGAAGAATGGAAGAAAGTCAAGGATTACAGAGTTGAAGAAGTAAATTATAATAATGGGCGGATTTAGTGTGGGGGCACACTCATTTCAAAATTTTTGTTCTGTTTTAACAATTTTGAATTTTATAATTTTGTCCCTGAAAAAAAAATAAAAGCTTTATATGTAGACAATATTATTTAAAATGTTGGTACCTTAGTGGTAAAGATTACCATTTATTTTGGCAAATCTGGGATCAAGTCCCAACAATGCTATTTTTTTAATTTTCTTTTAAAAAAGTTGTGCAATTGATCTCCAACTTTAAAAAAATATCTTTTAAATCTTCAATCTTTAATTTCATTTGTATATTCCACCTTTTTACGTAATTTTATAAATTTCAACACTAATTTTTTCACGTTTTAGAAAGATAAAATTGGCAAAATACTATGCTTAACATCAAACTTAATCTTTTAGACCATAATATTTCTTGAATTTTAATTCCAAAATTTGAAAAAAAAAAAAAAAAACCAAATTAGTAATTTGAAATTACATTTTCTTTTTTTACGTACAAATCTCGTGAAAATATGGTTGAGTTTTTTAATTTTTACTTAACTTGAACATAATTTTTTTTCTTCACTTATGGGGAATAACTTTTCTTTTATATTTTGTTCACTTTATTTTCGTATGTATATACATGACTAACTATGATTTTCATTTTTTTTACATTTTTATTTTTATTTTTCAAGTTTGGTTTAATTAAAACTTGATAATTTTTTTATAAACAAAATATTGATTCAATTTTTCATTTTTTATTATTTTATTCTTTTTTTATGTACAGCTAACACAAAGTCGATTACTTTTATAAAATAATTTTTTTGAATAAAATAAGTAATTTTATTGTTTTATTCACATACCGCTATCTTTATTAGCTACCGCTATGTTGCCTAATGTTATAGGAGCCACATGTCACTTTACTGTCATCGATCAACACTGTAGTCCTACTAACCGCCATAGCACCCCCACAGGCTAAATTTTCTGGCTCCGCCCCTGATAATAATTGTGGCTCATACATAGTAAAACATAAAGAAGAGCAATTGAAAAGTTTCAAGTAAGCTTTAATTTGCAAAATCATGAAGGAAAATGTGAATGCCAACATTTTTAGTTTGTGGGAATAATTTGTAGGCAGATTCTTAAAATTCTTATTCGTAAAGATATTGATGTACTTCCTTCTCACTTTATAAAAAAAGAGGTGAATGTAAGGAGGAAATAAATTTAGGAGTACAGATTCCAAAAAATTGTGATTGGGGATGGTGAGCAACATATAAAGGCATTGAGACTTGGTCATATGTGTAGGATAGCAACTCAACTAGCTTGTCATGCTACCGAATCGAATGAAGTATATCAATTATATATCAAAGCCATTTAACAAGTATCTGAACAGATTTATAGATTGGATATGGGAACAAAGTCTCATATTGATGCTTCTCCAAATGAATTAAATAGTTGCAATGAGGAGATATCTCAATTTGTAGTATCCGATCCCAATGTTTCAATCACTAAAGGACGGAAAAAGGATGAGAAAGTAAAAGGTCATGTTGTTCCAGGGAGGTTCAAATCAAGTATTGAGTTGACACAAAAAATAAAATGCGTAAATGTGCATTTTGCAAGGAATTAGGCCATGACAAGAGAATATGTCCCAAGAACCCAAAGAAAAATGGCAATGAGCATCATGTTCAAACAATCATAGCATGTAAGTTTATTTTTTTTTTTTTTTTTTTTTTTATTTCACTTGTAAATCAATATTTTATTTGTTTATGCATACTAAGGTTTTTTTTTCTTTCATGTAGGATTAAACTATGGAATTCGAATTTCATGAAGCTCAATCGATGTGGTTATAAAATCCATGCCGGCGAAACCTGAAGATGGTCGACCAGAAAGTGCATTTTGTTGGGTTAAGAAAGTTATGTTGGTGAGTAGCGATTCAAGAATGTAGAGATCAAGACCTTTTTCAAACTTCAATTGGCACTAAGATGAAAAATTGTAGGGACACCAAATTTGAATTGTTTGATAGCTTGTTACACAGTAATGAAAAATTAACTTGCTTAAACATATTTGGTGGAGAAAAAGTTACTTACACTCCATATCAGCTTGGCTAATATTTCTAAGGTTCCAAATGATCTTACAATCCTATCAAACATTCACGTTCACATGATTGGCCTTTTGCAATTCATCTATACTACTTCTAAAAGGGGCTTAAATGGAGAAATATTTTTGGACCATTTTACCCTTACAAATTTTTTAAAATTTCATATTCACCTTTAGTATTCATTAATGTATAATTATTTTTTAATATTTTATTTATTACTCTTTTATTGTTGTACATTAAATTTTAAACAATTTACTAAATATACAATTAAATTTTTTTAAACATTTAATCTATTAAATTAAATATGATGGTGAAAAGATGATCTCAAATTTTATTTTTTTTTATTTTATTTTTTTGCATTAAGTAGATAAAAGGAATAAGAAATGAGTAAAAAAAGTGAATGAGAAAAATTGTAACTTTGTTTTTTACCGCATTAAAATTAAAATTATAGTTGTCAAAACTGAAATGGAGATAAAAATATTATTTTTAATACATTAGATTACAGTGATTACGAGCATGTTTGATTCAGTTCTTTTTTTTAAATTCTTTTTTTCTCAAACTCATTTTCAACTATATATTTTATGGGACCTACTTTTATCAACTTTTCAACCACATATTTTACCAATTTTTTTTAAAATCTTTAAACATCACCAAATATATACTATAGTTTAGAACTAACGTGTGAAACTTTTTTTTTTTTTTAATTTAATTTAATTTATTTATTTATATATATATATATATATATATATATATATATAAGCCGTCGCTGCAACGTAAGTGACAAATATAGGAAAAAATTTTAGGTTTTAAATGTAATTGAAATGACCAAAAAAAATATGAAATTTAAATTTTAAACAAATTTGAAAAATGTAACAAATTTAGAGCGAATTGTGTACAATTTGCTCATACACACCAAAAAAAATAAATAATTAACAAATAATAAAGAAAGGTCAAAATTTCTTCAAATGTTTTGTCTAATTTTCAGCCATTTATTTAAAACATATTGATATTTTTTCTTGAGTACACTTGATATAAAAATTGTAGAATAATGGCATATTTCTTGATTTTTGATTCCTTTTCATATATGAAATAGAGGATTATGAAAATGTTAATAATTATTTGAATTGTTACCTTGGGTTTACTTGAAGACTTACACATTAATGACATACCCCACACGTAAAATTAATATCTTTGGTTTGTCAAGTTATTCAACAACAATTTATTAAAAATAAATTGGTCGAGTTACTTCGACATCAATTTTTGACAATCAGATTATCATAATTGTTAAAATAAAATAAAATAAAATATATTATAATAATTTAATATATCAATCGCTTATAAGCCACCAACTCCAACTTTAAAAACAAAAGTTTTATTTACAATAAATTCATATTAAGTTTTATTATAATTATTAATTATACTAAAAATTGATTATTTTAATAAAATTTATATAATTAGTATAATAAATTGACATAATTATTATAATAAATTTGCATTCCAATCGTGTTGTTATAATTGTTAAAATAAAGTATATTATAATAATTTTATATTATATATAATTTATTATACAATGTTATAATAAATGATAGAGTAAAAAACTATGCATGTGCTTAAATTATCAAAAACTCGACAAAATGAAATTTGAGATTGCCGAGTTGCTCAATTATTTATATAAATAAAATGCCACATACCACAAAGTCAAAAATATTTCAAAAATAATGTTGTCGATGGCGTGAATGGTTAATTTCTAATTCACTATTTTTTTGTTTTTTTTATAAATTTGATTCTTAAACATATGCAAAGATTTATTTAGAATAATCAGAAAAAAAAATATAAAAAATTTACTTTACAATTCAAAGGTTTTCTTGATTAAAATAAAAAAATTATATAAAAAAAAAAAATTGTAAAGTCATTGATATGAGTGTGTGTTTGTCGAGAAACTCGACAAACACACACCTAAATTTGCTTTTTTGTTTATTTTATTTTTTTTAAAAATTGTATGTGGGTGTTTGTCGAGTTACACGACAAACACCCACTCCTTCATTTAAAATCAAAATGGGCTAAAAGCCCATTTTGAAACTTTTTAAAATTTTTTTTTTTAAATATTGGGGTGTGTATTTTAACAAACACACACCCAAACAATAAAAATGGCGCTTTTTAGCCCATTTTAAAGTAATTATTTTTTTTATTTTATAATTTTTTAATTTGGGTATGTATTTGTCGAGCGTATTTGGACCTTTATTTATTATTTTTTTGGTGTGTTTTTTTTTTTTCTATAATTTAGTAGCAAATAGATTTTCATTTAATTTTTTACTATTTAATTTTTTTTTCTTATAAGCAAATTGAACACAAATGAATTTTTGTTAATCCATGAATAAGCGAAGTTTTAATTTTTTTTTTTTATTTTTCCACTTTGCCTCATAACTCGGCAAATTAGTAAAAAAAAAAAAAAATTAAAATAATTTTGGATTTTCCGGAGAAAGTAAAAAGAATAAAAAAAATTTGGTGGCTTCCCGTGAAAGCCACCAAACAAAAAAAAAAAAAAATACATAACAAAAAAAATTTTGGTGGCTTTCTCAAGTAACTCGAGAAAGCCACCAAAAATATTTTTTTTTGTGGCTTTCTCGAGTTACTCGAGAAAGCCACCAATAATTTTTTTTTTTTTTTTTTTTGTTGTGGCTTTCTCGAGAAAGCCTTATTTAATATTTTTTTTTTTTTTTTTTGGGTTTCTCAAGTAACTCGAGAAAGTCATTTGGAAAAAAAAATTTTAAAAAAAAACTAATTTTGCCGAGTTATAAGACAAAGTGGGGAAAAAGGTAAAAAAAAAAAAATTTCAAAATTTCACTTAGTCATGTATTAAAAAAAATTCATTTGACATAGAAAACGATCACCGAAAAATATGAAATTTTCAAGGAACATAGAATACTCATGTAGCTACCACATATCAAAATTTGATACTCAACGGCATGTTTCGCTTACTAAAATGCTTACCAAACATCCCATCGAAATAAAGAGGAAAAAAATAGAAAAAAAATCAACAATTAATGATAATGCTTAAACTTTTTGTTTTATGTTATAAACAAATTGTATACATGCAATTTGAAAAATAAATTTTTAAGTCGATAACATTTGATTTTTATTTTTTTTTCTAAATAATTTGATAACATTTTATGTTAAATGTGTTCTATAGATTTGTTGTGTAAACGTTTTATTCCAAAGTGTATAATAAATTGATTATTGTAATAAATTGACATAATTATTATAATAAATTTGCATTCTATCGTGTTATCATAATTGTTAAAATAAAATAAAATATAATATATTATAATAATTTAATATATCGATAAGTTATAAGCCACCAACTCGCAACTTTAAAAACAAATGTTTTATTTACAATATATTCATATTAAGTTTTATTCCGCAATTATTGACTTCTTATATATTATAATCAATATATATTCATTTTTCCCTTCATAAGTCATCAAATTTGATGCTTTTTATCTCCGATTGCTATGGGGAACAAAGGACTAAATACAATCGATTCCTAAAGGTTTTGGTAAATTTCATTTTCTAAAATGCAGCTTTTGTTGTCCAACTTAAATATTTGCTGCAGCTTATACATTACGTATTTTTACATAATTCCAGTTTGAGACAATATCCCTACGGGTTACCTAACCATTGACTTTGGTTTCACATAATTTCATGTTATATAACTCAAGTTATGGACACTTTTGTAAAGTGCGACAAAGATGAATCCGAGAAACCGCCTTGGATGTTTCGGTGAACATTTTAGTGTGTCAAAACATGCCGTCGGATTATCAAATTTTTATATGTGGTAGCTACATGGGCATTCTACGTTCCTTGAAAATTTCATATTGTTCGGTGATCGCTTTCTATGTCAAAAAATTTTCTTTGCTCCATGATTGGGTGAATTGTTTCTCCAAACTGCACTTTCTGTTGACCAACTCAAAAATATGCTGCACCTTATATATTAAGTATTTTTACATAATTCCAGTTGGAAACGATAGCTCTATGGGTTACCTAACCACCGGCTTTGGTTTCACATAAATTCATGGTATATAACTCAAGTTATGGACAATTTTGTAAATCATGACCGTATGAATCCGAGAAACGCCTAGGGTGTTACCTAACCATTGGCTTTGGTTTCACATAAATTCATGGTATATAACTCAAGTTATGGACAATTTTGTAAATCATGACCAGATGAATCCGAGAAACCGCTTGGGGTGTTACGGTGAGCATTTTAGTCACCAAAACATGCCGTCGGACTATCAATTTTTATATGTGTTAGCTAAATGAGTATTCTATGTTTCCCGAAAATTTCATAATTTTCGGTTATCGCTTTCTATGTCAAACAAATTTTTGTTACTCCATGACCGGGTGAAAGAAATTTTTGTAACACCGCCCTTATTTTGAAAATTTTATTCACCGGTCATGGAGTAACAAAAATTCTTTGACATAGAAAACGATCAACAACAATACGAAATTTTCATGGGACATAGAATACTCAAGTAGCTACCACATATCAAAATTGGTTGTCCGACGGCATGTTTAGGCATACTAAAATACTCATCGCGAAACCTCCTAGACGCTTTTTCGGATTTATGCCGTCAAGTGCTGAAATCGATATTATAAACCAATCAAAAAACTTTAAGTAGTGTAAATATCTTCTTAAACTTTTGTGGACCTTGGTTTTGTGGTAGTTTTAGTGGATTCCCATGTTTTGGTTACACGTTAATGATGTGAACTTGAAAGGTTTTGCTAAACTTCATATTTTTCTAAGATGCGCTTCATTGTCCAACTCAAAAATTTAATGCACCTTATATATTAAGTATTTTACATATTTCCAGTTGGAGACGATAGCCCTATGGGTTGCCTAACCATTGGCTTTGGTTTTACATAATTTTATGTTATATAACTCAATTTATGGACAATTTTGTAAACTGTCGACGGCATGAATTAAAAAAACTGCCTAGGAGGTTTCGGTGAGCATTTTAGTATGCCTAAACATGCCGTCGGACTACCAATTTTAATATGTGGTAGCTACCGAGTATTATATGTCCCCTGAAAATTTCGTGATCGTTCGGCGATCGTTTTCTATGTCAAATAATTTTTATCACAAAAATTTGAGCTAAAAGCCCACACACAAAAAAAAAAAAAAATTTTTCAAAGACTTTGTCAAGGAAGTAAAAAAAAAAAAAAAAAAATTCAACTCTTTCCCACTTTGTCGAGTAAGCCAAAAAAAAAAAAAAAATATTTCAAACTCTTTCTCACTTTGTTGAGAAAGCCAAAATAAAAAATGAAAAAAAAAAAATTCCAACTTTACCACTTTGTCGAGGAACTCGACAAAGTGGCCAAAAAATAATAATAAAAAATTTCATCATTTACCACTTTGTCGAGTTACTCGACAAAGTGTGGGGAAAAAAAAAATTCAAGAACTTTGTTCAGTAACCCGACAAAGTTCAAATTTTTTTTTTAAATTGTTCTTTTGGTCCCAACTTTTTAAATTTTTAACTAATTGACCCATAATTTTTATTTTTATGTCATTGACCATCCCGAATATTTAAATTTTTTTGAAAGTCCAATTTGACCATTTTTTTGGATTTTTATCAAGTTACTCGACAAATATTTTTTTTTAATAATAAAATTAATATCTTTGGTTTGTCAAGTTATTCAACAATAATTTATTAAAAAATAAATTGGTCGAGTTACTCGACATCAATTTTTGACACTGTGTTATCATAATTGTTAAAATAAAATAAAATAAAATATATTATAATAATTTAATATATCGATCGCTTATAAGCCACCAGCTCCAACTTTAAAAACAAAAGTTTTATTTACAATAAATTCATATTAAGTTTTATTATAATTATTAATTATACTAAAATTGATTATTTTAATAAAATTTATATAATTAGTATAATAAATTGACATAATTATTATAATAAATTTGCATTCCAATCGTGTTGTTATAATTGTTAAAATAAAGTATATTATAATAATTTTATATTATATATAATTTATTATACAATGTTATAATAAATGATAGAGTAAAAAAAATTATGCATGTGCTTAAATTATCAAAAACTCGACAAACCGAAATTTGAGATTGCCGAGTTGCTCAATTATTTATATGAATAAAATGCCACATACCACAAAGTCAAAAATATTTCAAAAATAATGTTGTCGATGGCGTGAACGGTTAATTTCTAATTCACTATTTTTTGGTTTTTTTTATAAATTTGATTCTTAAACATATGCAAAGATTTATTTAGAATAATCAGAAAAAAAATATAAAAATTTACTTTACAATTCAAAGGCTTTCTTGATTAAAATAAAAAAATTATATAAAAAAAAAAATTGTAAAGTCAAAATGGGCTTAAAAGGTTAAGCCCATTTTCATTGATATGAGTGTGTGTTTGTCGAGAAACTCGACAAACACACACCTAAATTTGCTTTTTGTTTATTTTATTTTTTTTTAAAAATTGTATGTGGGTGTTTGTCGAGTTACACGACAAACACCCACTCCTTCTAAAAAATCAAAATGGGCTAAAAGCCCATTTTGAAACTTTTTAAAATTTTTTTTTTTTTTAAAATATTGGGGGTGTTTAGTTTAACAAACACACACCCCCAAACAATAAAAATGGGGTTTTTTAGCCCATTTTAAAGTAATTTTTTTTTTTATAATTTTTTAATTTGGGTATGTATTTGTCGAGCGTGTTTGGACCTTTATTTATTATTTTTTTGGTGTGTTTTTTTTTTCTATAATTTAGTAGCAAATAGATTTTCATTTAATTTTTTACTATTTAATTTTTTTTTTCTTATAAGCAAATTGAACACAAATGAATATTTGTTAATCTATGAATAAGCGAAGTTTTAATTTTTTTTTTACATTTTTCCCCACTTTGCCTCATAACTCGGCAAATTAGTAAAAAAAAAAAAAAAAAATTAAAATAATTTTGGACTTTCTGGAGAAAGTAAAAAAAGAATAAAAAAAAAAAAAAAAAAAATATTTGGTGGCTTCCTGTGAAAGCCACCAAAAAAAAAAAAAATACATAACAAAAAAAAATTTGGTGGCTTTCTCGAGTAACTCGAGAAAGCCACCAAAAATATTTTTTTTGTGGCTTTCTCGAGTTACTCGAGAAAGCCACCAATAAATTTTTTTTTTTTTTTTTTTTGGTTGTGGCTTTCTCGAGAAAGCCTTATTTAACATTTTTTTTTTTTTTTTTTGGGTTTCTCAAGTAACTCGAGAAAGTCATTTGGAAAAAAAAATTTTAAAAAATACTAATTTTGCCGAGTTATAAGACAAAGTGGGAAAAAGGTAAAAAAAAAAAAAAATTTCAAAATTTCACTTAGTCATGTATTTAAAAAATTCATTTGACATAAAAAACGATCACCGAAAAATATGAAATTTTCAAGGAACATAGAATACTCATGTAGCTACCACATATCAAAATTTGATACTCCGACGGCATGTTTCGCTTACTAAAATGCTTACCAAAACATCCTCTTTGAAATAAAGAGGAAAAAATAGAAAAAAAATCAACAATTAATGATAATGCTTAAACTTTTTGTTTTATGTTATAAACAAATTGTATACATGCAATTTGAAAAATAAATTTTTAAGTTGATAACATTTGATTTTTATTTTTTTTCTAAATAATTTGATAACATTTTATGTTAAATTTGTTATATAGATTTGTTGTGTAAACGTTTTATTCCAAAGTGTATAATAGATTGATTATTGTAATAAATTGACATAATTATTATAATAAATTTGCATTCTAATGTGTTATCATAATTGTTAAAATAAAATAAAATATAATATATTATAATAGTTTAATATATCGATAAATTATAAGCCACCAATCGAAACTTTAAAAACAAATGTTTTATTTACAATATATTCAGTATTAAGTTTTATTCTGCAATTATTGACTTCTTATATATTATAGTCAATATATATTCATTTTTCCCCTTCATAAGTCATCAAATTTCGTGCTTTTTTATCTCTAGTTGCTATGGGGAACAAAAGACGAAATACAATCGATTCCTAAAGGTTTTGGTAAATTTCATTTTCTCTAAAATGCAGTTTTTGTTGTCCAACTTAAATATTTGCTGCAGTTTATACATTATGTATTTTTACATAATTCCAGTTTGAGACAATATCCCTACAGGTTACCTAACCATTGGCTTTGGTTTCACATAATTTCATGTTATATAACTCAAGTTATGGACACTTTTGTAAAGTGCGACAGCATAAATCCGAGAAACTGCCTTGGATGTTTCGGTGAACATTTTAGTGTGTCAAAACATGCCGTCGGATTATAAAATTTTTATAAGTGGTAGCTACATGGGCATTCTACGTTCCTTGAAAATTTCATATTGTTCGGTGATCGCTTTTCTATGTCAAAAAAATTTTCTTTGCTCCATGATTGGGTGAATTGTTTCTCCAAACTGCACTTTCTGTTGACCAACTCAAAAATATGCTGCACCTTATATATTAAGTATTTTACATAATTCCAGTTGGAAACGATAGCTCTATGGGTTACCTAACCATTGGCTTTGGTTTCACATAAATTCATGGTATATAACTCAAGTTATGGACAATTTTGTAAACTGCGACCGTATGAATCCGAGAAACTGCCTAGGGTGTTACGGTGAGCATTTTAGTCACCAAACATGCCGTCGGACTATCAATTTTTATATGTGTTAGCTAAATGAGTATTCTATGTTTCCTGAAAATTTCATAATTTTCGGTTATCGTTTTCTATGTCAAACAAATTTTGTTACTCCATGACCGGGTGAAAGAAATTTTTGTAACACTCGCCCTTATTTTGAAAATTTTATTCACCGGTCATGGAGTAACAAAAATTTTTTGACATAGAAAACGATCACCGAACAATACGAAATTTTCATGGGACATAGAATACTCAGGTAGCTACCACATATCAAAAATTGGTTGTCCGACGGCATGTTTAGGCATACTAAAATACTCATCGCGAAGCCTCCTAGACGCTTTTTCGGTTTATGCCGTCGGCGTGCGGAATCGATATTATAAACCAATCAAAAACTTTAAGTAGTGTAAATATCTTCTTAAACTTTTGTGGACCTTGGTTTTGTGGTAGTTTTAGTGGATTCCCATGTTTTGGTTACACGTTAATGATGTGAATTTGAAAGGTTTTGCTAAACTTCATATTTTTCTAAGATGCGCTTTATTGTCGAACTCAAAATTTAATGCACCTTATATATTAAGTATTTTTACATATTTCCAGTTGGAGACGATAGCCCTATGGGTTGCCTAACCATTGGCTTTGGTTTTACATAATTTTATGTTATAGAACTCAATTTATGGACAATTTTGTAAACTGTCGACGGCATGAATTAAAAAAACTGCCTAGGAGGTTTCGGTGAGCATTTTAGTATGCCTAAACATGTCATCGGACTACCAATTTTAATATGTGGTAGCTACCTGAGTATTATATGTCCCCTGAAAATTTCGTGTCGTTCGCGATCGTTTTCTATGTCAAATAATTTTTATCACAAAAAATTTGAGCTAAAAGCCCACACACAAAAAAAAAAATTTATTTCAAAGACTTTGTCAAGGAAGTAAAAAAAAAAAAAAATCAACTCTTTCCCACTTTGTCGAATAAGCCAAAAAAAAAAAAAAAAAAAATTATTTCAAACTCTTTCTCACTTTGTTGAGAAAGCCAAAATAAAAAATGAAAAAAAAAAAAAAAAATTCCAACTTTACCACTTTGTCGAGGAACTCGACAAAGTGGCCAAAAATAATAAAAAAATTTCATCATTTACCACTTTGTCGAGTTACTCGACAAAGTGTGGAAAAAAAATTCAAGAACTTTGTTCAAGAACCCGACAAAGTTCAAATTTTTTTTTTTTTAAATTGTTCTTTGAAAATCGAGGTCTGAGGAGTTACTCGACGAATCGAATCGAAATTTAAAATTTTTATTATTTTGTTTCCTTTTTATTTAAATGATGTCATACATTTAAATAATTTTTATTCTTATTTAGTGGTGTTATTTTTCAAGAAAGTCGTGAGTCTTAAATTTGGATTTGTCGAGTAACTTGATAAATAAAGCATATACAAAATTTTATTTAATGTTTCATTTATTAGAATATAGTAAAATAGAATATATATCATATAAATTTAATATATATCATAATCAATTAATACAATATATTTTATTTTATTTTATTTTAGCAATTAGTATTAAAAATATTAGTAACATTATTGGTAAGAATGTTATAATTAATAGTTATAAAAATAAAATATGTTGTTGATTTTTTCATTGGAAAAAAAAAATTAGAAATGTAGAAGCTCACCATAAAAAAAAAAAAAAATATTCATGAACAAGAACTTTTTCGAGTTACTATTCACCTCGTAAAAGTTTGACGAGTTGAATAATAACTCGACAAACTTTTAGAATTTAAAAAAAAAAAAAATTTTATTTTATGAACAAGTAACTTTTTCGAGGTACTATTCACCTCGAAAAAGTTTGTCGAGTTGAATAGTAACTCATTCAACTCGACAAACTTTTTCAATTTTAAAAAAAAAAAAAAAAAAAAAATTCATGAATAGTAACTTTTTCGAGTTACTATTCATCCCGAAAAACTTTGTCGAGTTGAATAGTAACTCGACAAACTTTTTCGAATTTTTTTAAAAAAAAAAAAAAAACCATGAACAGTAACTTTTTCGAGTTACTATTTGAGTAATTCGACAAAAGATAAATTTTTTTTTTTTTTTTTAAAATTCGAGTAACTCGACAAAAGTTAAATATATATATATATATATATATATATATATATATATATATATATATATATATTTTTAAATTCGATTAACTCGACACAAGTTAAGAAAAAAAAAAAATTTTATTTTAAAAATTCGAGTAACTCGACAAAAGTTAAAAAAATATATATATTTTTTATTTTTTTTAAAAATTCGAGTAACTCGACAAAAGTTAAAAAATTTTTTTTTTTTTAATTGAGTAACTCGACAACATTTTTAAAAAAAAATTTTTTTTTAAAATTCGAGTAACTCGATAAAAATTTTAAAATTTTTTTTTTTTTATTCGAGTAACTCAACATAATTTAAAAAAAAATATATTTTTTTTTTTTTTAAATTCGAGTAACTTGACAAGATTTAAAAAGTTCTAGGACTTCATATACATTTTTATTTTATTTTGTTGTTATTTGTTTTTTTTTATTATTATTTAAAGAGGTGGACAAAATAAAATTTGTAACGAAATTTAAAAGTCAGGGATGGCCAAAGCAAATAAAAAGGTTATGAGTAAATTTGTTATAAAATGAAAAGATTGTGGACTAAAAGTGCAAATTACAAAAAAAAAAAAAAAAAATTAATGTTTCCCACTTTGTCGAGTTACTCGGCAAAGTGGAAAAATTAAAACATTTTTAATTTTCCACTTTGCCGAGTAACTCGACAAAGTTGGACAAATTGTGGGCTTCCCCCACTTTGCCTACTCAGCAAAGTGGGAAATAATTTTTTTTTTTTTCTATATTTGTCATGAAAAGTCCACCACCTAAAAAAAAAAAAAAAAAAAAAAAAAAATTCTTAAACAATCACTTTTCCATTGCACGCGTGATGTGGGAAAAATTTTTCAAAACTTCATTTAGTCATGAATTAACAAAATTTATTTCACATAGAAAACGATGACCGAAAAATATGAAATTTTCAGGGTGCATAAAAGACTCATGTAGCTACCACATATCAAAATTTGATGGTCCACGGCATATTTCGGTGACTAAAATGATAACCGAAACATCCTAGTTAGTTTTTCAAATTTATGCTGTCACAGCTTACAAAATTGTCCATAAATTGAGTTATATAACATGAAATTATGTAAAATCAATGTCAATGGTTAGGTAACTCATAGAGCTATCGTCTCCAACTGGAATTATGTAAAAATACTTAATATATAAGGTGCAGTCAATGTTTGAGTTGGACAACAGAAACTGTATCTTAGAAAAGCATGAAGTTTAGCAAAACCTTTCAAGTTCACATCATTAACGTGTAACCAAAACATGGGAATCCACTAAAACTACCACAAAACCAAGGTCCAAAAAATTTGAAGAAGATATTTACACTACTTAAAGTTTTTTGATTGGTTTATAATAGCGAATCCGACGCCGACGGCATAAATTCGAAAAACACCTAGGAGGTTTCGCGATAAGTATTTTAGTATGCCTAAACATGCCGTCGGACTACTAATTTTTGGTATGTGGTAGCTACCTGAGTATTCTATGTCCCTTGAAAATTTCAGTATTGTTCGGTGATCGTTTTCTATGTCAAAAATTTTTGTTACTCCATGACCGGTGAATAAAAATTTCAAAATAAGGGCACTCATTACAAAAATTTCTTCACTCGATCATGGAGTAGCAAAAATCTGTTTGACATAGAAAACGATAACCGAAAAATATGAAATTTTCAGGAAACATAGAATACTCGTTTAGCTACCACATATCAAAATTTGATAGTCCGACGGCATGTTTCGCTTACTAAAATGCTCACCAAAACACCCTAGACAGTTTCTCGGATTTATGCGGTCGCAGCTTTACAAAATTGTCCATAACTTGAGTTATATACCATGAAATTATCTGAAATCAAAGCCAATGGTTAGGTAACCCATAGAGCCATCGTCTCCAACTGGAATTATGTAAAAATACTTAATATATAAGGTGCAACATATTTTTGAGTTGGTGAACAGAAAAGACAATTTAGAGAAACAATTCACCGGTCATGGATTAAAAAAATTATTTGACATAGAAAACGATCACCGAACAATATGAAATTTTCAAGGAACATAGAATACCCATGTAGCTACCACATATAAAAATTTTATAGTCCGACGGCATGTTTCGCATACTAAAATGATCACCAAAACATCTAAGTCAGGTTCTCGGATTCATACCGTCGTAGTTTACAAAAATATCCATACCTTGAGTTATACAACATGAAATTATGTGAAACCAAATCCAATGGTTAGGTAACCCATAGGGATATCGTCTCCAACTGGAATTATGTCAAAATACTTAATGTATAAAGTGCAGCAAATATTTATGTTGGAAAAAAAAAAAGCTGAAGTTTAGAGAATATGAAATTTAGCAAAACCTTTATGAATTTGTTTGACTTGAATTAAAAGTTTGTCGCATAAATTGTTCAACCTCTAGATCGTGAGGCAAATGTTTTAGATATCTTTGGACAAGTCATCATTAAAATTGGGATGGATATATTCACACTACAATAACAAATAATCACTAAAATTAATATATTGTCTTAATTAAATACTTCATCTCCCACAATTAAGGATGGCAAAAAAAAATCCGCCGACCCGCTTACGACCCGTCACTTTAATATTTTTTTTTAAAAATTTTAAAATAGAATTACAATTTACAAATCACTTTTTTTTTAATGGATTGAATAATAATCGAATCGAGTTAAAGTTGTGAAACTATAACTCTTAACTATTATACTACAATCTCAAGCTTGTATTTGTTTTGTTTTATTTCCTACATATATATAAAAAAAAAAATTCATATTCTTTCTTTTAAAATTATTTTTTCTGTTTAAAAAAAAATTAATCGGGACGGTTGACGGGTCAAAGCCCCGCACCGCATCGCAAATTCGGCGGTTCCGTCCTACCCCAATACCATTCCTACCCACAATGTGAGAGGGAAGAAAAGGTGAATGACTCTCCGCTTTCACTTTCCATTAGAAAATTAGTAAAGATAATCCTCTCTTTTATTTTCCACTTTTCATCACAAAATTTTATTATCAGTGGCCCATATCAACATTCATAATTATTCTATTAATTTATCTAATAATTAATTACGAGGTTTCAATGAAAGAGTAAAACTCATATGAATAGTTGTGTTTCAATGGAAAATATTTTTCACGCTTTATAAAATAAGAGTTTAAATTACTTTAAAGAGGTCAAGAGAGAAAATCGCATTTATCCTTCTTCGAACTCAATTCAAAATTGGAATGACTCAAAGTGCATCTTTTTTCATACCTAAATCGTGTGAAAGTCATGAAGTTGTGAAAGTTTGTATAGAAAATATAATTTTTGCACTTGTGATCAAGCAAATTTATATATTTTGATATTAGAAAATTGACCACAATTTTTTTCATTAGACGAAAGTTATAAAAGAGTGTAGAAAGAATGTAAAGGTGGAACAATAAAAAAAGTTATTGTGATTGAAATTATACATACGTTTTAGTCATTCAGGCTAAAATTTTAAATCGTTTTAATATGAAAACATTATTCAATATAAAGAGTAAAATTTTATATTGTTTCTATTCGAAAATCACAATTATACATAAGACTTGAGCTACATATTAAAGTTTTAATATGGAACTCTAAGTTTGAGTAGGAGTTTATTAACTCTCTTTTTGCATGTATATATATAATGCGGATATAAAAAGTCATTCATAGTGCAAATCTACGTTATTATTTTCTTAGACGTTAATTAAATATTGAGAAAATAATGAAGAAAAACAGAAAACATTACACAAAGTATTGGAGACAAGAATGAAACCGAGGAGGACATGGTTAGGTTTCGAAACAACACTTTGGCAAAAACATGTTTGTCGAGTTACTCGATTAAAAATGTGATACGAAATCAATCTATTCAATAGCTCAAGTAGCTCGACAAAATGAAAATCGAGTTGCCGGAGTTACTCGACGAACGAACGAAATTTAAAATTTTTATTATTTTGTTTCCCTTTTTTATTTAAATGATGTCATACATTTAAATAATTTTTTATTCTTATTTAGTGGTGTTATTTTTCAAGAAACTCGTGAGTCTTAAATTTGGATTTGTCGAGTAACTTGATAAATAAAGCATATACAAAATTTTATTTAATGTTTCATTTATTAGAATATAGTAAAATAGAATATATATCATATAAATTTAATATATATCATAATCAATTAATACAATATATTTTATTTTATTTTATTTTAGCAATTAGTATAAAAAAATATTAGTAACATTATTGGTAAGAATGTTATAATTAATAGTTATAAAAAATAAAATATGTTGTTGATTTTTTTCATTGAAAAAAAAAATTAGAAATGTAAAAGCTAACCATAAAAAAAAAAAAAAAAAATTATGAACAGTAACTTTTTCGAGTTACTATTCACCTCGTAAAAGTTTGACGAGTTGAATAGTAACTCGACAAACTTTTTAGAATTTAAAAAAAAAAAAATTATTTTATGAACAGTAACTTTTTCGAGTTACTATTCACCTCGAAAAAGTTTGTTGAGTTGAATAGTAACTCGACAAACTTTTTCGAATTTAAAAAAAAAAAAAAAAAAATTTTTTTCATGAATAGTAACTTTTTCGAAGTTACTATTCATCCGAAAAGTTTGTCGAGTTGAATAGTAACTCGACAAACTTTTTCGAATTTTTTTTAAAAAAAAAAAAAAATTCATGAACAATGAACTTTTCGAGTTACTATTCATCTCGAAAAGTTTGTCGAGTTGAATAGTAACTCGACAAACTTTTTCGAATTTAAAAGAAAAAAAAAACAAAACAAAAATTTAAAATTTTTTGTCGAGTTACTCGACAAAATTTTGTTTTTTTTGAAGTCGAGTTACTCGACAAATGTAAAAAAAAAAAAAATTTTTTTTTTTTTTTTTACACGTCGAGTAACTCGACAAAAGTAAAAAAAAACACGTCCGAGTAACTCGACAAATGTAAAAAAAAAAAAAATTTTTTTTTTTTTTTTACGTCGAGTAACTCGACAAAAGTAAAAAATTTTTTTTTTTTTTTTTTACGTCGAGTAACTCGACAAATGTAAAAAAAAAAATTTTTTTTTTTTTTTTTTTACACGTCGAGTAACTCGACAAAAGTAAAAAAAAATTTTTTTTTTTTTAGAAGTCGAGTTACTCGACAAATGTAAAAAAAAAAAAGCCGAGTAACTCGACAAAAGTAAAAAAAAAAAAATTTTTTTTTTTTTTTAAAAGTCGAGTTACTCGATCAATGTAAAAAAAAATTTTTTTTTTTTTTTTTTTTTTGAGTCGAGTTACTCGATCAATGTAAAAAATTTTTTTTTTTTTTTTTTTTTTAAATTCGAAAGTTACTCGACAAAATAAAGCAATTCGAGTTGTCGAGTAACTTGATAAATAAAGCATATACAAAATTTTATTTAATGTTTCATTTATTAGAATATAGTAAAATAGAATATATATCATATAAATTAAATATATATCATAATCAATTAATACAATATATTTTATTTTATTTTATTTTATTTTAGCAATTAGTATAAAAAATATTAGTAACATTATTGGTAAGAATGTTATAATTAATAGTTATAAAAATAAAATATGTTGTTGATTTTTTCATTGAAAAAAAAAAAGAAATGTAAAAGCTAACCATAAAAAAAAAAAAAAAAAAAATTATGAACAAAGAACTTTTTCGAGTTACTATTCACTCGTAAAAGTTTGACGAGTTGAATAGTAACTCGACAAACTTTTTAGAATTTTAAAAAAAAAAATTATTTTATGAACAAAGAACTTTTTCGAGTTACTATTCACCTCGAAAAAGTTTGTTGAGTTGAATAGTAACTCGACAAACTTTTTCGAATTTAAAAAAAAAAAAAAATATTTTTTTTTTCATGAATAGTAACTTTTTTTCGAGTTACTATTCATCCCGAAAAAGTTTGTCGAGTTGAATAGTAACTCGACAAACTTTTTCGAATTTTTTAAAAAAAAAAAAAAAATTCATGAACGAAGAACTTTTTCGAAATTATTATTCATCTCGAAAAAGTTTGTCGAGTTGAATAGTAACTCGACAAACTTTTTCGAATTTAAAAGAAAAAAAAAAAAAAAAAAAAAATTTAAAAATTTTTGTCGAGTTACTCGACAAAATTTTGTTTTTTTTAGAAGTCGAGTTACTCGACAAATGTAAAAAAAAAAATTTTTTTTTTTTTTTTTTTTTACGTCGAGTAACTCGACAAATGTAAAAAAAAAAAATTTTTTTTTTTTTTTTTTTACACGTCGAGTAACTCGACAAAAGTAAAAATTTTTTTTTTTTTTTTTTTTTTTTACACGCCGAGTAACTCGACAAATGTTTACACGTCGAGTAACTCGACAAAAGTAAAAAAAAAAATTTTTTTTTTTTTAGAAGTCGAGTTACTCGACAAATGTAAAAAAAAAAAAAAAAAGCGTCGAGTAACTCGACAAAAGTAAAAAAAAAAAAAATTTTTTTTTTTTTTTTAAAAGTCGAGTTACTCGATTAATGTAAAAATTTTTTTTTTTTGAAAGTCGAGTTACTCGATCAATGTAAAAATTTTTTTTTTTAAAATTCGAGTTACTCGACAAAAGTTTAAAAAAAAAAAAAAAAAAAAATTTTCAAAAATTCGAGTTACTCGACAAAAGTAGAAAAAAAAAGTTTTTTTTTTTTTTTTTTTAATTTCAGTAATTCGACAAAAGAAAATTATTTTTTTTATTTTTTTTTTTTTAAATTCGAGTAACTCGACAAAAGTTAAATATATATATATTTTTTTTTTAAATTCGATTAACTCGACACAAGTTAAGAAAAAAAAATTTTTTTTTTTAAAAAAATTCGAGTAACTCGAACAAAGTTAAAAATATATATATATATATATTTTTAAAAAATTCGAGTAACTCGACAAAAGTTAAAAAAATATATATATTTTTTTATTTTTTTAAAAATTCGAGTAACTCGACAAAAGTTAAAAAAAATATTTTTTTTTTTAAATTCGAGTAACTCGACAACATTTTAAAAAAAAAATTTTTTTTTTTTTAAAATTCGAGTAACTCGATAAAAATTTTTAAATTTTTTTTTAAATTCGAGTAACTCGACATAATTTAAAAAAAAAAAAATATTTTTTTTTTTTTAAATTCGAGTAACTTGACAAGATTTAAAAAGTTCTAGGACTTCATATACATTTTTATTTTATTTTGTTGTTATTTGTTTTTTTTTTTATTATTTAAAGAGGTGGACAAAATAAAATTTGTAACGAAATTTAAAAGTCGGGGATGACCAAAGCAAATAAAAAGTTATGAGTAAATTTGTTATAAAATGAAAAGATTGTGGACTAAAAGTGCAAATTACAAAAAAAAAAAAAAAAAAAAATTAATGTTTCCCACTTTGTCGAGTTACTCAAAGAAAGTGGAAAAATTAAAACATTTTAATTTTCCCACTTTGCCGAGTAACTCGACAAAGTAGGATAAATTAAAAAAAAATTCCCCCACTTTGCCTACTCAGCTAAGTGGGAAATAATTTTTTTTTGTTTTATATTTGTCATGAAAAAGTCCACCTACAAAAAAAAAAAAAAAAAAAAAAAAATCTTAAACAAATCAATTTTCCATCAGACGATATGGGAAATTTTTTTTTCAAAACTTCATTTAGTCATGAATTAACAAAATTTATTTCACATAGAAAATGATGACCGAAAAATATGAAATTTTCGTGGTGCATAAAAGACTCATGTAAATACCACATATCAAAATTTGACGTCCGACGGCATATTTCGGTGACTAAAATGATAATGAAAACATCCTAGTTAGTTTTTCAAATTTATGCTGTCACAGTTTACAAAATTGTCCATAAATTGAGT
The DNA here is from genome assembly GCA_023638005.1 of Forsythia suspensa. Classification (NCBI taxonomy): domain Eukaryota; kingdom Viridiplantae; phylum Streptophyta; class Magnoliopsida; order Lamiales; family Oleaceae; genus Forsythia; species Forsythia suspensa. Next base: position 25,925,646 of record CM042666.1, on the reverse strand, counting down.
TATATAACATGAAATTATGTAAAATCAATGTCAATGGTTAGGTAACTCATAGGGCTATCGTCTCCAACTGGAATTATGTAAAAATACTTAATATATAAGGTGCAGTAAATGTTTGAGTTGGACAACAGAAACTGTATCTTAGAAAAACATGAAGTTTAGCAAAACCTTTCAAGTTCACATCATTAACGTGTAACCAAAACATGGGAATCCACTAAAACTACCACAAAACCAAGGTCCAAAAAATTTTAAGAAGATATTTACACTACTTAAAGTTTTTTGATTGGTTTATAATAGCGAATCCGGCACGCCGACGGCATAAATCCGAAAAACAGCCTAGGAGGTTTCGCGATAAGTATTTTAGTATGCCTAAACATGCCGTCGGACTACTAATTTTTGGTATGTGGTAGCTACCTGAGTATTCTATGTCCCTTGAAAATTTCGTATTGTTCGGTGATCGTTTTCTATGTCAAAAATTTTTGTTACTCCATGACCGGTGAATAAAAATTTCAAAATAAGGGCAATTTATTACAAAAATTTCTTCACCCGATCATGGAGTAGCAAAATCTGTTTGACATAGTAAACAATAACCGAAAAATATGAAATTTTCAGGAAACATAGAATACTCATTTAGCTACCACATATCAAAATTTGATAGTCCGACGGCATGTTTCGCTTACTAAAATGCTCACCAAACACCCCCCGTGCAGTTTCTCGGATTTATGCGGTCGCAGTTTACAAAATTGTCCATAACTTGAGTTATATACCATGAAATTATGTGAAATCAAAGCCAATGGTTAGGTAACCCATAGAGCCATCGTCTCCAACTGGAATTATGTAAAAATCCTTAATATATAAGGTGCAGCATATTTTTGAGTTGGTCAATAGAAAGTGCAGTTTCGAGAAACAATTCACCCAAATCATGGAGCAAAAAGATTTATTTGACATAGAAAACGATTACCGAACAATATAAAATTTTCACGGAACGTAGAATACCCATGTAGCTAACACATATAAAAATTTGATAATCCGACGGCATGTTTTGACACACTAAAATGCTCACCGAAACATCACAGGCAGTTTCTCGGATTCATGCTATCGCAATTTACAAAATTGTCCATAACTTGAGTTATATAACATGAAATCATGTGAAACCAAAGCCAATGGTTAGGTAACCCATAGAGCTATCGTCTCCAACTGGAATTATGTAAAAATACTTAATATATAAGGTGCAACATATTTTTGAGTTGGTGAACGAAAGACAATTTAGAGAAACAATTCACCCGGTCATGGATTAAAAAAATTTATTTGACATAGAAAACGATCATCGAACAATATGAAATTTTCAAGGCACATAGAATACCCATGTAGCTACCACATATAAAAATTTTATGGTCCGACGGCATGTTTCGCATACTAAAATGATCACCAAAACATCTAAGTCGGTTTCTCGGATTCATACTGTCGCAGCTTTACAAAAATATCCATACCTTGAGTTATACAACATGAAATTATGTGAAACCAAATCCAATGGTTAGGTAACCCATAGGGATATCGTCTCCAACTGGAATTATGTCAAAATACTTAATGTATAAAGTGCAGCAAATATTTATGTTGGACAAAAAAAACTGAAGTTTAGAGAAATGAAATTTAGCAAAACCTTTAAGAATCGATTGTATTTCGTCATTTGTTCTCCGCAAAGAATCGGGGATAAAAAGCACCAAATTTGATGACTTATTAAGGAAAAAATGAATATATATTGACTATAATATATAAGAAGTCAATAATTATGGCTAAAAGATATTAATATATGTATATTAAAACAAATAAAAGAAAAGAAAAGATGAAGAAGTCAAAAATGCGGCCAAATATATGAATTTAATATACAAAAGTGTCAAAAGATTAGGACAAAATGGTGAGATTTGGACAAAATTAAGACTAATACAACATCAAAACGACGTCAAGCGTTGGTTGAAGGGTGAATAGTAAATGCAGCCATGAGACACTTATACTATAGTATGTATATATATATATATATATATATATATAAAACGTTTTTCTCATCTTACTTACGTCTGCTAACAATATTCTTACTCTGTTCGTCAACCATATTCTTACAACGTAGACAAGTATTGACACTTCTTTAATTTTTGTTTCTTACTTACATTTATGACATTTCATTTACGTCGTCAAATCAAACACGTCTAATAAAAAGAGAATATACACAAAGAATATTGTTCACAAAGAACTACTACTCCAACAAATGTACAATATTATGTAGTTAAACATTACATTTTTTCACAATAAAATTAGTAATTATTAATTTTATTATTTGTAAAATGCAGTCCTGGAGATCGTTAATACTATAAGATTTGATATCAATGGTTCATTAATCATCAAAGTTTAAATCACCGAAAGATCTTAATTGGGTTCAAGTTATTGTTGGTATTATTACTATATAAAATTCATCTCTAATTGTAATTGTTCTTCAATGAATACAATTATTTTTAAATATTTATTTGTTACTCTTTTATTGTTTATTATTATCGTACATTAAATTTTTAACAATTTATTAAATGTATATTTAAAATTTATAAATATTTAATATATTAAATTAAATATGAAGGTGAAAAGATGATCTTTTTTTTTGGCCTTACGTAGATGAAAAAAATGAGAAATGGATTTTTTTTTTTAAAAAATGAATGGAAAAATTGTAACTTTTTTATTACCGGATTAAAATTTAAATCATGGAGATGAAAAGATTATTTTGAATACATTGGATTAGAGTAATTATAGTTGACAACTAATTTATGAAACTTTTTTAATTTTTAATTTAATTAATAATACATCAGACATGCTTAATAAAAAGAGAACATATACAAAAAATATTGTTTACAAGGAGTAACTACTCCAACAAATGTACAATATTATATAGTCAATAATTATATTATCTCCAATAAAATTAATAATTATTAATTTTTTTTTTTGTAAAATACAACTATGAAGATCCCTATTAATACATCATTGATTCCATACGATTTGATATCAATAGTTCGTCAATCATCAAAACTCAAATCATCAAAAGTTCTTCACTGAATTCAAATTACTATTCATATTATTACTATATAAAACTCATCTTTGATTGCAATTGTATTTCTATAAATGTAAATAAAATATCAACATTGAACAATACAAAAAATATATCATCAACAACCATATTTTTTTAATCTTTATTGCAATTGCTATTTTAACATTTTAATTATTAACAATTAAAAAATAAAAAATATTAAAATATTAAAAATTAATAATATGATTACAAAAGCACGTGCAACGCACGCGTGTCTAACTAGTATAAAAAGTGCACAATATTTTCTTTTACGTCATTTTCATGAGAAATTTTTTATCATCTATATTTACATATTTGGACAAAATTATTCATAGATGACCAATTGAATATCTACAATATTCATTTCTTTATCTTCCCACTCTTACTCTTTCTCTTTCTAGCTTAAACACACACTCTCTCCTCACTTCCTCCACCATTGATGTCGTTCTTAAGCTTCATTTTCCACTCATCTTTGTTATTTTTGTGGCCCGATTCTCTCATTCTTATCACAAATTCAAATACATTGACAGATCTATTACTGATTTTTGAGCTATTTGAAAAAGTCGACCAATTTTAAAATTTGTTGTAGATTATATAAAACTTAAATTTGATATATTGTATCTCTATTTTTTTCTCAATATATTTTATGTTGTTTGGTAATTTTTTTCAATTTAGTTTATATATTAGTGAATTGTATTAGGTATTGAGTTTAATTTACAAACTTGGTCGATCTAATTTGTTGGTATATTTTGTTGTCGATGTACGAAATTTGTTATATTTGGTCGAAAATGAACAAAAAAATGAGCACAATGTAATGGGCCCCAAATTGGTGCTACTATTATCGACAAATGGTGTCCATTGTCGATAATAAGGGCACCAATTTGGTACCCATTACAAATGTCGATAATAATGGCATCAATTTGATCATAATTTGTCGATAATTGTTTGTGTTTATTTTTGTCAATATTATCGACAAAAATAAATAACGATAAAAATGAATATCGATAATTTACTGTCCATTTTTGTCGATAGTATCAACAAAAATGAATATCAACAAAAATTTAGTGGACATCGACAAAAATATTTTTTGATGTCGACAAACATTTTGTCAATGTCCACCAAGCTTTTGATGTCCAAATATTTACTCTAAGATAAAAGTTTATTTTTGATGTTGAGTTCAAATTGGCATTTAGTAATTAAAAGTTGAAATTAAATATCTGTCTAGATTAAGTGATATTAAAAAAATTCCAATGTCAACTTTTCAGACTTATCTATCAATTTTCTATAACAAAAAAATCAACTGCCGATTTTTTGTATTGATTTGTCGATTTTTGTACTGATAGCTTCTCTTAGTATGACTGTACAACTAATGTTAAATCTTAACCACAAAAAAAGTTGTCATTTTTACAAAATGATATATTTGATATTTTACATCTAAATTATGACATATTTACAAATGTTATTAAAAATTGTCATATTTTCAATCTACTATTTATTTTTGGGCATAATTCAAAATTCTCCTAAAAAAATATTAAGTAATGAGAGAATTTTGAGAATTTTAGCACTATCCGTTAGAATAAGAATTGATGTAACTATACTTGGAAAAACATTTGTAACTTACATAATGAATACAAAAACTTGGAAAGGGTCCCTAGGCAATGATGAAAGCTCAAAATGGAGGTCGCTTCCCATAGGCCTGACAATTCAGGAAATATACAACAATTCAGAAGTTTCCAGTACATTTTATTCATTGAATACTCATCATTTAACAAACTATTATTCAGAAGTCCAACAAATAGTTAAGCCATTTGCATATTTTCCACACTGGTTTGAATTACACAATCTAATGAATGGGCTGATGAATTCAGCCTTTTTGAATTTTTGCATATTTAGAATATAACAGTAGTAATTTTAAATCAATTCGAACGACCAAAGAAGTTATGGACATCTTTAGGAGAGTACGGAGGTGCATATATCTATACTACTTCTAAAAGTCTAGAAAATGGAGAAACATTTTTGGACGAATACATCCTCATTAATATTTTGTATTTCCTAAATTGTCCTTCATTTAATATTATAATTAAATTCCTAATTTAATATTTGTAGCCACATTTAATCCTTAGAAGTTGAAATGGTTAAATCACCATTTATTACATTTAATTACTAGAATTTAAATAAAAACTTCCAAAAGTCTAGAAAATGGAGAAACATTTTTGAACGAATATATCCTTATTATTATTTTGTATTTCCTAAATTGTCCTTCATTTATTATTATAATTAAATTCCTAATTTAATATTTGTAGCCACATTTAGTCCTTAGAAGTTGAAATGGTTAAATCACCATTTAATTACTAGATTTTAAATAAAATCTTCCAAAAGTCTAGAAAATGGAGAAACATTTTTCGACGAATACGTCCTCATTAATATTTTATATTTTCTAAATTTTCCTTCATTTAATATTATAATTAAATTCCTAATTTAATATTTATAACCACATTTAGTCCTTAGAAGTTGAAATGACTAACCACCATTTATTACATTTAATTACTAGATTTTAAAAATATTTCCGTTCAATTGTGGCAATGAGTTTGGTCAGTTATAAGATAAAAAGTCATTTACCTACCACCAACAATGTATTCAACTTATTTCAGGCCTAATTTGAAGTTTAAAGTTGCTTCATTTGAAAATAATTATGTAGTTTGTGAAGTCTATAAAGACTTCATTTGAAGATTTGTGTTTGTGATTATGGTTTTTGTTACTTCATGCTCGTGCGTGTTTGTATATTGTTCATATATCTAATTGACTTGCGGCTTCAAATTTTCTAAACAGAGAACTTCGTGAGTTAACTTCAATAATAGCTTCAATCCACTATTCATATGGATCTGATTTTTATTATTTTTTTTATGTTTTTGAATTGAATTATTATCTATTGCTTAAACTAATTTTTATTAACTATTTATCTCTCATGTAAGACACTTAAATCGTTGGAATATTTAGTTTTGGTAATATTACTTTATTTGTCCATCACCATTTGGAATAGTCCACGTAAAGACATCTGAGCACTGAATTGTGCAAATGAAAATGTTTAATTTTGCTAATTACTGATGTAATTGTTTCTTTTTTATACTCTGATTGATAAATATATCTACAATTATTAACTTGAGGTGCTACGAGCTCAAATTGCATGTGATATTATTTTGGGTTAAAACATCTTCATAGTTGAAGAGCTATATTAAATTACAAAAATTTGTTATAAGTCGTTTGACATCTAATAAAGTAATAAAATTTAATGGTTTGAGTGCTCGATATATTTAAAAACTTACATACACTATAAATTCTTTTTGTTTGCATTCTTTAATTGACATTTGATTATATTACAGACTTTAAACAATATAGTTTCAATACTCTTGCTTGCCATAATTGTATAAAATACTTGTTTTGTTGTGTTATGCATATAAATTAAAATGAATGTATTGATTAGTAGTTAAATAAAATATTAATCATTATTACATATGAACGTATATATTGTGACGGTTGAATATGACAACAAACAATATATTGTATTGGGATGACAAAAATATCTGATCCGCCCCGAACCCGATGGATACCCGATCATAATGGAGCAAAAAATTCCTGATCCGCAGATCGGACTCGGATCGAGGCCGGAGACGGATCGGGCCCGATCCATCGATCCGCCCTTGATCCATTAATTAATAAATAGATGAAAGATTTGGAGCTTAAATTACAATTTAGAGGTGGTTGGAGTTGGCTAAAAAAATTATTAAAAAAAAATGGATCAGGGTTCTGATCCGCCCCGATCCGCCTCGAAAAATGGCGGATTTGGATCTCCTATAATTATTACGAGGCAGATCGGATCAGGCCCAATCCGCCCCGTTGCCATCACTTAGTGTCAAATTTTTATATTTTAATACAGTATTAAATTAAAATATAATTATTTAAATATTTGAATTTAAATATATTTTATAAGACTGTTATTAAATCACGTGCAACTCACGTATTACATACTAGTTGGTAAAAATAATGTCAATGGTCATAATGCCACTTGTTTTCAAACAAACTCTATTATAACTCAACTTCTTAACCTAACTTCAATGTCAACAAACAAAGAAAATGTAAAACACATACAAGGAAAATCATAACCCAAACCCTAAATAAAAGGCTAAACAAGACGTCAATAATTTACCTCTAACCATCTAGCGTCATCTCTTCATCACCAAAATAATATTCTTTCAATTACATAATTGCAATCAGACAAATAACACACCCTCAACAATCTAAGAAAACAAAAAACAAAAAAAGGGGGACTGAAAACTGATATTCAATTCAATCGACACCTATTAGCACAAAAAAAACAAATTATGCATCACAAACAACGAAAATCAGACTCAGATTGAATGTCTACAAATATATCAATGATTTACCTCTAATTAAAGAGTCTAGTCAGTCAAATCTCTTGTCACTTGATAAATACTCCTTCATTTGAATCACTACAGTCAAACAATAAACAAAACCCTAAGAACTTCAAACAAGAAATAAAAAAAAAAGAAATTTTGAAATCAAAAAGCACTCAAAGAAGACCTATATAAACACAATACTCAAAGGATAATAGCGGTTGCACGACTGACCTGTGTTAGGTTTCCAGTAAAAGGAAAAAAACGAATACAGAAGAAGAGAAATGAACAACACGGTGAAAGATTGAATCGCAGCCCCAAACCCATAACAATCTTAATCTAAAAACTTTGATGGACGATGGTGCTTCAGGCTATGGCGAATCTAGGGTTTGGATCGAGATGAATGTATTTGGCAAAACATCGAGAGGAAAAGAAAAGATGAAAATGAGGACTCTGAAGTAGGGATGGCAATGGAATGGATGGGATGGATGGGGATGGGATGGGGCGGGCGGGCGGGCGGGCGGGGCATCCCTTTGACCCACCAACCACCCCGAATAATTTTTTTTTCTAAACTGAAAAAATAATAATAGGAATTTTTAAAATATTTGTAGCAAACAAAAAAATAAATAAAAATACAAGATTGGGGTTGTGGTGTAGTGGTTACGATATATAGTTTATAACTGCAACCCGGGTTTGATTTTTATTTAGCTTATTTCTAGCGAAATTTGTAATTTGTAATCTATTTTATGAGTTTTCCAAAAAAAAAAAAAAAATTGAAGGGCGGTAGGCGGGCGGGCGGGCGGGCGGGATGGCCCTGGACCCGTTCCTATTACCTGTTTAAGCGGGGTAGGATGGGTCCGGGGCCGTGGGTATTTTTGTCATCCTTACTCTAAAGGCTATTTAGTCGGGTAAATGATATAGGGGAAAATCAATTACAAAAATGGCGTCGTTTTTAACGAAATTGTGAACATTATATAGGTTATTGACACTTTTATTTTAGTAAGGATATTGGTGGTTATATTCACATCATATTTTATTATAAATGCACCATATTTTAATTGCATAAAAAGTCTTTTAACTTTTATTTATTGTCACATTTATATCCTTAATTTTTTTTCATCGAATTCTTATATTTAACATTTTATTAATTAACACATCTTGTTCCTATTAACGATTTTTGTCTAAATATTCTATTAGTGCACTTTAAAATGAGGGACAAATATTTTATCGAAAATTTGTATTTATTTATTTTTTCTTATTTAAAATACGAGGGAAAAATGAGTCTTTTATTCCTTCTTAATGGAATTTTTGGATAGAAACCATTATCAAAGACAATATTTGCTAAATAAAGGAATGTTGATGATAAGAATACGATGAAACATTAGGGACATAAATGTAATAATAAGTAAAAGTTATGGACTTTTTATGTAATTTAAATTTGGTGCGTAAAAATATGGTGTGAATATATCTAGCTTATATATATATATATATATATATATATATATATATATATATATATATATATATATATATATATAAAAAAGAAACCCAATATACCCTTCATCTAAATTCCCACTTAACTCAAAATCGATCATAAAATTTATTTATCCAATACTCTTTAATCACCGACCATTCACACCGAAGCCAAAAAATTTCAAATCTTGCAATCAAAATCCTTGGATGAACTCATCTTTGGCATCTGATTAATCTAAAACAAATGCACGGTTAGAATCCTTTTGTTTCACTTTTTTTTTTGAATTTGTGGTTATCTTTTTTCTCGTTTAGTTCATTCATGTTAGAAATTGTGGATTTGTATAATAACGTATTGATTATCTGTATACATTTGAGTATAAATTTGTGATTTGTTTAAATTTGTGTCAAACTTGATTGTGGGTTACTATGTTGGGTTTGTATTCTTCATTGACACCAGTCAATGAAGGATTGTTCTTTACCTATCTCTTCAATCGGTGATGATTGTTCCTCATCGACCTCCTTACCAACCCCCAATCGACTAGGAAGTCTGTTTCACCGACTCTACGTAATTGATCTTTATGTTTAAAATTTGCTTATTTAAGTTACTAAAATTTATCTTTTATTGCATGATGGAGAAAGCTTTTGACACAAGGAGTAGATTTTCAGGGAAGTGACCTTAAATTGCAATCTCGAAAACATCAAGAAGGTATTGGATGTTCTAGATGACGAACATAAAGAGCAGTTTGCGCCTTTCATGCCTATGAAAATTCTTTCACATCAGGCGCATACAATTCTTAGGCTAGATCATCAACGATCTATTGCTTCGGGTGCTTAAGTCAGTCAACTTTGAAGAATTGTGGTTTCGATTAGGGGATAGAAACGTGGCCTGTTTCTCTTTTTTTGAGTTTACCCTCACTAGAGGACTGAACCCTCAGGATGAGGAAGAAGTTAGGCCCAATATTCATTGGAACAAAATATTTATGAATAAATATTATGGAGACAGCACTATAGTTATTAGTGTGTAGTTGGAGACTGTAATTGATTAATGCCTAGTGATGGAAGATAGATACAAGCTCAGATTGGTTGACATATTCAACACATATCCATGAGGTCGAAGGTGTTTTATGGATACACTACATGCTTTTAAGAGGGGCCATCTGACCAACTCGTTGAAGGCTGAGCGCAAATATGATGCATACGGATTTCCACTAGTCGTCTAGGTAAATGGTAAAACCTTGTGAGTTTAACATTTTATTAAAAGCATGTTTGGTAGAGTTTATTTTAAACTCTTTTTTTCTCAAACTCATTTTCAACCACATATTTTATAGGACCCACAATTTTTATCAACTTTTCAACATCACATTTCATTAACTTTTATCAATATCTCCTAAAAAACTACTTTTAAACTCCACCAAACATGCACTAAATTTCTATATGTAATGCTAATAAGTTTTGCAGAGGTTATTTTGACATTGGCAGCTAAATAGCAATAAGAAAGGATCAAACAGCGGTACCGAGGCTGCTGAACTGGCAAGCTACGAAAACTCCTAATTCAAAAGTTATTAGTGCTATCCTTGATGATGCTCGAGAGAATACATCTTTGCATTTTATATTTCTACCATATATTACTTCAATGCATGACAATATCGACATGTCAGCTTGAAGTTCTTACAGTGCTGACGGCTACAATTGAAGAGACAGGGGATGAGTACATTCGAGGATTTGTCCACCGTCTAGAGAAAATGATCAAATTCTAGATGCTTAACTTGTTGGGGTTGAGCTATGCAAATCTATAGTTCTATTTTGTATTATTACATTTGATAAAATTATATTGATTCTGAATTTTCTTATTATTTAGGTACACTCTTCTATTGCACGGCAATCTTTGTCCCCGTGCACATCTCATCCACAAATAGAAAAAAGATCATCCACAGATGCTTGCTAATGAGGTATGAATATTTATAGTTCTATTTAGTATTATTTTTTGTGATGAGATATCAATAATTTTGTGTTTTTTTTTTTTTTTATTTTCTTAGGTGCAATATCTTGTGTTATAGAGATCTCTGTCTCTTTCTATACGTCGGTCTCCTACACCGAGTCGGCCTTCACTTCTTGTGCATTTACGTTCTCTTGTCTCTCATGATTTATTTGAATGTTTAAGCAAACATATATCGTCAAGGGAGCACATAATTAAGAGTCATCTGACTAATGTTGTGTGGACAGAAATAAGACAATTAAAAAGAATGTAGACGCAATTATTGAGCTGGCACGACCCTACTGTCAAAGGGATGGGACGACATGGAAATTCGGGTGGGAGACGGATGTTGGGACTATGAATGGAGTATAAGTGGAGATGCAGGAGGGGTGACTGACAAGTGCATGATGGGATATAGGGTTGCCTGATAAGACAAGATGAGGTGTCGGGTGGAGAGGGGTTGACGGATGGGGTGAATGAAGAGGTGGCCAAGGTGGTACTGGAGGTAGTGAATGAGGTGATATAAGGTGTGGCTGAGGGATAGAATAAGTGATGGCGACACCGAATGCTGACGTGGTGTTCCAACGTATAAAATGAAAGGCTGAGGTGACCGAGATCACGTTGGATGTAATGGGTAAGAGAATGAGAATACCCTCATATCACGTGAGCTCTCCATTCACAGCCAGAGCGAAGAAGAGAACATACGTAGACGGCATAAATGATGATCTCTACCAGAAGATCGATGCAACGAATGAGATAAAGTTCCATAAATGGTACTCTTATATAGGATGTGGATAAGTATCGTCGGCATTATATTGTAATATGAAAATTTATAGTTATTGACATACTTGTGACTATTTTTGCAGCACCACTCATCGATTGGGGAACATTTAAATCACAGACGCCAAAAAATGGTTTAATGAAGTACAAATCGGTGAAAAGTGGCTTGAAGACAATGTAATCAAAATTTTACATTATGTTTATATACTATTTGTTGTTATTTACATACTGTTTTTGTTATTGTAACATGTCGACCTAGCAATGTATTTATTGCTATTTCGAGCGTCAACTTATTTGAGATCATTCGACAGTCGAAGAGTTATTCATGACTTCACGTTCAAGAATGCTCTAGACTTTGCACAGTTGTATAGAGTTATGGATTCGGATATTCGATTAGCAAATGCACATTGGTTTGCAGCTGAGGTCGAGTTTTCCAAATCTACTATATGTGTGTACGACCTTGACAGAAACTGTCTTACCTAAGATCAGATTGAAAAGCAATTAGAGTCCATGTGCTTCCTCATCTCAGTGCTTGCTAAGGCAGTTAATATTTAGGTTGATGATACACTTGTAGTTGTGAGGGTGGATGTCACAGCAAAGAAAAACATATCATAAGTTCCTCAATAAAAATATAGATTCTACTTTCAGTCACATTTATTTAAATGTGAATTGATTTTGTACTATTTCTTTGCATGGGAAATTATGGTAAATTACAATCAAGTTTGTTGAATTCCTAAGCATTGAACAATCGGGACTTCTCATTAACAATGATCACACGTCCATATGGAAGAAGAAGCTAGCGTGCAATCTGTATACATTAAACTATGACTTGTAGTATTTTTGTTAATTTACTATGTAAATATTTTAATTTTTTATATATGTATATTTAAGGTTTGTAAATTAGAGTTTATGTTAAATGTTATGAATTTCAAGGTACAAATGTTAATATCGTGGTTGGCACCCTCAATTAATAGCCTAGTTTACATAAAATAACAAATATTACATAACAAACATTAAACTATTCATCCCGTGTGACTATTAACAAGTGGAATCTGACTTCTATAATTCTGGTGAGTGTGCCTAGTTGCGCTGCACCTCGCTCACTTACAATTGCGAGAAAACTCTCCAATGGATTGTATTCTTGTTGTAGATCTACGTCCAGGACATCGTTAGACTAGCGGTGGCAACAAATTGAGTAAACTAATATGGTCGGGAACTTCCTATTCAACTTGATTTTTACAGAGAATATAGTTTCGGCATATGCTCATCTCCAAAAATCAGCTGTGTAATATTGAGAGTACAACACGTGAGCTGAAAACCATCTATGCCTTGCAACAGCGATTGCATGCGCACAGAGAAAACTCTGTAACTGAGAATTCCTACACGTGCAAGTATTGTCATTCAAGTTCACAACATATCCATCTGTTCAGTCCACTTCTCATGTCAAATCAAAATTGATCTAGGGGCTCCACATACAACTTAATAGCCACCTCAAGAGTCTTGAAATTTTTTTCTTCCATTCCCGGGGTTAACATGCTTGTACACATTTATGAATTCACGTGTCTATTATAAAACTATTCTTGCAACTTGCTGCGAATGTGATCAATTAGAATTAATAATTCTCGATCTTTCTTAAACAATGGATTCAATGAATCTCCATTGGTTGATGTTATCATATTGTATCGAATTTCTATAAAATGTGATATTTTCCAATGTTCAACTCCCATGTTGCTTAACTATTCCAACCACCCTCATATTTAATATGTATCTCTCCCATATGTTTATTAAACTCTTCAAAACTGTAGATTGTTACGAGGTCTTGAAACTTATACATTGTATGTCTTCCAATAACATATGATCTTGCTTATCTATGATCATTGTGACGAATACTCAAAGAGCAATATGTTCGCTTGCATAAGAATGAACTACAAAATAATCACATGCATCGAACTTCTTTGCTCGCAATCACCATTTGCAACTGTCATCTACACAAACAATTGTATACGTAGTCTTTTTTGATTTCTTCGCTTTGAATTTAAAGTTATGTTTCAATGAAATCAAGTGCACAGTTTCCTTAAGATCTTTCTTGGTGTCAAACAATTGGTCAACTTTCAAATCTTCATCATCGAGAATCACACACGACGTATGAGAAGATCGAGAACTAGGTCCACCATAGGAGTTACCACATGACTCCCGTGTAGATAAAGCAATGAGATCTCGTTTGTAAATGGAATTTTCTCATCATTATGTGGATCTATCGGGGAGGGGGAGGGTATATCTCTGGAATTTCTACATCTTCCTCTCGAGTTCTCGAGCTATCTCCAATGTGTGCCAAAAATCATCCACATTAGGTCCACTTTAGTCGCATCACTTTGATCATCAACTGCTTCGTGTTCATTCTCAACCGCTTCGTGTTCATTCTCAGGAATATTATTCCTCACAAGAGTTGCACAAAAGAGGAGAATGATACTTTTGGTTGAGGTCAATCAGCTACTGCAATTTCATGTCTAAAATAATCTTTAATGGGGAAACTGAATTGTCAAGAAAAAGAAATTTGAATTCCATCTCGTAATTAGAATAATCAACACTAAAGAGGTTTTGTACATCACGATACATGTCTATATACGATGAATTCGTAAATACACGAAGTGCTGCCACACATTCTCCATTACTTCTGGTCCATTTTCATGTCCATCGACCTTGGTCATTCTTTACAAACTCACCAAAATAATAAACAACGAGAAGTCTCGAATCCATATATGCATTTCAACACAAAATTTAAAAAAGTTAGCTAAATATCACTATTTAAAATTGAACTTAATATCAAGCTGCTAAACGAAATGCAGGTTCACAAACGATCGGTTAACCGACTGTCTGATAACAGCCAATACCGCCGTCAATTTATCGACGATCGATTGTAAACTGACAACCTGTAAACCGACAGTCAGTTTCACCGACCAAATTTTGGTTATTGACCTAATAGAACACACAAGGTTAAATTTTTACAAAAATTCATTAATATGTGCTCATTTATCTAAACAAGCTAAAATAGCAATTTCCAACTATAATCGAAACATATACTAACAAAATAAATGAAAGTGAAATGTTCTTACTAATATATAAAATGTTGAAATGTTGGCCTCTAATAATTATTACGAGATACTGGTATTGACTTTTGAAAACAAATATGAACAAATAGAATATAAATTATAAGAATTTAGTGTTGGACGAGATGATATATCTGTTAAATGAAAAAGTTGGATAAAATTTGAAATTGAATTGAGTTTATTGTGATTTGTGATACATCAATTCTTTCTTTTTTCTTTTTTGTAATTGGAAGGGTATTAATGTCTTTTTTCCTTTAGTAGTTTTACTTGTTCTTGTCCATTTTAAATTGGGCCAGCCCGCCAATAAGTGGTCTGACCCGGACCACACATGCCCATCTCAATCGGATCCTCCTCTGTCAACGTTCTAAAACCCTTTCCCTTCCCCCCCAAAATTCCCTCCTCCACCGGAGAAAACTCCTTGAAATTGATTCAGAGAGCACAGCGAGGAAGAGAGGGAAAAAAAAAAAGAAAAAACATAAAGAAAAATGGGGACATCAGTGCAAGTGAAGCCACTGTGTGGAGTGTACAATGAGAACCCACTTTCCTATTTAGTCTCAGTCGACGGCTTCAATTTCCTCATCGATTGCGGTTGGAATGACCACTTTGATGCCTCCCTGCTTCAACCTCTTTCCAGGTTATAGTTGTACATGTTTGAGTAGTTTATTGTACAATTGTTGCCATTGCGAGTTCAAAACAGTAGCAGCCCTGAGAGAAAAATTGGATCTTTCCTCTCAGGAACTGCAACGGTTGGGTCTAGTTATAGCTTCCATCCATTCAACACCTTGGCTTGATATTGCACTACGTAATTTTTGCCGAAATTATATATTATGATGAATTTATTATTTGTTACTATTAGGATGAGTAGTTCATCATGTAGGGAGACAATATAAGCTTTAGGCAGGTTGGTGCCAGGAAGCATGGCCCTAAAATAAAGACTTGAGTTGTCTAGTTTATGAGTTATGCAAAATTTATTTTATTTGCTGGCTCCCTGGATTTCAATGTCTGAATAGTTCTTGTAGTAATACACTCTTATTACCTCTTATGATTTAATATGCTGAGGAAGCTTGCAATTGTGATCAGGGTAGCTTCAACTGTGGATGCTGTCTTGCTATCACATCCTGACACACTTCATTTGGGTGCTTTACCCTATGCAATGAAGCAACTTGGACTATCTGCTCCAGTTTTTGCAACTGAACCTGTGTACAGATTGGGCCTTCTGACCATGTACGATCAATATCTATCTAGGAAGGTGAAACTCTATTTTGGTAATTCTATCTTTGAAACGAGTCTGCTTGATCTTCTTTTGACTTTTGTTGAGCTATTGTATACCAATTGAGTAAGCATAGTGGTCTGGAAGTATAACACCCTGCAGCCATCTGTATCTTCCCAGACGTTCTATTTGTGTGCTGAGTATGTCCTGGGAAACTGACTCAACGTTGTATAACACCCTGTACCATATCACATAGGTGTGAGTTGTTGAAGAATTTTATAAGGATTTGAGTGGTTAAAACTTGGTAATTGGTGTTTTAGCTTTTACAAGCCAATGGATTAGGCTCCAACAAATTCCATGCCAGCGGTTGGGACCCAGGTTGTTTCAGAGAGGAGGTGGGGCAGCCGAACACTCGTGTTTGTCACCTAATGAACATGACCTAAAATAATTTTTCTTATTAATAAGTTTAGTTTGATCGTACACGCACATACACTCTTCTATCTTTGTAGAGGGGCAGATGTTTGCGTTGGCTTATGAGCTTACTTATGAGAAGGAAAGAAAAAGTATCAAGACTCGTACCTTTTCTCTCTCCTTATAAGTAAGCTTATAAGCCAACCCAAACATGCTCTAAATCATAGATCCTGAAGTGAGATTGAATATTCAATAAAGCACACATTTGTACCCACTTAGGATCCTATCCTGAGGCATAGCATGACTGAGTTACTTACTAAAATTTTCCTCCCCACTATCAGAAGTTCTCTGACTTTTGGGTTTTAGGTATATTGCAAAACAATTATTTAACTTGGGCTTTTCTCTCCGTCAACTGTTTAACTCGTACGTATTGAGTTGGGTTTTTGGGCGTCGGAATCTTTTAACTTTCCTGCTGGTGCTGTAGCTAAACTAGAAATTATCAGTGAAATCTTGGTCATAATTTTCTGGGGAAAGTTTTATATTACTCAGTATGGCATTGATTTATATCAGTTCAGTTCTTTTTTTAAGTTATTTTTCGTTGTACATACAATTTTTAAGCTGTCTGACTGCATTCATTTCTCTCAGCAAGTATCAGAATTTGATTTGTTTACACTGGACGATATTGATTCTGCATTCCAAAATATTACCAGATTGACCTACTCGCAGAATCACCATATGTCTGGTACGTTTTTCCTTTAGTTTCTTTTGCATGATGTTTGGGCTTCAGAATGTTGTATTGTTTAATTTGTCTCGAGTTTTTCGATTGACTTAATTTCTTCTCTTGTGGTGCGTAAGGTGATTATTATTATTTTTTTGCTTTCTTTCCTGTTTACTTTTTTACATTGGGCGCACCCTGGGTAGTGTGTGGGGGTGAGTGGCGTTGCTTTGGTGTCTTTGTATCTTTGATGCACTTCTACTGTAGAAAGAGATAATAACTCCACAGGCTAGTTTACTATTGAATTATGCTTCTTAGATTAAATTGTTTATGAAAGCCTAAGGATTAAGTTGATTTCTCGCTTGATACCCCCATTATCCAGTTTTCTTTGATCCCCATTTGACTCTGTTCTTGGTGTATCTGGCTTTGAGTATACCTGATGGCCACCCTAACTCTTACTATCAATAAAGAATATATAGTCGTTCATTTTAGGTGAATCCAGCAGAATTTAGATTATATCATCTTTTGCTTGGACGCATGATTATCTTTTGTCTTACTTTTTGTTCTGCGTCTTGTGCGTTTCCTTCTGCTGCTAACATTAGGTAAAGGAGAAGGAATAGTTATTGCTCCCCATGCTGCTGGTCATCTCTTAGGAGGAACAATTTGGAAGATAACAAAAGATGGGGAAGATGTTATATATGCCGTTGACTTCAATCACCGTAAAGAAAGGTCTTCTTCTTGTTAGACTGCAGATAAGTTTCTCATTAACATGACATTCATGTAGGGAGACGAAGAAGCTAACTCACTGTTGTTTCTATCAGGCATTTGAATGGAACTGTTTTATTATCTTTTGCGCGCCCTGCAGTTCTAATTACAGATGCTTACAATGCTCTAAATAATCAGGCGTCAAGACGTCAAAGGGACCAAGAATTTTTAGGTATTTATTTATCATTTGTGAATTTGAGTATTGGATTAGTGAAAATTTTCATTTTCAATTTTCATCTACTCTGGTTGCAAAGTCATCCAGAAACACGAGTTATATGATTCACTGCATTTGACACAGTTCATTTACAATACCTGTGTGGCTTTACACATACAATTTCCAAACCTTGTTCTTATGTATCATAGATGCCATACTGAAGACAGTGAGAGCAGATGGAAATGTATTGCTACCTGTGGATACTGCTGGTCGAGTGTTGGAGCTGATTTTAATACTGGAACAGGTTAGATGGTCTTGGTCTTTATAAGAGTAACTTCTTGCAGTTGCTGTCATTTAGTAAGGATCACTTCTAATGTAAATTGCAGTACTGGGAACAACACCAATTGACGTATCCGATCTTCTTCCTTACATATGTTGCGTCGAGCACAATTGACTATGCCAAGAGTTTTCTTGAATGGATGAGCGACTCAATAGCGAAATCCTTTGAGCACACACGTGACAATGCATTTCTATTGAAGTAAGAAATAATTGTTTCCAGTTTAAAGTTTTTTTTTTTTCAGGAGTTTTTTGCAAGTATGTGACTGCTTAAGAATGCTATAGAACATCATGAACTAAAAATCATAAAATTGAAAATGGCCCTTTTGATTTTATTAGGTGATGGACTGCCTTTTTCTTGTTCTCTACTTAAGCCTGCGCCTTAAGGGCATGAAATATTTTCTGTAACTTATGCTACCCGAAATATTTTCTGTTCAAATTTATCAAGAATCTTATAAGCGTCCTCATGAAGGTATTTACATGGCAATTTGCAGACATGTCACACTTTCGATCAGTAACAGTGAGCTTGAAAAAGTTCCAGGCCCAAAGGTTAAATGCCTGCTTACTTTTTGAAATAATCTTTGATGACTTTGTTGATTGCTTATTCATGATGTCATTGACACATCTCTTTCAGATTGTATTAGCATCCATGGCAAGTTTAGAAGCTGGATTTTCTCATGATATATTTGTTGAATGGGCTGCTGATACAAAGAACCTTGTACTTTTTACTGAGAGAGGCCAGGTTTGTATTGATTCTGATTTATGGATCCATTACATAAATTTAAGTGCATTAAGTCTTTAGTTTTACAGTTGAAGTATCATCTTTGTAGAATAGATTGCCTTAGCACGATTAATACCATGCTGGGTACTCATGATTGTATCCCTTGACTTTTTGTGGTTCTGAGAATGTGACACTGTTAATATTTGGTATTGATTCTCAATAGCTAATTTAAACTATATCTTTTTCTATTCTTTACTCAACTACAACTGACACTTCATATTATGTTATAATAAACTTTCCTCACTTCTTCATTTTGCAGTTTGCTACGCTGGCGCGAATGCTTCAGTCAGATCCTCCTCCTAGAGCTGTTAAAGTTACCATGTCGAAGAGAATTCCCTTGGTTGGAGAGGAGTTAGCTGCTTATGAGGAAGAACAAAATCGAAAAAGAAAGGAGGAAGCACTTAAAGCTACTCTGATGAAAGAGGAGGAATCCAAAGCATCTCTTGGTGCTGAGCTTTCTGCAGGCGACCCAATGGTTGTTGATGCCAAAATTACACTACCTTCTTCAAATGGTATTCTTTGACTACTAACTATACCTGCTAATCTGGCAAATTATACTTTTCTTCTGCGATCAGTTTCTTTAGAGAATTGACTTTGCATCAATTCGATGACATCTAAAACTTGTAACAAGTGGATAAAAAACCCACAAAAGGGCAATAAAAGGAGTTCAAGGCAATTTCTATGGTATTCATTGCTGAAACTGTTGGAATAGATGGTGCTGGAAAATAATAAGATGTCAAAGAGTTGCTCTATTATCATTTATGATGAAAAATGACCGGAAAAAAAAAACCCCCCCATTTTTTGGCGTATGATTTCAATACGCACGATTGTCTACCTTGAATACATTTGTTGCCTCCCATTTTGAAAACCCCTGTTATACACATTTTTAGTTGATAATTTGTCTTTGAAGCTGTTGCATGGCATTGAAACATTTTATGTTCCTCTATCCTCGCTGTTCAAGGAGGTAAAGACTTAAAATCCAAAATAGGGAGCTTCTTTTTTCTTTTTCTTTATTTTTTTTCTTCCAGTTTTGGGTCTTGAAAAACAGTAACTTGATGCGATGCCTGAGTTTCATATCTCTGTTGAGGATGATCTCCGTAATTTGCATTCTTGCAGCTGCTGGTTTGCAATTTGGTGCTTACAGGGATGTATTGATTGATGGATTTGTTCCGCCGCCATCTAGTGCGGGCCCAATGTTTCCCTTCTATGAAAATTCTGCCGAATGGGATGATTTTGGTGAAATTATCAATCCTGATGACTATACAAGGAACAATGAAGACATGGACCACGCATCCATTCCAGTGAGTTTCCATTTTTAAATATCTCTCTCTATGTCAAAGGTTCTAAAAGCATTAAAATGCTCATTCAGACAATGTCAGGTGATTGAATGGTGACACATTGATTTAGCTGTGGTATTACTCTTTGTGATTATTTAACAAAGTTAATCATTTTGAATCCGGAACCAGGGATATCCTTCAAACACTACTGGAGGGATTAAAAGCAAAATATCTGGACTGTGCAGAGGGGAAGGAAATGAAAATTGACAAAACTCTGAAGAAAAATTTGCATCAAGTTATGTAGATAATATTTATACGCATGTAATTAGGTAACCTTGTAAGAAGTGTACCAACGAAGTGAAAAGGACAAAAAAATCAGGAAATGAGAAGAACTGGTTGACTATTGTGGTTGCTAACTGTACATTAAGTCATTAACAGTTTCCATTCCATGACAGAGATGGCAGTCATATGCTTGAACACTTGTCGGACATTCATACGAGACATAGTGCCTGTTTGGTGTAGTTTAAAATTAGTTTATTAGGAGATTTTGAAAAAAAGTTGGTGAAATGTGTGGTTGAAAAGTTGATAAAAGTTGTGAGTCCCATAATATATGTGGTTGAAATTTGAAAATGAGTTTGGGAAAAAAAGAGTTTAAAAAGATTTATACCAAACATTCTTATAATATGCCCGTTTGGTTGAATACTTATAGATTTATCTTGCCATTTGACACTGGTTTCCGTAATCTAATACACATACACCTACATGCACGAGCACTTGCACACGCTCCAAGGCACTGAAAAAATATTCACCTCTTATGATGGGTGCTTACTGCTATGTATCTTGCATCTTTTGTCTAGGCTGAAGATGACCTCAATGGGAAGCTTGATGAAGGATCTGCAAGTCTTATACTTGATACAACACCATCAAAAGTAGTATCTTCAGAGCAAACTGTACGTCCAACTCCAGCTCTTATTTTCTTGAAGGCCATCCATTGCAAGCTCTGCCTGAAAACTATATTTAGTTTTGCTACTGTGAAATAAACATGATGTATACAGCGCTCTCTATCTCTCTCTCTCTTCCTTTCTGCAGAACTCCATCCATTTCCAATTTTACACCCTGGAAACCCAAAGGCATTTTTAAGCCCAGATTCGACTATTTATTTGCAATTTGCATCTTAGAGCCACTTTAACTACCCAGTCGACAATTTTGATGTACTTTTAC
The DNA here is from genome assembly GCA_023638005.1 of Forsythia suspensa. NCBI lineage: Eukaryota > Viridiplantae > Streptophyta > Magnoliopsida > Lamiales > Oleaceae > Forsythia > Forsythia suspensa. Next base: position 25,903,926 of record CM042666.1, on the reverse strand, counting down.
CCTCCCATGCAGGTCTATGTCAAGTGTTCATTGCTTTACATGGATTTTGAAGGCCGTTCTGATGGCCGATCGGTCAAATCAATCCTTGGCCATGTTTCCCCCTTAAAGCTTGTAAGGACATCATTTTGTGATTTTGATATAATGAATTTGGATTATGTCATTCATTGTTAAGAAAATTAATGCTATTTTCTTCACATAGTTATAAGACATACAGTAGTCATCACTGTTGCTTACTACCGCTCTCAGTTGTCAATGTAGTGTGAACTATTGTATTGTCTCTAACACTACAATCACAATTTCCATCTGCATACCCACCAGGCAACACGTGTTACTCCTTAAAAATTGAGATGAAATCAACAGCTTTCCGAATCACATAATCTTCGGTAATGTGGGAAATTTTCTAGATGTTATGAATTACTAGTTTGCTTAAAGCATCAGAAATTGTAGAATAATGCGAGAAAGGAGAGTTCTTATACATAATTAATCTGAACTTGATCCGGTCCTGGCATTGTATCTTTTAATTTAAATTTTATGTTGTTCTTTTGCCTTGTCAATTATGGAACTATGTTATATTCATGAGAACCCTTTATATTACAATTTAATTTGTTCTGGTAATTTTTTTGGGTTGGAGGTCTTGGTGCATGGATCAGCAGAAGCCACTGAGCATTTAAAGCAGCACTGTTTAAAAAATGTTTGTCAGCATGTATATGCTCCTCAAATTGAAGAATCAATTGATGTCACTTCAGATTTGTGTGCTTATAAAGTAAGTATGCTCCGCTTGTCCGTGCACACACAAAAACTCATGTATCCATTTGTTTAGAGTTGTATCAATGGAGTTTGTATATTACGACTGATTGTGTTTTTATTTCTATATATGATTGTGTTTTTATTTCTAATATATAGGTTCAACTTTCTGAGAAATTAATGAGCAATGTTCTCTTTAAGAAGGTAAGTAGCTGCATATACATGATAGTGTTAAACTGAGTTGCTTTGAAATTTGAGGAAGTGGCTTGTATGACAGAATTTATCCCCCCCAAAGTTTTGCCACAAATGCTGAAATCAAGTTGTTGGATCATCTTTGTTACTAATCCATCAAACAGATGTATGCTTAACTTAGGATGCTATATTCTCTCTCACACTAAAATGCTGAAATTTGGGGCATGGTCTTTATCATTCTTGCATTTGGCTCTTTTTCCCTCTATATCTCTCTCTCTCTCGTGCATGTGTACATTTTCATTCCGATTGCAGCTTGGAGATTATGAAATTGCCTGGGTTGATGCTGAAGTAGGGGAGACAGAAAATGGCACATTGTCTCTACTTCCTCTTTCAACTCCTGCTCCACCACATAAAACAGTACTCGTGGGTGATATAAAAATGGCAGATCTCAAGCAATATCTTGCAAGCAAAGGGGTCCAGGTATTCTTATTTCCTCTTTGTTTCAAACAGATTTTTTCTGGCATTCTCGTTATATCTGGTGTATCACTATTTGAATGAAATCTTTATTCTTCCGTTGCCTCTCCGTTTTATGATTTGGATGTAATTTGATAAAGTTGCAAGCATGGTCCCAACTGAGTGTGGAAGAGAAGGGAATTTATCTCAAAACTTCCCAGTTTATGGTCGCACACGACCTGTAAACCAACTCTGTCGGTATAAGTTTTTAATATATAACAGCATCAAACAATTTTAAATTATAAATTATATGGAGTCCCAGTTTTCTTTCTAACTTTTATGCCCCAACACGAGTCAAGTTGATTATCGCACTATTGCACTTGTGTCTGAGCTTTCCTTCTGGAATGCTTGGGGTGTCATTGAGTTGTTGGTTGAATGCTTAACGACATATGTTATCTACTCAGGTAGAATTTGCTGGCGGGGCCTTGCGCTGTGGAGAATATGTGACATTGCGCAAAGTAGGAGATTCGGTCCAAAAGGTTGGTTACTAACTAATCAAAATTGGAAGGCTAGTTTAAGATTACCATTGTTCTTTGTTACTAGCCATGAAGAAAAATGTCCTTTCTAGTTTTCTTAACAAACAATTCCAAATCACTTTTTGTAGGGTGGCAGTGCTGGTGTTCAGCAAATCATTCTTGAAGGCCCCTTATCAGAAGAATATTACAAAATTCGGGACCATCTGTATGCACAATTTTATTCACTTTAGTCAAAAGATTTGCATCTCTGTAACAATGCAATGTAGGTTAGCCTTTTCCTTTCTTCTTTTATTCGCTGGGTTGTAATATTTCATACGCGTGATTTTTGTAACTTTTTTGTATTTCTCAGTCAGATTCACAATTGTCGTTTCGCTTTGGTCGTATTTCTCTTTGGAACGTAGAGTTCAAGAGTTTCACTTTGGCCATTATTTCTGGTCGGAATGTAGAGTTTGAGGCGGACTGATTTGTACTACTTTTGTAAAAGAAATATATGCTTTTACATTTTTGTACTTAAATAGAATTAGAGTAGTACTTGTTTCCTGGCTTTCAAGAAAGAAAAGTTTACACAGAGTTCTCTTGGGTCTAATTTGCTGGGGGAATAAACCTAAGAAGCAGAATTGCAAAAAAAATGTTTGCTCTAATTCTTTTAATGGAATTTTTCTTTTGGTTTGTTGTTCATCTAGCTTGCCTATTAAAAATTACTAAGAGGAGCCCCGGGCACAGCCAAGTTGGCAAAGGATGGGCATTGCGGGCTCTGCAAATTTCGACTCTTAGATGAGAACTCATTTCAAATATTTTATATCTATGGATGTTTGGTAGGAATAGTAGTGCTGACTCTAACCTCAACAATATACCGTGATTTACTTCCATCCATCAATCGAGGGGGCGGGATGGGTGGTCAGGGACATAACAAAAAAAAAAAAAAAAAAAATTACTAAGAGGATGTTTCAAATATTTCATGGCATGTTTGGTAGGAATAGTACTGAACAATATTTAAGAACAAAAAAAATTGAAACCTTGTACTTTGTACTTTTTAAGTTGTGTTTCAAAGATTTGGTACTTTGGATTGGAGGAAGACGCTTAAAATGTTGATTTATTTTCCATTCTATCCTACTAAATATGTCTTAAAACGGTTTGGCAATTTCACATGCTAAAATCAACCAAGTTCAAGTCCATTCAGAGGTAATTCTGTTGGATTATTTGAAGCAATTGGTTTTTTGCTTATTTGTGATATTGTGTACATGAGTTTTTTTTTTTTATTTACCTTTCTTGCAAGTGAATATAATATAAACTCGATCTAAATAGATAATTAGAAGAGAATTAATGACCCTATTTGAATAAAAGTTATTGCATTGTGAGTGTTAATTTAATTGAAGTTATATAAGCTGGCGAAATATTTGGCGAGTGACCAATATTTGCATCAAACATATTACTTTATAATTTTAACAAAATTATAATAATTTATGGTCCTTATTAGAAAGTAGAACTATTGATATGCAACTAAATTACTATACGTGAAAATTTCAGATCTTTTTGCTTACTTTCCTCGTTTAATTTGTTCTTTTGTTAGGCGTTAAGCAAATAGTATTGTTCACACCATTGTGAAGAATGTCAACAATATATTGTGTATTGTTTTTTAAACGTGGCATATAAACACATATAGTCAGAGTTATAAAAAAAAAAAATCCATCTCTAATGCATGTTGACTAGAACTCCGTCTAACTGATATGGTACATCAAAAAATAGACTTTGTGTCACGGGCTGACCCTTCAAGTCGTGCAACACAACTACTTTTCGCCCCGTGCAGCAGTAATCTCACTCTATTCAACTATCTTCCATCTTCTCCATTACGAGTAAAGACATAATCCGTTGCTCATTTTAACCACAAAGCTTACTAGCGTGTAAATACTCGAACACATCCATGCGCTACATTTGGTGCCAAGGTGCTCCCCTATTTGCAATGCACATTATCATTGATGTTCTCCAGTTGTATTAGACCCGACTTAGCTAGCTTGCCCGCATGCTCATGCACAACATACGGTCCCCTCGAAGCATACTCAATGGACGGGAGCTCTTCTAACTCTGTCTGAAGCATTGAGGGTCATTTGCATGTCCCATAACACAATCATTGTACTCGTCTTTTCCTACGGGCATATTAGCTAATTGCGTGTCACAATGCCCTTTGTTAGGGCCTCACCCAAGTAGGGCCAACTGGTAATCCATGACTAACTTGAAGTGCTTTCATAACATACTCGTCCCAACAACAACGGCATTTTGCCATATTCACCCAACTATACAAAGTCATCCCACGACCACATTTCTAGCCAACGGACTCTCGTGGTAAGGCTAGAACACATAGCCAAAGCGCACGAATTAGCATACGAGGCTTTTAGAGTGCTTTCCTGGATAGCTCATTTGGCCTAGAGGTGTTACCATATCATTGGCATAGCCCTCGGACATAGCAATGCTCTATCAATAACCTCATGCCTCCTCCAGGTGCCCAACAAAGGCCCTGAAAGCCAACGTCCGTCCTGATGAGTTCCTGAACTCAAATGAGTACTTTAGCTCTCTCTTGAAGTACCTAAAGTGGGCCCTTAGTTGCCCATGTAGCTCCTAAGGATTGCTCATTTAGTGCATAAGGTTAGCCCACAGGTTGCCCTTCCGTTAGAATAGAAGCACGGAAGAGGCTGGCTAAATGCTCACCAAGCATGCCCTCCTTATAATACATGCTGAGAAATAATCCAAATGACATCAATAGACATTTTTTGGCCGATGAATTATAACTTTCATAAGCGAAGCTAACATCTTAAATATCAAGTCCAATAAGTTTCAGCCCCAACGGATACTCGATCGTTGAGCTATTGCCATTGTAATATTATGAAATTACGACAATACTACTGTCTGACACTATCGCATTCGGCCACTACGTTTCATAATCAAACGAACTCCGCTTGTCGACTGCCTGGGTTGGAAGCTTCCTAACACCTTATGGAAGCTCTCCATAAAACGACGTCTCCAAACTCTATTGTTAAGGTTCTCTGCTGATCACATGAAGTTGCTGCCATTACAACTACCTATAATCTCATGTCAAGCCAACTTTTTCATCATCCCCAATGGTCAAGGATATTAGCGTTAAGCTAAGATGCGATCCGTGACACTCAGTCTAAAAATTCCGTCTAAATTTAGACCAACTTCTAAATAGAGTGACTCAGCAAATTTAAATTTAACTCAGCATTTTATTAAAAAAAAATAAGTTGGACGAGGGAAATAAAAATTGAAGACTCACCAATTTTTTAAAAAAAAATTAATGCCACATAAACGATAAAATTGGTTTTAGACGGAACCATTGGAGATGAATTTTTAATTTGATCGTCTATTCAATAGACGTAGTACTACATGGACGAAAAGTCTGTCTATTTTACCTGCTACGTAGACTTCAATAGATGAAGTTATAAAAAAAACCATCTCTAATGCATGTTAACGAGAACTCCGTCTAGTTGATGTGACACAATAAAAAATAAACTCAATCAAGAAGTCCATCTAAATTAATGCCACATAAGCGATAATATAATATTAATTTTAGATGGAACCTATTGGAGATGAATTTTTAATTTGACCATATATTCAATAGACGTAGTTCTACATGTATTGAAAGTTCGTCTATTTTACATGCCACATATACTTCAATAGACGGAGTGTATTAGAGACGCTCTTATACTTGGTTTGATATTGCTGTGCTTTTAATAGAATCAGATTTTGCTGTGCTACATAAATAATCAACTTTATCAAGAATCAGATAATTGTTTAGTAAACTATTGTTTCAAAATTGCTGTATATTTCAAAATCACCATTTGAACAGTTGAAAAAAAGTGATTTTATTGCTATGACTGTATAAAATTACTAAAATTGATATTGATTATAATATCATTTTTTGTATTATTATCATGAGTGATATTATAAAATTAATTTTTATTTTTATAACCATACATAATATTATCAAATATTTTTCCAAGATAACGCATTTGCCATAATTACTTTAAATTAAAAATAATATGCATCTATTAAATCTCAAAATTTATAAAATTTATAAAATAAAAGCATAGTTATATAGTACAAAAATCAATTTTTAAATTTAAATTTAAATTATTCGTGGAGATGCATTTTAATTAGAATACTAAAAACCTAGAACTTAAATGGAATTACTCTAATTAATTAAAAATGGTATTTTAATAATAGATAAGTGAAAAAAACTAAAAATGCGAATATGAGAAGCTACCATTTTAGTGCTTCTTCAAAATTTGTTGACAAATTGTGTAGATTCTTTTATAATTATTTTTTTAAAATTTACCAATTTTCTAAAATAATTTCTGATTGTCTGACAATCAGAAGTTATGCTCTAAAATCAATCTCAAATGTGCCCTTAGCAGTTAGTCCTTATAGTACTTAAATAAGTAAACTAGGAAAATTCTTTACAAAATTTACTTTTCCAATAACATTAATTACAATTTTTTAATCCGTGTGAAAAAATAGATTAGCCTATATAAATGGGACGGAGGAGTAGTACATAACAAAAGCATATTTGACTAACCTTAAGAAATGAACAAGTTAATTTTAAATAAATTTTTTTAACTCATACTGATACTTCATCCTTTCCAAAAAGATAGATTGTTTTCATTTTTCATCCATCTCAAATTATAGGTAACTTTTGTTGTTGAGAGTATAGTTGATTTTTTAGTTCCCTAATATGCCCATATTTAATGTGCATAGTTATTAATAAAGTATGAAATACTATTATACAAGGTTGCTAAAAGCGTAAAAGCGTGATTAGACATAGATGCTAAGTTTCAAGATTTTTGGGCCTAGGCGAGGGTGAGGCGAGAGCGAGACGTGAAAAAACGTTTTTTTATTTTTACTATTATTTGAAATATTAAATAAAAAAATAAAAAAAATTTAATTAAAAAGCGCACTAAGCGATATTAGGAGTGCCTAGACGTGACTAAGCACGTCCAAGCAAAACTAGGCACATTCTTTTTAGTTAAAAATATAGTTAACCAAAAAAGCGCGTGCCTAGAGTTTAAGCAATGCATGGTGGTCATACCTCGCGCCTAGGCAGCGCCTAGACGATGCTTTTAGAACATTGCTATTATATTAATAGTAGGTAGGATGGCCAAAAAACCCGACCCCACCCCGATTACTAAATGGGGCGGGACGAGGATCATGGTCCCCGCTTCGAATGTTTTTATTTTATTTTATTTTTATGTTTTAAAATTTAAATTGTATGTAATAAAATAAAAAATAATATAAAAAATTAATTAATTAATTAAACGGAAGCAATAAATGAAGATTTTTCTATACCCACCCCGTCCCTCCCACCCCGTTGCCATCCCTAATTGTAGGGGTATATTAAAAAGAAAATATAAGTAAAATTGATTGTTTCAACTATAATAACTATATTTTTTTAACGTGTCTAAAAATCACTACTTTAAAATGCTCGCTTATGCTTTTCCTAGGTAGAGCCTGGTGTGGCGCGCGCCCACCACGCTCACCCACGCATCATGCCTCGCCTCCTCACCATCGCGTTTGTTTTTTATCTCGCTCCGCTTGGATTTTCACTTCTAATACACGTTTTACGCTTTTGTAATATCTTAAAAAATACCTTGCCCTTTGTTACAGATATCCTTGAGTGGAATTCAAGAAATCTAAAAGTATATACAGTAAACGCCTTTCTACTAGAAAGAAGACTGGAGTCCCAAGAAGAGATATACATGTCAGCTAGCTGAGGACCGAATTAATCACCTGCTCCTGTGGATTCAAAACGGATTTTTCAATATAGTTTCTTAACCAAACTACTCTTATCCTTTTAGCATGAGTGTAATACTTTTTTCCAGCCATATGTTCGGAATTACTTAAATTATAATTTTGGTATATTAAATTGGTATTTTTTAATATATTTTTATTCATTGATCTCCTACCTCATGCGTGGGCAATTTATAAAAACCATTCTTTGGCTAAGTAATGTTTAAACTTTTTTGTCTAGTTATTTCCGCTAAAAGCCCGGAAATTGATGTTCCTGTTATCGGACAAATAGATAAACTGTATTCCTACAGCAGCAGATAGTAATAGCAGCAGATAGTAATACCCTAGAAATTCTCCTTCTACGCTTTTCAGTTTCACATTCAAAATTCAAAAAAAATTCTAATACTGAGCTGAAAAGCTCTAATTTGTAATCGTAATCTCACTGGAGCTTTGAATTTTGGGAATTTCGGAAATGATCGCATTTGCTACCACGACATTGTGGTGTCCGAGCTCTTTCAGCTCAAATTGGCACTCAATTGCCAGAACTCCTCGGTGGTGTTCGCACGGAGGCGGCTCCGGAAGCTTGACCGCCGCGGCGTGAATTTTTTGGCGGTGGTGGTCCGCAATAGTGCGTTTAATGGTAATGAAGTCGAGCGGCATCGTTTGGGGAATTCTTGGTGGGTCAGTTCGAATTTATCAACAGACAATTTCGCTGGCTGGTCCATTGCTGATGGCGAAGAACAACATTCCGGTGGTTTGCCGCCCAAACAATCACTTGCAGGTGGGATCCTTCTTGTTCTATATACATGATTGCTTATGTTTACGTGAACCATCAGTTAAATGCATTTGATTGAACAGGGCTGCTTATACTTGGAATGGAGCTATTGAACAGTTTGATTTCTAGAATTTAGTAATTTGCGTAAGAGGCTTTCCTTATTTTATTTTATTTTATTTTGGGCGGGGGGTTAGTGGTGAATGGAAATGTTATGAGGTTAATTATTTGTAAAATGTGTTATTTGAAATCAATGCCACTTCCATTTTGTCTGTTATACACTTGCAGAGCTCAAAAAATAACTTCAATCATGTCAGTTTTAGGTTGAATTGTGGATGCTGTTAAGCTAAAATTGAGATAACTTCAAGCCTGTAAATTTTAGGTTGAAATGTGGGTTCTTCTTGTTGATTCTCTTATACACTAATAACACTTGTGAAGTAGTTTCCTTTCAGGGGCACTGGGAGCAGCAGTAGCCGGGGTTCTTCTTGTTGCTGGACTCACTTTTGCTGTGTTATCAATAAGCAAGCGAAGTAATTCAAGTTAGTATGTTTCGCTCTCTGTTGTTGATTATCAAGTTACTCCATCGCAAGGAAGCTTCCCTGCATAAAGTGAAAAGCGTCGTTTTAGGTTTATCTGACTAATTTTGTCTTGGATATATATATATATATATACACACAGTGGTGATATGGTGCCAATGTGTTGGGATATTTTCTCAAAACTTGGTAGCAAAAACTTGGAAGACATCTAGGTCGACTAAAATTGAACAAATTTCCAATTCTTGGACATCTTGGTAGTCGAAACTTGGAAGACATCTAGGTCGAATAAAATTGAATAAGTTTCTAAATATTGGACTCCTTTACTCACATGAACTATCTTACTAATAATTAAATTTATCTCACTAAAGTTTATGCTAGCTCACTAAAAATTTAATTTATCTCACTAATGTATAAATTAGCTCACTAAAAAAAAAGTAAAAAGTAATAAATATTAAGTAAAAGAAAACTTGCAAGTTGTTGGAACTAAATTTTATTATTGATAGTGATAGAATATTACAAGATATGAACTTGAAACTTTAATGATTTGTTGATGGTTACAAGTTGTTTGAAAGCTACAAGCTATATGTGTCTTTTCTTCCTGTCTCCACTTTGGTCTTCATTGAAATGGGTAGGCTTTATTTCTTTCAAAATGTGTCTTCCGACAACTTTGTAAGTTTTTTTTTTTACTTAATCAAGGGCGGAGCTAGTATGTGACAAAGGACTGGGCTTGATGAGGAGGGCTGCCCCCAAATTTTTTTTTTCAAACCACAATTACTTAACTTATTTTTATGAGAATATAATGTTTTTTATAAGTCTCTTTAAAAAGCTTACAAGAAGTCATTACACAAAAATAGTTAAGATATTAAACTAGCTAAAGAAAGTTGTCCTACAATTTTTATAGTTGCTAATTCTTCTATAATAGAATCTATATTTATTTTTATTAACAAGTTCCTCTCAACAAAAATTGTAATGTAGTCGATGCAAAGAATTGTTTTACAAAATAATCTATATCTATTTTTATCCAAAATTAAGCTATGTAGTCGATGCACAAAATATTTAAACTCTTCAATAGTGTTATATATAATTATATTATAATCGTATATTTAATTAAATGACATATAAGTAAGTCATAGACAATAGGATAATATTATAATTAAGCTAAAAAATAAATTAATATTTCAACATTAATAGTGAAAGGTGCAACAAATTAAAAAATTCAAGCCTATTTTCGAATTTTGAACTTTTTGAAGTTTGAATTTCGTAAAATTAGGAAGTGCTAGTCTACAATAGTTCTAGTTTGGACCATGTGAGTATTTAATTGGCCCAGAAAAAATGAATTAATAAGTTTGACTGGGCTAAACTAACATAATATATATATATATAAATATATATATATATATATATATATATTTTTTTTTAATTTGCATTGGGCTTTGGATTTAGGCCCACATCCGCCCTTGTACTTAATGTTCTTTACTTTTTTAGTGAGCTAGTTTATACGGTGAGATCAATTTAATTTTTAGTGAGCTAGCATGAACTTTAGTGAGATAAATATACTAAGTAGTGAGATAGGTCATGTTTTTGTTATTACTTGTTAAGTATCATTGCTTGTTTATTTTAGTTTGTTTGTTTATTCTAATTATTATCCTAATTATTATTTGTTTTTAGTTTAATTAAACAAAAAGGGTTTCCATCCCTTTCTAACTAGGGGTCTTCTCTGAATAGTTTCTACTCCGTTCCCTTCTTAATAAAAAATTTAAGCATGTTTCCAACGCATCAACTCGTTATAGAGGATTCTGTCTTCCCTCCATTCTCAAGCTGTTAATTCAATTATATGTTTTCTCTAGATGGTTTAAATTTGTAACTGCATGGGTTAGTGTATACAGGAGTAAAACAACAGATGGAGCCTTTGCCAGTGCAGCAAGAAAAGTCACTGTCATCTGGTGACCACAATGGTAGAGTTGGAAACAAGAAAAGTATGGACCGATTTGAGATGCAAGAAACTACCAGTCAGGAAAGCAAGACAGGTATACGTGAGGACCCTTATTCATATTCAGAAAATGGAGAAACTTATGAATGTAGATTTAGTGGTGATACTGATTTGAACGTCTGGGCTTGGTGTTGTCACTAATATGACTTCCATTCAAAAAGCGGGTTGAAGTGAACCAGCTATTGATGATGTTTTGAACCACCTGAATCTGAAAATGTGAAAATTGTAGTCTTGTTGCTGAAAACCCAAGGAAGCTCATTGATACCGAAGTTGGCAAGTCTTCACATGAGGACAATAATTCAGCAAGTTTAAGCACTACCACCAGGATGGTGTATTTAACCTGAGTGAAAGAAACAATTCTGATTCATCGTTGGACCCTTCTTCTGTTGAACCTTCAAATCTAAAAATCTATATTGAACCAAAGTCAAATGCATTACTAGAACCAAATATTATCTATGACAAGAATACAGAGACCAGAAGCTTGCTTTCTGCAATTGACGTTGAGCCGAGCGAAATTCTCAAGGTTTTGGTTGATGGAGATATAAATCTCTGGGAATGAAAATCTAAGTGGAATAGCATCAACTGGAGCACCTTTTGTGCCAGGAGTAGCTTATCAACTTCAAATGAAAAACATTACAATGATTAGCAGATCATCTTTTCACTATACAAATGCTGAATAATTGTTTGACTTCAGCTGGCATACCTGCTCCGTCTGTTGTTTCTGCAGCTTCGCAGGCTCCTCCAGGAAAGGTTTTAGTTCCTGCTTCTGTTGATCAACTTCACTGTCAGGCATTAGCTGCATTGCAAGTTTTAAAGGTATTTTTTCTGACTGCTCCTGCTACTTTATTTTGACTAGTTAAGCTGAGTGGTTTCACAGATGAAGCAGTTTCTTGGTTTTTCTTTCGTTTTGGATCTATATCTTTTCACTTAAAATGAAGTATGAAAAGAATTCAATTAAACTGAATTTCTTTATACATTAAAAGTGATTTTTTACCAGTATAATTTTAGTCGACGAGGATTTATGTGCAAGTATTTTCATTTTTTGTTGGAGAAGAAAAAGTCGAGAGCTCAAATAGTAGAAATAAGTTTTGCATGGAAGTGTTGTTCTAAGATAAGTGACTCGTTCGCAAAGTGTGTGCAGAAGCAAGAGCATGAGACCGCCAATATTCTTAAAATTTTCCACGTTCTAGAGATTCAGCTGTACATTTTATAATACATGTATGAAGGTATGTAACCCCAAGTTTAATTTACTGACTCTTTTAGGTTATTGAGGCTGATGTTCAACCTGGAGATCTATGTACTCGCCGAGAGTATGCTCGGTGGTTGGTTTTAGCCAGCAGTGCTCTTTCCAGGTTATAATTTCTCTTGTTTAGTAAGGAATGATGCAAGATCTTGATTTTTAGCACTTTGAAATGAATATAGATCATGACTATATAGTGGGATCACAATTCCTCTCAATTACTTGTAGAAACACAATATCAAAAGTCTATCCTGCAATGTACATTGATAATGTTTCTGAACTTGCATTTGATGACATTACACCCGAAGACCCTGATTTCCCATCAATCCAAGGTAGGGACTTGAGTTTTAGGTTATTATCCAAAAGTTTTTGTGTAATTTGATTGAATTTCCTTTTTCATTTCATAATCTCTGAACTAGTGGGATATTTTCAGGTTTGGCAGAAGCTGGTCTTATTGCCAGCAAGCTTTCAAGACATGATATGCAGTCATCTTTAGATGAAGATCCAACTCCTCTACGCTTCTCTCCTGAAAGGTATATCGTACTTCTATTGGGTGAATATCTTCTTGAATAGTTACATTGCATTGACTTAAAATGGGGAATGAAAAAATTATAGCAAAAAAAACAAGAATATCACTTTTTATGTGCGACTTTCATCTGGTATGTGGAAAGGAAGTTTCTAAATAGCTCTCTCGTCTGTATTTAAATATTTTTTCCTTCCCCCATTCAATTTTTGGAAGTTAACATTGTAACAAACTATTTATTCTCCTCTTCACATGATCTTTAGCTTAGGCATACTAGCTGTAGCATTTTGTATTTTGCAGAGTTACTCTCCTCTTGTTCTTGGTCTTATTGGTTGTCTGCTGCCAGAATGTTCCTAATTCCGTTGCTTCCTAATGTAATGAGTTTTGGGCCATTTGATCCTTTTAGACTTTAATTCCACCTCTAGTACTAGTCATTTAAAATTTTGTATTTGTAGCCCTTTATCTCGTCAGGATCTTGTGAGTTGGAAGATGTCCCTAGAGAAAAGGCAGCTACCAGAAGTTGACAGAAAGGTTATAAAATTTTAAAATGGTTTAATTCTACATGGGACCGGACAGGATTAAAACAGCCAATGAGTTGCTAATTCGCCTGCTTTTTGCTGCAACCAGAGTTTGCAGCAGCTATGTGGTTTCATGGATATCGACAAGATTGACCCAGATGCATGGCCTGCTCTTGTAGCTGACTTTGCAGCTGGAGAACAGGGAGTAATAACCCTAGCTTTTGGTGAGTTTTCTCTATGTCAATACATTATTTCCTCTGGCACATGCTTCTCTTGCAAGTCATTTGGAAAGCTAAGATGGTCTAGTGCATGACAGGATATACAAGACTGTTCCAGCCAGGAAAACCTGTAACGAAAGCACAAGCTGCTGTTGCCCTTGCAACTGGTGATGCTTCTGCCATCATCAGTGAGGAACTTGCACGTATTGAAGCTGAAACTATGGCAGAAAAGGATGTAGCTGCACATGGTGCTCTGGTTGCTCAAGTTGAGAAGGATCTCAATGCAAGTTTTGAGAAGGAGCTTTTTCTGGAAAGGGAAAAGATTAATGCTGTCGAGAAATTGGTTGAGGAGGCAAAAAGTGAATTGGAGAGGCTGATATCTGAAAGGGAGGAAGAAAATCTTGCCTTAATGAAGGAACGTGCTGCCATTGATTCAGAAACGGAAGTTCTTTCTAGTTTACGGCGTGAAGTGGAGGAACAGTTGCAGACCCTTATGAGCAATAAGTTGGAGATTTCTTATGAAAAAGAAAGACTTAACAAGCTTCAAAGCGATGCCGAAACTGAGAATCAGGAGATAACACGATTACAATATGAGCTGGAAATAGAGCGAAAAGCCTTGTCTGTGGCTAGGTAAGAAAGTAATTACACCCTTGTCTTCAGAAAAAAATGTTTTTCTTTAGGTAATTTCATATATGATGACTTTATCAAATCATAACGGATAAATATTGGCTTAATGGTTGACACTTAGTTTTAATTCATGGTGTATCATACAACTCCTTCCTCTTTTGGCCCAAATCTATCTCCAAGGCAACCAAAACAAAGTTTAGTGTATAGCATTTTATTTGGGTGCATTACTGCATTATGAGGTATGTTCGGTGGACTTCCCATTGTTTTTCCAAGGAATAAACAAGTCAAAACATTTTATTGTCTTAACCCTTCGTGTAACCTTCCAACTCATGTGCAACACAAGGATGAAACTATCAAAAGATCATGGAGTCTGGGGAGTTCAACTACAAAAAGACAAATCGTTTTGTTAACTCCTTATTCTCTTCACTTCTGGGAAAATCATGGAAATTTTGGATTTTGCAGTTTTGACTTGAATCTTTCTCTGGGACATCCCAGAAGAGAGGGGAAAGAAACATAGATATGCTTTATGAGATTGAGGGAGAATGATTTCATTATATATTTTTTAAATTTGTATCTATTTGTGTTTTTTATTACATATTTTACACAGAGCATGGGCTGAAGATGAAGCCAAAAGGGCCAGGGAGCAAGCAAAGGCACTGGACCAGGCTCGAGACCGTTTTGAGAGGCAAGGCATAAAAGTCGTGATTGACAGTGATCTAATTGCGGAAGCAGACACAGGTCTTCCATGGCTAGCTGCTGGAGAGCACTTTTCGGTTGAAGGAACCATTGGAAGGTCGGAGAACTTGGTGGAAAAGCTTGTGGCAATGGGAGACAAAGTGAGAGGGAAATCCCGAGATACAATAAACAAAATCATCCAAAAGGTACATGTGTTGATATTATTTCTAAAGGAGAAGATCTCAAAAATTGGCAGGCGGGCGGTACACCTAAAAGATGCTGCCAAATCAAAGGCGTTTAGCTCTTTACAAGAGATGGGGCATAGTTCTGCTGAAGTTACTTTAGCTGTGAAGGAAGGTGTTAAGCAAGTTGCTAGGAATTGGAAAGAAGGGGTTGAGAAATTATCCCAAAAGTTCAAGACATGAAATTGTGCGTTGCATTTCCAAAGTTGTAGCATCATGAAATTTATTGCTCGAGTGGATTTCTACAAATTTTTGGGAGAAATTGCAGAATTGAAACACCATCCTTAACATGGGTTGTACTATGAGATCGATTGTTGGAAATTTGGAATTGTGGAATTGTTGCGTGGATCAAATAGTTTTTGATATATGCATTACCGGTGAATATGATGGAAACTTGGCTTATTGGAGTGGGAAAGAGTATAGATTGGGAACTGCCAGATAGATCACTTTTTCTTACTCTTAAGGGGGTTCTGTGAATTGCAGGATGAAAAACCACTCTTGGCAATCACAAGTGGTGTTTAACATTTCTATACATAGGTGGATAAATCGGATAAATCTTCAATCCTGTTTATCCGAATAACCCTTAAGAAAAGCAAAAGACACGACTCAAATTAGATGAATTATGATACCCTAAGCTGGGAATTTCACATTCCCACATCAAGTTTCCACAGGCAAGTTGGAAAACCGGGAATTTGCCATATTGCATAGGCACGAAAATCCTCTCACTAATAAAATGCGGAGTACGTTGATAGCAATACAACAACCAAAGATGTGTTAAATCCAACATAAAATGAATTTCTAACCATAATTTTGTCTTACAGAAAAACAAAGTAGGTTGAAAGCTAAATGAAACAGTATCAACTAATACAACGTCCAAATCTATGATTTTCATTCTGAAAACAGAGAGCCTAAGAAACAAGACTTCACTTCTTCTTCTCGCCACCTCCAGCAGCCCTATATAAATTCAGCAAATAATATATAGCAGTTAGAAACCATGAAGTTTCAACAAGTCATTTTAAGACCACATTGAAGTCATTTTAAGACCACATTGAAAACTAGCAGAAATAAATTGAACACCTCAATCCATTTGAACATTTAGAAAAATACTAACTGAAATTTCTCAATTGAAAGGTGACAATATAGTTAAAGCATGATGAATTCCTAATCTTGCAAGTATGGGCACAGGACAATAGTGTCTTTTGATAAGATTACCTCATTTTCCGGAGAACACTAGACATCTCCTCTCTCTTCTTCTTGGCCCTCTTGTGAGTGCCCAATTTTCTCTTAGCTACCTTCAAAGCACGCTTGTCCTTACCAACTTTAAGTAGCTCAGTAATTCTCTTCTCGTATGGCGCAAACCCAGCAACTTCCCGGATAAGACTCCTTACAAAGTGCACTCTCTTGCTTGTTTTCTGAGTCAATCAATAAATTGAATAAAAATAAAAGAAATAGGATCAAAAATCACAAACATTGCGGATGAGAAGTTATCGGATTTTATTTTTACCACTTGTCAATTTGCACTTTTAGTGCCTGTTGGCCCCCCATTTTCTGAAGCTCATTTTTCCCCAAGCTCATTTTCAACCACACATTTCATGAAACCCACAACTTTTATCTAACTTTTCAACCACACATTTTATCAACTTTTGTCAAAAATCTCCTAAAATTTAATTTTTATCTACACCAAACAAGCTCTTAGTCTCAACTTTGATCATCTAATATAATAAGATTAGATACCATAACTTCTACTTCCGAAAATCTTAAAACAAAAATATAATTGTGAAGAGGTCTGAATTAATATAACTCATTTGGTATATGGTTGTTAAAAACTGTTTTATGCTAACACAACCCTATACTCAACTAAGAACCTATAATTAAATTTTCCAAAATTTTGTATATACCAGGACCAAATCATCTTTCTTGTTCACGTATCTAATACAATAGTAGAAACGATCTGTAACATGAATTTGAATTATTTACTGAAAATGCTTGATGTGTTCAACAGAAGAGTGTAAACTGAGAATTCAAATCAAGAGCATGTCAGTATAGAAACATGTTTGGATAACTTGACTAGTTCTATTTTTCACCAGTACAATAGTTGTTTGTTTTAAAACTTATTTTTACTTATAAATAAACCTTTTGAGCTCAGCCAAACATGCTCTTAACTCATATGGAACTTCATCAACTGAACCAGCCAAAAAGCATTGAAAAAACAAATTGAACTAGCCAAAAAAGCATAGACGAAACTTACCCCTTTCCTAGCCGACGGGCGGGGAGCTAATTCCTTCGGGGTTGTGACATGGCCTTTGTTCAGGCCAACAAATACGCCAGTATTTGGCTGATTTGGAGCCATAACCTGTATACCAACAACATATCATACACAAATGCAATATAACATTTTTCTAACAAATTATCACAAAAAATTCCAATAAAAAATCATACTATTCTCTAAAGGACAAAAATGCTGCCCTAAATATTTACACAACTTTTGTATGTCCGGGAAATGATATATTGCACAGCAACGATTCTTATTACAAAAACTGGGCATTTATTTCTTTTCAACAATACCCACATGAAATGTGTATACACGCATTCGCACGGAGATAGGTTGTACTTGTTAAATATACATATACATATTCATACATATATACAAACAGAAATACGATTATATACAAGTAGGTATACATGAGCGATGTTATCTATCAATCATTTAGATATCAGGTTTTACCAATTCTTCGATCTGTTTGTTCTGCTTCCGGAATCTGAGGCGGGGGCGAGAACAAAAACTAGGGTTTTGCGATATTTAGGTGGAGCATTTTATATTAAAATTGGAATTGGGAGATGCTTGGGATACTGAAAATTTCACTAGGGTAAAATTGTCATTTCTGAATGAGATTTGTTTTGTTTTAGAGTAATTATATTTTGACTTTATTGTGCTTTAATTGCAATGAAAGTCCCCAAATTTTTTATATTTTGATATTTATGTCTTTAACTTTTTTGTCGTATTTTTATTATTAACTTTTAATTAATCTTCAAATTTTGGTTTTTATGACGATTTTTGTCTAAATATTTTGCTAATGTACATTGAAATGAGTGGTAAATATTTTGTCAAATTTTTGTATTTGTTGTTTGTTTTACTTATTTAAAAATACGAGAGGTAAAAAATCTTTTTACATCATCTTAATTAATTTTTTGGAGAGAAACTATCATCAAAGGTAAAGATATGATGTGCAAATTAATAAGTTGATAATAAGAATATGATAAAAAATACTTGGAGTCATATATAAAAAAATGAGCAATAATTAAGAACTTTCATTGTAATTAAAATGTAATGTGGTTAGCAAAAAAATGTAGTTTGAATGTCATTACCCATTATTGATTGTATCAATGTCATTGTTTGTTGTAAGAGTTTGAGGGGATGGTAACTAGTGTTGTATTTGATAGAAAAGAATATATTTCTTAGTTCGCTTGTACTATAAGAAATTGTCTAATTGATCCAACTAAAGATTAAAATATATATGTGAGCCAAATTTACACCAACTAGTGTGCATCACTTAAAAAGTCGAGTTGATTAAGAAAATGGTTAAATTGATCCAAATGTTTTATCATCATTCAAATTTTCACTATCCATCACAACTCTCGTCACAATTCAACCATCATTCAAATTCCCTTCTTTGGAACTGTAATTGCATACATACCAAATTCTTTTGCATCTTGTCCAAAGTTGATTGGAAAGTTGTTGCACTCTCAATTTGCAATACCAAATAAGCCAGAAGAAATGTTGAAACTATTAGAAAATAAATTTTCATAGAACTTTTTGTTGGAAAATTGGATTTAATAAGTTGGTTTGACTAATTTTTGATCAATTATTTAAATGGGTTTTGGTAATCAAATTCAAAATTTTCTTAGCCAAGTGTGTTCTGCTCTGTAAGTAGATTAACATAGTATATTTACTTTCTCAAAAATAATTTTAGGTGAATAAAAATCAAAATTAAAATTAAAGTAAACCATTTAAACTTGAATAAGTTGATATTAAAAATAGTGAAAAAACTGAATATGTTCATCCTACATTGAAAACTGAAAGCTAGTCAATTTAAATAGTTCAAATTGGACACTTGGTTTTGTATCCACATGGTACCAATTGTTTCTAGAATGAATAAGGCCTTCTTGTTAGTGGTTTGGGTTCGGGGCGTAGGCCGTGTTTGGTATATATATAAATAAAATTAAATAATTAATTATTTAATTTTAAATTACCTTCCATTTTGACAAGTGGACTGACAGAATTTCGCGACATGTTTGGCTTCTAGAAGATGATTGTTAATTCATACAGACATGTCTCCCTGAACAGTACTATGTAAAAGTGGTTGTATTTGTTTAGGCAAAAATTTCAAGTAGTTGTGTATTTTGATACACAACTTTCCAACTACTATATAAAGGATTCATGGATTTTATTCATTCCAAATTCGTCTTCTACAGTATAATATTTTATTATTCCTGCACTATTATGTATTTTTCGTTTTGGTCCCCAAATTTATTTTCTACAATCTAAGGTCCTTTATCTTTTAAGTTCATTCAGAGAACTTAAAACATTAGTATGTTCATTGACCTTGTAATTTGAAGTGCTACTATTACAAGACATGATTATTGTATCTAGGGAGACGAGTGCAGCAGAATCATTAGCACCAGTGCGGAACATTATCGTGTTAAGGAAAAAGAGTTGAACTCTTGCATCGACCAAATCTAATTTGTTTATCAACTTTATTTTCAAGTAAGTCTAAATTTTGTCCAAATTTCTGCACATGTTTAAAAGAAAATATAAATTAATTATTAATTATATATTTTCAACACCTTTTTGGCAAGCTTACGAAGTTTACTTATAAAATTTTTATAAGGCTGTGTTTGATTCCTTTCATTTTCCATGGAAAATGAAAATTTTCCACCAATTTTCCAGCTTTGGTCTGTTTGATTGGCAAAATTTTCCATGGAAAAGACATTTTCTCACTTATTTTCCATCTTTTGTTTGATTACAACTTTTGTTTTTCCATGGAAATTTTTTTCAAAATTTTCCACTTTTGGCCACATTTTCCTTGTTTTCAAGGAAAATATTTTCTTTGTGGGTTAGAAGAATTTATTTTCCATGGAAAATTTGTTAACCTTTTCAACCCATTTATTTTCTATGGAACATTTTCCAATCTAAATTTTCTTGGTAATTCATTTCCATAGAAAATATTTTCTTTCCACCCAAATTTTCACTTGCAATCAAACATAGCCTAAGTGAAAACAAGTATTAAATTGAATAATATTTAGATCGTGAAAGCTAGAAATATTTTAACAGTTGAATTATTTTTGAAAAAAATAACTTTTCTACTTAATAATAAGAAAAAGTTGAGTTATTCAACTAAAATTAAAAGTTACTTTCATACTAATTTTACTTATTATTAGGGTTAGCCAAACAATTGAATATCATGGTATAATCAACTGATTTTGACTATATGTTGTGTTTGTTTGGTAAATTTTTTTGTATATTATAAACAGTAGATTCCATAGAATGTGTGGATAACAATTAGATAAAAATTGTGAGTCATACAAAATGTAAGGATAAAAATGATGTTTAAAAAAGTAACAATATTGTTTAGGATAAATGATTTTTGGAAAAGTAACTATTTGATTAACTATTTGATTAGGTGTGAACTGTATTATGAAAAATTGTTTTTTCATCACGCCCACCCTCCATCTTTAATTTGTTGCACCATATTTTAATTCCATTTAAAATCTTTAATTTGTTGCACCATATTTTAATTGCATTTAAAATTCGATTTTGCTCATTGTAGCACTCATGTTCTCAACTTTTTATGTCACATCTTATCCTTAACTTTTCATTAATTAACATATCTTGTCTCTAATAATATTTTCCGTCCAAAAATTCTGCTATATGGTGTAAAACGATTTAGAACTCAATGTACTTGTACCAATGTTTAGAAGTGTAAAACAACTTTTAAACTTTACCAAAGTGAGCACCTTAGTGCCCATATCTGTAGGGTTATAATCCGTATGCACTTTCTCAAGTTTAATCAAATTTTGAGATATCACATCTCTAATAAAATACAATCTAATATCTATATGTTTAGTGCGTTCATAAAAAACAGGGTTCCTTACACAAATGAATAGCTGATTGACTATCAGAATATATAGTCACATTATCACTTAAAACACATAGTTTATTAAGTAAACCTTTAAACTACATAGCTTTTTTAAAGGCTTTAGTAGCAGCTATATATTCAGATTCAGTAGTGGAAAGAGCAACAATATATTGGAGTTGAGATTTCCAACTAACACACGAATCACACAAAGTGAACACATAGGATGAAGTAGATTTCCTATTATCTCTATTTTCACCATAATCAACATCAGTAAAACCCGTTAGTTTCACACCAATAGAAACAATTTTATATATTAACCCCACATCATATGTACTTTTCAAATACCTGAGCAACCATTTCAAAGCTTTCCAATGAGTGGATCTTGAATTAGACATGTACCTGTTCAAAGTACTAATAGCAAAAGCCAAGTCTGGCATAGTACAAACCATCAAATATATCACATAACCAATCACATTTAAATAGAAAATTTTATTCATATATGCAACTTCTTTTTCATTTGTAGGCGATTGTTCTTTAGACAAAATAAAATGATTACCAAGAGGCACAGAGATAGGTTTACAATCAAGCATGCCAAACTTTTTCAAAATCATAAACACATATGGAGTTTGATGCACAATTTAAGTAAGGATTAGTCCCATCTCTATTTATTTCCATGCCAAGTAACCTTTTAGCATGTCCAAGGTCTTTCATATCAAATTCTTTACTTAACTCATTTTTAATATTGTTCACCACTTTTATGTTAGAACCAATCAATAACATATCAACTGTCAGCGATTTTATGTCTTTAATATTTTGCAAGTGTACGGATCGCACAAGTAATAAAGTAGATTTATAAGTTCAAGTATTGTACCTACATGGATTTAGATAGTTCAATTACAATTATAGTAACTTTAACCGAATCTAATGAACTTTAGAAAATTGATGATTAAGAACTAATTAAACTATAAACTAAGAACAATTAACTAATTATAATTCAAACAAACAAGATATTAAAATAGAGAATAATTAATTTAGCTTTAAAAAGAAAGAAAAAAACGTATTAGGATCCCGAATCCACTTATACCAATTTTCTTTAACCCAAACCGTTGAATTTGATAACATAATTCAATTATAAAAATCAATATTCCTAATTTGTTTAACAATCTCTCTCGAGTAAAATTAAACATATCCCTATATGTGACCCGACTATCTCTATGACGAATGCGAACATACAAGAATGCATTAGAATTTGTGAATACTTAAAGATCTTGTAAAACATAGCCGTATATCTTTATCCCCTATTGGACTCTACGATAATTGATAATATGTATAATCTATTTTCCATCTCTCGAATGTAAAACAAGCCACAATAATCATACAACTATTGCTCACATAATTGTAGATGAAAAGAAATCAATATCAATTATTCAAAATTAAAAATGTGCTTAAATATAAAAAACTAGGTTCAAAGAATTAAAGGACCATGATACAAGTTTCATCATAATCCTAGCACTAAAAAGTTTAACCTAACATACTAAGAAGAAGAAAATAAAAAGAAAAATAAAATATGGAAGCCATCACCGGGATATGAAGAAAACTTGAAAGAGAAGAAATCTTGAACTTGATTTTTGTTTTAATCTTGAAAAGATGAATCTTGATCTTCATTTCTTGATTCATCTCTTGTTTTTCTCTCCAAATTGGCTCTAATCTGGCTCCCATTTGGCTGAATTAATAACTCATATTTATATTTTCCTAATTATGTCCCAAAAGAGCCCAAAAATTCATTAAAATCGTGTCCCAAAAAGTTTCTTAATTGAAGTTGAACTCAAAAAGGAAACAAATCCACGTCTGTCAAAATTACACTAGGCGATCGCCCAGGCCAATCAAAAAGCTCTATGCTGCCAAAAATACGTGCCGGGCGATCGCCCAACTCAACGTTTTCCTCTGCAGCGGCTATTTTTCAAATCGCCATAACTTCTTGTAGAAACTCCAAATTGAGATCCATAAAAAGCGTTGGACTCGTAATTCAATTATATTTCCAATGATATATCATTTTCCTTGTAGAGATTTTAATAGCAAAAGTTGTTCTCAAATTTCTCCACATGCTTCGGTAGGTAGTTTCTCACTTCGGTTCTTTGACTTTCCGGTGTTTGATCATTTGCTTCAACTATTTTTTATCACTCCAATATACCTTAAACTTATTGATTTTATCTTATTCCTCATCCTCCAATATTTGGCTCTTGATATTAACTTCAAAAAACTGAACTTATTTTCATTTACTCATTGATTTCACCAAATTGTTGCTCTTTTTGTCCATTCTTCTCTAATTGCTTATAAATGGGTCCAAAACTGAAATAGGAAGAATAGTACACTAAATTAAGTATAAAATCAATAATATGACGGGATAAAAGTTTAGTTTAAAGGTCGAAATAAGTGCACAAAATGCACTTATCATCAACCACATAGAGTAACAAATACACACAATCATTGTGCTTGTGCTGTAGTGATGGTAATACAAACAATGATCAAACTCACTCCTCTTGAAACCAATTGAAAGAACATATGAATCAAAATTTTTGTACCACTGTCCCTTGGCAACTAGCCTAGTCTTGTATCACACAGGCTTACTCTCAGTGGTTCCCCCTTCTACCTTATGTACCCATTTACATCCCACAATAGATTTATCCTTAGGTTTAGGTACTAATTCTCAAGTTTGATTTTTAGCTAGAGAGCTCATCTCTCCTCCCATAGCACTCACCCACTCCTTAGACTTTTCACACCGCATAGCTACCTCATAGGTATTAGGCTCCCTATCCACTAGTTCATGATAACCAGCATAGGCTATGGTATAGTTAGACATCCTTTGGGGTTCCCTACGTGGTCTTCTCTCCCTATCTATAACTAATTGATAATCAGCTAGAGGGTTTTGGTCAACGGGAAGATCTTCTATCACATACTCATCCCTCTCATTTTCTACAACCTGTTGATCTTGTTGGTTATCACTCTCCACCTCACTAGGAGAGATGGGTAATGGGGTGCACACTTTCTCCACCTCATCTGGAGACTCATCACTAATGGTTTCTTGCTGTTTTTCACTCTCTAGACAAGACATCTCTAACTCTTTAAATTTGACATCTCTACTTATGATAATCTTTACACCATTTTGGTTTTTATCCCATAACTATATCCCTTAACTCCCTCAGGGTAGCCTAGAAAGACACACTTCCTAGCTCTAGGTTCAAGTTTTATCTCAGTCTTATGAGAAAAAATAGTACAACCAAAATTTTTAAGCATAGTATAATCAGCACATTTACCATGTCATTTTTTATAAGGAGTGTCACCATTTAAAGTAGCGGATGGAGTCAAATTAGTCAGATAGCAAGCAGTCATAACAGCTTTATCCCAAAACGATTTAGGCACACCAGAACTCAACATCATACATCTAACCTTATCAAACAAAGTGCAATTCATCCTTTCAGCAACCACATTCTGTTGGACAGTATAAGACACATTTTTATGTCTAGTAATACCACACTCATTACACAAGTTATCAAAATCAGCATTGCAGAATTCAAGACCATTATCATTACGCAAATATTTTATTTTTTGTCAGTCTGATTATCCACTTGAACTTTTCAATTTTTAAATTTAATGAAAGTTTCACTTTTATCTTTTAACAGATAAATCCACACACTTTTGGACAAATCATCAATAATAGATAAAAAATATTTGTTACCACCAAAATTGGGATTGCTTCTAAGACCCCACAAATCTGTATGAATCTATTCTAACACTCTAGATGTCTTGTGTATGCTAGATGAAAACGATATCTTACGATATTTTCCAAGCACACAATGATCACAAAATGACATATCAGACACCCGATCCTTACAAAACACACCCTTATCATTAAGAAACTTAAGTCCCTTAACACTAACATGAGCAAGTCTATTATGCCACTTTTGTATGTGATCAATGTCAATGGAAGCAATAGTAGAATTTAGACCACCTACCACTTCAGTACGCACAATGTAAATGCCATTTTTTCTAACAACTTTAAAGGCTCTAAGTGTACCTTTAGTCATTTTTAACATGCCATTGCCAAGCACACCAACAAAACATATTTCCTCCAACTCCTCGCAGAAATTCAATTTCTACCCATGTGTGGAATGTATCTAACTCTCTTCAATGTGTGTACAAAGCCACTATCAAATCTAACAGTCACATCACCAATGCTAGTAATGTTATATGTAACACCACTCCATGCAACGACATTCTCATGATTACTTTCATGCAAATGATCAAACCAATATTTATTTGATGTAATGTAAAAAATGTACTGGAGTCAAGAATTCACTCATCTATATGGGAGTTCATAGACATGTTAATCTCACCAGGCTCGAAATTTAAAAGCATATAAACCTCACCAGACTCCTCTTTAGGTACTACCACATTCATCTCATTATTTTCTCTCTGATATCTCTTTTATTCTTTTCTTTATAAAAATCACTAATGAAATGGCCTAATTTGCCACAACCCTAGCACTTCTTCCTTTTGCCCTACCCTGTGACTTAGAACGACTTCTATCTTTTCTATTGCCACCACTGTTTTGCCCACATCCACCTCCACATCCATCTCTACTCCCACCTATCGACTTATGTCTACCCCTCACAAAATGGATCTCACCATTTTTTTCTCTCATTTTTCTCGAACTTCAACTCTCTCTCTTTACTTTTTAAAAAGTCTATAACAATGTCAAGTGTAAGGGTCTCTCTTCCATACTTAATTGTATTCTTGACTTCTTTATATGAATAAAAATGACATTTAACAAAATTATAGTTTTGTTAATTTTGAGGACCATTTCACCACAGTTTGTAATATCTTGCACAAGCTTATTAAAAACATCAAGATTGTCATCCAAATTCCTTAAGGAATCAATTTAAGTCAAATTTTTTTTCGAGGAGATAAATTTTGTTTGGAGTAGATTGGACTAAATAAAGTTCTTCTAATTTTTTCAAAATTTTTCTGTGGAATCAAATTTTCCAACTTTTCGCAAAACAGAGTTTGATAAATACAATATGATAGAAATATAATCAAGTTCATCAGAATTCTTTTTCTGATCCTCAGTAACATCATGACCAAAAGAATTATCAATAGCTTTTGAATCTTTTTGTTGAATCAAAATATCTTTCATTTTTTTTTGCCAAATAGAAAAATCACATTTACTAGTAAAGATGCTCAAGTCAAAACAATGTTCAGATATCTCAACAAATAAGAATACACACCAACAAACACCTTAATATAATCACGTAGATATTCCTAAAGGCCTCAATATACACTGTTTTAGATTCTCAGAGTTTCATGAGATTCATGATCTCAGATCAAGGAAATTGTCAAACAGGTAAAGTCTAGGTGATAGTTCTAAATAATAAAAATAATGCACATAAACAAAGTATCGCAAATAATCAGTACCAAAACAAAAGCTAACACAAGTCACAATAATGGGCACGTAAATTTCTAGCAACAGGCAATGGTTACCCCCACATGGTAACTCCAAACCTAATGGCCACCCCACATGATGGCCTGCTATTACAGAAATTTAAAAGGTATCAGTCAATTTACTAGAGTGGACCAATCTAATGGTCCGTAATATCGGAGAAATGCGATTTAATTTATTTTATTCTTACTTTTACAGATTTAAATTTTAGCAGATTTAGAATAGAAAGATGACACAAATGCTCGAATCCAAACTATCCAACAAAAGCATTGGTGTCCAAATAATTAATATGCAACCAATAAAATAAAAGCTAGAATTGCATATAAGTTATTTCAGCTCAAAAAATTAATTTCTGAAAGAATAAAAATTGAAAAAATTTGGCCAAAAATATCGATATTTGCATTGTCGATCACTCACACCGTCATCCGCCAATCAACGCATGTCGTCCACCATTGCCGCTTCAAGTTCTAGTCCAATAAGTTCTCAAAAGCCAACCAACTGATACCAATTTGTAAGAAAATAAACCTAAAACACCAAGTTATATAGGATTATTTAATATAGAGAAATAAATAAAATATGGATAATATTGAAAACAAATATGAAAAACTTCAATCTTCAATCAACGAGACAACAATTGTGAAAGAAAGAGGTTCAGATTAGCCAATCTCCAACAATGGTAACACCACAAATAATGGCCAAAGCTCACTCTTAATTAACCCACTATATTCCACACAAAAGGAAGATTAATCTCCACAAAAGAAGAAGAAATAGAATGGACAAAAATAACATCGGCCAAAGGCCACACAACAATGCAATCAGATATGTCGTATTCTATTTTCCACCAAGGAAAAATAATAAAAGGCAGCCACTATTACCAATATATATATATTTAAAGAAAGTTTAGATTTTATTAAAAATCAAAATTCTGTTATATTAGAAAAGATATCAAAAATAGACTTTTCTCAAATAACAAAGATTTTAGATTTTAATAAATCTAAAGAGACTGAAACTGAGATAAAAAAGATATTTATTAAGACGGAAGAATCTATTAAAGAGTTAAAAAATTTAATTCTTAGTTAATGAACGAAAGTGAAATCTTAGACAAAAACTATTTAGAAGCCTTAGATTTTTGTAGTTCTTTTCACAAAGAACCCAAAGGTATCACTAAGTTAGATTCTCCAAAGTCATCGTAATCAATTTTAATTAAACAGAACAATTTTATTATAACATTGTTAATCTCTTTACACAAGAAAATTGATAGTTTAGATAAGTTAAAAATTGCAACACCATCATCGTCTAGTATATTAAACGATTTAAGAACTATAACAGGTCAATTAGGAAGCTTAAATCTCCAACTCACAGGTAAAGAATTATAAATAGTTCAAAACTATCTAAAGCATAATTAATTGCTAATAATTGTGCATCTATACTACTTAAATTTCCTTTCTCTTTATAATTACCACTATTGTATCTACATATTCTTTCTGTAGTTTTGTCTGCATATTTATTGGGTTTGCATAAAAGAATAGCTCCCCATCCTAAAATACTACCGTCTGTTTCTATAATTAAGAAATTTGTGTCTAAAGGCATTGCTAATTTTGGTAATTTATGAAAAGGAAAGTACCGAGTAGGATAAAGTACAATTTTGAAAACAAAAATTTTATGAACCCATCAAGCTCAAACACGAATGAAGCATCACATCCGATACAAAAGAAACCAACCCGAACAAAAATAAAATTATCTCGAACTCCTTCGAATTTTAATTATCATTAGAAGAAACAAGTAGAGAATTAGAAAGAGTAAGAAAGAGTTTAGAATCAAGATATAAGATATTAGATAGAGTCTTTAGAGAACTACCACAACTAGATTCATCACTATTAGAAGAAAGTATTATCATACAAGATAGGGCTATTACTGTGTTAGAACAAAGAATTGAAGAATTACAAGAAATAGTAATATATGAGACCTTAGAACCAGATAGTCAATTTTTAGAATTTTATTTAAAAATAAAAGAATTAATAGAAAATTTAGACTTCCGCATTAAGCGGATCAAGCAAAACTACGCTAATCGCAAAACCACTGCCGACCCAATCTTAAGATAGACCCTTCTACGCTGGTGGTCGAGCCTATCTTTTCGCACCCCCTTCTCATTTGGTATCGTAACCATAGATAATAAGAAAATTTAGATTTTCTAAATTTAGAACTAAATACTAATTATAGAAAGATCAAGACTATAGACAATAATATTTTAGGTTGTAATTTAGACTCAAATCATAAATTACATAGCTTGTTTTCGAAAGACCCTAGCCAAAATCTTGTTATAGATTTAATAATTAATTTATCTAGAAATATAGAACTAGATAATAAAAAGAATTTTAAATCTATAGAATTGATTTTAGAAAATCTTAAAACAAGAAACACAGAACTTAAAAATATTAAAGAAAGTTTAGATTTTATTAAAAATCAAAATTCTGTTATATTAGAAAAGATATCAAAAATAGACTTTTCTCAAATAACAAAGATTTTAGATTTTAATAAATCTAAAGAGACTGAAACTGAGATAAAAAAGATATTTATTAAGATGGAAGAATCTATTAAAGAGTTAAAAAATTTGATTCTTAGTTAATGAACGAAAGTGAAATCTTAGACAAAAACTATTTACAAGCCTTAGATTTTTGTAGTTTTTTTCACAAGGAACCCAAAGGTATCACTAAGTTAGATTCTCCAAAGTCATCAGAATCAATTTTAATTAAACAGAACAATTTTATTATAACATTGTTAATCTCTTTACACAAGAAAATTGATAGTTTAGATAAGTCAAAAATTGCAACACCATCATCGTCTAGTATAGAAAACGATTTAAGAACTATAACAGGTCAATTAGGAAGCTTAAATCTCCAACCCACAGGTAAAGAAAAAATAGCTAGAAAACTACCCAAAGAGTTTAAATTTCCACGATGAGTTTACAAACCCCTTTCTTAGGAAGATCTAGAATGGTTAGCGAAGGAACTTCTAGATCAAGTACATCTAGTGTAGATAGAACTTTGTTAGATAGATTGTTAAGAAGAACAGAGCACAATGATCAAAACATAGAAGAAATTTTAGATCCAGACCAAGATTACGAAAGATTCCGGACCACTCGCTTAAGATTACTTAACCTAGAAGTTTTATATAATAGAGGAATATTTGAATCGAAAACTCAGTTCTTCAGACACAATAGACAAGTTCCATTACAGTGCATAGGAAATCAAGTAAGAAAGTTAAACTTAATTTCAGAAGATTCCAAAAAAGAATTAAAAAAAAGAAACTATAGATTTATGCATTTATGATTAATAGTCATAGGAATTAGAGGATTAGCAAGAAAAAATCTAGGATGTAAGACTTTAATTACTAATTATGATGAAAGATTCAATAATATAGATAAAAGCCAAATAGCTAGCATGGAAGTAGACATGAATAGCAACATAGGAATTATTTATTGTAATCCAGATTTTTTAATGACTATTAAAGACTTTTCTGATAAGATAAAAATAGGAATACAAACTAAAGGATACGAAGAAGTAGATAGTGGAGAAAATCTCTTAATTCATATAGGATTTTTTGGAAGGTGTTCTGTAAGTGCCCAGACTAAATATAAAATTTACATAGATAAAGTAGTAAATTTAATGAGTAGTAAATGTATTAATATGGTTAAACCAAAAGAATTTTCGGGAGAACAATTAGTAGGATTAGAATGGGATATGGATAAATTCTTAGAACAAAAGATAAGACAACCATAGCCCCTACTGAATCTTTAACTTATAAAGATATCCATGGTAGAACTAGTTTAAGGTTTATAAACTACGACCCAGTTGAAAGCGGTCACAAGATCTTTGAAGAAAATGAATATGTTAGTGAACCTTTTATAGATAATGTTCATATAGAATTATTAGGAGAAGATCTTGATAGAATCATCTTTCCTAAAGAATTAGAAATGAATTTAAGTAAAGAAGAACTTCTTAAATTAGAAGATGAAATGTATCTTAGCAAACAGATTCAAGACAATGAGTATTTATATTATGATTCGAGAAAGAAATATTAGATTAGGTACAGCTTAGGAAGAACTTAATGATAATAGTTCAGAGATAAGTTATGGGAAAGACTTTATGGATACACAAGCCTATAGAACTATTGACGATACCCCTTTTGATAAGACCATTAAGCATGAACCTTTTGTTTATGGACCAGGATTCCCCCTAGAGGAGCATATGATAAATACAATGACCCTCCAGAAGACTCAAAATATGTAGCTAAAGGTAGTGAAAGACCCTTAGAAAATAAAATAGAATTCTAATCTGTAGCCAAGGCACAAATTTTAAATTTAACTGCTCATGACCCCCAGATGTGGACTAATGTTATAGATGTATGGAAGAACACTATTATAGGACACTATATTAGAAATTTCCAAGAAATAGAACCCTTAGATATGTATAGATATTTAGAAACTTTTTTAGGAGAAAGTACTAAAGCTATGTGGGAAGCATACAAGAAAGAAAAGAAGGAAGAATTCGATGAGTTAATTAAACTAGGAAGTAATCCTTATAATTTTGTTAATAAGATTCAAGTTTTAATTCTTGGTTCAAATGCCAAATTCAGGACAAATGAGTGTTCAGAAAAAAGCAATGAGAGACTTAGAACAGCTTAGTCTTTATAAATGGACTAAAGGTAAATATGTTAAGAAATTTCTAAATGAATATCATTATTTAGTTTCAATTTCAGAAAATACTTTTAATCAAGAAATAGGACAGAAATTATTTCATAAGTTACCAGGCCCTTTAGGATTAGAAATAACAGAACAATGGAATAATTTAGCATCAGTAAAAGAATTTCCAGTTAAGAAATGGAGCATAGGACATAGAATACAACACGTAATCAGATGTTTAGAAGATAAATGTGTAACTTTACAAATCCAGAAACAACTTAAGAAGACAGATTATAAATTCTGTAAAGACATTTTTACACCTCAGACTTATGGTGCTTCAAAACCCATAAAAAAGAAGAAGTATAAAAATGATAAAAGAAGTAAAAGAAGACCAATTAAGAAAACATACTTTCTTAGAAAGTCTAATAAGAAAAAGCCTTATTTAGATGAGAATAAGCATGTTAGAAAGTTCAAACCGGATAAAACTTATAAGAACAAGCTTAGTTATTTCGTTTGTAATAGTAATGGACATTTAGCAAGAACATGTCCTAAAAGGATAAATAGTTATGATAAGAAGAGTACTTTAGTAGAATGTACTAATGAAGATTTAATTCAATTAGACGAATATATTTCGAGATAATGAATCCATCTATAGTATAATATCTATAGAAGAAAATTTTGAACAAAGAGAAGATTCGATTATGAAATTTTAGATGAATTTACAAATTTCAATATTAAAGAAGAATCGAGAATCAAGAAGAATTATATTTAGTACAAACTATAGAAAGCGACTGTAATCATAACTGGCAAAAAAGAACAGGTGCTGATAGTACATCATGTTTTTTATGCATGTTTTTTATGCAATTGGTATCCAACTAGAAAGCTTAGAGCTAAATGTTTAGAATGTTATAAAGAAGCATGTATTAAATGTTTAGAAATAAATAGTTTAATTGAAAAAGAAGAAATTAAACTAGAAATTACAACAGAACAAATTGAGATTTCTGAAATTAGAATTCTTAGAAGAAGAATTGAAAATATAGAAGATATGCAGAAATTATTAGTTCAAAGATTAGAAATCTTAGAATCCAATAATAAAGGCGAAGGAATAAGGATAGAAGAATAAATTTCAGAACATCCAGAATTAGTTCAGATAGTATGTAATTCAGAAAAGCTTAAAAGTATTAAAGTAAAATGCCAAATTAGAATAGGAGATTATATTATTAAATGTTTAGGATTGATAGACTCAGGATGTAGTAATTGTATAATCAATAAAAAATTAATCCCAGATAGGTATATAGAAAAGTCAAAAAGTCCAATTGATGCTCAACAAATGGATGGAGACCATTATACTTATACGAGAATTACTAAGACCTAATAGTAAGATCGGTTTGAAACAAGCCGCGTGGCCTAAGTATAGAATACACATTACCTAGAGACTCAATATGGGTAAGACCATTGAACCTCAAAGATCTGATTTTATTTTAGGATTAAGTTTTTATTAAAAGACAATGGTAGTATTACAATTACTAAAGACTTTATACATTTTCGAAACATACATTATTTAGTCCAACCCGGACTATTTACTTTTCATCGAGTCTTGTTGAGAAGCGTGGTGGTAGTAGTAAAAAAAGAATGCCCTGTAAAATAGAAAGAGAATGTCAGTTAATAGAAAGTCAAACTTTAGAAGAAGAATTAGAAAATGAGTATAATAACCTAGAAGACTTTGATTTTAGCCCAATAGAATTTTTAGACAATGAAAAGATTTATTATACTTTAGTAACAGAACAAGACATAGAAAGCTTGATTTCTAAACTAGAAAAGATGGAAATTTTAGGAGAAAATGTTTTAAAGTATTGGGAAAAAGACAAAGTTACATGTGAGCTTAAAATTAAGAACCCTGAATATATAATTAGATGTAAAAATATAGAAGCTACAAATCTAGATCAAGAAGATTTTAAAATGCACACAGAAGATTTGCTAAAATTAGGAGTAATAAGGAAATCAGATAGCCCTCATAGATCAGCAGCTTTTATAGTTAGAAAACATTCAGAAATAGTTAGAGGTAAAAGTAGAATGGTTTTTAATTATAAAAGATTAAATGATAATACAATAGAAGACGCTTATAAATTGCCGATAAAACTTGTTTTATAAATAGAATTCAGAATTGTAAGATTTTTAGTAAGTTTGATTTAAAATCAAGATTTTGGCAAGTAAGAATGCACCCGGATAGTATAGAATGGACAACCTTTACTTGTCCAGAAGGACATTTTGAATGGTTAGTCATGCCTTCTTGATTAAAGAACGCACTGTGTATTTTCCAGAGAAAAATGGATAGTATTTTTAACAAACATAGTAAGTTTGTAGTCACATACATAGATGATATTTTAGTATTCAAGAAAATAGGAGAGACCATAGAGGCCATTTACTGATTGTTGTTTTTCGAAATCATAGCACATGGGTTAATTATAAGTAAGAAGAAAATGGTATTGTTTAAAGAATTCATAGACTTTCTAGGAGTAAATATAGGACAAGGGGTATATCCTTGACCTCATATAGCTCAAAAAGCCCTTGAATTTCCGAGACAAATTAGAAGATCTTAAAGCGATTCAAAAGTTCTTAGGACTAGTAAATTATGCGCAGACCATTTATTAAAGATTTAGGAAAAATTGCGGGTCCATTATATTCAAAAACTTCACCAATGTGACGAGACATTTTAACCAAGAAGATATTAAATTGGTTCAGATAATTAAAGAGAAAATTAGAAGTCTACCAAAATTAGCAATGCCTTTAGACACATATTTCTTAATTATAGAAACAGACGGTAGTATTTTAGGATGGGGAGCTATTCTTTTATGCAAACCCAATAAATATGCAGACAAAACTACAGAAAGAATATGTAGATACAATAGTGGTAATTATAAAGAGAAAGGAAATTTGAGTAGTATAGATACAGAATTATTAGCAATTAATTATGCTTTAGATAGTTTTGAACTATTTATAATTTCTAAGAAAGAAATTTTGATAAGAACAGACTGTGATGCTATAGTTTCATTCTATAATAAGCTCAAATTAGATTCTAAGAAAAGCGATGAAGAAGATGGCTAAATTTTGTAGATAGAATTACAAATCTTCAAATTAATATAGACTTTGAACATATCAAGGGCATAGATAATAAAGTTGCGAGACATCTTAAGTAGAATGATTACAGCTTAAAGAATTTTGAATGTTTATAACTGTTTCATGCTCTTTTCCGAGATGTCCGGACCACCGCTTAGACCAGGACTTCCTCCTGGGAATTCATTTGCTTCTCTGACTTTACTTGACTTCGACTTCTAGTAGTCGAATGCAGACTCTTTTACCCGACAAGTTAAGATTCGGTAATCAAGAACTTATTTGTTTTCCTTCTAGTAACATTTCTTTTAAAGTTTTACCTCACATTTCTTTATCCAAAGAAGAAAAGTGTATTTTAGACAATCTATGGATTTTTATAATAAGAACCCAAAAGACCAAAAGTATTTTCTTGCATGTATGAATGCATTGTCGAAATTCTTTAATCAGAACAAAAATAAATTTAAATTTTATGTTGTTATAAAAGGAAAAACACCAGGTGTATTTCATACCTGGGTTGAAGTAGTTGAATATATTAATAATTTCAAAGACCCGCTTTACAAAGGATTCACAAGTTTTCAAGAAGCTTTAGAATGTGCTAGACACCTTATTGGTGTAAATTTCTTTGTTTTTCCATCTTTTAGAAATTTTCAAGATTCACCTCTAGACTTTTCCCCTAGTAGAGACAAAAAGATTTTCTGCACTCACTGTGAGTGTATGCAAAATAATTTTAAGATTATTAATAAATCAAATGAAGCCCTTATTTTAGAAATAATTTCATTACAAAAGAAGATTGCTTCATTAGAAAAAGAAATTGTGAATTTGAAGATGATTTATCCAAAAGGTACTACTGAGCCAGTAAAGTCAGTAGCTAGTCCGGTTCAAACGGTAGCCGGTAAAGACTTATCAAACCCGTTAATGGCTGTGGACTTGCCTAAAGTTCAACAGACTCAGGGAACTGCTGATTTCCCTACTAACTCGTAAAAGACTCCAATCGGGATACTTTAGGCCACCCGTTGGCAAATCTGATTTTTAGTTGATTATTCTCGCAAGCCCATCTCGAGCCCAGGCTAAAAACTCTTAATCTAAAAAAAAAGCCCATCGACTCTCAAAATAGTAAAGGAAAAGAAATTTTGCAAGATAGTCAAGACCAATGATGATATTTTTATCTTTAGACAAAATCCTTTCCCAAATGCAAGAATTTTAGAAAAAAGATAAAACATTAAAAAGGAAAGTTTTAAAGAAAAAGAAAAATAAAAAAGATAAAGAAAAGAATCTTGATACTATTATTGAAGAAGCTCTAGAAAAAGTTCTTGCAAAGAGAGAAAATAACAAAGAAAGAGACATTCAATGCCAGCAAAGCACAAACCCGGAACCAGAAAAATTCAAAAATTCAGAAGATGATAATTTCAGAGGAGAAGATGAAAGATTCGGTTGTAATAATTCAGACTCGGGAATGTCTTTTTATCCTACAGCAGATGAAACACAACCTTGATACTTAGAATAGGCAAATTGTAGAAAAATCGAAATTCGTGATGGATCTTTCTTTGTCAAAAGTTTCAGATCCTTTGAAAATGCCATGACAGACAAAAAGAAGACAATCCAGAATTCTGTTGCAAAGAACTCATTTCCAGATGATGCCAAGAAAATTTTTGAAATTTGCCAGACAAATCTTTTGAAGATGCTGCAAACAAACTAATGTAAGAAATTTGAAATTTCGAGATCTTTGCCGAAAGTCTTGTCGACAAAAAACACTATTGATCTTTTGAAAAAAAGAAGTCCTTCATCAGTAGAACTTTTGAAAAAGAAAGACAACTGATACGTTTTTTCAAAGATGTCGACTTTTGAAGAATTTTCATTTCAAGAATTTGGCGGATGTTTCTCGGTGAAACGCTGTGCAAAGAAAAGACGAAGAAAAGCTCAGAGATGCGTGTAAAGAAGAATCTTATTTTTAGATTTGATTTTGTTTCGCTCCTAGAATTTTATTATATAAGGAGAAGTTCCTCATTCGTAAGAAGCATGGTTTTTTGCAAGATTTTCACAAGTATTTTCCACACAAAAACTGCTCTCTTACAAATACCTTTCCTTGTATAAAGAAAATTCTCAATCGAAAGTGTAAAGCTTGTAAACAGTACATGTTATTTAGAGCTTATAATTCGGTTTAGTTTTTCAGATATTTTTGGGATTTTCCGAAAGGGAAATCCTTAGTAGTAATTCCTTTTATGTATCAGTAGATCTCCAAAAACGTTTTATCTGTAATTTTTTATGAAGTTTTATGAAGTATTTTGTTGAAATGTTTTGTTGATAATTGTTTTTTTATCAATCATTTCATCCTATGCATGTTATAAAAGCATAACTTGATTTTTAGAAGCCATATTGTTTCTAAATTAATCTTAAGTGACCCAAATAGTTAAGGATTGTTGGCCGGAGTGAGCCTGTGATATCCTTTAGATGTTGGGGAAAGGGAACAATTAATTTAGGAATTTATTAAGGAGTGCCATTGGTAACCTTAATAAAAAGAATCAGGTTAAAGTTAACATGTCTTAGATAGTGATATTTGTTTTTCCAGTAAAAAAAAAGGAGATTTGTTAAGACACTTAAAAGAATTTATGAAAAGGAAAGTACCGAGTAGGATAAAGTACAATTTTGAAAACAAAAAATTTTATGAACCCATCAAGCTCAAACACAGACGAAGCATCAACATCCGGTACAAAAGAAACCAACCCAGAACAAAAAAATAAAATTATCTCCAGAACTCCTTCAGAATTTTAATTATCTGTTAGAAGAAACAAGTAGAGAATTAAAAAGAGTAAGAAAAAGTTTAGGATCAAGATATAAGATATTAGACAGAGTCTTTAGAGAACTACCACAACTAGATTCATCACTATTAGAAGAAAGTATTATCATACAAGATAGGGATATTACTGTGTTAGAACAAAGAATTGAAGAATTACAAGAAATAGTAATATACGAGACCTCAGAACCAGATAGTCAATTTTTTGAATTTTATTTAAAAATAAAAGAATTAATAGAAAATTTAGACTTCCGCATTAAGCAGATCAAGCAAAACTCTGCTAATCCGCAAAACTCTGCTGACCCAACCTTAAGATAGACCCTTCTACGCCAGTATATATATTGCATCCAAGGACCAACTTAAGTGTCCTAATATAAATAGGTTAACCTAGGATTAATTAACTGAGCAACTGGATCGTGGTCCATTACTAAAAGTTAACTACAAAGTACTTTGATCCGTCTTTGTAATTGGATTGCCTAATTGTAGGAGATTGGGCATTAATAATAAGTCTTTGATCATTGGCCAAGTCTACGAACTATAATTAAACCGACCCGTTTAATCATCATTGCTCATTTGTTTGTTTGGGACCATAAATCCCAACATATACCAATTGTATTACCAATTTCAATCATGCAATCGTATCATATAGACTGTCAAATTGTTATTCACATCTTGTGTTCTTGGAAAATACTTCCAAATAGCATACATAAAGCGATACTTCTTTGTAGGGTGTCTTGGTCTTGAATCCCTTCCTTGCTTGTGCCATTCTGAGACAATTAGTTAAAGCCCACATTTCCTTGTCGAGTGTTTATACTACCTAGCATGTGCACGGAGGGCATGGAAACGGTGCTACACACTTCGGGTCATGATAGTGAGACTTGGGACCTTGCCAAGGCCGAAGAGTTTGAACCTGTCCCGAGGTTTTGCTGATACATACTGGCAATTTATGAGGATGATCTAAGACACCCTTTTTGGGAGCCTCCTCAGGGTATGGAATTGATCCAAATTGGTTAATCATGAAAAGAAATTATGAGGATACACACAGACAAGCACCCCCATACTTATTGTATCTTGATCATGCCGATATAGTTATTGCTATTAAGGGGCTTAATTTGGCCAAGGAGAGTGATTATGCTCTTTTGCTTGGGAAAAGGAACTTTGATGGGGGATATATTCACAATGGGTAGAATAGGCAGAATTTTTGGGAACGAAACTTTATTATTGATATTGATGGAATATTGCAAGACATGTACTTGAAACTTCAATGATTTGTTGATGGTCACAAGTTATTTGAAAGCTACAAGCTATATGTTTGCAAGATTATATATATATATATATATATATATATATATATATATATATATATATATCATTGTTCTAAAAAAACCGCCTAAACACTTACCTAAGTTACGCCCTAGGCTTGAAGCTCGCCCTTCACGCTTAAGCCTCGCCTTTCTCTTGTCTTGCTCTCGCCTAGGCCTCGCTTAAGTTGAAAAGCTTGAAGCTCGGCCTCCACGCCTAACCACACTTTACGATTTTTAGAACATTGATAATATATATATATATATATATATATATATATATAGAGAGAGAGAGAGAGAGAGAGAGAGAGAGAGAGAGAAGTTGGTTGAAGTATATGGAGACGGCTTGTATGACTAAGGAAAAGTTTTCAATTCCTACATAAAAGCTTGTTTTTCAAAGCTTGATTTCCGTTCCTTAAATAGACAACACTACAACAAAATCTCTATTTCGCGACAATATATGTTGCGACATACTGAAAAATTTGTTGCAATAGGTGATTTAGCGCGACACTTATTTTTAGTTTGTCGTAAAAATTGTGAAGGAAAACTAAGTACCAAAAATATAAGGCGACATAAAAGTTGTCGTGAAATGTCAAAATATCGACAAGTAATAAAAATTGTCGCCAAAAACATGATGAGAAGCATGGCGCCAAAATATTTTTGGTGGAAAACTTATATGACAAACTTTAATTTCTTGCAACACGCTTACTTGTGATGCAATAGATCTACTTTTGGCGACAAAAAATATTTGTTGCTAAAAATTCTAAGATGAATGAAAAAATTTGCGACACCTATATTTGTTATTGCTCTAGCTTGTAGGGATGGTGGAAAACAAATCGTGACATTCACATTCGTCACCTATTAGTCTTTATAATTAACACCATTTGTCACAAGTCTATTATACTATTGTTCATAAATAAATATTTCAATGAATTAACAGGTCGTAGTAAATTATTAATAAGTATTAACAAACATGCAATTGTTTTTTTTTCATTATGAATTTATTTTTTATACTATTTTATTGTGTGTAACGTGCGAATCGTAAAATTTCAAAATATTTAAATTCGATCTTCAAATATGAGGGAAGAGCCATCAATTTTTTTTACAAATAGTTCATAGTAAGATAAGCAAACCCAACTATAACAATACCCAATGCATTAATCGACATAAGTAGGAAAGCTTGTTGTCTAGTATGATAGTATCTCAAAATGGTACCATAAATAAGTGAAAAAACCCATAAGTTAGAAAAATAATATAAAGTTTAAATTAGTTTTAAGGGTTATCGATAAATCTCAACTAGGCAACCCAAGTATATCTACACTTGAAAGAGTATTCCATCCAAATCATTTATCTTAGGTGGTCTAATATAGAAAGAAAAAAAAATCAAAAACCATGATATATCACAACCTATGTGAAGAATTCTAACTTCATAAATTGAACTTAATTTAGTCCAAATTTAGTCCAAACTAGTCTTAATTGAACTTAATTCGTTTCATCTGTGGACTGCTGTGTCATAGACCAATAAAGAAATCATGAAACATAGTCATACACAAATACCAATAGTACAGAACAAAACACACAGTCAATCAATCTTCTCTCTCTTTCTTCTTGAGAAACATATGGTACTAAAGACATTTTCATGCGGTGAAATTCATATAATGTTGTTGCATCATTCTACAATATGTAGACATTATTCCGTAGGTACATTTGAAGCTTTATGATTAATCGACTAAGATGGACAACTAGGTGAGATCATCTTCATCCAATGGTTCTTCTTGATCCTTTACGTCCATCTTAAATGCACTCACATCACCTGTAGGCAGTTTCCTTGCAAGCTTGATGATCATGTGATCAAGATTGGAGATGATGCTTGACTGAGCTGCATGCTTGATTTCATCAACATCACCTTCAGTGTATGCAGAAATGAGTCTCTACTAGCAGCACGATTTTGATCGCTGTTCAAGAAAGCTTCAACCCGACAACAATCGTTGTAACACTTCTCCGCTTGCTGGAAGTGATGAGCATAAAGATATACAATGATTGCACTGAGATAAGCCTTGCATTGGCTATGGGTAGCATTGCACTTATCAGCTGATAAGGCCCATCTTAAAAGAAAAGTTGCAGCATCTGCATACTTCTCAAGCTTTACATAAACACTAGTAGTAGCATGATACAGATCAAAGGCCATTTGTTCCTTTCCATCCTCTTCAAGGGCATCACAAGCATCGGTGTAAAGCTGAATACCTTCCTCAAGTGCAACATCTTCTAAAGCACGAGCACCCTTTGCAAGTGCATCTGATGCAGGTTGTGACCTTCCACACTCAGTATACAACTCGGATGCATGTCGAGAAAATCAGACACTTCTTTCCAGTTGCCTACTTCCTTTGCAAGAACAGTCGTAGATTCTATATGTTTTGCAGCATCACAAGGCGAAGAGAGCATCTCTTGTCCTTTCGAAGCTTTCTCAAATGCTTCTTTTGCTTTCTCGTTATTTTTCGCCAATTAACGCATTTATAACAAATCGAAAGATGAGATACAAATACAGCTATTCTCAAAAATCTTTTGGTTTTGAAAGTAGAGATCATAATACAGCTATTTATAACAACATGAATTCAGCCTGTCACTCTCATACAGCCATATTCCAAAGTTGTTCTATTAAGCAATTTGTCTCGAACATATATGGTGTACAAGAAACAGGGGAACACTGCTTGAAGCAAAAATAAATGCTTCAAGTAATATCTATTCTTGGTGACGAGAATTCTATGATCAGATTGGTTGTGTTGATGATGCTGACCTCGCATGAGATGTCATCCA
The DNA here is from genome assembly GCA_023638005.1 of Forsythia suspensa. Lineage (NCBI taxonomy): Eukaryota > Viridiplantae > Streptophyta > Magnoliopsida > Lamiales > Oleaceae > Forsythia > Forsythia suspensa. Next base: position 25,862,532 of record CM042666.1, on the reverse strand, counting down.
GAATTTCCAAACAATTTTCTGAGCAATATACAAGAAGATGCTAAGGCTGATATTAAATATTTTGAAGCAAATTGAGAGGCTCTGATTGGAGATAAAGACTTGATTGGAATGTACAGGAAGTATAAGGGTAACAGGGGTAAGCTTTTATGCTGTATGCTTTGCTCAGATCCAAAGTTAGATTCTAATCGATTCAAGGATGTTATTAATGAGGAAATAGCTGTAGGAGAGCTGAAATTAACCAAATCATAAGAAAAATGGGCTAAAAAAGTGTCTGAAACAAAACCACCTACAAGTCCATTGAGACACAAAGAAACCAAAGGCATATTCTACACACTGTTGAATCTATTTTATATTCTTCAAATTCTGCTAATTCTTCCGTTTTCAATAATCTGTTCCATGTCCTCTTATTACCAAATATTTGAACTACATTTTGTAATCTGGAAATTACTCTTTTGGAGGAAAGGAAATATCAACATCCATCAACTAAAATCAAAACCAGCATCAGCATTAATGGGGTTACAATAATTTTTGTTCCATTTGCTATTTGCTGTATCAAAGCAAATACAATAGCAGAAATTACGTTTGCAATATGAAAGATCTTGGACAGAATATGCACTGAACATCAATTTGTAATAGCAGAAATTATGTCCCCAATAACAGGAGCTCAAACAGAATATGCACTGGAAATCAATCACAGAGAACTGTCCAATAAAGGGCTTTGCAATCACAACTAAAACTGCCCCATATTCATCAATTGTCTCATCAATTTTATATTGTTATGGTTTTGTTTTAACAAAGTGCTTAAGTAGCAGATTTTTATTTAATGGAGTTTAATCACTACACTCTGTTACCATAATTAGATAATCAGCTAGAATTGAGCTGTATCTCTCAACTCCAGGAATCCATTTAATCAGTGCTTTTAATTCTAGTTTGATTATTGTGTGGATAGTGGGCAGCAAGCCTTTCTAATACTATTTATGAGATTCAGAGTCTACCCAAATCACCACAACCTTGGTGTTGTGCGATTTATATCCCGCAAGTGGACGGATCGTTGACAAGTAATATAGTGATAAAATAAAGTGTCGAACCCACGAGGACTAGATACTAAAATACTAATTAATTTCACAACTCAAATTTTAACAATGGAAATAAACACAGATTCAATTTTTGATTCTTAAGATTCTAAGCTAAATTAACTATTTTAATTAAATTGAAATTAACAATAAGTAACTTTTAAAAAGGTAAGAACGAATTCAAGATCTACTAACTCTAGGATTTGCGAATCCACCAACACTTTCCTTAATCAAACATCCGTTTAACTGTTTTAGCTTATAATTACCATAGATTGAAAATCAGCGTTCCTAAATTAATCGAAAGCCTCTCTCGATGGTCAATCAATTCTATATGTTATGCGAACTTCATTATCTCTAATTAAGCTTCGAACATAAACACATGCATTAAAATCTCAAGAACACCTAAATAGATTTCATAAAGCATAATAGTAATCTCTATCTATTATTGGACCTATGTTATTCAATACCACGTGCTTAATCTATATTGAATCTCTCGACTTCAATATAGATCACAATATATTCTAATGGTGATTAGGCATTAAAATAATAGAAAAACTGCATAAAGAATAATCAATCCAAAAGAAATTAATTACTAAAACAGAAAAACTTCTAATTAATTAAAAATCATGAGGTTTCATCGTTCATCCTAGAAAAAGTAAATTAGCCGGACATGATTTCGTCAATTATGACTATAATTGACTTCATCATTATCCGCAAAAGAAAAAGAAAAGAAGAAGAAATAAATACAACCCGTGACTACGGATGAAGATTCTTCAATCCGTGCCTTGATCTTCGATTCTCTTCTTGTATCTTGTTCCCAAAATTCCTCTCCTCTTTGTTATGGCTATCATCTGCCTTTTATAATACTCTCCAAAGACTCCAAGACGTGTGTTTAAGTTGTTGAATCAATATGGACTTCGTAGAGTTCTAAATCCATCGAGAATCGCCAACTTGCCGCTGCTGCGTATGCCCATGCGATCGCATGGTTTAGAACCTCGCGATCGCATGGTTCTATGGTTTGACATTCTAACAATTTTTTTATTGTCTTGCGATCGCACCACGTTTGTACTATGCGATCGCATAGTCTATTTGGTGCTGAAATTGAATTTCCTCCTTAGTAATTGCACGTCAAGCCCCCAAGTATCTTTTCTTAGCGGTTTGAGTCCTTTTTCTTCTATTTGCGCTCTTTTCGTCTTTTCGTCAGTTGATACTTGAATTTGATTATTTCCTAAAATAATAAGAAAACAACATGCAATTAAACCGAAAAGAACTAAGAGTACTAATAATCATCCTTTTTGTGAGCTGAGATAAGTACAAAATAGTACTTATCACTGGCATCATCCTAAGTCAACGTAATCGACTATGAGATTGAGAATTACATACCACAATTATTTAATAATAAGGCATAAATCGAAGGATTATACAACATACGAATCGGATGTGTTTTTATTACGCTGGGCTTTGAGGAGCATTTGTTTTATTCTTACATGTACTTAATCCTATTCATGTTAGCGTGATAACAACCATCATATTAAAATTTCCTAGAAGAGAGTTGCGACCAATTTTATCTAGAAAAGTCGGTGATGTTTTGTGTTTCTATCTTTCCCCAAGAACTATGATGTTGAACACATGAAATATTAATATTATATATATATAATAACATAGGAACCAAATGACTACTTACCAAAATTATGTAAAACAATAATTTGATTTGCCAAAGCTTGTTCAAGTGCCATTATCTATATAACAAAAAGATCCTTTATATATTTTGACCTCGAATCCACAAGCAAACAAGGGGTCCTCACACCGATTTAGTCACCAATATATAAAATAACTTGTGACGATGAGACAACAATCTTTTACCATCATCATCGGTGAGACACTCCAAGGATAAGCAAATGCAACCATATCAACAATTGACCAACGCGGGAATTAAAAATATTAAATTGTATGAGAAATCTAGTAATATGGTAGACCACAAGGCTCCTCAAACCAAAACAAGGAACAAGTGACAAAACCAAATAAAGAATCATTAATAATCAAGCTTCTGCTGAAAATTAGAATACTTAGAACATGTTGTTCATCCAAAATTTTTTGGTGATGCATATTGTTTTCCAGGTTTTCAAAATGTGTGAATTACATTACATGATTCTCTATCACAATCATGTCATCCATGAGTATATTCGTAAGGAAAACAACGAGCAGCTTTTGTTATTCTCGGTCATTTGGGCAAGCGAGCTTACATTATTCTCATGTCATATGTGAGTATCTTCATAAGGAAATCGAGCTTGCTGTTGTGGTTTTGTATTTGAACAAAGCTGAATACAGAGACAAGATATGAGATGGCAGCACAATATGGGATGTAAAGTATCTATGGCAAAACAACTTGCAGTGAACTAGCTCGAGAACTAATACCCTCTTATTTTTCATCTTCAAATCAAGATTATTTCCAGTATACAAAACCAGCATTAGGTTGTGGATTGAATGTTTAACAGTTATTGGAATTTGTGAGAACATTGCATATTATTTCCTGTGCTTAAACTTACTACAAGAGAAGATGGATTTCATTTAATAGAGACCGCAAAACATCCCAACTTCAGTTTGTACCCAAGAAATATCTAGCCTGAAACTAATACCTTCCTATTTTCATATTCAAATCAGGTTTATTTCAGCATGAAAACTAGAATTAGAACAGATATTTCAGCAGCATACCACAAAGCATTATTTCCAGCATAAAAACCAGCATTAGAAAATATATTTCAGCAGCAAAAAGCCAGAATTATTTCCAGCATAAAAACCAGCACCAGTAAGACAATTAAAATCCATATTCAGCATAACATCCAGCACCAACATAACATATACCACCAAAATCAGTACTTCACCATATTAAGAAAAATTCACCAAACACATCCCTCCAACTACTCCCAACCCCTTAATTAAAACAAAAATTAACCAAATAGATAATTATCATCATCATGTAATCATTGGTAATTGAAATATACTAACAAGTAGAGTATGCACACATATGATAGCAACAACATGAATTCAGCCCATCCTTCTCATATTTTCGGTCAAAATATGGAAGAAAATTAAAATAAGCATTCAATTTATATATCCTTACCTGAATTCCAACTTCTACAGAATGCCTGGGCAACAGAGAATTTTAAGAGGATGAGAAAACCAGGCGGCAGATTTTCAGTGTTCACGGTTAAAGGAAAATAGTGAGTTGTAGTTTGATTTATAGAATTAGGGTTCTCAGAATATAAAATTGGTAGGATTCTATGGTATAGGATTGTGATGAACAATTATAGTATATTTCCTTATGAGATGGAGAGGAATATTGAGATTATTTTTGGCGCCTCTTTTCTTTGGCGGGAGGAGATGAATATATTTCCTTGATTTTTGATTGTGTGCGTGTGTGTGTGTGTGTATATATATATATATATATATATATATATATATATATATATATTTTATTAACCTTAATATTACATAGTGTTAGAAATTAAAAATTTGGTGCAAACCGACAAATGTTGATTTTGTGACGAAACCCGTAAGTATAGATTGCTGATTTATTTGCTGAAGAAAATGCCTTTGACCCACCAATTGCAATCAAGCACTGAATCTGATTGAAATTAGTATAATTTATTATCTGTCACTGGAATAAATCACGACACAAAAATAAGCACTAAGCACCTTTGATGCATAATTAATTGATGGCATTCTTAAGAAAAATTATCGAAGTTTATTATTCAATTTCGAAATCGTTTTCATTTTTCATGGAATTTCGGGATATCGCCTCCCTATCCACCAGAAAATGAGACAACCGTAAAAATAGACACGAGAAAAATCACACAAACAAATGTGCTGCGTGTGTGTGTATAGATATATATATATATATATATATATATATTTTTTAAGTTCTAATTATTTGAAAAGTTAAACTTTGAATTTTAAGATTAACAACGAATAAAGAATAAAACATTAGGATTAGATTGAGCATACATGTGCCAAATCAATATTGTGTATATCTAACACTATTTGATAAACAAAAAAAAAAAGAAAAAAGAAATTGAAGGAATCAACATAAAATCAATAAATCATCATTTATGACATTTATGTCGGGTTGAATTCGTAAAAACATCAATCGTCATAAATATTGGATTTTCTTATTGAGCACAATTCAAATTCAATTTACCCCTATTATTACGGGATGGGGATGGCAACGATTCGAGGTCGTGGCGGGGACGAGGACCATGTTTTCCGTCCTTGCCACGATTATCATGTCTTGATTTTGGAAAAGGATTACACGGAAAATGATTGGTCTAAGGATAAGAAAAATGCATCTTATTTTCATTTTAAATGACAATATGATGTCTATTCGATCCAATTAGCAATTCTCGGTTTGTGCTACGCCTCTCAGTTGAGTTGGGTGCCGAGGAGAATTTTGCTAGTGAATTATAGTCGCAACTAGTAGTCTTCCTTGAGGTCTTTGTTGAAAAGGCTTTGCACCGAAATAGGACAACCTGCAGATCTAGTAGAATAGGTCCCATTTGACACCTGATTTTTTATAGAATTGTTCCGATGTAAAAGCCATAGTCATCTTTTTTTTTTTATTAGCTTATAATAATGTCCGAAATCATTGATTTTTGATAAGGAGTTAATTGATTAGTACACCTCCGGTACTGGTAAGATTGGACCGTGATCTTCCGTGACTTGGGAAGGCTACCTGAATGGGAATAAGAGGATCCATAGTACCTGTAGGTAGTCGGATATCCACCTACTTCAAGACTAGAAAAATATTCCAAGCGGTCTAACCCCCAGGGTGGACCTCAACCGAAAGGCACTAGACGGACTAACGACAAGTGATATAAAGAAAGTTGCTGGTCGGCCCATTTTGTCTCGCCCTAAATGGAATGGCTCTCTTAGTATTGACGAAGGATATGCAAATGAATAGTTGTTATTTATAAAATCAGTCAAAAAGATTTTCTAAATTTCGTAAGTGTACCGAATTGGATTGAATAAACCTTTTATTAATAATTTTATAGTTGAACACTCGTTTTGCATGGGTTAATGAATTTGAAAACTCGAAGTTAAAGAACTAACTTAGATCAAATCGGAACTAGAGTCGATATCTTCACTTCCATATCGATCCCATTCTTAGAGATGGAACTAAAGGTTCCATTTTAAATATAGTCATTGCTACTCCGTTAAGCAATATATCTTTGGAACCGAACCATGCCTACCCCCAACGTCACTATAAATAAGTATAGAGATTGACCTATAACATTGATATCTTCACTAATTTAACTATATTGTCTTGAATCAAAATAATTATCATCATCTTATTTTCAAATTATAGTTGGTCTTTTAAATAATACGGTAACAAAAATTTTAACTTAAATTAATTTATTATTTCAACAAATTAGCTATAATTTATAAATTGAAGGCTATTCTCCAATTTGAATATAACCACAGTCCAAAAAAAATTAAAAAATTTCAGACTTATAATTTTTCAAATCAATTCATATTTTCTAATTATAGTATTATGGATTTTTTAGTTGGAAAATTAAAATAAAATCAAAAACAAGGAAGAAGCATAACGGGTTGGGTTGTGGATAGCACATTAATCCCCAAACCCAACCCAACCCATTAAGTTAACAAAAAGAGAACAAATTCATTGCCGCCCACAACCAGAATTCCTCCTCTGGCTGCCTCCCGCCTTTCTCTATCTTCCTCAATCTCGGTTACTGCTGCCTCCCTTCCTCCCTCTCGCTGCTGCTGAAATCTACGTCTCTATCACCCGAAGGCCCAGAACCAGAAGAAGGAAGCAAGCACTTTCACTCCCGGCCCAGCACCCAGATAAGGTTGGCTTTCCAGATTTTGTATCTTGTATTGTCATCTATCCACGTTTGACACTTAAAGTTACAAATAAATCTAATTACACCATTAAGGGATAACATGAATTGAAGGATTGGGTGTATTTGAAGATTGGATTTCTTTCTTCTAATGAGGTCAATCGTTTTGGTGATTGGATTTCTTTCTTCTAATCGGGTCAATCGGTTGATTATACTTAAATGCTGAAGTTGAAATTATATTTGATTAATCTTTGTTTATTTCATGGTACATATAGACATAATTTCAGTATTTCAGTACATATGATGCATCTAGTGAGAGTTTATATTTGATTAATCTTTTAATGACTATTTACATTTTTCTTTTTATATATAGATTCTTGTACATATGATGCATCTAGTGAGATTTTATAAGAGATTGACAATCGATTGCATATTTGAGGTTCTCTTCCCAATTTCTTCCAGGCTTTGGCTTCATTTTCTCGTCTAAATCGTTGCTTGCTCTAGATATTGCCAGCAATCTGGAACCAAATGTACATGTAGTTATTGTCTTTAGGTTGATCGTTATAATTTGTTTTATAAGAATTTATACAATATTGGTGAATGGAACATGGTAGTTAACTAATGGCAATGATTGAAAGAATGTGATCTTGTGATAAACTTGTAGTTGCATATTTGACTTGAGATTAGTAGATTTCAACACCCGCCATTTCTTTTCCCTTGTTAAAGGATTAATACTGCTATTTAGGTTGAGTTCTTAGTTTGACAATTAATTAGTCTGTAATCTGGTTGCAATGTAGCTAATAATGTAGTTTTGAAGCTTTGCTCCATGATCCATGTTGTCATGAATCATGATATACAAGATGCTCTAGTCTTGGGCTCTACATTTGTTGAACTAAAAATTTATTTTCTGAACTTTAGATAAAGGATGCAACAGTAAGCTACTCTCAAGATTTTGGCACTTGCGTTCTGAATATTATTATTACCTTGCTTTCTATTTGAATTGCTTAAGAATTAAGAAACTAGTCTTTGGGATTGATCACCAGCATATATTGGTCAGATTTAGGAACTGAAAATACTTGTGCTCTGATCAGATATGGAATGAAGGTGACGTTTAAGAATAGTTTTGTTAATCAATATGACATTGATTTATTTTTGATGTTTTTATTTATTTTGGAATCTAGATAAGAGTTCAGAAGCATGGCTACCCAAATCCGAAATAGATGTTTGAATTCACCTTTTTCTTTGTATAATCAAGTGCTAAGTATAACTTCCAACTTTCCTTTGGCTGTGGAGGTCTAGATGAGGCAATTTATATTAATGCCAAATAGAGAGAATAGAACTTAACAATGATATGTGGACATATGCATGTTTTAATCTTAAGTTTTGTGATGGACTAGACTTTGGAGCCTCTGCCTTTGCGTGCTCAAATTTCGAGTGGTGTATCTTATATATTTTGTCCTGTATAAGGCTTCAAATTTGTAGCTTGCTAAGAACTCATGAAGTATAGTTTGTTTAGTTTATAATCAAATGCATTAGGCTATGTTTGGTGACTCTGAATTCGGGCATAAAAATAAAAATCTGAAATCTGAATTTCATCTATTAAATTTTTGTTGTCTTTAGGTAGACTGTTATAATTTGTTTCATGAGTTTTATACACTGATGAATGGAACATAGTAGTTAACAAATGGCAAGAATTGAAAGAATGTGATGCTGTGATGAGCTTATACTTGCACATTTGACATGAGATAAATAGATTTCAACACCTGGCATTTCTTTTCCTTGTTTAACGATTATTACTGCCAGTCTGCCATTTAGGTTGAGTTCTTATTTATTTATTTTTATTTTTTATCAACATGAATAAACTTAATTAGTATTATTAATTAAACATATCAATGCCCAAACAAAATAAAAAAATAAATCTGCTGCAACTTAATCATATTCTGTTAAGTTTTGCAAGCAGAAAAATAGTACAGAAGTAACAGCAGGATTGAAAATTTCATTTGGAATAACTTTTGGAATTAATTTTTGCTTAATAAGTAGAGCTGTTGATGGAACTCCAAACATGTAGAATAACATATCTTTTGCACCAATTCGTGTAACTCTTGTGTCCATTATTATTTGTTGAAGGATTTTCTGAAACTCTTCTTTTGTCAAGGACTTTCCCTTGTCTTGGTGATGTTTCTTGAATGCCTGCTCAATGATAGTAATTTTTGGCACCCAAAATTTCGTGCTTCCAAAATTATTGTTAATTTCCTCGACTGCTTAACAAAGTGCATGGTAGAATTTAGGTAAGCTCTCCCATTTTTTGGTATTTAAAGTACTTTTCATAACATTCATCAATAACATGTCCAATTTCAATATTTTTGTTCTCCTCATTTCCCATTTTTCTTGAGGGATTGGCCCATTTTTGCATATAATAGTAGACTTGAAATTGAAAGAGGAGATGGTTGAGTTCTTAGTTTGACAGTTTAGTACGTGGTCTGTCATCTAGTTGAAATCTAGCTAATAATGCAGTTTTGAAGCTATGCTCCATGATCCATATTGTCACGAATCATGATATACAAGTTTGACTTGAAATGGGCTCTACATTTATTGAACTATTTTTTTTCCTGAATGTTGGATAAAGGATGCAACTTAAGCAACTCTCAATATATGGGCACAACAAATCTGATATAATTATTACCTTGATTGCTATTTGAATTGCTTAAGAATTAAGAATCTAGTCTTTGGGATTGATCAATAGAATATATTGCTCCCCTCTAAACCACCAATCCCACTATGTAGATCTTGTTGTCTACCTTTGAACTAGTGACAAGGATCTCTTGAGGTGCCCTAAGAGGCAGTTTAGATCTTCAGTTCACCGTCTTGTTCGTGCTAGTTCATTTTTCCTTGTATGTTTTATTTTATTAGTGTTTGCTTGGATTACTTGGTTCCTGTTTATTTCACTGTTATAGGTCATCAATAATATTATTTTCAACTCCGCTTGCCAGGCCAATAAATCTCTGGCAGAGTCAACTTGTCCTGAATCAATGGACCAATCAAAATGCTTGAACATCCAATGACTTTGCCGTTGGTAGACACATTGATAGGAACTAGTGATTGTGTAATGGGACTTTCAAAAACTCTCACAGAGAAGCCACGTAGATTTCCGGTTTTCTTACCATGAAGGCTGAAGATGGAAATTCTGAACCCTTAAACTGCCATCTTGGAATTCCTAGCTTTATGATTTGGTTAACAGATTAATCATATGACCATATGCAAGTATATGTAAAAGATAGTGGGAGTATTTATTCAACATGTACGACATGTTTCGATAGGGGAAAAAAAAATCCAAAAGTGCTTATGAATGCAGTGTATGCATATATTCAATCCATGTATGTAGCTTTTATTGAAGTATTTTTTTTTTAATTGAAACTTGCAGAGAATGGATATGATGTGGGTCGGCTATCATTGAAGAAGAATATCAATTGGTTACTATGAGGATAGAGCATGTACATCAGGTATTTGATCTCCTATGGATAGCGCAAGAATATCAATTGGCTTTCTATATGGAATAGATTTAGTCTCCTAAATTAGTTTTTGATCTGTGTAGCATATTGTTCAAACTAGCCCAACCTTCATGTTTCGGTAGTTAGAATTTTAAAGGAAAACAACCGACCTATACCTTCATGAGTTTTATACATTCGTGAAGGGAAGGTGGTAGTTAACTAATGGCACTAAACCACGTGTTCTAAAGAATCTAACCTAAAAATATCCATTCCATTAGCTTATTTTCTTTAAGTAAATACAATAATATACACAATGAATAGGATGAGGAACAAGGAAGAAACAGAAAATGGAAAACCATCTTGTACTTTTTTGTCTATGTTGGAATTTGAACTTCTAATGTAAGATTTTCTCTACTAATCATGGAAGACTTGATTTGTTTAATTTAGTATTATTGCCCTTCATTTGTTGTTTTATAATGCTTTTGAAAGTTTAAACATGTCTTAACTATGGTCTATGTATAACTTCAAGTTTGAAAGTATAGAAGGCAAAGAAGAAAAAATGAACTGCTGCAGTTTTCTGTACAATTTTAGTTGACATCTTACCATAAGGGAATTGAATTAAATCATTAGTGAAGTGTGTTAGAAGTCTGTTAACCTTTGGCCTCGTAAGATTGCTCGGAAGTAATTCGAAAAATAATAAATTCTTGGTTTGACAGGTACCATATGGGAATTGAATTAAATCCTTAGTGAAGTGTGTTAGAAGTCTGTTAACATTTGGCCTCGTAAGATTGCTTGGAATTAATTCGAAAAATAATGAATTCCTGGTTTGATAGGTGGGAAGATGGATATTTCATAAGTGGCCAAATCTGGCTTGGTGTAGCTGATTGAGTTAGTCATTGGTCACTGTAAGGTACTTCCTGATATAGACCTGGAGGCTGGAGTTGAGCAATGAGTACTTTTAAGATGGTTTTATTTGTGGATGAATATGTACTGTCTAGGAGCACTCGTAAAATATAGTTCATATTTTTATGTTTAGAGGTCAATCCATGAATTTTTGCCCAATAACTCATCAAAAATTGTGAAATCATCGTCTCTAATTGCACTGGATATTCAGTAAACAACCATGTTGAAGTCCTTAAAACATAGTGTTGACAGAACACGGTCTTCTGGTCCCTCAGCAGTTCTGATTGCTGCTTTTGATGGTTGGGTATAATTTATTCTAAACTTTTTATGCCTTCTTTTGGTTAGTTATGATGGTTGTTGTGATCTGTCTATTAATGTGGTTCAGAATGCAATTTATATATACAAATCATTTATTTATTTAAAAATACAATTACTCATCACTATTTTGTTATTTTTTCGCAGTTCAACTTTGTGATATTTATATACCATTGAAGTTGAAACGTAACCATCTGGTCGAATTCTACCACCATGGTAAGCGGTATATACTAGTTCATTACCTTATGAATACACTTTGGTAGAAGCATTAAGGCACTCAACCAAGAGTATTTTGGGAACATGTAAAATTTACTCCAAATAGATATCACTGTGATGTCATTTTCTTATGTAAATATTTAAAGTTTGTTTACCATATTTATTTTGATCTAAGACAGGCTAAGAAGCATTAGACTCTGATTTAGGAAGGCGACGGTCTGACCATGTAATACCCTTGCATAAGCTATAGTTTGTAAATGTTAGATTGAAGAAATTGATATCTTTAGAGGCATCCAAAATCATAGAAGTAATGGAATTATGGGATTGCTTCTTAACAGTCTTCTCCACAACTTCTTCTATTTTTTTTTAATTACGAAATATCTTTCTATTTTGACTTTTAATGATTATTTACATATTTTCCCTTTCCTATGTAGATTCTAGCACAGATGATGTATATACTAAGAGTCGATAGGAGATTGAGAATTGTTGTGGCACTATCTTCACAAGCTTTAGTATTTTAATTTGAAGACAATACTATTATTTATATTTGATTAATTCTACAACTTTTAATGCTGTAAGTTACATTTTTCAAACAAATGTGTATCTCTGTAAAAATTCTACTACGATACAAGAAATTGAAAATTTATTGTTGTTGAAAGTATTATGCAATGAAAATTCATATTGTCACAAAATAATATTTACATTCTGTGAAATAGAATGCACGATATATATAAATAATTACAAAATAAATTACACGACAATTATAGAGTGTTGCACAAATGTTGATGCGACAAATTTTCTGTGTTGTCAAATAAATTCAACTACAAATACAAATTATCACATAAACAAATATTCATTGTCACAAAATAATATTTGCAATAATTTTATTTGTTGTAAAATAGAATATACAACATATATGAGTAAAGATAAAATAAATTGCGCAACAACTATATATCGATCTGCGACAAACTCTCTCGTATTGCGGATCTATATTCAACTTCAAACTCAACCTGTCATATAAACGAATATCAACTGCCACGAAATAATATTTGTAACAATTTTATATGTTGTAAAATATAATACGTGACATATATTAATAGTCACAAAATAAATTAGGCGACAACTATACATCGTTGCACAAATGTTGATGCGACAAACTTTCTATGTTGCTAAATGAATTTAACTACACACAAAATATGTTAGATAATAAATTATACTACAAACATTGAACATCTTACAATATATTATGCAACGAAGAAATCTCATTGTAAAATAAATTACGCGACAAACATGACCTATTATAAAATGTATATTTCTACAAACATGTTTTGTTGCAAAATAAAATAGATAACAAACTTTATACTTTTAAAATAGTTTTTGCAACAAATATTTCTCCTCATAAAACTTTTTTTTGGAATAAACGTTATGCGACAAATTGACTTGTTGCCCTTTTTAGTTTTTCGCGACATCTATGTATTGCAACGACATTATAGCGACAAATATGTTGTTGCTATTTCATTCTTTTTGTGGCAAACAAAAATGTTGCAAGTTTTCTTATCGACGGTGATGATAGTTGTCGCAGAGAATACATTCTATAAGCGCTCATAAGCGAGACAATGCCCGCAACAAACAACTTGTTGTCGCTAAATTATTTTTATGACAATATTTCTATTTAAGCGACAATATTTTTTTGTCGCAAAATGGGTATTTTTTTTGTAGTGCAAGTTCTCCGTATACTTACAAAATGTGTGTCTTCTTCATGTCTCCACTTTGGTCTTCATTGAAATGGGCAGGCTTTATGTCTTTCAAAATGTGTCTTCCAACAACTTGTAAGTTTTCTTTTACTTGATGTTTATTACTTTTTAGTGAGCTAGTTTATATGGTAAGATCAATTTAATTTTTAGCACAAGTTTGTAATGCTTAAATTATAATTTCATTAGTCAAACTGGTTGATAAGTGTATTTTGTGTACTTATTCGAGCCTTTGAACTAAGCTTTTATCCCATCAATTTATGAATTTTCTACTTAATTTAGTGTGTTATTCTATCTATTTCAGTTTTGGATCATCTGTAAGAAATTGGAGAAGAATGGATGAAAAAGCAACAAATTGGAAGATGTCTCGAAAGTACGGGAACTCAATTGCACTCAATTGGAATTTGTAAAACCATTTTGGAGGCTTTTGGAAAGATTGAGGACTAAAATGACCAAGACACAAACTTGGAGAACCAAATTGGAGGCTGTGAAAAGTTGAAGGGCCACATTGTGATATTTTGAAAGAACCAAGCTGGGCGATCGCTCAGCTCATTGGTGGGCGAGCGCCCAGCAACATAAAATCAAAATAGTATGCGATTTGGTATGCCTGGGCGATCGCCTGGCATTGCACTGGGCGATTCAGTGTACTTTTGGCACGGGAATTTTGTTTCCTTTAAGAGTTCTAATCCGAATAGGAAACGTTGTGGCCCACGATTTTAAGGACTTTTTGGGCACAAATTAGGAAACTATATATATATGGATGAAAAACTCATAGTCGCGTGTTGAATTTTGGGAGAAAACCAAGAGATGAAAACATCAAACGGAGATCAAGATTTACTCTTTCAAGAATTCAACGAAGATCGAGATCAAGACATCATCTTTTTGAGTTTTCTTCTTCTCCACGTGATGAACTCCATATTTTCTTTTTTCTTTAATTTCTTATTATTAGTATGCTAGGCTAGTTTATTTAGTGCTAGGATTACGATGAATCTTGTAGTTTAAATTCTTCTATTTAGAGATTTGGTTTTTGACGATTTATTTCAATATATTTTTAAATAATTAATTTTGATTTATTTGGATCTACAATTATATATCTAGTAATTATATGATTGTTGGGGGTTTTTTTACTATCGAAAGATCGAAAGCACGTTAGATATTATTTTAATTATCTTAAAGTCCGATAGGGGATACAAATATACTGATGCTTTATGTGATCTTTAATTATTCATAGAAATTTAATGCATTCATTTGTATTCGAATTCGTCATAGAGATATAGTCGAGTCACAATTATGAATATGTTTGATTTTATTTGAGAGAAACTGTTAAACAATCTAGGGATATTGATCGTCATAACTGATATACTTTGTTGAAATCAAGAATCAAGATAGATGAATTAATAACTATAAGTAGATTCGGGATCCTAGTACTTTTCTTTCTTAAAGTTAAAGTAATTTTCATCAATCTAATTTTTACTTATTTGAATTATAATTATTTAATTTTTCTTAGTTTATATTTTAATTAGTTTTTAATCACCAAATTTTCAAAGTTAACAGATTCGATTAAGATTAGTATAATTGCAATTGAATGATCTAAATCATTGTGGGAATGATACTTGGACTCATAATCCATTTTATTACTCGAGCGATCCGTACACTTGCGGAATATTAAAAACATAAAATTGCTAACAAGTTTTTGGCACCGTTGTCGAGGATTTAGTTTTAGTTCTTTTTAGTATATTATCACTAATTCGAACTTTATTTACTTGTTTACTTATTTATTATTATTTTCTTTAGTTATTTCATTATTTGAATTGTTTCTCTTAAGACCATTGCATGCGAAGTGTGAGACACGAGTATCCAATTCCAATTGATCCAGAGATCGAACGCATTTTTCATCGTAGGCACAGAGAGGCAAGAATAACACACCAAAAAGACCAAAAACAGCAGGACAAAATGAATAACAATGAGATCGCTCGGACAAGACAGAGAATGATGAAGACAATATGCTAATTGGAGTCTTTTTGACTTCACAGATCATAACCAATCTAGCATTGTCTACCCACCTTTTGGATAGTCGAACTTTCAGTTGAAGACTAATGTAATTCATCTATTTCAGAATGGACATCAATTCTTTGGCAGGACCAATGAGAACATACACATGGTTCACGATTCTTAGAAATGTGCCAACATTTCAAATATCAAAGAATCTCAGACGATACCATCGAGCTACGTTTGTTCCCACATACTCTTCGGACAAAGCTCTTAAGTGGCTGGACTCACTACCAATTGATAGCATAACCACCTGGAATCTCTAACCCAAAAGTTCTGCTCAAAATTCTTTCCACCAACTAAGATTTCGAAGTTGAAGCATGATATATCCATATTTCAAAAGTAAAAAATAGAATCTTTTGATGAAGCGTGGGACAGATTCAAAAATATGCTAAGGAAGTGTCCTCATCATGGCATTGGCAAGGGCCAACAAATTCAGTATTTTTATACTGGACTACTCCCTTCATTTAAAAGCATGATCGACTATTCATCTAACGGCCCTTTATCTACCAAAACTGTGGTTGAAGCTTTAGAGTTGTTTGAAAAAGTAGCTACCACCACTGCCATGTGGGCATCAGACAGAGTCATACACAAGAGAACTGCATGAGTATATGAAATAGACTTTCACGGCATTATTTGCAAAGATAGATTCATTGGTACACAAAGTGGAAAGTATGTCACATTCAGCCAATATAGTGCAAATAAAGAAATCAACATGTGAAGAATACGGAGCTAGTCATAGTACATTAGAATGTCTTATTCTATCACTACAGCTTGAGCCAGTCAAGTATATTCAAGGACGTCAATGCCAACAAAATAACCCATACTCTTAACACATTTAATCCAGGTTAAACCATCCAAATTTCTATTGGAGGGATAATCAGAATAATACTATACCATAGTTTTAGCCGCCAGAAAAGAGCACATCATTATAAGACATATTCGGTAAATTCATCGAGAAAACTGATAAGTTCATGAACAAGATGGAGACCTCTTTTAAAATCCAAGGTGCTTCAATAAAGAATCTCAAGACACAAATAGATAAGATGACAGTTGCTTTATTAGGCAGAGCACTAGGTACTTTGCCAAGCAATTACAGAGGTGAATTCCAAGGAACATGTTAAAGCTATTACTACCAGAAGTGGGGTTCAGTTACTAGAGATCCATGTAAAGAGATCATTTGTAAATAAAGAAAAGGTACCGTCTACTAATGAGTAGCACGTAGAACAGACTAAGCAGACAATAGATATTAAAGAGAGTTCAGGTTAAGAGGAAAAGTTACTTTGAGTGCTCTGAGAACTCAAGACAACTATTGGGCGGTCTATTGCTGACATCAAGGGCATCAGTCCTATACTTTACATGTGCATAAAATCCTCATGGATGATGATTTTAAACCAAGTATCGACAGTCAGAAGAGGCTGAACCCTAATATGAAAGAAGTGGTCAGAGAAGAAGTCATGAAACTAATATATGCCATGATTATCTACCCAATCTCAGACAATGCTTGGGTGAGTCCAGTTCAAGTAGTGCCAAATAAGGGAGGTATCACTGTGGTTCAGAATGAAAAGAATAAATTGATTTCAACTAGAACAATCACGGGAAGGAGAGTTTGCATTGACTACTGCAAACTCAACACAACTACTAGGAAGGATCAATTTTTCCTTCCATTTATCGATCAGATGTTGGAGAGACTGGCTGGATATTTCCATTACTGCTTTTTAGATGGATACTCCGGCTATAATTAGATCTCAATAGCACCTAAAGATCAAGAGAAGACCACATTTACGGTCCCTATGGTACTTTTGCTTACTGTAGGATGCCTTTTGGTCTATGCAATGCTCCTGGCACTTTTCAGCGTTGCATGATGGCCATTTTCTCTGACATGGTGGAGAAATTCATTGAAATATTCATGGATGATTTCTCAGTGTTTTACTCATCCTTTGATGAGTGCTTAGAGCACTTACACCTAGTTTTGCAGCAGTGTAAAGATACAAATTTAGCTCTGAACTGGAAAAAGTGTCACTTTATGGTTCAAGAGGGTATCGTATTGGGACATCGAATTTCATCTAAGAAAATTGAAGTGGATAAGGCAAAAATTCAGGTTATTGAGAAATTACCACCACCAACTTTTGTCAAAGGTATTCAAAGTTTTCTTGGGCATGCCAGATTTTATCGTCGCTTCATTAAAGACTTCTCGAAAATCACAAAACCTTTGTGTACTCTGCTAGTCAAAGATGTGCCATATGTCTTCTCTGAAGAGTGTTTATTGGCATTCAACACTCTAAAAGAGAAGCTAATTTCAGCACATGTGATAATTGCACATGATTGGAGTCTACTGTTTGAATTAATGTGTGGGCAAGCGATTACATAGTTGGGGTAGTGTTGGGACAACAAAAGGATAAAAATCTTCATGTAATATACTATGCTAGCAAAACTTTGACCGATGCACAGATCAACTATGCCACTACTGAGAAGGAGATCCTGGCTGTAGTCTATGGCTTTGATAAATTTCGATCATATCGTTGGATCAAAGGTGATAGTCTACACTGATCATGAAGCCTTGAAGTATTTGTTGGCAAAGAAAAATGCAAAACTGAGGCTGATTAGATGGGTGTTACCTCTACAAGAGTTTGATATGGAGATAAAAGACAAGAAGAGAAACGAGAATGTAATAGCTGATCATCTATCCAGACTTGAGCAGGAAGAGCAGATCAAGACCATGGATATTAATGAAGTGTTCTCCAGATGAACAAATTTTTAACTTGGGGAAAGCACAATGGTTTGCAGACATGGTGAATTTCTTAGCCAAGTCCATCATCCCGCCAGACTATTCAAGTCACCAAAAGAAGAAATTCTTCTCTGACTTGAAGTACTATTTTTGGGAAGATTCCATTCTCTATAGACGGGGTCCAGATCAAATAATTAGGCGATGTATTCCTGAAGAAGAAGTTTCTTAGATACTTGAGCATTGCCACTCTTCAGCCTATGTTGGACACTTTGGTACCTCTAAAATAGCTGCTAAAGTTCTATAGTCCGGGTTCTATTGGCCTTCTTTCTTCAAAGATGCATAACTTTTTGTGAAGGGGTGTGATCGATGCCAGCACACAGGAAATATCTCGGAAAGAGATGAGATACCTCTAAACAATATATTTGAGGTCGAGCTTTTTGATGTATGGAGTATTAATTTTATTGGGCCATTTCTCTCTTTATTCTTGAATCAATACATTTTGGTTGCTATCGACTACGTCTCCAAATGGGTTGAAGCAGTCGCATTGCCTACCAATGATGCACGGGTTGTTATGGATTTTTAAAAAATTGCATTTTCACGCGTTATGGCACATCCCGAGCCATTATTAGTGATGAGGGTAAACATTTTTGCAATCATTACTTTGATTGCTATCCCTATCACCCTCAAACCAGTGGGCAAGTTAAAGTCTCCAACTGGGAGTTTAAGCGAATTCTTGAGGTGACGGTGAGTTTATCAAGAAAAGATTGGTCAAAAAACTAGATGATGATTTATGGGCTTACTAGACAACTTTCAAAACTCCTATAGGCATGTCTCCCTATCGGCTAGTTTTTGGAAAAGCGTGCCATTTACCAGTTGAGTTGGAGCATTGAGCATATTGGCAGTCAAGAAGTTGAACTTTGATTTGAAGGTCACTGGTGAAAAGAGACTTTTGCAATTGAATGAAATGGATGAGTTTTGGTTGGAAGCTTATGAGAATGCCAAATTGTATAAGGAACGGACCAAAAAGTGGCATGATATGTATATTCCAAGAAGAAATTTTGAGGTTGGGCAGTAAGTGTTATTATATAATTCCCGCCTCAAACTTTTTTCGGCCAAATTAAGATCACAGTGGTCTTGGCCTTACACACTCACAAGGGTCTATCCATATAGAGTGATGGAAATCAATCATGAAAGCAAAGGCACTTTTAAAGTCAACGGGCAGCGGTTGAAGGTTTATTGGAGCGGAGGATTGTCGAAAGAAAAGTCCATTGTTCATCTTGCAACACCAGAATGATCAACCCAAAAAGTCGAGCTCTATACTATAAATCGAGCGCTTAATGGGAGGCAACCCATCTTTCTATCCCTTTCTACCTTTTCATCAAATTTGTTTGCAATTGCATGTAGTAAGGATAGCATTAGTTTTTTTTTTTTATTATTTTTTTTAGGTACACCACTTTTGTTTTTCCAATTTTTGCACTTAGTTGATTTTAAGCATGGTTTAGTCATCATTTTCATTTTGGCACGTAATTAAGATATCATTCGTTAAGTAAGGCACAATTGCATTTACTTCTTTTTGCATTATAGTTATTCACATTTGCATGCCGTTATGGTGGTCGCTTTAGAATTTAGGAATAGTTTCGTTACAATTTGACTTATTACTTGTTTTTAATTGCTTATTGATTTTAAAGGTTTATCGTATCCATTTTAGCACGTCTTGAATATTTAGTATGTTAAGTTTGGTTTACATTCATATAGTTATCTTTGATTCTTGAATATTGTTTGTGGTAAGCCGAGCGATCGCCCGGTCTAAAGACTGGGGCAATCATCCCAATGAACTCAACCTGGGCAGAATGCCCCAGCATATACTGGGTGATCGCCCGGATTATTGCTAGGTGATCGCCCAGGCTTAATGCTGGGGTTAAAACCCTAGCACTTCAAACACACGACGACAAATTTTTTTTTTCTTTCTTCTTCTCACGCACTCAAATGCTCAAACGATCATCACAATAACCCCAAATCTCTCGTTTTACTTCACTTCATCAACATTCAAACAAGGTTTCTTAACACTCCATTGCATTCCTTTTACATCAAAGACAAAATTTCTTCAAAGGTATATTTTTTCTTCCTCTTTTCTCGTTTATGATTTTTGGCCTCAAGTTTTTATTTTTATTTTTATTTTATCTTGATTAATTGAGGAGTATGGGATTAGGAAGATGTTGGTTTGTTGAAGTTGTGTTTTGAACTATAAATTTTTGGGCTAGATTCATATGTCCAAATCATTGAAACTCTAGAAAAATTTTTTTTGCCTTGAATATGTTCGATGAATTGACCAAGTGGATATTTTTGTGCTAAGCTGAGCTACCTTGAATTGGACATTTTTACACTCATTCATACTTGTAAATTGTGCATGCATTCTTAGGATTTGCTTTGGAAATTCATTCATACCACTTCACCCCAAAGTAGGCATTCATGGCATGCCATGACTAGGCTGCTCTACGACCCACTTTTGTTCCCCTCTCGTCCAACTCATATGACCTTTTTTCTATATCAAATTTGAATATGATAAAGACCAATCTATGTAGAACCATATGTCCGAAGATGGCTTGGGAAAATTTCAATATTTCCTCAAATTTTTCGGTGGTGAAAAGTAGTGTTCGGCCTAAGTTTGAAATAAGAAAATTCTCTACTTTTCTTTTATTTTGGTGTGTTTTGTTTATTCTTTAATTCATTATAGTATTTAATGATGTATTTTTTCCCTCATATGTACAATGCCGCCAAAACAAAAAGATCCACCAACAAAAAAGGAAAATGAGAAGGTCGGTTCATCATCTAACCGACGCCGACAAGTGGAAGAACATGTTGATGCCGGCGGTATCCAAAGGTTTCAGGGTATAGAAGAAGAGAATTTTTACAACAAGTGGCTAATGAAGAAGAATTTATGGGTCGAAAGAGAGGTAATTTTGACAGACTTCCCTTACTCCGAGATGGTGAATCTTATCAACTTTTGTGGCTGGCAAAAGGTGGAAGGTAAACCTCATTTGGACTACCCTTTGTTGGTCAAAGAGTTTATTGCCAACTTCAATCATGCCATCGAGGAACCTGAAGCAGACCATAGGTATACAACTTGGGTCCACAAGAAGTGGATTAATTTCAGCCCAACCATGATAGAAAATTATCATGGGCTGGGCTAACCCCCAACGACATTGAGCACGTACTGGCCGAACTTGACATGACACTAGTGACTTAGTTTCTTTATGGTAGAGCAAACGCATGGCCTATTGTTGGACCCAAATTTTGACACAACCAGCTGACAGAGAGCCTGCATATCTTCTATATTTTTGTGTGTCCCACCACACAGACTTCAATGAATCTCGAGCTTGTTTCTTTTATCATCTTGCTAGGGGACACAAAATTGACTTGGGAAATCATCTTCCGTTTCATTGTTGATCTTGCATCACAGTGTGATTATGGCCTCTTCCTCATGTTTTCTTATCTCATTAGTACCATTTGCCTATCAGAGGAAGTGTCGTTACTTCCGCATAAGGAACCTAAAATCCCGAAACACCTATTAACAAACGGACATTAGGTAATCCTATGCCAGACAAACAGTGAATAATCCAATTCCAGTACTGACAGTTGAGACTGATCGCTTCGTGCGTCAGATTTTCATCCAGTTATCCAAGCAGGGTCGGGTTTTGAGTTCTATTCAGAGAACGCAATTGGCCATGCAACGCACGATAGACCATATGCATATTGAAATGGACTCATTGAATGTGTCCAACACTGCGCTTAAAGGGGAGCAACGGACTAAAAATTGCACATATGACGATGTCAACCGCTGAATACTTTAGTTTGCACCATGCATGGATGATATTTATACCATCGTCTCTCAGTCCTCAGCCCTGAGTGCCACTCACCACGAGTCCACTTCCGTTGCACCATCCGATCAGCCTAGACCATCCTCTCCACATCTACCTCTGGAGAGTAACTAATTTCTTCACTCCTTTAATTGCTTAAAATTTTCTCTTACATTGGGGACAATGTAGTATTTTTGTTTGGGGTGGGTTAAGTATTAGGTTACTTAATTGATTTTGAATTTTCTTATTACTTAGGTCTGTATAACTACAATATATTATTAAAAAAATCTTTTAATAGTTTAATTGTCTAGTTGTTGTTGAATATCCTACCTCCAATGATGATATTTGTTTGAAGCTAAGTATATTTTTAGTTAGAATATTAAACAACACTTTAACTCGTGATTTTACCTGAATACTTATCCACTATTGACTTATCATTGATATGGAAACATGACTTGAGTGTTTATGTTAATATTGTTGACCTAGGATTATTGTGAAAAATCTTGTTTTCAAATCTTTAAACTAGTAACCAAACTATTTGAGAACAGTTTGGGGGTGTTAAAGTTGGTACGTGTATTGTGAGAATTTTGATGGTTTGGGTTTTCTAAGTCTCATCTTTGGTTGAATAGGTTGTAGTCAAGGAATCTAAGTTGAGCACTACTCACTGCTGATAAAAATAAAATAAAATATCTGACTCGAACAATTAGGCATGTTATGGTAATTTAAAACTTGGTGCTCTATAGTCATCTGATTTGAGGAGTCATCGGTCTAAAGCTCGCTACATGGATCATTAAAAAATAAAAAAAAAATTTTACATCTTCACTTCTCTTATAGCCTGTGGGACTCGAGCAATTAAGTCTGTTAGGATATTCTAAAACCTGGTGCCCTATAGTCATTTGACTTGAGAATTATCGACCCAAAGCTAGCTACATGGGTCACATAGAAAGCTTGTAAGAGAGAAGTATTGTACAGGATGTAAGATTGTTTACTTGTGTAAAATAAATAAAAAGACTTAGAAGTGCTCAGTAAGGATTGCTAGGCTAGAACCTCAGAAACTGAAGATGAAAATTTAGAAATCACTCACCATCTTAGTTCTAAAAATACAAGTTCTAATTTTTACCACTTTATTTGAAAAAAGTATTATGTTGATCAATAGGAACCAAATTCGCTAGAACACATCGGGATTGGTGAGAAAAGTATTAGAAATGAGATAATTTGAGAGAGTGTAAGAAATAAATGACTACAAAAGAGTTCGGGATTATAAAAATATCAACACAATATTAGTTGTGGTCTAATACAGGTGTAAGTTCAGTTTTTGGCTAATCATACACTCACTAAAGGTCGATCATCGGATAAGTAAATTTTTGTTGTTGTTGTTATTTGATCTCTTTCTAAAATCGTTGCTTTATTTTCAAACTTGAGGCATATGGTAAAAAATTTAACATTAACTCAATTCCTATTAATTCTTTTTGCTTAGTTTAAATTTGTAATTTTATTTTATTTTTGTTCGAGGACAATCAGAGGTTTAGTTTGGGGTATTTGATAAGTGCATTTTGTGCATTATTCGGGCCTTTGAACTAAGCTTTTATCTCGTCGATTTATGTATTTTCTACTTAATTTAGTGTGTTATTCTATCCATTTCAGTTTTGGATCCGTCTGTAAGAAATTGGAGAAGAATGGATGAAAAAACAATAAATTGGAAGATATCTCAGAAGTACAGGAACTCAATTGCACTCAATTGGAATTTGTAGGACCATTTTGGAGTCTTTTGGAAAGATTGAGGACTAAAATGACCAAGACCCAAACTTGGAAGACCAAATTGGAGGCTGTGAAAAGTTGAAGGGCCAAATTGTGAGATTTTAAAATAACCAAGCTAGGCGAGCGCCCAGCTACATCAAATCAAAACAGTATGCAATTTGGTATGCCTAGGCGATCGCCTGGCATTGCACTGTGCGATCGCCCAATGTACTTTTGGCGCGGGAATTTTTGTTTCCTTTAAGAGTTCTAATCCGAATAGGAAACATTGTGGCCCACGATTTTAAGGACTTTTTGGGATATTTTGGGCACAAATTTGGGAACTATACATTTGGATGAAAAACTCATAGTCGTGTGTTGAATTTTGGGAGAAAAACAAGAGATGAAAACATCAAACGGGGATCAAGATATACTCTTTCAAGAATTCAATGAAGATCAAGATCAAAACATCATCTTTTTGAGTTTTCTTCTTCTCTGGGTGATGAACTCCATATTTTATTTTTCTCTTTATTTCCTTATTATTAGTATGCTAGGCTAGTTTATTTAGTGATAGGATTATGATGAATCTTGTAGTTTAAATTCTTCTATTTAGAAACTCGGTTTTTGACGATTTATTTCAATATAGTTTTGAATAATTAATTTTGATTTATTTGGATCTACAATTATATACGTAGTAATTGTATGATTATTGTGGTTTGTTTTACTATCGAAAAATCGAAAGCACGCTAGACATTATTTTATTTATTTTAAAGTCCAATAGTGAATAGAAATATACCGCTATACTTTATGTGATCTTTAATTATCTATAAAAATTTAATCTATTTTATCTAAATCCTTGTGGGAATGATACTTGGACTCATAATCTATTTTATTACTTGAGCGATCCGTATACTTGCAGAATATTAAAGACATAAAATCGCTAACACTAGTCAAACATACTTTTTTATCCACACATTTTATATGACCCACAACTTTCAACCTACTTTTTATCTACATATTTACCAACACTTATAATTTTAGCACTACCAAACATGCGCTTAGTGAGCTAGCATGAACTTTAGTAAGATAAATATAATAAGTAGTAAGATAGTTCATGTTTTTGTTATTATTTGGTAAGTATCTTTGCTTGTTTATTTTAGTTAGTTTGTTTGTTTATTCTAATTATTATTGTGAAGACCCAAAATGGTTAGACGTTTTCAGAACTAATAATATTTTAACAGATCTAAGTAAATAAAGTAAGAAAGCAAGAAATAACACGGAGAATTGTTTCGGCCGAAGCCCTAGAGGTTCAGTGACTGGATCTAACACATACTTTCCCGGTTGAGCATCCACTAAAGTGGATTAAGCTCCAAAATCACTAATAACCAACCAAACGGCAACCAAAGTTTACAAAATTGTCAGATTTACAAGCCTATAAGCTACCAAGGCTTAAACTCAAAAAATACATGCCAAACATGCCCTTAAAACATCGTTCTCCGAGAACCACTCCGAGAACCAAAGAAAACATTCTCCAATCTTAATTAGATAACCCAAAAAGAGGAGTCAAGAACACTAAAGGCATGTTTGGGATTGATTTTGGAATCTAACTTTTGATTATCAAACAATCAGTAAGTTGTTTTACGGCGTTTGGTAAATTTTTAAAAAGTGATTTTAAAATAATCTGTATAATCTAGCAGCAGATTTTGAGGAGCAACAAAATGGTAGTTTTTCAAATTCTACTTTTAGCTTTTCTATGTATATATTATTAAAATATCAATTTTGACTTTAATTAATTGAAGTAATTCTTTTTATGTCACAGATTTATTAGTATTCTAATTATAATGCATCACCACAAATAATTTAAATTTAAATTTAATTATTTTTTGTACAATTTTAGTATGCTTTTATTTAATGTTTTAAAATTTTAAGATATTATAGATATATATTATTTTTATTTTAAAATAATTATGGTAAGTGCATTGTCTTTAAACAATATTGGATAATATTACATATTGTTATAGAAGTAAAAATTTTACTACTCTCATGATAATAATAATAATACGTATTATTATTATAATCAATGTCCATTTTAGTAATTTTATACAATCACATTAATAAATCATTTTTGTTACCAAACGCTTAAATACTGATTTTGAAATATACAGCAATTATAAAACAAGAGTTTACCAAACACCTATCTTATTCTTTCTACGGTTGATTTTTTCTACAACACAGCAAAAGCCGATTCTCTTAAAAGCACAACAATACCAAACCTTGCCTAAGCCCTTTATCTATAACCAAAATCAGAAAAAGAAAAAGAATAAGTTCTTGAGAGAAAAGCTTGTATTTCGATCACATAGAGAAGAAGATGAAACTGTTTTCTTCACGCACACCATTGCCAACAAAAATGAATACACCTTTTCTTTATCAGAGGCAGGATAAGGACTATTCCATCCAACAACCAAGAAAGTGCTAGGTAGCATCAGATCGAGCAAATGCCCCATTAAGTAAAACCACAAATAATTCAAATGTGTCTTCAACTAATTATTGGTGGCAACACGTTTTATCCAACAATCTCCACATTGCTACCAAGAATGGTTGATCATTTGTGAATTTAGAATCTTAATCCAGCTTTTTGTTTCATATAATCTATGTACCTGCAATTTCAAAATTAAAGACAAATAACAGATAACAACTTTAAGCAATTTAGAAATTTATTTAAATGAATGACTTTGGTACCCACAACACATGGGTTGAATTGTGTAGCAATTTTCTCCAGTTTTAGAAGTGTTTTGTTCATATTCATTCGCACTTAATAGAAAAACCGCCTTTAGATATGATATCTCTTATGAAATGATATTTGACATCAATATGTTTAGTTCTATCATGGAACATGAGATTTTTGCTTAGGTGAATAGCACTCTGATTATCACGAAAAACAACAGCATTTTCATCAACAAAGCCAAGTTCTTTTAGAAGGCCACTTAGCCAAATAGCTTCTTTTATAGCATCAGTTAGAGTGACATACTCTACCTCAGTGGAGGAGAAGCAACAACTTTTTGGAGTTGGGATTTCCATAGTTCCACACAAAGTGAAAAAACAAGCAGAAGTAGATCTCTTATTATCCGTATCTCCAGCAAAGTCAAAATTAGTGTACCCTTTCCGGGTAACACTTTTTTTTTTTAACATTTTTAAAAATTATTCCAAGGTTAGAAGAGCTATTTAAATACTTGAGTAACCACTTAAGGGCTTCCCAATAACCCTCTCAAGGATTATCCATGAACCTTCTAAGCACACTGATGCCATGAGCTAAGTTAGGCCTACTTCAAATCATAAGATACATAACATATCCAACCACATTTGCATATGGGATCCTATCCATCCTTTCAATTTCATGTTGACTTTTAAGACAAAGATCAAAAGATAACTGAAAATGATTTGCAAGAGGTAAACTTATTGGTCTACATTCAGACATAGCAATTTTTTAAAGAATTTTCTCAACATAGCTCCGTTGATTTAAAAACAACAAGTTATTTTCTTTATCTCTTTGAATTTTCATTCCCAATATTCTTTTGGCAGACTCTAAGTCTTTCATTTCATCATTTCAAATTCAGAATTTAACTTGTGTTTTATATCTTGAATATCATCTTTTGGCTAGCTAACAACATATCATCAACATATAATAGCAAATAAAGAGAGTTAATGCCACCATTACCTTTGCAGTAGAGACACGAATCATACTTACTTCTTTGGAAACCAAGATCAAGTACAAAAGCATCAAATCTTTGTACCACTGTATTGGGGCTTGCTTTAGCCCATACAAGGATTTTTTGAGTAAACAAACTAGATCAGACTTTCCTTTCTTCTGAAAACATAGAGGCTGACACATATAGATTGTTTTATCTAAGTCACCATAAAGAAAAGTAGTTTTAACATCCAGTTGATCCAATTCCCACCCAAAATGAGTTACTAAAGCTAAAATTATCCTAATGGTGGTATATTTAACTACAGGAAAAAAGATTTCATTATAGTTCACTCATTCCTTTTGAGCAAACCCCTTAGCGACCAATCTGGCCTTATACTTGATTCTATCAATTCCTTCACTCTCTTTTATTTTGAAAATCCATTTGCAGTCTATCAATTTTTGATCCTTTAGTTTTTCAACTAATACCCAAGTATTATTTGTAAGAAGACAGTTCATCTCTTCATCCATTGCAATTTTCCAATTTCTTGAATCTTTACAGTTTGAAGCTTCTTCATAAGACAAGGTTCATTTGAAATAGCTTCTTAATAAGTAAGTAAAGAAACAAAATTTTCATCAACATACCTGGCAAAAGGTCTGATTTGGCTTCTCGGCCTATCTCTTGTGAGTTGGTATTCATCAAGAGGCAAAGTTGCTAAACAGTGGGATTTTCATCCCATTCCTCTACATTTTCGGAAACATTATCAAGTAGATTCAAATTATACATTTGTTCCATACCATCTTCATTTCCAAGGTTTGAGGACTCCACCTCAATTCTAACATTTGTTTGTTACAAACTTAAATTGTTTTCTTTAAGACAACACATTAATGACTCATTGAACATAACATCTCTTCTAATTATTACTTTATATATCCTTTCTTCTCTAACCCATATTCTGTAGCCCTTTACATTTTTCTCATAGCCTAAGAAAACACATTTTAAAGACCTGGATTCAAGTTTCCCAATGTTTTGATGTGCATAAGCAGCACACCCAAATTTTTTTAAATGGGAATAATCTACAAATTTCTGGGTCAGAGAGCCTCTAGGACTTTAAAGTTAATTGCACTTGAGGGACTTCCGTTTAAAGCAGTAGTTTTTACTACTTTTCCCCAAAAACGTTTTGGTAAACCAGAGTTCAAAAGTATGCATCTAACTTTATTTAGAATGGATTTGTTCATTCTCTCATCAATGCCATTTTGCTAAGGGGGTATAAGTCACATTTCTATGTCTTAAGATACTATGAACTTCACAAAATTCAATAAATTCAAAATTGCAAAATTTCAGACAATTGTCTATTCTCAACACTTTAATCTTGTGATAAATTTGATTTTCTATTTGGGTCTTCCAATCTTTGAACATAGAAAAAGTCTCATCTTTTGTTTTTAACAAAAATACCCAAGTTTTTCTTGAAAAATCATCAATGATCAACAAATAATATTTAAAACTAATTGTGTTGAAATAGAAGCAGGTCCCCACAAGTCAGCATGCAAGAAATCAAGTAAATGTTCATTTTATGAATTCCAGGCCAAAAAATAAGTTTAACTTGTTTTCCTAGAATGCATTCTTCACAAGAAGCCATATCACTAAGATTTAATTTTTCAAAAACACCCTGACTTTGAAGAACTCTGAGCCCTTTAGTTCCAATGTGATCTAACCTTTCATGCTACAATTTGTCAAATGAATTTTTGTCATTTGAAATTGCTACTGAAACACCAAGAATAGGTTTTGTTTTTAGAAAATATAGACCATGTTTCTTTTGGGAATTGATGAGCAAGTCACAACCCCTAAAGATCTTGATATGACCCTTACCAATTTTTATGTTAAAATCCATATCATCCAAAACACCAAACGAAATTAGATTTCTTTCAAGTTCAGGCACAAATATGGTTTTATTAAGAACAATGGTGGTACCATTTTCTAAAACAATGTTCACAGATCCAATTCCTTTAATTTTGCAAGTCATGTTATTTCCCATAATCACATGCCCTTCATTAATTTTTCCAAAATTAGAAAAACCAGCTTTTATTAGGACACATGTGAAAAATACAACCTGAATCAGGGATCCATTCTTGACTTAGGTGTCTTTTCACAATTAAAAAGCACGACTCCATTTTCATTTCCCTCCTCATTGTAAGCTAAGACAGCAGTGCCTTCTCTAATTTTCTTTTCTTTGAACTCATTTTACCTTTTATAGCAATATTTAATAAAATTGCATGTTTTTCCACAAAAGTAACATTATTTTCCTTTTGATTTATTTTTAGACTTGGATTTATTTTGACCTTTCTTCTTACTGTCACTATAATCTTTCTTAGAGTGATAGTTATATTTTCTATTATTTTTTCCTTTCATTACTAAACCTTGTCCACCCAAGGTTTCCTTTGATTCAGCTCTTAACTCTAGATCCTTATTTCTTAGGGCACTAATGATTATCTCAGTAATCATATTATCACTACCATATTCTAGAGCATTTTTTTAAGTCCTTGTGCCTATCACTTCTAGAGTTTAACAGGACCACTGACAATTGATTTTGTGAAAGATTTTCATCACAATTGGCAAGGTCTTGGTCAATTTAGTAAATATATTCAAGTTTTCATCCAAATATAAAGAAGAATCCATTTTATAAGGAAAAAACTATTTTAGAAGGTAATATTTATTTGGAATGGTCTTAGTCACATAATGGGACTGAAGTTTGGCCCAGAGTTTAGCAAGCAGCAGTATTAGTCTCACATATAGTTTTTATAATATGTTCAGACAAATGCAAGAAAATAGTACTCCAAGCAATTTCTTCTAACTCAGATTTCTTTGAAAAAGTAATATCATCAGACCAATAATCATCTAAGGCTTTAGCACATCTTTGTTGCATCATAATTGTCTTTAGCTTTTGACCCCACAATTTTATATTTCCTTTTCCATTGAAAATATTAAGTTAGTATTAAAGATTTTTGCAAGTTGTCTTCAACAAGAAACCTCCAAGAACACAACTCGAATTGAATTTATCTCAGATTCCCAAGGCCTTTCAGGAGCCTTTCGACAAAGATTAGTCTCCAGGGAGTTCTTTGTGAACGGAAATTAAAAGAGAAAATAACCAAAAATTAAAACAGAAATATTAACCTATCAAGAATAAAAAAAAATAATAGATAAGAAAGATCTCACCAAGAGTGTATATTATTCTGTACAAAACTTTGATTTTTTTTCAACAAATCGAGCTGTAAAACGTTAGATCCAAGTTCTGATACCACTGTTAAGCTTAGAAATGGTTAGATGTTTTCAGAATTAAAAATATTTTGACAGATCTAAGTAAATAAAGAAAGAAAGCAAGGAATAACACAGAGAATTGTTTCGGTTGAAGACTTAAAGGTTTGATAACTGGATCTAACATCTAATTCTCCAGTTGACCATCCAATAAAATGGATTAAGCTTCAAGATCACTAATAACCAACCAAACTACAACCAAAGCTTACAAGATTGTCAGTTTACAAGCTCATAAGCCACCAAGGCTTAAACTCAAAGAATACAGGCCAAACATGCCTTTAAAATATTGTTCTTTGAGAACGAAAGAAAACCTTCTCTAATCTTAATTTGATAACCCAAAAAGTGGAGTCAAGAACACTAAACCCTTTATCCATAACCAAAATCCTTAAAAGAAGAAGAAGAAGTTATTGAGAGAAAAGTTTGTATTTCGACCACGATAAAGAAAAAGATGAACTGTTTTATTCATGCACACCACTGCCAATAGAGGTGTCAATCCGGGTCCTGGCCCGCCTTTGACGAAGCCTAATGATGGCCCGTTTTTAAAAAAGCCAGCGCCATGGCGGGTTGCGGGCCAGGTCAACCCAGTCCACAAAAATTGAACACGAGTCCGACCCACATGTTGGCCCATACGAGTCGAGCCCATATGGGCCGCAGGGTTCGACACGGTTCGGCCCGTATGAATAAAAAATTAATTTTTTTTAAATTACTAAAAAAACTAATAATTGATTTGACCACACTTACATGGCTTTTTTTAATTCATTTTAAATATTTTTTCTTTGTAAAAGCAATACATTTTACCACTTCACAAATGTCGCAGCAAGTCGCGAATTGTCGCCACGTCAGTAGAGTAGTTCATGGCTTTCTACTTTTTTTAAAAAAATATTATCAAAATGGGAAAGCAGATTAGAGGTTGAATTGGCGGACCCACGTTCAACCTCTTTGCCCGTATTATCAAAATGGTGCCGCCCGCAGTTCCAGGTCCAGACGGGTGGGCCGATGCAAATTCGACCAACTCACCCGTCTTGACACCTCTAACTACCAACAAAAAATGAATACACCTTTTCTTTATCAGGATAAGGACTACTCCATCCAATAGCCAAGAAAGTGCCCGGTTGCATCATCAGGAGCAAAGGCTCCATTGAGTAAAGGCAGCAAATAATCCAAATGCGACTTCAACTAATTATTGGTGGCAACACGTTTTATCTAACAATTATTTTTTTTTAGTTTAATTAAACTAAAAAGGTTTCCATCCCTCCCTAACTAGTTGTTTTCTTTTGTGATTAGATTCTACTCCATTCTTTTCTTAATAAAAAAGTTAAGCATGTTCCCAATGCATCAACTCGTTATAGAGGATTTTGTCTTCCCTCCATTCCCAAGCTGTTATTTCAATTATATGTTTTCTCCAGATCATTTAAATTTGTGACTACATGGGCTAGTGTATACATGAGTGAAACTATAACACCCCGCACCTGAATTTGAACCTAATTATAAGAGTTGATAGTTAGAGGACCAAATTAAGTGTTAACACAATTCTTTTGGGGACCTTGCTGCAATTCTAGATGTGTGATCACATTTTCAACACGATTTTAGAAAATTATTGAATTATTGGCATATATTCCATAATATTTAAATCCTTATTATTGAAAGAATATATATTCTTGCCATTAATGTGTGTGAATGCATGTAAAAATGAAAACTCTTATTTTAATGCCACCATTCACGATTTTGAACAAAAATCTTGGCTCTCAATTTAAATTGCACGTGCCATTAATGTGTGAATGCATGTAAAAATAGAAACTCTTATTTTAATACCCCCTTTCACGATTTTGAACAAAATTCTTGACTTTCAATTTAAATTGTACGAATTTTAAGGGAGAGATGATCTCATTTTAGTGCAAAAATGAGTAATTACTTCACAAATACACGTTTTTCATAAATAAAGACTATGCACATTGTCTTAGCTTACTCTATTTAAGACTCATTCCCCTACCCTCACAAGTACTCTCTACTATTGATTTTATAAGAAACATACACACACACACACACACAGAGAGAGAGAGAGAGAGATAAAAAATAAAAAAAAAAAAGTGTTCTTATAAGGGATCGGACTACTATTATCTGCTTTTCTTATTCTTCCTTTATCAATTCCAAAGGTATGTACGTTATGTCATGTTATTGAAATTCTAGACTTTTGAAAGTTATGATCATGGGTCCCATATGAATATGATAAGGAGACCGGAGTTTAGTAGCGCTACGCACAATAGATTTTACCACGAAGTTCGGTAAAATTTTTGTGTCTCCATTATGTTATGAATTTAAGATTATGATTTATTGTATATTTTTTGAGACTTAGAAATGTCAAACTATTATGTTTTGTCCATTTTTCAGGAAACTATAGTTCGTGGAGGTTGAGACATGAGCATGGCTCATGGTAGCAACAAATTAAGAATGTCAAATTATAATTATTTCTTTTAAGACCTTTTAATTTTATCTCTATTATCTTTAATTTGAAGTTTCGAATAAATATCTTGCAATCAAATAAATTTAATTTATAATTATGTCACAAAAATGTTTGTTTTTATTATATTATGGTTATTGTTAGTAAAACTTTCGTGGCACCCAACCAAATAAGTTTTGGGGTGTCACAGAAACAACAAATGGAGCCTTTGCCAGTGCAGCAAGAAAAGTCACTGTCATCTGGTGACCACAATGATAGAGTTGGAAACGAAAAGGATAGACTGGTTTGAGATGCAAGAAACTACCATTCAGGAAAACAAGACATGTTATTCATATTCAGAAAATGGAGAAACATATGAAAATAGATTTAGTGGTGATACTAATTCGAACGTTTGGGGATGGTGTTGTCACTAATATGACTTCCATTCAAAAAGCGGTTTGAAGAGAACCAGCTATTGATGATGTTTTGAACCACCTGAATCTGACATTGCTGATGAAAATTGTAGTCTTGTTGCTGAAAACCCAAGGAAGCTCATTGATACCGAAGTTGGCAAGTCTTCACATGTGGACAATAATTTAGCAAGTTTAAGCACTAACACCAGGATGGTGTATATAACCTGAGTGAAAGAAACAATTCCAATTCATCATTGGACCCTTCTTTTGTTGAACCTTCAAGTCTAAAAATCTATATTGAACCAAAGTCAAATGCATTAATGCATTACTAGAACCAAGTATTATTTATGATAAGAATACAGAGACCAAAAGCTTGCTTTTTGCAATTGGCTTTGAGCCAAGCAAAATGCTCATGGTTTTGGTTGATGGAGATGATAAATATCTTGGAATGAAAATCTAAGTGGAATAGCATCAACTGGAGCACCTTTTGGGCCGGGTGTAGCTTATCAACTTTGAATGAAAAATATTACAATGATTAGAAGATCATATTTTCACTATGCTGAATAATTTTTTGACTTCAGCTGGCATACCTGCTCCGTCTGAGATTGACATAGAGAGAAGCAGAAAGGCTTTACTATTGCCGAGGATAAAATATTATATTATCAAGGTCGTTTATGTGTATCGGATTTCGAGTAATTAAAACAGAGATTTTAGAAGAATCCCACTCTATCCTTATTCCGTATATCTAAGAGGCACAAATATGTACCGCGACCTCAAAGCTTTGTTTTGGTGGAGAAATATGAAGAAGAATATAGTTAAATTTGTTGAGAAGTGCATTATATGTTAGCAAGTAAAGGCCGAACACCAGAGACCATTAGGACTACTTGAACCATTAGAAATTCTAGAATGGAAATGAGAACATGTAACAATGGACTTTGTTGTCGGTTTTCTAATGTCACCGAAGGGCCATGAGGCTATCTGGGTTAATGTGGACAAGCTGACCAAGTCATCTCACTTTTTGCCCGTTCGGATGACATTTTTGATGGATCAATTTGCATAATTGTATGCAAATAAATTGGTAAGACTAGTGTCGATTGTGTCAGATAGAGACCCAAGATTCACATCAAACTTTTGGAAGAGTCTACACCAAGCTATGGGGAG
Source organism: Forsythia suspensa (assembly GCA_023638005.1). NCBI lineage: Eukaryota > Viridiplantae > Streptophyta > Magnoliopsida > Lamiales > Oleaceae > Forsythia > Forsythia suspensa. Next base: position 25,827,554 of record CM042666.1, on the reverse strand, counting down.
TAAGCTGAAATTTAGCACAACTTTCCACCCCTAGACAAATGGACACTCTGAACGGACCATTCAAACATTGGAGAACATGATTCGGACCTGTGTTCTCGAGTTAGGAGGGCATTGGAAGCGAGTTCGCGTACAACAATAGTTATCAAGCCTTCATTAGCACGACACATTATGAGGCGTTATATGGGAGAAAGTGCAGATCACCAATACATTGGGACGAAGTTGGCGAGTGTAAGATTTTGGGTCCAGAGATCGTTGAACAGACAGTGCATGCCATTGAGAAAATTCGAGCCAGTATGAAAACTGCCTAAGATAGACTCAAGAATTATGCATATAAAAGAAGAAAAGATTTGGAATTTTCAGTGGGTGCAAGGTATTCCTCAAGATTACCCCAATGAAAGGAGGATTACGCTTTGGCAAGAAAGACAAACTAAGATCGAGGTACATTGGCCCGTTCGAAATCTTGCAACATATTGGAAGTATTACATATCAATTAGCTTTACTCCTAGAACTTTCAGCAATACATGACGTATTCCACGTGTCCATACTTAGGAAATACGTCCCTAATTCAAGCCATATAATCCACCAATAGTCTATGGAGTTAAAGTGGGGTTTGAGCTACGAAGAAGCGCCAAATATGATCATTAATAAAAAATTCAAGTGCTCTGTAATAAATTGATTCCACTAGTGAAGGTACAGTGACAAAATCACTCGGCTGAAGAAGCCATATGGGAGCAAGAAGTGGAGATGTGAGCCAAATACCTGCAACTCTTCGACGAATTCCAAGGTAAATTTTGAGGATGAAATTTATTTTAAGGAAGGTAGATTATAACACCCCGCACCCGAATTTGAACCTAATTATAAGAGTTGATAGTTAGGTGACCAAATTAAGTGTTAACACAATTCTTTTGGGGACCTTGCTGCAATTCTAGATGTGTGATTACATTTTCAACTTGATTTTAGGAAATTATTGAATTATTGGCATATCTTCTATATTATTTAAATTCTTAATAGTGAAATAATATATATTTTAGCCATTAATGTGTGTGAATGCATATCTTCCATTATTTAAATCCTTAATATTGAAAGAGTATATATATCCTTGCCATTAATGTGTATGAATGCATGTAAAAATAGAAACTCTTATTTTAATGCCACCATTCACAATTCTAAACAAAAATCTTGGCTTTCAATTTAAATTGCACGTGCCATTAATATGTGTGAATGCATGTAAAAATGGAAACTCTTATTTTAATCGTACCATTCACGATTTTGAACAAAAATCTTGGCTTTCAATTTAAATCACACAGATTTTAAGAGAAATGACCTCATTTTGTGCAAAAATGAGCAATTACTTCACACATATGCGTTTTTTTATAAATAAATGTTATGCACATAGTCTTAGCCTATTCTATTTAAGACCCATTCCCCTATTTCCACAAGTACTCTCCACTATTAAAATTATACGAAACATTATTCTCACACGCACAAAAAGAAGGTAGCATAAAAAAATAAAAAATGTGGTCTTAGAAAGGATGGGACTACTAGTATATACTAGTATCTGCTCTTCTTATTCTTCATTTATCAATTCCAAAGGTATGTACGTTATGCCATATTATTGAAATACTAGACCTTTGAAAGTTATGATTATGGGTCCTATATGAATATGATATGATTATGAATATGATAAGGAGACTAGAGTTTAGTAACGCTACGCACAATGGATTTTACCAAAATTTAAAATCCTTGTGTCTCTATTATGTTATGAATTTAAGATTATGATTTATTGTATACTTTTTGGGATTTAGAAATGTCAAACTATTATGTTTTATCTATTTTTCAGGAAACTAGAGTTCGTGGAGATGGAGACGTGAGCATGGCTTGTGGTGGCAACGAATTAAGAATGTCAAATTATAATTATTTTTTTAAGACCTTTTAATTTTATCTTTATTATCTTTAATTTGAACTTTCGAATAATATCTTGCAATCAAATAATTTTTTTTTTATAATTATGTCACAAAAATGTTTGTTTTTGTTATATTATGGTTATTGTTAGTAAAACTTTCATGGCACCCAACCAAATAAGTTTTGGGGCGTCACGGAAACAACAATGGAGCCTTTGCCAGTGTAGCAAGAAAAGTCACTATCATCTGGTGACCACAATGATAGAGTTGGAAACGAGAAAAGGACGGACCGATTTGAGATGCAAGAAACTACCAGGAAAGCGAGATGGGTTATTCATATTCTGAAAATGGAGAAATTTTTGAAAGTAGATTTAGTGACGATACTGATTTTATTGTCTAGGGATGGTGTTGTCACTTGTAAAGAATTGACGTATACATGCACAACAAAATTAAATATTCAATTCCTATAAGTCGGACTAACCTTGTATTTAGATAGAATTCATGATAGAAGTTTACCTTGATTAACACCATGGAATCTGATAATTTGATTAGCTAGCTAGAGGTACGATCTTCAAGACCAAATCTATCTAATTATCCAGCTTCCAATAGTAATCAACACAGTAAGAATAGATCTGAACTTCCACGATCAAGAACAGATGAAAATAAAACTATTGGGAGTAATTGTATTGGGTTGTCTTTTGCTTGTGCTAGAAAGTAATGAAGACCAACTCCTAAATTTAATCTGTTGTGCCTTTGTATTTATAGGCGGTGCTAATCCTAAGTTAGCCAACAACAAATGGGCCCGATTAATTAATCTAATTAATTAATTTGGTCCAATAAGTATTTAAGTCCGACCCAACTAATTGGACTTTGGACATTAATTCTTATAATCTCCCACCTGGAAAAGTCCAACTCCAAATGCTCAATTCTTGCTTTTTGTGTGTGACCCATTAGGTTCTCATTCACGATGGTAAACGCGGTGATATTATCATCGATTCACCTAGATCGATCAATTCACGTCGATGTTCAAGATTGACATCTAGCAATGTGTCAAGACAATCCATGTGAAAGAAAATGTCATGTGGTATGACAGATCCAATATATGTACGGTTACTGTGGAAATTTAATTTCTTCATCAATATAACCCAATTGGTTAATAGATATTGATCAGCGTCAATCTCATTTCAACCAATTATATTATTCACCTCAACTCTTCGTTGATCTAATCTAGTTAAAATTGAAACATTTTCAACTCATAACCCATCCCAACCCGAGGAAATTTATATCAACTTAAGTGGACAAAAATTAGGTTATGATATCCTACTTTCCACGAGTGACAAATCTTCATATTGGACATTCACAACCTTTATATGATTCTCACTATACCCGTACGATGTCTTCCTGGTGACTCATAATTTTCGAGTCTCATCAAACGCTCGCCAAAGTATAGCGGTCCTCACATAAGATTCTATGATGTCCTCAAGTCAAAAGACCAAATCCACAACCGCGCATTAGAGATTTACCACTAACTCTTGGATAGTTATCCATGTGGAATCTCTAGGTAGATCATCCAATGTCATGTTCTCATAACAATGCATTCACGTGTTCATTCAGATGTCCCTCTATATCTTAGCTCGTGACATCAACTACTTTCTTCAAAAGAAATGCAACGTATGCTAGTCTATCCGCAATAATGATATTCATATCTCATTATTACTATGACTAGGGATATTTCAAGAATAACCTATTTATAACTTGTATCACACAACTACAACACCTTGTGATTAACGAGTTATTATGAACTTTTCTTTGGATTTTATTATTTTAAATAATAAAATTTAAGAATAACATATGTCCCATTTAATATGTAGACAAACATTTAATTAATCTATTTGTTCATACACTTCAATGTCTAACAAAGAGTATATTACAAAATGTCACATACAAACTAGATCCAAACACTCAGGTATCTTAATACCATCAGATTTAGCATGACCATCATACTTGTGCTGGGACAACAACTTTGTCTACATTATCATATGTAGGTCCCATTCTATCTTTATGTCGTTTCTTAAGATTATCTCTCAGATGAGATGATACTGCATCAATATATATCTAGATCATTGATGAGACTTGGGTTCTTTCGCTTGTGCAATAGCTCCATTGTTATTACAATACAAGATATTGGATCAACAATGCTAGGAACTACTCCAAGTTTAGTAATGAACTTCTTGATCCAAGCCTCTTCATTTGATGCTTCTAAAGTAGCTATGTATTCGACATTTGTAGTTGAATCAGCGATCGTTTCTTGTTTGAAATTTTTCCAACTGACCGCACCACTATTTAGAGTAAATACATATCCGGATTATGATTTGCTATCGTCTTTATCAGACTAAAACTTGGCATCGGCATAACCTTGAACTCTAAGTTCATTTCTTCCATACACCAAGACATGTCTTTAGTCCTTCTTAAGTAGTTAAGGATGTATTGACTATGATCCAATGTTTCTCGCCAAAGTTCGCTTGGAACCTGCTCGTGATACTCAAAGTATATAAAACATCCGATCAAGTACATAGCATGGCATACATGATATGCTACAATCGCAAATAAAATTGAATTGACTTAGACATGACTACTGGTAGGAAGGTTTCATCAAAGTCAATTTCTTGTCGTTGCTTGTAACCCTTCACAATCAATCTTGTCTTGTAAGTATGAATATTACCATCCATGTCGACCTTTTTCTTGTAAACCAATTTACAGCCTATAGGTTTTTAACCTTTCAGTGGACAACCAAGGTTCAAACCTTGTTTTCGTACATAGAGTTCATCTCGGATTCCATGGCTTCCTATCATCTCTTTGAGTCAACACTTGTCTTCAATTCTGCATAAGTAGTGGGTCCATCTTTCTTGATTAGTATTACATTACTAGTAATCGAGATCGTATCTCTGAGAAAAATGAATGACCCTGATCGACTTACACGAAGTTGGCGTGTCCTTGGGATTTGGTAGTTCTCTTTTTCCAATCTGTGTTTCATCAGATGCAAGCTCACCCATTGAATCATCTAATTGGTCAATTTTATTTGTGGTTTCTTGAACCTCTTCAAGATCTACTTTGCTCCTACTATCTTCTTTAAGAATACAACGAGTTTTGATACGATGACCTTCATTTCAATAGGATTGTAGAAATAGTATCCTACAATTTTCTTTGGATACTCCACAAACAAACATTTATCAGATTTAGCTCCTAGCTTGTCCGATTCAACGCGCTTCACATAAGCATCATAGCCACAAACCTTCATGTATGAAAGACTGGGTCTTTTTCCTTTCCATAACTTGTATGGAGTTTTATTAACCAATTTAGATGGGACACTATTTAGTGTATGACATGCAATGTTAAGTACATATCTCCAAAATGATTTTGGAAGAACTGTGCGGCTCACCATTGATTGCACCATATCAAATAAGGTGTAGTTTCTCTTTTCAGATACACCATTTTGTTGTGGTGTATATGATGGAGTCCACTGCGAAAGAATCACATTCTCTCTTAGATAATCTAAAAACTCACCCATTAAATATTTGTCACCTCGATCAGATATAAGTGTCAAAATATTTTTCTCAGTTTTGCATTTCTACTTCTTGATGAATTTCTTGAACTTTTCAAGGGCTTCTCTCTTGAATTCCATCAAACATATGAAACCATATTTAGAATAGTCATATGTAAATATGATGAAATAAGAAAAACCACCTCTAGCATCTGTAAACATTTGTCCATATACACTCAGTATGTACAAGACCTAAAATATCTGCAACTCTAACTCCCTTTCCAAAAAAGGGAACCTAGGCCATTGTCACACTTATCAAATGTTTCATAATCATTTGAATCTAAGTATTCATCTTTATATAACTTGGTGATGCGTTTTTATTTATATGACTGATTATGCATTACCAAAGATATGAGTTCTTAGTTTTATCTCTTTTATGCACTTAAATTTCTCTTCTAATGCCATTTGTTTCCACATTGAAAACATGGATCACCAGACTTGGATTTGTCTTTGTCTATTTTAACTGTTTTTTTCAGTATATTTAGCCTTGGATCCTTTCTGAAATGTCATTTTAGATTTCCTCTTAGTGTCCCTTAGATGTGTCAATAGCCAAAGTTTGCCATTTCCCTTGGGCTCAACAGTTTTTCAGCATGTTTAGCAGCTCGGGTAGGGTACAATAAATCTTATTAATGTTGGAGTTCATAATGAACTGAGAAAAGCTATTAAGTAGGGACTACATGCCTAAGTCAATACTCAGCATGTGGTCTATGGTAAAATTCAACTGGTTTAATTTTTCAATTTAACCAATTATCTTCATTATATGATCACTCCATCATACATTTGAATAACATTTTAGATGTCTCATATTGTTCAGTCTGTGACTATACACCATTCAACTCATTGAAATAATATATATTGGTATAGACATCCATATTCCCGTGCTGCTTTTTAACTCAAGTGACATACTGTAAGCATCACATGTTGTAGTGTTATTGTCATCACTGTGTTTATTGTATTCCGGCATAGTTTCCTCAGTAGGAGCTTCTGACATTAGCTGCTCAATGACAAATCCAATTTTTCTTTTTCATGTTTGAGAAAATTCTCATATTGTGGTGCCAATCCAGAAAATTTGATCCGGTATGTTTGTTGGCATCCAGTATGCCTCTCAAACTCATGTGGTTACTTATGATTCAATACTGAAATAACAAGATAAAATATTAATTAAATATAGAAAATTAATTTAACATGGTCTTATATTAAATTAATTATACTTCCACTGTTTAAGTTGAATTAATGATCCTCAAACATTAATCAATTGTACCAGTAAGATTCTTAGTAGGCTAGGATCTCTTTTATTTTAATAGAACCTCAACAAGTCCTAATAAAAACATCCAGGTAGATACTGATATCAATCACATCTCTATGTGACTCCTAGATCATCAAGTAGACAACTTATTGTCGCACCCATCTTATGTGTTTACTTGATTGTACTCCTAAAATTTTATTTCCTTGAGCGACTCAACAAAAAATAAAATTCTAGTTAAATTCAACCCATTGTTCAGAAATATCAAATGTTTCATAGTGATAAACATACCTATGAGTGAGCAGCCTTGAGCGACTCAACAAACTGACATCGATAATAGACTTTGGTTTTTCACTATAACAATAGAAGGTGCGTTGTATTAACCATTTAATACGAATTTAATATTTTGATAAAGAAGAGTTTGTCTCATCACATTTATGTATATTAACTAACATCCAACATGCAATCAATCATACATAATAAAAACTGTGGATGATTATAGACTTTATCTATCTAATGTTCCTAAGCGAAAAGAAATATTAGTCGGTCAATTCCTAAGGGATATTGCATTCGTTCATCGAATGCTAAATGTAATAATCTCTATCTCCTACTACAACCTATATCCTATACTTGGCCAAACTATAATATGTATCATATACTAGTTGGCACACACGTCTAGATAAATGAATACGCAAACCTATAATAAATAAATAGCTCGAAAACCCATTTAAATAAAAAATAGGCTCACAGGCCCAACCAACAATCAACAGAAATAATTAACCATACAACCAATCACATGGGTTTAGTCAATAATCATCCACTAAACATCTATTTTAATAACTAATATTAAAAATATATTAATTTCTAAATTTACAGCTTTGACAATATAAGTCTAAACTTTATAGACATTTCAGAACGGATTAGACGGAATTAAATAATTAATTTTTTAACAATAAAATTAAGTAATTAATCCAATTAATCAATTAATTTTATTTGTAAAGGAGATTTTAAAATTTTATTTATCTCCCAATTTAAATTCATACTCTACATTGAAGATAAAATAAATATAGGTGCAATTTTACAAAGTAAAAGTCAAAACTTAATCTGGTCAAAAAATTCAAAATATGTTTTAAAAAGAATTTTAGTCAATTTTCAATATTTGACCAGCATTGAAAGATTTAATAATTAATTTTCCAAAAAATTCAAAATTGAATTTAAGACTATATTTTACTTTTAAAACATGATGACTTATTGTGTAGTTTTGAAATTGCACAGACATTCCCTGATTTTAAAATTAGTGGACTTTTTTTTGCTATTTCAGAAATTGCACGAAAACCTTTTTACCTTTGAAACAATGGGGTATTCCTAGGGCTGGGCATGGGTTGGTTTGTGTCGATTTTTTGCCCAACCCACAACCCGACCTAACATGATCGGTTAGGAATTTTTTATAACCGACCCAACTCTTTTCGGGTTCCCAAACCAACACGTCCGGCTCGGGTTGGTTTGGGTTGGATTGTCGATTTGGACTTACAGCCTAAATAAATCTGGGCCCTTTTTTTTATAACCAACCCAACCTTTTTCGAAGGAATGAGCAAAGAAGATGCCGAGGCGATGGTGAGAGAAAGTGATATAGATGGAGATGGAGTGCTTAATGAGAAAGAATTTTGCATACTTATGGTGAGACTCAGTCAGGAAATGGGATGATGCAGGATGCTGAAACATGGCTTGAGAAGGCTATCCAACAAACCCGTATCCACTTGTGAATTATCTTATGAAACATGGCTTAAGTAATTATCTTATAAACTCTGTATCCACTTTATTTTTCTAATTATTTGTTTATAAAGCACTAGAATCATATGAATTTTCATAATTATTTTTGAACTATGTATTCTTGAGGGACCTGTTTGTTCTTTTTTCCTGTTTATAAAGTTTATTAGGCACTCATCCAATCATTGAAGAAAAGTAAGATGTCAATATATTCATATGTCATCTCCATATAAGCCCAAATAAATAATGTATATAACATTTTAGTTCTCAACAATGAACCTTAAATTATCGCTAGGATTTAAACAAATAAATATCAAATTTAAAAAAAAAAAAACACACAATAAACATCACTTTAACAACAAAAAAATATATCAAATGCATGACCCTCTTTGTTCTATTTTATTCATCTTCAAATGAGCAGTCTGGATTATGGCGATTTTATCCGCAGCTTAGTTTATTACATCATTCATTTTGGAGTTTTCAGTTATTTTAAACATTTTCCACAAAGACAATATAATTAAATATGGGGCAACAAACCAAAGTATGATGTTTGGATTTAATTAGAGACATTTCAGTATATCTACTACTACTCGAATGGGTTGAGGTATTCAACAAGCTATAAGACCAAGATAAGGTGATATAACAAGTATTTTTTAACAGATTAAAGTAACTTGTAACCAAAGTAGTCACAAACCAACAGACATCCAAGGAATTCAACACACAACGACTAAAAGTAATGCATTAGTCAAGTTTGTTCTTCAAATTCATATACTATATAGCACACTAATGAAGAGCACGCAGCTCCCATTCTCATGCCTCCATCAAGTTCTTGGCCTCTGGACGGGCGATCTACTATAAAATGAAAGAAAAGAGAACGTGAATAACAAATGCTATAAAAGTGAATAAAAAGAACTTTCATATATATACCAATGCATCTACCTGGAAAACTTGGAAAACTAATAAATCACTTAGGCCTTAACCTTGACCGATTCTTCATTTGGTTTTGATTTCATTGATTCCAAAATCTCTACAAAAAATAATAACTTGAATTAAAAAAATAGATAGAAACATGTTAAAATAACAATTTCATAAAAATATGTATATTACCTTCATCCAATTTGTTGTAATGCTCTACATCTTCCATACAAAATCCATCCAAGTTTAGAGAAACTTTGAGCCAATTTTGAGTGCACACCAAAACTTCCACCATTCTAGAACTTAAAGAACTATGAAATGGATCAAGAATTCTTCCTCGAGTACTAAAGGCACTTTCTGAAGCCATAGTAGACACTTGAATAGCCAACACATCTCTTGCTAGTTTGGACAAGGTACCATATTTATTTCCGTGAACCTTCCACCAATTTAGAACATCAAAATCCTTGTCCTCTATAGTTTCCCAAGCATCTAGTAAATATCTTTTCACATCATTTTTATCTCAACCAAATCTTTTGCTTTGTTTTTTACCTTAAACCTGTTAAGACGAAATGAAGACAATGTAGAAGAACTATCTCTATCAAAAGTTATTGAACTTAAAGATGCCCGAGTTGATACTTGACTACTTTCTGAAGTTACTTCACATCCCACATACCACTCATAAATGTCAATCGAATTTTCTTTAAAAGTATTGGTCATTCTAATAGCAAGTGACTCGTTCTTATAGAGATCACCAAAACAATATTCAACATATTCCAATTTGTATCATGGATCAAGCACAGTAGCAACAAGCAACATTTGGTTAACATTCTCCATTTTACCCCAATACTTGTCAAACTTTTTCTTCATGTTAGTGGCCATTTGACCCAAAAAGATGATCACCACTTAAACTCCATTGGTCCAATTTAGTTACAAGTGTACATATTTCATAAAGATAAGCACAAGAGCTAACATGCAATGAACTACTAAAAGTCAAAGTAACATTATAGAAATTTTTAAGGAACTTGACAAAAACAGAAGCATTATCCCAATCAAAGCGTGATGGTGGTCACACTTTTTTTTACCACCAATAAAGTCATCCTCTCGGAAGTGATTCAAATATTGTGCATCCTCTTCTCCTAATCTCTGAAAAGCTTTTTTGAATTTCAAAGCAACTTCCAACATCAAATATGTAGAATTCCGTCTAGTTGCAACATTCAAAAATACAACAGAATTGCAATCAATTTTTTCTTGCCTTGCACACTCTTTCAATTTTTCATACCTAGTAGGAGAAGATTTGACATATTTCACTGCATTGCAAATAGCAACAATTGAGTCATGTGCTCCTTCAACCCCTATATACAATCAGATTGACAATATGTGCACAACATCTCACGTGCAAATAATTTTCATTTAACACATTTGTTTCTGGTAATGGAGTTGTATTGTAGCCCTAATGCCAATATCTTCACACATTTCCATATCTACAACATATATTCCAATATCAAAAAATAATTGAAGCTATAAGCTATTTTTATTTCCACATACCAAAATACTAAACAAGGAAAAAAATAATTTTAAAAATAATTGTACCTGTGGCTGTGTCCATTGTGATGCTGCAATGTTTTTTCTATTCAATAACGTGATAATAAATTAGTTTATTCATCAAATCAGAAAAGATAACAAAAATTCTAAAGCAAATTGGATTAGATAAATGTCTTTCACCACTATAAAAATTGATCATTTTAAAACCTAAATAGAATGACTAAAAATTGAAGGCTTTAGACTATTAATCAATGCATTACATTTACAATTTACAAAAATGCATTTCAGCCCACATTATAAAAAGGAAAAAATTATTAAACAATGCATTACAACTTACAACAGTAATAAATAATTTGATAAAACTTGCAAGACTTCATGATACAGCAACAAATAATTCAACATATAAAACTATTTTGGAACAATGCACAAATATCATGTTTACCCAATTCTTATAATTCTGTTAATATGCCATAATCCACCATCCAAACTCGGAAAGAGCAACATAACTATTTTTTTTTTTTTTTTTTTTTTTTGCAAATTGAAGGTTGAATTATATCCCATAATTTCTCACCCAATTTCAATTCAACTATGAGAAATTTATGATATCTTAAACTTAACATATTCACAATTTATCGCAAGAGTTAAAATCACATACCTACTGTACTGGCTGCGAAGTGACTACAATGTTGTAATTTTGGATTGTTTACAGAGTTGCAATGATTCGTGAGATGGAGATGGAGAGATGTGAAAATAAATTGCAGACGTGAAGTGATTTGATTGACATTGAGGGAGATGGAGAGTCAGAGACGTGAGAGAATATGAGGGAGAGAAAGAGACGTGGGCTGACTCCTGAGGCTTTTTAATTTTTAGTTTTAATAATATAAGCCAATCGACTTTTTTAAGGATTGAATCGGTTAAAAATGTATTGGGTTGGGTCGGGGTGGGTTGGGTTCTAAAGGATAACCCATGACCCGACCCAACCCACACATAATTTTAATTATATAAACCGCTATAAACTAAGTGGCATAAAAAACCAACTCGAGCCGGCCGATTCGGGTCGGTTAACTTGACTCGGTTTGCTCGGTTTGGGTGGTTTATATGCCCAGCCCTAGGCTTTCGTATTCAATTTTTGAAATTGTATAGAAGGCCCATTATTATTTTTGAAATTAGGAGAGCTTCCCATGCAATTTCCAAAATTGCATGGGAGCCTCGTCTCCAAAAAAGAAATAACACGTTGAAACCCTAAATTCAACGTGTGTGGTCTACAAATGGTCAAAGAAAAATTGGGGAGGAATTGACACCGGCGGTCACCCATTCAAAATTCGTTAAGCGGCGATCACCGTGCGGTAGCACCTAATCTTGGCCGGCGAAGTTGGCGCCTCTAACAGCAACGACCTCCAAGGTGCGCCATGCGCCACCGGTTGCCACCATTTCCTTTTTTTTTTTTCATTTCTTTTCTTTTCCAACCCGTTTCGATTTAATCCAAAATCGATTTTAGAATTTTCATTTAAAAAATTCACACTTTAATTTTAATTGCCAAAACTCAAATCAAATTAATTTACCAATAACTATTGTTGTTATATTCATCAAAGCAGTCTAACGAACTCTAACAAGTAACAAGGTAATCTCTAATACCACTGTAAGGAATTGACGTATACATGCACAACGAAAATTAAATCTTCAATTCCTATAAGTCGGACCAACCTTGTACTTAAAATAGAATTCGTCATAGAAGTTTATCTTAATGAACACCGTGGAATTTGATTATCTAATTAGCTGGATATACGATCTTCAAGACTAGAGCTGTCTAATTGTCCAGCCTCCAATGGTAATCCACACAGCAAGAACAAATTTGGACTTCTACAATCAAGAACAGATGAAAGCGGTACTTTTGAGAGTAATTATATTGGGTTGTCTTTTGCTTGTGCTAGCAAGTAATGCAGACCAACTCCTAAACTTAATATGTTGTGCCTTTGTATTTATAGGCGGCGCTAACTTTAAGTTAGCCAACAACAAACAAGCCCGATTAATTAATCTTATTAATTAATGGAAAATTACCAATAAGTCACCTACATGTGACTTGTTTCAAATTAAGTCAAAACTTTTTTTAAAATTGTGATTTAGTCATACTTTACAGAAATATTTTGAATTAATTCCAAAATCACCCTTATTAACCATATTTTCAATCGGCACATTCTTCCACCTCCACAAACCTCATCCACTTCTGACGACAACCTCTTCCACATCCGGCGACAACCTCCGACGACCTCTGGCGAGTGCTTCTACGGCGCAGTGTCACTTATTAATTTCCTATAGTAAAATCTGGGCTATCTGCTCTTGAAATTGTGAAGATATCTAAGCATTTCATGGAATGAAGGATTTGTTAAAGAGACTATTCCACAACTTCCTTTATCAATCTCAAATTCAGTTATTGCTATGTATGTAAATTGTCAACAGATCTTTTCCCAGAAAAGGATGTTTTAGCAACGTCCGTGTTTGGGTGATGGCCAATCTTGTTCCACAGTTAAGTGCAATAATATGTAGATCAAATGTTGAACTAGAGTTGTCTCAGTGCTGGAGTGTCTATATGGATAATTTGTTTGATGAATTTATATAGAGATGATATTGTATTATAGAAAACAATATCATAACAAAACAGTATTATAGAATATAATATCATTATATTAGTTGTGACCATGATTTGCCGCTTGATATCGTATTATAGAAAACAACTTGATATTGTATTATATAATAGCAAATTGATATTGTATTAAGTTGGCCATTAGATTATTTTTTTATATTGTTAATTAGTCATGTGTGTTGTTTGATACTGTCTTCTACAAAACAGTATCACAATAGAAATGGGCATAAAATTCGTATACGTGCTTAAAATTTTTATTATAATATGTTTTCGAATTGGTATCGACGAGATGGTCAAGACCAGTCGCTGCGTACGATGGATTTTACCCGTTTGAAGTCATCTCTTTAGTTTAAAATGGCAATCTTTAATTTTTCATGTCAAAACAGTATCATATATCCTCTAAAACAGTATCACAGATAAATGTATCTTAATTTATTAATATCATACATGAAAATATCTTAATAAAACAATATGACATACACAAATCACATCCCAATAAAATAACAGTATCATAGGTTGAAACATTATCATAATAAAATAGTATCAAAGATAAAAATATGGTATAAGTATACCATATCACTTTATCTAATTAAAACAGTATCATAGATTTGTTTTACTAGTTGAAGTCAAGATTGTTGCAAGTCAAGATTGTTGCATTTTGTACAATCTCTAATTGTAAAACTTGTTCCAACATGAAGGCTTATTATAGACATAGCAAGTTCATTTTAATATCTTATTCTTTTATTAATGCCAGAGCTGAAGAGTACTTGCAATATGAGCCGTGAAGTACATCAGTTGCACTAGCTTTGATTTAGTTTCTCATTGGATTAGAAATATCATGCATAATTAAACAGTATCAAATATAAGAATATGATATCATAAATAAAACTCATTCCACATATATTCAAACAATATCAAAGATAAAATAGTATCAAAGTATACTAATGCACATTCCCTAAATAAAACAGTATCATGGATTAAAATAGTATCATAGACAAAACTAAAAGATTGAAACATTGTCATAATTAAACAGTATCAAAGATAAAACTAAAAGATTGAAATAGTATCATATGTTAAAACTTTGTCATAATATTTCACTATCATTAGAAAACAAGGAAAAAATTTGGCAAATAGAAACAATATCATAGATAGAAAGAGTATCAAGCATTTTGCATTATAATTTTATACAATCTTGTCATAATTAAACAGTATCAAAGATAAAACTAAGAGATTAAAACAGTATCATATGTTGAAACTTTGTCATAATATTTTAGTATCATTAGAAACAAGGAAAAAATTCGACAAATAGAAACAGTATCATAGATCGAAAGAGTATCAAATATTTTGCAATCATAGGTTGAAATATTATCATAAAAAATCAATATCAAAGATAAAAGTATGATGTAAGTGTACCATAGCACAATATCACGACAAAACAGTATCACAATTAGCGCTTTTTTACAATTAAGGGTATCACAACAAAACTGTATCATAATTAGCTTTTTTTTACAATTAAGAGTATGTTGGTCTTTTAGGTCTAAAATGTGACTTTAATTAAATTAAGTTTTGACCATATAACTTTAGAACACATAAGTGCCAAAACAGTGACCAATTTTGAATTTACCCTTAATTAATTTGGCCCAATAAGTAATTATGTCCGACCCAACTAAATGGAACTTAGAAATTAATTCTTACAATCTCCTCAATTCTCGCTTTTTGTGTGTAACTCATTAGATTCTCATTCACGATGGCATACGCAGTATTATTCTCATCGATTTAAATATTTTTTTTCATCCCCGTTCAATTTTTGGAAGCTAAACATTGTAACAAACTAATTATTATCCACTTCACATGATCTTTAGCTTAGGCATACTAGCTGTAGCATTTTGTATTTTGCAGAGTTACTCTCCTCTCATTCTTGGTCTTATTGGTTGTATGCTGCCAGAATGTTCCTAATTTCCGTTGCTTCCTAATGTAATGGGTTTTGGGCCATTTGATCCTTTTAGACTTTCAGTTCAACCTCTTGTATTAGTCATTAAAATTTTGTATTTGTAGCTCTTTATCTCGTCAGGATCTTGTGAGTTGGAAGATGTCCCTAGAGAAAAGGCAGCTACCAGAAGTTGACAGAAAGGTTATAAAATTTTAAAATGGTTTAATTTTACATGGGACCGGACAGGATTAAAAAACAGCCAACGAGTTGCTAATTCGCCTGCTTTTTGCTGCAACCAGAGTTTGCAGCAGCTATCTGGTTTCATGGATATCGACAAGATTGACCCAGGTGCATGGCCTGCTCTTGTTGCTGACTTTGCAGCTGGAGAACAGGGAGTATTAACCCTAGCTTTTGGTGAGTTTTCTCTATGTCAATACATTATTTCATCTGGCACACGCTTCTCTTGCAAGTCATTTGGAAAGCTAAGATGGTCTAGTGCATGACAGGATATACAAGACTGTTCCAGCCAGGAAAACCTGTAACGAAAGCACAAGCTGCTGTTGCCCTTGCAACTGGTGATGCTTCTGCCATCATCAGTGAGGAACTTGCACGTATTGAAGCTGAAACTATGGAAGAAAAGGATGTAGCTGCACATGGTGCTCTGGTTGCTCAAGTTGAGAAGGATCTCAATGCAAGTTTTGAGAAGGAGCTTTTTCTGGAAAGGGAAAAGATAAATGCTTCAAGAAATTGGTTGAGGAGGCAAGAAGTGAATTGGAGAGGCTGAGATCTGAAAGGGATGAAGAAAATCTTGCCTTAATGAAGGAAGGCGCTGCCATTATTCAAAACGGAAGTTCTTTTTAGTTTACGGCGCGTAGTGGAGGAACAGTTGCAGACCCTTATGAGCAATAAGTGGGAGATTTCTTATGAAAAAGAAAGACTTAGCAAGCTTCAAAGCGATGCCGAAACTGAGAATCAGGAGATAGCACGATTACAATATGAGCTGGAAACAGAGCGAAACCCTTGTCATCAGGCAAAAAAATGTTTTTCTTTAGGTAATTTCATATATGATGACTTTATCAAATCATAACAGATAAATATTGGCTTAACGGTTGACACTTAGTTTAAATTCATGGTGTATCATACAACTCCTTCCTCTTTTGGCCCAAATCCATCTCCAAGGCAACCAATACAAGGTTTAGTGTATAGCATTTTATTTGGGTGCATTATGAGGTATGTTTGGACGACTTCCCATTGTTTTTCCGAGGACATAAACAAGTCAAAACATTTTATTGTCTTAACCCTCGTGTAACCTTCCAACTCATGTGCAACACAAGGATGAAACTATCAAAAGATCATGGAGTCTGGGGAGTTCAACTACAAAAAGACAAATCGTTTTGTTAACTCCTTATTCTCTTCACTTTTAGGAAAATCATGGAAAATTTGGATTTTGCAGTTTTGACTTGAATCTCTCTCTGGGACATCCCAGAAAAGAGGGGAAAGAAACATAGATATGCTTTATGAGATTGAGGGAGAATGATTTCATTAAATATTTTTTTTAAATTTGTATCTATTTGTGTTTATTTTTAATACATATTTTACACAGAGCATGGACTGAAGACGAAGCCAAAAGGGCCAGGGAGCAAGCAAAGGCCCTGGACCAGGCTCGAGACCGTTGGGAGAGGCAAGGCATAAAAGTCGTGATTGACAGTGATCTAATTGTGGAAGCAGGCGCAGGTCTTCCATGGCGAGCTGCTGGAGAGCACTTTTCGGTTGAAGGCACCATTGGAAGGTCGGAGGACTTGGTAGGAAAGCTTGTGGCAATGGGAGACAAAGTGAGGGAAATCCCGAGATGTAATAAACAAAATCATCCAAAAGGTACATGTGTTGATATTATTTCTAAAGGAGAAGATCTCAAAAATTGGCAGGCCGGCGGTAGACGTAAAAGATGCTGCCAAATCAAAGGTGTTTAGCTGTGAAGGAAGGTGTTAAGCAAGTTGCTGGAAATTGGAAAGAAGGGGTTGAGAAATCATCCCAAATGTTTAAGGCATGAAATTGTGTGTTGCATTTCCGAACAAGGCAATTAATTGCTTTGTGGCCTTTTTACTGCTTTTCGGGCTCCTTTTCATTTCCCATATCCAACTGGTGCATGTGGGAGGGGGGGGGGGTGAATGCATTACGCCAAAGTTGTAGCATCATAGAATTTATTGCTCGAGCAGATTTCTACAAATTTTTGGGAGAAATTGCAGAATTGAAACACCATCCTTAACATAGGTTGTATTATGAGATCAATTGTTGGAAATTTGGAATTTTCGCATGGATCAAATGGTTTTTGATATTCGCATTACCGGTGAACATGATGGAAACTTGGCTTATTGTGGAGTGGGAAAGAGTACAGATTGGGAATTACCAGACAGATCACTTTTTCTTACTCTGAAGGGGCTTCTGTGAATTGCAGCATGAAAAATTACTCTTGGCAATTACAAGTGGTGTTTAATATTTCTATACATAGGTATCCATCTATATAAAATTTCCATCCTGTTTATCCGAATAAACGTTAAGAAAAGCAAAATATACGACTCAAATTAGAGGAATTATCACACCCTAAGCTGGGAATTTCACATTTCCACGAGCATAGAACAAAAGAAGTAGGACAACCGAGAATTTGCCAAATTAGACAGCATAGGACAAAAATCCTCTCAATAATAAAATGAGGGGCACGTTGATGGCAATACAACAACCAAAGATGTGTTAAAGTCAACATAAAATGAATTTCTAACCATAATTTTGTCTTTCAGAAAAAAAAAGTAGGTTGAAAGCTAAATGAAACAGTATTAACTAATCCAATGCCAATACAACGTCCAAATCTATTATTTTCATTCTGAAAACAGAAGCCTAAGAAACAAGACTTCACTTCTTCTTCTCGCCACCTCCAGCAGCCCTTATAAATTCAGCAAATAATATATAGCAGTTAGAAACCATGAAATCTCAACAAGTCATTTTAAGACCACATTGAAAACTCGCAGAAATAAATTGAACACCTCAATCTATTTGAGGTAGAACATTTAGAAAAATACTTATTGAAATTTCTCAATTGAAAGGTGACAATATAGTTAAAGCATGATGAATTCCTAATCTTGCCAGTATGGGCAAAGGACAATAGTGTCTTTTGATAAGATTACCTCATTTTCCGGAGAACACTAGACATCTCCTCTCTCTTCTTCTTGGCCCTCTTGTGAGTGCCCAATTTTCTCTTAGCTACCTTCAAAGCACGCTTGTCCTTACCAACTTTAAGTAGCTCAGTAATTCTCTTCTCGTATGGTGCAAACCCAGCAACTTCCCGGATAAGGCTCCTTACAAAGTGCACTCTCTTGCTCGTTTTCTGAGTCAATCAATAGATTGAACAAAATAAAAGAAACAGGATAAAAAATCACAAACATTGTGGATGAGAAGTTATATTTTTACTACTTGTCAAATTGTACTTTTAGTGCCTGTTTGGCCCCCATTTTCTAAAGCTCATTTTTCCCTAAGCTCATTTTCAACCACACATTTCATGAAACCCATAACTTTTATCAACTTTTCAACCACATATTTCATCAACTTTTGTCAAAAATCTCCTAAAATTTAATTTTTATCTATACCGAACAGGCTGTTAGTCTCAACTTTGATCATCTAATATAAGACTAGATACCATAACTTCTACTTCTGAAAATCTTAAAACAAGAATCTACTTGTGAAGAGGTCTGAAATAATATAACTCATTTGGTATTGGTTGTTAACAACTGTTTGTATGCTAACACAACCCTATACTCAACTAAGAACTATAATTAAATTTCCCAAAATATACCAGGACCAATTCATCATGCTTGTTCACGTATCTAATACAATAGTACAAACAATCTATAACATGAATTTGAATTATTTACTGAAAATGCTTGATGTGTTCAACAGAAGAGTGTAAACTGAGAATTCGAATCAAGAGCATGTTTGGCTAAGCTTAAATAAAATGAAAAAGTCTAGAAACATGTTTGGATAACTTGACTATTTCTATTTTTCACCAGAACAATAGTTGTTTGTTTTTTAAACTTA
Source organism: Forsythia suspensa (assembly GCA_023638005.1). Lineage (NCBI taxonomy): Eukaryota > Viridiplantae > Streptophyta > Magnoliopsida > Lamiales > Oleaceae > Forsythia > Forsythia suspensa. The sequence goes on along the minus strand of CM042666.1, from coordinate 25,807,928 downwards.
TTTTTACTTATAAATAAACCTTTTGAGCTCAGCCAAACATGCTCTTAACTCATATGGAACTTCATCAACTTGAACCAGCCAAAAAGCATTGAAAAAACAAATTGAACTAGCCAAAAAAGCATAGACGAAACTTACCCCTTTCCTAGCCGACGGGCGGGGAGCTAATTCCTTCGGGGTTGTGACATGGCCTTTGTTCAGGCCAACAAATAAGCCAGTATTTGGCTGATTTGGAGCCATAACCTATATACCAACAACATACACAAATGCAATATAACATTTTTCTAATAAATTATCACAAAAGATTCCAATAAACAATCATACTATTCTCTAAAGGACAAAAATGCTGCCCCTAAATATTTACACAACTTTTGTATGTCCGGGAAATGATATATTTCTCAGCAGCGATTCTCATTATAAACACTGGGTTTTTATTTCTTTTCAACAATACCCACATGAAATATGTCTATACACGCATACGCACGGAGATAGGTTGTACTTGTTAAATATACATATACATATACACAGGGGCGTAGCCACCTGGGGTCTAGTGGGGGCAGTTGACCCCACTGGGTTTAGGTCTTGGGTATTTCATCTATTACACTTGAGGGGCGTCAGTTCCAAACTTTCAACCAAATCAAAATTTCAAGAGAGATATTGTCGAGAAAATTGCTGTTGCGCAGAGGAATATTACCATCAAGAAACAACAATTTTGGAAAAAATAAATTGTAAGGTGAAGAAGAGAATAGCGATAAGGCTGGACAGAATCTTAGATGCAGGTTGTGTTGAAATTAAATCATTCACATAATCAAATCGTGTGCGAAAGCAACAAATAAAGATCAATAAATTTAACGCATGTTTTTACACAAATAATTTGATATTACCTTCCAAGTTTGGTGATGAAGAAGATGACTTCTCCTATAGAAAACACTGCAATTCTGCAACACAGCCCTTTTTCCCTCTCCTTCCCGATTTTGAGTGTATTTACCAAGCAATAAACCCTTTGCCGCTTGTCCCCTTCTATTGCTGTATAACACTTGAAGGGCCGCGTTGGCTGTGAAAGGCCGTGTCGACAAACAAACCTAATCTGTACTCAGGCCGGTTTTGGGCTGAGGTGAGCCCATCGCTTCGAGCCAAAATAAAAAGGGCTCATTTAAAAAAAAAAATTTAATTACAGCAGTTAAGTCCAAAGGCTAAAACTCAAAATCAAAATAAAGTTTGAAAAAACTAAAACAACCTAATCCAATATTGGCCCACAAACCAAGCATTAATTACAGCAATTAAGCCCAAAGGCCAAAACCCAAAATCAAAATAAAGTTTGAAAAAATTAAAACAACCTCCAATATTGGTCCACAAACCAAGCCCAACATTTACAATTCTTCTTGGGATCTTTTCATAAATAAACCACTTTTTAAAAATAATTCTAATTTTATCAACTTAACAAATTTATTCTAAAAATACTACATTCTTAAAATTATATTAATTAATAAAATAATAAATTAAAATTAAATCTATACTACAAAATATATATTTCTACGTGAATTTTCTTAAATTTGCATTTGAGTCCTTAATTATTTTTTCAATAAGTCCTTCATCTTTATAAAATTTTCACTTTAGTCCCTATTTTTTATCTTTCATTTCAATTTCGTCCTTTTTTATTTGCAACCCAAGTCCTTCAACTTTTAAATTTGTACAAGTTGGTCCCCATATTTATACTTTTATATCAGTTTAGTCCTTTATAGTATCACTATTTGATACATATGTTATAAATGATATTGTGTATCAATGTTTGATACAAATGTTACAAATGATATTTTGTAACAATCGTATTACAAATTGAAATATAAAATATCAATCTGAAAATATTAATTCACGTAATATGTATTGTGTAAAATAACATAATATAATCAGTAATATATTCAAATGATACAAAATATTATTTGTAACATTTGTATCAAACAATGATACACAATAAGATTTGTAACATTTGTACTGTATCATTAGATACTAAAATGAAATTGTTACAACCGCAAAAATCAACTCTAAACTTTAATAAGTTCATTTATACTATGATATAGATATGAAACACAATGTTAAATTTAACAAATAAAACTATTGATTTCATCATTTGTAACATACGTAATATCAGTGATACAAAATACCAATTCATGTAACATGTGATATGTAAAATAACATAATATAATATGTAACATATTCAATGATACAAAATATCATTTGTAACATCTATATCAAATAGTGATACAAAGGACTAAATTGATATAAAAGTATAAATATGGGGACCAACTTGTACAAATTTAAAAGTTGAAGGACTTGGGTTGCAAATAAAAAAAGACAAAATTGAAATGAAAGACGAAGTATAGGGACTAAAGTGAAATTTTTATAAAGATGAAAGATTTATTGTGCAAATAATCAAGGACTCAAAAACAAATTTGAGTGAATTCACGTGGAAATAGTTATTTAATTTTAATTCATTATTTTATTATTTAATATAATATTAATTATGTAGTATTTTGAAATAAATAAGTTAAGTTGTTAAATTTAAATTATTTTAATATTTGTAAGTAGTGAGTGTAAATATCCCATTCGATCTTAGAGTCCATGGCACAAATTCAGTAATTCACATACACACAGAGGAGTGGCATTCTGATTTACAATTCTTGATTCTTCCTTAAATTTTAATCCTTCTCCATTGTCCGTAAATAAAATTTGTCCATTGTCCGTAATTTGTCTAAGAAGAATATTTCTCATACATCTCGTTTCGTTCTCGGTCCTATAAGTAGAAGCAAGTACTCCTTTCTTTGTTCTTTTTTTTTTTTAGTTTTTCTTAATCTTTTTTTAATGGGTATTGACTTAGAATAATAATTAATGACTAATATAGGTAAGAAATTACTCAAATTAGCATAAATATAAAGAAAATAAATATTTTACGATATTTTTTCTTAATTTCTGCATTTTATTTAGTCGAGTAAGGCAGTAAATATGATTTTTTTTTAAATTTCTGCATTATTTGGATTTTTGAAACGAGCCCGAACTAAATTAATCACAAGAACAAAGCTTTAGGATGTGTACTTAATTCATGGGCACATTTACTTAAAGTTGCTTGTGTGGTTTTAAATGATTTGGAGAGTGAACAGTGATTTGTGAACAACCGGTTATTTTCAATCGGTGATTTGTATGGAATCTTCAGTTTTGATCCCTTCATATATGTACGTTTTTTCTGTTAGATTTGTGTCAAGTAATTCAATAGGAATTGAATACCCTGTTTTGGGGAAAAAAAGTTCATGGTATACTTTCTTACAGGAAGTATTTTGATTGTATCCGCTGTGATCATTTGCAGTTTGTAGCATATTTTTGAAAGAAAAACTATATAGTCCTTCCTTCTTTATGCAAAATCTTCCCTCTGGTGAAAGGTCATTTCCAAAGTAGGAGCATGTAGTTATGATATTATCACTTACCATCTTGAATTTCTAATTCTTTTGGTTTTCTTTACCATTTTCCTATTTTACTGATACTCATTTTAGAAGAATTGTCTAATTCATGGTGTTGATTCTGGCCTTAGTTTTGCTACTAATTTATTATGGAGGTGCAAAATGCACTATTATGATACATTTCAGCTTGAGATGATTTGTTGTATTAATAGATGCATGAAAGGTCATTTTAATTTTTTTTTTATTTCATTTGTGTCACCAGATTTTTTATTGTGCTGATGTAGATTTGTATGTATAATTGTATATTGTATACACATTTGGGAAAATAGGAGATTAGGAATTGAAGGCTCTGTTTGTATATTAGGAATTGAAGGAAATTAGGAAATTTATTTCAATATTCTAGTAAAGAAATTTGTATATTGTCGTTCTTAGTTTTAAATGTTTTGCTCTATGCAGGTTAGCGAACGAGAGGATAAACTTTTCACTGAAAAAGAAGTTGGTTTTTCACATTTGTCATTTCATAATTACCGCTCAAATCTCACTCTCAAGTAAGCAATGGCTATCCCTCACTTATTTATTGACTTATTAGAAATAGTTGAAGCCTTGCCGACTTATATAATTGTAACCTTGTCGGCTTATATGTTTTGTGGCCTTGTCGGCTTTAATTTTGAAATTATTAAAATATTTTATTAATTTTTTAGGCTAATCATGCCTCCTAAACATGCATCTGGAGCCCAAAAAAGAAAACGAAAAAAAAAAAGAAATGGCATTAGTTCAAAGTCAAGTAGGAGATATGGATAAGTATTTTAATCGAAACAAAAAAAAAAGAGTGAAGAAACAGTGGAAACTGTTGTGATTGAGGAACAACATACGTGGAAGAACCAATTGAGAATATTGAAGATGATGTTTAGCATATAAATTCAAATAAAGAGAGTGGCTTTTGTGAAAATTTCGAAGATCCCGAGAATTGGAAAAACATTGATCAAAAAATGAGGAATTATTTAGTTGAAATGGGTCCAAAAAGAGTCCATGACATCTTATTTCCCAAAGATGGTGCACATTGACATTTTGATTGTTCATAATACACGCGATTACTATCAAATGGCAGACTATTGATAGAAAATGGCTAGTATATTCAGTATCTTTGGATAGAATAATTTTCTTTTGCTGTAAGTTGTTTAAAACACCATCTACGATGAATAAAATATGCCATTTGGGTAATGATGGATACAAAGATTGGCATAATCAGCAGCGGTCTATTAAAAGTCATAAAGGAAATGAAGAGCATATACGTTGCATGTCTAGTTGGATTGATTTGAAAAATAGACTTGAAACAAAAAATACAATTGATAGAAGCGTGCAATTGGTGATTGATGAAGAAAGAAAACATTGGAGAGAAGTGTTAACGAGGATAATTGCTATTGTTAAAAGACTCGCCAAGAACAGCTTGGCATTTCGAGGAGATGATGAACAACTTTATCTTGAGAACAATGGTCTCTTTTGCAAATGGTAGAAATGGTTGCTGAGTTTGATCCAGTAATGCAAGAGCACATTCGACGTGCTAAAACACGTGAGATTCATTATACATATCTCGGTAAATCAATTCAAAATGAATTGATACAAATGTTGGCAGGAGAGGTTAGAAGTGCAATTCTCAAAAAAGTTAGACATGCAAAATATTTCTCAATTATACTTGATTGTACTCCATATGCGAGTCACGAGGAGCAAATGTCGTTAGTCATACGATGTGTGGATGATTTGGCAAAATCACTGACAGTAGAAAAATATTGGCTTGAGTTTTTGAAGGTAGATGATACGTCAGGACTTGGACTTTCTCTCGAGCTTCAAAATGTTTTAACCAATCTTGAGCTTGATATTGATGATATTCGAGGGCAGGAATATGACAACGGAGCTAACATGAGCGGGAGGCACAAAGGTGTACAAAAAAGATTACTTGAAATTAATCCTAGAGCTTTTTATACTCTTTGTGGTTGTCATAGTCTTAATGTAGCATTATGTGATATGGTGAATTGTTGTCCTAAAGCTCTTTCCTTCTTTGGAGTGATACAACGGATCTATACATTGTTCACTTCTTCTCCTAAAAGATGGAAATTTTTCAAAGATAATGTAGAAGGCCTGACAGTGAAACCATTGTCACAAACACGATGGAAAAGTCATGTTGAAAGTGTCAAACCTATAAAAGACCAAACTGCACAAATAAGAGACGCTTTACTTGACTTGGCAGACATTAGTGAAGATGGTAAAATAAAGAGTGAAGCTGAGTCTTTAGCGACATATGAACTTGAAAATTTTGAGTTCTTGATTGGCATGGTAATTTGGTACAGGTTGCTGTATACAAGTAATACAGTGAGTAAATATCTTCAAGCCGAAAACATGGATGTGGATGGTGCTATCAACCTCTTACAAGGACTTGTTACGCTTTCTCGACGATTATAGAGAAAATGGGTTTGCTATTGCCATGGATGAAGCGAAAACAAAAGCAAGTAAAATAGGAATTGAAGTCGATTTCGAGAAAAATGCGTCATTCAAGAAAGAAGCGCTTTGATGAAAGTGGCGATGATGAGGTAAATTAATCGCCAGAAGAATCTTTTAGAGTTGATTAATTCCTTTTTATCGTTGACCAATCTCGATCTTCACTTCAGACACGATTTCAACAATTTAAACAACTTGAAGAGACATTTGGATTTTTATTTAGTTTGGATAAGTTATATCATACATCTTGTGTCAGTTTGTTGAAGTTTTGTAAGAATCTTGAGCAATATTTGAAACATAATGGACGTTCGGACATTAATAGAGATGATTTATGTTCAGAATTGACAGTCTTGAAGTGCTATTTACCAAGTGAAACAAAAAAAGCAATTGATGTGCTACATTTTTTTGAAGACATTGGATGGTTGTTTTCAAATGCATATATTGCTTACAAAATTTTGCTAACCATACCCTTCATGATTGCATCTACGTGAAAGGAGTTTTTCCAAGTTGAAATTGATCAAGACTTATCTTCGATCAACTATGTCACAAGAAAGATTGAATGGATTGCCTATGATATAATTGAGAAAGAAATTGTCGAACAATTAGATTACTCAAATTTGATTAATATTTTTGCTTCTAAAACCACTAGACGAGTTGTATTTAAGTGATAGTTTAGAATATTTTCGACATTGTTAACAATATATTATAATATTTTTTTTATAATATATTTTGTTTGTCAATTTTTTTTTTTTTTTTTTGAGTTTTAAGTTTGCAATTAGTTCATTAGCCTTGTGGATGTAAATGCATACTACAATTTGAGAGGACGCCATGAGGGAGGAGGGGGACTAATTTCTCGAACTTCGCCTCAGTTCAAAATGTCGAACCAACCTGTCTATACTACATCTAAAAGGTCCTGAGAAATATTTTTAGACTATTTTACTCTTACAATTTTTTTTAACATTCCATATTTACCCTTAGTATTTATTAATATATAATTATTTATTAATATTTTATTTATTGATTTTTATTGTTCATCATTAATGTATATTAAAATTTTAATAATTTATTAAATGTACAATTAAATTTTCTAAACATTTAATCTATTAAATTAAATATGAAGGTGAAAAGATGATATTGAATTTTTTTTTCATTACTTAGATGGAAGGAATGAATGGGAAAAGTTTTTACTTTGTTTATTACCGCAGTAAAATTCAAATCATGGTTGTCAAAACTGAAATGGAGATGAAAAAATTATTTTAAACAACTTTTATAAATTTTTCAACCACATATTTTACAAATTTTTTTCAGAATCTCTTTAAAAACTATTTTAAAACCCTACCAAACATAAACTATAGTTTAGAATTAGCATTTTAAGACTTTTTTAATTTTTAATTTTATTTAATTTTATTAATATATATAGAATGTTCTCTCATCTTACTTCTGTCTCTCAACAATATTCTCACAACATAAGCAAACATTGATACTTCTTTAATTTTTGTTTCTTACTTATATTTATAATGTATTCATTTACGTCGTCAAATCAGACATGTCTAATAAAAAGTGAACATACATAAAGAATATTGTTTACATGGAACTAATACTCCAAGAAAGGTACAAGTTATTGTTGGTACTATTACCATATAAAAATTCATCTATGATTGTAATTGTACTTCCATGAATGCAATTATCTTTTAATATTATTTTATTTATTGTTTATCATTATCATACATTAAATTTTTAACATTTTTTAAACCGTCAATCTTTTAAATTAAATATGAAGATGAAATATGATCTCAATTTTTCTTTTCATTACAAGATGAAATGAATGATAAATGGGTTTTGAATGAAAAAAGTTATAACATCGAATAATACAATATAAAATATTATCAAGAACTAGGTTTTTTTTAATCTTTTTTGCAATTGCTACTTTAACATTTTAATTATTAACAATTAAAAAATAAAAATTGACAATATTATTGTAAAAGTACGTGCAACGCACGTGTGACTAACTAGTAATCCAAAAAGCGCCTAATTTTTAGGGTAAATAGCACGAGGGGTTCCTAATATTTGAACATTGTAACGATGGGGTCCTAAGTCTTTGTTTACTAGCAGCCGGAGTCTCGAACCTATGAAACGTTAGCGCTTAAAGTCCTTTTTTTGATAGAAACCATAAGTTTGACCGTTAAATGGTCAAAATTTTGTTAAATAAACCATTTTACCCTTAAATTGAATGATTAAAAAAAGAAAAATAAAAATTACAACTAAACCCCCCAACCCAATTCTGCTAATTTACCATTTTCATAATTGTTCTTAAAATTTCCGGCAAGACCCTCGAGCCCATGTCCACCATTGCTTCGGCCTTCGCCGACTTCGCCGCTTTTCGCTGTGACAGAAAGCTTCTTGCTACCGGAGATTTGACGGGGCTAGTTCATGTGTTTGACGCGAAGTCCCGGACCCATCTTCGCTGTTTGAAGGGTACTTTACGACGACTCGCCTTATGCGCTACCTACGATGATAGGTTGTTTCTTCTCGACGACTTGGCGTCTGGTGGAGGTGGCATTTGCAGTGATGGGAACTGTGGATGCGGACATTGAAGGGGTTAATTTCGAAAATCAAATGCGAAATGTCAAGAGATCTGATTGGAATTGATTCTGCTTGAATCGTGATTCTGAAATTGATTCTGCTTGAAATTGAGGGTTTTGAAATCAAGAGTTTTGAAATTGATTTTGAAATCAAGGGTTTTGAAATTGATTCTGCTTGAATCGTGATTGTTTTGTGGAGGGGCGGCAAATTTTCCGATGGTAGTGATTGGCGGCGTCAAATTTAGAGAATAAAAAGTGATTGAGTTGGGGTTTGGTTGTAATTTTATTTTTTGTTGGTTGGGGTTTAGTTGCAATATTTATTTTCTTTTTTTATCATTCAATTTAAGGGTAAAATGATCTATTTAACAAAATTTTAACCATTTAACGGTCAAACTAACGTTTTCTGTTAAAAAAGGACCTCGGGCACTAACGTTTCACAAGTTCAGGACTCCGACTGCTAGTAAACAAAGGTTTAGGACTCCATCGTTACAACGTTCAAAGGTTAGGGACCCTTAGTGCTATTTATCCTAATTTTTATGATATAAGTTGAAAATGCTTTTTTACATACAAAAAGACTTAAATACCTTATTAATAAGTAGATCATCTGTTAATAGATTATCTGTTAACAAATCGCTGCTTGTTAACGCACTGCAGACCGCTTAACACACCACAATTACATAAGACCGTAAGTAATAAACCAAATCTTAAAAGATCATCAGTCAGTTAAGGCGATTTATACATTTTAAACTAATTTTTCAATTAACCCACTTCAAATGAACTTAGATTTAAAGAAATTTAAAGCAAAAAATCACAATTCATACTCATATATATATACATATTTTCATGATTTATACTATAAAATCCATAATTTCTACCGTGAATTAAAAAAAGAAGATAGATACACTTGAATTTCTACCTTGAAATGAAATTTCTTACATAAATAAAATGAGTTGGACTCTAACCTTGAAATGAGTTAGGTTCTAACTTGAAAATATTTTTTTCAACAGAATGCAAAAGATGAATTTGAAATCATTTATATTTGGTAATTTGCATGCAAAATAGATCAACAACCATTTAGAAAAATTTGTCGGGTGACCCGCCCATTTAGCACTATTCCCACAACACTTGAAACTAGCATTTGATATATTTGGATATGCAATCCATGTTACAACTAGAAGATTAGCTTTTAATTTGGGCTTCTACGAGATATCTTTAATTTGGGCCTCATTTATCTCTTTAATCAAGAGATAATGAGGCCAAATATATCCTTAATTTTTTTTTTTTTTTGAAAAATCTGGTCATTAATAAATATTATGAAAAATATGCTATATAAAGAATTAATTAGTTCATATATTATATTTCTAATATCACAAGTGATTGTTGAGTGATTGTTGTGTGACTGTGAATGCCCCAATTTCAAGTATGTGCGGCCCGTATTAGTATCTTATGATCTATGTTGTGTGGTTGCTAATATGACGAGTGATTTAATTTTTTTTTTAGTGTTAATATTTCAATAAACATATGGAATGTGACCATGAATATTCTAATCATGTGACTTCTCTTTATCAATAATATGAACTTATTGTAAGTAATTTGTAACACAATGTGGCATATGTAATGCTCAATGTGTTGTTTTGTAATGTGTGTATATTCACGAAATGCACAATTTAGATTGCCGGTCTCATAAATGATTTTGGTGAGAAAAAATAATTAATGAGCGATATTGTTAAAATAGATTAATGTGAGAGAAAATATAATTATAAATATATCACATTGTTACCTTATAAACCCATTAACTTAGGCCACATACTAAATCGGTAACATAATATAATTTTCTTAAAAATTATATTTTTTTATGATATGAGTATGCAAATTTTACAATATTTTGTTATTTTTCAAAATGTTACTTTAATTATTCAAAGTTACTAATTTTTCCTTTAATCAATTTTGTCTAACTGATTATTTGATCTACATTGTGAAAACATTACTTATCTCTATAGCAATCAACAAGTAATAAATGTATGCTTATTCCGTTATGATCCGATATTAATATAATGCACCTACAATGTTATAATAATATAATTGTCCAAAATATTCTTCAAAAAAAATATTATGAGTAAATCAGCCATTATTATAACAGTCCACGCAAAATATTTCAACACGTTATTCATTTGGAGAAAAAGACTGACATTTGAGATATAATGGAATATATGCGAGATTGCACGAGAGAGTTTTGGAAAAGTAGAGTTATATATATATATATATATATATATATATATATATATATATATATATATATATATATATATATATATTACAACATGCTTTTGTACAAGTGAGAGAGAATTTATCTTTGATATAAGGTCTAGACAAAGAAAATATCTAGATTGACTCTAGTTTTGTACACCAATTTTGCACATATTAATTTCATCATTAATCTCAAAATAGTGTGCAATGTCATCCTTAATCTACAATTCTAATTTATAGGTTATTTCATAAAAAATCGATCGTTTATTATTTAGTTATTTAAATTTGATATGTAATTGTCGAAAATATATGACAATAAAAATTATAAATTTTAATAGATATTAAGATATAAATAATTGAATAATAGCTAATTAACATCAAATTGAATGTTTCTATAATGTAAATTAAAAATTTATCTAATATGTTCTTTTTAATATATGCTAATTCATTTTTGTTATGATTAATATGATTGATATGTAAATTATCTTGATTAGATAATTTATATTTAGATGCATTTTTTATGATAATAATCGTTTGGTCATCAAATTGAACAACTCATTTTCAACATAAAAAACTATCGTAGTAATATCTCATTTATGTAATTTTATTGTTAACAACTGCACTTTCAAATACAATCGACTCTATATTATATATTATATTAACTATTTTTCTCACGATATGTTTAAATTTAGTATAATATTTTGAGATATTTGTAAATACTTGCACTTGTAAGTATGTTAACGATATGTTACATTCTCAATAGTGATATAATCGAAGATCCTAAAGCAGCCAACATGTGCACTCAAAAATACGCTAGGAGTATGCGAGGGACATATACTACATGTGAGGAGCCAAAGGCATGTGAGAGAATTTGGGTGTGCAAAACTAGAAAAAGGCTAAAGGCTGGACACAAAATGCAATCAAATATTAAAACTAGCTAATATTGTAGATGGCCGATCTACACATTTTGCAAAATTTTGAAAAAGTTTGTGAAAAACTTTAGAAATATGGAGAATGTCAATTATAGATTATTCCATTAGAAAAACTTGATGGAGCATTCTAGAATAAAGAAAATAGGTGCAAGATGATTTTGTATCTAAATGTACCATATAAGAAGTTGTAGAAATAACATTATTAGAAGAAGCAATGTAAACATCTATAAATAATAATCTAGAAAAAAAAAGGATGTCAACTGTAGAACAAAATCAATATCTAATGTTCATTTAAAAGGTGGAATTATAAAATATCAAACAAACTCCATTTTTAACAAGAGTAATGATCTCCTACCCAAGTAGGAAATCATTTATCTCTTGATGATGTAGGCTGATGTGAGAGTGCCACATCATCCCACACAACACACAACTGTGTGTGGACACATGGTAAATGATATGGGTAGGAGATCATTACTCTTTTAACAAAGTGAAAAATAAATTGAGAGTTACCTATCGAGAGTGAAAGTCTTGAAACTAAGTTGTAATATTCTTTGAAAAATTTATACAAGATTTGAAATTTCTATCTCAATTATCTTGTCTATTACTTGCTTTTGTTTAAAAAGTTCCTTACAATACTTTCTAGTGTGTCATCTACTATACATACTAGTGTCAACAGTCAAGGGAGACTTACTTAGTTAAGAATGTAAATAGGCATAATTGAGTAGCTCGTGAGTTCGAAAGATTCAAGTCCGTGACATGTAGCTGAGTTGTATTTATTTTTAAAGAAATTACGCCCCCACTAGACCAAATATTTGGCTCCGCTCCTGCATATACATACATATATATAAACATAAATACGATTATATACAAGTAGGTATACATAAGAGATGTTATGTATCAATCATTTAGATAGTAGGTTTAACCATTTCTTCGACCGTCTGTCTCATTGTTGAATCGAGTAGGCGGGGCGAGAACAAAAACTAGGGTTTTGCAATGCTTAGGTGGAGCTTTGTATATTAAAATTGGAATTGGGAGATGTTTGGGATACTTAAAATTTCACTAGGGTAAAACTATCATTTGCAAATGAGGTTTGTTTTGTTTTAGAGTAATTATATTTAGACTATACTGTGTTTTAGTTACAATGAAAGTCTCCCAATTTTTTATATTTTGACACTTATGTCTTTAACTTTTTTTTCGTCGTATTTTTATCATTAAATTTCAATTAATTTTCTCATTTTATTTTTTAAGACGATTTTTTCTAAATATTCTGCTAATGTACATTGAAATGATGGAAAAATATTTTGTCAAATTTTTGTATTTGTTATTTATTTTACTTATTTAAAAATACAAGAGGTAACAAAATTTTTTACGTCATCCTAATTAATTTTTGGACATAAACTATCATCAAAGGCAAATATATGATGTGCAAATTAATATGTTGATAATAAGAATGATATAAAAAAAAAGAGTTGGAGACATATCTATACTACTTCTAAAAGGTCCTAAAAGGGAGACACAATTTTAGACTATTTTACCTTCCCATATTACATCTTTTGACTAATTTACCCTCGCATATTAAATTAAAAAATCAAAAAACCTTTCATCTCCCATCATTATTGAACAAAATAAAGGATTGTTTGGAGACTTTGGTTAACTTATCTTTAGCTTTTTTTTTAACTACGGAATACGAAATGCCATATGATGATTATGTAATTCCTAAATATGTATTTAGGATAATAAAAATAGGGTTTATGAATTGGAAGGTTAGAAGACCTTTTATTTGTCGATATTGACATCAAAATTTATCATTTCTTTCTCTAAAAAAGCCTTGTAACGGTCAACTCATTCTCCTCTTTACTCTTGCATCAACTTTTCAGATTTTATATGTAAATTTTACAAGTTAGAATTAGAAAGTTTCTCTCAAAATTCTCTCATTTTGTCTTTTTCTTTTCACAATATATTAAACAAACAAAACTTATTTTTCTTCAAATTTTTACAAAAGAAATAAAAATGAAAGAAGTGATAATTCAATGTTGTTGAAGAACAAACAAAAAGTTTTAGATTTTTCAATCAGTTTTCATATTGAAGAAATCTAAGGTAAGATCTACGTGCAAGTAGTTATTTCAACTTAATATAATATTTTTCATAATTTCAAATGATGTGCTAATAGACCCTTCCATTTGATATGGTTTCATTTGGTGTTATGAAGAAATATATAGAACTTTTCATTCAATATGGTTCGGTCTTTCCACTATAAAATGTAATGAAGAAATGTAAAAAGTTTTTCTGTTCGACATGGTTTGGTTTCTCACTATGAAATGTGGTATGAATTATATGAAATTTTATATGAATTTTAGAGGATGGATGATATGTTCAGTACTAGAGTTAATTGAATAGGATTAAGAAACAATGACATGTCAAATATTTGTCTATTGGTCAGTCAAGCTTAGTATAGCAAAAATGCCCCTATAGTCTAAGCCAACTGAAATTAGAAATGGTCACAACTCCTTGGCATTAGGTTGAAACCCATTGAAGCATGTGTCTAAAAGGAAAAAAAGATAGAAAAAAAAAAGAACATTCAAGAATCAATTTTAATGTAACCAAAATTTCATTACGAGGGGAAAAGTAACATAATTCTATCAGTTTAAATAGTAATCAACATAATTAACGTGAAAGTAATATGTCTGACATTAATAAACATCTCATTTTATATTTTCTTCATCATTATTTAATTGCCTATATTTTAAACTAAGAAAATTTCTGACTTTTTCCACCTATTTGACATCTTCTATGTAAGACACATTTTCTTTCGTTCTTATTACATCTATCAATTCTATTATTTTCTTTTAAGTGTCACTACATTTTATTATCTTATTTGTCCTCGTGGATGGAAATTGTAGCACGCATATGTATAACAAGGGCTTGATTCTCAGGTGACTCTCAAAGAGAGGCATTTAAGTTACAAATTCATTTTTTGAGACAATAAAGTATACAAAAAGTGAGTCATCATTTTTCTGTTAGTTCCTAAAAATATTTGTAAGTATCCTACATATAAATAGCAAAGGATCTTCATACATTTTTGTTTCCTATAATCATAATATATATCTATTAAAATGGACTATGTTCATAGAGAAATGATAATGTGGATTGATTGGAGTTTTATCAATTAAAGTAGCTTGCACAATGTTCACTAAATAGGAGAAAAGACATTTTGTGAAAAATGTTGTTTTAGCATTGTAACTATAATTATTTCCTTGTAGATTTAGTAGGGTTCAAGAAAAAACTCGACTGCAATTTTAAAACACGAGAGAAATATTGAGTATTTGATGTTTACCAAGCGTTTTATGTGCTGAAGTTATTGGGATAATACATTAATCTTAATAACGAATACAACCAAATGAGATTATGAGAATATGCAACATAATTAATCTTCAGCTAGGCATTATAATATAATTCATTTCTTTCTTTCTAATTTTCTTAGTCGCCTCTCTTTTTATTAATTAAAAAATAGTTAGTTTTGCTATTGCCGAGGTTCATTCAATATCTATTGAAACAAAGATTAAATTGAAAATCTAGGGATCTGACTATTATTAAAAGTCTATCAAATTCTTATTCTTCATAGTATCAATTCAATAAGATTTGATATCAATATTCGTCAATCATCAAAGCTCAAATCAACAAAATGTATTCACTGACTTCATGTTACTGTTGGTATTACCACTATAAAACTCATCTCTAATTACAGTTATACTTCTATGAATATAAATATAATATCAACATTATTCATTATAATATCAAAAAATACAATACAACATATTATCAAGAACCGTGTTTTTTAATCTTATTGTAATTGATACTTTAATTTTTTAACTTTTTAACAATTAAAAAATAAGAATTTTGAAAATATTAAAAATTAACAAAATAATTGCGAAATCACGTGCAATGCACGTGTTTCTAACTAGTATGAAAAAATGAGCAATAGTTGAGGACGTAATTCAAATATAGGTGTGGCTAACAAAAAATGTAGTATGAATGTAATTACCCCTTATTTTATCAATGTTATCGTTTGTTGTAAGAGTTTGAGAGGATGGTAACTAGTGATGTATTTGGCATAAAAAAATATATTTCTTACTTCGCTTGGACGTGAATGAATATAAGAAATGGTATAATTGATCCAACTAAAGAATAAAATATATATGTGCGCAAAATTTACATCAACTAGAGTGCATTAGTTAAAAAGTCAAGTTGATCGAGAAAATGATTAAATTGGTCAAGTGTTTTATCATTGTTCAAAAATTCACCGTCCATCACAACTCTCGTCACAATTCAACCATCATTGAAATTCCACTTCTTTGGCACTGTAATTGCATACATACCAAAATTTTTTGCATCTTGTCCAAAGTTGATTGGCAAATTGTTGCACTCCCAATTTGCAATACCAAAAATGCCGAAAGAAATGTTGAAACTATTAGAAAATAAATGTTCATAGAGCCTTTTGTTGAAAATTTGGTTTTAATAAGTTGGTTTGACTAATTTTTGACCAATTATTTAAATGAGTCCCGGTAATCAAATTCAAGATTTCTTTGGCAGCCAAAAATTTTCTCCAGTGCGGCGAAAATTAATAAAGCTAATAATATAAAACAATATAATAACACAACAATACAAAAAATGATATACATTACAATTGTTTCTTGCGAGTTTTTATACTTTGATATCGTTGTACGATGACTTCATTATCAATCTTCAAAAATATATCTTTCTCTACATAAAAAATGATACTATTATTCAATCACTCATCACCCGTTCGATTGCAAAATCTATCCTTCACAATGCTCATTGCGGAAAATACTCTTTCTGCAGCAACAACTGATAGAATTAGCGCTAAAGTCAAAAGCTTGTAAACTAATGGATATACTTTACTTTTCTTTGTCATAACTAACTTATCTGCAAGATCACTAAGACCATTCAACCCTTCCAATGCTTTGTTAGAGCGCACATCAAAAATATAAGTTGGTCATTAAGCATGATCTACTTTAGAAAAATCTTATGCATAAAACTCAACAAATTGAATCAAGCTTTTCTTGTCAAAAGAAAAGAATGAATGTTGTGGACATAAACAAGCTACACAAAGGAGTAACTCCATTTTTAGCTCTGAGAAATGACCATTCAACTCTTGAAGTTGTAAATCGACGACACGAGAGAACAAATCTACACGGTAGTGATGAAAATTGTCACTTATGGAGGATTACGTTGTGGGTGACCATGAAGTGTACAACATATAAACATATCATCTATGTTGAAACATCGTTGTAATATTGCTAATAGAAAGAATATACTTCTTCCAAAAAGGAATTCCACCCATCGTCTCTCATAATTTGAAGTCGTTGTTTGCATATTTTTACCAATTGCATTGCATTCACAATATCTTGATCTTTTATTTGCAATGCCTTTGACAATTCATTTGAAATCTCCAAAACACTTCTCATCTAGTGTAAATTAAATGCAAGATCAAATTACTGTATTGACTCCAATAGATTGGTTGGACCACCTCTTTGATCACAAGAACTAGATTCATCTTCAACAATCATTTCAAGGACATTACTAACAGCAGAGAACATGGCAAGCAAGCTGACCAAAGAGTTATAATGTGCCCCCCATCGTGTATCACCAAAACAATGAAGGGTAGGTTCTTGATTAAGTTCTTGTCCACTTAAAATCTCACATTTTTCTAGTGCCTCAATAATGAAGTCTGATTGTTTTTCTTGAAGAAGATCACAACGTTTAGAAGATGCTTCAAAAGTATTCACCACATCACCAACCACACGAAAGAAATTAGTAATTGGAATATTCTTTTTTGCCACACCTACAAAAGCTAGTTGAAGTTGATGAGTAAAACAATGAATGTAAAAGGCACACGAGTTCTACTCTAAAATGAGTGCTTTCAGACCATTAAACTTACCTTGCATATTACTTGCCACATTATAATATTGTCCTCTCAATCTAGACATGCTTAAGTTATATCTAGAAAATATCTTATCAATTGAAGCCTTAAGCGAGAGAGCCGTGGTACTTGTAACATATTCAATCCCAATGAAACATTCATTTACGTGTCTACTATTGTCAACATAATGTAAAACAATTCACGTTTGCTCATTTGTTGACACATCACAAGCTTCATCAACTAGAATAGAAAATAATGAACCACCAACATCTTTAATAATAGCATTGATTGTTTCAGTAGCACAAATACTTACTATATCCTTCTGAACCAATTTACAATTTTTAGAGAGCATTTTTCAATGTGACGGCATTAATATCATCATTATGATCAGCCGAAAATTGCAATTGGACTAGGAAGTTACCTGGATGGAGAGAATTCTCAGATTCGTTATGACCCCAAAATGAATGCCTTTGTCGCAGTAGTACTCAAGCACAATCAATTGATGCATTAAGACGAATATTATATTCATATAGTACTTGTTTTGACTGCTTAAAGAAAACTGATTGAATGTGTTGCTCTTAATTCATCAAAGCTTCACACTTCATACAAGCTTGATTATGTGCACTGTCATGACCTCCAACATAAGTGTTAAGTCTTTTTTTATCTTTCCAATACGTTAATCCTTTACAAATAAAAGTGTAATGACCACAGACTTTTCTCTTTGCACAAGGGTTATTCCGTGCAGTGTTAACTTACGTATTGTCTACTAGATGTTGGGCTCCAAACCGAATTTATTTGCATCCCAGTTATTCAAATCCTTGACCTTCTCCATTGCCCAATTGGTACCAGCAATTCACTTAAGTTTTTCTTAAGGGAGGAGGTCAAGGGTTCGAATAGCTGGGGACGCGAAAGAAGTCTAGTTTGGAGCCCAACCTCTAGTGGACAATACGTAAATTAACAGCACACGAAATATCCCCTGGGCGAAAGGCCTGTAGGGAAAAGTCCATAGTCGTATAAAAGAGTCGCCTCTTCCTTGTTTCTCACTATTTGTTTTAAAAAGATAACAATACAAACAAAATACAGCATCTTTTTCTTTACTACATTATAACCAACTAGCAAACTCTTTAAACCAAGAAGGAATGAATCGTCTAGAATCTTTTCCAAATGGTATTTTTGGAAATTCATGATCTTGAGACTGACAAGGACCATTTTGCATATATGCTCTTCAAACTTGATCTCGGATGTTAGCATTGTAATCCAAATTTGGTGTCCATAGTCCAAGATCAGTGGGAAGTTGTGCAACATCAAAATCTATTTTATTTAATATCTTCCCATCAACATTTTCTACAAGGAATTTTTTCTTTAAGAATCTCTCCATTGTTGTGTCGCACTAAAATCAACAAACAAGTGATAATTAGTCGCTTGAACAAGTAGAAAAGTGCAAGAATAAAATTCGGTGCAAGTTCCAATTTAATACGCACTCATGATTGTAGATTAATTCTGATTTATTTATGATTTAATACAATATTTTGAAACTCCAATTTAATAAGTTCAAGTTCAAGTTCATTCAAAAAAAAAAAAAACAGCTTCCAAGCATGTTCAGCTGCAATTCTGGGATACCCACAAGAGACAGGTCTACCATGAATTATTTATTATTACCAATTTTCCATAACTCCATGAGCCAATAGGCTTTCATAAACTGCTAATCTTTATTTGACCATGTTACCATTTATATGTTTTTCAAAATTCAAACAACCCATTCAGTTAATATTACAAACAAAGTTGCGTATATCACATATGCATAATCTCCATGTATGCTTTTCAAATTTTCTACACAAGATAGTCAATAAGCAGAACATAAATATTGAAAAATAAGTTTTGGTAGCAAAAACAATGGTAGAGACAGCGGAAGATAGTCTTAATTCAATAAACTATAAGCCCCAATGATTATGAAATTCATAAATTAAAAAAATGTTTTAATACCTTTCTTCGAAAACGAGATCGATTCGTTTTGTAGAATTATTTCTTGGACGTCGAGGAGATCATGATTCAGAACGAGGGTTTTTGTTTTTTTTTTTTTTTGCAATTGGGATTCTGTTGTTTCATGTTTGGGAATAGGTAGAGGAGATGAGCAGAGTCGGAGTGCTATTGTTGGAAAGAGGCCAACAAAATCAGGTTGTTATTGGGCCTAATTAAAGGACTATAATTTTTTTTTAAAAAAAATTAGGCTTGCCAATACAAGAGCCTAAACTTCGGTCAGCGTGCCGTAAGCATATTTAATGGGTTGGCCCAAAGTCTAGTACATGCATCTACCTACACTAAACTACATTGGGCTCTGTTCCCTGTCTTTGGCCAAGTGTGTTCTACTCCACAAGTAGATTAACGTAATATATTTACTTTTTCAAAATTAATTTTGGGTGAGTGAGAAATTAAAGTCAAAGTAAGTCATTAAACTTGGATAAGTTAGAATTAAAAACAGTGGAAAATGGAATGTGTCCATCCTACATTGAAAAACTAGAAGCTAGTGGTTCGCTCAAGTTGGACACTAGGGTTTGAGTCCAAGGGGTACCAATTGTTTTTAGAAGGAGAAGGCATATTATATATATATATATATATATATATATATATATATATATATATATATATATATATATATATATATATATATTATATAAATAAAATTATATAATTAATTATTTAATTTTAAATTACCTTCCAAAGATTTCGACAAGTAGACCGATTGAATTTTGCGACATGTTTGGCTTCTTGAAGATTATCATAATCTGAGCAGACATATCTATCTCAAGAGTACTTTGTAAAATCGGTTGTGTTTGTTTGGGCAAAACTATTCAAGCATTTGTGTATTTTGGGACACAACTTTGCAACTACTAAAGCCCCCATTCATGGATTTTATTCATTCCAAATTGCCTTCCGCATTACAATATTTTATTTTTCTTGCACTATTTTTTGTTGTCCGTTTTGTCCCCAAATATTATTTTCTGCATTCTAAGGTCCTTTCCTTTTTTAAGTTCGTTAAGAGAAGTTAAAATATTAGAAAGTTTGTTGGTATTGTAATTTGAAGTGCTACTATTACAAGACATGGTGGTTGTATTTTGAGAGACGAGTGCCAAAGAACCATTAGCACCGATTCGGGACATTATCATCTTAAGGAAATCTAATTTGTTCATCAACATTCTTTTCAAGTAAGTCGAAATTTTGTCCAAATTTCTGCACATGTTTAAAAAGAATATAAATTAATTATTAATTATATATTTCCAACACCTTTTTGCCAAGTTTATGAAGTTTGCTTATAAATTGTTTATAAGTGAAAAACAAGTATTAAATTGAATAGGGTAATTGATACAAAACATCCATACATTTTGAAGTCATTGTGCAAATCATCCATACCTTTGAGATTTTTGCATTTTCACCATCACCTCCACATTTTCTTGCAAAAAACGTCTAATCTATCCATTGTCATCCAAAAACATCCGTTAACTCTATTCCACAACACGACTCGTACCACATACGAAGGGTAATTTTGTCCACAAACCTATTTCACATGTCCTCACGCCTTACTTTTCTACGTCCTTAGTGGTTGTGGTAATTCATATATAAAATAAGAGAAAGTAGACTATTTTTTAGTAAGAATAATGGCAAATCGATTGTGCATATGTAGAATCCAAATTGAGATGAAGACTTCTTGGTCGCAAGTAAACCCTGACACATGCTTCTTTACATGTCAACGTCATTGGTAATTAATTGTAAGCTGATATTTTGCAATTGTATTTTGCTTTGAAATGGGTACTTCATACTGCAAAATAGAGGTTGTGGCTATTTTTTCTGGTGCGACCCACCAATGTGTCCAAGATCTGTAGATATAATACATGGACTGCTTAGATCCAGGAATGAATGTGAACAACAAGTACTTCATTCATAGAATGGGAAGAGGACGTGCTATGTTCAAGCTACTTTTTCGGTTTTGTTTGTGGGCTTGTAGTGATTTGGGTACTCATGTAAAAATCCTGTTGTAATATTGCCTAAATTAGAATCATGGTTCATGGTGAAGAATGCAGTGTTGAGATTGCTTAACTAGAACTGTTATATACCATTTTGATGTGTAATTGACGTTGTGTAAAATGTCCCAACCCCGAAATACCATTGTGAAAATTATCCTTACATTTGTTTATCTTTTGTGTTAAACGTCCCTACCTTTGTTTATATTTTGTATTGAATGTCCTTATTGTTCGTAGGTTTTTGTGGTGAACATCTTAACCTAATTGTATTATCGCCTTATAATTTCCCTACTTAAAAATTGATGTACAATAGAGAATGGAAACAACATTAAAACAAACAGAATGACAATCAGTGCAAACAACAATGCAATATCATAAAATCTCGTTTCTTTAGCGAGCATTAAATATGATTCATTGTCAAAATACATTCATTGAGATGATACATCATTGTCGAAACAAACATGTACAAGAAGCCCCAAAAATATTCACAAAAAACCATTTGTTCAAAAGGCTAACAAAAAAAAATTCAGAATTGTCAGTTGCTAATTTGGTGCTAGTGGTGGTGCCCATTTGCATTTTCTCTTGTTGTGGCCTCATTAACCACAGTTCATACATGTCATTACCATCCCCGTCTGTCTTCCTGGAACATTTGCAGCACCTACATTGCTCTCTGCTGAACTTGTATTGCGTAAAGACTTTCTTGCACTCTTTGCTTGCTTGATGATATCTCTTCATTGGCCTCCTTTCTTATGGCCTTTTTGGGCCTCCCAGCCTTTTTGTGTACATGGGTGGAGTGAGAGGGTTGATACCTGGGTTAGGCCACAACTTTGGCCATGCTATGGGAGAAATTGATGGGGTATATGTCTTCATGTATGCTTCTTTTTTGTAGATGTCGCAAAATCCATGACAGTCATCGCCTCCTCAAAACTATTGACGCAATCACATGGCAACAAGGAATCCTTTTAACTACCAAGAATAACACGTACAAGTCCTTTCTCTGATGTCCACAGCATGTAGTCATCTCCTGTATTATGTCTTACTTGGAATTTTTCATTGCCCAAATAATCAGTAGACTCCATCCTTACAAGTCTAATGTTCTTCTTAAGAATCTTTTGGATTCTATGGCCTACTTCTGATGTCCACTTATCACATGCCTCCCTCCTCACCACAATTCTCTTAATCAAATACACCCTGATTTCTTTTAGCATGGTCAGGATGTGCTTCTCTCTTGCATTCACAATCGTGGTATTGAATGATTCACATAAGTTGTTGAGGAGCATATCATATTTGTTCCACTCTCTGAAATATGATTTGGTCCAATGAGAGACAGGTTTAGATTCAATCTATCCATAAGTTGTTGGCTCTATATCCAACATCATTTACATGTGTTCAAGCTATTGTGTCTCAGTAGTGGCTCTAGCGGCATCCCAAAAACAGTTCTTCAAAGCCATTCCTTTATGAGTTGCACTAAAATTGTTGTAAAGATGTCTAACACAAGTCATATGTTCTAAATGCTCAAATAATGACTCAATTACACTAACCAAGCCCTTTTTCTTATCAGAAATAAATATCCAACAGTGGTTGTTATGCATCTGCAAATCATCCCTCAACAATCTCAAAAACCACATCCAACATCCCCATTTTCAAACTCAACAACTGCATATGCCAATGGATACATCCTATTGTTACCATCTATACCAAGTGCAATTAACAACTGCCCACCATGCTCTATTTTTAGAAAACAGCCATCTACTTCAATCACTCTCCTACAACCTCTAATGAAACCATCTTTCAGTGGTCCAAGGAAAATGTAAATCCTCTTGAACTCACCAGCATACCCTCAACCTGAGCTGTAGTCCCAACATTTGTTCTCTTTAACTCTTCACAATAATCTTACAATACTTTGTAATGATCCACAACACTCCTTCTAATATTTTCTAGGGCCTTCTCCTTTACCTGTATACTTGCCAAGTTGAGATGTCACTCAAACCATCCATTTTCACCATTTCCATGAATGTACTGACTTCCATGTTTGGTTCAGTTCTCCAACCGAATACATACCTCTCAGCCAAATGAGTGGAGCTCACTCTGAAGTTCTTGTACACCATAGCAAAAGTATGTTCTTTGGTGTATGATGACAAAACTTGTGTTCTTGTGTTCTTTAGTAGCATACAAAACCCATGGACAGTCTCCTTTGCATATGGCTCGTAGTCTATCAGCGTCATCCTTCTTGTATTTAATCTCCTTGTTGTTTTTCACCGAGTGTGTAATGATAGCACTTTTTAGTACAACTTTAGACTTAAATGTCATACCTACACAATTAAAAGATGATAAAGTTATTTTAAATTGGGGACGTTTAGAGAAGACAATTTAAAAGATATGGATGATTTTTGCCAAACTATCCAAAAGATAGGGACGTTTACAAAGGATACTTTAAAATATAGGGATGGTTTGTGCAAAAATATCCAAAAGGTAGGGACATTTTCTGCAGCTTACCTATTGTGAAGGCTGGATCTTCCATATATGTCCTTGCATTGAAAACATCAAGTCTAGTTATCTTCTTTGAGCTTGTTTCTGCATCCTCTTCACTGACAACACTTTGTAACTCATCGAAGTCCCTTATTCGGTATCCGAATCCCTAACTTTCTATCCATCTGTTGTACCAAATTTGAAATCAAAATTTATTTTAGGATTCTCATTTTCAGTAGCGCCTTGATGCTTTTCTTCCATTTCGTAGTTAGACTCCACTAGCCTTTCTACCTCTTCTCATGCTCTTTCTTCTTCATCACGAGTCTCCACCCCCACATTATCTTCTTCCACACTCATATGTCCATCAGGTCAACCTTCTACCGCAAGCCCCCTAGGGTTGGATTCTTCCTCAACCTGGCCATCATTTCTTACAGGTTGTAACCCTATGGACTCCCTATACCGGGACCACAAATCTTCAACAGTCTCATTTAAAAATTGATATGCCCAAACAACTTCAAGGCCTCCCTCATTGTGATCTTCAATAATAAGTACATAACATCCTTCCAAAGCTTGTGATTCTCTTATGGTAGGTTCATCAACTATGGCAGAAACTCCCTTATTGTGTTCTTCATTTGGAACCAGTGGCAATGCATAAGATTGTACTACACGTACAATATAAACATCTACCACCCTATTCTTATCCATGTCCCTTAGCATCTTTCTAACATCATCTTCACTCTCCAATCTACTCAATCCTTTTCTAAACTCATTTTTAGCCTTCTATAATAAAACTCCAGCTGTATGTCAATTCCAAGTGATTGTAAGAATATCGTTAAATTGTCTCTTGTGAACCATGCATGATGGAGGAAATCCAAAAATAGCACAACTTCTCCATCATATGCCATATTGTTTGGCTTATCATAAAATCTGCATCCACGATGGATTTCAATTATGAAATAGTCTGTATTGTCGCATGCAGACACTTAGAATTGGCTAATTACAGACCCAATCAATATATATGCAAAAAATCCAATTTCAAATCATTGAATACGACATTAACCACAACACCATCTACGCTTTACAACACAAAATACATAAAAAAAAAAGTAAACAATGATAACAAATATACTGATGACAACCAAAAGTCACAGAGTTAATAACAATGGTAGAAAATAAAAACTCACGGTAACTGGGTAGATCATCTTTGGGCAGTTTGAATAATGGATGTAGCATTTTTTTTTGGAGAAGAAGATTTGATATGATATATGTAAGATAAAACAAAAATGATGAAAAAAAATTCATGAGGACAACCGAAATGGAAAATTGCAAAAACCCTTACACCACTCAAACAACAAAGTCAGAAATTACAAATGTAACGAAACAAACAAATAAATTTTGAACTGACCAACAGATGGTTGAGAACAATTTCAAAATGCACAGTCAAAAGTAGAGATTTCTTCATGAAATACAGAAGAAATGGGTTTGAACTGTAGGACATGTTCTACGTTTGCATCTGTCTGTTTATTTTCATTCGTTTGAACTGTAGGACATGTGAAATAGGTTTATGAACAAAATACCATTCCTATGTGGTGCGAGTCATGTTGTGGAACAGATTTAACGGATGTTTTTAGATGACAATGGATATAAAGGAAGTTTTGAGCAAGAAAATATGGACGTGAGGGTGAAAATGCCAAAATTTCAAAGTTAAGGATGATTTGCATAATGACTTCAAAAGGCAGGGAAGTTTTAGATCGTGAAAGCTAGAAATATTTTGACGGATGAATTATTTTTGAAAAAAATAACTTTTTACTTAATAATAAGAAAAAGTTGATTTATTTAACTTGAATTAAAAGTTACTTCATATTAATTTTACTTATTATTAGGGTTAGCCAAACAATTGAATATCATGGTATAATCAACTAGTTTTAACTATGTTGTTCTTGTTTGGCAAATTTTTTTTGTATATTATAACTAGTAGATCCTACAGAATGTGTAGATAACAATTAGATAAAAATTGTGAGTCATACGAAATGTGAGTTACTAAATTTTTATTTGTCTCAATTAGGTAATTAGACTTCAATTTTTTTAAAATTCCGACAATCTATTAAATTCTGTCATTTATCATCCCCCAAGCTAGAAGGAAATTACTTAGTTGACATCCATAAGGTAACTAATGTATCATGTAATCCCTATGTGGTACCCTATAAACGAAAATGGTAATATGATAATTATAACAATATCTTTAGATTTATTAAAAAGCGTGTGTGTTTTTTTTATCTTCACACTGTTATGATTCAACGTGATGATAAATTGGCATGTCATGCAATAATTACATATAAGATTTGTTGTTCCGTGTTTTTCTTTTTCATTTTTTTTCTTTTTTTTTGTCTTAGTATTATACATTTATGTATTGCAAGAACTTCTTGCTTCCACATGTATGTAAGGTAACATGTAATACAGTAACACACCAATGAATTTTAACGGGCCACTTACTTACTGATACATGACGATTTCTTCCTCCGAAAGGTGATGCCCTTGGAGGACATCTTCAAGTCATTTTTCTAGTAAAGCACTTATCGGGTTCTTTTTAATCTTAAAGCTCTTTTGCTGCAACTAAAGACCCATATTTATATTAGCTTTTACTTCGTAAACAGTTTGCCATGCTTATGTTGGAAAATTTTCTCAAAACTTGCCAAAATCAAAAGATGCACTAATTGTTAAAAGGAAAGGATATGATATTATATTATATTATATTTGATGACTAAAATTGAACAAATTTTCAAATCTTGGACACCTTGACAATCGAAACTTGGAAGAAATTTAGGTCATACGCTAACTATAAATTGATGTGGTTTATTCTCTTTTGTAAATGTGACTTGAGGGTTTTTGAGAGAAAAATGTAACCCTAGCATCCTAGTTGCCTTTCTTGTTCTCTTTGTGGGTTGTACAAAGAGTAGAAATTGGTGGGTGTGGTAAAGATTAGGATATTATTTTTTTAAGACACTTGAGGAATTTGGGTGAGTAAAATCTATATGATTGCAACAATTTTTCATATAGTAAAAGTTTTGATAGTCCATAAATTTTTCTCTATCTTTTATATTTTTCTGTCTCGTTATTTTTCTTTGAACAAAGATCTTGTAGATAATAAAGGAATTGATCTCAATTCCCAATAGTGGCATCAGAGAATCAGGTTGTTCGAAGTATTGGCGCACAGAGAAGATATGTCTATCAAATATGATGTGGAGTAATTTGATGGAAGAATCAATTTTAGCTTGTGGCAAGTACAAGTCAATGATGTTTTGATTCAATCTGGACTACACAATGCTTTGAAAGGGAAACCAACCCCTATTTTTGACAAAGATACTGACAAATCAAGTATGAATGATGAGGTTTGAGAAGATTTGGATTTGAAAGCTGTAAGTACAATATGTCTATGTTTAGCCAAAAATGTTCTTGCAAATATTTATGGAATATCTACTACAAAGGAACTTTGGATAAAACTTAAACAGTTGTATCAAATAAAGAGTCTTTCAAATCGGTTGTACTTGAAAGAACAGTTTCATTCTTTGCGAATGAATGCAAGTATACAAATTTCAGATCAACCTGAGTATTCTCAATGGTATCGTTTTTGAACTAGAGACTTTTGGAGTTAAACTTGATTATGAGGATAAAGCGTTAAGACTCATATGGTCTCTTTCATCCTCCTATGAACACATCAAATCAATTTTGATGTATGAGATACAAACTATGAGTTTGGAAGAAGTTACAAATAATAAATGTCTAAAGAAAGAAGGTTGAGTGGTAGAAGTAATATTTTATCTGAAAACTCATTACTTGTTGCTAAAATATGGAAGAATAATAACTCCATGAAAAGAAAAATATCTTGTTGGAATTGTGGACAACTTGGTCACGTGAGAAAAAATTGTTCATAAGATGGAACATGCTTGTCTAAATGCTCGATATCAAATATGGACAATATATCTCTCTTTATGGAAGACGGTGATATTGTTTGAGTAAATATTTACATCCTTGTGACATGTGCTAGTTGCCATGATTTACTACTAGCGGGTCCACATGTTTGCACACGGGCATTGGCTTGATATTAATGCAAGGTGTGTGGTGGAATTGACGTCGATGACTGATGAACTTCTAAGTAAATCAAGCAAGGGAGTTGCACCATAATATTTCATCATATTTATTCGACATGAGCCGATAAAATTCTTAGAATTCGTTAATTCTAAGTGATTATATTTATATGATGGAGTGTGTTAATTATTTGTTTTTAGAATTGGGATTGTCAAAGTTTACCCTTTTTTTAAGTATCAAGATGAAGAGATGCAGAAGAGATGATTGAGTTTTGACTTGTTTTTCGTCAAGGTGGAGATTGTTGAGATATTTTTTCTAAACTTACCAAATTTAAAAGATGCACTAAATATTGAAAATGAAAAGATATTATATGATATTATTATATATTTGGTGACTAAAATTGAACAAGTTTTTTCAAATCTTGGACACCTTAATAGGCAAAACTTGAAAGAAAATTAGGTCATACGTTAACTATAAATTGACGTGATTTATTCTCTTTTGTATATGTGACTTGAGAGTTTTGAAAAAAAAATTGTAAGCTTAGCATCTTAATTGCTTTTCTTGTTCTTTTTGTGGGTTGTACAAAGAGTAGAAATTAGTGGGTGTGATAAAGCTTAGGATATTATTTTTCTTAAGATACTTGGAGAATTTGAGTGAGTGAAATCTATATGATTGTAACAATTTTTCATACAGTGAAAGCTTTGACAGTCTATAAATCTTTCTCTATCTTTTATATTTTTCTATCTCATTATTTTTTTTTGAACAAGAATCTTGTAGACAATAAAAGACTTGGTCTCAATTCCCAATAGCTTGTTGTGCCTAAGGTGCATAATAGATACTTGTGAAAGTTTTAAAACCTAGATCAATTAAATTAAAAATAATCTTAATCTTAATTAAACAAGCAGTGGATACAACGCAGTCAGAACTTGCGAGTGATAAAGAAAACAGTTCTGACTCACACAACAGTTAAATACGAACACAAGGTGTTCGTTTACCTAATCTTATTAAGTGCGGAATTTTAAACAGTTAAATACGAACACAAGATGTGACATGATAAACTCCGAAGGAAAATATCCACGAGCCTCCATGTCATGGGTAAAAAAAATCTACTAATAATCTTGTTAAAAATACAATAGTATCGGTTTTTGTAATTTTGCAAAATTAACAAAATAACAATCAAAAGAAAACAGATCAACTCGCTTTCACACTTCTTCTTCTGACTTGTTGATGAAGTAGAATCAAACCCACCGGTCTTGACTTTATCCCCACTTCCTTATTGTACTTGACCGCAACCACCACTTGGATCAAGAACTCCCGTTCTTAACTTTACACCAAGTAGCTTGAACAAGATATGGAATTGTCCGTCGAGCACCAATTAGTTTTAGATTCTTCAATGAGTTTGAAGAAAACTTTTTGCTTTGAAGTTGAATCAATGAAGCATCGAGTCTTGTTTTTCCACCAATGAATTCGGCGATTTGCGCTTGGAGAAAACAAGAGCAAAAAAATATTTTTAAAAGTCGTAATTTCTTATTGATTTCTACTCTTACTTATAGTTAAAGTAGAAATCAAATTAGAAATTATTTCTTATCTAAAAATCTGCAACAAAAATGGTAAGACAATTAGTAGGAAAGAATATATAGAGAGATATTCTTAGATTTATAGAAGGAAAGAATTTAGAAAACTAAATATTTCCTTCCGAAACAAATCTAAGAGAATAAGAAAATATTCTTTAACCTACAAAATAAGCCGTTAATAATATCCACGATATCAGAATATATATGGAAACAGAATTAAAAATGCAGCTTTACTAATCTGAAAAATAATCAGCTTATCAGCGCAGTCAGTCAGAACTGGCATTATCTAGACCAGTCAAAAATGAAAACATTGACCTAGTCTTTTAGCATTAAAAATTAGTTATATTAATTAAGAAAGCCAAGATATAAAAAATAAAAAATATGACACATATTTTTCCAATAATCTCCTATTTTGGCGTTGTTTAATTACAAACACATAACTATCAGATTTTATGTAAGAGTGAAGTGTGTTATGGCATGTGAATAATTAAAGAAACCTTGAGCATCAACATATAAGGGTTATTGCTCCCCCTTAGTGTGTGAACCAAAAACTCCTGCAAAGAAGTTAACAAAAAATGCAAATACTACACATATTAGCCACAACTTTTTAATATTACTCCGCCTTAACAAAATACCATCAAAGTATAATCATCAAACCACCATAAACCTAAAAATACTACTAGCAAAGTTTAATTAACAAGATTCCATAATCAAAGTATAAACAACAAACACAAACTAACAACCACAAACTTAAAAATACTCTTAAAAAAATACTTACTACTACTCCCCCTTTTGTAATAAGAGAGCCAAAGGAAATACCAAGAAAGGAAGAGAAAAACAAAAGTAAAGTAGTGTTTGAAGCGAAGAAAAGCATAATGTAAGAGATATCATAGTCATCCATATGAAGTTATAACCAAATAGTTAGGAAGTTAGAACCAGAAACAGTTAGTCCCGCAAAGATCTTGACTTCTTTGCACCGGATGCAGATGCTTTTGCATATCTCTTGCGAATAGGGGTGTCTGATGGAGCAACAGAGGGATGAGCATCTGGCATAGGTGCAGCAGCTGGGACAATAGTTGTCTCAACTACTGGATTAGAAGTAGGAATCTTTCATCGGCCCGCCGGGGTGTGCGAGAAAATCGGAATAACTATTCGATGATGCGCAGACTTTATATGCTCATCGTCCAGATATTCAAGTTTACCCAACACCCTACGCAGGAAAATAAATTCATCAGAAAAACTTTTGGTTAAGGCAAAAAGTTTGTCTACCTGTGTTCTAACCAGCCCTATCTGAGTTTTTAGTGCATCCAAAAAGCCAGACTGGTCCAACGAAGACAGAACGTGCCTAAGAACTCTGGGAGTGGGATGCGGTATGCTACCCAATTTTGTAAACTCATGAACACCTAGTGCTGGAATATCCTCAAAGAATCTGTCTGAATCCATGGCAGGCACTTTCTAATGAACAAGAAAGTGATGGATGAGAGCTGGATGCGGTAACCTATACTATTTGGCCCTCCTCGACCCTTCATAAACAATTCTATCAAAACTATTTTGACCCAATCAACCGGCAACCTCATCCCTAACTTGTATAGTATAACAACTCATGTCATTTGAAAGGTCTGATCGATGAGTCAATGGATCAATATTGTTGATAAGAATCTGAAGAATATTGTATTTGGGCGGTGGTTAGAGTCTTATCAACAATATTGGATCAATATTGTATAAGAATCAAGTATAAGGTCCCGATGAGTCGGGCGAGCCAGGTCATTTCTGTGCAATGCTATCCTTGGTCAATTCTTCACACTCGTAATGACCATGGTAGTCACTCCAAGCCAATCCCTGAGAGAGTTAGGATCAAGGTAACATGTCTTCCCCAGATATAAACCTGCCACCTGAATTCATTGCCAACCTTCTCCAGATTCTTTGGAACATTGGCCATAAATTCCTTGACCAGGGTTTCATTGAACAACCCAGAAAAACTTAACAGATTATATAAGTTGTGAAAATCAACAATTTCAACCAAACCAAACGAACTAAATTCAGGAATGAAATGAAAAAAAATAGA
The DNA here is from genome assembly GCA_023638005.1 of Forsythia suspensa. Taxonomy (NCBI): domain Eukaryota; kingdom Viridiplantae; phylum Streptophyta; class Magnoliopsida; order Lamiales; family Oleaceae; genus Forsythia; species Forsythia suspensa. Next base: position 25,776,077 of record CM042666.1, on the reverse strand, counting down.
CTCTCAGCACTCTCTGACAGAAAATAGTAATTTATGGGGTTAACAGAGTGTCTACCTCTCTAGTTAATATTTCAAGTTTGAACATTTGGGGGTCTAAACTGGGAGTAGGCAGTACTCTGTAGGCACCCCTAGAGGTAGTGGGTGGCATGTTCTGACCAGCAGGAATGGGTTCTCCAGCAGCAACAACACCGATTTTACCTTTTTCCTTTTCAGCCCTCATGGCTCTTTTTGTTGGATGAGGTGTGGGAGTAGATTCCAAAGATTCATCAAGAGTAACATCAAAATCAGAATCTAATTTTTGAAAAGGGGGCTTACTTGAACCTTCTACGATTGCGGAGAGACTGCTCGACTCCTCATCACCAATCCTTCATCCTCACGAACTTCCTCTTCAATTTTAGCATTGTCGGACCCCATCGCCACCGCAGATCCGCTATCTTCATCTCATCTTTATCCGTTCTTGAGCACTTAGGGTAACTTTCTTGCTTAGAAAAGTAATGGGGTCTTTAGATGTTTGGTGGGCTGTGATTTAGAATGGCTAACCAGCGGTTGATTTGCATCAATGTCCGTCGATTAGTCAGCCTGAGATACAACTGCCACTAGAGAAGTGTCCAGGTCTAAACTTGAGGGTTCCAGTCTTCATGCACTTCATTGGAGAGTCCTTACCGATGACATTTGAGGCCCCATTGCAATTTTAGCAGCAGACACAGGAGCAACAGTGTTCTTGGATGAACTTCTCGGATGTTTCTTCGATTTTAGCATTTTATTCTTCACCATTGTTTGAATTTGAAAAAGAAAGCTCAACACAACTTCGAAATCAAGTATAAGAGAATCGAAAATCAAGTGTGAAAGATGAAGAAGGAAACCCTAAGTTATAGTTTAATAGGAGAAAATTTTCAGAATTGCACAAGGAGTGAACAGTTAATTAGGGACGTGTGTAAAGTAGTTACCAAAATCTGATGATTGGCAGTTATGGACAAAACAACCTTCATTAACCAGATATGTCAAATTTGAATTAAACCGTCTAAGATGCTAATTTGTGGAAAACAAAATTTTTAAATTAGGAAAGTCAATTTAAAATTCAGTATAGAATAAGATTGGATTTCGTATAAGATTCATCCAGATTTTTTCTCAGTTAAAGCTGATTGTGTTACCAAAATTAGACTGTTGATTGAAAATTCTACGAAAAGGCCCATACAAGATAATCACACAAAATTAATGAGAATATTTTATGAGATAAAATTGAATCTTTTATTTATGGGCAAATTTCATAGTTCACAAATTATACAATTAGTCCAAAAATATCAAAATTAACCAGAATCTTCCAATCAAATATATAATTAGATTTAATTAATTGGTCAGATTTAGACTAGTCAATCATAACATGTTCCACTAAGCCAAATTGAACATTGTTAAGAAGATAAGTAATGAAATGTATTTCAAACTAGTCATCATCTGAACATATCTTTTAAGTAGAAAAAATATGTGCGTGCGAGCATGTATACCATAGCAATTTTCTTTTGAGTACTCGTAGTGTTAACTTTATTGATATATATATATATATATATATATATATATATATATATATATATATATATATATATATATATATATATATATTGTTTTGTCAAACCACTAAATTTTTAAGATCATGGAGTTGATTTTCTCACAGCCATAGATGTAGCCTTTTTCTACATGATTTATGTTCATTATCAAGGACGACTGCACACATCTATGGTGGTAGCCCTCTCCTCCATGAAATTGTTTATTTAACACACCAACATACTATAGTACCGAAAGACATAGATACTGACCATAGGTCTACAACAAAGTACGAAACTACTTTAAAGATAACAATATAATCAATAGTGAGGCATAATCAAACAAGTCAATATGTTATCAAAGTGTGCTTATTTGAGCATATTTTACCATAAGTATAATGAGCATACCATACTGATTGGTTAATCCAAGTAAATCTCAAAATTCATAGACTAGTCATACATTTATATCATATGCTATTTGCAATAATACTCCTCTTTTTTTTAAATAAAAATAAAAAATAAGCAAATGCAAACAAACACACATGATAAAATCAAACAAAGAAAGAAAGACACTACTTCTACAAAGTAAAATATTTTTTTTCTTTTTCATTTTTTTTGTTAAAGAAAACTAATGCATCAAACAAATGCCCACGGCCTTTCGTAGAGTCTCAAATCTAGTAGAATCTAAGGCCTTGGTGAACAAATCGACCAACCCGATACTCGGTCCCGAATATGTTCCAAAGTAATTACCTTTTCTTCGACCAAGTTTCTAATAAAATGATGTCTAATGTCAATATGTTTGGTCCTAGAGTGCTGAACAGGATTTTTAGAAATATTGATAGCACTAGTGTTATCACAAAATATAATAATGAATCCCGATCAATACCATAATCGTTAGCATTTGTTTCATCTAGAGTAGTCGAGTGCAACAACTACTCATAACAATATACTTAACCTGCGAGTAGATAAAGAAATAGAGTTTTATTTTTTACTTAACCATGCAATGAGATTGCTACCAATGTAGAAACATCCACCACTCGTGCTTTTCCTATCATCTATGTTTCCAGCCCAATCAACATCAGTGTATCCTGCAAGATAAGAGTTAGTAACATTAGTATACCAGAAACCAAAATCAGAAGTGCAATTAATATAACGAATAATTCGCTTCACTGCTGCAAGATGTGATTATTTTGGTTTAGCCTGATAACATGCACAAACCCCAACGCTGAATGATATGTCAGGACGGCTTGCAGTCAGGTACATCAAATTGCCTATCATGCTTCTGTACAAGCTAGAGTCAACCTCCTTGCCCTGGTCATCTCTGGAGATTTTCAAGGACGTGATCATGAGAGTTCTGACTGACTTGGTTTAGTCAAGGTCGAACTTCTTCACCAGATTTTTAGCATACTAGGCCTGTGAGATAAATATCCCTGATCCAACATGTTTGATCTGCAAACCTAAAAATAAATTTAGTTTACCAACCATACTCATTTCAAATTCATTTTGCATAAGTGTAACAAACTCCTTGGATTTTGTTTCTAGTGAAGAACCAAACACAATATCATCGACGTAGATTTGTGCAACTATTAATCTAGTTTTGAAATGTTGATGAATAAAGTTTTGTCAGCTCCTTCTCTCTTGTATCCCTGGTCCAGTAAAAACATAGTCAATCGTTCATACCAAGCACGTGGAGCTTGCTTTAGTCTGTATAGGGCCTTTTTGAGTTTGAACATATAGTCGGAGAGTAAAGATCAACAAATTCCTTAGGCTGCTCAACATAGACTTCTTCATTAAGAATTCCATTCAGAAAAGCACTTTTGACATCCATTTGGTATAGCTTGAACCTCATTTGACATGCCACAGATAGTAAAAGTCTAATGGATTCAAGTCGAGCCATAGGTGCAAATGTTTCATCAAAGTCCACTCATCTAGTTGAGTATATCCCAGTGCAACCAGGCGTGCCTTATTTCTGACTATGTTTCCATGTTCATCTAATTTATTTTTGAATATCCACTTTGTTCCAATCACATTTGTGTCCTTTGGCCGAGGTACAAGTTCCCACACTTTATTTCTATCAAATTGAGCTAGCTCTTCATGCATGGTTAGAACTCAATTTTCATCAATAATTGTTTCATTTATATTTTTGGGTTCAATTTGTGAAGTGTAACAAACATTTCTAAGTTCATTAGCAAGCCTCATCCTAGTCATCATACCATCTCCAGAATCTGAGAGAACATTATCCAATGGGTGTGTTTTCTGTATCCAAGAAGGAGGTTGCCTTCTCATGTTCTGTTCGTTGTTTGTATTTGGTACAACAGAACTTTCAGAAGCAGGGACAGAGACACCAAAACTTGATGATGGCTGTTTTGTCTATTTATCACTGTCTGATGCAGGCACATGATTGTCTTGAGTAGGTTGACGTCCATCAACCTATTCTTCCAAAGACTGAATATTAGGCTCCTATGAATAAGATAAAAAATCATTAGTGTCATCAATTTTTATATTGATTGATTCATTGATAATCTGAGTACGTATGTTATAAATTCTGTAGCTCGGTTGTTCTCAAAATAACCAATAAATACTCACTCATCACTTTTTGAATCGAATTTACCCAAGTATTTTCAATCATTTAAAATATAGCATATACTACCAAATGTATGGAAATATTTGACATTTGGTTTTCTTTCTTTCCAAATTTTATAAGGAGTTTGAGTGGTTCATGTTCTTAGAGACACACGATTCAAAATATAACAAGCAGTATTAATAGCTTCACCCATAATTTAACAGGAAACTTCTTACTATTTAGCATTATTCTAGCCATCTCTTGTAGAGACCTATTTTTTCTTTCCACAACACTATTTTGTTCAAGGGTTTTGGGTGCATAGAATTCATGAAATATACCATTTTGATCACAGAATGTAGAGAAAATAGCATTTTCAAACTCCTTCCACGATCACTTCTAATCCTCAATATTTTTGTGTTGTTAATTTTAGGTGCAAAATTTTTATCTTTCAAAAACATCAGATTTTTCTCTCAAAAATCTACCCAAGTATATCTAAAAAAATCATCCACACATATATAAATATATTTCTTGCCACCAATACTTTTAGTTTGAATAGGTCCCATCAATTCCATTTAAAGTAATTCTAAAACATGAGAACTAGTGAAAAACTTACCTTGCTTGTGAAGACTTTTGGTTTGCTTATCTTTTAGGCACGAACCACATAATCCTTCAAATTTTTCAGTAAGCTTAGGAACGCCTCATACTGCATTCAATTTTGTTAGTCTCAATAGATCACTATAGTTTAAATGTCCCAAACGTTTGTGCCACAATTCGGTAGAGTCAGTCTTTGAAACATGACAAGTAATTTTGATATCAAGAAGATAACATTTATCACTAGATCTAGTACCATGGAGAATGAGGCTACCATCATAATTCAAGACTTTACAAGAATTTTTTGAGAACATAACCAAGTGTTTATCGTCACAGAGTTGGCATATACTAATCAGGTGAGCTTTTAAACCTACAATAAAAAGAACTTCTTTTAACAGAGAAAATCCATCAATTAGAATAGTGCCTACACCTTCAATTTTACCGTGAGCTCCATAACCAAAAGTGAACAAACCACCTTCATAATTTTTGTAGTTAGTTAGATAAGATCGATTATCAGTCATATGTCTAGAGCAACCACTATCAAAATACCAAGAGTTAGGAATAAAAGTTATAAAGGCAACATCAACCATATAACAATTTAAATCACCATTTTAACCCAAATTTGTCTTACTTTATTGTTTCTATGGTGTCTCATTTGTCTATTGACCAAGTTTTTACTATATAAACAATGAAAGAAGTCATGTCCTAGATTACCACAGATGCAACATTTTATAAAGTAATTTGATTTACCTCTTTATATTGAGAATTGATACATTGGATGTGTAACTGATGGTCGTGACTATTTTTTAGTCTTGGCATTGGTCAGAACGTGCATAGGCAGGTATGGTAATGGAAGCAGATTTGTCCGAAAATACAGCAGACTATGTTTCTTTGATGAAGTTGATTTGATTCCCAACTTTTCCTTTATCTTTTGCAATATATCCCAAATCTTCTTTGACGTTTAGAGTTCTTCCATAGCTTAAGGTTTCACTCAAGGAAGAGGCTCCAATTGTTATGCTTGATCCTTTCTTTTAAAATTTTATTTCATCAAGAAGGTTCACAATTTGATCATCCTTCTCTTTTAAGATGTTGGTTAGAATATTATTTTGAGAATCAATTTCAGCCTTGTCATCTTCCAAAAATTCCATCATGACATGAGTGAAAAGTTTTTCTCCTGTTCGTCTTTTAATTTTTTGTTCACATTGCTGCAGTTAGAATAGACATGGACTGGTTCTTCAGATGTTGTAGTTAAGATGTCAGAACCTACAGTGAAGTTTTGTATGGAATCAGTACGAGATGTTAAGTTCACAGTTAAAGACGTTACCTGATCAACGATAGTTCTATTGTCCTCGTCCTCCTCTTAATCCTTTTCATCATCTTCACTCCAAGTGATATTCATGGCCTTCTTAGTATGAGATTTCTTTAAAGTATTTGCATATTCAGAGGCTATGTAACCAAAACCCTCACACTCATGGTATTGAATTCTATTGTCGATCTATTCATAGATGTAGTGGGATTTTGTTTTATGTTGTTTGAAAATCTCTTTTGTTGTTGGAGTGGGGATATTCAAGTTCTTTCCCTTTTGATTTCTTTTTAGAAATTTTTTGAATTGTTTTCATTTGTTTCACTCTCCTCACAATCAACCTCTTCTTCATCATTTTTAATTTTGAAGGCAATACCATATCTCTTTTCTTTCTTTCTCCTTTTTGTAGATGTAATTTATAGGTCATCAATGATCCTACCAATTCTTCAACCTTCAATATTCTCAATCTTCTTACTTTCTTCAATTGCAGTTACTTTGGAATGAAAAATGATCAGGTAAGGATCTGAGATTTTTTTTACAATTTTGCTCTCTCAATATTTCTTTCCCTAAGTATAAGCAATATTGGTGATGTCACTGAGTTTTGCATAGAAGTCCTTGAATTGTTCATCGTCTCTCATGGTTAGTTGTTCAAACTCTAGAGTAAGAATTTGAAGCTTGGATGACTTGACCATAGTGGTTCCTTCGTGAACAATTAAGTAAAGATGTCTCAAGCATCTTTTGCAACCCCGACAAGTAGAGATCAAACTAAATTCCAATTAGAATAAAAGGAAAATGGCATTTAAAGCCCAAAATCGCTTGTTGCCTTTTTTTTCTCTCTTTCTACACCATTTTCAACAACGGCGGGAGTTTTATAGCCATGGACAATAGAGTGCCAAGCTTTTTCATCAAGGGATTGAATATAAACTTGAATCTTAATTTTTCAGTAGGCATAATTAATACCATCTAAAACAGGTGGTCTAAACAGAGCTCCGTCCATATCTATGTTTCTTTGGATCACACTTATAAAGTGTACCCACTCTGATACCAATTGAAAGTTCTAAAATCTAGATCAATTAAATTAAAAGTAATTTTAATCTTAATTAAACAAGTAGTGGACATAACGCAGTCAGAACTTGCAAGTGATAAAGAAAACAGTAATGACTCGCACAACAGTGTTCGTTTACCTAATCTTGTTAAGTGCAAAATTTTAAACAATTAAATACGAATACAAGATGTAACATGGTAAACCCTGAAGGGAAACATCCACGGGCCCCCATGCCATGGGTAAAAACAATCCACTACTAATCTTGTTCAAAAATACAATAGTATCAGTTTTTATAATTTTACAAAATTAACAAAATAATAATCAAAAGAAAACAGATCAACTCCCTTTGATACTTCTTATTCTGACTTGTTGATGAAGTGGAATCAAACCCACCGGTCTTTACTTTATCACTACTTCCCTATTGTACTTGATCGCAACCACCACTTGGATTAAGAACTCCCGTTCTTAACTTCACGCCAAGTAGCTTGAACAAGATATGGAATTGTCTGTCGAACACTAATTAGTTTTTTATTTTTCAATGAGTTTGAAGAAAACCTTTTTGCTTTGAAGTTGAATCAATAAAACATCGAGTCTTGTTTTTCACCAATGAATTCGGCGATTTGTGCTTGGAGAAAACAAGAGCAAAAAAAATATTTTTCAAAGCCGTAATTCTTTATTGATTTCTACTCTTACTTATAGTTAAAGTAGAAATCAAATTATGAATTATTTCTTACCTAAAAATCTGCAATAAGAATGGTAAGACAATTAGTAGGAAACAATATATAGAGAGATATTCTTAGATTTGTAGAAGAAAAGAATTTAGGAAACTAAATATTTCCTTCCTAAACAAATTTAGGAGAATAAGAAAAGATTCTTTAACCTACAAAATAAACCGTTAATAATATCCACAAGATCAAAATATATCGTGTATGGAAATAGAATTAAAAATACAGATTTACTGATCTGAAAAATAATCTACTTATCAACGCAGTCAGTCAGAACTAGCATTATCCAGACTAATCAAAAGTGAAAATGTTGACCTGCTATTTTAACATTAAAAATCTGTTATATTAATTAAGAAAGCCGATATATAAAAAGTGAAAATATGACACATATTTTTCCAACAACTTGCATAACAAACTCGAAGAAGCTCAAAGATCCAAGAAGGTTATGTGCCACTGGTCGCCTTTATCACATTGTTGAGTGAAAACCTTTTAGGTATGCATGAAGTTATTTTTGTAAAATATCCACTAAAACCATGTTAACGTATTAAAACTAGAATTCTGGTGACAAGTATAATTTTGACCAACAAATCAACAAAATGAAGAGGAAATTGTTTCACCATCATAAATCCCACTGAGCACGAACTGGGACATGTTACTACTTTACATCCTGTAATTCTCCCCGTCATCTACATTGTTTTCTGATATATGACATGAATCATTGATCAACTTTCAAACATATGACTTTAAAAAGTTTATCCTTTAATTCCAAAATTGTGTGTAATTTGCAATTTTGTTTACCATGTCAATGATTGATCAATTTGGATACCATATCTGTTTATGCACGTAGATGCGATAGATTCTCACCACTTGTGAGGATAGATGTGCTTGTCGATGTAACATTTGAGTGTATGAGGAATTATGTGTCATACCCCGAATTGGGCAACACATAATTGCCCGAATTCATGTGTCAGGCCCAAACCCCCCCTTCCCCTCTCCTCTCTCCTCCAAGTTTTGGTTGGATGTTACATTATAGAATGCACTCTTTCATGTGTCAAGCACAACCCCCTCCCCACAAAATATTTTCAAGAATTGCGGTTGGCCCATTAAATCCTTTTTTTAATTAATACCCCCTATTTTATGAATTGTGGCTACTTTCATCCACATCTTTTTAAATTCTTCACTTTTTTATTGCAGATAGCCCCCAATTGTTGTTTGAAAGTAATAATAATGTATATTAATTTATTCTTCATTATTTATTCAACCAAAAATATACTTGAACTAAATTCAAACATAGTATTTTGCAATATTCCAAATATATTAAACTTATACAAACGATAATGTAAATAATCTTAAACCATAAATTCCAAAGCATGCCCCAGTGTTTGATCCGACGATTGATTTATCTGTTGATAATAGTCCTAGTCAATCTTTAATGTCCCGACATGGGATGTTGGCTCATGCGGTTTCGAAGTTGGTTGACGATGCATCTTTTAACAAATGCTCGCAGCACCTTTCTATTGGGTGAATTTAAAAGTTTGTGCATACACGTAAAATATATTGACAATAGAGACGATATTGGGATGAGTAAAATAGAAACAAACCAGTGGGCATGACAAAAGAACTTGTCCGACATTGCAAAATAGGTAAATTAATTACACGTGTTATTTGATTGATTATTTTCATAAGTAATGAGTTGTGTATTTTATTTTCAATGATTTTTTTTTTATTGTTAGATTGACAACACATAACCTCCACGGTACGATGTGCCAAACCTACAGTACTCTCAACCGGACTCACACTACTCATACTATGTGCCGAACCTACATTACTCATATGATGCGTCGGACTTACGATACTTATATGATACGTCAGACGATAGGTTTACGAGCATTGGTAGTAGCAACTTTGAAGTTATCCCTGGATTTTTCAACAACTAGTTTCCATTCCCTTATATTAAGTTTGCTTTGTAATTTATGATTTAAAATTATTTGCAATTATTATTTTGTATAAGTTTAATATGTTTGGAATATACTTGAATTTAGTTTATGTATATTTATAGTTGAATAAATAATGAGAAATAAATTAATATAAATTATTATTACTTTCAAACAATAATTGGGGATCATATGCAATAAAAAGGTGAGGAATTTTAAAAATGCGGGTGGAAGTAGCCGCAATTTATAAAATAGAGGGTATTGTTGAATTGAAAAAAGAATTAAAGGGTGGGGGTGATAACCCAGCCGCAATTATTGAAAAATTTGGGTTTGGGTGGTTTAAAAGGAAATGAGGGATGGGGTTTTAAAGGGAATTGGGGATGTGGGTTGGGCCTGACATATGCGTCAAAAGGGGAGGGGTTGTTTCAATTGCTCGATCGCCTTGCCGGCCGCCACGCGACACGTGGCGATCGAGCATTATGTGTTGCCCGAATACGGGCAACACATAACCCCTCTTGAGTATATAGTTCTCTCTTGTAATGCCACTTCTGACCATGCCATTATTTGGATAGAGAGAGAGAAGCTGAAAGGGCTCTGGAAGTAAGTTCTTCTTTCTTTCTTTTATTTTTTTACAAACTGCTGAAGCCTTGAAGACAATCTATCAAATGATCTCCAATAATCTTCATGTCGATTTCTTTATTGATTTGTTTGGAAAGATCTCACTATCTGGGTCTTGACATAATTCTAGTTTATCTATTAGCATTTTTCCTCAAATTCTTTAATTCTTTGACTTGAAACATATAACTGGTGTTTTTTCATCAAGTACTTAAACTACAATTTCTCTAATGCTCTTTTACAGAATACAGCTGATCTGGGAGAAAGATGATAGTGTAGAGGTTCCACCAAAACAGAGGATGGAACAACTTGAGACGTTAGCTAGAGCACGGTGAACAATATAGGGCTACTTTACACAGGGCTGTTTTATTGGCCATCATGCCTTTTCACCTTCTCAATATGGAACATTTGACCAAGATGAAAAAATTCTGGAAAATCAACCGGGATTCTTCAACAAGATCATCGATAAAACACAAGAACAAGGAAAGTTGGGACGAACTTATCCAACTTCTTTTTTAGAAAGACGAGTCTGGACTCTTTGTTGAAGAAACCACTCATTGTTGATTGATATTCTTTATTATTTTGAGAATTTATAATCTGATGAAGACCTGAAGAATTTGATGAAAACATGTTAGTTAGCAAGGTACATTGAAAGAATATCAATGTTAGATTAGATAATAACATGTCGACTTAATGTGTGATTCAAGTCAAATAATGGTGTTTTACTTATAAAAGCGTGATTATAAGTAGGATGCTTTTAGCCTTAGTGGAGAGGTTGCATCTAAGCCGTTGATTTCAAGGCTTCATCTGAATCTTTGGATTTTGGGTATAAAAGGTTTGTTGCCCAGTTACCTTCAAATGTAAAAGAGAACCCTATCGGTTTTGGGTATTTATGAGCGGTCCAGTTTTGAGTAGTTTTTAGTAGCAATTTTAAAAACTGTCCAACCCATGCTTTGGAGTTTATTATCCAGCTGGTTCTGAAAGTTTTTTAAAATAATCAAATTACATATATGTCCATATATATAGAAAGCAAAGAAGATATGTGTAATAATATGATATTGTGTAATTTTTCTCTCCATTTTTTTCCTATCTTAATTTTTTCTCATAATCAAAATTATATTATTAAATTTATATTATTGAACCAAGTTAATAAAATTAATTGTGATCATAAACCAACTTTCCAAATTTTTTCATCTTTAATTCACGACCCCAAAAAAATATGGAGCACATATATACGCACAAACAGATATATGGAGCACATATATACACACAAAAATATGGAGCACATATATGCACTAACATATATACGTACAAAAATATAGAGCAAATATACACACCATAGATGCACACAGATATTTCCATATACACACCATAGATGCACACAGATATTTCCATACACATAGGAGATTACCTTTTTAAAATTGGTCAATTTGATTTTTACAGTAGCAGCCGGATTTGGAAGAAGAAGTGTCTGGTCTATTGGTGGAGAGAGGAGTTGAAGAAATATTTTTATTTATTGCAGATTTTAATTGTTTAGGAAGGGTAAAGTTGAAACAAATTTTGAAGAACGGCAAAAAACCGCCGATTTGAGGGGTTGAGAAGAACACCCAAAATTACACTACACCGTTTTTGGGTGGTTTTTTAAACCACCCAAAACCGGTGCTCCAAAAAACTAACAAGCACGGGTTGTCCCAACCCCTCATAAACGGTGCCATCCAAAACCGGTCAAAATCGGTGAAAAAAAAACTCCCAAGCAGGCCCTAAGTGTTGCGCCATTTCTTCTCCCTTCTTCTACTCATCTTCTTCTCTTTTTGATTCAAGAAGTGCAGATGATTTATCCTTTGTGTGAGGGTATTACTTTTGTTTTGAAGTCAATTATTGATTGAGTATCAAGTTGTAAAAGGGGTTGGTTTCTTGTCGTGTATGTGTGTTGAATCTTGAAGGAGCAAAAATTGGTGTTATACTTCATTCTTGCTTATATATTTTTGTATCTGTTGGATCTTGTGTTAAAGTTTAAAACATAACATTGGTATCAGAGTTCTTTGTGTTCTTTAAGACTACGACTCTTCATATCTGACATTGATGGTGATTCTTAGAATAATAAAAGGTGATCTCACTTTAAGTTCTTGGGGAAACTTTGAATAAGTCCTAAGAAAAATCTTAAAAGGTTCATAGGGTGAAAATTTTAAACCCTAGGTTCAGATCTACTTAAAACTGGAATTTGCTTGACATTTTGGATTCACATTTAACAATTACTCTCCTTTAATTTTTGCACTCAAACATGCTATACTTTGTGTGTGGTAAAGTAGAACTATGAAATAAATTTGACAGTCTCTTTTGTGTTCCTAATCTATTTGTTTGTAGTGTGACTTGATTTGTTTTGAGTAGACCTTAAAATTTTTTTGTTCTTGGTAATGAATTTTTTTGCTTTTGCTTGTTCTCTTGTGTAATTGTATAGATTTGCCCTATGGAACTCTTGTTTAGTTGAAAATCTTGACCTGAGAACAAGATTCTCACAAATTTTGGGTATCTCTGAACAAAATATAATTGTGAACTTAGAAATTCATGAGCTTACATGTTGTGTGGTGCATGTGTTTGTTGATATGTACAAACTTAAGTGTTTAAAGTGTTTTCTTTAAAATTTGATGTTTCAAGTCCCCTGGTTTGTATTGAATTTTTTTGTCTTTGTGTGTTATTTCACTGAAACTAAAGTACATAATTTTTTTTTTCACACGTGTGAAAAAAAATGGGGTCCAATAAATTTGATCTTGAAATGTTTGATGGGATGAGACTTTTTTATTTGACAATAGAAAATGAAAACACATTTAATTCAACAAAAAATGTCTAAAGCAATATATGGAACTTTACTTGAAGAATTAACCAGTGTTCAAACAAATGAATTTGATGAATTAGCTTATAGTGCTATAATCTTGCATTTAGCAGACAATGTCATGAGAAAAATGAGTGATTGTACTACTAACCCTGTCATTTGGAAGAAACTTGAAACTTGTGTCATACAAGATTCATCCCCAACAAAATTTACTTGTTAAAGAAATTTTTGGTTTTAAAATGGACCCTTTAGTGGATCTAGAGACAAATCTTGACAATTTTTATAAGTTAAATCAGGATAGGGCTAGCTGTGGTGAAATTTTTTTATTATAAGCATCTTGCCATTATTTTGTTAAACTCTTTGTCTCAAACTTTTAAAGATGTGAAAAATGCCATTGAATATGGCTGTAATTTTTTAACTACTGAAAGTTCTTTTAGAACAAAAAATTTAGATATACAACAACAAAATTTGGAATATGTGAAGGGATAATGGCAAAATGTAAGAGGAAGATCCATTATTAGACAAAATAAAAGTTATGATAACACTCAAAATGAAATATATATATATATATATATATATATATATATATATATATATATATATATATATATATATATATATATATAAATCTAGCTCAAAATCTAGAGTTAAGGGAAAGAAGTATTATGGATGTGGAAAATTAAGACACTTTATTAAATCTTGTTAAAAAAAGAAAAATGAACAAAGAGATAAGCGCAAGAAAAAAGCTAATATAGATTCCTCCTCAAATTCTGACTTTGCTGAAGTCTATATGGTCATAAACTAAATTCCACATAAAATTGAAGCCATTCTAATTCATAAAATATATATATATATATATATATATATAAAAATATATATATATATATATATATATATATATGGTAAGTGGGTCTTAGACTCAGGGGTTGTTGTTTTCATATGACGTTAAAAAGAATGATGATTTTAAATTTGCTTGAAAAGGAACTTGGTTTTGTAACAATGGAAAATTATATCACAAGTAAAATTTCTAGAATTGACAATATCTCACTAAAATTTGAAAATGGTTGTGTGCAATTTGAAAAATGTGAGATATGTACTTGAAATGAAAAGAAATTTAATTTCACTAGATGTGCTTCATGATGTGAAGTATTCTGATAAAATTGAAAAGGGAGTGTTAAAAGTGGTCAATGGCTCACGTGTTATTTTTAAATGGATAAAAAAAATGATATCTTTATTGTGAAAGCTATTGCTTTGTTTGACAAACACTATGCCCTTACCACGAATGTTGACCAAAATAACACTTTGAAATGGCACAACAAACTTGCTTATTTTAGTAAGAAAGGTCTTAGAATCTTGAATCAGAAAGGTATTTTGGGGAAAGACGAAGTATCTGACCTACATTTTTGTTAAACATGCATCTTTGGTAAAGATGATAAAAATATCTGATCCACCTAAACTAAATAGATACTCGGTCTGAATGGAACGAAAAAATTTTCGATCTGCAAATTAGCAGAGTGGATCACGGGACAAATCGGATCATGTGTGCCCTGATCCGATCTGCCCCATTTGAAAAATAAGAAAGAAAAAGATAGAAAAAGTAGTAAAGTAGTAAAGTTTGTTTCAATATTTGTTTAATTTTTTGAATGACAATTGACCAAAAAAAAAACCACATATCATTCTGATCCGCTCCGACCCAGATCCGATCTACCCCGAGAAATGGTGGATCAATATGCAGATTTGGATCTTCTAAAATTGATCCGGAGCAAATATGGATCAGGTCGATCCAATCTGAATCCGCCCTATTGCCATCACTAATCCTAGGAAAACATCACAAATTACATTTTAAAATGGGGACCATAAGGCTAAGAGAATACTAGATTACTATTCTCTTAGCCTTATGGGGTCTCTCCCCTGTTCCAACAATGGGAGACAATGTTTACTTTCTTTCTATTATTGATGATTACTAAAGAAAAGTATGAATTTTCTTATGAAAACATAAATCTGACACATTTGAAAAATTCAAACAATTGGAAATTCTTATCGAAAATCAAATTGAGAAGAAAGTAAAAGCTTTGAGAACTAATAATGGATAAGAGTGTTGGCAATACTGAATTTGATAACTTTTGCAAAGTTCATGGAATTTTATTGCATGAAAATGTCCCTTATACCCCCAACAAAATAGGGTGGCTGAAAGAATGAATAAGACTTTCTTAGACAAAGTAAGATGCATGATGGTAAGCTTAGGCCTACCCAAGAGCTTCTAGGGTGAAGTTGTGATGACTGCCTATTATATTATAACCTTGACCCCTTATTGCTACTTTGAATGATATGACCCCCTTCTGAAATGTAGAATCATACACCTATTGATTATTCTCATCTTAAAACCTTTTGTTGTGCTTCTTACTTTTGAGGAAAAACTAGAGCCCAACACTTAGAAATGTGTCTTCTTAGACAATCCTCAATGGGTTAAAGGTTATATATTGTGGGCTATGGGTCAAGGTGGAATAAATGTCATAATAAAAAGAGATGTCACTTTTAATAAAAATGAAATGCATTGTTTAGAAACCAAACCTGGGGAAGGATGAAATGAAAAATCTGAAGAAGTAATAACTTAAACGACTCAGCTCCTCCTTCTCAGGTTGAGGTAGAGCCTGGAAATCTACAAGGACAAAACAGTCTTGTGGAGTGTAATAATAATCATGCTATTTCTCAAATGAGAAGAAGAATATGTGCCATATGATACTAACTTTAGACATTATCAACTTGCTAGAGATAGAGTTAGAACAAACATA
Source organism: Forsythia suspensa (assembly GCA_023638005.1). Taxonomy (NCBI): domain Eukaryota; kingdom Viridiplantae; phylum Streptophyta; class Magnoliopsida; order Lamiales; family Oleaceae; genus Forsythia; species Forsythia suspensa. The sequence continues at coordinate 25,760,141 of CM042666.1, read as the reverse complement.
AAAGAACCTCAAATATTAAGCTTTGAAGATATTGTTTCTTTTGCTTGTTTGACTTACCAAGACCTATGTGATAAAGACCCTTTCTCAAAATGACCAATGAAGAACCTTAGACATTATCAACTTGCTAGGGATAGAGTTAGAACAAACATAAAAGAACCTCAAAGATTAAGCTTTGAAGATTACTTACCAAGACCTATGTGAAAAGACCCTAAGACCAGAGAAAAGAGGAAATCAAAAGAGATGATGAAGAAATGAAGTCCTTAAAAAAAACAAAGACTTGGGAGTTAGTTCCCAAGCATAAAAATAATTTCATTGTGGATTGTAAATGAATTTATAAAGTTAAAGAGGGGGTTTCAAATTTTGAACTTTTAGATTTAAATCCATATTAGTGACAAAGGAATCCACACAAAAAGAAGGTATTGGCTATAATGAAATCTTTTTCTCTATTGTTAAATATACTATCATAAGACTAATATTTATATTAGCTGCACATTTTAATTAGGAACTTGAACAACTTAATGTAAAAACATTCTTTTTGCACGATGGCTTAGATAAAAAGATTTATATGCAGCAACCTTCAGGATTTGTTGATGATACAAAATCAGATTATTTGTGCCTTTTAGAGAATTTAAAACAATTTCCAAGACAAATAGTACAAAATGTTTGATGTTTTTGTTTTGTCTCTAAATTTTAAAAGAAGTGAGTATGATTACTGTTTATATTATAAATCTGAAAGTGAGAACAATGTCAATGTGTACCTGCTCCTATATGTTGATGGCATGTTGCTTGTAAGCTAATGTATGAAACATATTAAGCAATTAAAATCTGACATATTCTCTTAATTTGATATGAAAGATCTAGAGAATGTTAAAAGGATTTATGGATGGAAATTGTAAGAAATAGAAATAATTCTAAATTAAAACTAACTCAGACTCTTTATATTCTTAAAATTCTTGACAAATTTTTTATGTCTGTTGCAAAAGAAACAAGTATTCTTCTTGGAAACCATTTTGTAATTAGTAAGGATAATTGTCCAAAATCTAAAGAACAACTTGATGATATAGAGTATATACCTTACTGTAGTGTCGTTGGGCAGTTATGTATGCAATGGTCTGCACAAGACTTGATGTGACACATTTCATTAGTTTGTTAAATAGATACATGTCTAACCATGGTCATTCACATTGAGAAGCTTTAAAATAGTTATTAAGGTACTTAAAAGGGGCAATCAAGTTTGGTCTCACCTTTACACTTAGTAGTGAGGGAATTAAACTCAAAGGGTATGTAGATGATGATTACTCTATTAATAGAGATAATAGAAAATCAATACTTCATATGTGTTTACTCTATGTGATACACGCATTAGCTAAAAATTTCAATTACAATATATTGTTGCTCTTTCAACCACTTAATCGGAATATGTGGCCATTACTAAAGTTAAGGAAACAATGTGGTTGAAAGAGATATTAAAAGAATTGGGATATGAAAATGATTCTCTTGTAATATACACTAATAGTCAATCTGCCATTCACTTGTACGAAACCCTTATTTTTCATTAAAAAACTAAACATGTTGATGTTAAACTATATTTTATAAAGGACATTGTATCAAAAGAGTTAGTCAAATTGGAGAAAATCATGTCCCAACATAATCCGGATGACATGGGGACAAAAGTTTTTTACTCCAAGCAACTTTAAAAAGTTGCTTGGGCATGTTAGTTAAGTTCAACTTTTTGTTAATTTTTTTTTTATTACTAACTTGTTTTGTTTTTTTATTGCAGGTACATGTTGAAGTGGATATGTGAAGGTGCATTAGTAGTCTATCAAATGTGGTGGTGACTTGTATCAAAGTAGAGTTTGTTGACCTAATGTGTGATCCACGTCAAATAATAGGTTCAACATTCTGAAGTCGTATTTTACTTATAAAAACGTGTTTATAAGTAGGACGCTTTTAGCCTTAGTGGAGGAGTTGCATCTGAGCCGTTGATTTCAAGGCTTCATCTGAACCATTGGATTTTGAGTATAAAAGGTGTGTATCCCTATTACTCTTTAGACGTGAAAAGAAAATCACAGTTGCTTCATCTTCTTCTCTAAAAGTGTTGTGCCCTTTGTTTTCCTTTTTCTACTCCTCTTCTTCTCTTTTTAATTCAAGAATATGAGGGCGAATGGTCTATTTTTTGTGTGAGGGTATTATTTTTATTATGAAGTCAATTATCAATCGGCTCTCAAGTTGTAAAGGGGTTATTTTCTTGTAGTGTCTATGTGTATACTGCATTCTGTACTTTGTGTTGAATCTTAAAGTATTTCTAATGCATTGAAGGCAGTGGAGCTTCACTAACATAGCCAGTGGTTGGATAAACGGAACATAGCCAAAGGGTTGGATATACCCGAGCCTTTTGGGGCATAAAATATGGTGTTATACTTTCATTATTGCTTATATATTTCTATATTTGTTGGATCTTGCGTTAAAAGGTTAAAACATAACACATAACATTTAGCTTTGGCAATATTAAAATTATTTTTTAAGTACTTATAAGTTGTAAGTGGAATATGTGAATAATAAATAGGTAGTCAGTTGTGGATTCTACGAAATGTGTGAATAAAAATATATGCTTGACCCATTTAAATATCTTTATTCCTCGAAAAAGTTCACGAAAGTACAATCCAAGAATATGACTATATTTTCGCAATCGAGAAAATGCATTGATTTGTAATATGATGAAAGGAAAGAAGCAACATATTAGTTTGAATTTATCTTTATTCCTCGAAGAAGTTCACAAAAGTTTGATTCAAGAATAGGACTTCATTTTTTCCAGTCGAGTAAATGGCATTTATTTCCAATGTGATGAAAGGAAAGAGCACACGGCTATTAGTTTAGAATAATGCTATTTATCACCGCTAGTGATTATATGTGGCAACTGTGTTAGTATGGTCCAACGAAATGTAAAGATATGAAATTCATTTTATTGGATTTATCATTTAATATCACAGACATGGGTGATTATTACCGTGATAGTTTATAGTTTATTACTAAAAGACTTTTGTTGTTTCTACTAGTAAAGTCCACGTGCAAAGGCACATATTATATTTTAATTAAGTATTTAATAGCGTGGTCATTATTTGTGAGTTTCTTAATTATTTTCTTAGTTATGAAAGATTAAATAAAATATATATTAAAATTTGTTGGAGGGGGGGATACGTATTATTTAAGGGTGAGCGGTATAGTTTCGATTGATCTTTAACAGGAATGTTCTTCACTTTTATATAATGTGATGAATGGTTATGTAGTTCCTAAAAGAATTGATTATTGCAATTCTTAGAATTGGATATTTCAATTATTATGTGAAAAGATTATTTTGCTACTTTCAAGTTTAAACTTGTTCCATATTTTTTCTTATTGTAACATGACTTTGTATGCTTTTTCAATTTATCAATTTAATTTTGTTCATTCTAATTAAACATTTAAAAAAGTTTAGATCACATGAATATCATGAGATATGCACAAGATTACATGTGAACTTGCGGTAATAAATAGTAAAAATGATTATTATAGATTAGGGTAAGATGTTAATTAGTGATTCTCATTAGGTAGATTTCTGAAGTAATTAATAAGCAAGAATTTGGGAGAAAGTGTTGGTTTATTGTTATATATTTATTTCTTCAATTTAAAAATTGAAAATCAACAAAATTATTCCGAAATCTCAAAAAGAGTTGATAAAAATAAGTGTATTAATGAGATTCTACTTGTTTTCGCAATAATAAAGTGTACATCAATACTATATACATTTATAAATATAATGATTTAAACATAATTTCACGATACTAAATTACGTAAAAACGAAAAGAAAATAAAAACTCTCAATAGCTTAAATCAAACAAAAATAATTCAAAAGGTAAATGAATATTCATTCTAGAATTTAAATAATTTTATGATTATAATTTCTTAACATTAGCAATAAAAACATACATTTGTCATTCTTAACAGTGTGTTATGAAAACATGACTAAAATTGAAAGAAAGACAAAAAATGCGAACGAAGAAATACAAGAGAAATAGCTAAATGTCGGAAAGAAATTTGTGCTGGAAAAGATATACGATTGAGAAAAAAAAAGTGTCAATTTCAGAAAATTAGGAAAAGTTTAAAAAAAAGAAAAGAAAGAAAATGAACAGCTGTGGCATTCATTCATAGGAAGAGTGCCACACTATAAAAAAAATTAGCGTTAATTTCAGAAAATCAAAAAAACTTATAAAAAAAACAGTGGTGGGCTCGCATCGTAGAAACAGCGCACATCCAGGTCACTTTTTAATATACAGAGATTTCATTTTATTAAACTATTTTTTTATAAAAAAAATTCATAGGGAATTAACAAAATTTTCATTTTTGGCGTGAAGTCGCGTAACTAAAAGCGCGATTTCAGCTGGAAGTTGCCCAAAATCAAAAGAGGAAGGGATTCGATCCTTTTCCGAGAAATCTCAATTCAGCCATTAATGGCGACCCGTCTCTCAGTTCTCTGCTTATTTTTACTTGTAATTGCTTTTGGTGGCTCATTAGCACAAGGGTAAGAAAACCCATTTGATTTTTTTCTTTAATTTGGGCTTTCGTGTTGACATTTAGTAATCATAGTGTTTTTGCAGCTGATGGTTTTTCGTATATTTCTAGATCTGGTGTGACTAGAGTTTCCTTGTCTGAGTATGAACCTACATAAAGATGTATTAATCCACGTTTATTTATTAAATTAAGTTCATAATTGCGCTCGTGAGTATAAAAATCACAACATTTCTCGTTCAAATGGCAAAAGTATCACATATTTTAAGTGAATTTTGTTCAAAACTGGCTATTAAAAATGGTCGTTGTTCATTTTTCTTGAACATTGTAGATGGCAAGCAAGAATTTGTTGCGATTACATAACAAATACAAGTCTAAACTACCGGGGACTTCGTTGTTAACTCGTGACATTAAACGGATTGGGATTTATCTTATTTTGGTTGGAAGTATGATCTCACTATATAGAATAGAAGTATGCAAAAGTATGATCAAATTTTCAGCATGTTCAAGGAGATTGATATAACATCCTGTGTGCCAGAACGGCTGATTTGGAAAAGAATGCACTGCACATCGGTATGGAAGCCAAATGTACAAGTATTGTATGTAATTGATTTATGAACTACATATATGTCATATTGGTGATAGAGATGACATGTACATTGGTGCCCTTGATTTATATAGAATGGTGGTAGTGATACATAAATTATCCATATTGCAGCGCAATGTGGTGTCACCATTATGTTGAATGTTTTTCCAGTTCTCTAGTAGGTCAATCAGATATATTGGTTATACATTTGGCTTTTTGATGAAACATATTGTATTAACATTTTGATAGATTTCAGCTTCTCAACATATCTCATTAAAATATTTTCTCTTCTCTGTGTTTTTGGCTTATAACATTATTATATATATTTTTTTTTGTAAATTTGGATAATTTGGATTCCATTTAGTTCATTTAATTGATGAAATGTGCCAATGACTATAAGTTATATTCCCTGCATCAATTGCTGCGAATTAAATTTCTGTATTCGCTGCTTTTAAGTGCTATTTATAATAATGCTTCTCATTAGTAGAAAAATCGTTCAAAATGCCTTGAGCTGTTACTCATTAAGATATTATTTTACAACTATATGATTTCAGCAGCTGGAAGGAGTTAAGGACCAAGGAAATGAACCAAGACATAATAATCCAAGGGGGCCATCGTCCAATGCAATCTAGAAGTATTGATCCATCACAAGTAGTCCAACTCTCATGGCAACCAAGGTCAGGTAATCTTATCAATCAAAGACCATGTTATATCTTTTTTTGCACCGTGTGTTGCGTCAAGGGGTTTACTAGGAGCACAATTTTGGGAAAATATGCATTTTATTCTTGTGAAGATATTAATATCCCACTGTGGGTAAACCCATTCCCAGAGCTAGAGTAGGAGCAAGAGTATCGATTTTTGAAGAATTGGGTTTGAGAACATCTTTAGAGTGTCAAAGGATATATATACACACAACCAAATTGGCTCGACGCTTATAAGAGGCTCTATTAGAAACTCTAACAAGACGATGTACATGCTCACAAGGCTTTGTAACATGTTGATATTGATCAATGAGAATTTGATTGGGATTTGGAGGAAAAGAGGGACTGGGTTACTTGATACATTTAATTGTTGGCAATTATTTTCTTGAAATGCCATGATGCATGGGATGAATGCAAATTTGGTTGAAGTAAATATAAAGAAATAAAAACTAATTGATGAAAATCTGTGATTTGATAAATATATTGATGAAAAGCTTCTATTGAATAATCGATGAGAAAATTGACGGACATTTATAATAATTCAAAATACAAAAATGAAAATACAAATGCTGGAAAAAATATTTTATACTTACAATTTAAGAAAGGATAAATAGCACCAGGGGTCCCAACCTTTGAACGTTATAACGATGGGGTCCTAAATTTTTGTTTACTAGCAGTCGGAGTCCCAAATCTATGAAACATTAGCATCTGAGGTCTTTTTTTGATAAAAACTGTTAGTTTGATCGTTAAATGGTCAAAATTTTGTTAAATAGACCATTTTTCCTTAAATTGAATGATAAAAAAAATAATAAAATAAAAATTACATATAATCCCAACCAACAAAAAATAAAATTGCAACCAAACTCCAATCCAATCACTTCTTCTTCTCCAAATTTGCCTCCACCAATCACCACCAACGAAAAATTTGCCATCGCCGTTGCCGCCACAGTGTACAAAACCACTGGTAGAATGCAATGGACCATAAATTTCCCATTGGCTGGTATTGTCACTATCATATCCACAATAGATGAACCAAAAAATAAAAGAAGGAAGATTCGAAGAGAAACACGAATAAATCTTTGTGGATCGCGATTGATGTGCCACCAGTTATGAGTCTAGCACTGGAATTGAGGAATGAAAATAGAGAAAAAAAAAAAGTAAAAATTACCCGAAAATTAGTTAGAAACCTTTGACATTTGAGATGAAGAAAATAATTAATTATAGATATATATAGAAAAGAGGAGAAATTTGTTGGATAAGGATATAAATGAATAGAATTGTAAGAATGGGCAAGAATATGGGGAAAAATGGTCGAGTTCTCGTGAGCCTGGAATGAGGGATATATGAAGAGTAGATATGGGGAAATGATAGAATGGTGAAACGGACACCCATCACCAACTCATTTTTTTATCCTATCTAAAAGTGCGTGTTTGACTGTTCAATCTGCGGCCATTAGAGGTGATACTAACACTGCCAATGGAAAATTTGTACACTGCTGTAGCGGCGGCGGCGGCAAATTTTTCGGTGGTGGTGATTGGTAGCGGCAAATTTGGAGAAGAAGAAGAAGTGATTGGGTTGGGGTTTAGTTGTAATTTTATTTTTTGTTGGTTGGGGTTTAATTGTAATTTTTATTTTATTTTTTATTATTATTTTTTTAATCGTTCAATTTAAGGGTAAAATGGTTTATTTAACAAAATTTTGACCATTTAACGGTCAAACTGATGGTTTTGTCAAAAAAAGACCTCAGACGCTAATGTTTCATAGATTCAGGACTCTGGCTGCTAGTAAACAAAGGTTCAGGATCCCATCGTTATAACGTTCAAAGGTTCGAGACCCCTGATGTTATTTACTCTTTAAGAAAATATGAAAGATAATTGTAAAATTCACTTTGCATAACAAGAGAGACAACTCCTCTACTTATAGAGAGTCTCGGACTTGAAGTTGTTTGAAGAATCTTTTGAGTGCTGAGTTTACTTTTGACTTTTGAAAAAGTTGTCACTTGCTTTTGCGATTATTGCAGTACTTTTTTTCTTTTGACGTGTGGTGAAGATGCCTTTTGCCTTTTGTGATGATTGTGATGATTATTGTTTGCTTTTTGAATTACTGTTTGCTTGTATGAAAAGAAATAATTATTGTCTATAGTTTTTCTCTGCTTTACACAAACTATCGATAAAGGGGACAATAATTATTCTTCGAAGAAATCTTCTCTAAAGCAGTCATCTTCGAAAATCTGCATCAAATCAATCATCTTCATTGTCTTGTTTAAAATCAATCTTGACCGACCCTTCGCCGAGAGACAAAGATCCTATCGCCTACTTCGGCTGGGCCATTGAAATTGCTTTGTAGGCAAGAACGATGAATTCTTCTGCATTAGAGCATTTCGCCAATTGTGCCTAGATTCTACTCTTCTCAATGAGAAAATCACGTCGAGAAGAAATGCTTGAACTTGCTTTACCTTGTGTTGATCGATCCACGATTGCACTGCCTTAGAACATACATTGGTTTATTGAATTTATCCTACCATTCAACTTTACATCTCTTTACAATTCTCTTGAAGGAGAACAAATCATTTGAGCTGGGGAAAACTTGAAAGTCCCAACAGAAAATCCATGCAACCTTGAAAGTCTTGCAAAGGTTTTTGGACAGTTGTGGTAAAAAAGAATAAATCACGAATGACTTGAGGGCCTGAAAAATATAACATTGTACCAAGGTTTGATGTAGACTTGATATGAAAATGAAGATTTTTGACCATTTTTCATTGAGAATGATTTAGTCTCCTAGGGGTGATGGCTCGACTCTGTAAGAGTTAGAACCTAGAGAATTTTAATTTTTGAAAAATCAATCCAATGAGTATTTGGTTTGTTTGGAATATAAAAAATGATTGTCAATTTAGTAACTTTCAAAATTGTCTCATACCACATTCTTGATTTTGAAATTGAATGAGGAATTTAGGACTTGATGTTTTTGATTAAAAAAATTGAAGGGATCGTAATCTTTCTGAAAAGGGGAGAAAATATTTGAAATACATTCGTCGAGCAAGACGAAGTCTCCCATTCAGTTTTGAGTTCGGTAATTGGAAGAGCAGTTCCATTGATAAAGTATTGAAATTTTTGGTTGTTAACTAAACTTTCCTAATTTTGGTTTGGTTGGATTTTTGAAATCTGGTTTAATAGCATTTTTGTAGTTTGAAGGATTTTGGATTTTTTTAGACGGGTTTGATAAGGTTCCAAGAACTCTAAATGGATTTGAAGTTGCGGAATGGCTTTTTGATTTTTGAGAACTAGAACATTCGAGGAGAAAATCCTCATGAGTTCTTCCTTTGCTGGTTTTCTTGAACATTTTTCCCTGCAAGAACTCCTTTGTTAAAAAGTCGGGCAAAGCATTATTCTCACATTTTATGAATTCTATTAAAAAATCAAAACATGAAAGAATTGCTTGCCATTTAGCAAAAATTTGTTTTGAAACAAGATTTTTAACATTTTTTTTATAAAACTTTTTTTGAAGCTTTGCAATCAATTTTGACAAGAAATGTTCCAATATGTCTTATTCTTAGAGATAAAAGACATTCAAAATTCTCAAACTCTCTACTTTCAGTTTTAGAATCAAATCTTGCAAGTAGTCCTGTCTATTTCAATTGCTATCCAAATTTCTCTATGGATGTTTCGACGATGCAATAATTAATTCTTTATGCTTAGATATTCAAGCTAAGAATATTGAAATATTTTGAGAAAACCACCTAAAACCTTTATGGAGCAAGTGGTAAAAGTCTCAATATCAAATACAAGTTAACAAAAGCCCATGTTTGTAATCAAAATATTTGCTTTAAAAAGCAGTTTCTATCTTGTCAAAGACCTTGATCAAGAAGTTATTTTGGAACCCTTTCTTAGTCCAATTATATCCAATCATAGTTACTGAAACTGGATTAAAATCAAAATACCTTGATCAAGAGATTTTCTTTGAATTTATCAATCCTCCCACTCTTAGAGATATTAATATTATCAAAGAACGTACAATTACAAAAATAATTAATAATATTAATCTCAAGAAACAACATATTAGATATCTTAAAGAAGATATTAATTTTCAAAGAATTGAGGAACAATTAGAAACAACAAACTTTAAAGAACGAATCTCAAAAATGGACAAAGTTATTAGAACATAAATATGTTCTTCTATCCTTAATGCTTTTTGGGAAAGAAAGAAACATATTGTTACATTGCTTTATATCAACAATTTTAATGAAAGACAAATACCAACCAAGGCAAGACCTATACAAATGAACAAAGAACTTTTTGAGTATTGTAAAAAGAAATCAACGATCTCCTAGAAAAATGCTTGATTAGACCAAGCAAATCTCCTTGGAGTTGCATGTCTTTTATGTTAATAATTAATCTGAAATTGAGAGAGGAGCCCATCGGCTTGATATCAACTACAAGCCCTTTAATCAAGTCCTTCAATGGATTCGTTATCCTATGCCGCAAAAAAAGGATCTTCTCAATAGACTCCTTAATGTAGCAATTTTCTCTAAATTTGATCTCAAATCAGGTTTATGGCAAATTCAAATTAGAAAGACAAATATAAAACTACGTTTAATGTCCCTTTCGGACAATATGAATGGAATGTCATGCCTTTTGGGCTAAAAAACGCCCCTTCATAATTTCAAAAAATTATGAATAATATCTCCAATCCTTATCAAACTTTTTCAATTGTCTATATTGACGATGTCCTTATTTATTCCAATAATATCGAATAACATCTTAAACATCTTCAAATTTTTCATTCAATTATTAAAAGAAATGGTCTAGCTATTTCTGAGAAAAAGATTGTCTTGTGTCAAACTAAATTCAAGTTTCTAGGATATGAAATCTTCAAAGGTACTATTACTCGAGTCAAGCGTAGCCTTGAATTTGCCAATAAGTTTCCAGACCAAATTTCGACAAAACTAGTCTTAAGAGGTTCTTAGGTTGTGTCAATTATGTCTCATATTTTATCCCAAATATTAGGAAAATGTGTGAACTCTTATATCAAAGACTCCGAGGAAACCCCCTCCATGGACAGACAAACATACTGAAATAGTCAAAGCCATTAAACAAATTGTTAAGACTCTGCCACGCCTTAATATTATCAATCATGATGCCTTCCTTATTGTGGAAACCGACGTGTCAGATATCGGGTATGGAGGAATTCTAAAAAAAAAATCAATGACAAAGAGCAGCTTGTCCGATATCATTCGGGTATTTGGTTGGGACCTCAAAAAATTACTCAACCTTCAAGAAGGAGTGCATTTCTATCGTTTTATGCATTTCAAAATTTCAAGATGATTTGATCAATAAAACATTTCTTGTTATAACTTATTGCAAAGCTTCAAAAAAAGTTTTACAAAAAAATGTTAAAAATCTTGTTTCAAAACAAATCTTTGCCAGATGGAAAGCAATTCTTTTGTAGTTTGATTTTTCAATAGAATTCATAAAAGGTGATAATAATGTTTTGCCAAACTTTTTAACAAGAGAGTTCTTGCAGGGAAAAAATGTCCAAGAAAACCAGCAGAGAAGAACTCCCGAGGATTTTCTCCTCGAATGTTCTAGTTATCAAAAATCAACCCAAGCATTCTCGTCTTAAAAATCAAAAGGCCTTTCCGCCACTTCAAATCCATTTACGGTTCTTGGAACCTTACTAAACCTATCTCAAAAAACCCAAAACCCTTCAAACTACAAAAATGTTAAACCAGATTTAAAAAATCCAACCAAACCAGAATCAAGAAAGTTACGTGAAGTTAACAACCAAAATTCTAATATTTGTCAAATGAATTGCTCTTTTGGTTGCCGAACTAGAAATAAATAAGGAGACTTCGCCTTGCTTGACGAATGTATTTCAAATATTTTCCCTCTTTTCAAAAAAGATGACGATCCCTTCAATTTTTTTAATCAAAAATATCAAGTCCTAAACGAATTTTACTTCCTACCTTAGTCAATTTCAAAATCAAGAATGTGGTATGAGACAATTTTGAAAGTTACTTAATCGTCAATCATTTCTCATACTCCAAACAAACCAAATACTCATTGGATTGATTTTTCAAAATCAAAATTCTCCAGTTTTAACTCTTATAAAGTGGAAGCAGCACCCCCTGGGAGGCTAAATCATTCTCAATGAAAAACGGTCAAAAATCTTCTTCTCGTATCAAAACTACATCAAAGCTTGGTACATGTTATATTTTTCAGGCCCTCAAGTCACTCGTGGTTCATTCTTTTCTACCACAACTGTCTAAAAACCTTTCCAAAATGGTTTCAACAATGGTCGATCTATTTTGGAGCTACCATTGAAATTCTTCCTAGTCGTGTTTTAGAAGGATTCCAATTATTTCAAACAAAAGGAGTCAATTTTAACCTTCAAGAATATCTACTTTTCAATTTTTCAAGACTTTCAAGATTGCATGGATTTTCTGTTAGGGAATTTCAAGTTTTCCCCAACTCAAATGATTCTTTCTCTTTCAAGAGAATTGTAAGGAGATGTAAAGTCAAATGGTGGGATAAATTCAATTAATCAAATTCCTGTTCTAAGACAGTGCAATCATGGATCGACCAACACAAAGTACAACAAGTTTAAGCATTTCTTCTCAAAGTGATTTTCTCACTGAGAAGAGTAGAATCATGGCACAATTGGCGAAATGCTCTAATCCAAAGAATTCGCCATTCTTGTCCACAAAGTAGCTTCAATGGCCCAGACTGCCTCTGATGAAGGGTCAGTACCTGATTTTGAACAAGACAACGAAGATGATTGCTTTAGAGCAGATTTTTTCAAAGAATAATTATTGTCCCTTTAATCAATACTTTGCGTAAAGCAGGAAAAACTATAGACAATAATTTTCTCTTTTCAAAAAAGCAAACAATGATCATCACAGGCAAAAGGCATCTTCAGAACACATCAAAAGAAAAAAAGTACTCCGCAATAATCGCAAAAGCAAGTGACAACTTTATTCAAAAGTCAAAAGTGAATTCAACACTCAAAAGATTCTTCAAACAGCTTCAAGTCCGAGTTTGAAGTCCGAGACTATCTATAAGTAGAGTTGTCTCTCTTGTTAAGTAGAGTGAATTTTACAATTATCTTTTATATTTTCTTAAAATGTAAGTATGAAATGTTTTTTCCAAGCATTTGTATTTTCAATTATTATATATGTCTGTCAATTTTATCATCGATTGTTCAATAGCATCTTTTCATCAATATATTTATCAAATCAAAGATTTCCATCAATTAGTTTCTATTTCTTCAAATTTACTTTGACCACATTTGCATTCATCCTATGCATCACAGCATCAAAAGAAAATAGTTGTCAGCAATCAAATGTATCAAGTAACCCCAATCCATCTTTTTCTTCCAAATCCTAATCAAATTCTCACTGATCAATATCAACTTGTTACAGAGCTTTGTGAGCCTGTACATCGTCTTGTTAGAGTTTCTAATAGAGCCTCTTTTAAGCATCGAGCCAATTTGGTATATATATACAATTGGGAATCTCATAAAAATATTTGTCTTTTTTTATTCTATAGGATCTTTAATCAAGAAGTCCAGACGTTGAGAAATAGAGTTCTCAAAATTTTGCAACTTGATATGATAAGAGGAGTCACCTCTATTTCTATCTAACAAAGATAATAAACATATATAAAAACTTTTAATTAAACAATTAAGTAGATATATGGAGTGTAATAATAAATAAGAAAGTTTAAAACAGTATTGATGTAATGGCTTTAATTTGAGTACTTTATTGTTTAGCAAATTAATTTTCTTCGCTTATTTTTTTCAACCTTTTTCTTGACCTTCCTAAAAGATTTAAGACTATAACTAAAAACGAAATTTTATCATTTTTAAAGAGGTTTTGAACAAATTCTCATTCTTGAGAAAAAACATAACATTTCTTAACTTAGATGATTACTCTTTCATTTTAGTCATTGAATCCAGAAAAAGATACTAAATTTAAAAATAAAATAAAATTTTTGAAAAATAAAAATAATATTTTGCTTACTAGGTTTTTCTCTTTAAGGCCTTTCCCGAAAATATAATAATGTAAAAGATAATTAAATGACAAGATTATATGAAGAACTTACTTTTATTGAAGAAATTTCTAAGATCTTACAATAGGGAATATAAGAGAGATAACAGGAGAGATAGTGTGTAAATTTTGATGTGTTTTATTTTCTGCGTGTGTTGCTTATGCTATAAGCAAAGATATTTATAGAGAAAGAATATAATAAAATAATTGTACAACTTTACAAGTGTATGGTTGGGAAAGAAAGAAGAAAAATTAAATGTTTTTTTTGTGCACCTTTTTGACTTCTCATTTCGCATCATTTTCTTCAATTATTTCTTTTTTATGTAGCTTTTTTTATTTTGTTTTTTGAATAATTGTCTTGATACTAGACATTATTTCTTTTTCTGTAGATTTTTTGACTTTGCTTTTTGAATAATTGTCCATGTGCTATCTAATCTCTTTATTATCTTTCCATTATTTTAATAAAGGCATCTTTGAGATCAGTATCTATTTCATTATTTGCTCCATTTGAGATATTTTCTTTTCTTTCTTTGTATCTGAATGGTTCCGGGATGCTTCATAATAGTTTTCAACATAATAATTTTCTTGAAAAATCATCATATATAGATCTTTTTTATGAGTATTCGAAACATATATTCTTTCTATTTTGATTTTTCTAGATAGATAGTTTTCACAAAAAACTATTCCATTATTCTATTGAGCTACAAATCTATAGTTAGTCCTTTATATTTTCATAAGAGCAGCTGTTTTAATCTTGATATCAGTTTTTGAAGAAGGTCTGAATTTTCTGAACTTTCAAAAAAATTAATAAAATGGTATGCTAGGGATAATAATACCATTATTTATAATTAGTGGTCTAGAAATAAATTGAATATTAAAGAGTGTTGTTAAAGTTGATCAAGAATCTTTTTAAAAGTAGGTGAAAAAAAGTTAAAGGGTCTATATACGAATCATACCGTATTGTAAAGCTAAATAATCATACCGTATTGTAAAGCTAATTAATAAATATCGTATTCTTCTTGAGAAACTGAATAATCAAATGAAATTGTAGAGTAATTATGTTTAAGAAAGGAAGAGTCGTGGATAGCTGTTTTATATAGAGGGCCATATTGAAAGAAATATTGATTCTCATTATGATAATACTGTGAAGTTTGGGAGAAATCAATAATTTCTTGAACAAGTAAATTTTTGATGGAATTTCGAACAATATTGACATAATCTCTAATATTTCGTTCTAGATCATAAAGAGTCTTTCTTGCCCTACAGCTGTAGAATATGTTAGTTCTATAAGTTTTTCTATTTTAGGAGGATATCTTCTACTAGAAAAAGTAATCATGTTTTTTGAATAATTTTCTTCAGCAGTATCTTTAAAATTAAATCTTTCTAGGGTCTCATGTAATTTAATAATCTCATCTTGATACTTAGTTATTTCTTGTTGATGAGAAGATACTTGATTTTCTAAAATTTCTAGTTTTTCTTCTAAAGTACGTTTCTTATAATTAAGATTTCTAACTACTCTGGTTGTAGTTTCACAACTGTTACAAAGATGGAGATGATGCTTGAGAGGAAGAGGGTGATGGTTGAAAAGTAGATGCATGCATTGTCTGTTTAATTTTTTCAAATATGTAAAAATTAAATCCAATAGTCTGTCTACAATGATTTAAGGCTTCTTCAAGAGTGTAAAAACCTTTGAGAAGGGGTTGGAAAATTGTCCATGTGTTGAATTTCTGGCCAGTAGTTATAAACTCTTGATTGTCTTCTTTTGATTACTACAAAGAAACTGAAATTTTTGCTTTCTATTTGATTATGGGTCTGTCTAAAATAGTTAGCTAAAGCGTTAATGCTGTCTAATTTATGTTTAGAGATTCTTGCCATCCAGAGATTATCTAGTAGGCACCTTTCTTTTTCTAGAAGTCTTTCTAAATTATTTCTTGTGAATCGAAGATTAGATCTTTGAGGGACCACTCTTAAAGTAATGTTTTCAAAGTTCATCATCCTTTAATCAATTTGCAATATGAGCAAAATTAGTCAGAAAGTCAGTAACTTGTCTATCTATGTGTTCAATACTTAACTTATATCTATTTAAAATTTCATACAATTTAACCACCTTCTATTTTTAATTTTATCAAAATTAGTCTTATTAATAAATTTAACAATTGTTTCACAATCTGTTTTAATAATAAATTTAGTATTTAAAAATAATTTAAAACTTTATATATTATGAATTATAGCCATTATTTCATAATCTAAGCTGGTTAAGTATTTTCCTTTTATTTTATATTTACCGCTAGTATATCTACAAATATTTTCTTCCTTTTTATATTTTTTCTTCCTTTTTATCACCATATTTATTTGGTTTGGAATATAAAATTCCTCCACATCCTAATTCACATTCGTCTGTTTCTACTATTGTATATTCACTATCTAAAGGTAATTCTAAAAGTGGTAGTTGTTGAACTTCATTTTTTATTTGTCTTACTAATTTTATGGCTGTTTGGTTAAAATACTTTTGTTCTTTACTTGATAATTTGTTTCATAAATATCCAATCTTTTTACTTAAATCTTTAATAAAACTTTTAGCATAATTTAATATATTCATAAAAAAGCTTGTAATTTTTTAGTTTCTTCTATTATTTTATCTGGGAAATGTAAATTAGTCTTTACTATATAGGGTTGAAGCTAAATTTTTCTTTATCCTATGATTATTCTTATAAATTCTATTTTTTTTTTTTACTAATAATTAACTCATTTTCTATAAATTTATTTAAAACAATTTCCAAATGTTTTAAATGCTCTTTATGATTTTTGCTATGTACTAAAATATCATCAATGTAAACAAACAAATGGTAAAGAATTAAAAATAAAATCCATTTTTTTTTTTTTGGAAAAATAGATGAAGCATTCTTTAAAACAAATAGCATGACAATCCACTCAAAATGTTCTTGCGGTCGTTGTAAAAGCAGTCCAATAAATGCTGTAATAAAAAACAAAAATAGGGAAACCTTTAATAAATTTATAATAATTGAAGAAATACACTATCCTATTACAAAGTTATCAGATAATGAATCTTGTAGTTCAGTATATAGTATATATACAGATAACAAATTTGATAATTTAGAAATTGTAGAAAATTATGATGAAAGCAATAGTAGTGCAGAAAATTTAGATTTCTCAATTCTTGATATAAAAATGATAAACATAGAGATAATGTAGTCGTGAATGGATTAGAGGACAAGGATATATGATAGACAGATGCACAATATGTAGAATATATCCGGGACATAAAAATAGAAATTAGTATAAAAATTGTTTAGAAATTCAATGTATTAATTTCTTAGAAATCCAAGATAAGCCTTAAAATAAACTCAAAAACTATAGTGAAACTATAGAAAAATTAGAAGATAGAGTACTAATACTAATAATAGAATTGGTAAAATACATGAAAACATTAGGATAAATACAATATAGACTTAGAAATCTAAAAAAGGAAACAGCCCATAGAAAGATATATTGAGATTAATTATTTACAAACAAAAAATCAAGAAGAGATAATGAAGATCTAGAAAGTCTAGAATACTTGGATTATTTATCTTTAGAAACCTTAAAACATATTTTATACCAAGAACAAAAGACATAATTTTTTTTAATAAAAAGATAGATCATATAGAAAATATAGATAAGATTTTACAATTAGCCAAACAAATCCAAATAATAGGAGAAGATCTTTTAAAACATTGGGATAGAAATAAAATAGAAGCTAAAATAGAAATTATAAATGAAAATATGAAAATTAGTACTTCAGAAATAAAACGTACTAATTAAGATATAGGGACTTTAAAATTCAAATTAAAGAATTGTTAGAATTAAAAGTTATAAGACCTTCTTCTAGTCAACATAGATCAGTAGCTTTTATGGTTAGAAATCATAGTAAAATCAAACAAGGAAAAGCTAGAATGATTATAAATTATAAAAAACTAAATGATAATATAGTGGAAGATGGACATAAAACACCAGAAGATAAAGACATGATTTTAAATAAAATACAAAATAGCATCTTTTCAAAATTTGACTGTAAATCAGGATTTTGGCAAATTAAAATACATAAAAGCATTTAGAAATTGTTTTAAATAAATTTATAGAAAATAGATTAATCATTAGTAAAACGAAAATAGAAATAAATAAACAAAAAAATAGATTTCTAGGAATAATCATAGGAGAAGGAAAAATTTAACTTCAACCCCATATAATAAAGACTATTTTACAATTCTCAGATAAAATAGAAGAAACTAAAAAATTGCAAGTTTTTTGGAATATTAAATTATGCTATAAGTTTTATTAAAGATTTAAGTAAAAAGATTGAACCTTTATACAACAAATTATCAAGTAAGAGACAAAAGTATTTTAACCAAATAGACATAAAATTAGTAAGACATAAAAAATTATGTCCAACAATTACCACTTTTAGAATTACCTTTAGATAGTGAATATAATGTAGTAAAAACAGACGGATGTGAATTAGGATGTGGAGGAATTTTATATTCCAAACCAAATAAATATAGTGATAAAAAAGAAGAAAATTTTTGTAGATGTGCTAGCGGTAAATATAAAAGAAAATACTTAACCATCTTAGATTATAAAATAATGGCTATAATTCATAGTATAGGAAGTTTTAAATTATTTTTAAATACTGAATTTACTATTAGAACAGATTGTGAAGCAATTGTTAAATTTATTAAAAAACTAATTTTGATGAAATTAGACAAAATGTGGTTTAAATTGTATGAAATTTTAAATAGCTATAAGGTAAGTATTGAACACAGAGATGGAAAAAATAACATTTTAGCCGATAATTTAAGTAGACAAGTTATTGACTTTCTAACCAATTTTGTTCATATTGCAGATGGATCAAAGGATGATAAACTTTGAGAACATGACTTTAAGAGTGGTCTCTCAAGGACCTAATCTTCAATTCAGAAGTAATAATTTAGAAAGACTTCTAGAAAAAGAAAGGTGCCTACTAAATAATCTATGGATGTCAAGAGACTCTAAACAGAAATTAGACAGCATTAACACTTTAGCTAACTATTTTAGACAGACCTATAATCAAGTAGAAAGCAAAAATTTCATTTTCTTTGTAGTAATCAAAGAAAGACAACCAGGAGTTTATAACTACTGGCCAGAAGTATTTCAACAGATTTTCAAAACCCATTTTCAAAGGTTTTTACACTCTTGAAGAAGCCTTAAATCATTGTAGACAGATTATTGGATTTAATTTTTACATATCTGAAAAAATTAGACCAACAATGCATGCAATCACTTTTCAACCATCATCCTCTTCCTCTCAAACATCCTCTTCCTCTCAAACATCATCTTTGCAACTTTGTAACAGTTGTGAAACTATGACTAGAGTATTTAGAAATTTTAATTATAAAAAATGTACTTTAGAAGAAAAACTAGAAATTTTAGAAGACCAAGTATCTTCTCATCAACAAGAAATAACTAAGTATCAAAATGAGATTATTAAATTACATGAGATCTTAGAAAGATTTAATTCTGAAGATACTGCTAAAAAAAATTGTTCAAAAAACATCATTACTTTTTTTAGTAGAAAATATCCTCCTAAAATAGAAAGACTTATTGAACTAACAAATTCTATAGCTACAGGGCAAGAGAAAACTCTTTATGATATAGAATAAAATATTGGAGATTATGCCAACAATGTTCGAAATTTCATCAAAAATTCACTTGTTCAAGAAATTATTGATTTCTCCCAAACTTCACAGTATTATTATAATGAGAATCAATATTTCCTTCAATATGGCCCTCTCTATAAAACAGCTCTCCACGACTCTTCCTTTCTTAAACACAATTACCCTACAATTTCATTTGACTATTCAGTTTCTCAAGAAGAAGACGATATGTTTTATTCAACTTTACAATACGGTATGATTGATGCTATATATATCTTAAACAGACCTTTTCACTTTTTTTCACCTACTCTTAAAAAGATTCTTGATCATCTTAAACAACACCCTTAATTATTCAATTTATTTTCAGACCACCATTTATAAATAATGGTATTATTATCCCTGTATAATATTTTATTAAAAATTTTGAAGGTTCCAAAAAATTCAGGCCTTTTTCAAAGACTTATATCAAGATTAAATTAGACAGATTGATTATGAAAGAAGAATTTTAGAAACAGCTACTCTTATGGAAATACAAAAGACCAATTATAGACTTGTGGTTCAATGGAATAATTTTTGTGAAGATTATCTAGCTAGAAAAATCAAGATAGAAAGAATTTTGTTTCGAATACTCAAAAAAAGATTTATATCTGATGACTTTTCAAAAAAATTATAGTATTGAAAACTATTATGAAGTATTTGGAAACCATTTAGATATAGAAGAAAAAAATATCTCAGACAGAGCAAATAATAAAATGGTTACTGATCTCGAAGATACTTATATTGAAATGATAGACAAATAATAAAGAGATTAGACAGCACATCGACAATTATTCAAAAAGCAAAGTCAAAAAGTCTACAAGGAAAAAGAAATAATGTTTAGCATCAAAACAATTACTCAAAAACCAAAGTAAAAAATGCTACATGAAAAAGAAATAATTGAAGAAAATGATGCGTGAATGAGAAGTCAAAAAGCTACACAGGAAAATTATTTAATTTTTCGTCTTTCTTTCTCAATCATACACTTGTAAAGTTGTACAATTATTTTATTATATTCTCTCTATAAGTACCTTTACTTATAGCATAAGAGAATATAGAACACACAAAAAATTTACACACTATCTCTCTTGTATTCTCTAATGTAAGATCTTTTTAGAAATTTCTTTAATAAAAGTAAGTTTTTCATCTCATCTTATCATTTAATTATCTTTTACTTTATATATTTTCGAGAAAGGCCTAAAAAAGAAAATACCTAATAAGCAATTAATTCCTTCAAAAATATTATTTTTATTTTTCAAGAATTTTATTTTATTTTTAAATTTATCCTCTTTTTTTGGATTCTATGGCTACAATCCAAAAAAAGAGTAATCCTCTGAGTTAAGAAATTTTATGTTTTCTCTCGAGAATGAGAATTTGTTCAAAACTTCTATAAATATGATGAAATTTCGTTTTTAGCTACAGTCTTAAGCATTTTAGGAAGGTCAAAAAAAAATTAAAAAAAAAAGTGAAGAAAATTAATTTGCTGAACGGTAAAATACTCAAAATTCAAGCCATTACATCAATACTGTTTTGAGCTTTCTTATTTACTATTAGACTCCATATATATGTTTGATTGTTTAATTAATAGTTTTTATATCTATTTATTATCCTTGTTAGATAAAATAGAGGTGATTCCTCTTAACAGATCAAGTTGTGAATCGTTGAGAACTCTATCTCTCAACGTCTAAGCTTCTTGATTAAAGATCCTATATAATAACATAAAAAGACATATTTTTTATGAGATTTTCAATTTCATATAATTATTCTAAATTTATAAAGTAACAAAGACTAAGATCAACTTTAGAATTTTGTTTTATGTTACATAGAAAGAAATATGTAATATTTACTAGCAATTTACATTTATACTATTTATTTTCAGACTATATTAAAATTTTACTGAGTAATTTATTATTCATTTTTTCATTTACAAGAAACCGTCCTGAATTGGTATCAGAGCCTGTTTTAAAGTCAACTTTATTTAGTAAATGAATAAAATAGATTATTTAAATTTAGAGCTATTAGAGAATTTAAAGAGGAGATAATTTAGACAAAGCTTCTTTACTTTGTAATTTTGATAAAAACTTTAAACATTTTTTACATTCAGAAGATAAGTAATTAAATAGTGTAATAGATCTAATTATAAATTTAAGCGAAAATTCTAAAAGAAACATTTTTGCAAATAATAGCAAAATAGAAGCAGTTTTAGAAAATTTTAGAAAATAATTTATAGAATATATTAAAAATCAAAATAGTGAAATATTAAAAAATTTTCTTATAATAACGACATAGATAATAATTTACAAAATACTAACTTAGAAAGTAGAATAACAGCCTTAGAAAAGCAAAATCCTTATATACTCCTAAACAAGATTTATTTTACAAAGAATGTATAGTTTATTTTACACTAGATTATTTAGTTAGAACAAAACATTTTTATAAAAATATTAAAATAGGAATAAAGACTAGAGGATATCAATTGAAAAGAAATGAAGAAAATTTACTAATTTGCATAGGATTTGTAGGGAGATTTAGCGAAAATAGTACCACTAAGTATAAATTAGAAAATGATCAAATCATCACCTTATTAGGACAAAGGTATAAAAGCTATCCCAGCAAAGAAATTCTTCAGAAACAAATGCAAGATTAGACTCTGGAATTTAGCAAACTTTTTAGAAAAGCTAATTTTAGTACCAGAAGATAATATTATGTATAAAAAAAACAATGGAACTTTTAAGTATTAGATTTGGAAATTACAATTACCAAGCACCAAGCATAAGAAACAAAGCAAGACGAAAATGAAGAGGAAAGTTGTAGATATATTGAAATAGAAGACTATGAAAGTAAAGAAGAAATCCATGCTTTAGATGAAGAAAGTGAAGACGATGATAAAGAGTTTGGGTATATAGACATGGAATATTATAGGAACTTTAAAAGTATCAGAGAAGCTGAGATTAATACTCTATTAGAAGAGAAAGATCAACCAAATATATAAATCAAAATGGAAGTAGTAGTTAAAAACCTAAATAAAAAACAGACAGAGTTTGGAAAAAGAAAAGAAAAGAATACGATATTGAGAGGAAAATACCATTTTTCCCTTACTCGTATATATGATTGGGAAGACATAAAATACAAAAGCCTAGGAAAAAGACAAACAGAAGAAGGATGTAATCTACCAGAACTAAGTGATAGAGGATTAATATTAGAATTAAATAATTGCTAACCCTAAGATAGATCTAGCACTTTAACTAAATGAGAAAATTCTGTAATTAGAGCATGTAATAGTTTACCTATACAATTGACTGTAGAAGAAATGTAGGCTTATTTAGAAACTTATTTAGGAAAGACAGCGTTAGATATATATGTTACAGCCAAAAGATTAAAACCAGATGAAATAAGACTAAGAATGGCTGGAGGAGAAAATTCTAGAAACTTTACTAGTTTTATTCAAGAAATAATTATAGGAAGAGACCCAAGTAGAGACAATGTGTATAAACAAAATAAAGCTTTAGAATAATTAGAAAAACTAAGTATAACTAACATGAAATACATAAAACCATTTTATTTAGACTTTGAAAGATTAGTTAGTGCAGCAAGATTAGCTTTAGATGTACCCATATTAGATAGACTATATAGGAAGATTTCACCACCATAGAATGATAAAATTAAAAATGATGTAGAAATTTGGGATTCAAAAGGAACAACTATTAGTGCTATCATAAAATTTATAACAGATAAATTATAAGAATATTGTATAGAGGAAGTGGTTAGAAAGCCATTAAAGAAATTAAATTATTTTTTTTTGTTCATATTTATACACATCAAACCTATGATTATAAACATAGAAAAAAAAAATGTATAAAAAAGATAAGGGATATAAAAATAAAAGACAATACCAAAATAGAAATAGATATAATATTAGACCAAGTATGTGGCGCTTTGGATCCTAAAACCCGAGAGTCATAATGACATAACATGAATGTTAGAAAAATAAATCAATGCCTAATAACATTTAGAATTTTAAAGGCTAAAGGATGACCAAAGAACATTTTATTTAGAACAAACATTAATCGTAAAACATATGTTCCAAAATTCTTATTTAATTAAAGACTCTAATCTAAATATTCCACCACGGGTGTTGTCCACGCTTGAATCTTCACAAAGTCTTAGTTACACGGAAGGGAAAAATGAAAGGGTGAGAAAATCTCGATGAAATACATACATGTTTATACATTTACAATGTTATGGAATCTTTTAACTTGAAACATGAAATTTGTACTTGAACTTTCATTGGAACTTTCATTTGGAACATTCATTTGGAACTTTCACTTGAACTTTCATGGTGGAGACATAAAAACTATACCGAACTTAGATGGTAATAGTCATTCATGCGTAGCGCTATTAAACTTCGGTCCGATCTTATAACATACATGTGGACCCATCATATATTCCATAAACATGTAATATAAAATATGTATACACTTATCTTGCTTGAATCAATGAAGAACAAGAATTTGTTAAAACATCTCTTTTCACTTCACTATTTCTTGAATCGTGCTTATGTATAAACTGAGAGAGAAGTGTATATTGTGGTGTGAAAATTATGATGGATCTTAGGTTCTATTTATAGGGTTACCAAGAGTCCTGGTTGAAACCAACTGAAACTCTTTAAAAGATAAACCTTATCTTGAACTCTTATCTTTAAAAAAAACAATTATATCCTAAGAGATAGGATTTGTTGAGGATAACTCAACCACATTTATCTTAAAGGTCCATCCAAAATTTAAACGATATACACTACCATAATTATCCCACTTTAAATTAATTAGATAAAAGATATGCAAAATTATATCTAATTATCCAATTAAAATACAATCTGCAACATGTGGACAAAAGATAAATTACGCTTTGGTCCCAAACTATTGGTTTACTTCCAAATTGATCCTTAATTTTTCAGATAAAACATAATATTTATATATTCAAATTTAACGGCTAGTACGTTTATTCTAGATATTATAATCTACCCACCTAAAATAATTTTCGTCCTCGAAAATTTACCTCAGCTGTCGTCGGCAAACAGTTGGGGATACTTAGATCGCATTTCATCCTCACGTTCCCAAGTTGCCTCCTCTACCGAATGGTATTGCCATAATGGTTTAACCAACGGTATCTCTTTATTGCGAAGCTTCTGCACCTTCTGAGCTATAACACATATCGGTGCTTCTTCATAACTCAGATCTTGCTGAATTTCCAAAGGTTGAAGTTTCACTACATGGGTTGGGTCAGTAATATACTTTCTGAGCATCGATACATGAAAGACATCATGTACTGCTGAAAGTTCTGGTGGCAAAGATAACTGGTAAGCGACATTCCCAACTCGTTTTAAAATTTCAAAAGGACCGATATACCTTGGTCTAAGTTTACCCTTCTTACCGAATCGTAGTACTCCTTTTATTGGCGTAACCTTTAAGAGTACTTTATCTCCGACTACAAATTCCAAGTCTTTTCTTCTTTTGTCTGCATAACTTTTCTGTCTATCTTGAGCCTTCTTCATACTAACTCTAATCTTCTCAATTGCTTGTACTGTTTGTTCAACAATTTCTGGGTCCAAGATTTTACGCTCGCCAACTTCATCCCAATGAGCGGGTGATCTACATTTCGCCCATACAATGCCTCATAGGGTGCCACGCCAATAGAGGCATGGTAATCTGTATTATATGCAAACTCAATTAAAGGTATATGTTTTTCCCAATGGCCTCCAAACTCTGAAACACACAATCGGAGCATATCTTCTAAAGTTTGTATCGTCCGTTCGGATTGTCCATCTGTTTGAGGATGAAAAGTCGTACTAAATTTCAATTTAGTACCCATAGCCCGATGTAAATTCTTCCAAAAGTTCGAGGTGAACCTTGGGTCTCTATCGTCTGAATTGAAACCGGGATACCGTGTAACCTCACCACTTCTTTAACATACAACCAGTAAATTGATCCATGGAAAAAGTCTTTGCGAATCAGTAAGAAATGGGCCGACTTGGTTAATCGGTCAACAATTACCCAAATGGCCTCATGACCTTTTCTTGATTTGGAAAACCTACTACAAAATCCATCGTCACATGTTCCCATTTCCATTCGGAACCTCCAACGGTTGCAATAATCTCGACGATCGTGCGATGTTCGGCTTTCACTTATTGGCGCATATCGTGCACTTCTCTACATATTTAGCTACATCCTCCTTCATATTTTTCCACCAAAATATAGTTTTTAAGTCACGATACATCTTTGTACTTCACGGATGTACGAATAAGGAGTAGAGTGAGCTTCTTCCAAAATCTCATTTCTCAATTCTTGAAAATTTGGTACAAAGACGTCCTCGATAACATAATGCTTTATCTTCGGCTATGTTGAAATCCTTCCGCTTCTCGGTGTCGATCTCGGCTTTGATAAACTCAAGAACTGATCACCTCTTTGATGGCTCTTAATCCGATCATGAAGAGTTGGTCGAATCGAAAAGTCTTTGCAATTCGAAAGCAACAGAATCGGAAGGTGGGACAATCACCTCGAGATTTAATCTTTCAAATTCCTTCCATAGGGTCTCAGAATGTCAACATTGCCACTTGTCCGTTGTCTTCCTACTTAAGGCGCATCGGCCACTCGTTCGCCTTACCTGATGGTAATGGATTTCACAATCGTAATCCTTTTACCAATTCAAAACCATCTCTCTGCACCTCATATTCAACTCTTTTTGAGTGAAAATATACTGAGGCTCTTATGATCTGTATAGATGTCACACTTTCCTCCGTCATGGATAATGCCTCCAAATTTTTAGAGTGTGGACTACCGCATGACTAGCTCTAGATCATGCGTTGGATAGTTACGCTCACGAAACTTTCAACTGTCTTGATGCATACGCAATTACCTTGCGCTTGTTGCATCAATACACATCCATACGCCTGTTTGGATGCATCGGTGTGAGACTACGAAATCCTTTGATCCTTCGTGTATAGTCAATCTCAAGCGCATTAACTAACTTCTTCTTCAATTCCTCGAAACCGCTTTCACACTTTTACGTCGATCAAACTTTATACCGCTTGCGAGTCACCGCAAGTTAATGGTCCCGATATTTTAGAGAATCCTCAATAAATCTTCTCGTAATATCCTGCTAAAGCTAAAAAGCTACGGACTTCTCCTACATTAGTTGGCCTTGACCAGTTCAGTACTGCCTCTACTTTACTAGAGTCCACTTCTATTCCTTGTGTTGTGACCACATGTTCAAGAAATACTACCCGTTCCAACCAGAATTCACACTTTTTGAATTTTGCAAAGAGTTTTTTCCTTCCTTAGGATCTCTAACACAATCCTCAAGTGTTCCTCGTGCTTTTCTTCGCTTTGAGAGTAGACTAAAATGTCGTCAATGAATACGATGACAAACTGGTCCAAGTATTCATGGAAAATGCGATTCATCAAGTCCATGAAAACTCCAGGAGCATTAGTTAAGCCAAACGGCATAACTAAGAACTCATAGTGACCATAACGAGTTCTTAAGGCCGTCTTTGAAATGTCACTAGGTTTGATTCTCAACCGGTGATATCCTGACCTTAAATCGATCTTTGAAAATACTTTGGCCCCTTGAAGTTGGTCAAATAAATCTTCAATTCTAGGAAGGGGGTACTTATTCTTAATAGTAATTCTGTTCAACTCCCGATAATCGATGCACATCCTCATTGACCTGTCTTTTTTCTTAACAAAAGCACAGGTGCTCCCCATGGTGATACACTGGGCCGAATGAATCCTTTTTCCAATAACTCCTCTATTTGGGCCTTCAATTCATGTAACTCCTTTGGCGCCATTCTATAAGGAGCTTTAGAAATAGGTGCGGATCCGAGAATCGATCAATCGTGAACTCTACTTCTCGTTAGGTGGCATTTCATTCAAATCATCGGAAAAACATCCGAAAATCCCGTACTACCTTAACGTCACCCAAAGTTAGTTCTTTAACTTCCTTAGCTACTCATCATCATTAAGAATCCGTGTACATCCTTCCGACCTCAAAATTTTCTTTTCGCTTTCTTTGAAATGATAAATGATACGGGTGGGGTTTTATCTTAGTTCTTGAAAGGTGAAGTTCTACCTCTCCAGTCGCTTAAACACCACCTCCTTTCAAAACATAAAATAGTTGCATGGTTTTGGATAGCCATCCATTCCTAAAATCACGTCAAACTCTTGCATGTTCATGACATATAAGTTTGTCTCAAAGTTTTACCGTTAATCTCTACCTTAGTCGCTTTTACTATCTCGGGTCACTCAATACTTCTCCTCAGGGGTAGCAACATCTAAGGGAGTACTTGCATGTTCACTAGGAGTATTGAGTTTGCTCATAAACTTAGGGGTTATAAAAGAGTGAGTAGAGCCAGAATCAATCAAAGTACTAAACTTGGCAAAAGATTAACATACTTTATTTCATAAATCTTGATAATTTGGCATAAAAGGAAAGGATTTCTTGACATGCAAGTCCAAAACTTAGAATATAAAACATAGCTTTCTAGTTATCTAAAATTCTCTCCATTGCTTTCATTTATTCTTGCTTCTTGATTATCCATGGTGGTTGGCTCACGCTTCTTCTTCGGGTATGGTGTGGGGTTGTACTCGTGGCTTTCCTCTGGGTCTTCCTCGGGGTCTTCCTCAATAATGTTACCATTATTGTCAATCGAGGGTACCACCGCGAGGTCGAGCTCAATCATTTCCCTATTGTCGGTGATTAACCATTTCTCCCTCAAACTCATCATTAAAAAGGCTGGGGGTGTCTGATATTCAAACATCTGTTCAATTTCATCCATAAACTATTTCCAGTAAGGGCTAAGTGTCCTCTGAAGGTGATACACAATTTCATCTCTATGAAAGTTGTGCCCATTTCTCTCTGCTCCTCTTATAATTTTGTTCACAGCGTCCAAGTGTTCTAGCAGATTATGGTTCAGGTTCTTTACATACATCTTATGTAATTTCAAAAACATTTCACGTCTCTTGCTTTGGGCTCTAATTTCTTGTGGGCGCTCTATCAACCATCTAAAAAGAAAAAATATATCGTAATTAATTGTTTTTGTTTCATTAACTTGAATATCGCTTATTAAAAGGCTTCCAGTGAGGAGGGGGTCATTTAGACCACTTAAATCCCAAGCTCTCCTTAGACAGTTTAGGTCCTTTTGACAAAGTCTTTCAATTTTGTGAATATCAAATCAAGAAAACTCAAACAAAGGGTAGAATCTTAACGGTTTTACGTATATGTAAAGCATTTTTTTTTTTTTATATACTAGAAATAACATGATACTTAATTAACATTTAAATGTAAACGTGCTTTTCATATAATTCTTAATTTCCATCATATACATATTCAAACATTTAATCATTCATATTCGCATAATAATTTTAAAAAAATAAATAAATAAATACATTATGCAAAATTACTTGTATGTCGACTTGGAGATTCGAAGTTTGACGATCACCACAGTGAACTTTAAATCGACTTATCATGAAATAGTCTTTATTACTTAACTAATAACCAAAAAATAAATTTTTTTAATCATCTGTTCACATTCGTGAGCAGTCTCACCGTCATTGTTCACGTGTGAATATATAAATAAATTTTTTTTTTTTTTTTGTGAAAAGTCTACGTAAATGTAAACCTTTGCTCTGATACCACTTTGTGGCCTTGATTCTAAAACCCGAGAGTCATAAATGACATAACATGAATGTTAGAAAAATAAATCAATGCCTAATAACATTTAGAATTTTAAGGCTAAAGGATGACCAAAGAACATTTTATTTAGAACAAACATTAATCGTAAAACATATGTTCCAAAATTCTTATTTAATTAAAGACTCCTAATCTAAATATTCCACCACGGGTGTTGTCCACGCTCGAATCTTCACAAGTCTTGAGTTACGGAAGGAAAAAATGAAAGGGTGAGAAAATCTCGATGAAATACATACATGTTTATACATTTACAATGTTATGGAATCTTTTAACTTGAAACATGAAATTTGTACTTGAACTTTCATTGGAACTTTCATTTGGAACATTCATTTGGAACTTTCACTTGAACTTTCATGGTGGAGACATAAAAACTATACCGAACTTAGATGGTAATAGTCATTCATGCGTAGCGCTACTAAACTCCTATCCGATCTTATAACATACATGTGGATCCATCATATATTCCATAAACATGTAATATAAAACATGTATACACTTACCTTGCTTGAATCAATGAAGAACGATGAATTTGCTAAAATTTGTCTCTTTCACTTCACTATTTCTTGAATCGTGCTTATGTATAAACCGAGAGAGAAGTATATATATTGTGGTGTGAAAATTATGATGGATCTTAGGTTCTATTTATAGGATTACCAAGAGTCTGGTTGAAACCAATGAAACTCTTTAAAAGATAAACCTTATCTTGAACTCTTATCTTTAAAAAAAAAACAATTATATCCTAAGAGATAGGATTTGTTGAGGATAACTCAACCACATTTATCTTAAATGTCCATCCAAAATTTAAACGATATACACTACCATAATTATCCCACTTTAAATTAATTAGATAAAAGATATGCAAAATTATATCTAATTATCCAATTAAAATACAATCGCAACATGTGGACAAAAGATAAATTACGCTTTGGTCCCCAAACTATTGGTTTACTTCCAAATTGATCCTTAATTTTTCGGATAAAACATAATATTTATATTTTCAAATTTAACGGCTAGTATGTTTATTCTAGATATTATAAAGTAGGACATACTATAAAAATGGGAAGCCTAATTATAATAGATATGTTAAAAGACCAAAAATAGAAAAGACTATAAATGCTATATTTGTGGAGATCCTAGACATTTTACCAATAAATGCCATAATAAAAACAATAATAGGGAAACCTTTAATAAATCTATAATAATTGAAGAAATATAGGGTCATATTACATAGTTATCAGATAGAAAATTTGATAATTTAGAAATTGTAGTAAATTCTGATGAAAGCAATAGTAGTACAGATGATTTAGATTTCTCAATTCTTGATATAAAAATGATGAACATGGAGAAAGAATGTATTCGTGAATGGATTAGAGAGACAAGGATCTATGATAGACAGATGCACAATATGTAGAATATATCTGGAACATAGAAATAGAAATCAGTGTAAAAATTGTTTAGAAATTCAATGTAATAATTGCTTAGTAATCCAAGATAAGTCTTACAATAAACCCAAAGACTATAGTGAAACTATAGAAAAATTAGAAGATAGAGTAACTAATACTAATAATAGAATTAATAAAATACATGAAACATTCGGAGAAATACAATATAGACTTAGAAATCTAGAAAAATGAAAACAACCCATAGAAAGCTATACTGAGAATAATTATTTAGAAACAAAATCAATAAGAGATAATATGTCAAATATCTAGAACAAAGTCAACCAAAAGAATTAAATACCTATAGAAGTACAAATCAATAAAATAATTAAATTAAATTTAATAGCTTTAATTGATACATGATGTACATTTAACATAATTAGAAAAGACTTAGTCTCAGAAAATTGTAGACAAAAATTAGAATATGAAAAAAGAGGAAGTCAAATGGATGGCAGTAAAATGGAGTTTGAAAAAAGGCTTTTTGATGATCGTAAAATTAGATTTCAAGAAAGACAATATAGCTTAACAACTATTTTAGTAAGTCAAATAATTAAAGATGAATTCGTTATAGGAATAAAATTCTTATTAAGTAGAAATGGAAGTTTAACAATTACAAATGATGCATTAATTCTTGGGAAAGATATATCTATTATACAAACTATATTAATATTTTACCAGTAATTTATTATTCATTTTTAGTAATACAAGAAACCGTCTATATATGCATATTTGTTGTATTGTATTTGAACTTTAAATATTTCAATTTAGCTTAATTCATTTTTTTAGCATAAAGAAAATATGTTTCGAAAGCTGTGCATGTTATCTCTAGTATAAATATAATTTGATGGGCAAAAAGAATATTTGAAAACGTCTGTGGGCTTATCTAGAAGGGGAAATGTGTTTGTGTTTCTGTGTGTTTAGTTTAAAATATATGGGTATCAAAGTCACAGAGGAAAAGTACAAGACTAGTGTAAATCTACATTGTGAGCAAGTGGTGAAGTCAGAAATTCCCACATGCTTTGCTTCTAACGTGAGCAAGTGGTGAAGTCAGAAATCCCCACATGCTTTGCTTCTAACATGTCAGAACTCCTTGGGCAATGGGCACTATCAACAGGACTGAAGTGTGCTGCCATCCAGCCTTATTCAAGGATTTCCTTAGTGGTTGTGCTAAACACTGGTCTCGTAGGTGAAGAACTCATAGAGCCATGTAATATCAATTTTTGTTTAGAATTATAGTCTATATCCTTTTCTTTCTAGTTATATGTTGCACAAACTAAAGGCCGAAAATTTGTATATGTTGCGCAATTTCTCTGAAACAATTCAATTCGTGTTCTGGGAGTCAGTAGTGGATTGTGACTTTTAGATCCTTGCTTCGGTGCATCTGCAGTCCCAATCAGATTTTTTGAGTTGGACGATAATACGTTTGCTATTATATGCATGTGGAGGGTGTCATTGACATGGTCTTCTTGGACAGGATCTTCTTATATAGGGGATTTCTATCAGAGGAGGAGTGTGACATTCTGATTTCTCTGGTATATTCCTTGTCTCATACTTTCATTGACCATGCTTTTTTGCTTTACAAATTGTTCTGATACTCAATGTTACATTTAGGTTCGTGGCAAGAAAGGTAATGTTACGCAGGGCAAGAAGGTTGACATGAAAATGCTGTCTGCCAATTTTAAGGTTTCTTTAGATACAGAGGTAAGTTTCTCATCTTGTGAAACGTAGATCAAAGCGGGCTGTTATTGAAGTGCTGATATGCACAAGGAATGTGCCATCATCTATATGGATAATTATTTCACCTTGAATTCACGAGTCTTGTTTCTCGAGCTTTGCCCTTTGTTTATGCTTGTAATGTCACTGTGTTTCTAGGCTGAAATTGCTGCAAGGATTGAGGAAAGAATTTCTGCTTGGACTTTTCTTCCCAAAGGTAAATTTACTTTTCCGGGCAACCCTAGCATTTGTAGAAGACTAAAATCGAGTAGATAGACGTGTCATCTCTTTAATAGTTTAAGCTTTTAGATGATGTAGTTCAATTCGGTACTGGAGCAGCCAAAAGACTTGGGTTTCTAGTCTCACCACCGCCTACTTATGAAACTTGTATACGTGTTGGGCCTTCCATGAAAAAGTGTATCGGGTTGCACGTGAGGGGTGAGGGGCCGTGTTGAAGAGTAAAATTAAATTAATAAATGCGTTCCCTTTGGCCTTTTCTAACAGCTTAAGCTTTAGATAAAGTGGGTCAACAGCATTGCACATGTCATCCATTATGCATGGACTGATTTTTCTGTTATATAATCACTTAGCGGTTTCTTTGCAGAGTATGGCAAACCGTTACGCGTTCTACGTTTTGGATCCGAAGACTCGAAAAAGAAATATAGTTATTTTGATAACAAATCCACACAGCTACTTGGTGAACCTTTATTGGCAACAGTTGTTTTGTATCTCTCACACGCGGTTCAGGGTGGTCAGATATTGTTTCCAGAGTCAGAGGTGAGAGAGAAACCCTTCTATTAACTGCTGCTCATTCTTTTATCTTATGATTTGTGTTCATGAGCATTTGCAAACTTTCTGCAGAAAAAAATGTGGTCTGACTGTAGAAAGAGTAGCGATACTCTAAAACCTACTAAAGGGAATGCAATTGTATTCTTCAACCTACATCTTAACGCAACTCCTGACAAAAGTAGTTCCCATGCGAGATGCCCAGTTGAGGAGGGTGAATTGTGGTGCGCCACCAAAACTTTCTATCTGAAAGGAACCAGCAGGGAGAATGATTTTGTGCAATCTGATAGTGTTGCTTGTACTGATGAGGATGAAAATTGTCCTCATTGGGCTTCGTTGGGGGAGTGTCAAAGGAATTCCATTTTTATGGTTGGTTCGACTGATTACTATGGGACATGTAGGAAGAGTTGTAATGCTTGCTGATTCCTAAGGTTTGTGTATTGAAATCCTTCTCTCTTTCCTCTGTTATTTATTTCATTTTAAAGTATCCTTCGTCCAGCTCCGGTAGTAAGTTCTTGCTTTTAAATTCTAGAAAATTCAAAGCACTTCTTGCTTTTACTGTTATAACGAGAGTAACTCTACGTATTGAAATAGATAGCTGATTTATTTATGGTCGTCTTTAATATTGTCCAATCCACTTTACCAAACACGCCATAAGGGAAAAAAAAAAAAGCAGAAGAAAACGAGACAAATTAAACGTGTAATTGATTTCATTCACATCTAAAAAAAGTTTGACCTACATTAATGGTAGTGAAGCAAGGCTTGCATTTCTGGTAGCATATGTCTCACATTTCTGATTCCATTGGCTGTATTATTAGCAGGGTTGAGCTTGATAGCTTTCCATGGCCAGCAAATATACCTCACTCTATGGCGATTGGTATCCTTCTTTTCTGCCTCTTCTAATTGCCTATTTAGCTCCTGGATCCTCTCACGGTCGCCAGTAGCCCTTCTGTCCGCCAGCCGGAGGGATTGCTCGGCCGCTTTCCGAGCAGCAACAGCAGCAGCTACTAGATCATCTTTTAGCTTTATCTTCTGGTTTGATGTGTCTAAAGCAGCCCTTGTTTTTTCCAATTCTTTCTTCAGAATGTTAACCTAATAGGAGATGGACGAAGAATGTTGAAGACAATTTCTAAATAAATGAAGTTTAAGCTCTTAGGTAGTTTATCAAGGTATTGGAGCAAACAAACGTCCTGTGTTTGAGTTTACTGCTACCCGTATATGGAATGTGCAGTTTGATGAAAAATTGTATGCAGACAGCACGCAAAAGTGGAGTATTGAAGACAAAATTGATAAATAAAGGTTTGTCATGTACATATACCAGCTTGTCATGCTCTTCAACTATTTTATTTCCAGCTTTTACTTCCAATTCACATGCTTCCCTCCATCTTACTACCTCTTCTTCAGTTTCCTTAATTTCTGCTAATAGTGCTTCGACCTTGCGTATGATAACAGAAGATGATGAAGTGGAAAAGGATACACTGAGATTTAAAACAAAATACAAAAACATGATCCGGTACTTCGTAATCAAGAATCAGAAGATGATGAAGTTGAAAAGGATACACTGAGATTTAAAACAAAAAACAAAAACATGATCTGGTACTTCGTAATCAAGAAACTAACATTTTGGGCTAATGACATTTCTCTGTTCTCCAATTCTTCAATGCAAAGCACGTTTTCTGCTAATTTTTTAGCTTGCTGTTCAGAAATACTCTGCAGGCGCTCGGCTTCTGAACTGGTAGTGTTAGATGATCATAAACAGCTAATGAAGTGACATAAATTAATGTTCGATTTTGTAGAGCCTAATTGCCTGTTGATCCGGTATGGGATATTGTAGAGCCTAATGAAGTGTTACATGATCATAAACAGATAATGAAGTGACATAAATTAATGTTCGATTTTGTAAGCCTAATTGCCTGTTGATCCAGTATGGGATATTGGGAGAGGAAGTCCCCCTGAGGGGAATTTTATTTAGGAGTACATTTGGTATTCTATATATGTATTAGTTAGCCGTTTCCAGCGAGACATTCTTGTTCACGGTGAAAACTTGGAAATCAATGCCTCTAAATCGAGAATTTCAAATAATGATTTAGTGCAATCATAGAAAGTGTGCTTCGTAGAGAAAATACCTCGTGTCTTCCAAATATCTCCTCAATTGGGTGATTTCAAGTCGCAAATTCTTCATAATCTTCTCCACAGTTGAAGCCTGGTAAGAACAATTATGGAAATCAGAGCAATTACAAAAATATTGCTACTTTGTTAGAAAGATTTAAGTAACTAGATTCTTAAGAACCACGACATGCCATAAGAAATGAAAAGCAGAGTATTACCAGATTAACGACCTCCTGTTCGGATTCACTACCATCTGATATATCCTCCGGAATATCGGATAATTGTTCATTAGCTCCATTGCCAAACCCGAACCCGACTTTCTGCAATCCTCTCTCTGCAATATGCAAAATGGCCACTCTCTTTTGCTCATTATTAGCCTTTAGCCTGTTTAAGTTCTTCTCCAGTGCCTCTTTTTCCACCATAGCAATCCTAAGCAAGCTATTTATATCCCTATTTTCTTCTGTTAAACTCACCACACTATTCTCCAATTCCCTTTTCTCCTTCTTCATCATCTCTTTATACCCATTCAGTTTCAATTCAACTTCATCTACAAGCCCTGAAACCACCTTTAACAACTCCCTCAATTCTTCTCCCTTTTCTTTGCATCGTTTGTCAAATTTATCCACATAGCAGGGTTCTAGGGTCAGTCCGTGATTTCTGGATGTTGATGGTTCCCTTAAGGTGATCTCATAGTTCCTGTGGGGTTGAGACAATTGGTTTGATAGGTGAACACTGGATGACGATCGTGCCTTTTGAGTGATCTCATACTTTCTACAGGATGGAGATGATGGGTTCAGTCTGTGACCCGAGGATGTTGAAGGTGCCCTTGGAGGAGTGATCTTATAGTTCCTAGTCGATCCATGGATTTTCATTCTATCCTTGTTCAAACTCTCGATGATCCTCAGTAAACCTTCCACCACCAATGTTATGATCCCCAAATTCTTCACTGTAAAAAACCCAATTTCTCACCCTTCTCTTCCTTCAGTTCCCAGTTCAGTCTCTTGATTTCCTCCTTTCTCTCCCTAAGCAAACACTCTACTTTAAGAATCTCATTGCTAAGATAATCTCTTTCTTTCGCAACTTCCGTAAGGGCATCTTCCTTTTGCTGTTGGACTTGGATAAAATCTTCTTCTCTTTTCGTCAATTTCGATTCGAGATTTTCATTTGATAGACGAAGGACTTCGAGTTCTGCTACAAGGGATTTGTTCCTTAATTGTAGTTCATGAAAATCATTGGAGAAAATGGGGATCATAGGTGGTGTTGTTGAATCCTGGACTTTGATTTTGTTATCATCAGAATCGGGTTCCATGGTTTCCATGATTCGTACTCGTGGATTTCCATTGTTTTAACAGAGGGGGGAGGGGTGGGGTATACCCTAACTATCAGTCGAGAGAGAACAAGGGAAGAAGGTCGGGTTAGATATTGGCGCGCAAAAGGAAAATAGAAAACAAGGGAAATTTGCATTATTAGTCCCTAATCTATTGTTCCAGTACCGATTTGATCTCTGTTTTTTCTTTATTTCTGCACAATTAGTCCTTAGTCAATATTTGATAAAATTTTCTGGAGTATTTTGGTCACAGTTATAATATTGTTTCATTTTGGTACCGAAGCGATAATATTGTTTCTTTTCTATCAACTTTTTTATGGTTTTAAATATGTCATTGAACTTTTATTTGAAAGTTATAAACTTGTTGACTTCTATGACGAAAATAACAACGTGACTTGTAAAATCTGTTAATATATTGAGTTTTGTTACTCCTATTGACAAAAACGCTATTTTTTAAAAAGTCTGATGCATGCATAAAGGACGGTTTTTGGAGAAAAATCTATGTTTTTGGCAACTTAGTCAACAAAATTATGCATTAATGGATGTTTAGAGTGTATTTAATTTTGATTAAAATCAGATTTTTTTGTAAAAGTTGATGAAATATATGCTTGAAAAGTTGTAAAAAGTTATGGGACTCATAAAATGTATGATTAAAATTAATTGTTAACTTTGATTTCAATTTTTTAGCAAAATTTTAATTGAAATTAAACAAATTCTTAAAGCATCATTGTTTCCATCTTGTTTGTGAGCAATTTTCTTACATTAAAAAGAGGGAGTTAAACAATGTGTCTAAATTGCAAAAAATAATGAAAGTTCAACGACTACTTTGAAACGGAGAAGAGTTTAGTATTTACTTTGAAATGGAATAGTTATTAATGTACCCTTTCAAATTCTCAATTTGCTCCTCCTAATGTAATTTGAGATAAAACTTTATGTCTCCCTTATTGTCTTTTATTGATTACTAAATCAAAGGGAAGGCTTAATTGTACTAGTTCTCCATACCTTCCGTCTGTCTTCGTCAACTCCAAAGTACTTAGCATTTCTCCTAAGTTGATCTAGTTGATGCGAGATTTCCAATTCAAGTGCATATTTCTTTTGAACATTAATGCTTACTTTATTATTATTAAAAGGGAAATGCACTTTTCAATCCTTTTATTTTTCTAAATTATTGGTCTGCAATCCCATCTTATAGAATAAATAAATTGAGATTTATCAATAATCAAGTCAATCTTAAAATTCAGATCTCTTCACAAAGTCTTAAAGTTGTAAAGAAAGAATGGAAGAAGGAACCACATCCACAATCTAAAAATAAGCAAAGCGATTCCTCTATAATGTATGAAGTTTACGATTTCATTGGTCAGCCAATTACTAGAGATTAAGACGAGAAACAATTCTCTCTTGGTACTAAATGGTTATTCGTTAAACATAGGAGATCTTATTTTCATACCAGCTCGTTTTTATATTTTATAACTCGAATATTTTTTAATACAAAAAAAAAAAATTTAAAACTTCAGTTTAAGTTCAGATAGCTTTAATAAAAATATATATATTAGAAATACAAGTGAGCCAAACACCAAGGTTGTGTTTGGTGTAGAATGTATAAATAATTTAATATAAAATTAAAACTAGTATATCATCTTACGATACATGATACTTGTTTTTCATGATAGTGATTTTAAAATATTTTAAGAGTATTTGTTTATTTATTACATTCAAATAAAAAAAGTATCATATAAATAACATTTGATTACTCATTGATATTAAAAAAACAACAACATAGCTAATCCAGATTTTCAAATGTATCTTTGAAAACCACATTTGTGGTCGAGTTGGTTGGCACTTCATCCCTATCACAAATCAACATCTTCAATTACGTACGATTTGTAACTCTAAACAATGCAACATAAAGTTGTTTGTAGACACTAAAAATTAAAGGGAAAATTGCCAATAAGTCATCTCCACATGACTTGTTTCAAATTAGATCAAAACTTTTTTTTAAATTGTGATTAAGTCATACTATACACAATATTTTATATTAATTTCAAAATCACCCATTTTAACCATATTTTTTATTGACACAATCTTCCAACTCACAAACCTCCTCCACCTCCGGCGACAACCGCCTCCACCTCCGGTGACCTCCGGCGAGTGCTTCTACGGCGCAGTGTCACTTTTTAATTCCATATAGTAAAATCTGGGCCATGTGCTGTTGAAATTGTGAAGATATATAAGCATTCATGGAAAGAATGAAGGATTTGTGAAAGATTTTGGTGTAGCTAAACTAGTTTTGGGATTGGTTTTAGGCAGTTTTTTGGTAAAGATTTTGGATTAATTTCCAGTTGGGAACTCAATGTTGTTAGCTGTGAATGGTCCCTGACTTTTTGTACTTCTGCGGGTTGAGGACCCATCTTTTCATTTTTTGGTTTAACCCCTATTTCAAATGTTTACGGCGAAATGGTCCTTTTCAACAATTTCCATCCAAATATCGTGAAATTTGACGATGGAAGAATTTTTATTCATAAAGACTTATTTGCACAAATGGTCCGACTTTTGTAAAGAAAAATTTGCGACAAAAGTCCCTAATATTTTAAAAAGTGTTGAAAAGTCCCATAACCTTCTAATCCTAACACATATGACCCTAAACTTTTTGACAATTTTATCCATAACTTAAATAAATTAAAATAACTCACAAACCTTTTAAAAATACAAATAAGTCTTAAATCTTTTTATTTTTTCAGATTTACACCCCAAATAATAAAAGTGTGTCATCAAGTCCCAAAACTTTTAATTTTGTTCACCAAAATGATATTTAAAATGTGTTTGATTAAAATCAGATATTTTAGTAAAAGTAATTGAAAAATTGTGGGACCATAAAATGCGTGGTTAAAATTAATTATTGACTTTGACTTTAACTTTTTAACAAAATCAAAATTAAAAATAAACGGGCTCTTAGAGTCTCTACAGATTTTGTCCAGTGGTCTATTAATTAACAAAAAAAATTATACTCATGATCAAAATTTGACCAATTTAAAATTTTAATTTATTTTTCATATCAATTACTAGATGTGGTAAAATGGGCCGACCCGATAGCCCGGTCTCTAAATTTGAAATTTGGTCGGTTTAATAAAAATTGATTAAATAAAAATTAGGTCAATTTAGTTCGATAAAACTAGTCAACCGGGTTTTGTCCGATAATTTTTTTCCAAATCCCTACCCCACACTTCAAACACCCCACCCATCCCTCCCATCCCGTGAAATGTGGCGGCCCAAGGGTGGGGTGTTTGAAGTGTGGGGTGGGACTTGGGCAAAAAAATATCGAGCCACCGATTAACTAGTTGTAACGACTAAATTAACCTAATTTTATTGAATCAACTTTTATCGACCAAATTTCGACTTAGAGACCGTGCTATCTCAACGACCCATCTTGCCACCTCTAGTAGTTGATATGAAAAATAAATTAAAATTTTAAATTAGTCAAATTTTGATCATGTGTATAGTTTTTTGTTAATTAATGCACCACCGACAAAATCATAGAGACTTCAAGAGCTGCTTTGTTTTCAATTTTGATTTTGTTAAAAACTAAAGTAAAAGTCAACAATTAATTTTAACCACACATTTTATGGTCATACAATTTTTCAATCACTTTTCCTAAAAATCTAATTTTAATCAAACACATTTTAAATATCATTTTGGTGAACAAAATTAAAAGTTTTGGGACTTGATGACACGCTTTTTATTATTTTAAGTGTAAATCTGTAAAAAAAAAAAGATTTAGGACTTATTTGTATTTTTGAAAAGGTTTGTGAGTTATTTTTAATTTATTTAAGTTAGGGTAAAATTGTCAAAAAATTTAGGGTCATATGTGTTAGGATTAGAAGGTTATGGGACTTTTCAACACTTTCTAAAATATTAGGGACTTTGTCAAAATTTTTCTTTACAAAAGTCGTGACCATTTGTGCAAATAAGCCTTTATAAATAAAAATTCTTCCACCGTCAAATTTCACCAGATTTGGATGGAAATTGTTGAAAAGGACCATTTCTCGCCAAAAACATTTGAAATAGGGGTTAAACCGCCAAAATGAAAAGATGGGTCCTCAACCCGCGATAGAAGCAAAAAGTCGTGGGACCATTTGTGCAAATAAGCCCTAAACAATGCAACATAAAGTTGTTTGTAGACACTAAAAATTAAAGGGAAAATTGCCAATAAGTCATCTCCACATGACTTGTTTCAAATTAGATCAAAACTTTTTTTAAATTGTGATTAAGTCATACTATACACAATATTTTATATTAATTTCAAAATCACCCATTTTAACCATATTTTTATTGACACAATCTTCCAACTCACAAACCTCCTCCACCTCCCATGACAACCGCCTCCACCTCCTCCAGTGACCTCCCATGAGTACTTCTACTGCAGCAGATGTCACTTTTTAATTCCATATAGTAAAATCTGGGCCATGTGCTGTTGAAATTGTGAAGATATATAAGCATTCATGGAAAGAATGAAGGATTTGTGAAAGATTTTGGTGTAGCTAAACTAGTTTTGGGATTGGTTTTAGGCAGTTTTTTGGTAAAGATTTTGGATTAATTTCCAGTTGGGAACTCAATGTTGTTAGCTGTGAAACTACAAAAGTAAATGACAAGTTACTTCATAGAATCCTGATTGAGGTAACAAATTAACGTAGGAATATTGTTATTAATTTCTTTGTTTTAATCCTAATTCTTGTATTTGATCATTTTTTCAAGCTAGTGATCTAACAGCTAGCATTGATCTATCCGTGCTGCAAGAGAGGATGACCAATATGATTAACCTGGGTTGAGTATTTTAGCAGTTATGTAAACAATGAACATTTTCCAGTTATGTAAACAATGAGGTAACATCTGTTGTTGATACTGTATTATAGAATGGCAACTTGATATTGTATTAAGTTGGCCATTAGATTATTTTTTTGTGTTGTTAATTAGTTATGAAAGTTGTTTGATACTGTATTATACAAAACAGTATCACAACAGAAATGGGCATAAAATGCTGTAAATATGAGCTTGAATACTCCACTATCTTATGTAAATAGGAGTTTGAATGCTCTACCATCTAATTTCTGTAAATAGGAGCTTGAATATTCCACCATCTAATGTTTAGTTATGGTATGTTGTTTGATACTATATTATACAAAACAGTATCACAGAAAACAGTATCACAATAAAAATGGACATAGAATTTGCATACGTGCTCAGAATTTTTATTATAATATATTTACAGAATGGTCTCGACGAGACGGTCAAGACCAGTTGCTTTGCCACTGCATACGATGGATTTTACCCATTTGAAGTCGTTTATTTAGTTTAAAATGACAATCTTTAATTTTTCTTTTCGAAATAGTATCACAAATTCTCTAAAACAGTATCACAGATAACAGGCGAAGTTGGTGCATCATAATCGTTGCTCGAAGAAATGAATTGAATCAGAAATGAATTAACACAGTCATGATGGTTAAATCAGATCAAATACACACAAATAAGCTGCTTTTAAACTTAACGAAACTACTCATAAATGAATTGAATAAACAAAATGCAGAAATTATAAATGTCACTTAGAGCACACTGAAGTGCAGAAATTTACAAAGACCCAATAAAAATTCTATGAATCCAGCCAGATATAAAGTTTGATATATTTGTATAATAGTTGAAACATTATCTTAAACAAACAGTATCATATGTTGATGGATTAAAGTTCACCAATGTACATTATCTAAATAAAAACAGTATCATAGATTAAACAGTATCAAAGTATACTAATGCACATTACTTAAATAAAATAGTATCATGGATTAAAACATGTTTTAATCCATGATATTGTTTAATTATGGCAAGATTTGAACCTGTGATACTGTTTGAATGTCTTAGTTTTAATCCATGATACTGTTTTCATGTCTTAGTTTTAATCCATGATATTGTTTTAATGTCTTAGTTTTAATCCATGATATTGTTTAATTATGCCAAGGTTTGAACCTGTGATACTGTTTAAATGTCTTAGTTTTAATCCATGATACTGTTTTAATGTCTTACTTTTAATCCATGATACTGTTTTTATCTTGTGATACTATTTGAATCTATGTGATCTTTGATACTGTTTAATTATAGCAAGGTTTGAACATGTGATACTGCTTGAATGTCTTAGTTTTAATCTATGATACTGTTTTATTTAGGTAATTAGTATATTTTGATACCGTTTTAATCCATGATACTGTTTTTATCCTGTGATACTGTTTGAATCTATGTGATCTTTGATATTGTTTAATTATGGTAAGGTTTGAACCTGTGATACTGTTTGAATATCTTAGTTTTAATCCATGATAATGTTTTGTGTTAGGTAATGTGCATTAATATAATTTGATATTGTTTAAATCTATGTTTTAATCTATGATACTGTTTTGCATAATACAGTATCAAACAAAACATATGACTAATTAAATAGTATCAAAGATAAAAGCATAATATCATAGTCATGTGTGTTGTTTGATACTGTATTTTGCAAAACAGTATCACAAAAAATAGTATCACAATAAAAATGATCATAGAATTTAAACACATGCTCAGAATTTTTATTATAATATATTTTCAGAATGGTCTCGACGAGACGGTCAAGACCAGTAGCTTCCCCACTACGTATAATGGATTTTACCTATTTGAAGTTGTCTCTTTAGCTTAAAATGGCAATCTTTAATTTTTTTCTCAAAACAGTATCACAAATCCTCTAAAACAGTATCACGGATTAATGTACATCTTTTTACTGCAAAT
Source organism: Forsythia suspensa (assembly GCA_023638005.1). Classification (NCBI taxonomy): domain Eukaryota; kingdom Viridiplantae; phylum Streptophyta; class Magnoliopsida; order Lamiales; family Oleaceae; genus Forsythia; species Forsythia suspensa. The sequence goes on along the minus strand of CM042666.1, from coordinate 25,716,620 downwards.
TAAAGCTCTTCCAAGATATCTAAGTCCCTTAAAAGCAAACATACACTTCAGAGTAATGTCAAAATGAAGAAAGAAGAACTGCCAATCATTTTCAAGTTAATGAGAAGTCATGCAAAGGGTTCTCATCTAAAACTATGAATAAGGTTTCTAATTCTTCCCTTGAATTAGAACATGTTTGAGATTCAATTAGAACATAGATTCTCATTGGATAGATAAGTATAAATATATAAGGTGTTTAATGGTAGGTAGACGAATTAATCAGTAGAGAATAAACAAGAGAATAATATTGTTCTTAAAATATTTCATTAGTAGTACAAAATCATAGATTTAACAGTATAACAAAAAAACAGTATCACAACAAACCAGTATCACTACAAAACAGTATCACAATTAGCGTTTTTTTACAATTAAGGGTATGTTGGTCTTTTAGCTCTAAAATGTGACTTTAATTGAATTAAGTTTTGAGCATATGACTTTAGAGCCCATAAGTGCCCAAACAGTGACCGGCCCTGAATTTACCCAAAATTAAATTAAATAAATAAATAGACTTGGCCTATTAAAAACTAAAAGTCCATTTAAAATTATTAAGGCCCAAGCCTATTATGACCCGTTCGTATTAAAACTAACACACGTAGAAAATCCGTCCCACTTTTATATTTATTATTTATTGTGTAGTTATAAATAGAAAGTGGGTAGTTTGAGATTTCTCTATAAATAGGACATTAAGTCCAAGAGAAATCACAAGTTAAATTCCGACAGAAGAAAAGCCAGAAGTCCATAAGCAAGTCCAAGGGAAAATCCTCAACCCGGAAGAAAATCCAAAACCCGGGAAATTTTAAGAAGATCAAAATCTTTTTCAAATTGAAGCAAGTCCAAGCCAAGTCGAAGAAAATCAAAATCTTCTTCACAAATCAAATTCAAGCCAAGTCGAAGTATTGAAGGTTCAAACAAATCAAATTTCCAACAAATTTCGAAGTCCAGGATTCAAGCCACGTGGTCTCTCGTCTTCAACACTCGAATCGTTAATCAGAAGATTCTGCAGCTACGCAGTCACAAGAAGATCATCCACTTTGTAATTTATCAAAATTCCAATTTGTAGTAATTTCTGTATTTTAGTACTCGAAATTCGTTGTACAAATTTCTTGGCATGCCCAGTGGAACCTTTTTTGCCCTCTCATCTTCCGATTCCGTAAAATCTTCGAGTCAATCACTACATCAACTATGGCAGGTGAAAAATCAAAAGAAATCGTGACGCCGTCCAAGGAAACATTTGCTGAACTTTTTCATGCAAGCAGAGCCCAGACAAAGACCGAGAAAACTCAATTGGTTTCTCCACTGAGAAAGTTTTCTAACAAGGGCAATGTCAAAATTTTCAAGTCCAGTTAAAGTTCTCATTCCAGCTCTCATTCCAATAACGGATCTGTGTCCGGATCCACACATGTCACTTCTCCATGAAAATGGAGTGATTATACCACCTCTGAAGAATCTCTTGAGCCAGTGATGGTCTTAGAAATGACACCTGACTCTGATAACAGAATTCAGTAAATGGCCTTGGCCATTGAAAAGCTAAAAAAATCATTGGAAGACATGCACAAATTTCCACCCTTATGCACCAACTCGAACTACAAAGTCCATTGACGGAAGATAGTGCAAAAAATGCAAGCTCTTCTAGAACTAAAGATTCATAAATCTAAGAGCACCAACAGAAGCAAAATATGCATGACCAGACGGTAGTGCAAAATGTGTTGCGTGATACAACTCAACTCTTTGTTGGCTCTCTGTCTGTCCAACAACTCCAGCATATGATTGCTGACAAAATCCATGCCCAGTATGGTGGTTCGACACAATCTTCACTGGTTTATGCTAAACCCTACAGCCGTCGGATTGAAGAAATGAGGATGCTGCTTGGTTACCAACCTCCGAAATTCCAATGTTTCGATGGAAAAGGAAACCCAAAGCAACATGTTACTCATTTCATTGAAAAATGTAACAACGCTGGCACCTATAATGACACCATGGTGAAGCAGTTTGTATGCTCCCTTAGAGACGCAGCATTTGAATGGTATACAGACTTATCGGAAGGATCAATTGATAGTTGGGATCAACTTGAGCGGGAGTTCCTAACACGCTTCTATAGTATCAGGCGGACAGTCAGCCTTTCGGAACTTGCCCGAACAAAGCAGAGCAATGAGGAGTTGGTCGAAGAATATATCGAAAGATGGAGAAACCTTGTTCTTAACTGCAAAGAACATATCAGCGAAGCATCATCTATTGACATGTATGTCCAAGGTATGCATTGGAGACTACTTTATAATCTACAAGCAAATATACCTCACTCTTTTGAAGAGTTGGCCACGCATGTCCATGATCTAGAAATCCAGATTGCAAGACACGGAAGTTACCTACCAAGTGATTTATGTGACAAGAAAGATCCCAATAAGGAAATCAAGAGGGATTAAGTTAGGTAAGCCCAAAGAGGCCATGACAATTTTCACTGTTCCTACAAAAATCACTTTTAAAACATTAGGTTCAAATCTGAGCTCAAAGCTAAAACTGAAGTTCAGACCCAATGAAGTACAAGTCCAAAGGAAGTGTCTTTTTACTCTAAAGGAACTTGAAGAAAAAGAGTATCCATTCTCAGACTCTGAAGTTTTCGGGATTTTAGATCAACTCTTTGAACAAAAGATAATTAAACTTCTAGCACCAAAAAGGCTGGAAGAGGCTGGTCAAGTTGATCATCCTAAATATTGCAGATTCCATCAAATCATTAGTCATCCAGTGGATAGGTATTTTGTGCTAAAGGATCTTATTGTCTGCTTAGACAAAGAAAATAAAATCAAACTTGAAACTGGTGAAAACTCAACGGTTAGTTGTTCGATGGTTTCGTTTGGTTCATTTGACCCAATTCCCATTTCAAGCAAGGAGCAGACATTCTCTACTCCATATGATGCTGGAAAGTCATTGTTCGAAGTGGTTGAATTTGGACCTCAACTTCTGAAATGAGCTATTCCGATAGAACTCAAAGTAGATGAAGAAGTCACCTTCACGTATGTCTATCTAGAGATGGTCAAACCAGGTAGCGATAATCATCCAACCTTCTATGAAAATCATGACTGATGATCTAGACGTTTGGCATTCTGACTCAGAGTCTAAAGATGAAATTGGTGATGGATGGTCTACCTTCATATGTAAGAAGGAGAAATATCAAAGATCTAACTAAACTTACAAAAATTTATCTTATATACCTCTTATAGGACTGACATTGAGAGCGTGGAGTACTGAAGTTCAATCTATTGATAAAGTATCATCTGAAGAAAGTCAGGGGACATGGACTCTCGTAAAAAGACACCACCAGAAAGCTCCACAGCTTCCAAGTCCTGACACCCAGATTGAAAAACCAGAATCAAGAAGAAAGCCAATAAACAGTCAAAAGAGGAAAACAAAAGTTAAAGCAAGAGCAATCAAAAAATCAACAGAAGCGGAGGCTACATCACGTCCTTTTTCTAGACCAGTAACCCTAGAAGAATATTTTCCTAAGAGTTTCTTTGACGAACAATGTTTTACCTCCAATGTCATCAATGTAGATGGAAGAAATGAGTCAAAAAATATACCAGGAGAGAGTTCGAAGACGATGAAGGTCATTTCACAACTCAGTAACATTTCTTCCAGCACGAACCTGATAGATGCTCTTAATCTATCTTTTGATGATCGTATGGCTCTAATCGCAGCATTGGTTGATCTGGAAGTTTACCAAGGAAAAATATTGGAACCAATTAAATCTACAACTTACCAAAATTGTATGGCCACCATCACGTTCAACGATGACGATTTACAACTTGGATCTCTCTTGCATAATAGACCATTATATGCCAATGGTTGTATCCAAGAATGTAAATTACATCGAATAATGATTGATTGTGGCTCTGTTGTAAAAATTATGCCAATCAAAACAATGAAGAAGATTGGAATAAATGCTGGTGATCTATCAAAAAGTAATATCATGATTCAAGGATTCAATCAAAAGGGGCAGCGAGCCATTGGCATGATTCGCCTAAAGCTGCAAACATGAGAGTTAAATTCTTCAGCTCTCTTTATGTCATTGATGCCAAAACATCATATAAGTTGCTCCTTGGACGTGTTTGGCTGTATGAAACTGGGGTGGTACCTTCAACTTGGCATCAATGTTTCAAGTATATTCGAGATAGAGAAGTCAAATATGTGGTAGCTGAGTCAAAACCGTTCCTCAAAGAAGAATCTTATTTTGCAGATGCCAAGTTCTACTCGGAAGGTGAAGAGTTTCATTCAGCAGGATTGTCCGCAGCTGGATTTGAAATTAAAGAAGATACAAACAATGATCATTGACTTGTTGTAGTGCCGCATCATCAACTTATGACAGGTAGATCGAAACTTACTTGTGGAGATCTCTCTAAAGGCAAACAACCTCAAACGACGTCAGCGGATGTTAAGGTATTGAGAAAACAATTAACTTTTTCGATACCCAACATTCCTAAATTGGCTATGCCCTATCAACTTGTTACAGTTCCAGAGACTAGCAAAGTTTCAACATATATTCCGAATATAGAAAAGCTATGTATCTCTAATTCATCCAAACAAAACATGCCACATGTCAAAGAAGTTGATGATCTAAAACAAACTTTTAAGAAACATTACAATCCGCAAGTTAAGAAGTTGTTCGAGAATGCCAGATTCAGGAAAGGAGAGCCTCATAAACTGGGTGATCTTAATATTGTTCTTCTAGGTGGACGTGTTCCTTCAAATTCTGGTGGATTATTTATTGCACAACCAAAGTATGAATTGAGATATAATCTAGGTCTACCAAGAAAAATTAAAGTCAAGAAGGTGTCCTCAAATCCAATCATGATTCAAATCTATGAGACTGCTAAAGAAAAGCCAAAAGAGTCATGACCTTCAGTATTTGATCGAATTCAAAGTGAGAATGTCAGAGTTTTAGTATTCGAAAGGCTGGAAAGAGAGACTTTCACAATAGTTGATCCAAGAGGTAGAACGTCCGTCTTTCAAAAGTCAAGTAGTGATTCTTCTACTTCTGTTCAAGTTGACAAAAATGTGCAGGCTTATCCAAAATCCTCCCAAAGACAGTCTACATTTTCTCTACTTGGAGTTAAGACTTCTAATTCAAGTTTGAAGTCTCAACAGTCAAGAAGAATCAAAAAACCGTCTCATCTCAAAAGAATGGCGAGGATAAAGAAGGGGTATCAATTAATCACATTGCTTTTGAAGAAACCTCTAACTCAGATTCTGAATTTGAAAAATTAAACCATGGCAAATGAACCTCTACTAGCTCTGCCAATATTCGAAAAAGAGGGGCAACCTACCCTAGATGATTTAAAGCAGTTAAACTTGAGAACATAAGAAGATATAAGACCGGTGTTTGTAACTGCACTTCTCAGTCAAAAGGAAGAATCCGATTACTTCAACCTACTCCAGGAATACAAAGACGTATTTGCATGGTCCTACATAGAAATGTCAAAGTTGGATCCTAAAGTTGCAGTGCATCATCTTGCAATAAAGCATGGAGTTCGCCTGATCAAACAACTCCAAAGAAGATTTCGACCAGAATTGATTCTACAAATTGAAGTAGAGGCCAACAAACTTATTGAAGCATGGTTCATACATAAAGTTAAGTACCTAGCTTGGATTGCTAATATCATTCCAGTCATGAAAAAGAATGGACAATTAAGAGTCTGTGTTGACTTTCGAGATCTGAATCAAGCTTGTCTGAAAGACGATTTTCCACTTCTGATAACAAAGTTGATGGTGGACGCTACTACCGGATACGAAGTTCTATCTTTCATTCAGGGTACAATCAAATTCGAATGAATCCAAAAGACGAAGAGCCCACGGCATTCTGTACTCCTAAAGGCATATCTTGTTACAAGGTCATGCCGTTTGGATTAAAAAATGCTGGAGCAACTTATCGACGAGCGATGCAAAAGATTTTCGATGATATGATGCATAAGCAAGTAGAATGCTATGTAGATGACCTTGTTGTCAAAACAAAGAAACGAGATGATCACCTACAAGACTTGCAGGATGTTTTCAAAAGACTCTGACGTTACCAGTTGAAAATGAATCCACTAAAGTGTCCATTTGGTGTCACTTCTGGAAAATTTCTTGACTTCATTGTTCGACATCGAGGTATTGAAATAGATCAATCAAAAATTGATGCTATAATTGACATGCCAGAGCCAAGTAATGTACATGAATTGAAAAGTCTTCAAGGAAGGTTGGCATACATTCGAAGATTTATCTCCAATCTTGCTGGTCGTCATCGATTCAACACGCTAGTGAAGAAAGACATGCCATTTGAATGGGATAATACTTGTCGAAATGCTTTTCAAAGCATTAAACAATATTTATCTCATCCACAGGTGCTCACAGCTCCAGTTTCAAGAAAGCTGTTGACTCTCTATGTCGTAACACAATAATCTTCTCTAGGTCTACTTCTTGTCTAAATCAATGACGAAAGAAAAGAAAATGCACTATATTACTTAAGCCGGACATTTTTAGGTGTTGAAATGAAGTATTTGCCTATTGAGAAAATCTGCTTTGCATTGATTTTTGCAACTAAAAAGTTGAGGCATTACATGTTAGCACACATAATCAATATTGTCTTAAAGACTGACCCGTTAAAATACATAATGTCCAGACCGATTCTTTCTGGGAGGATAGGGAAATGGGCACTTCTATTGTCTGAGTTCGACATCAAATTCATTCCACAAAAGGCCATTAAGGGACAAGCCTTAGCAGATTTCTTTGCTGATCATCATATTCCGGCAGACTGGGAACTTTCTGAAGACTTTCCAGACGAATAAGTATTTTGTACTGAAGTTATACCTTCATTGAGGTTATTTTTTGATGGTGTAGCTCTAAAATATGGTACTGGAGTAGAAGTTGTATTTGTTACTCTCCATAATCAAGTCATGCCCTATTCATTTACCTTGACAGAAAAATGTTCCAATAATATGGCAGAATATCAAGCTCTTATCATTGGTTTGGAAACAGCACTGGATATGGAAATCAATCAACTAGAACTCTTTGGAGATTCTTTGTTGATAATCAACCAACTTTTTTCTGAGTATGAAGTCTGAAATTTAAACTTGAAGCCATATCATGAATATGCATTAACACTCCTAAAACGATTTGAATCAGTAAAAATCAAATTCGCTCCCAGGAATGAAAACAGAAAAGCAGATGTCTTGGCTAATTTGACTGCTATTCTGGCCAGGTCAGATGAGGATTTTTCTTACCCAGTATCAATTGTTCAAAGATGGGTAATTCCACCACTACTATCTGAAAATCTTGAAGAGAATAATAATGTTGAAATTATTGGCAATGACCTAGATGATTGGAGGCAATCGTTAATTGATTATCTTCAACATCATAAGTTACGTGATAACCCTCATCATAAAACAGAAGTTCGGAGACATGCTTCTCGCTTTATTTTCTATAAGGACACACTCTACCGGTGCTCATTTGATGGAGTATTCCTTTGATGCTTAAGTAGTGAGGAAGTGACACATGTCCTGGAGGAAGCTCATTCTGGAATATGTGGTGCTCATCAATCAGGATCTAAACTCTATTTTCGGATAAAAAGAATGGGATACTATTGGCCAACTATGGTTCAAGATTCTATGGATTTTGCAAAAAAAAAAAATGCGAATCTTGCCAAGTTCATGCAAATTTCATTCATCAACCTCCAGAACTATTACATTCGACAATAGCTTCCTGGCCATTTGATACATAGGGTCTTGATGTGATTGGACTCATAACACCGAAGTCTTGAGCTGGGCATTCCTACATCATTGCTGGGATTGACTACTTCTCAAAGTGGGCCGAACCTATACCATTGAGGGAAGTAAAGAAAGAAAATGTTGTGGATTTCAATCGCGGTCAAATAATTTATCGGTATGGAGTTCTTCGATACATCATCACTGATAACGAAAAACCATTCTGCAATAGCCACATCAATAATCTATGCACCAAATTTGGATTCAGACAATACAACTCGTCTATGTATAATGCAGCAGCTAATGGAGTGGCAGAGGCATTCAACAAGACATTGTACAATTTGTTGAAGAATGTTGTATTCAAATCTAAAAGAGACTGGCATGAAAGAATTGGAGAAGCTTTGTGGGCTTATCGCACTACTTATCGGACTCCAACACAAGCTACTCCATATACCTTGGTATATGGTGTGGAAGCTGTACTTCTCTTAGAGTGTCAGATTCCATCATTGCGAATTGCCATCCAAGAATGCTTGACGATAGAGGAAAATGTCCGTTTTTGACTTGAAGATCTGGAAGCTTTGGATGAGAAGAGATTAGAAGCTCAAATGCACCTGCAATGTTATCAAGTCCGAATGGCAAAGTCTTTCAATAAAAAAGTACGGCCAAAATCATTTCAAGTTGGAGATTTAATACTTTCAGCACGCAGGCCTATCATAATTACAAAAAAGGCAGGGGGCAAGTTCCAACCTAAATGGAATGGTCTGTTTGTCGTTACTCATGTGTTTACCAATGGGGCATACAAGATCGTCGACAAAGATGGATTGTGGATTGGACCTATTAACGGAAAATTTTTGAAGCGTTTTACGCTTAAAGTTTATTTTATTTTTCTTTGTAAAAAAATGTATAATGCTCCTGGCTCGCAAGAGGATAAATTGTGAACGGCTATAAAAAAAAATTTATTGTAACATATTTATATCTGTTTATTTGTCTTTTGCATAAAAAAAATGATGATACAAAAGAAATTAAAAAAATGAAGAAGAAATGTAGAGTTTCAGTTCAAAAGATCAATCACTTTTAGCTAGTTGCAAGAAGATGTCTTCAAGAGTCTTCATCTCCTGATCGATGGATTCCACATTGGCGATATTTCTAATTTGTGCTTGTCTCAGAGTGATCTTGGCCTCTTCCATTTGATCCAGATTTTCCTTACGAGTTTGAAGTTCATCACGGAATTTGTCCAGCTGGGAAGCCAATTGGTTAGTCTTATTTTCCAAAGAAGAAATATGGCCATCTCTACATCTATTCGACTGTTAAAAGACTTCAATTGCGGGTCTCTTTCTTCTAAAGTCAGACATTCTAAGATTTGATTTCTTTTGGAAAGATAAGTATCAACTCTTTCAAGAAACACTTCCATAAGCTTCGTCAAAGGTGTTGGATCCGCTTAAAATGATTCAGTGATCAAGTTCTGAAGCCTCTGATTGCTTTTAGCCTACCAAGTCCTAAGATTTGAAAAATCGTATTTTATTACATCCATGAATGACTTCTTAAGATACTTAGTCATGGCTTCTCAGAAAATATCTTTTAGAAAAGAAGAGTCTTCAGTAATTCCAAGTCGAAGTTCAGATATGGAAGAACAAATTGGTGCAATTCCACGATTGTTTATATTTGAAGTAAGAACAACAATCAAAGACAACGAAGATTGGGTAACAAGTGCTTCTTGTCCGTTCTCCGAAATCTTGACTACTGAAGTTCCAGAATTTACTTCTTCCTCATCATTGATATCTGCCAGCTTGGATGTCAAAATACCACCACTGATATGACTAAGATAATAGCAAGGAAGATCCTTCGAACCATTAAGGCCATCAATCCCATCAAGTGCATCAATCATGTCAAGATTCTCGTTGGTCTCATTAAGTAAAGGACTTGGACTTGTGTTAAAATTTAGCTCTTCGGGAATTTTTGGAAATCCTACAAAAAAAATAATGAAGGAAAGTTTCGCACCGATATATCAAACAGTCAGGTAAAATAATAATGAAAAAAAAGAAGAGAATTTAAATCATACCTGATCTTCAGAACTGCTATCTTCTGGAACAAGAGTTGCTTCAAGTCCCCGAGATGCTTGATCTCTGGAATTACTATCTTCTGAAACCAAAATTGTCTCAGGTATCTTCTCTACACGCTCTGAAGAGGAAACGATTCCCGTTGAAGGAAATGTAAATTTAAGCCTCTTGGGACCTTATTCATCTGGAACATCCAATGCTCTTTTCTGAAAAGTTCTTTGGAAAGCTACACAGGAAGGGTTGATCTCTTTGACTTTGTCATTTTTCGTATGCTTTGGTATAGGTAGGGTTGCTCGAGTCTAAAGTCTGTATCCTCACTGGATAATAACTCCTTCACTTGAACCTTGTTCAATCTTGAAAGTACTTCATTATTCCACCAGTCTTCGTATGCAGAATCAACTTGAATTTGTATATTATTGGTTCTCCCTGGAATATGGAATGAACATCCACTCCCTACTTATGTCAAAGATAACCAAGCACAATAAAGAGTCATTGGATTTATTACTAGGTTCATATCTGTTGGTGAGCCTAGAAGTTTTTGTTTGAAGCCTTGTTGCCTTCCAAATCAATAAGAGTTATATGCTTCAAGAATGTATGAACTAGATTCTCGGCGATAAGAAACAGATCCAGGTTGAATGCTAGTCATAAACTCTGAAATCTCCGTAGACCTATCGTCCTTATCCGTGCGTATACCATAATGAGGAGGCACATGAATAGGGTTCCAACAAAAATCATTAAGATCCATCCTTCCACGAACAAGTTCTCGACAATCGAACATGTCAACTTCTCAAGGCTGGAGATCATTTAAAGTTTCGGCATATCTTCTGATAATATGGCGACCAATACTTTTGTCAATGTTGCTGTAAATTCCTCGGAGAACATAGGTTGCAGCCCAAGCATACAGAAATGTCCAGGAAATGCATATTTGATCAATCCAATGTCATGACCTACCACGTAATTTGATGTTTCTGTATGTCCTTGGTAAATACTAGCCAAAATAAAAGAAACTAAACTATAAGTCGACTTGGCAGTCATTCTAGAATCTATTTTAAAAGTCCCGACTCTAAGATAGTCATCTCTGGAAGGAAAAATAAAACGACAATGCCAAAGGAAAAGATAGGATGCTATTTCTAACTCTTTTTCCTCATCAACAGATAAAGAAGAGTTCCAATGACTCCTGTCCCTACACAAAATATCTTTTGGCTTGTCTGTGACAATAGGTCTCCATATCCTGTCTTATATTATTCGTTGACCTTCTTTATGTGGCTTCGATTCCATAGCTTTCTTGAAAGGCTTACTCTTTCGAGGATTTGGAACACAATCATCTTCTTGGAACCAAAACTCAATCCAATCGGCACGGCGAATTCGATCAGTTTTCTTATTATCGACTATTAGTGAGTATGCTTTAAACAAATATAAACAAGATCGAGAAGGCAAATTCGACAGTTCTAAAAAGCTTGGAACTACCTCCTCATAATAATCACTCCTAATAGAGAGTTCAATGATTTCTCGAATATCCCATAGAGAAATACCAATTTCTCCATTTGTGGTTATAAAGGTATTGATGTCCGAACACCAAACCTCACAAAGAGCTCTGTACATAGAATTGGGACGGGGATATTCCTTTGTAGCAAAATGAACTGCAGAAACCAACTCAGGAAGATTCCTTTTGACTAAGAGTTTATGGATCCAAACCGACCACTCCCAAAACTTCAGAAGGTAAGAAGCTTCTCCACGGTTGCTAAGTGCACTTTTCCATTTTATTTCTCTTTGATTAATCCTCTCGGAAATGATCGCTCTCGGAATAATCGTCATATCCTGAGAATGATGTGGAAGGGGACCCAAAGAAGGATGTTGGATGGCATCTGAATTTCTTTGGCAATTACTGAGAATATACATGTGCAGCTCCTTTAAATGAATACATAAAGTCAAAGGACATGGCATCGGCCTGTGGATAGTAAGCTTGAGCTCTCATGTGGCGTTGGTTTGACTGTGATACTTCACAATTGTCTTAGAAAAGCAAAGAACTTTGTCCTTCTGCACCGAATCATTAAGATCAGTAATTTCAAGTAATTTCATATTCTCTTTGCTTTTAGAATTTGATTGTATCATTCCAGCAAAATAAACAAACAAACAAATAAACAAAATAATAATAAAAAAAATAAGTGGCAAACAAGAAAACAAAATGACAGTAAAATAGTCAAAGAAACAATAAAAAAAAGGTCCATAATTTAAAGTATTATAGACATTAAATTTTTTGAATTCGTTAAAGTCCTCTATCTATTTGGGGTCATAAATTTTTTAAATCTATATCCTGGAAGAGTGAGTCTTCGGAGAATATCTAAAAAGATACGTTCTGAGCCTCTATTTTCAGATCTTTTAAGTCTACATCATGGATGGGTGAGTATTCGGAGAATATCTAAAAAGATACTTTCTGAGCCTCTATTTTCAGGTCTTCTAAATCCTCCATCCTAGAAGGGTGAGTCTTCGAGAAATATCTAAAAAGATACGTTCCGAGCATCTATTTCTAGGTCTTCTAAAACTCCATCCTAGAATGGTGAGTCTTCGGAGAATATCTAAAAAATACGTTCCAAGCCCCTATTTCTAGGTCTTCTAAGACTCCATCCTAAAATGGTGAATCTCTAAGAAATATTTAAAAAGATACGTTTCGAGCCTCGATTTCCAGGTCTTTCAAACAAAAAAATTCTCATTAAAAAAAATAAAAAAAGAAGTAATTTTTCCAAAATACATATATCTCACAAATTTTAGAATTTCTCAAATTTTCTAAGGTTATAAATTTCTTAAAAGTGATTAAAAAAATTTTATAGTTCTTTGCACTAAATATTTCAAGTGTTTTAAGATTTAATGTCTGGAACGACAAGTCTTCCAAATACATAAAATGCATTGGAATAAAAGTTTCGGTCCTTGGCTTTTAACACAAAATCTTCTGGACTTCTAAAACACATGTATCATGGAGATATTTATTTCTCACAACTAAAATCATCTGAATCTAAAAAGTTCTGGTCTGCTCCAAAGATCCTATCAACAAAATAATAATAAAAAATTAATAAATATTTAAAATAAATAAATAGTTCAAATTTACAAAAGTTTGAATAAAAAAAAAGAACAACGTAAAACAGAAACTGTGAGAAAAAAAAGAAAGAAGAAGACAAAAGTCAAAACACAATCACATGCACATACTAAAACACACACAAATAATCATTACACATATTATAATAACATAAAACATACACACCACGTGATATAAACACTGCACAAATTTGATACATATATTAATACACGTATATGTTATATCTATATCTATATATGTGTATGTAAAAAAAACATGAAGAAAATAAAGGGTGAAAAGAATAATGACGCTTCAAGATTGTTTTTCTCAATGTGTATTTGTGCCATTAGGGTGTGTTTGATTCAAACATTTTCCATGGAAAATGTCACTTCCGTGAAAAATCTTGTCAAATCCAACACTTTTATTTTCCCACTTTGTTGTTTGATTGGCACATGGAAAAGCAAATACATTTTCTAGGTACAAGCATTAAAAGCATGGATTTGCCTTCTTTCTTGGAAAAAATTTTCTTGCCTAAATAGTGGAATTTATTTTCCCACTTCCATGGAAAATATTTTCATTTTCCACCCTTTTTCCATGCTACCAATCAAACACACCCTTAGTTATTATTGTAAAACAAAACAAAATAAATTGAAAACAACTTTTACCTGCCACAAGAATTTGTTGTCTGCCTTTTACGCTTCAAATTTCACGCAGAAATCAAATTGAGCTCCATTAAAATGTCAATCACAATTCGTCATAGATGAATTTATAATAGGAGACTTTGTTTCTAAATGTTTAAAGTCTATGAGGACTTAAACTCTTAATAGATGAATTGAAATTTGAATAAAGTCTAATTGTTGACAATAAACGTGATATAAATATTATAATGATAATAACAAAAAATAATCAAGTTTTAAAATTCAATATTTATCTATTTATTTTTATAAATTGATAAATATTGAGAGAGCATTTGTAGATACTAAAAATTAAATTATATAAATAAATGGGCTTGGCCTATTAAAAACAAATAGTCCATTTAAATTTATTAAAGTCCAAGTCTATTATAACCCGTTCGTATTAAAACTAGGAAAAATTGCCAATAAGTCATCTCTACATGACTTGTTTCAAATTAGGTCAAAATTTTTTTTAAATTGTGATTAAGTCATACTTTACATCACTATTTTAAATTAATTCCAAAATCACCCTTTTTAATCATATTTTCCATTAGCACAATCTTCCAACTCCGGTGACGTCCGACGACAACCTCCGGTGACCTCCAGTGACCTCCGCGACCTCCGGCGAGTGTATTTATAATCTGTATGTATTTATTTTAAAACTACTGTGTAAGTATTTTATATTTTTATTCATTTAATTAAACAAACTCAAAATCTCATCCTACCTATCAGACTATCACCATCCATATTCACCTCATCGCTAACCATAATTTCTAGAACCCACCTACCACAACACTATCCCAAAACCCATGTGTTACACTTGCGTGGGTGGTAGTGGGCGAATTTGACTGGTGGTGGTGGTGCTTGGGTGTTTTGAAAGGTGGTTGTAGTGTTGACGACGTAACTGTCCTGGATATATATTGGAGAACAATTAGCATCCTGAATATTTGCTAGTAAAGAGAAAGCACAACAAGATAAGAAAATTATTCAGTTATATAAGCATCCTGGACATTTGCTTGTGAATGATCTCTGTTGTAAAGAGAGAATTAAAAAAGAGCATGATGTCCCCCAAAGTTATGACTCTGTGTTGAAGAAGTGGCAAGAAGTTCTCATTGTTAAAAGAGAGCATGATGTTTGATAATGTATTATAGAAAAACAATATCACAGAAAACGTTGTTAGTCATGTGTGTTGTTTGATACTGTATTATAGAAAACAGTATCACAGATATTGTTTAATACTATTTTAATCTATGATACTGTTTGAATCTATGTAGAATGAGTTTTATTTATGATACCGTACTTTTATCTTTGATACTGTTTAATTATGGCAAGGTTTGAACCCGTGATACTGTTTGAATGTCTTAGTTTTGTCTATGATACTGTTTTAATCCATGATAATATTTTGTTTAGGTAATGTGCATAAATATAATTTGATACTGTTTTAATCCATGATACTGTTTTAATCATATGATACTGTTTGAATGTCTTAGTTTTAATCCATGATACTGTTTTATTTAGGTCATGTGCATTAGTATATTTTGATACTTGCTTTTAATCCATGATATCGCTTTGAATCTATGTGGAATCGGTTTTATTTATGATACCGCATTTTTTTCTCTTTGATCTTGCTTAATTATGGCAAGGTTTGAACCCGTGATAATGCTTGAATGTCTTAGTTTTGTCTATGATAATCGCTTTTAATCTATGATAATGTTTTGTTTAGGTAATGTGCATTAATATAATTTGATACCGTTTTAATCCATGATAGTGTTTTAATCTTATGATACTGTTTGAATATCTTAGTTTTAATCCATGATACTGTTTTATTTAGGTAATTTGTATTAGTATATTTTGATACTGTTTTAATCCATGATAATATTTTAATCTTATGATACTGTTTGAATGTCTTAGTTTTAATCCATGATATTGTTTTATTTAGGTAATGTGCATTAGTATATTTTGATACTGTTTTAATATATGATGCTGTTTTATTCCATGATATTGTTTTAATCTATGATGCTGTTTTATTCCATGATACTGTTTGAATCTATGTGGAATGGGTTTTATTTATGATACTGAGCTTTTATCTTTGATACTGTTTAATTATGGTAAAGTTTGAACCAGTGATACTGTTTGAATGTCTTAGTTTTATTTATGTTACTGTTTTAATACATGATATTGTTTTATTTAGGTAATGTGCATTAGTAATTTTGACACTCTTTTAATCTATGATACTGTTTTGCATGATACAGTATCAAACAAAACACATAACTAATTAAACAACATCAAAGATAAAAGCATGATATTATAGTCATGTGTGTTGTTTAATACTGTATTATGCAAAACAATATCACAAAAAACAGTATCACAATAGAAATGGACATAGAATTCGCACACGTGCTCATAATTTTTATTATAATATGTTTTTAGAATGGTCTCGACGAGACGGTCAAGACTAGTCGCTTCACCACTGCGTATGATGGATTTTATCCGTTTGAAGTCGTCTCTTTAGCTTAAAATGGCAACCTTTAATTTTTTTTATCAAAACAGTATCACAAATCTTCTAAAACAGTATCACGGATAAATGTACATCTTTTTGCTGCAAATTAAAGCTCTTTCAAGGTATCTGGGTCCCTTAAAAGCAAACACATAATACCAAGATCAAGAAAGAAGAACTACCAATCATTCTCAAGTTAATGGGAAGTCATGCAAAGGGTTCTCATCTAAAGTCAAGAGTAGCAGTTCTAGATCTGACTTAGATAAAACTATGAACAATGTTTCTAATTCTTCCCTTGATAAGTATAAATATATAAGGTGTTTAATAGTAGGTAGACGAATTAATCAGTAGAGAATAAACAAGAAAATAATATTGTTCTTAAAATGTTTCGTTAGTAGTACAAAATCATAGGTTTAACAGTATCACAACAAAACAGTATCACAATTAGCGTTTTTTTTTACAATTAAGGGTATGTTGGTCTTTTAGCTCTAAAATATGACTTTAATTGAATTAAGTTTTGAGCATATGACTTTAGATCCCATAAGTGCCCAAACAGTGACCGGCCCTGAATTTACCCTTAAAACTAACCCACATAGAAAATCCGTCCTACTTTTATATTTATTATTTATCGGGTGGTTATAAATGGAAAGTGGGTAGTTTGATATTTCTCTATAAATAGGACATTAAGTCCAAGAGAAATTACAAGTTAAATTCTGACAGAAGAAAACCAGAAGTCCAGAAGCAAGTCCAAGAGAAAATCCCCAACCCAGAAGAAAATTCAAAACCCAGGAAATATCAAGAAGATCAAAATCTTTTTCAAATTGAAGCAAGTCCAAGCCAAGTCGAAGAAAATCAAAATCTTCTTCACAAATCAAATTCAAGCCAAGTTCAAGTATTAAAAGTTCAAACAAACCAAATTTCCAACAAGTTTCGAAGTCCAGGATTCAAGCCACGTGGTCCCTCGTCTTCAACACTCGGATCATTAATCAGAGGATTCTGTAGCTACGCAGTCACAAAAAGATCATCCACTTTGTAATTTATCAAAATTCCAATTTGTAGTAATTTCTGTATTTTAATACACGAAATTCGTTGTACATTGTCCATGACTAAAAAATGGATTTTTCAGATATATAATCTCACGCGGGAAAAAGATTGACCCTAAGTCTTATTGATAGTCATCGCGTATGAGACAATTAATTAATTTTTGCCGCAAGTATATTATAATTTGAAATTTAAGTTTCTAAATTGTAAAGATGCAGATTGCGTTAATGATATTATGCAAATTTATTTATTTTTCTATTTGTAAACAATTAATAATATTTACATACTCTAGATCTTCTATTGATTAATTAATGTAGCATTCAAATTTGTTATTACTAATAATTGAAATAAATTTATCTTGTTTTGGAATATGTGTATTTTTTAATTGGAAATGTCAATTCATAATTTTATTCATTTTTACCGAGTATCATAGAAAATTCAAAATATTGGAAAGCTGAACCGGCAGTACTATTTACACTGTATTAGAATACTGATAATTAATTAACTAAAGTTGGGCATTTACTTAAAAAATGAATAATTGAGAATCTCATCCGGTTATTTGATATTGAGCAATTATATATTTTGCTTGAGGCGGAAGTCTGTTTCTACTAATCCTTTTATTGAAAAAGAAAAGTCTATAAATTGACTATCTTGTCTTATAGTTTTATTTATTACAATTTCTTCTAATTCTTTAATTCTTTTTCCAAAGCTATTTATATATTTATTCTGTAAGATAATAGTTTCTGCTAATAAAGATGAATAAACTTCTGGTATTTCTCTAAATATTCTATCTAATTATTTATATCTTGTTCCTATACTTTTTCTTATTCTTTTTAATTCTTTTTCTGTTTCTTCTAATAAGAATTTAAACTCTTGAATAAGTCTATTTCTTTTTCTGAGTTTGGGTCGATTTCTTTTGTACTTGATGTTGATAGATTCATAAAAAAAATTTGTTTTTCAAAAGTTGTACTTTAATCTTACTCAGTACTCTCCTTTTCATAAATTCTCTGAATGACTTAACAAATCTCCAATTTTTAATTTTTTTTTAAAAAACGAAAAATCAAATATCACCACCTAAGACATGTTAACTTTAACCTGATTTCTTTCATTAAGGTTACTCGAGGCACTCCCTTAATAAATTTCTAAATTAATTTTTTCCCTTTCTCCAACATTTAAAGGATATCACAGGCTCCCTCCGGCCAACAATCTTTAACTATTTAGGTCACTCAGGATTAATTTAGAAACAGTATGACTTCTAAAAATCAAGTTATGCTTTTATAACATGAATAGGATGAAATGAATGATCAAACAAATATCAACAAAACATTTCATATATCATTAAAAATAAATACAGATAAACATTTGGAGATCTGATAATACATCAAAAGAAATTACTACTAAGGATTTTCCTTTCGGAAAATCCCGAAAATATCTGAAAAATTAACTGAAATACAAGCTAAAATAACATGTACCTTTACAAGCTTTTTACAATCTTTGGATTGAGAATTTTTTCTATGTAAGAAAGAGGTATTGTAAGAGAGCAAAAGAGTGAGCAGGGTGCAAAGCTCATGGTCATGCTTCTTACGAATGAAACACTCCTTCTTATATAGCAAATTCTTGGGAGCAGAAAATAAAGAAAAATCTATCAAAATCTAAAGGACGATCTTCTTTTCTAAAAAGTCTTTGCCTTGGCAGAAAATTCTTCCTTCTTTTGACACGCGTTTCACCGAGAAACTTCAGGTCAAAATTTTGTCTGTCAAAAACCAAATTCTTCTGAAAAAATCTTCAAAAGTATCTTCTTTTCAAAAGGTCTACAGTACTTTGTCTTGGCATCTTGTTGAATTTTTCAAAAGTTCTGTCTCCTACGAATTTCTTTTCATTTATATCTTCTGTCTGGCAGAGCATCTTCTAACATCTGACATTAAGAGCATCTTCTTTTTGAAAATATGAAAAAGTTTTTTGTCTTGTAGCAAAAATCTGGCACGAAAATCAAAGTTCTGATCTGCCACTTGTTTGTCTTCTATGTATCAAGATTGTGTTCTGCTGTAGGGAAAATGACATTCCAGAATCTAAATTATTGCATCCTTCTCGTTCTTCAATTCTATCACCACTATTTTCTTGTGAAAAATCTTCTGGTTCTGGATTCTTTTTCTGATCTTCTTGAATTTATTTCTCTTTATCATTTTCTTTCTTTGCAAAAATTCTGTTAAGAGCTTCATTTATTACTTCTTCAAGTTTCTTTTCGCTACTCCTAATCTTTTTTACAATCTTCTTTTTTCTTTTTGAGGTTACTTCATCTTTTTGGAGATCTTGAATTTGGGAAAGAAGTCTGTTAATCGAAATTATATCTTCATTCGGATCTTGACTTTCTTGTAAAATTTCTTTTCCTTTGCTATTTTGAGATTTTGGATCTTGGGATGGGCTTGGAGAGTAGTATACTAAAAAATCAAATTTGCCACTTGGCTGGCCAAGGGCATCCTAGATTGGGGTCTTTTCTCGAACTTGTAGGAAATCAATCAGCCTCCACGAGTCTGCTGAAACTTTAGGTAAGTCCACGACCATCACGGGTTTGATAAGTCTTTACCGCCACTGCTTGAACTGGACTAGCTACTGACTTCTTTGGCTCAGTAGTACCTTTTGGATAGACAAGTCTTAAATTAACAATTTCTTGTTCTAATGAAACAATTTTCTTTTGTAAAGAAATTATTTCTAAAATAAGAGCTTCATTTGATTCGTTAATAATTTTAAAATTACTTTGCATACACTCACAATGAGTACAGAAAATCTTTTTGTCTCTACTAGGAGAAAAGTCAAGAGGGGATTCTTGATAATTTCTAAGAGAATGAGAAATATAAAAATTTAAACCAATAAGCTGTCTAGCCGATTCTAAAGCTTCTTGATAACTTGAAAATCCTTTGTAAAGGGGATCTTTGAAATTATTAATGCTTTCTATTACTTCTAGCCAGGTATAAAAGACACCTGAGATTTTTCCTTTAATAACAACATAAAATTTGAATTTATTCTTGATCCGGTTAAAATGTTCGACAATGCATTCATACACACAAGAAAATATTTTTGGTCTTTTGATTCTTATTATAGGAAATCCATAAATTGTCTAAAATACACTTTTCTTCTTTGGAAAGAGAAATGTGAGGTAAAATTTTAAAAGAAATGTTACTAGTTGGAAAGCAAATTAGTTCTTGATTACCGAATCTGATACGATCTTGGTAAAAAGGTCTATTCTGATTACTTGAAGTCTGAGGTAAAGCTGTAGAAGCAAATGAATTTTCAGGGGGAATTTCTGGTCTCAGAGGAGGTCTAGACATCTGTAAAAGAGTATAAAACAATTAGAAACATTTAGAATTCTTTAACTGAAATCATTCTACTTAAAATGTCTGCTGCTTTATTATCTACTCCTTTTATATGTTCAAATTCTATATTAATTCCTAATTCTATCTATGAAATTTAACCATTTTCTTCTACCGCTTTTCTTTGAATCTAATTTTAGCTTATTATGGAAAGAAACAATAGCTGCACAATCTGTTCTAATCAAAATCTCTTTTTTAGAAACTATAAATAATTTAAAGCTATCTAATGCATAATTTATTGCTAATAATTCAGCATCTATACTACTTAAATTTCCTTTTTCTTTGTAGTTTCCGCTATTGTATCTATATATATTCTTTCTGTATTCTTATCTGAATATTTATTTGGTTTACATAACAAAATTGCTCCCCATCCTAAAATACTTCCATCTATTTATATTATTAAGAAATCTGTATCTAGGGGCATAGCAAGTTCTGGTAAACTCTTAATTTTTTTCTTTAATTATCTGGACTAGTCTTATATCTTCCTGATTGAAATGTCTCTGTCCTGTAGGAGAAGTCTTGGAATATAATGGTCCGGCAATTTTTTCTAAATCTTTTATAAAAGGTCTGGCATAATTTACAAGTCCTAAGAATTTTTGTATTTGTTTAAGATCTTCTAACTTATCAGGAAATTCTAAAGCCTTCTGTGCTATATGAGGTTGAAGTTTAATCTTTCCTTGTCCTATATTACTCCTAAAAAGTCTATAAATTCTTTAAACAAAACTATTTTCTTCTTACTTATAATTAATCCATGTGTTATAAATTCTGAAAAAACAATTTGTAAATGGCCTCTATGTTCTCTTCTGTTTTTACTAAAAACTAAGATGTCATCTATGTAACTACAAATTTACTATGTTTATTGAAAATACTATCCATTTTTCTCTGAAAAATACCTGGTGCATTCTTTAATCCGAAAGGCATTACTAGCCATTCATAATGTCCTTCTGGACATGTAAATGCTGTCTATTCTATGCTATCAAGATGCATCTTAACTTGCCAAAATCCTGATTTTAAATCAAATTTACTAAAGATTTTGCAATTTTGAATTCTATTTATTAAAACAGTCTTGTCTGGTAATTTATAAGCATCTTCTATTGTATTATCATTTAATCTTTTATAATTAAAAATCATTCTACTTTTTCCTCTAACTATTTTTGAATGTTTTCTAACAATAAAGGCCGATGATCTATGTGGGCTATCTGATTTTATTATTACTCCTAATTTTAATAAATCTTCTGTATGCATCTTAAAATCTTCTAAATCTAGGTTTGTAGCTTCTATATTTTTGCATCTGATTATATATTTTGGATTCTTAATCTTAAGCTCACATGTAGCCTTGTCTTTTTCCCAACATTTTAAAACATTTTCTCCTAAAATTTCCATCTTTTCTAATTTAGAAATTAAACTTTCGATATCTTGTTCTGTTAATAAGGTATAGTAAATCTTTTCATTATCTAATAAATCAATTGGGCCGAAATCAAATTCTTCTAGGTTATCAAATTCATTTTCTAATTCCTTTTCTTCTAGAGTTTGTTTTTCTACTAACTGACATTCTCTTTCTATTTTACAGGGACATTCTTTTTTACTACTATTGCCACCATGCTTCTCAGCACATTCTGATGGAAATTAAATAGTCTGGGTTGAACTAAATAGTGTATGACTAAATAGTGTATGTTTCTTGAAATGTATAAAATCTTTGGTAATTGTTATACTACCATTGTCTTTTAATAAAAAAACTTAACCTTATAATAAAGTCTGTGTCTTTTAAGTTTAAAGGTCTTACCCATGTAGAGTCTTTTGGTAAAGTATATTCTATACTTAAACCACAATTTGTCTCAAAACTAATCTTACTATTGGATCTAAGTAATTCTGTATATATATAATGGTCTCCGTCTATTTGTTGAGCATCTGTTGGGTTTTTTGACTTTTCTATATATCTTTCTGGGATTAATTTTTTATTTATTATGCAGTTACTACATCAAGAGTCTATTAATCCTAAACATTTTATAATGTAATCTCCTATTATAGTATTCTTCCATACATCTATTACATTTGTCCACATCTGAGGGTCATGAGCAGTCAAATTTAAAATTTGTGCTTTTGCTACAAATTGGAATTCTATTTTATTTTCTAAGGGTCTTTCACTACCTTTAGATACATATTTTGAGTCTTCAGGAGGTTCATTATATTTATCATAAGGTCTTCTAGGAGAAAATCCTTGTCCGTATGTAAATGGTTCGTGTTTAACTGTCTTATCAAAAGGGGTGTCATCTATAGTTTTATAGACTTGAGTATCCATAAAAAATTTCTCATAACTAGATTCTGATCTATCATCATTTAATTCTTCATTAATAGTTCATAATCTTATATTTTGTTCTAAATCATAATATAAGTATTCATTTTCTTGAATTTGTTTATTGAGATACATTTGATCTTCAAGTTCTAACAATTCTTTTGGATCTAATTTTATGTCTAAGTCTTTTGGGAAGATAATTTTATCACAGTTTTCTTTTACTAATTCTATGTGAACATTATCTATAAATGGTTCACTTGCAAATTCATCTTCTTCATTTTTTTCTGATTGTCTTTCAATCTGGTCATAATTTATAAATCTTAAACTAGTTCTTCCATGTATGTCTCTATAGGTTAAGGCTTCTGATGGGGGGATAACTGTTTTTTCTTTCTGTTCTAAAAACTTATTCATGTCTCATTCTAATCCTGCAAGTTGTTTTGCTGAAAATTCTTTTGGTTTTACCATGTTAATACCTTTACTACTCATTAAATTTACTACTTTGTCTATATAAATCTTATATTTAGTCTGGGCACTAACAGAACATCTTCCTAAAAATCCTATGTGAATCAAAAGATTTTCTCCACTATCTACATTTTCGTATCCTTTAGTTTGGATTCCTATTTTTATTTTTTCTGAGAAGTCTTTAATAATTATTAAGAAGTCTGGATTGCAGTAAATAATTCCATTATTACTGTTCATATCTACTTCCATACTAGCAATTTGACTTTTGTCTATGTTATTGAATCTTTCATCATAAATTGTGATTAAAGTCTTACATCCTAAATTTTTTCTTGCTAGTCCTTTAATTCCTATGACTATTAAACCTAAATGCATAAATCTGTAATTTCTCTTTTTTTAATTCTTTCTTAGAATCTTCAGAAATTAGATTTAACTTTCTTACTGGGCTACCTATGCATTGTATTGAAACTTGTCTATTATGTCTAAAAAACTGGGTTTTTGATTCGAAAATTCCTCTATTGTATAAAACTTTTGGATTTAATAACCTTAAACCATGAGTTTGGAATCTAACATAATCTTGATCTGGATCTAGAATTTCTTCTATATTCTGATCATTTTGTTCAGTTCTTCTTAACAATCTGTCTAAAAAAATTCTATCAATACTTGACGTACTAGGTCTAGATGATCCTTCACTAAGTTTGTAAACTCATCCTGAAAATCTAAATTCTTTAGGTAATCTTCTAGTTACTTTTTCTTTTCCTGTGGATTGAAGATTTAAATTTCCTAACTGACTTGTTATAGTTTTTAAATCGTTTTCTATATTAACCGATGATGTTGCTACCTTTGCCTTATCTAAAGAATCAATTTTCTTATGTAATGAAATTAATAAAGTTATTATGAAGTTATTCTGTTTAATTAATATTGATTCTGATGACTTGGGAGAATTTAATTTAGTTATTCCCTTGGGTTCTTTACGAAAAGAGCTACAAAATTCTAAGGCTTCTATGTAATTTTTGTCTACAATATCACTTTCGTTCATTAACTAAGAATTAAATTTCTTAATTCTTTAATTGACTCTTCAGTTTTAATGACAACTTTCCTAATTTCGTTTTCTATTTCTCTAGATTTATTAAGATCTAAAATTTTTGCTATTTCTAAAAAATCTGGCTTTTGAATCTTTGATACTTTAACTAAAATTGCACAATTTTGATCTTTAATATAATCTAGACTTTCTTTAATATTTTTTAATTCTAAATTTCTTGTTTTCAGAAGAACCTAGTCAAAACTTTATTATAGATTTAATAATTAATTTATCTAGAAACCTAGAACTTTAAAAAAGATTAAGATTAAGATGAATAATATGTAGATGGTATTATGGTCTATTAAAATATTAATATTTTTTTACTTTTTAGTCAAAACATGTCATTTGTACTATCAATCGAATAATACACAGGGTAAAGATGAATTTAAATCGAATAAAATAAATAATACAAATGACATTCTTCCTAATAGGGCTGAACAACAAAACCGCCAAACTGCAAAAACGAACTGAGACTGCTTTTTCAAAATCGTTGGTTTGGGTCTACGTGGATCCGTCAACATTTTGGTTTTGAACCAAACCAAACTTGGTTTTGAACCAAACCTAACTGCTTCAAAGTTATTTGGTTTAGGTTTCAATTTTTCCAAACCGTTTCAAATCGTCAAACCGTTTAAAATAAAAAAATAAATAAAAATAAATAAAAATTAATTTAAATTTATTCAACTCAATTAAAATTAAATCAATCCATTATCCATATTAGACTCAATCCAATTAAAATCCATCCAGCATCAATATTACCATTTTTCTCTCTACAGTTTCTTCTCGATCCAGACTGCCGCTCTTGAAACCCTTGATTCACCTTCACCTAAACAACCACAATACTCTAATTTTCTTTCAAAAAACTTCACATGGGTTTTGAGTAGTGATTCGATCTGTAATTCAGGCAAGTTCTCTATTTTTTTATAGCAATTTAGTTTATTTTCTGTCAGATTTGTGGATGTTATAAGGAAATGTGACTCCATCATTAGTTCCATCAAAAGATGCTACTCAATCTGGTAGCCCAAGTTCTTCACAAACTCCTTTAGGTATTTCTAAACTTATTCCATCAATTTTTAAAAGTAGACTTGTTCAAATTGTTCAAAAAGCTCAAGTTGAGAATAATGATTTGGTGGATTACTTAAATAATCGTTGAGAATTTTTGACCAATGAGGTTTTCGATATATAACTTTAGTGCAAATTGAATGCAAATAAGTACAAGATTGTTTCCCAAATTGCCAAAGATGTGCTAGCCATTCAAATATCAACAGATGCTTCTATCTGCATTCTCTACTAGTGGTCAGATTCTTGATTCTTTTAGGAGTTCGTTGAGTGCAAATATGGTTGAGGTGGTGATTTGAACTAAGAATTGGTTGCATAGTAACAAAGAACTTATAGTGATTCGTCAATATTTGGATGAAGTAGATGCATTAGATGATTCAGATGATTCAGAGAAAGCTACAAGATGTATTATCGTATTTGATATTTCTATTCATTTTCTTTTATGACTAGTTTTATATTATTTAATTATAATTAAGAGTAATTAGCACAAAACGTCCCTACCTATTGAAGTTATTGTGTAAAACATTCATACCTTCTAAATTTTGGCATTTTCACCCTCACTTACTCAATTTCTTACACAAAACGTCCTTCCATCCAAAAAGCTGCAATTATCTCACCTGACCAACACGACTCGTGATACAAGTTAGGGGCAAATTAGTTATATGAACTCTAATTCCAACTGGTCTTCTTGATTCTTCTTCAAATTTTACTTTCCAATTTTCATCCCATTTTTTCATTCTTTTTATGCAAAGAAATCAATCAAGTTCTTGAATTTTTCCAAGTAATTTTTTTGAAAAAGATAGATTTTTGGTAGATTGACATGGGTTTTAAAGGATTTTTTGAATGAGGAATTGCTTCAATTGTTACAGGATGCAGCACACATGCACTTGATCTGATTAAGGTCCGAATGCAACTCTAGGGTGAAGCGTCGGCTCCGGCTTTTCAGACTTTTCGACCTGCTCTGGCTTTCTACACCGCCGCCGGTCATGTTCATCCCTACATCAGCCTCCCTCATCCACCACCACGAGTGGGACCTGTTATAGTTGGGTTAAGGATTATTCAGCAAGACGGAGTCGCTGCTTTGTTCTCCGATGTCTCCGCCACCGTCCTCCGCCCGACTCTCTACTCTACCACCATAATGGGACTCTACGACATCCTCAAGCAAAAATGGACCGACCCCAATTCCAACAACATGCCATTAACGAGGAAAATAGCAGCAGGCCTCATAGCCGGTGGTATTAGAGCCGCCGTGGGTAACCCAGCTGATGTCGCAATGGTTCGAATGCAAGTCGATGGCCGCCTTCCCACAGGCGCAACAAGAACTAGTCTGGATGGGGTAGTTGACAACATAGCAACTTAGCCAGAAGTGAAAAAATATTGCTGGACTAATTTATCCCTAAGTTGTATCACGAGTCGTGTTGGTCAGGTGAGATAATGGCAATTTTTGGACTAAATGACGTTTTGTGCAATAAATTGAGTAGGTGAGGGTGAAAATGTCAAAATTTAGAAAGTAGTGACGTTTTGCACAATAGCTTCAATAGATAGAGACGTTTTGTGCTAATTACCCTATAATTAATGAATACATTTGCTATATTCTTATATTTATACAAAGAATGAATAATGTGTTATAACTAGAGATGTTGCGCCAATTAATATCAACTAAGATGTTACTCTAAACTAGTGCTATCATGTTGTTTTATTATAATGATTAGATTTGAAAGTATAAAACTCTAGTTTGGGATATCTTGTTTTGGTTGGCAGTGATGCTAATACATTTTTTTGTCTTTTATTGATATTAATATTTATGTTTTATCGTGATATTATAGACTAATATTTATATATTTTTTTGTTTGTTTGCTAAATCGTGGTTTTAAACTGAACCAAACTGCAAAAAGTGGTTTGGTTTCGAATGTGAAATGGTTTGGTTTGGTTTTGAAAAATTTCAAATCGCTTTAAGTGGTTTGATTTGAAAATTTTCTACAAACCGTCCAAATCGAACCGTGTTTACTCCTATTTCTTAATGAAAATTAAATAATAGTATCTACTATAAGAGGGGTGACACACTTTATACTCATATAATGAAAAAGTGACAAGTGTCCCGTTTGACATTATAACAATGCCCACCGGAGACATTAGATTAAAACCATCTACTATAAATACTTTATATGTAACAACATTTATTTAAACTAATTCGTTGTGCCAAATGTAATCTAAAAGTTTAGGCCCTGTTCTCTTTGGTGTTTTCGACCCGTTTTCTATTTTGTGTTTTTGAAAATAATCAAAACGTGTTCTTTTTGTCGTTTTCAAAAATGCATTTTTGAGAACACTTAAAAATTTACAAAGGAAACACAAAATGATAAAAAACCGTTTTGCATTTTGTTAACAAAATTCGGGTGATTTCCAAAATGGCCAAAACGCGCGTTTTGGCCGTGGAGGTCCGGGTTCGAATCTTGCTTCCGCTCTTTTTTTTTTTTTTTTTTTTTTTCTCATTTTGGCTGGTCAAAATAATCATGATTTAACAATACGCGGTTGTTGTCCAAAGTGGTCAGGAGCACCATTTTATAAGCATGAGGTCCTGGGTTCGATTCCCTTCTCCTTTCAAAATTTTTAAAATGTTTTTAATTCTTTTTAAAGGTTTTAAAATGTTTTTAATTCTTTTTAATGGTTTTAAATATTTTAAATTCTATAATTAAATATTTTTAATTGTTTTTAAATGTTTTTAATTTCATAATTAAATGTTTTTAATTGTTTTTAAATGGTTTTAATTCTTTTCAAATGTTTTTAATGGTTTTTAAATGTTTTTAATTGTGTTTAAATGTTTTTTATTGTTTTTAAATGTTTTAATTCCATAATTAATTATTTTTAATTGTTTTTAAATGTTTTTAATATTTTTAATTCCATAAATTAATATTTTTAATTGTGTTTAAATGTTTTTAATTCTAGGTTTAAATTGTTTTTAATTCCAAATCCAAATTTTTAAAAAATTTCAAGTAAACGCGTTTTCGAGTTTTCTGTTTTCAGAAATAATTTTCAAAAATTCTAAAAAGAACACATTTTCAAAAATCTCAAAACAAACACTCAAAACACAAAACACAAAATAAATTCAAAACTCAAAACACAAAACTCAAAAGCAAAGAAAACACCACCTTAGTAACTAGTAAGTACTTTTAATTCATTTAGGATTTGTGATCATTTTGTGCCATTGAATTGTTTACGTGAAATCCATGCACACGGTGCATTAGCCAAATGGTCAAATTTGATCAAATTTTTTTTTTTGATTGATTAGTCAAACATATTTTTTATTCACATATTTGATCAAAATCATAATTTACTATTTATTTATATATTTGGTAAAGATATTTGTAAATTATAAGTATTATATTCTAAGAAATGTGTAGATAAAAAATAAATAAAAGTTGTATGTGTTACAAAATATTTATATAAAAATGATGTTTGACCAACTTATAAGTACTTATAAACACATACAAACATACCCACATCTTATAAACACTTAAAAAATAATTTCAACATTGTCAAATATGTTATGTTGTCGGTAATGTGATTGGACAAATGCAATGGAGAAACGATATTTAATCTAATTCAAACTAAATTAATTTAAATCAAAATTTGAACTAAATTAATTTAAATATATACCTTTTTTTTTAACAATTTAAGTGTATGTTTGGTAAAAAAAATGTAGATTATAAGTAGCTGTCCCGTTCTCATGCCCATCATTGGCGGAGTTATATTGCCTACAAATGACGTGGCTAAGCCATGTCAAAAAAAAAAAAAAAATGCAACCTCAGCCGTGCCAACTCAGCAATTAAATGTAAGTTTTCATCTCCAATTAATAACCCCAAATCCAATTAATCACCCCCAATCAGGTTCTAATACTTCCGTTGCTACCATCTCTTCATCGTCCGACTCCACCATTTTCTGAATCCAGACTTGCGCCACCGCCGCAACCACCAACCTCCAGCATCTTAGTCCACGACGACCATAACCACCGCATTTTCTCCATCGTCAATCTATCACCGGATCTAGATTTGCTCCAACCTCCAACCACCAAAATGGTCACCACCACCTCATATTTGTTCAGAAGTGAAGGACATCAGATTTGGCACCCAAATGGTGACCAAATCTATTCATAAGTGAAAATGCTCAAATTTGGCAGCCAAATCTGTGGCTCGGAAGTGAAGGGACTCAAATCTGGAAGCCACTCCTCCGCCTCCTCTCTCTTTCGCCACCAGCCACCACCAAAAAAACGTTCAAAGTACAATGGTTCCGAACTTGCGCCACCGCCGCAACCACCGACCTCTAACCTCCAACCTCCTAGAACTACTCCAACCTCTAACCACCAAAATGGTCACCACCACCTCCTTCTTGTTCAGAATTGAAGGACCTTAGTTTTGGCACCCAAATGGCGACCAAATCGAAAATCGACCACCATGAGAAACACTTTGAGCCAACCACCAACCACCAAAAAAAAAAAAAAAAAAAAAAAAAAAAAAAAATAGAAGTGGCCTATGCCTGATTGCTGATGTTGGCGGCGTTGATGGTCTGAAAATAGTGGAGCCGGCGAAGAGAGTGTGGCAGCAGATTTTTTAGGGTTTGGCAACCAAATTTTGGAGGGAGGTAGAGGGGGTTTGATTAATTGGAGATGGAACTTACATTTAATTGTTGAGGTGGTAAATTTTTTTGACATACTGTGCCACATCATTTGTGGGCAGTATAACTCCTGTCCATGGTGGGCTGAAGAACGAGATTGTTATAAGTAGTAGATTTTACGAAATGTGTGGATAAAAAGTTGATAAAAATTATGACCCTTAATATATATATGGATAAAAATAATGTTTACAGTGTTATAAATACTTATAAACATTAAAAATGTTTTGACACATTATGCATATGGTATGAATCCCGTGGCAAATTCCTCGTCAAATCTTTCATTCTCAATAAAAAGTATAACATTTTAGTAAAAAATATCAATAAAAAATTCTATACATGCTACTGCAAAATGGGTTTATTTTTCATCGTATATATGTTTCCTCTTACGGTTCTTCCTTATTAATCACTCTCTTAACTTCTACCTTACTCTCTCTCTCAAAAATAATCCTCTCTCTACACATAAATTCATATATACATACACAGGCATATTCATAGAAACTCTTGTATTTAGTTTATATAAATACAGACCTCTTTCCGGCGACCTTTGGTTCATCCGATCGCCGGTGATCTCTCCAATCATCCACCTGACACTGGTATGTAAACTTTAACTCTATGTGCCGTGAGTCACGTAACGATTACAGATCACGTGAGCTCAAACCCTAGCACAAGTTTTTGATTTCGTATTTTATTTATTTTTAGAAATTTTCCTATGGTTTATTCTCGTGGATTTTGCTTTGCTCTGATACAAGCCTCACTCGTTTTTACTTGTATTTTTAATCCAATCATTGTTTTTGTGAACTGTTTCTATTTGATTTTATCTATTAGGATTTATTGCTTGTGTATGGTCGTGTTTTGGCAAAGTATATCTTATGGTTTTTATGTTGTTGCGTTGCATTTTGTTTGTTTGTTTGTTTGACTGATTTTAATATATACTGCATGAAAGCATTGGATCTAGTGTTTGTTAGGTTTCCTGCAGACTTGATTGTTATGTTCAGTGTAGATTGCAAAATTGCCTTTGTGCTTATATAACAGTATCCAATCTATTGGATTGCACCTGGCAAGATTGTTCGAGGTGTCTTTGTTTTTTATGTTTTAACTGCTTTTAATGTTTGTATTCTGAGTTCTGTTGCCAAATAATGTATTGATAAATGATTCAGATTAGTTTTGTAGTACTACGAACACATATCATAAGCAGATACACATGGCTTATTAGAGCAGTAGGCAACAGCTTTTGACTTTTTGAGAAGTGGACTCCAATCACAGTAATAAATGTGATGTTTCTGTGATTGGGGTTTTTATGAGGAGAAAACTACAGTTGTCCATGCACTTTTCTTCTTTTCAGCTCATGAGAAAAATAGTTATATTTTTTCACCCAAATCTTATAATGTGTTCAACGTTTTCCATGCTGAAGACATTCTGGGCTTACATACATTAACTCGCATTTATCAAGGTTTGATAAGCTCAAATAGATGTACAAGTACTTGAGTCGGTATCGAGGTTTGTCATACCTTGTGACATATGCTGGTGTTATCAACAGGTGACAGTCTTAGTTGCTTGCAATTGTATTGTAATTACAATTGGTTCAAAACCAAGCACTTACTATATTCCTCTTATTCTTGTCTTTTGGTTTGGACATTAAGAGCAAGGACGCCATCTATAATTTTCCCCTTGTCAGGGAGGGGGCTGTAAAAGCTAAGATTTGTTTGTACTGAAGGCCACCGGTTGGGTTCAATGAACAGACTCTAAAGTTTGTAAGTAGGAGCTCTGAGCTGCTCTGAGAAACACAGGTTTCTCTGCCCAATACAATCAGTGCACTGTAGTTATTCATTGTCCTTATTATCTGTGCGTTCATTATCCTGATTATCTCATTATATTTCATTCTGTATACCTGTATGGTTTATGATATGGATGTTTGTCAATATGCTGGGTGTGTCTACTAAATTCAACTTCGTACATCCCATATTTATGACTGTCATGTCTATATTTTTTCCCTCAAAATTTGATTGTTTCAGTTAATCCCCTTAAATAGTTGGTTTTCTGAATGAAGAAAGTAGTTAAATTTTATGATTGTACATCTCCAATTAAATAATTTATTTAAATGTTAAGATTGGAAGTAATTTGTTTACCTTCTCTGATTAATTAAATATGTTATTTTTTAAATGTTTTAAATGCAGGTAGATATATTTCCTTTTCTGTTCATAAACTATATGTTTCATCTGTGTGACTGATTCCTTTTTTTTTGGTAATTATACTCTTGATTCAGAGTCCTTGCATGAGCAAGTTTTAGTTGAAGCATATATGTCAATTGCGAAACTCAGCACAGGTGGAGCTCTCAATGCTATGAAAACAGAAGAGAGGAATGATTCCCTTGACACTTCCATCAGGCAAGCTATCCAAAAGGAGCCTCTTCTCTCTTTCTCAAGAACAGGTGACAGCCCAGTCCAGTGGATCCAGTTACTTCACGCATTAGATCAGCCAGGTACCATGCTACTAACTAGAGTTTTGTGTGCAAGAAGTTGTCCATGGGGTTAAGGATTTATTTTTGTTATTTGAATGTGATGGACAATTGTGCGAACTAGAAATAATGCTTCTGGACATTCATCTCTCTAATGGCAAAGGCTGTTGGTGCCTTTGGTCTACAAGTTGCAAAAGCCTTTGGTTAATGGGATAATTTTGCAATACATTCTGTAATATGGAAGCAGATTGTTCAATCGTGGTTTTGCTCAATCATGAATATTGATTGGTAGACTCTCCTTTTTGTGCAGATCTCCCTGGTTGGCCTTTGCTGACTCCTCTGAAAGTTACAATGCAGAAGTGCGAGAAGTGTTCCTGGGAGTTCTGTTCACCAGTTAACTACAGGAGACACATTCGAGTGCACCGCCGATCTTTAAATGTCAATAAGGTTGTCTGAGTTTTAGACGACTTTTTGTTTACTCGGATTCATATATGCGTTGGCCATTGTGTACTAGTGGATATGTTAATTCTTCTTTCATTTGCTCGTTGCTTCGAGACAGGTTGAATATTTTCTTTCTGACTATATGTTCTACAATATCACTGATCCCATATCTTATACGGTGTAGGAATCTCACAAAAATAGGGATTTATTGGCTGCATTTTGGGATAAGGTAGTTAACTGTCTCGGTATCCTCATTTTCCCCCTTTTTTCTCTTCATGTGCTGAATGATTATTTTTTGTGTTCGGTATAGCTCTCAGTAGAGGAGGCTAGGGAAGTTCTATCCCTCAGGGATGCATCGCTAAAGGTAGTAACTGGGTTCTTCCCTATCAACTGTACATTTATTATATATGTGTTCATATCTGGACTAAAGTTCAAGAAATTTCATTTGTATCTTTAATAATTCTTTAAGGTAGTTGATTTTTGGGAACCCATGGTTGTGAAAATTGTCAATTATAATGAAGGAAAATACAGTAGTTTGTGTGGTGGTGCTGGTCATAAAATTTCCTGTAGCTAATTTTATGATTTTTTTTTTTTTTGGCTTTAAATTTCATTGAAACTTGCATTTAAGTCATTAGTCAAGTTTGTTTGAGCACGGTCTGACTCTTTACTGATAAATATTCAAAAGTTCCATGGAGTTTTAATTGAGAATGTATTTATAAATTTATAAATTTACCGCTCCATTTTTTGTATTGTGAAAGAATTGTTTTTTAACTTTATGTAATTAAGATAATTCTCACTAATTTTGGTTCTTATTTCATGGGATGTCAACATAATTTTCTACGTTATAGAAAGTTCTTTAGCTTGTCTATATCGTCACTTTTCTGTTGAAATTGTGTGTTCCTTTGGTTGTGGTCACATTAGACTTCTTTTAAGTAGAAGATATGTTGAATGCGAAGAGTCGTAATATTTTCCAGATGGCAATATGTGCATGGAGAGTTATTTGTTTTCAATTCTTTTGTTTCTTTTTTTTCTTTTTTGAGTTATATTTGTTGTCTATTCGAGTATCAACATTCAGGGTTGACATGAAATTGATTTATTGAATTTTGAGAATACTTGAATTTTTTTATTGATTGTGGAACATGAGACAATGCCCTGTAATTGCACTTTGCCCAATCTTACCTTCTTTTTTTTCATAAAGTGAATTTTATGCCACCTCCAAATATTAATATGAAATAGATACATTGTCGACTTCAGGAAGTTCCTAGTTCATCAGTCATTAGGGCTTTGGCATCCTCTCTCCGCCAGCCAGGTGTTTGGACTCTTCCACAGGTTTATGTGAGAGCTGGCTCCGCATTATTGGTAAGGGAGGTTTTGTTGATCATCCTGCCTGCCCCTTAGTCTCACCTGTTCAATATCATCTTACTTGAAAAAATTATTTCCCTTATCATTATCATCTTTTATAAGCAAGATATTCTTTGTTGTCTATTTACAGGATATTATTCAAGCCAATCTTTCCAGGCTTCCAATATCCTCACAGGAATTGTTTAGTATTCTAGATGATGCTAGTGAGAATACATTCTTATGTGCTGGTACAGCTGAGTCTCTGCAAAAATATGTTTTTGACGAGGAAACTGCCAAACATAGCCTTAAGTTGACGAACTTAATTGCTTGCACCACCTTCCTTTTCGAACAGCAACTGGTATATCTTCTTTTTCCTTGTTCTTTACCTGTTGGTACCAAGAATATGTTTAACTTGCATACGAGTATACATTTTTCTTCACTCGCCTCTTCTGCTTTCAAGAACCAAATAATTTTTGTATTTTGTTCTTTTATTTCTTTTACAGTTTTCTTTTCTTCTGTTTCCCTTTTTACTTTTTGTGGGGTGGGTGGGTTACTGGGTGGGGGGTTTCATGTCTACCTTTTTGTATTTAGCTATCCCTTTTCTCCAGTTAGCTTGCCTTTTGTCCCTGGATTGATTTATAAAGATATACGATTTCTTTTAAGCAACTGCAATTTTGTTATCAGGTGAAAGCATGGGTGGCTGACAAAGATGCAGAGGCTTTAAGATGTCAGAAGTTGCTTGTGGAGGAGGAAGAAGCTGCACATAAAAGGTAGATTTGTTAGTTGAGATATAAATTTCATAATGAGGTTAGTCTGTGTAACTGGAGGGTTAACATGTGATGCATGAAAACTCGGCTGAATATTTCTATCTTCATCCAGTACACGATGCTTATACTCTATGATGTGGAACTCGAGTACAACTGTTTCCTGTTGGTTATAAGTGGGATCTAAGTTTCAAAGATTGAATTGTCAAATTTTATAACCCTGGAATTCTGTGAAAAGAGGATCTTATCTGTGGATACTAGTACTTGGACACGCCATTCATAAAATTAGTAAGCTACCATTCTACACTCTAAAAATGTTCTACATAATATTGGGAATAGGATAAAATTTGTGTAATGCATATTGCATTTTCCAGAATGAACAATATTATGGCTGAAAAATAACGAGACAAGATACATATTGTCAGTTAGTAAATTTTGTCATTTTACATGTCAAAGAATCACATTCATTTTTGAAGGTGGGCATATAGCCTGTATCTTGTGGTGGACGGTCCACACAGGTATGCACAGTAAGAGGAGAGTTGTAGTAATATAACTTCTGTTGGTAATTACTGTTCGTACATTATTGTTATCTCACAAGGAGAACTCTCCAATCTGTTATGTGAAATATGCAGCATTATTTAGTTTTATTGAACTATTTTACTCCAATTTATTATTATATGAAATGGAGCATTGTATAGTTTTATTGAACTATTTTATTCCATGGCCTCTCTATTGGAAATTGAAGCCATTCTGCTGAAATAATAGATTGGGAAAAGTTTTCTATCAGCTTATGGTATTGCAGCAAAACCTGACTTGTAATTGTTATATTATGACTAATCCAATGATGTGTCCAAGCATAATTCTAGACACTATATTCCCTCAATCCTTCTCTATTGGATGTTTGAATGTTTCTCCAATTGATTGTGCCATGAAAATAGGCAAGCTGAACTAATGGAGAGAAAAAAACAGAAAAAGCTACGTCAGAAGGAACAGAAAACAAAGGATCAATTGAATGGATGCAAGACATGCTTGAATCTCTCTATTAATGCACTAGATGAGTCACTTTCAGCCGAAGTACCCTACATTCCATCTCCATCCGATTCCATTTTGAATTCTCCGGACGTGCTAGTAAATGTTGCCTCTTGCTCTGAACCAATTCAGTTTCCAAGCGAAGAAATAGATGGTGCTGAAGCTCAGTTCAATTTCAGCAGTGAACATATCAACGCAGACAATTTCCAGACTGTCAAAACCCAGACGATGAACTCAGATGGTCGTTGGCATTTAGCAACCAATAGATGGCAGGTGGCAAAGTCACAAAACGGTGGTCGAAACGGCTTTTACATTAGTCACGATCTTCAAGCAGTGAAACCTGAACCCATACAAAAGCTTACTCCTCCTAAAGATCATGGGTCTCTACTTAATGGCAGCAAAGTATGGACCAAGAAATTTAAAGCGGATAATGATGACGAGAGCTCAAAACCTAGATTGCAGGGTAACCAAGCGGAACAAAATAGCTGCAAGGTGATGATTGGTTCTATTTCTGTCACGCTAAGAGATCCTGGTGAAGTGCAAGATACTTGTAGCGCCAAACATGCCACACCTACTTTGAGTGATATTTCGGAGAAGCTAGTTAAATCTAGTGCCATTAAGCCTTGGATTCCTGTGAACCGG
The DNA here is from genome assembly GCA_023638005.1 of Forsythia suspensa. Taxonomy (NCBI): domain Eukaryota; kingdom Viridiplantae; phylum Streptophyta; class Magnoliopsida; order Lamiales; family Oleaceae; genus Forsythia; species Forsythia suspensa. The sequence goes on along the minus strand of CM042666.1, from coordinate 25,679,915 downwards.
CATGAAACTAGTGGTATTTGGCTATTTGACAAAGGTGGTGAAGAATCTGAAGGGAGCGTGTTTGACAAGGCTCGCAATCAAACGGTGTGCAGTGAAAGATGCATGCAATCATGCTCTATTGACAGTGATGATCGTGATGGTGGAAAGCACCATGATATGTTTTCAGCTGGAAATGCTAAACAAGGAGGTTTACCATTCTGCAGTATTGCTGCAAAAGAGTTTCTTGCACAGAGTACGTCTATCTATTGCCTCTTTTGGCTTATTTGGTAAGGTGATTGGACAGTTTAGAGCATGTTCAGCTAAGCTAAAAAAGATTGCTTATAAGTTAAAAATAAACAATTTTTTAAAATGGTCTAAGTTGAAATAAGTTACTTTTGACTGTAAGGTAAATAGTTGTTTTCAAAATGAGCAACTTTTTTACTTAGAAGTAAGAAAAAAGAATGATATTCCAATATGTTTGGAAATAAAAAGTCAAACTTTTAACTTTTATTTATTTATTTTGAAGATCAACCAGACCTGCTCTAAGAACCAAAAAAAAAGTTCAAATTTTGTCCAGTAATGCGTATCAAACATGCTCCTTCTGTCTACTTAGAATTCATTTTATGCATCAAAATGACTTGGATTTCTCAATCCGGTTGGTTTAAAATATGCAGGATGGAAGGAAGCTATCTCAGCAAATCATGTGAAATTAGTCCTATCCTCAGAGCTGGAACCTCCATTATGCTCCGGCACTGAAGACAACTGTTCAATGGTAACACAAACATCAGATCTTCACGAATGCACCGTCAATGGCAATACGGAGAAGCAGCTCGTAGGCCTAGAAGCGTCAAGCAGAAATGCTCAGGTTAAGTTTTTTAACAAAGGTAGATAAGAGTTTTAAGATTAAAATACATACCGAAACAACATGCTGTTGTCTAGTATTAGAGGAGAGTAGTTGAGTATACCCAATTAGTTAAACCTCAATCCCTTACATTCTCAGCAGGGGTTCCAATTTTACCCGTGGTCTTCCGTCAGTACGTTGGAGATTACTTTTTTGGGGGCGAGTAGAGATTATATTTGGAATTTTGCATAGCATTTTGGATGGTAATGTTTTTTTCCCCCTTTTTAATTCATATGCCCCTGTAATAAATTGGGTTTCTATTATTATTGCTTGACTCCATTTTGGTTTTTTGTCACATATGATGTTTTGCCGGATTAGATAATCATTTGTGTATTTGAGAAATACATTTGAATTATTAACATTTACATCTATAGACGATCTATTAGCTTGATAACCATCATCATTTTCTTATACGTAAATTGTTTGAATAATGTTATTCAAGTAGTTATTCTATGTGGGATTATTCAATTGGATAAATTATTTATTTCAATTGAGTAATATATTTATAACCATTAATTATAAATAATTCGTCCAATTGAATAATGACACGTAAGATGACTACTAGTAGTGAGCAATTATGAATAACATTACTCAAATTGTTTGGAGATGAATGGAGATTAAGTCCAAATCAAAAGAAAAGACTTCGATTTGGTCAACAAAACAAGAAGTAACTAAATTAAATTGTCAAAATTGCAACTTTTAGAGTAGAGACGGTATATTTCATAACTAAAGGTTACACCAAAAAAATATTCCTTTTGTTTCCTTGCTTTTTTATTTTACAACAATTAATTTATCTCAAAATTATTTAATTATATATTCTATTACTACTAAAATTACTAAATTAAAAATTACATTTAGTTACCTAAAATATTGCATCAATTAATCAATTTTTTAAAAAAAATATCACTACGCTTAAGGATCTCAAAGTACCTTCGGTCCTTTTGATCAATATTTTAATGGTTTTGGAGGATCCAAAAATGATATACCAGAATACTAAATTATTTTCTTAGTTTATATTACTCCCCCCGTCCCACAAAGATAGATCTACTTTTTTTTCCACATAGATTAAGAAAACTCATTTAATGTAATTGAAATTATAAAAATTTCACACAATTTTCTATTATACCCCTATATAAGTTAAATAGAAATCAAAAAAATAGATATGTATATGTATATGTATATATATATATATATATATATATATAGAGAGAGAGAGAGAGAGAGAGAGAGAGTTACACACGGAAAAAAATACATTAATGAAGATTTAGAGGAAGAAAGTTATATAGATAGAGAGAGAATTACATTGGGAAAAAGAAAAAAATAAATGAAAGTTTAGAGAGAGAGATTTTGGTTGATAACCATGTAAATTGAATAAGGGTATAATAGGAAAAATAAAAATTTAATATATTCTGTATAAAGTAAGTAGCTTATAATTTAGGACAGATAAATAAGGAAAACGGGTCTATCTTTGTGGGACGGAGGGAGTATATTTTACTTTAAATTTTAGTTTTCAATATTTATGTTGTAGTGCTAATTTCTTCTTAATTTGAATTTTAATGAATAATTTTATTTTAATTTATTCACCATTTATTATTTATTACTTGACTACAATTTATTATAAATGTTAATAAAAATGATTGTCAAATTAAAATTTTATGCAACAATATACATTACTCTAATTTGATGTGAACACATGCGCTATGGTTGGAGCACCAATTTCACTCTATTTTGGCAACCGGTGGGATAGGGTCTAAGGTTGGTTATATTGACACCACATTTTTTTATATAGTGGTTATATTGACACTATAATTTTTAATAAGTGCACAACATTTTAATTTTAATGAAAATTCTCAACCTTTGTTCATTGTAGCACATATGTTCTTAATTTTTTCGTCGAATTTTTATCTTCAACTTCTATTAATTTAGCACATCTCATCTTTAATGATGATTTTGAGAGAATAAAAATATTTTATCGCACTTTTGTATTCATTATTTTTTTTAAAAAATATGATAGGTAAATAAGTTTTTTTTACACTCTCACAATGAATTTTTTGAACGAAACTATTATTAGACACAAGATTTGCTAATTAATGAAAACTTGATGATAAGAATGCAATAAAAAAAAAGTTGAGAATATGAGTATTACAATAAGCAAATGATTAAAGACTTAAGTACAATTAAAATATTGTGCAACAAATAAAAAGTATTGTGAGAATATAATTACCATTTTTCATAAATGCATCACATTTTAATTTCATTAAAACTCTTAACTTTTATTCATTGTTACATATATATCTCTAACATTTATTTCATTTCATTCTTATCTTTCCATTAATTAAAACATATTGTCCCTAATGATAATTTTTGTCCAAAAATTCTATTAGCGTGCTTTAAAATGAATGGCAAATATTTGGTCGCAATTTTGTATATTTATTTTATTTTTTACTTATTTAACAATATGAAGAGCAAATTAATCTTTTTACTCTCTCTTAATAAAATTTTTGGATGGAACTAAGCTTTAATTAAATTATATCCCCGTATTAATATACATTAATTTAAATTAATTTATTTTTATTTAAAATTACGTAAAGTATAAACAGTATTTTAAAATGTGTAAAGCGTGACTAGACGTAGAAATTGAATTTCAAACTTCTCGAGTCTAAATAAAAATGAGACAAGGACTAGGTGAGTCGCACTTTACTACTAAGAACCGTTTAGACTAACTTTTTATAACAGTGGGACCATCCGTGTGGAATACGACGGCACCTTGACAACCAAGGGCGGAAACAGGGGGCAACCCTGGGCTCAAGTCCAGGGCTGCCCAAAATTTTAGCCCAATAAGTTGTAAAAAAAAAAAAAAATAGAGAGAGAGAAGGAAATAAAGCTCAAATTTCACCCAACATAGAAAAATAATTGTTTTACTCTCAATTGTGCATCCAAACTTAATTAAACAAACAATTGTTTTACTCTCAATTGTGCATCCAAATTTAATTAAGCAAACAATTATTTGCATTTCGTGTAAGTATTAGAAAGTTCAAAATTGAAATTCAAACTTTAGAAATTTCAAAATTCGAAAGTGAATTTGAATTTTTTAATTTGTTGCATCTTCTACTATTTAGTGTTGAAATATCATTTTATTTTCTAACTTAGTTGTACTAATTTTGTAGTGTATGACTTACTTATATGTCGTTTTATTAAATATATGATTACAATATAATTGTATATAACACTACTAAAGAGTTTAAATATTTTGTGCATCGACTACATAATTTAGTTTTAGATAAAATAGATATAGAATATATTATAAAACAATTTTTGTGCACCGACTACATACAAATTTTTTGTTGAGAAAGACATTGTTAATAAAATAAATATAGATTCTATTATAGAATAATTTGTAATTGTAAAAGATCGCCGGTCACAACTTTCTTTAGCTAGTTTAGATGTTGAATATTTTTGTTTAATGACTTCTTGTAACCTTTTTAAAGATTGTGACTTATAAAAAAACATTAGATTCTCATAAAAATGGACTAAATAATTGTAGTTTGAAAAAAAAAAAAAAAAAGTTCGGGGGCAGACCGTAAGGGGGGTCCCCTTCCCCAGCCCACCCTTTAGGTACATCCTGGCTCCGCCCCTGTTGACAACCTTTGCCTTTGAGAATTTGACGGCTGGAAGTGTTAAAAAAACACAATACAAACAAAATCCAAAATCACTCTTACTTAATTTTGCAAGGCACGTAGTTGAATTGCTCATGTGAAGTTCTCACCATCTGCCACATGTACTTCTCATCTTTGTCTATATATATATATATATTTCTCATGAAAGTGATCTCTTCTTCCACGTGAAGAGAAATTATAAAGGCCACTGGACACAGTGCCGGTTCTGATATTTTCGGGGCTTGAGGCGAAGTTCAGAAATTAGGCCCCTAATGGACCCTCAAATTGTATTATGCATTTAACATCCACAAGACTACGGAACTAATTGCAAACTTAAAACTCGAAAAAAAATGACAAACAAAATATATTATACAAAAAAATATATTATAAAATATTGGTAACAAGGTAAAAAATATTCTAAACTATCACTTAAATACAACTCGTCTAGCGGTTTTAGAAGCAAAAATATTAATCAAATTTGAGTAATCTAATTGTTCAACTATTTCTTTCTCAATTGATATCATAGCTAATCCATTCAATCTTTCTTGTGGCATAGTTGATCGGAGATAAGTCTTGATCAGCTTCAACTTGAAAAAACTCCTTTCTGCAGATACAACTGTAACCGGTATGGTTAGCAAAATTTTATAAGCAATATAAGCATTTGGGAAACAACCATTCAATGTCTTCAAATGTTGTAGCACTTCAATTGCTCTCTTGGTTTCACTTGGTAAATAACACCTCAAGACTGTCAGCTTAGAACATAAATCATCTCCATTAATGTCTAAACGGCCATTATGTTCTAGATACTTCTCAAGATTCAAACAAGATTTCAACAAACTCGCAATACTTACACTTTGTAACATCTCCAAATTAAACAAAAATCCAAAGGTCTCTTCATATTGTTTGAATTGTTCAAATCGAGTTTGGAGTGAAGATCGAGCTTGATCAATTATAAAGATGAAGTAATCAATTCTAAAAGATTCTTCAGCTGATTGCTTTATCTCATCATTGCCACTTTCATCAAACTGCTTCTTCTTTTGAATAATATGTTTTTTCCGAAATAGAGTTTCAATTCCCATTTCACCTGCAATTTTTTTTTTGCTTCATCCATGGCAATAGAAAATCCAGTTACTCTATAATCATCGAGAAATGAAACAAGTCCTTTTAAGAGGTTGATAGCACCATCAATATCCACGTTTTCAGCTTGAAGAAATTTACTTACAATATTGACTGCATGCAACAACATGTACTATATTACCATGCCAAGCAAGAATTCAAAATTTTCAAGTTCATATTTTGCTAAGGACTCAGCTTCACTCTTTATTTTAGGATATTCACTAATATCTGCCAATTCCAGTAAAGCGTCTCTTATTTGTGCAATTTGCTCTTTTATTAGTCGGATACTTTCAACATGACTTTTCCAACATATTTGTGACAATGGCTTTACCGTCGGACCTTCCACTTTATCTTTGAAAATTTTCCATCTCTTGGGAGAAGAAGAGAATAATATGTAAATGCGTTGTATTACTCCGAAGAAAGATATAGCTTTAGGACAACATTTCGCCATATCACATAATGTCAGATTAAGACTATGACAGCCACATGGAGTATAGAAAGCTCTCGGATTAATTTCAATTACTCTTTTTTGCACACCTTTGTGCCTTCCACTCATATTAGATACATTGTCATATCCTTGCCCTCTAATATCATCAATATCAAGCTCAAGATTGGTTAAAACATTTTTAAGCTCAGTTGAAAGTCCAATTCCTGTTGTATCATCTACCTTCAATAATGCAAGCCAATACTCTTGTATCATTGGTGTGTTTGCTGAATCATCCACACATCGTATTACTATAGACATTTGCTCCTCGTGACTTGTATCTGGAGTACAATCAAGTATGACTGAGAAATATTTTGCATGTTTAACTTTCTTGATAATTGAACTTCTCACCTCACCTGTCAACATCTGAATCAGTTCATTTTGTATTTTTTTACCGAGATATGTATAATGAATCTCACGCGCTTTAGCACGTCGAATGTGCTCTTGCATTACTGGATCAAACTCTGCAACCATTTCTATCATTTATAAAAAGAGACCATTATTCTTAGTATAAATGTGCTCATCATATCCTCGTAGTGCCAATGTATTTTTAGCAAGTCTTTTCCCAATAGCGATGATCCTCGTTAATACTTGTCTCCAATGTTCTCTTTCTTCATTGATCACCAATTGCACACTTTTATCAATGGTATTTTTTGTTTGAAGCCTGCTTTCCAATTCAATCCAACTATCATTTCCATCATGACTTTTAAGACACCGATGCAGATTATGCTAATCTTTGTATCCATCATCACCCAATTGCCCAATATGATTAATTGTTTTTGGCATTTTAAATAACCTGCAACAAAAGCAAAATATCCTGTCAAAAGAAACTGAATATACTAGCCATCTTCTATTAATTGTTTGCCCATTTGGTAGTAACCGCTTATAGTGTGATGAATCAAAATGTCTATTTGTACCATCTTTGGGAAACAAGATGCCATCAACTCTTTTTGGACCAATTGCAACTAAATAATCTCTCATTTTTTGATCAATGTCTTTCCAATTCCTTAGATCTTCAAAATTCAAAGAAAAACAATCCTCTTGATTTAAATCTTTATGTTCAACATTATCATCATCATTCTTCTCTAATTCTTTCACACTGGCAGGTTCATTCATGTCATTCACTTCCACATTCTCAGTCGATTCATTCACATTGTTATTATCATTCACATGCAGTTGTTCTTCAAACACCAAATTTTCCACAGTTTCTTCCACCTCTCTTATTTTGTTGCAATTGAAGTACTTATCAATATCTCATGCTTGACTTTGAACTAATGCCAATTCTTTTCGTTTCCTTTTTCTTTTTTGAGCTCCAGACTCAAACATTGTATAAGTCTATCGTTCAATGATTAACCTAACAAAATAGAGAAATAGCAAATTATATTAGGATTATCAATTTATCATTTATCCATACAGTCATATCACAGAAATTGGTGCAGGACATCACAACAGATGACCATACGATCGCATGGTCATCAAAATCTGCGATCGCAAGTTTGACATTTCTGAGCAGAATGTAATTGCTACGAACCATGAGATCGCACGTAATACGCCCATGCGATCGCATGGTAATCCAAATCTGCGATCATAAGTCTGACTTTTCTAAGGCAGAACGTAATGGCTACAAACCATGCGATCGCATGAAATAAGCCCATGCGATCGCAAGGTATTCTCCAGGAGAAGTTTGGCAAATTTTTACTTATTTTTCTGAGTTAACCAAAATTCAAAAGGTCCAAAACCAACTACAAAATTCATCTTCTTGAAAAAAACTTAGGAACAAAAACAGAAAATATATATAAAAAAATTTACTTGGGTGGCCTTCTTTCTAGTTGAGAAGTTGAGAGATGAGACCATGAGAAAGCGGCAAACCGCCGCCTCTTTTTCCACAATGGACCAATTTGCCGATTAGATAATATTTTTCTATCTTCAATTTCTGTGATTTGCAGTGATGGATGCAGTCATACAGTTGCGCTCGCCAAAAAAAAGTAGAAGACGTGATCACGTTCACCTGAAGAGTCAGCTAAAATGGCGTAAAGGACTGAAGGCTTACTGAAGTAATGAGGCCTTGAAGAGTTGAGGGAAGCTGGGAAGGGAAAGAATTATGGACTATGAGTCTATGACCCACTCACTTAAGCAAAAATTTTGGGCTCTTCAAGTTTTTGTTTAATTTTTGGTCTATTCAATTTTATTTAATTTTTTTATTTTGGGCTGTTCAATTTTATTTTTTCATTTTGGGCCCCCTCTACATTTAGGCCTGAGGCATGTGCCTCTCTTGCCCCAGGGCGGGACCAGCCCTGACTGAACATTGGACAAGTGATAAGTTGTTGACATAAATGTCAATCACTTGAAAATTATAAAGGCCATTGGACATTAGACATTGGACAAGTGATAAGTTGTTGACATAAATGCCAATCACATGTACAATGGTCACTAAATAGATAGGATAGAGATCAAATCCCTATTTCTCACCCTGCAAACACTCTTCTCTGTTTTCAAACAATTTCAGGAGAATCACTCTCCAGATTTCGCTTTAAGAGAAAATAAGCAACTCAAAAATTAGAATTTAGCAGAAAAAGGAGAAAAAAATTGCCAGGTGGGGTTGGTCCGCCCAGAGATATCGGTATAGCCAAAGAAGAAGCGTATGAACAGGTCGACATTAACAAAACCACCCTAAAAACTGCTGTAAAACCACAAAATCGCGGCTATTTCTTCACTTTCCGGCAGCTTAATGCCCTCGCTGTGATCATCATCTGTTAGAAATAAAAGTCTTTATATTCTTTAATTACATAGTAATAATTAAAGAATCTATATGTCATGCCAAAATTACCAAGTATAATAATTTAGAAGTATATTGTCTCCATTGATGTTGTAATTGAGAGGGTTTGATATTCCCCAATCTAATCACCTCAATAGTACTCAAAGGAATCTCTGTCTATAATGGTGTAGAAGAGAAGAGCAAAAGTTGTAATTGAACCAGGGACCATAACCCTATTTATTATATTCTGTTGTATATCCTAGTTCAATTAGAAGTCTATCAATCCTAATTGGACTAGGATTCAATCTCTACACATTACAAAGTCCGTACTCAGTTCAGATGTTTCGAGGGCCCAACCAACAAATCACTTAATAACTCTATTAATTAGATAGCCCATATAATTATAATACAATATGTAGCCTATTATAGATATAAAAAATCCAACAATCTCCCACTTGAGCTACATATGTTATCCAAAATAATTATATTTTAAACTTTATATGTACACTTAAATTGCTATCTTGCTTGAAACATCTCCTTAATTACAATATGGTCCATCTACTATATCAGCATGAGATCAAAGCGGTCTTCGTCACATTAATTGGTAACTAAACCCATCAATGGTGATCATACCAACATATTCAATGACATAGATCGAATATGGATGTGTAGCATAAAAATTACATGCAATGTGATCTTAACACATGTCTATTTCCAACTAGTCCTACTTTATTCTTTAGTGAGATCATACCAAAGCTTTCCAATCTTAATGTTAAATGACAAATGGAAATACCAAATTCAGAGATTGGTAAAAAACCATTATACTTTATTCTGCAGAAAATAATCAAGTGTGTCTACTACCAAGAAACATCAAAGTACAAACTCTCACTAAACCAGCACATCGTCAAAAGATACAACACCCATATGAGCTGTATGCTCGTGAAACACCTTGGGCGGTAAACCCTTGGTGAGCGGATCCATAATTATGGAGTTTGCGCCAATATACTCTTATAGACACCTGACTACTCTGAACTCTCATTCTTTAACAACAAAAAACTTAATGTCTATGTGCTTCAACTTCATAGAGTTTCTATTGTTATTAGAATATTGCATAGTCGATTTATTGTCATAATATATCTTCAATGGTCTTTCAATACCATCTACAACATGCATCCCAGTGACAAAGTTTCGCAACCATATCCCATGATTAGATGTCTCATAACTGGCTATGAACTTAACTGTCATGCTAGATAGAGCTATGAGCGTCTGCTTAACACTCTTTCAAGATATAGCTCATCCAACTAGCAAATAAATATAGCTCAATGTGGATCTCTTACTGTAATAGATCTATCAAAACCAGAATCAGAATACTTAATGATTTCCAAATGATCTGACTTCCGATAGGTGAGCATGGAATCTTTTATTTTCTGTAAATATTTCACAACCCTTTTGGCTGCTTTCCAATGATCCATCCCAGGGTTACGCAAATATCTGTTTAATAATCCTACTATGAACGCTATATCCAGATGCGTACATACTTGAGCATACATAAGACTCCCTATAGCCGATGCATAAGGAATCTTGCATTTATTTTGCCTCAACCTCATTCTTGGGGTATTGACAGAGGCTGAACTTATCACCTTTAGCAATGGACGTATCTCCTGGTCCACAATCTTTCATACCGAATTTGCTAAGTACTTTTTCGATATAGTTCTTTTGTGATAACTCAATGATACCCCGAGAGTATCTCGATGTATCCGTATGCCTAATATAAAAGAGGTGTCCCCAAGATCTTTCATTTCAAAATTCTTAGTTAGAAATCTTTTGGTTTCATGCACTAAGCCTATATCGCTACTAGTTAGCAGTATATCATCGACATATAATACCAAGAAGATATATTTATTTCCAGTGAGCTTATGGTACACACAATCATCAATTGTATTTACCTCAAATCTAAACGAGATAATGACTTAATGAAATTTGTAATACAATTGATGGGATGCTTGATTGAAACTATAGATGAATTTCTTTAGTCTGCATACCATTTTCTTTGGATCACCTGATGCAAAGTTTTTTTGCTGCACCATATATATCATTTCCTTAATATTACCATTGAGAAACGCATTCTTTACATCCATCTGATGTAGCTCCAAATCAAAATGAGCTACTAATGCCATTATTATCCTAAAGGAGTCTTTCAATAAAATCGGAGAAGAAGTCTCTATATAATCAATGCCTTCTTTCTGAGTGAAACCCTTGGCAACAAGACGAGCTTTATATCTCAACATTGCCTTTTGAATCCCTCTTGGTCTTAAAAAATACTCATTCGCAACCAATGGGCTTCGCACCTTCAGGCAATTTATTGAGATCCCAAATGTCATTATCTTTAATGGATTTCATCTCATCTTCCATGGCATCAATTCACTTTTGAGAATTAGAACTCTGTTTGGCTTGATTGAATCATCTTCCACCACTCCTATGTCAACCTCATGTTCTTGGAGAAAGACGATATAGTCATCCAGAAACGTCCTTCTCCTTTCTCTAGTGGATCTTTGCAATGGCTGTTCTTGAGGTTGTTGAGTTTGCTCATCAGGAGCAACAACTTCATTTTGGACAGAAAAGTTATCAACATTGTCTTGATAATCCGATTTCACTTCTTGAACAATGTCAATAATCTGATCATTCTCAATAGCGACAGTAGGAAGAGAAACGAGTCTCTTCAAAGACGATGTTCTTAACCTTATCTTTCCTTCCAAACTCAACATCCTAAAAGAATTTTGCATTTTCAGTCTCGAAAAAGGACCTAGTCGAAGGATCATAGAATTTATAACTCCTAGACCGTTCAGGGCATCTAACAAAATAGCAGCTTACAGTTCTTGAGTCCAGTTTCTTTTTACTTGGCCTCTAAGGCCTCGCTTCTGCTGGACATTCCCAAATGTGCAAGTGCCTAAGATCAGGCTTCTTGCTGATCCAAAGTTCATAAGAGATTTAGTTACTACTTTATTTGGAACCCTGTTGAGGATGTATGCTACAGTCTTTAGTGCTTCTCTCCTCGGGAATTTTGGTAAAGGAGAATGACTAATTATACTTCTTACCGTGTCCTTGATAATAACCTAAAAGTCCATATAGCCTCAACTGCAACTGCTTTGCCGTTGCCCACAAAGATGACTCTTTCAGCATCAATTGGCTGTCGGCTCCACAAGCAATCTTGTATAGACACACTAATGTAAGTGGTAGCACTAGAATCTATCCACCAAGTGTGTCTAGGTACATAAGGTAAATAAATTAACTTCAAAAGAAACCATAGCGAGAAGCATACATTTTTTAACACGCAATGCAGCGTAACTGGGACATTCTTTATTTCATGTGTCCACCCTTCTTGCAAAAGTAACAGGTGAACCCCTTATCCTGTTTCTTTTGTAATTTATGTTGTGATGCCCCAACTACAGCTTACTTTTTCCTTTTTTCTTTTCTTGTCTTGAGAAATGGTTGATGAGTTAGTACTTTCAGTCATCTCACACTTAAGTCTTTCTTTTTCTTGCACACAACAAGATATGAGCTCATTAAGAGTCTATTTATCCTTTTAGGTATTGTAACTCACTTTAAATTAACCGTATTGTGCAAGAAGAAAAATCAAAACCAGATGCACGAGCAAGTCTTCAGACAGCTCTAACTTTAGTGCCCTTAGTTTGGAAGTGAGATTAGACATTTTCATAATATACTTCATTACGTTCCTTTTTCCTTTATACCTTATTGAAACAAGATGATCCGAAAGAGGACTTGTTTCAACCTTTTCGTTTTTGGCAAAACATTTTTCATTTTCTTTAAGGAACGTCTTAGCATTTTCCTCCTCAGACATTGCGCCCCTAAATGTTTCTGGAATGGAACGTTTCATGATCATAAGACTTATGCAGTTAGAACGATCCCAATTTTTTCAAGTCCTTTTTTATTCTGAGTGGAACTTTTATCAGTGAGAATAGGAGGTCGTTCTGTCCGAAGCGCAAGGTCAAGATCCATGTAACTGAAAACAATCGTAACGTTCTATTTCCAATTCTTGAAATTTGTGCTATTAAGCACATGGATGAAATTAATGTTGACAGATATTGTAGAAGCAGAAACAAAAAATGAAAACGAGAGAATATTTCAAGCTCACAATTAATTATTGTGTCATAACATATGTATGACAAATTATATAACGGTGGGCCCATTACAAGAAACTTAGCACAACATTGATATTTAGTCTTTGGGCAGAAACATCAACTTGTAAGTGGTACTCTCTGTGTAGTAATCAAACATTGATAATTAATCTGTCAAACAATAAGCCTTTCTTTGGACTGACTTATTGTCTGCATGAAAACTTTATAATTGTCACATATTTATTACTACATGTATATCTACCATTTAGTCAAATAGTAACCTTCCTTTGGACCAGTCACTGTTTGCATAAATAACAGACACACACATCTTAATATTCTAAAATAAGCAAATCTACGCAATAGAGGTTACTTTGGCAACGTATCGTTTCAATTGATTTATTTTAAAATATAAGACGATTAATTCAAGGAACTGAAGATATTTTAGGGATTAAATTCAAAAATTCCAAACTTTAAGGGCCTAAGATTTTAAAATCTGAAAACTTGAAGGACCTAAGATTTAAAATCCAAAACCTGAAGGATTAAATCTTAAAATCCAAACAAGCATGTATTTTATTGGTAGACCCATCACAAGATACCTAGTACAACATTGACATTTAGTCTTTGGACAGAAACATCAATTGTAAGTGGTACTCTTCGCGCAGTAATCAAATATAGATAATAAATTTGTCAAACAATAAGCCTTTCTTTGGATCAACTTATTGTCCATATGAAATCATTATAATTATCATATATTTACTACCACATGTACGTCTACTATTTGACAAAACAATAACCTTTCTTTGGGCTGGTCATTATTCGCATAAATAACAGATATATTCATCTTTATATTTCAAAATAAACAAATCAACACGATAGATGTTACTATCGTATTAATATTATTCACTTCGAAATATAAGACATTTGAATCATGAATTTGAGAATTTTTGGAGAAAATTTTTAAGATTTAAAACTTAGATGACCTTAAAGTTGAAATTTTAATACTTTAGAGATTTAAAATTTAGGATTTATGAAATTTTGGGATTGAATCCTAAATTCTAAAACTTTAATGGCCTTAAAATTGAAGAGATTTTAAAACTTTAGGGTTAAAATTGTAAAATTTAAAATTTTAGTGGCCAACTTATGAAAAATTTCAACTTTAAGGGTTAAATTATTAAAATTCCATAACTGTAGGGTTATATTACTTAATATTTAAAACTTTAGGGCTTAGTTTTAAATTATCATAACCTGAGGAATTTAAATAATTAAGTTTTAAACTTTAGGACTTAATATGCAATATAACCTAAATCTCCAAAATAGCATGGAAAACCCATCCATCCATTTAATTCTCAACGTAGGTCCCATTTTCTAAAAAAGCAGCATCTAGGGTTTGAAACCCTAGTTGCCATCCACCAGCCATCAGCCACTGCCGCCTCCAAGTCTGGCAGAGTCGGTGGCGCCACACCACCGCCGCTTTTTAAAAAAAAGAGCAACGCTGCAGGCGCATCTTTGCTTTCCTTCTAGCAAAGAAGACCTCAAGCGACGTCATTGCTTTGTTTTGCCACCATCACCAAGAAGCGGCGCTTATTTCTTCGTGAAGCGCTAGCGGTCTTTAATCCTTAATTCAATCCAAACAACACGGAATGATTTCATGCCAAAAAAAAGTAATACACATACGATTCAACTCATAATTTTCCATGTTCCAGAACCCAAAGAAAATAAAAAAAATCTCCACACTTTACTGACTGGGCTCACATGAAATCCAACAAACGAAGCAGCTAATTTTGATAATAACTTGCGAGCCACAATGTAGAATACATAATTCCCGGTCTCCATAATTATTACTTTCCTAATTACATCAAAATCTTGACCTTATACTGATAAATTCATCATGAAATTGACTAAAACATAATACTAAGGCTAGATTAAACATACACTTTTTTTTCTTCATGTATATTGTGTGAGCCTTTAATAAATTGACCAAAATAATTATCATACTGATAATTCAACATGATATAGGCTCTGATACCAATTGTTAGAAATAAAAGTCTTTATATTCTTTAATTACATAGTAATAATAATTAAAGAATCTATATATCATGCCAAAATTAGCAAGTATAATAATTTAGAAGTATACATGTCTCTATTGGTGTTAAAATCGAGAGGGTTTGATCTTCCGCATTCTAATCACCTCAATAGTACTCAATAGAATCTCTATCTATAATGGTGTAGAAGAGAAGAGCAAAAGTTATGATTGACCCGGAGACCATAACCCTATTTATTATATTCTGTATATCCTAGTTCAATTAGAAGTCTATCAATCCTAATTGGACTAAGATTCAGTCTCTACACATTACAAATTCCGTACTTAGTTCAGATGTTTCGAGTGCCCAATCAACAGATCACTTAATAGCCCTATTAATTAGATAGTGTAAGGAATTGATTTTTACATGCACAGCGGAAATTAAATATTCAATTCCTTTAAGCCGGATCAACCTTGTACTTAGAGAGAATTCGTGATAGAAGTTTACCTTTGATGAATATCGCGAGATCTGATTTTTGACGGCCTGATGTGCAATCTTCAATACCACACATGTCCAAATGTCCAGCCTCCAATGGTGATCTATACAGTAAAAACAGATCTGGACTTCTACAATCAAGAACAGATGAAAGCGAAACTTTTGGGAGTGATTGTATTGGGTTGTCTTTTGCTTGTGCTAGCAAGTAATCAAGATCAACTCTTAACCCTAATATGTTGTACTTTTGTATTTATAGGAGGGGCTAACCATAGCCCTAGTTCTAGTCCAACTAGAACCTATCAACAAATATGTCCAATTAATTAATCTAATTAATTAATACGGTCTAATAAGTAATTAAGTCCGATCCAACTAATTTGACCTTGGACATTAATTCTTAAATCTCCCACTTAGACAAGGTCTAACTCCAGATGCTCAATTCTCGCTTTATGTATGTGACCAATTAGGTTTCCATTTCACGATGGCAAACGCAATGATATTCTCATCGATTCACCGAGATCGATCAATTTACATCACCGTCCAAGATTGACATCTAGCAATGTGTCAAGGCAATCCATATGAAGAAAAATGTCATGTGGTATGACAGAACCAATGCAGTTACCGTAGAATTATAATCACTTCATCAATATAACCCAATTGGTTTAGAGATATGAATCAGCGTCAATCTCATTTCAACCAATTATATTCTTCGTCGATCTAATATAGTTATGATTGAAATATTTTCAACTCATAACTCTACCCCGGTCGAAGAAATTTATATCAACTTAAATAGGTAAAATGCAGGTTATAATCTCCTACTTTCTAGGAGTGACGAATCCTCATATTAGACATTTACAATCTTCATATGATTCTCACTATACCCGTACGACGTCTTCCTGGTAACTCAAATCTTCGAGTCCCATCAAACGCTCACCAAAGTATAGCGGTCCTCACATAAGATTCTATAATGTCCTCAAGTTAAATGACCAAATCTACAACCGCGCATTAGAGATTTACCACTGACGCTTGGATAGTTATCTATGTGGAATCTCTAGGCAGATCATCCAATGTCATGTTCTCATAACAATGCATTCATGTGTTCATTCAGATGTCCCTCTACATCTTAGCTCGTGAGATCAACTACTTTCTTCAAAAGAAATACAACATATGTTAGTCTATCCGCAATAATGATATTTGTATCTCATTATTACTATGACTAAGGATATTTGAAGAATAAGTTATTTATAACATGTATCTCTCAATCACAACACCTTGTGATCAACAAGTTACTATGAACTTTTCTTCGGACTCTATTATTTTAAATAATAAAATTTAAAAAATAACATATCTACCATTAAAATGTAAACAAGCATTTAATTAATCAATTTGTTCACATACTTCAATGTCTAACAAAGAGTATATCACAAAATATCTCATACAAACTAGATCAAATCACTCAGGTATCTTAATATCATCAAATTTAGCATGATCATCATGCTTGTGCTAGGACAACAACTTTGTCAAAGGATCTGCTACATTATCGTATGTTAGGACCAGTTCTATCTTTACATAATTTCTTAAGATTATCTCTCTGATGAGATGATACTGCCTCAATATATATCTGGATCATTGATGAGACCTAGGTTCCTTCGCTTGTGCGATGGCTCCATTGTTATCACAATACAAGTTATTGGATCAACAATGCTAGGAACTATTCCAAGTTCAGTAATGAACTTCTTGATCCAGTTCGTTTTCTTTGCTACTCAAGCAAACTATATATTCGGTTTACAGAGTTAAATCGTGATGCGTTTCTTGTTTGAAACTTTTCCAACTGACTGCACCACCATTTTGAGTAAATACATATCTATCCAGATTGAGATGTGCTATCGTCTTTATCAGACTGAAAGCTGGCATCGGCATAACCTTGAACTCTAAGTTCATTTCCTCCATAAACCAAGAACATGTCTTTTGTCCTTCTTAAGTACTTAAGGATGTTCTTGACCACGATTTAATGTTTCTCGCCAGGGTTCGCTTGGAACCTGCTTGTGACACTCAAAGCATATGAAACATCCGGTCGAGTACATAGCATGGCATACATGATAGATCCTATTGCTGATGCATAAAGAATTCTATCCATGCGATCTCTTTCAATTTGTGTCTTTGGACACATCTCTTTTGAGAGATAGATCCCATGCCCGATGGGACAGAGTTCTCTCTTGGACTTTTCCATGCTAAATCTTCTCAAGAATTTATCTATGTATGTAAATTGAGATAGGTCAAGCATTCTTTTAGATCTATCCCCATAGATCTTTATACCGAGAATGTACGTTGCCTCTCCCATATCCTTCATGGAGAAATTTTGGATAACTACAATTTTACTGATTTTTGGCATCGGAGACATCGTTTCCAAAAGTATGTCATCCACATACAAAATTAGAAACACGACTTTGCTCTCACTAATCTTTTATACACATAGTTCATCTTCATTCTTGATAAAATCAAACATTTTGATTGTCTTATCAAAATGAAGATTTCAGCTCCGAAAGGCTTGCGTTAAACCATATATGGATTTCTATAGTTTGCATAACTTGTTTGGCTCTATGGATTCAAAACCTTCAGGTTGTGTCACCTACACATCCTTGCTAAGATTCCCGTTAAGGAATGCGATCTTGACATCCATTTGCCAGATCTCATAGTCATGGTATGCTACTATCGCAAGTAGAATCCGAATTAACTTAGACAAGGCTACTAGTGAGAAGGTTTCGTCAAAGTCAATCTCTTATCTTTACTTGTAACCCTTCTCAATCAATCTTGCCTTGTAAGTATGAACATTACTATCCATGTCGACCTTTTTAATGTAAACCAATTTACAGCCTATAGGTTTTACCCCTTCAGGCGGGTCAAGCAAGGTCCAAACCTTGTTTCGTACATGGAGTTCATCTCTAATTCTATGGCTTTCTGCCATCTCTTTGAGTCAACACTTGACTTCGATTCTGCGTAAGTAGTAGGTTCATCTTCCTCGATTAGTAATACATTACTAGTAACCGTGAGATCGTATCTCGAGAGGAAAATGAATGACTCGCTCGACTTCTGTGAGCTAGTGTGTCCTCCTTGGGAATTGGTGGTTCCCACTTTCTTAAGTCGTGCTTCATCAGATGTAAGCTCAGCTATTGGAACGTCTAATTGGTCAATTTTATTTGTGGTTTCTTGAACTTTTTCAAGATCTACTTTTCTCCTAATGTCTTCTCTAAGAATACAGCAAGTCTCGATACGATGACCTTCATCTCGATGAGATTGTAGAAATAGTATCATGCAATTTACTTTGGATACTCCACATATAAATATTTATCAGATTTAGCTCCTAACTTATCCGATTCAACGCGCTTCACATAAGCGTCGCATCCCTAACCTTTATGTATGAAAGATCGGGTCATTTTCCCATTTCATAACTCGTATGGAGTTTTATTGACCGATTTAGATAGGACACAATTTAGTGTATAACATGCAATGTTAAGTGCATATCTCCAAAACGATTTTGGAAGAATTGCGCAACTCACCATTGATCACACAATATCAAATAAGGTACGGTTTCTCCTTTTAGATACACCATTTTTGTGTTGATGTATACGGTGGAGTCCACTGTAAGAGAATCACATTTTCTTTTAGATATTCTAAAAACTCATCCTTCAAATATTCTCCACCTCGATCAGATCTAAGTGTTAGAATATTTTTTCCGGTTTGCCTTTCTACTTCTTGCTTGTATTCCTTGAACTTTTCAAGGACTTCACTCTTGAATTCTATCAAGTAGATAAAATTATGTCTAAAATGGTCATCTGTAAATATGATGAAGTAAGAAAAGCCACATTTAGCATCTTTAGACATTCGTCCATATACATCAGTATGTACAAGACTCAAAATATCTGCAACTGTGTCTCCTTTTTCAGAAAAGAGTGTCTAGGTCATTTTACCCAACGGGCATGATTCACACTTATCAAATGATTCATAACCATTTGAATCCAAGTATTCATCTTTATGTAACTTGGTGATGCGTTTTCATTTATATGACCGAGTCTGCAATGCCAAAGATTTGAGTTGTTAGTTTTATCACTTTTATGCCTTGCAATTCATCTTCTAATATCTTTTTATTTTCACAGTGAAAACACAGATCATCAGACTTGAATTTGTCTTTGCTTAACTGTTTTCCAATAGATTTGGCTTCTTGGATCATTTCTAAAAAGTCCCTTTAGATTTTCTCTTAGTGCTCTTAGAGGTATCAATGGCCAAAGTTTATACATTCCTTTGGGCTTAACAGCCAAAGATATTTAGCAAATTTCGAGTAGGTACATCAATCTTATTCACGTTGAAGTTCATGATGAACTAGAAAAAGTTATTAGGTGGGGACTGCATAACTAAGTCAACACTTAGCTCGTGGTCCATGGTAAAACTTAATTGATTTAATTTTTCAATATAATCAATCATCTTCAATACATGAGCACTGACTGAATCTTTTTACCATCATACCTCTTCATAACCTTTTGGATGTCTCGTATTGTTCAATCCGTGACTGTACATCATTCAACTCCTTGAAATGATATATTTTGGTATAGGTATCTATACCATCGTGCTGCTTTTCTAACTCAAGTGACATACTGCAAGCATATCATGTTGCAATGTTACTATTATCGCTGTATTTTTATAAGCCTGCACGTTTCCCAGCGTAGCCTCCTCAATAGGAGTTTCCGACATTGGCTGCTTATTGACATATCCAATTTTTCTTTTTCATGCTTGAGGACAATTCTCAGAATGCGGTGCCAGTCCAGAAAATTTGGCCCGATATGTATGTCAGCATCCATTATGCCTCTCAAACTCATATGGTTACTCATGATTCAACAATTAAATAATAAGATAGAACAATTAATTAAATGCATAAAATTAATTTAACATGGACTTATATTAAATTAATTATACTCCCACTGTTTAAATTAAATTAAGTACCCTCAAACATTAATCAATAGAACTAATTAGATTCCCAGTGGACTAAGATCCCTTTTGTTTTATTAGAACCTTGAGTGACTCAACAAATCCTAATAAAACATCCAGGTAGATACTTCTATCAATCACATCTCTATGTGACTCCTAGATCATCAAGTAGACAACTTATTATCGCACACATCTTATGTGTTTACTTGATTGTGCTCCTAAAATTCTATTTCCTTGAGTGACTCAACAAAAAATAAAATTTTAGTTAAATTCGACCCATTGTTCGAAACATCAAATGTTTCATAGTGATAAACATATCCATGAGCGGCGAGCAACTTGAGTGACTCAACAAACTGACATCGATAATGGACTCTGGTTTTTCACTATAACAATAGAATGCACGTTGTATTAACCATTTAATACGAATTTAATATTTTGATAAAGAGGGGTTTGTCTCATCGTATATATATTAATTAACATCTAACATGCAATCAATCATACATAATAATAATAACTGTGGATGATTATGGACTTTATCTATCTAATCTTACTGAGCCATAAGGAAGATTAGTCGGTCAATTTCTAAGGGACGTTGCATTCATTCATCGAATGCTTAATGCAAACATCTCCATCTCCTACTGCAACCTGTATCCTATACTAGTTGGCACGCGGGTCCAAATAAATGAACACGCAGGTCCATATTAAATAAAGAGTTCAAACACTCAATTAAATAAATAATAAGCTCGCAAACCCAACCAACAATCAACAAGAATAATTAACCATACAACCAATCAAATGGGTCGAGTCCATAATCATCCACTAAACATCTATTTTAATATCTAATATTAAAAATATATTAATTTCTAAATTTGCAGCTTTGACAGTATAAGTCTAAACTTTTTAGACATTTTGAAACAGACTAGACGAAATTAAATAATTAATCTAATTAATTAATTAATTTCTCAATAATAAAATTAATCCAATTAATCCAATTAATCAATTAATTTTATTCATAAAGAGAATTTTTCAAAATTTATTTTATCTCCCAATTTAAAGTCATATCCGAAATTGAAGACAAAATTTGTATATGGTCAAAATTACAATTTTATAAAGTAATAATTTAATATTTAATCTGGTCAGAAATTCAAAATATGGTTTAAAACAATTTTAATTTAATTTTGAATATTTGACCAACATTAAATAAATTAATAGTTACAATTTTTCCAAAAAAAAAAAATTAAAATTGCATCTGAGACCCTTTTTTTGTTGAAATTGAAGACTTATTGAACAATTTCTGAAATTGCACAGTCAGTCATTGATAAAAGAAATCAGTGGGTTTTTGTGCAACTTCCAAAATTGTTCAAAAGACCCCTCCATTTTATTTTAAACATCACGAGTTCTCATGCAATTTCAGAAATTGCATAAGAGACCCCTTTTCTTTCTTTTAAAATTGGGACACCTCTTATGCAATTTCAAAAATTGTACAAAAGCCCCCGTCCCCATCTTTAACGCAGAAACCCTAGGGTTTCTGCAAAAACACAATTACCGCTGCTGATTTGGGGCGGCGATTCATTTCAACTTGCGGTGGCCGCGTCGGTGTCAACACCGCGCGCGCCATCAAGAATTAACCATCGAATGCGAAAATAGCGATGTTCGATGTGGCCATCTTGCCGTCAAGTGCGTCATGCTATAAGTCATGGGCGCTTTGGCTATTTCCGTCGTGAAATCAGCGGCGGAGACCGCTGACTTCACGGCGTAATCTGCTTCTTTCGAAAGGCAGCAGATTGGTCGTCGACAGTCGCCGCCGGTGGCACTTCCAAAGTACTTCTGCAGTTGGTCGACTCACTTTTCGGCCATATCGTCTCGTTCCGAATAAATCCAAGACTAATTTCAGATTTTCTTTTTCAAAAAATTCACAATTTTATTTTAAATTGTCAAATCTCAAATCAAATTAATACAACAATAACAATTATTGTTTGATTCATCAAAGCAGTATAATGAACTCTAACAAGTGACAATGTAGGTTCTAATACCATTGTAAGGAATTGATATTTACTTGCACAGCGGAAATTAAATGTTCAATTCCTTTAAGCCGGATCAACCTTGTACTTAGAGAGAATTCGTGATAGAAGTTTACATTTGATGAATATCGTGAGATCTCATTTCTGACTAGCCTGATGTGTGATCTTCAATACCACAGCTGTCCAAATGTCCAGCCTCCAATGGTGATCCACACAGCACGAACAGATCTGGACTTCCACAATCAAGAACAGATGAAAGCAGAACTTTTGGGAGTGATTGTATTGGGTTGTCTTTTGCTTGTGCTAGCAAGTAATCAAGATCAACTCTTAACTCTAATATGTTGAACCTTTGTATTTATAGGCGGGGCTAACCATAACCCTAGTTCTAGTCCAACTAGAACACATCAACAAATATGCCTAATTAATTAATCTAATTAATTAATTCGATCTAATAAGTAATTAAGTCCGACCCAACTAATTTGACATTGGACATTAATTCTTACAAACAGTCTATATAATTGCAATACAATATGTAGCCCATTATAAATATAAAAAATCCAACATCATCATCTCCGCTGGCGACACCTTTGGGCAATGAGCCTCCTGTTTTCGGTGAAAAGAACAAGTTCCTAAGCCTTTACGTGTTCGTCAGAGCTCTAATCGGATTATTTTTTCCGATAGCATATATATTTCACTGCATCTTAGAAGGTGACAAGGTGGGCATTACGGGTGCAGCTCCACATGCTTTCCTATTAGCCAGTCAAGTTTTCATCGAGGGACTGGCCTCTGCTGGTGGTTTTTCGTTGCCTATTTGGGTTTTCGTGTTGTTTTATTCAATACGATGAGGATTTTCACCATTGTGGAGTGGCTGAGGGTTAAAATCTCCAATGGGGGGTACGGCGGCAGTTCAAGGAGGGTGCAAATTGGAAGGGCTCTTGCGGTGGCTAACATGTTTTATTGGTGTTTCAATTTGTTCGGATTTTTGCTTCCTGTTTTTCTCCCAAACGCCTTTAAAATATATTACTCTAACCGAAAGATTAAGGACTAATGTTTTGATGTATTTTTAGTATTTTCTGTTTCTAAGTATCTTTTTTTGTTTCTAACCATTTTACAAGATATCTTTTTTTTTTGTGATTAGGGATGGCAATTAAGACCAATGGAAGCACTCTCTTGGACCATTTTACAGTATGTTTACTGTAATTGGCATTTATGTGATCGATTCAAAAGTTTTTTTTTCTTTTTTTTTTTCCCGGTTTATATTTCGAATTGGTTCATCCAAGTAGTAATAATCAGATGAATTGGATTGTTCCAATTCAAAATGACAAATTAAAAGGGCAGGAGCACTCGATTTTTGAAAAATAAACAAATTATGTTCTCTTATTCTTTCGAGTTTCGAGGAAGAAGTTTTGTATAGGGATCAAGAAACAAATAACAATCTAATTATTTCGATTCATCGCTAATCAAATTTATGTAAACACTTTTACAGAAGACGTGACAGAGTTGTGGCTGTGAAATATTTTGAAGATTCATTTTATCAAATTAATGTGTTTGTCTAAGTATTCAGGTTGAATACATACATTTGAAGATCATTTACCAAGCTTTTATTTAGGGAAATTGGCGCAAATGGTCCCTAACGTTTGCCATTAGTGCGCAAATGGTCCCTAACGTTTCATTTTTTGCAGAATGGTCTCCAACCTATCCATTTAGGTGCGCAATTGGTGTTTTTAGGTGCGCAAATGGTCCATATCACTGTTTTTTGTCTTTATTAGCGGGAGTAAAATTGTCAAGTTACATATTTTTTCGACCTTTCAATTGGCGCAAATGGTCCCTAATCTTAAGAAATTTGCAATTGGATTCCTAACCTTTAAAAAGTGAAAATGAGTCCGATACTTTAATTTTTTTTTAAAAATTAAAAAAAAAAATCAACAAATTGATAATATACTAAATTATTTTGAATATTTTATGAACTATTATAAAGTAACCAAAATTGAAATTCATAATTATTAACAAATGTGCTAATTAAAATTATTTTATTATTATTAAGTAATCATATTATTTAAAATTCAAACTTTAATTTTATCATTACAACAAAAGAAGAAAAATAAATTTGTAGCAAATAAAAATTTTACTTATGCTCAACCCAACTCGATTTTATACAGTCTCATATTTACAAGGTCAATTCAACTCGCTTTTGAGCCACAAGGTTACTGGACCAGTCCTATTTTAAATTTTAATTAATTTTACATTCAAAAAAAAAGGGTCCCACCCCACCCTCCAAAATCTGAGCGAATGGAGGGATTTCTCCCTCTCGGGTCGCCGGCGCGACGGCGACCGGGAGGGAGAAATCCTCCTTCCGCCGCCATGAACTCCCGGTTTCGCCAGCGATGAGGGAGAGAAATGTCCCCTATTTCGCTTCGACGGGGAGAATCTCTCATCCCATATTTTCGGTCATGATCGGAAACATGGGGGGAGAGATCCCCCTATTCACGGCGAAACCAGTTTCTCCCCCCATGTTTCGCGAGCATTAGGGAGGGGAGAAATCCCCTCCCCGGTCGCCGGCGACGGCAACCGAGGAGGGGAGAAATCCCCTCCCTTCTGCTCGTATTTTGGGGGTGGGTGTGGGAATCTTTTTTTTTAATATAAAAATTATTTAAAATTTAAAATAAGATTGGTCCAGTAATCTTGTGGCTCAAAAGCGAGTTGGATTGGCCCAGTAAATATGAGACTGTATAAAATCGAATTGGGTTGAGCATAATTAAAAATTTTATTTGCGACAAATTTATTTTTCTTCTTTTGTTGTAATGATAAAATTAAAGTTTGAATTTTAAATAATATGATTACTTAATAATAATAAAATAATTTTAATTAGCACATTTGTTAATAATTATGAATTTCAATTTTGATTATTTTATAATAGTTCATAAAATATTCAAAATAATTTAGTATATTATCAATTTGTTAGTTTTTTTTTTAAATTTTTAATAAAAAAAATTAAAGTATCGGACTCATTTTCACTTTTTTAAAGGTTAGGAATCCAATTGCAAATTTCTTAAGATTAGGGACCATTTGCGCTAATTGAAAGGTTGAAAAAAAAATGTAACTTGACAATTTTACCCTTGCTAATAAAGACAAAAAACAGTGATAGGGACCATTTGCGCATCTAAAAGGACCAATTGCGCACCTAAATAGATAGGTTCGGGACCATTCCGCCAAAAATGAAACGTTAGGGACCATTTGCGCACTAATAGCAAACGTTAGGGACCATTTGCGCCAATTTCCCCTTTTATTTATTATGTTTTTCACTTAAGTAAAAAACAAAAGATATACCCACCAATGGCATGGGCATTGACAGAATAATCGGTTCAAACTAGTAGATTCTGTTTAATTTGCATCAGTTTTTAGTTTTTAATTTTTTTTTTTATTTTGGATTTTAAAAGTCAATTTTAAGATTGTTGAAAAAGTGTTTGATTTGTCATTATGAAAAATCATTTCTTTTCATCGATTTTATGTGATTACATGAATCCAATTCTATTACTATGTTCAAGAAAATCATTTCCTAGCTTGATTTTGTTCTAATTTGATGTTTTTTTTTGGTGGCATATATTGAAGATAGCCTTCAAGAATTGCTAAATCTTCAAAAGAGCCTTTGACCAAATAAAACCTAAAATACCCTTAACATATAAAGAAATACCCTTAACATACAAAATTTTTAATATTTGCTATATTGCTCCCTTATAATTACGATTTTAAGTTTCCGCACCCAAAACTGGTATCAGAGCCAATTAGTAATATAATTATGTCAAATAATTATAACAAAATATCAAAAATTAATATAATTGAACAAATTAATTGGATAAAAACCTTTTGATATATAAATTCGGATTAATCAAGAAAAGCATATTAGAAAAGAAGATCTAGAAATTCTCAAAGAAATTCGCAAATTGAAATATTAAATAATACAAATAAACAAAAATTACGTAATCTTAGAAATAAACTTTCAAGAATATATATCGTTAAACGATCAAATAAAATTAATAAAAACTCAGCAAGAGTTGGAAGAGTTAAAAGAAGAAATAAAAATATTAAGAAAACCTTTAACTCTAGAAGAAAGAATAATAAATATAGAAAACAAAATAATGGATTATAAAGAAATAATTATCGAAATTGGGAAAAGATTAGGATTTCAATTTGAAGAAAAGACAAATTATTAAAAGAAAATATTGTTATGATGAATGAAGTAAAACAAAATTTTCCAACAGTAACAAGAAACTATAATAGAAGAATTTCTTGAACAAAATAATAAATACTACCAACAACTTGAACCTTATAACCTAAATCCAAATATGAATACTCAATTAAAAGATATTTCGTAAAATCTTTTAAAATTAATGAAAATATTAAAATATCAACAAAGAATAACAGGAAAACATATAAAAATCTATACTAAAGAAGAACCTCAAACTCTAGAATCTGTATATAATTTAATGAATGAAACCAAACAAGATCTTGAAGAAAAATTCTTTGAAACTTCGGGAGAAGATGCAGAGAGATATAGAAAAATGTTAGAAGATTTAGAAATACAAATGGCAAACATAAGTTTAGGAAATACTAAAATGAATACTAGTACCACGGGAGTTAGTAGTTCTACTACCCCTCCTACTATAAGACAACCTCCATTTACACCTACTACACTACCAAAAACTAAAGGAATATACCTTACAGTATGCTCAGGTCCTGTACCACCCATTGCACCAAGATATGAAGGACCCGGACAAACTAGTGGTGTAAATAAAGAAAAGGATAATGAAGAATATAATAGTTATAGATATCCAACAGATGAAGGAGAATTATATACCTGGTATAAATTCAAATTTCGTATAGAAGGCCCAAATAAAAGAATAAATCCTAGCAAAA
The DNA here is from genome assembly GCA_023638005.1 of Forsythia suspensa. Lineage (NCBI taxonomy): Eukaryota > Viridiplantae > Streptophyta > Magnoliopsida > Lamiales > Oleaceae > Forsythia > Forsythia suspensa. The sequence continues at coordinate 25,652,460 of CM042666.1, read as the reverse complement.
TAAAAGGCAACTTCAAAATAACTACCAAAGAAGAAAGTCCTATAGAAAATCTAACAGAACCAATATCAACAACAGGAATATGGTTAGATCTAGATTCGTGAGATAAAGACAAAAGATATCTCATTGGGTTAAAGCCTCTAGCCTTGCTATACAATTTAGCAAAGGATGGGATACATATACAGCTTTCAATTTTCTTGAACACACCTTCAGAGGAAATACTGAACAATTGTGGAAGAAAACTCCTGATCAAATAAAAAGTAATATAAAATATGGAGAAGAATTGATAGCTGACTCAAGAGAACATTTAAATAACCAAACAATTATGGATATATTAAAAAGATTAGAAAAATACTTAAGAGCACAATTTCTTGGAGAAATTGCAGAAGAAACTAGTATAGAGAAAGAAATAAGAGAGAAATTAGAAGCACAAATAGAATTAGAAAATCTAAAAATTTGTGATATGTGTGAACTAAAAGGATACTTAAGAGATTTTGAAAAAATCTACATAAAAGCTTTAAATAAAGATATGAGTTATAATGAAAAATTAAATTATCTGAAAATAATGTTCCTAAAACTTCCTTACCCTTGGAGCATAAAAATACACCAAGAATATGAAAAGATTAGGTCTGCCATGACTCATCCAGAAATAAATGATACTTTTGGCAATAGAGAACAATTTATTATCAATACAAATAATAAATGGTGTAGAGAAATAGCTGATAATAAAGCAATAAAAAAGATGACAAAGAAAAAACCCCTTTGTTGTAATCAAGATATCTTTCATACTCATCAATGGGGGTGTTATCCAAAAGAATATAGAAAGAAAAGGAAATTCAAAAAATTTCTTAAACCTTATAAAAAGAAAGATTTTAGGAAAAGAAGAGATAACTGGAAACCTAATAAAAAACCTTTTAAAAAGAGAACAAAACCAAAAGGTTGGATACCTAAGAAAGAATATATTAAAAAATGTAAATGCTTTATATGTCAAAAACCAGGACATATAGCACCAAACTGTCCAGATAAACATAAAAATAAAACCAACTCAAAATTTTTAGAAGTATATGAAGAAGCTATATATGACTCAGAATATGAACCTTATGAAATAAGCGAAACCGAATCAGAAATTTCTACTATATATATATATTCTGATAGTGAAATAGAAAGTGAAGAAGAAAATGAATTCATAAATTATAATTTTATGAATGAAGTAAGGATTGAAGAAAGTATGGAAATACAAGAGACTAACATAGATAATATAGAAGGAATAAGTCAAACTGTTACCTTCGAAGAAGAAAAATATGATGAAATTATGAAAAAAGTTTTATCCTTGAATCAAAAAGATGTTTTCAAAAATAAAACATTTTGGAACATAATACCAAAACTAAACAAAACTATTTATGTTATAAAACATAATGAAGTTCCTATTTATATAGAAAATGTAAAAGGATCTACAACAATTCCCATACTAAATAGGAAATGGATAAATGAAGAACTAGCTAAAATAAAGCCTGATATTAGAAACAAAATCAAAAATGTAGAAATTGGAGGAATCCGGATCCTTATGAAAGGATTCTTCGAGACAAGGTATGGATATACCAACAACATATTTTGCATGGATAATAGAATATTGCATGACCCTATTGATGCCCTTTTAGGAGCAGTTTCAGGTAATTTGGTATACCAGAAACTAATATTTACCTTAAAGCCAGGATTTGCAGTATCTTTATTAGATGAAAATATAGACATATCCTTAAATTTATATCATAAAATAGATAGATTAGATATGCCAAAAAATCTAAGCAAGATAGCCCTTACCATAAGATCTATATTTGCTTTTACTACTAGCCACCATCAAGAAATAAGAAGAAGTTTCAAGAAATAAAAATTGAAGAAGGATTTGAAGAATTAGCGCAAGCTATTCCGCTAGAAAATTCGTAGATCCCATGAAATTGAGATACCAAGAATTTGTTTTAGATTTCAAAAGAAGAATTAAAACAATTAAAGAAACAGGACAAACCAGTAATCTACAAGGCAATGTTTCTATTGATTCAATAGGAAATATGATAGCAAAATTCCCTCCTAGAAGAAGTCTCAGTCTTCCTAGGAAAAGCTACATAGGAGAAACATCCACTCCAAGAAACCATTGGAAAAAGAATATACCAATATTTGCCAAATTAGATAGACATGGAATAGAAGAACAATTCTACATCCTTACTGAATGGATAAAACCTACAGGAGAAATACAAGAAATGATTGCCCTAATTAATACAGGAGCAGGGTCAAGCCATGTTCAAGGAAATACAGTTAGTATGCTACCGGAACAGGACTTACCTCAAGGATACAAATATAAAGATTATCATGGAATAGAGTATGAAATCAGAAAATTCGTAGAAATGAATCTTATACTTACCAATATAAGAGGAGAACAATTCCCTATAACTATAGTTATACATAAAGATCCCAATAGGATAGAAACCAATGCACCAATCCTATTAGGAATGGACTTTTTAGATATGTTCAAACCATACAGCATTCAAAATGATAGGTTACAAGTAACAATTAACCTTGAAGAACAACATATCCCAAGGATTACTAGTGAAAAGAAAAGATTTACTAACTATATGATGATTAGTTATAAATCTATAACCAAGAACATAACAAATCCATTAAGTCCCTATGTTGAAATAAAACTCAACCTACCTGAATATTGTAAAATTACATTTCATGCTTATCTAGATACAGGATCAACATTATGTACAGCACAATATAATGTTTTACCCGACTTCCTCTGACTTCCCTCTCCCACTCGAAAATGTATCCTAAAAAGAAATACTATGCTCAAACAGCTAGTGGCCTATTTGAACCGTACTCTTTATATGCCGAAAATATACCATTTTTACTAGGAAATAGAGAAGTCATAGTTAGAGAACTTTACTATGCCCCCAAAATAGAATGTGACATTCTTTTAGGATAGACCTTCCTCCTAGAAGATTATGCACCCTTTACACAATATAAAAATCCTACAAGATTTGAATTTACAACACCTCAGTAACCATAAAATAATTGTACCACAAATACAAAAGGTCAGTATCTATAGCTCAAAAACCAATAAATCATCGAGTTCTTCAACCCAAATATGTGGTGGATGTTATACGAAATAGAAAAGAAAATTTCAAATCACTATTATACAACAAAGATAAACCTCCAAATAAGTGAATCGAGAAAATGAAAAGCTAGAAAGAATAAAAATAATCTCGTAAATAACTTTTCGTAAAATCCATTAGAAAAATGGTCCGTAAATAAAACAACGGCTAAAATAGAGTTAATAGAACCAAATGTCATAATTAGAGTTAAGCTTTATGACATATAGTCAAGAAGACATAAAAGAATTTGATATACAAATAAAAGAATTATTAAAAGCAAAAATTATTAGACCAAGTAAAAGTCCGCATAGTAGCTCACCTTTATGGTTAGAAACCATGCCGAAATAAAAAGAAATAAAGCCGAATGGTTATAAATTATAAGAAACTAAATGAGAAAACCAAATTTGATGGATATTACCTACCAAATAAGGATATTCTCATAAAGGCCATCTGAGAATAGCAAAATATATTCTAAGTTTGATTGCAAAAGCGGATTTTGGCAAATATGTCTAGATGAAGAAAGTAAACCACTAACAAAGATTTAGTACTCCTAATCCTTTAGGACAATTCGAATGGAATGTAATGCCATTTGGATTAAAAAATGCCCCCCAAATATATCAAAGAAGAATGGACGAGGTATTTAAACCAATTAAAAAATTTTGTGTAATATATATTGATGATATACTTATACATTCTACTACTTACAAAGAGCATCTAGAACACCTAGAAAAATTTGCATATATTATCAACAAACATGGAATAATACTCTCAGAAAAGAAAGCTGAAATAGCTAAGACAAATATAGAATTTTTAGGACTCATCATCAAAGAGGAAGAAATTCAATTACAATCTCATATTGGAGAAAAATTACTCGAATTTCCTGACGAAATAATAAACAAAAAACAGCTACAAAGCTTTTTAGGATTATTGAATTATTCTGAACAATTTATTGAAGGATGTGCTTTACTTAAAAAGCCATTTCTAAATAAACTAAAAAAGGATCAGGTTTGGAATTGGACCAATGAAGATACTAAGAGAATCCAACACATTAAAAAATATTGTTCTAATCTCCCAAAACTATCTATAGCAGAGGATGATGACTATTTTATTCTTGAAACAGATGCTTCTGACTATTGTTGGGGAGCAGTCTTAAAAGCAGTATCAAAACATGGAGAAAATTACCTATGTCATAAAGATTGTTCAAAAACATGTCCCGAAAAATTAGTTGCATATACTTGGGAACCTTTAAAGATGTTGAAACTAGATATGACTCCAATAGAAAAGAGTTACTTGTCACAAAAAAAAGAGTTGCTAAATATGAATATTATTTGATTAAAAAATCATTTACTATTAGAATGAGATAATACTCAAGTTAAGTACTTTCTTAAAAATAATTTAGAACCAAATGTTGCTAACAAGCCATTAATTAGAATACAATCGGATGGCCAACTTCAAATTTGATATTCAATATATTCGTGGTAAAGATAATTTTCTTCCGATTTCCTTTCCGGAGATGGAGCAAATCAAGCAAGAGTTACAATCAATGAAGCTCAAAATAAAGGAGATGGAAGAGAAAATATACAAAATGGAGAATGAAAACCTTCGAAAAGAAGATATTCCACGAAATATTCAAAAAAATCACACAAGATATTAAAGAAAATAAAGAGGCTTCCTCCTCTCAAATTTCAACCATCCATTATACAAGATATATCCGAATTAACAAATCAAATGTTATACGCTTTTTGCAATGCCTCCTATCCTTTGGGATAAAAGATGAAGCAGGATATAAATACAAAATATGTCTTTTCAATCTTGTGGCTGTTGGTTTATTATTGAAATTGGTAATAAGCCATGGATGAAGACTTTGAACTATGGAAAATATAACAAGGTGAATTTCTATCCCGAGCACCACCAAATTGGATTCGCCATATGTATGATATTGGAAATATACTCAGATTTATCCTAGCCAAAATCTCGGAGAAATTTCTATATTTGCAAAGAAGAATCAAAATAGCAATCAAGAATTTGTCCGAATTACTAAGCCTACCAACATTTATATCGATTCTTCTCTGCAGCCCGAATGGGATATTTATGATCATTACCTCATTCGAGTCAAAAATGTTATCAAAATTGGATTAACAAGAAAATTGTTCGATCCAAACAAATAAAAATACTCATGAAATCACTCCTCAAGAAATTTTGAAGATTGAACATTTCGAAAGAGCCAAAGGATTCAAAGACCAATTTGATTTCTTAGTTGACACCATGAGTAAAATGAAAATATCTGGATATACCCATGTGAAGATCACATAATCTTCAAAGAATCGTACTGTAAAAACTCGTGATCGTGATTGGGCCCTACTTGACCACCGGGTGCGACAAAATAATGAATAATGAAAATGATGGATCACCAAACTTTCTTCAAGAAATGTGTAAGATTATGGTGAGTCATCTTTGAACATAATGTCCAAATTGCATTATTGAAGATATGGACCACGCCTCCCTCAATGAAGACGACATGCCACCGCACTACTTTGAAGGAAAATGATTGGATAGGACCCTTCACTCACTACCAACAGTGATAATTTTATCACTTTGGAAAAGCTGTGGTCCCTATTTACCGACAAGATAAAAAGGAGATTCCTTCTTGATAAGGATCAATTATTGAAAATAAGTTGTATCTGAGTCTTTATATACCACTTACATATCGAGTTGTAAGGTATCGAAAGTTAGAGACAATCACTGAGTTTTCTCATATCTCTCTACTATCATACCATAGTCTTGCAGTCTTTTCTTCAGAAGTCAATAAGGTAATCTCTATGGAGTTCTAAACTTCAAACATAGGGAGTACCAAGAGTGTTTCTTACTAGAGTCTTTGTATATCAGGTGTGTACTTGTAATATGCTCATAATAATTTCTATAAAAGTATTTGAAATGTTTTCTTACAATCCCTTTTCTAAAGAAAACTTCCTTTGATAGCCAGGTCCCATGTGTAGTAAAATAACCATGTGTTATTTCCTTTAAATCTCCTTGTTTTCTCGTTTTGGCTTGTGTTGCTTTGTTTGGGAATGTTTGGAGTGTCATTGGAAAAATCAAGTAGGTTTCTAAACTGAAAGATTTGTTACAATAGGGGTGAAAACAGCTAGACTGAATTTCCGTGTCAGGGTTGAATCCTTTTGGATTTATATCCGTTAGCTTAAACTATCAATGCAAAAGGAAGAAGTAGAAAAGAAAATGAGCGGAAGACATGTTGGACCCTTCTGTTAAAAAACCTTATGAGCTATATACAAAAGTAGATCTTGCTTTGCCAATGCACATTTATACACAAAGACTTGAAGAAGATCACTCAAGGGAAACCTAGCTTTCTTTATTGAAGAAATATTCCAGGTTCGACGTTCTTATTTTCATGAACACTGCACAAGCATCCACATCCACTGATTGTGATCTTAAATTGTATTTAGATGATAAATATATCTCGCTTTTATTAACCTTGGTTGATAAATTAGAAAAATTTATTTTACTTCGGTCAATCTAAGCTCAAAGATATTTACAATAGCATAGATTTTGCTTGCAAAAATAATATAAGAATTAATTTCAGTAGAAACATCTAAAAATATAAAGAAAATTGAAGATATTATTTCGAATATAAAGATTTAGAAGAAGAGGTATCTCAAGGAATTGTTTTAGGATATATAACTCAATGTAAACATCCTAACGCATTTAAGAAATTATCTCGCATATATAGATTATTTAAATGTCAGGATATAATTTAAAAGGTTATGATAACCTTGAACAAAATATATTAGATTTATTAGAGGAAGAATTCGCAAAATTAAATAATATCCAAAATAAAGTATCTTTAGAATATTTAGAACAAACTAGAATAGTAAACAGATTATTAGCCAGATACGAAAATATTCTAGATATTAAATTAGAATTGTTGGGAAGATTAAGTGACGAAGAAATAAATAGATATAGGAGAAGTTAAAAGGGCATTTTGGGCACTTCATTCAAAAAAGAGGCCTTTACAACTTATCTATAAAACACTAGGCTATTTCGTTGTAAAGCTTGTTTGACAAGGCTATTTGAAAAAATTCCCCTTCTTTTTGTGGAGTTTAAAAGTTGTTTTTGTAAAAAAAAAAAAAAAAAAAAAAAAAATTGAAAAAAATTGGTCAAATATATAATTAAAAAGTTGATAAAAATTGTGAGTCTTATCAAATATATGATTGAAAATAATTAGGAATTTTGGCAAAAATGGTCCCTAACTTTTGTCCTTAGTGTAGAATTGGTCCCTAACGTTTATTTTTTTTACAAACAAGCCCCTAACCTATGTGTTTTGGTGCAAAATTGGTCCTTATGACAAATATGCCCTTAGCTTTAATTAGAAGAAATTGTATGTAGATTCCTAATCATTACAAAATGTGAATATGTCCAATATTTTTATTTTTTATAAAATAATTAAAGAAAACTAATGATTTTTTTTTTTGAATTAACACTTTAGTAATAAACATGTCAAATAAAATTATAATTTTTATTATTAAGTAATTATATTATTTAAAGAGGGAGAAATCATTGTGAGAAATCATTTTTCTCACTCTTTACTTTAAAAAGTAAGTTAAATAAATAAATAAATGACGTATATAATTTTATGACATTAAACTAATCTTATTAAATTTTTATTTATCATCAAAATACTAATAAAAATTAATTTACATGTTATGTGTTATATTTTTGAACGAAAATAAAACGATAAATTAAAATATGAAGTATATAGTTGGATTTCTAATATTTGAAGTTAATAAACATATAACTCAATTAAATAAAAGTATTTGAACATCAAATTTGTGATAAGGTTATTTTTTTTATACGACAATAAAATAAAAGTTTAAATTTTAAATAATATAGTTACTTAATAATAAAAATAATAATTTATTTGACATATTTATTACTAAAGTGTTAATTCAAAAAAAAAAAACATTAGTTTTCTTTAATTTTTTATTAAAAAAATAAAATATTAGACCTATTTGCACGTTTTGTAATAATTAAGAATCCACATACAATTTTTTCTAGTTAAAACTAAGGGTATATTTATCTTTTTCATCCTATAAAGACCAAATTTGCACTAAAACACATATGTTATGGACTTGTTTGCCAAAAAATAAACGTTATAGACCAATTCCACACTAAGGACAAAGGTTAGAAACCATTTGCGCCAAAATCCCAAATAATTATACCAAATATGTTTTAATCAATATTTTAAAAATCGACCCAGAAAAAAAATGGTCAAGGGTCAAAAGATTGAAGGAGTTGACCGGTGATTTTTTAAAAATTAAAATTTACAAAAAATGAAAAAAAAAATAAATAAATAAATAAATAAATAAATTTTGGAAATTACAAAAATTGCTGAAAATTTTTCTACTTTTCATTCTTTTGGTCCATTTCATACATGAGGAGACAAACTTCAATAGAAGTTACAATTAATTGTAGAAATAAATAATTTTTAAAATCGAGAATAGTTCAATAGATTTTTCAAAATCAGACGGGTCAACAAATTTTTAAATAAAAAATTTTTCTACATAACAAGCCCAATTTTAGTCTTAGTTCCCGGTTTTATCGATTGAACCAACCAAATCAGACCGATTCTAATAACGGCTTCTAACAAGCGAAGTTACATTTTTGTTTCATTTTTACATTAGTACCAATGTCATCACAGAAAATCCTAGGCCGGTTTCAGCCCTGCAAAGCATAATGTTGGACAATAAATAACAATATTTTTACCCGAATAGGGTGACTGCAATTTTTTTAATCCAAAATTTGAAATTTGCTTATCGAGCATGCATTACTAGACAATTCTAGACATTATATTTTAACTTTCGATGTTGTTCAGTGCCAAGTAGTCCGGTCGAAGAACCTGCTTCAAAGCAATTACTCCACCTAGCACATCTTACTGCCCGCCCCAGGTTCTATATGCTCGGTTCCACCACCAATCCCAGATTCATCAATTTGAGGGAGGTCCAAAGCTATTACAGAAAGAGAAGAGATGGAGTGCAGGAAAAATTGTTTCATTAGCAAAGATGTAAATCTCAGCCCATTCTCTGTACAGCAGTTGCAGTCTGGAAGAAAAATAGTTCTACACCTGCTTATTGTCCAGCCTAGCTCTTTTCTTCACTTCTCTATGCAATAAAATAGATATACATTTTCCAGACCAAAGATTCAGTGCAGGATCAGCTATACACCCCAACCTATCATCCCCAGGCAAATTAATTTTTCATTTGAACTTTAAGTCGACATAGTGTACAGTAAACCATTAGCTAAACCGAATCTCGTGATTGCAGAAGAAGCTTTGTTTTTTGAAAGCCACACATCTGTCGCAGGTCTGGTTGTAGCCACGTCCCTTGTTGTGCAAGGGATGTGCCTTCATAGGCAAGCTTCCTTGAACGGCAACCTCGACAACAAAAGAAGTTATACTCCATCCATGCGGTGGTTTGCCAATGGAGAGGAAGGATTCAGATCAAAAGATGGATTCAGCTTAATGGGATCTCTTAGGAGTTGCTGAGATACACGATCAGCCAAGACTGATTGTCTGTCGTACATTTCTCCATTGGCAGTCGTTCCAAACTGATTTCCTGGAGCATCTTTATCACTCGATGTCAGTTCCCGAAAAGCATTAGATCCCGACTGTGCGGTTCGAAAAATGTCGGGATCCCAGTAGGGTGGGTTATTGACACGGGGACTGGTCGGGGCCTTAGGCAAGTTAGAAAAAATGTCTTGCGATAATATAGATTGATTAAGAAGATGATACGCGATGGTGCCATTCCCACTGGTGAGAGGTGTGGAGGACCCGGAAGTTGTGAGGGGGCTAGATATGGGAGATGGAGACATCCTCCCATTCAGGTACTGAGGTGACCTTGAATGTAGAAGAGGACTCCCAATTGGAGAGACGGGGCACGATACGTTCTTTGGAATATAAATATCACTGGAAATATAAAGAATACATCAGTGAACAAAGACAATTATCACTATATCTTCATCCTTTTACTGTCTTAGAAATGTTATGGTGCATTAACAAAGGCTTCAATTAATTTCTTTCGGTTGAAGAAAGGGTGACGGGGGTGTTATGTACCAGAGAGAGGGAGAGAGGAGCACCTGGAATGAAAATTAGATTTTGATACTCTAGATGAGTGGATAGCAAGCCTTTCTGAATCCAAGAGTTGAAGACTTCTCGTGTGTACAATGCCCTGTAGATAATTTAAAAATTAAAGTGGCAGTAAATACATGAAGGGGCCAAAATGTCTCAAATGACAAGCAAGACTACCCGTCCACCTTAAAAAGCCTTTGACAACGACGTGACGAAATATACAAGGCAACACATAAAGGTTCAACTTGAACTTCACGTGTTGCATAAAACAATGTACAAAAGTTATTATTGATATTGAAGAGAAAAGGCTTCACAACCCTGATTCTGTATGCCAATCATTTCAGGGTCTCTCTCTTTCTTAAGGTTTTGTAAGTTAAAAACAGAAATTGTTCGCTCCGAAGGAGGAGAAGATTGGAATCCCAAAAAATGGAGCTAGAATTTTCCCTTTATACCCAACCCGGTGAAGTTGCTTAGGGGGTCATATAATTGGCCCGAAAAAATACCGAATATTGATCCAAGTGACAAAAATAGATTGCAAAATCTCAGCACAGTGAAGAAGTGACAAAAATAGATAACAATACCGCAGATTTTACAGCATTTGTTACCACGGGAGGATCTGGAGGTGTAGATCCCAATTTGGAGTTTTCTGGAGGCATGGCACTTTTCACAAAAGGGTGATCCAAAAGCTTAGCAGCAGTAGGACGATGCAACGGATTCCGCTGGAGGCACTGCCTCACAAAATCCTTGCCTTCATCAGAGAGGTTTTCTGGAATTGTTGGGAGTTCTTTACTATTCCCAATCTTGAACATGGCCGCAACCTTCAGCCAGAAAACAAAATATCAGATAAATAAGGTCCACAGAACATATTCCAATTATTAATTTTTGCAAAATAACATTCTATCAACAATATGTACGTGGGTGACACAGGAAAAGTACAAACAGGCACCTTCATCAGACACACACACACACACTAAGAAAGATTAATTTTACAGAAAATCAGAGTTCAAATTACCGACCCCTTCATACTGGCTCCAAGGAGGCTTCGACAGGGCCATTTCCAAGACGGTGCATCCAAGACTCCATATGTCAACAGCAAGGCTACACCCTTTTGAATTCCTTATAACCTAAAAAAGCAGGATAGAAAGAAATACAATCACAGAACTGGAAAGAAAGCCATATAGTGCTACGGTTGCGGATAAAAAACGAAAAAAATATCTCCAACCTCAGGTGCCATCCAATAAGGACTGCCCTTAAATGATAATGGACAGGTCTGCCCCGTAATCTGCAAAACAGGAAAATGCACATAAATGCTAATACCGTCATAGGATGAAAAGTTCTATTTGATGAGAAAAAACAGCAAAGAAATATTCCTAAGAACATTATTATTAAGATGTGTAATAGACTTAAAAATTAGAGTTCAATAAGCTAAGAAAGCAGGAATAGCAAATATAATAAAAACTGTCTTATACAGTCATGTGGTGCTAATTTTGAAGTCAAAACATAACAGTTCAAAGAGAAGGCTTATCAATTTGTGTCATCTCCATCTTTCCTTGCATTTGGAAGTCTGTTGGTAGTGCCCATTACGTAATTCTTGAGTTTTCTTTTGCAGGAGGGTAAGCTCTTTCAATTGGACTATTCATTTATTGACCATACTGAAGGAAATTCAAAGAGAAGGCGACACTTACATGCTTTGCCATGCCAAAGTCAGCCAACTTGACACGACCAGTTGGATCCACGAGGATATTAGCCCCCTTAATATCCCTGCAATATATAAACAGCATAAGTGCAAGACAACACACTTAGAAATGAAGTATGGTTCACATCCATGTTAGAAGCGGAAAACTTATCCAAATACAGGAAATCAAATTTACCTATGCACGGTATTTTTGGCGTGCAAATATGCAAGCCCCGACAAAATTTGTTGAGTATAGCTACGGATAGCTGATTCTCCCAACTTTCCATACTCTTGTAGAAGCTTATGGATGGAACCACCAGACACATATTCCAAATAGATGTATAATTTATCATCCACCTAATCAAGAAAACAAATTTAAGAAGCAGTGGAAAAACAAAGAAAACGACTCCACGCATTAATTTAACAGCAACATACACAACTTTACACGGATAGAATTATGACCAATGTTGTCAATATGGTAGTTTATTTAGATATCAGTTAATGGTGTATTTCCACAAATTCCATAATACATTAAAGAAATGTGCCTACTAAGTCATCTGCAAGTGCTTTCTATAACCAAATATGGAGTAAGACATTTGTTGACCCAAGTTTGAAGATTAGAGCAGATTTATATATGAAGCTGCATCTTTATATGAGGGATGACAAGGGATGCAAGAATACAACTGACCGTTTCAGATCCATAATACTGCACAATATTTGGATGCCTTAAACGACTCAATAATGCAATCTCCTGTAAGAAACAGAAATGATTGTAATAGACATGAATAGATAAAACTGACTTTTATTTGCAATCGATAAAAACCTCTCCATGCATCAAATGGCTTAAAAACTCACTTGTCCCAACTGCTTTGCACTTTCCTTCGACTTTGCATCATCTGAGAATAACGTGACCTCCTTCATAGCACACATTTCGCCAGTTTCACTGAAACATCATAAGGCCACGGGTGTAATATATAAATCAGTATTCAACTTTAGGAAATGAATCAATCGAAAAACTAACACATAGATACGTAATAATTATGTCAATAATTTAATAAATGGTAAAGATGGTTTAAGAATTCCAAAGATATATTATAAGAACAAAAGCCTTCCATCTAAAAGTAAAGAAGAGAAGCAAATGGTGAATTTTCTGTAACATATAATAATAACTCTGTAAACAATGAAGAAAAGATCAAGAAAAGTGGCACACACTAAACTGATTCCCGCACCTATTAAAACCAACATAAACATGCCCAAATGTGCCTCTACCAAGCAATTTTCCTTTTTTCCAACGTGAACCAGGGCTTGTAAGATTTTCTACTCGTCCAGGACTTCGCGGAACAGAAGGTGATGTTGCAGCTGAATTCGAATGAGAGAACATGGAGGAATTGGAACTTGTTACGGGAGGAAGGGGCAGGCGGTGACTTTGTTGTTTTGTGTCATCAGGCCAACTAGTCTGCGATTCAGAGTGTCCCCCTCCAGCTCTTGGATGAAGTGGAGTAACAGCACCACTGTGAATTCTGGAACCAGGGCCAGGGCTTGTCATTCTCGGACTAGGATTCGGAGAACATTCTGGGCTTCCTCTACTAGGTTGCCAAAATAATTGCCCCGACATATCTCCCCCCATTGAATTGTGTCCAGAGGTCTGACCTGAGCCTGGACTGGAGCAGGGACCAGAACCAAGAAAGAGAAGATCTGGGTTATGCTTGCCAGTAGTAAAAGTAGAACTTGTAACTTGCTCATAACGGGAAGCTCTCATCGGACTTCTAGAGGGACTTGACATTGAGCTATCTGGAGCACTGCAAAAGGCACCATGATGGGGGACTTGTAGATTTGGCACTTGATTGCTCAATTGTCTTCTTGTAGGAGGTGAAGAGGAAACATTTTTATTGGATGAGATATTCATTGGAACTGGTGACTCACTTAATATTACTGGTGCAACAGCGGACTGATCCTTAACAAAAATGCTTCAGGAAAAAAAACATGGGGAAAAGGAATCATGACATTAGTGAGACAGATGAAATATTATACATGCATAATCAAAACAGAACTGCGAACAAACTGCCTATAGTACTTCTTTGAATTTGGGAACTCCACTCACCTTGAAGGGCTGCCTGCAGCAGTTCGACTCCCAATGTCATAGTCGTATGCCAGCGGACTACGCTGACGTGAGTCAGCTTGATCATCACTTTCAATGGAGCATTCGCTAGAGATTGAAGCAACAACTACTTCACCATCTAAGTCAGTAGTAGGGTCCAGCCTGCGTCGGATGCATCCAGGTCTTGGGAGAGGTAGAAATAACGAAGGTTTGGAGATCCTTTGTGATTTCAGTTTAGCCACATCGCCCATTCCAGAATCTGTACTCCCTACATTTGCAGGGCGCAGACCTGGCAGGGGAAGTGGTTGGGGTGGTTGGGCCTGGGGCCTTTCTGCAAAACTTTGACATCTTGCAACGTGCTTGGAAGGTGATGTTGACCTTGACTCAGCTCGTGACTGAGACCCTTTCTCTGAAACCGTGTCACTGGAATGTCTTCTAGATCCTCCTGATCTATTGGAAGATTTACTTTCAGGATTCCTAAACTTCCTATTTAATGTGTCAATAAAACTCTCTTTGGATGTTTTCTTTTTTGCATCCTTTGAAGATGACTTCCCCCACCATGAAGGCATCTTTTCTGAAATATAAGATCTTAATTAACAGATTATTCAATGGTGAAAACAAAGTATCAAAACAAGATTAAAGTAAGATTTCTGCATGACAAGTATGCACCCCATTTCCATGAAGCAATTAATAAATTTTCTACCACCCATCCGGCCGATAACTTATGTTTCTGTCAGTGAGATCGGAGTCCAAAATTTTAAATTTTATCTAGAAACATATTTCCACCTAATAAAATAATGACGTGTAATATTTGCTGCCACAATAAAAGATTGGGAAGAACATTCAAATTCACCTACTCTAGGAAGATCCTTCCTTATCTTTTTTCCTTTTTGAGGGGCTGGTGATAAAACTCCGTAGCCAAAAGTAAGCATTATTACTCACCATGTTTCCATCTCTTTTTTAACCCTATTTGAATAGATTCACCATTACATCCATTACTCCTGAATCATGACCATATAACTTCAGAAACTTCAACTCCACCAAAATCGAAATAATCATGTCTAAAAAAAAAAAATTATTTTCCCCTTTTCCAAAGATAACAACCAGAGTTCGTTTCTTTTCTTGCTATTTATTTTATTTGTAAATTATCTACTAATACTACTGATCTCTCATTAATTAAGTAAAGTATTTAACTTTTTTCTCAACTACTCAAAAACGCAGCTTTTCACAATAGATCTAAACATAATTGGCTAAATTTCAGCAAAAAATATTTATAACTGTCAGTAATCGCAGTAAATTAAAAAATGCTACTAAAAAACTTACCTCAGGTTCTCAGCTAATCACATCTCACGAGCAAACACCAACTCACTCACTTTTCAGATTCGACGAAATTCGGGCGTTTGATACTTATTGTTCCTCCACACCCAAATGTTGAAAAACTAAACCCTATAAATTTAAGGAAGCAAGAGCCGATGCGCGATTGAAGAACTCAAATTGAAAATTTTAGCGAGTTCGCAGAGAGAGAGAGACAGAGACAGAGACAGAGTGGAGTGAGAGCAGGAGGGGGGAGAGAGAGAGAGAGAGAGAGGCGAAGAGTGGAGCATACAAATAATTATTGTAATATTAATTATTCATAAAGAAAAAGGACGCTGCGTAAACAAATTTATGGAATAATCATAATTGGAATTTCATAATTTTCCCAATTAACTTTTTGTGGAAATTGCACTACCGATCTCCAATCTATTATTTCAGTAACAAAATGGTCTCCAATCTATTATTTCAGTAACAAAATGGTCTCCAATCTTTAAAAATGAACAAATAATTCTTAATCTATAATCATAATTGCACAGCCATTTTCTACTAATAGAAAAGTTCGAAATTGTGTAATCATTGACGGTCCTTTGCATGTTGGAGCTTACACAGATAGTTTTTCATATCCAACTTAGATCAATACGCAAAATTTTGAAAGGAAACCCATTTTTATTAGGACTATGTAATAATTTAATAAAAATTTAGCTCATGTTTGATTAAGTTTAAAAAAGTTACTAGAAAGTTGAAATCAAAATCAACAGTTAATTTTAACTATACATGTCATAAAATCGAGAATCCACAACTTTTATCAATATTTAATTACGCATTTCTTTAATTTTTATCAAAATATGTTAATTTTTTTTATCACAAACTTTGTGAAACAACCCCTTAGACACTTTTCATTATTACAACAAAATTTACAATTATAAGGAAAAGTTGGGATGAACTTAGTTCTTCTAAAGGTCAAAGACCAATTTTCTACTAGATAAGAAGTCGGACTAAGAATGCAATTTTGCCTTTATAAAATTCTGACTAGCTTTTATGGCATGTTAGAATTAATTAATATATTTTTATAAGTAAAAATAATTATATATTATCTAACAATTCATTGTAAATTTTAGTTAAACTATTTTTTAAATAAACAAAATTGATTTATAATATTTGTCAAATGTAAACAATCATTTTTGTTATGACCTAATTAAAACAGGTATTGCCATCTGATTTTACAAAAGAATTTAATTACTAGTATACCGCTTCTTTTGTGATGGAATTTGATGAGATGGATTGAGAAGACGAGCATATTTTGGAGATCCATTGAAGAAAATGATTGAATAGAAAATTTTGGAAGATATAAAATTGAAGAAGTAGTGACACACGAACGTGTTTTTTTCTTTCTCTAATGGAAAAAATTTCTTACGATCGTAATAAACAAGATTACTATTCTATATCAAATAGAGGGTCATGGGATGCAAAACAAAAATCCTCTCATTTTCTTTTGTGAAAGTATCTTAAACTTTGATTTATCAAAAAATGCATAGGACCAATTTGTTCTTTTTTTAGGTGGGAATAGAGTACTATTATGCCTAACTAGGAGGTAGTACTATATAAATCAACTTACCAATTTAAAAGTTCTTCGAGTAAGCATAAATTAGTATTGAGTTGGTATTGAAATACTCAATTGAATATAACATAGCTATTAATGCCTTGTACACATAAATTATAATAGATCAAAGATATGAGTTATCACGTAATAAACTAGTTATACTTATTGGTAGTATCTTCTTTTCGCTTCCTTGTTTCTGAACTTGAGACAAGACATGATAAAAAGCGGGATAAAATACCTTGATTCAAATATAAGAGCTCGATCTAACTACTTACAGAATCCCAACACAACATAAAATTGCACAACTCAAGCAATAGGCCTATCGAGGTATATATACTCGGTGCTAAGGTCATCCAACACGCAGATCTAAGAATTCAACATAGCTATGACACCCCTACGTTAACCAATAGTCTACTAGTCCTAAGCATTCGTTTGGTATATAGTTAATAATTAAAGATAATGTATAAAATTTATTTTATCTTGTTTGAACGAAATTAATGTGCAGATACACTTTTTATCTGAATAATAATTTTTTTAAAAAAATAAAGATAAAAGTTTTCATCAGAAAGAGGATGATAATTCTTTTTTTATTCAAATAAAGAGTCACTCATTTTTTTTTAAAGACGAACGTACATTTTATAAGTAGATTAAATCTATTTTTGAACATACATACTAGGGCTGCAAAAAAAATAACGGTCAAATCGCAAACCAAATTGAATCCGTTGGTTCGAGTCCACATAGACCTGACAAGGTTTCGATTTAGAACCAAATTGAACCATTTGAAAATGGTTTGATTTAGATTTCAATGTTTAAAAAACCGCTTAAACCGAACCGAACTATTTTTTTATATAATTAAAAATAAATTAATTCTACTTACTTACACATTTACAAAATGAGTCACAACTTTTATCAATTTTTCAATCACACATTTCACAACTTTTTTCAAAATATTTTTAAAAAACTATTTTTAAACTCCACCAAACACGCGCTTTTATTGGACTGGCTTATTTAATTTTTGCCAAACTATTGAAGCAATAACCCATAACTAGGGGTGGGCGTGGGTCGGGTTGGGTCGGTTTTCGGCCCAACCCGACCCAAATTCGGTTTGGCAAAATGCCAAACCGAAACCAAACCAAAAAAAAAATTTGGGCCCGAAACCGACCCGAACCGACTCGGTTCGGGTCGGGTTTTCGGTTTTGGGCCAAGTTTAGTTAAAAAAAAAAAAAATTTTTTTTTTTTTGAAAAAACCGAGTCGGTTTCGGGTTGGGTTTTCCCAACCCGAAAACCGACCCGAAAGCCACCCAAACCGACCCAAACCGGTCAGTCGGGTCGGTTTAGCGGTTATTTTGCCCACCTACCCATAACCCACAAATTCCTTATTGAACCGATTATTTACTCACGCTTTGATAATTTTTTCTCCATTTTCATTTCCTTTTACGACAAATATTAATCTAATATAACAATTGCGACAAATATTGATGTAATATAACAATTATGTTTAAAAAGTTTTCGTTTAAGCTTGTATTGTGAATTTTAGACCAATATACTTATGTTTTTACTTGTTTTGGATGCCTTGCAATTATGTTGATAGGTAAATTGTAGTTTAAAATCTAATCGAACCGCAAAAAATAGTTTGTTTTGAAATTGAAATTGTCTGGTTTGATTTGGAATTTTTCCAAACTAGTTTAAATGGTTTGATTTGAAAATAGGTCAAAAACCACTCAAATCAAACCATGTTCACCTCTAATCCATATTCTAATATAATCGTCACCGTATGACACTACCGTCCTCTACCACCGCACGAACCTAGATAAGAATATACTTAAAGTGACAAATTACTCCAACCCCTCCCTTTGTAAATGTTACAGTGTAGAAAACTCTGTTTTGCTTCCAAAATCCAAAACTAGCCAACATCACCTGGAAAATCAAAATTCAGATCCCCTACCCTTTGCAATCCCGTCAATCCTATACTTCCCCGAAAAAGTTGTGCAAACATCCAAAAATAAATTTTTAAAAAAGGAATATATATCCACTGAAAATGAAAGATGGCCAGGGGCATGCAAGGGGGAATGCATTTAGGTAATTGTAGTGCTTATCCCATCAAAACACACAACTCCACCAATGGGATTTCAATTTGTCCAAGTATTAATCACCTCCATGGTATGCTTTTTTGGATTGATTCATCCCCCTAACATTGCATGCAATAGGATTCTTAAAGATAAAAACAATGTGAAACTCGTGATTATAACATGAATATATCGAAATGCAGCCAAATCTCAAACTTTATTTTTAATAAATTTGGAGTTGATTATATAATTTTTAATTTTTGCAACCATAATTCATCGATTTGTTATTGTATTTATTGAAAAGAATGAATCCAAATAGTTCTATAATCAGTGGCGGAACTAAGATTTTTTGGAGAGAAATTACTACTTCAAAAAAAAAAATTGCACTTTAACAGTAGACTATAATTTTTTGGAGAGGATGGACTGGACTAGACTCCTACTTCCTCCCCTATCTATAATAATCCTAAGGAATAGATGCGTGAATTTATCTCTATTGCCATAAATTTACACAATTTTGTAAAAATAACACGCCTATGTAAGTTCTAGTCTTCTAGATGTTGTAAGTGCTTCCCAAGCCTAAGAGCATCTCCAATGTTGCCTTTCATTTTGAATATTTAGTTGATTTGACGATGAGGTGGAGGAGGCAAAACTCATATGTTGGACCCAGTTATGAACATGCAACTCATAAAACTTGTAAAGAACATAAAAATGCAAGATTTTTCACCCTTTTGAGTCCGGATGTTTAGCTTTAGAGGCCTAATCACCCGTTGAACTTCCACAAACGTGGTTCTTGCTCCAAATCCACTAGCACAACCTCAAGAACAATCAATATTACTAAGATACAACAAGTATCACCCAATAACAGGACATATGCCCTCAGAACTTCTCTCTTCACAAATTCACTAAGTATAAACCAAAAGGTTAGTGCTCATCATACACGTAACCAACTAGACCTATCCTAGCCATCTATCTATTCACCAAGAAAGGTAGAAGGAAGATGAAGATTTATAGAGAAGAAAAGTCCAAAAGACGAAGTCTCATAAGAGGAAGTCAAAAGAAAGTTGCGCACCTATTCTCTAATTTCATTCAACAGAAAAATAGTGTATATATATGGATTCAGCGTAACCCTCATATCAACGGTAATTATCAGACCACGTGTCACCATCAGAAGAAAGCCACAACTCTAGCGTTTTGCATAAGTCATGTTTCCAAAAGGACAACTTCAATGGTTGATAATTGGGCCAATTCATGAACTTCTATCTTGGGCCGAGAATTACATCATTGGACTGGACTATTGGGTCAAACATTTAATGGACAATTACAAATCAATCAAACATTAGATCTAGCAATCTCCACCTTGCTCGCATATTGAACCATTCAAACTTGGAGAATACCAGAGTGGATTTAGAGCATACCATATTTGCACCATCAGCTTATTTTATTTAATTCACTAAGAATTCCTTTTAGCCATATTCCTTCCATCACAGTATCAACAGCAGCAATGTATTCTGCCTTTGTTGATGATAAGGCAACAATCTTTTGAAGTTGAGATTTCCAACTAATACAAGTATCATTTATATAGAACATGTAAGCAGATGTGGATTTTCTATTGTCATTGTTTCCAGCAAAATCAAAATCAACAAAACCTTTTAAACTAATCCATTCCCTCCTTTTGGCAAACATTATTCCTAAATTTAATGTGCCTTTCAAATATCTGAGAAGCCATTTCATAGACTCTCAGTGTCCCTCACCAAGCTTACTCATGTATCTACTAAGAACACTAATAGAGAAGGCAAGATCAGATCTAGTACAGACCATTAAGTACATCACAGATCCTACATCATTAGAATAGGAGATCTTATTCATTCTCATTTGTTCTTCATCAGATTTAGGGGACTGATCAAAAGAAAGTTTAGAATGGTTTACATGTGGTAAACTTAGAGATTTTGCTTCAGACATATAGAATCTGGATAAGACTTTTGAAATATAAGATTGTTGATTTAAAAACAACTTATTACTACCCCTATCCCTTTTGATTTCCATTCCTAAAATCCTAGTAGCAGGACCTAAATCCTTCATTTCAAATTCAGATTTTAGTTTATTGTTTATAAAGGAAATCATAGAATTATCTTTACATGCTAGCAACATATTATCCACATAAAGTAATAAGTAACAAGCATTACTACCTTCAGATCATTTGTAATAAAAGCAAGGATTATATTCACTCTTGTTAAAGTCAAGTTGTTGTATAAAAGTGTCAAATCTTTAATACCACTCTCTGGGTGCTTGCTTTAAGCTATAAAACGGACTTTTTCAGAAGACACACACAATTTATTCTTTTTTTATGTTCAAAACATGTAGGTTGAGACATATATATTTTCTCATCTAAGTTTCCATTCAAGAATGTTGTTTTAACATCTAATTGTTCAAGTTCAAAGTCATATTGGGCCACCAAAGCTAATAAGATCCTAATAGAAGTGTACTTAACTACAGGGGAGAAGATTTCATTGTAGTCTATACCTTCACTTTGAGAAAAACCCTTTGCAACTAACCTAGATTTGTATCTATGGCTATTAGATTTTACTTCATTGTCTTTAATTTTGTAAATCTATTTAGAGCCAATTAGTTTCTATCCCTTAGGTTTGTTTACTAAGACCCAAGTCTTATTTTTAAGTAAGGAGGTCATTTCTTCCCTCATAGCTGCAAACCAAAGGTTTGCATCCTTACTTTACATAGCTTCTTCATAGAAATTAGGTTTAGTTCCAAGGAAATCTTGAACATTATAAACAGAAGCAAAATTAGCTTGATCAAACCTAATGGGAGGTCTGATTTCCCTTCTTTCCCTATCTCTTGCTAACTGATAGTTGTGTAAAGGGTTTTCTAGAATTACCTGATCTAAAGGTACATTTTCTTTTTCCTCAGGAACATTAACTTCATTAAGAGAAAACTCCACCCCAAGCTCGTCATCTTCTATTGGATTTAAATCCAAGAGATTTAAATCAGACTGAGTAAAGGACTTGTTATCTTCAGATAACTCAGTATTATGTTTTTGGTCTTTTATACAAGGCATTCAGCCTCATTAAAAACAACATCCCTACTAATTATCATTTTATAACCACCTAAGTCTCTTTGCCACAATCTATATCCCTTTACCACCTCACCATAACCCAAGAAAACACACTTAGTAGCCATTGGTTCAAGTTTACCCTCACTCTGATGTGCATTGCCAGGCAGCACACCCAAAAACTCTCAGTTTGGAATAATCAATAGGATGACCACTCTAAAAAAAGTTAGGAACTTTGTAATCTATGGCACTTGAATGATAAACATTTATTAGATAAGAAGCAATTTTTAGAGCTTCATCCCAGAATAACTTTGGTAAACATGAGATAATGAGCATACATCTAATTTTATCTAATAAGGTTCTATTAATTCTTTCAGCTAAGCTATTTTGTTGAGGGGTATAGATTAGAGTTTTATGCCTGATAATCCCTTTTTCTTTACAAAAGTTATCAAATTCTTTATTACAGAATTCCAAACCATTATCAGTTCTGAGAACTTTTAATTTTTTGTTCATCTGATTTTCAATTTGAACTTTCGAGTTTTTAAAGTTTGAGAAAGTATCAAATTTATTCTTTAATAAGAAAATCCGATTTTTCCTAGAAAAATCATCAATAATAAGAAGAAAATATTTGAATCCAGTAGAGGTACTTACAGTTGTTGGACCATACAGATCAGCATGCAAATATTCCAAGTTAGTAGTATATTTATGTATTCCTGCATGAAAAGGCAGTTTACTCTACTTTCCTTAGAGTACATTGTTCACAAAAGGACAATCTTTCAATTTTGTCTGAACCAAAAACACTATTTTTCTTAAGAAATTGAAGATTTTTGTAACTTATGTGACATAATCTTTTGTGCCAAATTTCAGATTTGTCCTTTTGGGAAACATATGTAGCTAAATTTCTTTCAATTAAAGGAGTTGCCTTTAACACATAAATTCCATTTACTTTTGGAGTATTTATTATTTTTGCAGAATTATAAGTGATTTTAGTGACACCACCTTTAATGATTATATTATATCCTTCATCATCTAAGACCCCCAAAGAAATAAGATTTCTTCTTAAATCAGGTATATATCTGATTTTATTAAGGACACGTTCATGACCTGTCCTTAAGTCTAAAGTTACTTTCCCAATACCTTTAATTCTACCAAAATAATTGTTTCCTATTGAAACCTGACCTCCATTAATTTCTAAAAAATTAGAAAACCAATTTTTACAAGGACATGTATGAAAAGTACAACCAGAATCTAAAATCCACTCATTTTTTTAAGTATAGTGTCTGTAGCATATACTTGCCCATTTTCAGCTACTGCTTCTTCATAGGCAACAACAGTTCCACCTTCTACCTTTTGAGAAATTTTCAATTTCTCAATTCTTTTGTGCCAGTCTTTAATAAAGTGTTCCATTTTCCCACAAAAATAATACTTTTTCTCTTTAGTCTTAGACTTATTATTTTGCTTAGACCTTCTTTTTGAATTTTTTTTAGATAAATCTTTTTCTTTGTTATTTCCTTCCTTATTTTTGGTACTATAGTTTTCTTTATTTTGATATTTTCCTTTGACTACAATACCTACTCTATTTGTAGATAGCCTCAAATTTTATTTCCAACTCTTTATTTCTCAAAGAGAAAACTATAATATCAACAATAATGCTTTCTTTACCATATTCTAAAGTATTTTTCATATCTTTGTATTTATCAGACAAAGAACTCAACAAGGCAACTGAACGTTGTTTGATAAGTGCATTTTGTGCACTTATTCAGGCCTTTAAACAAAGTTTTTATTTCATTATTTTATTAATTTTCTATTTTATTTAATGTATTTTCCTTTCTATTTTAATTTTGGACTTGTTTATAAACAATTGGTGAAATCAATGAGCAAATGAGAAGAATTTGAGCTTTTGAAGTGAATATCAAGACCCAAATATTGGAGGATGAGAAAGAAGATAAAATTAATAAGTTTAAGAAGTGTTGGAGTAACAATGAAGAGTTGAAGCAACTGATCAAATACTTGAAAGTCAAAGAACCAAATTGAGAAACTAAAGCATGTGGGAAAATTCGAACACAAATTTTGGTATTAAAATCTTCACGAGGCAATTAATATACCATTGGAAAGATAATTGAATTAGAAGTTCACCACTTTTTACGGATCTCAATTTGGAGTTTTCTACAAGATGTTATGGCCGTTTGAAAAACAGCCACCCAGTGTATTTTTAGCAGACGCGGATTTTGTTTTCTTTTTGTGTTCGACTCCAATTAGGAAACCTTTTGAGACGCAATTTTAATGATTTTTTAAGATTTTATGGGACACTATTATAGAACTATAAATATGAGTTATTAACTCATAATTAAATAGCCAGATTAGAGCCGATTTTGAGTCGATATTTGGGAAAAAAAAGAAGAGAAACATGAAACAAAGATCAAGAATTACTCTTTCAAGAATTCAACGAAGATCATGATCAAGATTAAGATTTCTTCTCTTTCAAGTTTTCTTCATATCCGAGTGATAGCTTCTATGTTTTGTTTTTCTTTTTATTTTCTTCTTCGTAGTATGTTAAGCAAAATTCTTTTAGTGGTATGATCATGATGAAGCTTGTATCATGATCTTTTAATTCTTTGAACCTAGCTTTTTATATTTAAGCATGTTTTAATTTTTGAATAATTGATATTGATTTTACTTCATCTACAATTATGTGCGCAATGATTGTATGATTTTTGTGACTTATTTTACCACCGAGAGATTGAAAATAAGTTATACATAGTATCAATTATCATACAATCCGATAAGGGATAGAGATATACCGCTATGCTTTACGTGATCTTTAAGTATTCACAAGTTCTAATGGATTCTTATATGTTCACATCCGTCATAGAAATATAGTCGGGTCACATAGAGAGATAGATTTAATTCTACTTGAGAGAGATTGTTAAATAAATTAGGAATATTGATCTTCATAATTGAGTCATGTTATCAAATTCAACGGTTTGGGTCAAATTTAGACCGTTATATGCAAAGTGTGAGACACGAGTCTCTAATTACAATTGATCCAGAGATCGAACGCACTTTTTATCGTAGACAGAAAGAGACAAGAAAAATACACCAAAAAGACCAAAAACAGCAAGATAAAATGCAGAACAATGAAATTGCTCAAACAAGACAAGAGATTGATGAAGATAATATGTTCGTTGATATCTAGGAATCTCAGACGACGCCATCAAGCTACGTTTGTTCCCATATACTCTTCAGGACAAAGCTCTTGAGTGGCTGGACTCACTGCCAATTGATGGCATAACTACCTGGAATGATCTAGCCCAAAAGTTCTACACAAAATTCTTCCCACCAGCCAAAGTTTTGAAGTTGAAGCATGGCATATCCATATTTCAACAATTAGAAACAGAATCTTTTGATGAAGCATAGAACATATTCAAAAATATGCTAAGAAGTGTCCTCATCATGGCATTGGCAAAGGCCAACAAATTCAATATTTTTATGCTGGACTACTCAATTCATTTAAAAGTATAATTGACTCTTCATCTAACGGCTCTTTATCTACCAAAACTATTGTTGAAGCTTTAGAGCTTTTAGAAAGAGTAGCTACCACCACTGCCATGTGGGCATCAGATAGAGTCATACACATGAAAACTGTAGGAGTACATGAAGTAGACATTATCATGGTGTTATCTACAAAAATAGATTCTTTGGCACACAAAGTGGAGAGCATGTCACAATCAGTCTATGTGATGCAAACGAAGAAATCAACTTGTGAAGAATGTGGGGGCAAATTACAGCACATCAGAATGTCCTATTCTATCACAGTAACTCGAGCAAGCCGAATATGTTCAGGGTGGTCAATACTCGTAAAGTAATCCATTCTCCAATACATTTATTCAAGGATGGCGTATTTATCCAAATTTTTCCTGGAGGGATAATCAGAATAACAACATACCATAATTTTCTGTGTTTCAGCAGTCAGAAAAAAGAGTTTCATTAGAAGACGCACTCGGTAAATTCATAGAGAAAACAGATAAATTCATAGAAAAAACTGATCAGTTCATGAGACAGACAGAGATGAATTTATTTGTTTGACTTATAATTATTTATTATTTTTAGTTAAGATTTTAATTAGTTTAAGAAACAAACTTTCAAAAGTAATTTGATTCGGTTAAAGTTATTATAATTGCAATTGAACTATTTAAATCCATGTGGGTACGATACTTAGACTCATAATCCACTTTATTACTTGTACGATCCATACACTTGTGGAATATTAGACACATAAAATCGCTGACATTGTTTATCTGAAATTATTTCACCACTGCTTACTAAGTCTAAAGTCAATTTATTAAATCTATCTAAATATGCTTCTAGGTCAATGGAATGATCAAATTTAAAACTAAAGAATTGCCTCCACAAGTAACATTTATTAGGTAAAGTTTTGGTTAGATATAAGCCTTCCAATTTTTTCTAGAGTGCAGTAGCAGTGTTAGTGGTGCCTATTTTTCTAATTACACTATCAGATAAGTGTAGAAAGAAAGTACTCCAGGCAATTTCAGTTTGTTCTATTCTTTTAACATCTTCTATGTCATTATCCCACGACTCATCTAAGGCTTTGACACACCTTTGTTGCAAAAGTAAGGTTCTCAATTTTTGACGCCAGAGACTTAAGTCTCCTTTGCCATTCCAAATTTTAATATCAATCTTTTTAGATGACATTTTCACAGATTTTTCACAAGATAACCAATAAAATTCCACTTTAGAGAAGAGTATAAGAAAAAATTAAAGATAAACAAAAGTTATTTATCAATAAGAAGTCACAACGAAGAAAGTTTTACTAGACTTTAAAGATGCACTTAGAGGTGTTTGTATGTATGCAATAGAACACAATAACAAAACAGAAACCAAAGACAAACTTCAAGTTATTTCAAGAAATTAAACCAAGTCCATATATGCACATGTTTTATTTAGTTATATAACAAGAATATTGACCAGAACATAAAATATCTTGATAAAACCAAGTACAGTCCCCTTAGATCCAGTCCCATCATATTCTAGGGTTCTCGCATGAAACCCTAGACAAAGAAAGATCGAGATGGCTCATGTCAAGATTTACAATATTATGTTAAATAAAACACTTAAAAAATAAGGGTTAGAACTTGTTACCATCCTCCACTGTAGGAGATTTAAGAAATAACTTCAGAATACCAGTTTTTCTTTTCTAGTTGACAAATCTTGAGATTTTTCTTTCAAGAAATCTCAAGATCCGTTTAGATCTAGAAGTTTGGAGAAGTATTCTTTTATATTTGAGCTCTGATGCCACTGTTGGTCCCAGTTATGAACATTCAACTTATAAAACTTGTAAAGATCATAAGAATACAAGATTTTTCACCATTTTCGAGTCCCGGATGTTCAACCTTAGAGGCCTAACTACCTATTGAGCTTCCACAAATGTAGTTCTTGCTCCAAATCCACTAGCACAACCTCAAGAACAATCAATATTACAAAGATACACCAAGTATCACCCAAAAGAGAACATATGCCCTCAGAACTTCTCTCTCTTCACAAATACACTAAGTATATACCGAAAGGTTACTGCTCATCATACACGTAACCAACCAGACCTATACTATCTATTTATCTATTCACCAAGAAAGGTAGAAGGAAGATGAAGGTTTATAGAGAAGAAGAGTCAAGAAAAGAAGTCTCATAAGACGAAGTCAAAAGAAAGCTGCACACCTATTCTCTAATTTCATTCAACAGAAAAATAGTGTATATATATGGATTTAGCATAACCCTCATATCAACGGTAATTATCAGCCCACGTGTCACCATCAGAAGAAAGCCACAACTCCAGCATTTTGCGTAAGTCGTGTTTCCAAAAGGGTGACTTCAATAGTTGATAATTGGGCCAATTCATCGACTTCTATCTTGGGCCAAGAATTAAATCATTGGGCCGGACTATTGGATTAAACATTTAATGGACAATTTGCAGATCAATCAAATAGTAGATCTAACATCATGTGGCAACATTTTATTGTAAAAGGCTGTTCAATAGACTGTCCATTTTTAGACAGCTTTTCACTAATTTTTATTTATTTATTATTTTGTATCTATTTTTTTCATCTATTTTTTCATTCTCTTTACTCATTTCACTCTCTCTTCTCATCTCTTGTCAAAATAAATTTTTTAGAAGGTGCCTAGCATTGAAGATGCTCTAAGTATCAGTGTTCTAAAAAGTGTAAAACATGGCTAGGCGTGGAGGTCGGGTTTCAAGCTTTTATGACTTAGGCAAAGGCGAGGCGTGAGGCATGACTAGGTATGGAGGTCGCGCTTCTGTCTAGGCGCCGCTTAGGCGAGTTTTTTAGAACAATGCTAAGTATTGAGGCCTAAGGACGATGTGGGCTCGATCTTACATCTTTCTCGTTTTCACAAAAGTAAATAAAAATAAATAAATAAAAAGGTACCTCTACGGCTATACTCAATGGGCCGGTCCAATCAAACATCATCTACTTGACACCTTAAGTTGAACCAAGTAAGGTAGGCTGTTGTGTATAAGTTGTGATCACATTCGAATTTACTTGGATGGCGAACCAAAAATGAAGGTCGCAACTCCTCGAAATTAGTCAGACGAAGTTTGGAACCTGAATCATAAAAAAAAAAAAAAAAAAAAAAGTATGGCAGGCTGCAGTTTACTTTTAGTCCTATTCTAGGAGAGCCAATTCGATTTTTAATGAGACGGCCCACGAAACTTTTTAGTCAAATTCTTTTAGCGAGTGCCATGTGGGCCTGTGCAGTCCGGCCCGCGTTGCACTCCCATAAACCCTAAAAACCCTAAACTCTCCTCTATAAATCGAAGCCACGGTTTCAATCTGCAGCGGAAAACACATCACTACGCAGAGTAGGTGCAATGGCTGCAAGAACAGAGGTACTTACTAATTCATCCAACTTCTTGTGAACAGGAAATTAACAATTTAATCAATATTTTCGTTGATCCGATGTCTGCAGGCCGTGTTGGGGGTTTTAGGGGAGGCAGGGGGGATGGAGGCAGAGGTTGCAGAGGCGGAGGAGGAAGGGCGATGAAGAGAGGCGGAGCAAGAGGGGGTGGAAGAGAAGCTAGAGGCGGAAATAAAGTTGTGGTTTGCCTCGTAGGCACGAGGGCTTGCTTTATGCTGAGGGAATACAGTGTTATTCTCACCAACAATATGGTCCCTGGTGAAACTGTTTCAGGTATGAAATTGATTAATTCTTTTTGGTTATTTTCTGTTTTGCTTTTAATTAGTTTGATGAGTGCTGTTTTTGAATTTTTATCCTGCAATGTTAAGAATATTTAATTATTCAGTTTAATCCCTTGAATTACTGGATGTATTTCTTCTCTTGCACAAGATGAACCATGTATTGGTTTTAGTTCTCTATAACACCGAAACACCTGCTATATTTATTCAGAAAGATATTGTTATAAGTTATTTGGTTGTTTTGTATTTCTCTTGGTGATATATCATATATATTTATTTTGTAATTATATGCAGAACGAAGATGGAACAAAGGTTGAACAGAGAATATTGAATCCATTCCGTTCCAAGCTGGCAGTTGCCATCATTAATGGAGTCGTTAACATATGGATTGTAAGCTTGGAATGCTCTGCCAATTCTGAGTTTTATTAGTTATTATATGTTAATGATTTTTCATGACATCCGATTACCTGATTTTTCAATTTCTCATTTGGTCCAGAAACCTGGTGCTCGTGTGCTTTACCTTCTAGCTGCTTTGGGTTCTAGTGTTTCACATGTTTTTGACATAGTTGGCCCTGTAAGTTGATCTAGCACATAATGCCGTGTGCTTTGTTTGTTTATTATGGTGATTGATCCTCATCTGATCACTTTTGGGGTTTTCTTTGGGAGGAGGTTGATAATATGCAGTAGAGTTTTCTCTCACAAGTGGCAGGGATTTGGTGAACCTGGCTAATAAGTGTGCGAAAACTATTCCAATTATTGAAGAGTAAGGCGTCCAGGAAAGTACATGATACTTGTTGGCATGGTTGATGTGATATTTTCTTATGTTGCTCAGCCCGGTGTGGATAATATTTTCTTTTAGAAGAATTATAATGCTACATATTTTCACGATTCTGCCTTTTCTTTTCTCATTATTTCAGTTTGTTCTGTGTTGGAGCCCATTCTCGTAGTCTGAAATTATTTTCAGCCTCTGAATGTCCATATACATATATGAAATATTCCTGAATTGAAACACCTACTACATGCTGTTGGCTGGTTTGATTAATTTTTAGATTCTTGTCATTACTATTTTCTGTTTTTTTTTTGGGGTTTTGTATTTGCATAATTATGTGATTTTGGTTCCAAGTGCTCTATTTTTGACAATGCATTAGCAAGGAATGTCTCCATCCCTGTAAATTGTGCTATGATGAGTTACTCGGATTCCCCTACAAGACATCTTGGGTGATGAAAAAACCGAGTTCTGATGCACGTCTGAATCAATTGTTTATTTCCTTCATTATATATATATATATATCCATACTATAGTATAAGTGTCTATGCCATGTTTACTATTCACCCTTCAACCAACGCGTCGTTTTGATGTTGTATTAGTCTTAATTTTGTCCAAATTTCACCATTTTGTCCTAATCTTTTGACACTTTTGTATATTCAATTAATATCTTTGGCCCCATTTTTTGACTTCTTCATCTTTTCTTTTCTTTTATTTGTTTTAATATACATATATTAGTGTCTTTTAGCAGTAATTATTGACTTCTTATATATATAGTCAATATATATTCATTTGTTCCTTAATAAGTCCTCAAATTTGGTGATTTTTTCCCCGAGTTGCTATGGAGAACAAATGACGAAATACAATTGATTCTTAAAGGTTTTGCTAAATTTCATTTTCTAAACTATAGTTTTTTTGTCCAACATAAATATTTGCTTGCACTTTATACATTAAGTATTTTTACATAATTCCAGTTGGAGCGATATCCCTATGGGTTACCTAACCATTGGATTTGGTTTCACATAATTTCATGTTGTATAACTCAAGGTATGGATATTTTTGTAAACTATGCGGTGATGAATCCGAGAAAAGCCGACTTAGATGTTTTGGTGATCATTTTAGTATGCCGAAACATGCTTGTCTTGGACTATAAAATTTTTATATGTGGTAGCTACATGGGTATTGTACGTTCTTTCAAAATTTCATATTGTTCGGTGATCGTTTTCTATGTCAAATAAATTTTTTTACTCCATGACCGGGTGAATTGTTTCTCTAAATTGTCTTTCGGTTCACCAACTCAAAAATATGTTGCACCTTATATATTAAGTATTTTTACATAATTTCGATTGGAGCGATAGCTCTATGGGTTACCTAACTATTGGCTTTGGTTTCACATGATTTCATGTTATATAACTCAAGTGATGGACAATTTTGTAAATTGCGATAGCATGAATCCGAAAGCTATGCGTGATGTTTCGGTGAGCATTTTAGTGTGTCAAAACATGCTTGGTCGGATTATCAAATTTTTATATGTGTTAGCTACATGGGTATTCTACGTTCCGTGAAAATTTTATATTGTTCGGTGTCGTTTTCTATGTCAAATAAATATTTTTGCTCCATGACCGGGTGAATTGTTTCTCGAAAATGCACTTTCTCGTTGACCAACTCAAAAATATCTTTGACCTTATATATTAAGTATTTTTACATAATTCCAGGTTGGAGCGATAGCTCTATGGGTTACCTAACCATTGGCTTTGATTTCACATAATTTCATAGTATATAACTCAAGTTATGGACAATTTTGTAAACTGTGACCGCATAAATCCGAAGCTGCCTACGGTGTTTGGTGAGCATTTTAGTAAGCCGAAACATCTTGGTCGGACTATCAAATTTTGATATGTGGTAGCTAAATGAGTATTCTATGTTCTCTCGAAAATTTCTTATTTTTAGGTTATCGTTTTCTATGTCAAACAAATTTTTGTTACTCCATGACCGGGTGAAGAAATTTTTGTAATGAAAGGCCCTTATTTTGAAATTTTGTTCACACGGTTGTGGAGTAACAAAAATTTTTGACATAAGCGATCACCGAACATTCTGAAATTTTCAAGGCACATAGAATACTCGGTAGCTACCACATACCAAAAATTAGTAGTCCGACTAAGACATGTTTAAGCATACTAAAATACTTATCGCGAAACTTCCTAGGTTGTTTTTTCGGATTTATGCCATTATTAACGTCTTGGGATTATTATTATAAACCAATCAAAAAACTTTAAGTAGTGTAAATATCTTCTTAAAATTTTTTGGACCTTGGTTTTGTGGTAGTTTTAGTGGATTCCCATGTTTTGGTTACACGTTAATGATGTGAACTTGAAAGGTTTTGCTAAACTTCATGTTTTTCTAAGATCTGAGTTTACATTGTCCAACTCAAACATTTACCGCACCTTATATATTAAGTATTTTTACATAATTCCGGTTGGAGCGATAGCCCTATGGGTTACCTAACCATTGGCATTGGTTTCACATAATTTCATGTTATATAACTCAATTTATAGACAATTTTGTAAACCGTGACAAAGATAAATCGAAAAACTAACTAGGATGTTTCGGTTAGCATTTTAGTAAGCGAAATATATCTTGAGTCGGACTTGTCAAATTTTGATATGTGGTAGCTACATGAGTATTCTATGTTCCCCGAAAATTTCATATTTTTCGGTGATCGTTTTCTACGTGAAATGAATTTTCTTAATCCATGACTAAATGAAGCTTTGAAGTTTTTTTGTCCTCAATGGAAAAGTGACTTTTTAAGATTTTTTATTTTTTATTTTTTTTTTTTTTTTTAGGTGGTGGACTTTTTATGACAAATATGAAAACAAAAATTTTTGTCCAATAAACTCGAATTTTAAAAAAAAAAAAAAAAAAAATTTATTTTGTCGAGTTACTCGACGTTAAAAAAAAAAAAAAAAAAAAAAAAATTTGTCGAGTAACTCGACTCGAAAAAAAAAAAAAAAAAAAATTTTTTTTTTTACATTGTCGAGTTACTCGACGTGTAAAAAAAAAAAAAAATTTTACATTTGTCGAGTAACTCGACTTCTAAAAAAAAAAAAAAAAAATTGAGTAACTATTGTTCATTTAAAACGGAACCAGTCGTTGCTCAGCCCGGTGTTGCAATGGAATATTTGTTAAAAGAGTTTAATGCTACATATTTTCACGATTCTGCCTTTTCTTTTCTCATTATTTTCAGTTTGTTCTGTGTTGGAGCCCATTCTCGTAGTCTGAAATTATTTTCAGCCTCTGAATGTCCATATATATGAAATATTCCTGAATTGAAACACTTTCTTATTAACCTTTATAAAATAGGGCAATGGAATGTTGTTGTTCTAAGTTTACCACATAATAAATCTTGTGATGAAAAGTGGAAAATAAAAGAGAGGATTATCTGTTGGCTGGTTTGATTAATTTTAGATTCTTGTCATTACTATTTTCCGTTTTTTTTTTTATAGGGTTTTTTGTCCTTGTAAAATAGGTATTTGTGTTCAAGTTTACTATATTTCTTTCATTGCATTAGCAAAGGGATGTCTCCATCGTTTATAATTTCTCTTATTTTCAACCTAAAAAAAAAAATATTTTTTTTAACTTTTGTCGATTACTCGAATTTTAAAAAATAAAAAAAAATATTTTTTTAACTTTTGTCGAGTTACTCTCGAATTTTTAAAATATATATATATATTTTTTTAACTTTTTTTCGAGTTACTCGAATTTTAAAATAAAATTTTTTTTTTCTTAACTTGTGTCGAGTTAATCGAATTTAAAATATATATATATATATATTTAACTTTTGTCGAGTTACTCAATTTTAAAAAAAAAAAAAAAAAAAATTTTTTACTTTTGTCGAGAGTTACTCGATTTAAATTTTTTTACTTTTGTCAAGTTACTCGAATTTAAAAAAAAAAAAAATATTTAAAATTTTGTCGAGTTACTCGATTTAAAAAAAAAAAAAAAAATTTTATTTTTTAGTTTTGTCGAGTTACTCGATTTTTTAAAAAAAAAAAATTAAATTTTTTAAAGTTTTGTCGAGTTTACTCGATTTTAAAAAAAAAAAAAAAATTTTTTTATTTTCTCAAGCCATACTTATGTTTTAGGTTTTTGTAACATTTGGATGTTTTGGAAGGTATAATCTCTCTTCATTATTGACTTGTATAATCTTTTTATTGTAATCATATTAAGCAGCAGATGATGAGTTACTCGGATTCCCCTTCAAGACATCTTGGGTAATGCAAAAACTGAGTTCCCGATGCAATAACTAAATCAAAATTTTGTTCATACGTTTTTTCAAGTGAATACGTACAAGGGGTGGGTTGTTCTTCAAAGGGATGGATTGAATGAAATTTGTGGAAGTGCTCTAACTTCTACTGTTTATTTTGGTAATCAAGAACCAAATCAAATGATACAAGGAAAAATAACACACGGGTTCACTAAATCGCACCTGAAGTCAACATGAAGATCCACCGTGCCAAGAGACAATTATGATTCATGCATACACCCATGCTCACTAAAACTGAGAAGCACGACATTATAGTTTCAAGAAGCATTATGGAATCACATGATAGTTTGAAGTCAGTCATGTGAGACGTAGTATAAGTACAGCAACACAACCTTCAACGGACAAAAACAAAGACTGATGTTTGTGGAAAAAAAAAATGCTCCAGCATGTTCAGGTTTGGCTGCTATATGGTGTTGTTGCTTCATCATTCTCTCATTTGTGAGTTACCACTCCAGTCGGCTTTTTCCCTTTTATTGGAACTGTGTATATCATCTCTCTTTAATTCATTATCTAATATTCTTTTGGTTAGTTTCTTGCTTTTCAAATTTCCCTGCTTGTAAATTTATGTTTGATAGAGGTCTTTTTATAGAGGGTTTCTTATGACAAGTGTGGTTTAGTGTTGGTTTTGGTTTTTATGTTTATGGCTACTATTATTGCGTAATTTCAGTTATTTTACCTTTTTTTTTTTTTTTTTTTTTTTTTTTTTTTTTTTATCTTGATTCCTACCTGTGATGAGTTTTGATGAAAATTAATATAATTTTGTTTTTTTTTTTTAAATTGTTGTCATTGTATTTACGTATTGCTTCTAGGGTAAGTGTATTCACGCGTTCATAAAGTAATTGTTGATACATACTTTTAAATCTTTGCTTCAAGAGGTCTTTATGTGATACGACATTTTATCGTCGGGTCAGTAACTTGAAGTACAAAATTACTCATCATAAGTACAAGATCAATTTCATGACTAAGACTCACATCTATGAGATAGGTGATGATAGGTTCTCCAACTAGGTTTTTCAATTCAAGGTTTTCAATGACATTCCACCTTCGACAAATCTCGATTACGTTGAATTTTTCGGTAATATTTGATAACATACATATCATTTTTACGCACACAATGTTTTTGATATATTCTTATTGTTATTATATTTTGTTATCAAATTTGCTGATTAATTTGTTTAATACAACTAAATTATATGCAAAAAGTTATTATTGGCGTGGTTGTTGCTAAAGATACCCCGAAAACTAAGGATTTGTCTAGACGAACAACAAAGTTGATTAATATAATGATTGGAGATCTAGAGTACGTATATCTTGAATAAAAAGTATACACTTACTAATTTTTGGTCTTTTTTTTTGTTAGTGATTTTGATGTCATTTATTAGGGAGAATCGGTTGTCGTGTACGTGTTGATGAGGTTGGCGAGTATTTGGACAGTGGGACTTCGGTGCCTTTTGTCGTTTTATTGCAAATGTGTCGGGCGAAGATGTTCAGAGGTTTATTACTTGTGTTGTATCTAATGGTTCTTCCCGTGTTCTTTTTTTAAATAAATATTATCGCTTTAGTGTAGGCGATGTCAAAATTTCTAACACCTATCATGTAACAAAAGTAGTGGTAAATTTAAAAAATGACCAAACCAAACCATTTATTAATTGGTAAGATATTTGTATGTTTCAATTGAAAACGAGGTCTGTTTGTTTATTTTTTATTTTTTTCTTTTTCTAACAAAAAATGAAGTGTAATATTTAATATTGGGTAAATAGCATTAGGGGTCTTGAACCTTTGAACGTTGTAACAATGGGATTTTGAACTTTTGTTTACTAGCAGTCGGAGTCTCGAATCTATGAAATGTTAGCGCCCGAGGTCATTTTTTGATAGAAACTGTTAGTTTGACCGTTAAATGGTCAAAATTTTGTTAAATAGACTATTTTACCCTTAAATTGAATGATTAAAATAAATAAATAAATAAATAAATTACAACTAAATCTCAACCAACAAAAAATAAAATTGCAATCAAACTCCAACTCAATAACTTCTTTTTCACCAAAATCACCGCCGCCCATCACCACCACCAGAAAATTTGCTGCTGCTGTCACAGTGTACAAAACCAATTACACATCTTTTCGCTGCAGGGTCTCGACGGATCAAATTCTCTAATTCCACAAATATTCCTCTAATAGTCTCTCCAAGTCTTTTCCATGTAGTTATTGCTTCATTCCTTAACGACATACAATACTGATCCAAAAAAATAACTCAAATTCTAACAACAAATCCCTAACTGTTTCATACACATCCAGCACCTTAAAAAACCAAATGAGAATGGCGGTGGCAACAAACCCAAATGAAACTCCATTCACTGAGTTATCAAAATGGGCGTGGGGCGCCATTCACTGAGTTATCAAAATGGGCGTGGGTCGCCCCACGAGGAATCCGATGGCAATTCAAAGATGCGCCAATGGAGACATCAAATTTGTCGCCCATGGTAGGCGAACTAACCGGAGGCTGGCCAGTGGTCATGTGGTGGTAGAGTAGGTCGCGGCGACGCTAGGGATTAAACCTAGGTCCGCCGCGGATGTGGTGCTTTTTTTTGGCGTGGGGCCTATTTGGGTTGGCGTGAGGCCGGTAAGGATGGTGATGAGGATGACCGAGGGTAGTCCGTCCTCATTGGAGTCCGGGTTCGGCAAGGAGGGATCGGGTCATGGCCAATTGGGGACGGATTGAAGGAATCGCTCATGGGTGGTATTTTTCAATCAAATTATATTGAATCACTAAGGGTATCTCTTGTTCCAATGGGTCTCAGTTGGAGTTTTCACCGGTGGAAGGTGGTTGGCGGCGGTATTTTGGAGAAGAAGTGTTTGGGGTTTAGTTGTAATTTTATTTTTTTTTATCATTCAATTTAAGGGTAAAATGGTCTATTTCACAAAATTTTGACCATTTAATGGTCAAAATGACTATTTTTGTCAAAAAAGGACATCAGATGCTAACATTACATAGGTTTGGAACTTCGATTGCTAGTAAACAAAGGTTCAGGACCCCATTATTACAACGTTTAAAAGTTCGAGACCCCTGGTGCTATTTACACTTTAATATTATATATGATAAATATAACATCTTTTCAGATTTTTTAATTGGTTTCACACAATAATTGTTTATTTTTTTTCTTCATTTTCCTGAAAAAAATGAAGTGTAACATTTAATATATTATATATGATAGATGCAACAATTTTTCAGATTCTTTATTTGGTTTCACACATTGATTGTTTATTTATTTATTTTTTTCTTTTCTAGCAAAAAACGAAGTTTAACATTTAATATTATATATAATAAATGTAACAACTTTTCAGATTCTTTAATTGGTTCAGATATTAATTGTTTATTTATTTATTTTTTTCATTTTCCTACAAAAAATGAAGTATAACATTTAACATTAAGAGTGTGTTTGATAGGGATTATAAACTCATATTTTGGTTTATTTGTATTTGACCAAGGTTCCATAGATGACACATGAAACAGTTTAGCAGATAATTGAAACAGGTTTTAAATTGAGTTACCAAAATGTCCTTGTTTGCCATTTTGCGATTTGAAGTGAGGGAATTTAATTTCAGTACATAGTAAAGGGCGTTTTTAGAAGTTTAGTAGTTGGAGGAAAGTTAAAATATTAATTGCAGGAAAAGTACAGCAGTTAGTAGGTCCATTGTTTGAGGAAATGTTGACTGCTGGGATTATAAACGATTTATAATCCTAGCCAAACAAGCTATAAATGATGAATGCAACAATTTTTCAGAAATGCGTTGGATTCACCTTCTTCTTTTTTTGTATGAAATCGTCTTTTGGGCTTCCTTGTGGTATTCGAACAATTTATTTGTTTCCTATTTTTTGTTAAAATCAATTTTGTAAATTATTTGCATATTTGATTTTTTTTAATGTATGTTCGGATACTGTTTTGTTTTTTATTTTTTTTAAAAAAAAATAAAAATAACTTTGTGAAATGTACTCAAATATAGATAAATGCAACAACTTTTCAAAATCTAACAATTGAACTTATCATTTTTTATTTTATTTATGAAACCGTCTTTTGGTATTCTCTGTGATATTTGAACAGTTTAATTGACATTTTTGAAGGGGTATCACTGCATCGGTCTGCGTGTGATTATGCATTTGGGAATTATACTTCGTTTTGTAAAACGTGCAATTGTGTTTGAGCTATATGTATAAGATTTATTCTTAATTCACTTTTGAATCACGATACTGTTTTGTTTCTTGCACTACCCCATTGAAAACTAGCTTCTGGTAAGTACATGATTATACTTTTTTATACAAAACAAGGAATGTGTTGCACGTTTTGTTCATATACAAAAACTAATGTGTTCCTCTATTTTTTTTTTTTTTTTTGCAAGGCTAAAATTAAACGGAGGACATTTGCAACATTGACTTCTTTGTTTAATCTCATCAGCGAGATGAATCCAACGAAAGTAAAGGGCTTTGAAGGTGCACGTCTTTCTAAAATTTAGAATAGTATTGTTGTCAATCACTTCTTAGTTACACATATATTGTAATCAACATGTTTATTGTGTAGAATTTAGTTACTAGAATTAATATTTATACACAAATGCAACACATTTAGTCTTCCTCGGTTCAGGTAATTAAATTAGAAACGATCAATTCCATGAATCACACGGGTGATGCACTAGTTCTTTACTATTTCAAATCGTCTTCTTTTTTATGTTGAGCCTTGTTGTGGCTCATCGGGCTCTCATCTTTTCACTTTCTTCAGTGTAATTAACAAAGGCTTCAAAGGAAGTTGACTACAACTCTTCCACATGTCTGGACTGAACTATTCATTACAATTTTTGTAAAGCTTAGGATTAAATTGAAATTTAAGAAAAATTGCATGTTTATGATTTTCGAACTTGAGGTATAGTTTTGAGATTTATAGTAAGCTATTAGTTGATGTATTTAGGCATTGATGCAATTTTGGTAAGTTTGAGGATCAATTTGCAACTTTGTGAACTTTAATTTGGAGAAAATATTATGAATTTAGAGTTTTTTTAGCCTAATCTTATTTTTGAGTTCCAAATTATGTGAAAAGAATATATGTTTCATGTTTGGTTCAGTTTGGGAATTTTTACGGACTGATTAGAATTTTAGACTTTTCCCTAGGCGGCTCGAGTCAATTTAAGTTTTTTGACATTAAGATATGATAAATAATGTAGAAAAATTTAAGGGTTTTGGGGATGCCAATTCTGCGTGATTACAGGAAGATGGTCAAATTATTATTTTTTAATTAAACAGATAGTATGAGTTGTAATTAGATTATACGATTTTTGTACTTAGAAATTGTTTTGGGATAAACTTTCTGTTGTCACAAGAAAATAAAAGGGCATTATTTTCTTGTATTAACATTTAAAATCTCTAAAAATATGTATTATTATAAAGGATAGTTTTATTATATACTATAAAAATTAAAAATTAAAAGAATTTAAAAATGTTATTTTATTTCTTCATTCTAAAAAGAGAAATTGGCGCAAATGGTCCATAACCTTTTATTTTTGGCAGAGTGGTCTTGAACTTATCCATTTATGTGCGCATTTGATCATTTGAACAAATTTCGTTAAAAAAGTCCGTTAATTTCACGAGTGGGATAAACTCTCATTTTATTTGTCTTTGTTGAAAGAGATAACATCGTCAAGTGTTATTTTCTTTCTTTCTTTCTAATTAAATTCTCAGTTTCTCTTTTTAATTATCTTCTTCTAGTTTACCAGTTAGGTTTTCTTACCAAGAGTGCTTATTGTTATACATCTAGACTTTTAGCACATGACTTCTTATTCCAAGGAGTTGAATTTAGTTAAAAAATGATGGAGTTTGAGGATTAAGAGGAGGAGCATGAGGAAGAGGCACCGAGTTTGACTTACTCGGTAACTCTAACTCGACTCGGCCAGCTAAAATTTGGGCCCTGTGGAAGCGTCGGCGATGCCGTTGAGGAAGCCTAGATATGAGGAGTGCTTGAAAAATTATGTAGTGGGCATCGGAGGCCACACGGTGAGTTCATGGCAGCGGGGTTGGAGGGAAGCTTTGGATGCACTTAAATGCACCGCTTGCAATTGCCATCGGAATTTCCACCGCAAGAAAAATGAAGAAAGCGGGCTTTTGCCTTCTACCACCACCAGAACCAACAACAACAACTACTCTTGACCCACCACGCACAAGAGCATTTCAGCACAGGAAGCCCTAGTGGGTACCTCCACATTGCTCTCCCACAGCAGCAGAGACCCCCACTCGTCTTGCCATCGAGCTCGGCGGCGGAGGAGAAAGTGGGTCAAGAGATGAGGTCGAGGACTATTATTCGAATCCCAGCAGTGCATGGAAGAAAAAGGTTCCGGACCAAGTTTACACAAGAGCAAAAGGACAAGATGCTAAATTTGGCTGAACGGTTGGGGTGGAAGATTTAGAAACAAGATGAGGAACTAGTGCAGAAATTGGCGATTTTACCCTTTTAAAAAGACAAATAAAAGGAAAGTTTAACATACTCACGAAACTAACAGACTTTTTTAACGAAATTTGTCTAAAAGGACCAATTGCGCACCTAAATGAATATGTTCGTAACCACTCCGAATTATTATAGACCATTTGCAAAATGAAAATTTGTTATAGACCATTTGCACCAATTTCTCTTCTAAAAATATTGTTTCACTTTTATAATACGTTATGTTTGTTAGACAAAAAAATGTTGCATATAATTTCTCTGAAAAGTCTAAAAATTTTAATGAAGAAGGTGACAAAATTTTCACTTATTATTGTAGTTTAATAAGTTTTCATTTTCTTATGTATAAGCTTGGTTATACATTTCCCTAACAAAAATCTGTAGTACAATCCCCCACCCACCACTCACAAATTTTTATTTTGCAAAAATCTCTCTCTAAATTTCTTAAGCTTATGAAAATTAGGAAATAGTAGAAAAAGAAGGTGATGTTCTCTTTGCATTTGAGTTTTGTGTTTTGAGTTTTGAATTCATTTTGTGTTTTGTGTTTTGAGTGTATGTTTTGAGATTTTTGAAAATGCGTTCTTTTTGGAATTTTCGAAAATTGTTTCTGAAAACAGAAAATTCAAAAACGCGTTTACATGCAATTTTTTAGAAATTATTTTGTATAATATTTTATTCAAAAAATTTGATTATTCAATTAATTGTAATAGTTTAATACTAATATAGTATGAAAATTCTTATATTAGTTTATATTAGTTTCATGATAAAATAATTGAATAGTTTAAAGCCAATACACTAAATAAACAAACAAAATACAAAATATTTCCACGGAATCATGTAAGACTCCTTGAGTAGTTATTCCACATTTGTGTAGCAATTTCATCTCTGACTTGTCCCATTTGAGCTGTTTGACTTGCATCAAAATGTATGGCTTCTTGATCTTAACTTGACTCCGGTATATCTTGAAATACCATATTCTCCCCAGAATATTCAGCAAACAATGTATCTAAAGCATGCTCCTATCGAATAAAATTGTGTATTGCGCAACATGCGGTAGAGATTTGTCTTTGCCTAGTGAGTGGATAATTAGTAATCAATTTCAAAATAGGAAAACTTGCTTTTAAAACTCTAATGAACCGTTCAATAATGTTACAACACGATGAATGTCTATAGTTGAAAAGTTCTTCCTTCCCACGCAGTCTTCCCCGTCCAACATAATCACGCAGATATATCTTTGACCTCTATAAGGGGCAAGAAAACCAGGCATGTTTGGATATCCAGAATCAACAAGGTAAAATTGATCTGCACAAA
Source organism: Forsythia suspensa (assembly GCA_023638005.1). Lineage (NCBI taxonomy): Eukaryota > Viridiplantae > Streptophyta > Magnoliopsida > Lamiales > Oleaceae > Forsythia > Forsythia suspensa. The sequence continues at coordinate 25,610,254 of CM042666.1, read as the reverse complement.
ACAAATTGCTTACATACAATAACATTGATCAAACATGGTAAAATTGATCTAAACTCTCTTAAATGACATAGTGTTATCAATTGTTTACAATGAAAAGAACATAAATAGTAAAATTTTTGTAATCGTAGTATAATTTGAAAATATAACTAGAAACTAATCACAATAGAGTTTTGAACGAAAAAGAAAAAAAAATTCCGAAACCATTCCAATTGTCCTCGTTATTATGACTGGGCGATCGCCCAGGCAAAGTCAAAACGATTCTCTAATCAGTTGGTGGATTTGGACGATCACCCGAGTGTTTGCGGCGATCGCCTAGTGTTTTCTGGGCGATCGCCCGTTAAGCGAAAAGATTTACATTGTACAAAATAGAACTTGGTCGATCGCCTGTGGCGATCGTCCGAACCAATTGTTTTGGCTCCCGCTTTTATTCTTAATTTTGGATTAAAAGTACCAAAGGTCCATGGAAAGGTAGATAATCATTTGACACTTAAGACTATTTCAAGTATATTCGACAAATAATTGTGAGTAGTTTAAGAATATACCTCCTCGTGGCATTGGAAATTTGTTCGAGCTTCTCGTCACTGCGTCTACAAAAACTCGCGAATCATTAGCAGTACTTTCCTAGCCAGAATACAAATGAGAATCTCATATCGAAATCACATACCAACATCACATTTTGTGTAATATTTGTTTTCCTTCCACGAAAAGATGTTTGTCTCGATGCAGGTGCCTAAGCCGCAACATGTGTTTCATCTATTGCACCTACACAATCCTTGAAGAAAGGATATTTGTGCAAGATCCACTCATGCACAACATCTTGATTTGTCGGGCGGATTATCTCTGTGCCAAATGAACAAACTGCCCTTAAAACTCGTTTAAGCCATTTGTGTATGGTATTATTGGAATGCTGAAATCGATCACCAATAATACTGTATCGTGTAGTGTTCCCTACAATCATCAAGAATATAGCAACACTCTCTTCGACACTCACTTTTTTCCCATCTATCAACAACCTTTTCTCTTTCAAAGTATCACAAAAATTCATGAAAACATGTTTGTACATACGAAAATTACGATAGCACACGTCTGAATGTCCATTAAGAATTTCTAGCATGTACATTTTTCCAGTGAGCAATGATGTTCTACAAGGTCTCCTGATACTTCTTGTGTTGGAAACGAAGTAGTTAAGCATCATTACATCTCCATATTTTTCATCATAATCATCCGTAAATAACAATTCATCATCACTCGATCCTTCATCATTCAACATATCGGTACTCACATTATCAACCAAATTTGATAAACTTACCATCCTGTGAACCAATGTCTACAATCATTAATTATCATAATCAATTTCAACATGATATCAATAACCATCAAATTCAACATCCAAAAAATATCATAAGCAAATTTAACATTGATAAAAATAACCAACAATTTGAACATAAATGAAAACAACATTTTAGTCCACTTGTGAAAAGAAAAAAGTACTTCAACCGTCAAAAACACAATCCTCTTTGAAAGTACAACATAATATAGAACTAAAAACAACAATAATATCAAAGCAGTTCCAAGATAGGACCTCTCCTTGCTTTTGGCATCATGACAAATGACACCCTGAAATCGGGATCCTTAAAAGCTTTTAACGCTTTCATATAAACCTCATTAGACACTCATTCCATATTATTTAAGATGTCCAAACAAACAATATTTGAATAAGGATCCGGACTGTTAACTTCACTATCCGATTGATTGCATGATTTTCCTAGCATCTTTGAAAGTTTTTCTTTTAAATATAGTGTTCAAGTTGAGTTTCTTCATTCTTCAAACTAACGATGATGACCACTTTGCCATGCAAGCCTCGAGTTTATCACTTTTACTTATCTTAGGTTCTTTACATTTACATTCACCCAATGTACCAATTTCTTCATGCCTACGAGTTTTTGGAACCTCGTCGACATCATCATTGAGATTTTCGACATGTACATGCACGCCCCCGTTCAAGAAATCATCTTCTAACTGCCTTTCTTCCTCTAAGTTGGCCAAAAGCTGAGTGGATGCATTGCCCAAGCCTCCAGTAGATGTAGTGCCGCTAAATATCTCTCCAAGAATGTGGTAGTGCTTACACTCTTCTCTCTTGAAAATTTTGTAATCCGACTTGTTAATCTAACATTTAAAAACAAAGCAACATTATCAGTATATTCAACCACAAAGGGATAAACAATTAATGATGAAGAAAAAACATTAATAAACATATATACCATATAAAAATGTTGCCAAACTTCCTCCACAGCATTAACTTTGTTAGTATTTGGATCCCATGTAACACCTGTATGTCCCTAAAAGTTCAAAGAATATCCAATGAACCTTATGTAAGCGGTTCCATTTTCTCTTTAATCTCTCTACTCCGTAATCCATTTTTGTTTTATCAATCATGGTTGCATTGATCCTCCCCCATTCGTCTTTTGTGAATGTAGAACATTGCAATGCATTTGATTTCACTTTCTTATAAAGAATTTCGATAAAAGTGTGTTCGTTCTGATCAGACCATGACATTGGTTCCTTACACTTACCTCTGTGACCACCCATATTCTATATTGAAGATTAAAACAATGAAGCAAGTGTGTTTAAATAATGGCATAATCAACTATCAAGAAAAGCAAAATCAGGAAAAATAACTACAAAACTAAGTCAAGTCCATACTAAGCAATAGAGTCTTCCCTATCATAATCAGTTTCTCTTTAATATCTTCTATCCTACATTTTCCTCAAAAATCTTATAAATATTGTCTGGATATGCAACAACTTTATCTAAGTTTAGGTTGTGAACAATCCCTAGATGGTTTTCTGATTTAAACAATTGTGAATAACATAAGATGGATCATATTGCAAGGTTGAATCAACATCAGAGAAAAAGTTCAATTTAACGACAGTAAAACATTATCTTCATCAAGAAAACAAGTCATCGTAAGTATTTGAACATCTAGATTAAGGATATTGACCATGTTCCAATAATATAATGTAACAGGAACATGATATTTGTAGAATATTTACATAAACATAAACAAAAACAAAAATATATAAAACAAAGAGCAAGATTCATTTAGTAAAATCCAATCATTGTGAAAAAGCGAGACAAATCTATTGGCATACAAGAATCAAGGAATGTAATTTCATATACTCCAACTAACATATGAAAATTAACTTTAACAAGTAATGAGTATTGCAAATTTTCATCTATAGCCTAGAGAAATTAGCAAATAAATTCAAATATATAATAATATTATCATAATACAAAGCATTTAAATACAACTAAGCGAGGTCCATTATAAATTAGTTTATTTGACCAAAATTTTATCATTTTTTGCCTTTTAAACTTGGTCAAATAAACCATTTTGGTGAAATAAACCCATAATTTACACCACACGTGCTCTAAGTGAGTCAAAGATTATTATTTTGTCATCTAAACTCAATTGAGTAAAACCCCAAAAGTAAATGGCACATAATGCAAAGCTTCAAAGAAATAGAGTTGAGTGGTTTCTTTGCTTCGTCGGCCATTACAAAAAGCTAACACAATTAGGATAAAAAAAAACAGGCCCATAAATTCACTCAAGAATCTTTACCTTAAAAGAGGCCAATTAATTTTGGAGTTTGAAGCCAATTGAAGAAAAAGAATCACTAGTAGAGAGAATGTTTGAAACAGAAACCACGCCTCTACGTAGCCTTTGATTGGGTGGAACAATAAGTTGAAAACAATTCAATGATGAAGAAAACGAAAAACAAAAACTCAGTGAATTACAAGATTATCTAATCACATCACCCATTTCACACAACACACACAGCACAAAAATAGGGAGGACTCTATTTTATAAATCCAAAATCTAAAAACCCTAAGTCAAGTCACCACAGAACCAGATTCAACCATCAATTTATAAAATAAAAAAATATAATTACTGACCTAATTCGAATCAACAATGAAGAAATTGAAGGATATAGTTCCTAAAAATATGATGACAAGAAAAAATAAGAGGATAGAGAGAAGAGAAATGAAAGAAAATAGAGAAGAGAAAAGAGAAAATCGTACCTTGGCAGGGGAGAGAATTTGAATTTTTACGTTGAAGAGGGAATAAAAGGAACAGGAGAGAACGTGTAAAATTGAGGAGGAAAATGAGAAAAAATAAAAATGCTGGAAGGATGATTCGAAATCAACATCAGCAGAATGAAAATGGACTTGTTTTCTGCATTTTGGCCATTTTGGTTGGCAACCGTGTTTTGTATAGAAAATGGGGAAAACAGGATGAAATATCATTTTTCATTTCCTTTGTAAATTTTTTGGGTGTTTTTGAAAATACATTTTTGAAAATGGGTAAGTAAACACGTTTTCAGTATTTCGAAAAATTGAAAACTCAAAACGGGTTGAAAATGGCAAAGAAAAAGGCCCGAAGTTTTTCGCAACAAGAAACTCTCTTTATTTTTATTTAAGAGCATGTTTGACATGGTTTTTTTTTTTTTGTTATAAAACTAGAAAAATAGAGAAGAAAAAGAGAGTCAAAACTCAGGTGTGTAAATTTATTATAATAATGACCTTTATTTACAGAGTTCCAATATGAGTTACAACTTGACTAGAATACACTCTTATGGAGTAAATAGATAACTACATAGATATCTAGATAAAAATAAATAGTCATTCATCATTATCTATAATTTTACAACACTCACCATTGAATGACTTATTACACAATAACTATTTCGTTATTTGACAAAAACTCAATAGGACAAAAATACCAATAGAAGGAAAAAAAAAATTATCAAAAATTTGGAGTAATCAAATGCCGCCTCATTAAACATTGTCAGAAAAATCTAGTGGGGCAAAACCTGAGCGAAGGAAAAGAGTACAACTACTCTTCCTGATTTCAACCAATGGAAAAAAAAACTTGTATCGAACTTTCTATATCTTGTGCATCAATGCCTTCAATGTCGTCATTTTTTTAAAACTAGTATAAAACAATTTTGGTGAAATGTGTTCTATATTATAATCTTAATATCATCTTTATACATTATCTCTGGTTGATTGTAGTCAGCATGATAGTCTGATGAAATTATATTAAAAACGGATCTTGTTGTTGTTCCATTTAGGAGTCTCATATACAATTTATAACACACGGGAGTATAACCATATGGTTATGATGAGGGTAAATATTTTATAGGTTATGGACATCCATAACTATAAGATTCATAACACTTTCAATTGAATGTCATTTACACAGAATATGCCTCGTTAAAACCTTACTAGAAAAAAACCATGTAGGCAAAAATTCTAGTGAATGAAAAAAAGTACATAATTCTTTTAATACGTCATTAAAGTTGTCTCATTAAAACATTGGCAGGAAAATCTAATGAAACAAAACCTTGGTCAAGGAAGAGAATACAACGTGTATTTACTTCCCATCATTATAATATCACTTCAGATATGTACTTCGATCGATTAAGTTCTTGAAAAGTTGAACTATTGCTTCAAGCATATTAAATCCTCAAAGGTTTATATACATAGTTTTATTAGTCAAGCGAGATGAGTTGGTTATAACAATATTCATTATATGCATATATGTCAATGCATACATTGACATGCTAACAAGATATCGACTTATGATTACTTGATACAAGCCTTTGCGAAATTCATAATGTTAAAAGTCGTGCATTACATGTTACAACTTCATTTTCTCATTTCTTTTTCGCATAAGTATACACCTTTATGTGTTCATACTATAGGTCTAGAAATTTCAAGTTTCTTTAGTAAGTTCAATTTACTTGGATGTCATCCTTTTATTTGGCCAATTAATACTTTGACAGATTTCTTTCAATATCCCCACTACCTTTTATAATATGAAGCGCTTTATTATGTACAAAAGTGTTGTTAACAATATTTACTTTTTGAATCCATTTCTTTCTCATAACGACATAACTTAACGAGAACTTTTCATTTTATTATTTCAGCTAGCGTAACCACTTCTGAAGTTTTATAATTAGTTATATTTATATATTCTCCAAGAGTATACACCTCCTCAATATGATCATCTTTATAATTGGCTCCATTTTTAATTTGAGAATTTTTTGGAATCAAATGTCACCACGTTTCAAGCGTGTCATTAATTTACCATATATAATGTTAATGGATTGTCCTTCAAGGACGTCAATATAAATTGGAGCATTTACAACTAGTATATAAGATTTGATTTAATCTCTTTGGTCAATAAATGCATCTGTCAATTGTATAACTTACAAATGAGTTATTTGTCGAACTTCTAGTTCATATTGTTTTGTGCAAGTATCTAGAAAACATAATATCCTTCATTTTCATGTATTCTTTCCAGCTACTTAATTGTCTCCCTAATATTGAGAAAACTGTATTATCAAAATGACATTCGAAAAACGTGTTATAAAATATCACCCGTTAGGATTTTAATATTTTATAATGTTCCATATTAAACATGCATTCTCAACATTTTTAATGCCCATCTCAGTGCACTATGATGGATTGATTGTACATATATTATTACACTATCAAAAATCATTAGATGGATAATATTAGGCTCTAACCATAAGCCAACTATAGTAGGGATAACTTTGATGTTGGCATGATGCGTATAAGTATTTTTGCTTATGAAATAGCATTCCCTATACGAAAATGGGAAACACTTTGTTCTCAATAGTAATTGTTTAGAATTTAATTTGAGGCGTTAACAAACAATATTGATAAACTATTTAACATCATCTCAACTAATATTTATTAAAAGTTCGAGATATAGACTCATTAGTATTGACAAGACACATTACCGTCTTGGTTGCATAATCTGAAAATTATGCTCATAATTTAAAGTAACAACACCATAAGAAAATCATCTAGTAGATGTATCTATAAGATTCAAGTTGTAAATAATAACACCATACAATCATCTAGTAAATGTATTTATTAGATACAAATAATATTTAGATGGTCAACATGGAGGGTGATGGAGTTCCATAAATCACCCTAAATAATTTTCAAAAATGCAGGGAATTTAATCTCGATTTCAACTAGTGAATGTCTACTGATTTATATACCATGAAAAAAAGCATCACGTGAGAATTCATTATATTGAAAACTTTTCTAGTTTTCAATAGATATTCTCATTAATAATTCGCATCATATTGATCCAGGATGGTTTAACCAGTAATGCCAATCAATAAAAATTTTAGGACATTAAACTTCTGGTTCAACGTAGTACTTGTTTAATTATACTAATATTTGTGTAGTATAAAAAAAAATAACATAACATTTGTTTCATCATTTTTGTCTTTTTTCTTCAGAGATTCATGAGATGCATGTATGTATAATAGGTATGTGACTATTGTCGCCATATCTGAAATCTAAATGATCTAAGCAACATGTCAAAATAATTTTTTTTGGATTAACGAACTTCGGGGTTTGCGACCATATTTAATTCAATGATCTTATAATATTACTTTTTCGGGAGTAAATAATATTCTACTAAAGTAGAATATAAACATAATATACAATTGTGCTTCTTCAAGTGCAACAAATTATGTTGTATTTTTTTTTTTTCAAAAACAAAAACATAATAATCTTTTAGAATATTAATAGAATTGTAAAATTGTGTTTGTTTAGAAAAAGAACAATTAAAAACAAATATTATATACACTCATTAAGAGTATCAACACAATATTTATTCAAAAATATATTTTTCAAGAACAACACAATATTTTCAAGAGTACTGGTATATATAAGAAAGAATGTTTCTTCGGCAACATTAACAAAATATTCTTCTAGAAGATTGATGTATATAAATGTGTACATTCTAATGGAGAACGCCATAATATTCTATTAGAAATTATTTTATGTAACGTTGTGTTTCTCAAAAGCAACAAAACAATATTCTTCTACAATATTGATATTTACAAATTTATGCTTCTTCAAGAGCAATCATAAATTATTCGTTTAATTAAGTTGTGCTTCTTCAAGAGCAACAACACAATATTTTTCCAAAATATTTCTATACTTTGTGTTTCTTCAGGAACAAGAATATTATTTTTCTTTAGAATATTGATATTCACGACATTATACTTTTTTAGGAGTATTAATACAATATTTTCATAAAATATTAAATACCAATAATTGTTCTTCTTCGGAATGAACTCAATATTTTTTATTTTTAAAACATTGACAAGTATAAATTTTATGCTTCGACGGAATAATAACATAATATTTATATAAAATATTAGATCTTATAAAATTACGCTCTTCGAGAGCAGGTTAATATTCTACTGAAATATTAATATAATGTTGTGCTACTTTAGAAACAACAACATATTATTATGTAAAGATTTACTCATCAGGGCAAAAACATAATAGATGTTAGATCTTATATAACTATACTTTTCGAGGGCAAGTGATATTCTACCTGGATATTAATATAACGTTGTGCTTCTTTAGGAGTGATAAAAAATTATTTAAAAATATTAAACTTTATAAACATTTTTTTATGAACAATTGGTTAATATTAAATCTAATAAATTATGCTCTTCGGGAGCAAATAATATTATGTCAAAATAGTAATATAACGTTGTGCTTCTTTCAGGAGTAACAACAAATTATTTTTAAAAAATTAAACTTTAATCTGAAGTAAATATTTTCTTTTCAGGAGCAATATTTTAATACTATAATAGAATATTGATATTTACAGAGTTGTGTTTCTTTTTAAAATATTATACAATATTCTTCTAAAATATTGATTCTTAATAATAGACAATTCTTCAAGAATAACGATATAATTTTTTTCAATAATATCGATACAAAAAAAATTATGTTTTCCCGGGAGTAGTAATTCTATATTCTTCTAAAATATTAAATTAATGATGTCACGTTATTTAGGGACAAGTAACATTCTTCTAGAATATTAATATAATATTGTGCTCTTTGGGAGCATTAACATATTTATCAAACTTAGACTTGTATAAAGTTAATTTTCAAGACTAACATAATATTCTTCTAGAATATTGATTTGTATAAAATTTTGATTTCTCCAGGATTATTTATTTAGTTGTGTTATGTTTCTTCAAGAACATCAACACAATTTTGCTTCTTTAAAAGTATTTAATTTGTTAAAAAAAATATTTAATCAATGAAAAAAATTCACAAATCATATAAATTCAATCTTACAAAATATAATCAAAAGATTTTTAAGAATAAACTTACTTGGAATAGAAAATAGTCATTTGTTGAAATTAGTATTAATTCAAAATTTACTATTGTTCACGTAGAAATATCTCACGAATGAACTGTTTGATCTTGTTATTAACTGTTGGAGTTGAAAAACAATGAGTTTTGAACTTGCTGTCAAAAATTCATAACGATCGGACCACGAAGCGTTGAGTTATCAACGATTGATCACGACTACACAGCTTGTCCAAATTCTTCCACGAATTCAAAATTCGTAACTATTCATACAGAGATTTTTCATTAATGAACCGTTCAATCTTAATCACCACCGTTGGAATTAAAGAACAATGAGTTTTGAACGTTCTGTACAAATATCCCAACGATCAGATCTTGGAGCATTAAGATATTAATGTTTGATCACGATTGCATAGGCTGCCTAGATTCTGCAAATTTTCTAAACTAGCTCTCAAATTTTTCTCTATTTTGGATGAGCTCTGTCGTGTAGATAAAGTGTTTTGAAATTAGAAAAATAGAGAAGAATAAAGAGAGTCAAAACTTAAGTGTGTAAATTTATTATAATAATGACCTTTATTTATAGGGTTCCAATGGAAGTTACAACTTGACTAAAATACATCATTATGGAGTAAATAAATAACTACATATACATCTATAAAACCAAATAATCATTCATCATTATCTATAATTTTACAACATTTTAAAATTTTTTTTTCTTAAACTCATTTTCAAATACATATATCATGAAATTCATCATTTTTATTAATTTTTCAATCACACATTCTACCTACTTTTTTCAAAATTTCTTAAGAAAATACTTTTAAACTTTACTAAACAAACACTAAAGATTGATTATTATTATTATTATTTTTTGAAATTGAAGACACTTACAAGTTTTTCTATGATATTGTATGTTAATCTCAATATAATGTGATCAACGTCTCTAAATATGAGATTGAGATGAGTCAAATGGTTCTAAATTTGTAAAAGATAAATTTAAACTTCACTGTAGTACAAATAAAAATACAGGAAGTTCATTAACACGATTTTATAAAGTTGGAACACTGTAGAAATAGAATATGTTTTTAAGAAGAATAATGAAACACGATATTTTGACGTTCTAACAATATAGCAACCAACGGCAAACAATAACATCACAAATTTTTTCATAAACCAAATATTGCAGGCTCAAATAAATATTAAGGCTTGTTAAACTGAAATTCGTTTGTTGCATGATAAGTATATTTTGTGCACTTATTCGGGCCTTTAAACTAAGTTTTTATTCTATCATTTTATTGAATTTTTATTAGTTTAGTGTATTATTATTCTTATTTCAGTTTTGGACCCGTTTATAAGAAATTTGAGAAGAATGGACGGAAAGAGCAACAATTTAGTGAAATCGACAAGTAAATGAGAACAAGTTGAGTTTTTGAAGTAAATATCAAAAGTCAAACATTGGAGGATGAGGAAGAAGATAAAATCAATAAGTTGAAGGTGTATTGGAGTGACAATGAAGAGTTGAATCAATGGATCAAACACCGGAAGCCAAAGAACCGAATTGAGAAACTACCTACCGAAGTATGTGAGAAAATTCGAGTACAACTTTTGATATTAAAATCTTCACAAGGTAAAAAATATACCATTGGAAATATAATTGAATTACGAGTCCAATGCTTTTTACGGATCTCAATTTGGAGTTTTCTAAGAGAAGTTATGGCCATTTGAAAAACAGCCGCCGAAGAGGAAACAGCTTAAGCTAGGCGATCGCCCAGACTTAAATCTGGGCGATCGCCCAACACCTTCAGCCAACTACAGAGACGAAATTGCTTGCCTGGGCGATCGCCCGATTTGTACAGGGCGACCGCCCAGTGTAAAACGTCTACTAGCGGATTTTCTTGCCTTTTGAGTTCTAATTCAATTGGGAAACCTTTTGAGACACGATTTTAATGAATTTTTGGGGATCTTTTGTGGCACAATTAAGTAACTATAAATATGAGTTATTAACTCATAACAAGGGGGCTGATTTAAAGCCGACTAAGGAGATCCGTTTTGAGAGTTGGATTAGAGCCAATTTGGGAGCCAATTTAGAGAGAAAAACAAAAGACGAATCAAGAAACAAAGATCAAGATTCAATCTTTCAAGATTAAAACAAATATCAAGTTCAAGATTTCTTCTCTTTCAAGTTTTCTTCATATCCGGGTGATAGCTTCTATATTTTATTTTTCTTTTATTTTTCTTCTTCTTAGTATGTTAGGCTAGATTTATTTTAGTGCTAGGATCATGATGAGATTTGTATCATGAATCTTTAATTTTTCGAACCTAGTTTTTGATATTTAAGCATGTTTTTAATTTTGAATATTTGATATTGATTTCTCTTCATCTACAATTATGTGCACAATAGTTGTATGATTCTTGTGACTTGTTTTACCTTCGAGAGATGGAAAATAGGTTATACATAGTATCAATTATCCAACATATTTTTTCTTACTATGCCAAAAATGTGAACCAACATCAACTTGTTGGTTTATTTTTATTTATAAATTTGGATCACCATCTTCTAATGTCTCAACTAATTCGTTTCTACAAAGACTGGGTTGTTGATTATTAATTTAATTAACTTTAGTCGTTATTTGAATATTTAAAAATTAACTAAGAGTGTTTTCAGTATTCTTACTAAATCTATCCAATTGCTTAAGGTCTTCCAATTCTGGTATCGAATAGGGGTTATCTTTCTTAGAGTCAAAATATTAGAGTAACTACCAATGAAATCAAAGAGAAGAAAGGAGCATTCCATTCACAGAGAATGATGATGGAGATGTATTGCAACCTTTTTGTGTTTATCAACTCGAACTTCATTCTTTTGAAACAAAAAATTAAATTAAGAATTAAAGCTAATGTGATCGACAACATTGTATTGGAAAGAACTTGACACTTTTAAAAGGTGTTAGGACTCACTGTTTAACCACATTTTGTCTATTGAGCTATGACAATTATTTCATTCATGTTGACGATCGAATTTATATAATTTATTTGACAATCTCTCTTGTGTAAAATCAGACGTACTTAAATAAGTAAATTCATTATGTTTCTATATAAATTTCAACATATCTAAGTGTATTCAATTAAAGACAAATTATAGAAGTATGATTTTTATTGTTACCACCAGATTTTGGTAAGGCTTCCAAGTTAGCAAAAATCTCATAAAGGCCAAGCAAATGCCCAAGTAAGGCCTCGATAAAGACTCATAAGCCTAGAGAGGGCCTCGTAAATGCATTTAAGGCCCATCAACACACTGGCATTCTCGAATTAAGTATGAAGAAGTCCGGAAGAACCTCGACATTCACGGTTGATCCTTGGCAATTCGCCAGCAATCGGATCCATCACAAAATTGCAAGCGCTATGATATTTTGGAATAACCAGAGATATATTCAAAGAAATATTGTGTTTGATTGACATACAGATTCTTACAAGGAAACCAAATATCAATCTCCTAAAGATTAGACAACGTGATAATAGGAATCAACTCTAATAAGGGCTAAAATTTAAGAGATTGTATTGCCAACCAATTGTCCTTGTCTTATAAGGAATGTGGATCCAATTAGATATCTAATTGATTATTTTCCTAAATCAATTAGAACTCTGAAGTTATAAATACAACATCTCCGGTTGTTCTAAGGTATGCATTATTCCCACCATTAAACTCTGCTCAAATCTCTTCCGCTTGTCCATCTCACACCTAATTTTTATTATTTCCTTGTATATTATTCTATATACCAGCAGTTGACTTGATTGTCGGAGTACCAACAATCGTCGGACCCTTTTTTCTCGGTGATCTTGGTGCCTAACGGTCGTCCCACTATGCAGGTAGGCAAAAGATTGATTGAAGATTTGTTGACACGTGGATAGTGCAGATTCCGACGTCAACATTTATCACTAGTGATAATTGATATTTTACCTCTCGATTTCAACACGAATTCATAAACTGACAAGATTCATGAAAAGTAATTAATCAATGATTAAAAATTCAATACAAAATTATAATTAGAGTCACAACTCAAAAATTGAAATTAAATCATCAAACTAGGTTACATGGTTGGTACCAATTAAGAGACTTAACTATTCATCATCCAATTACATAAACACATTGATTTGCATGTAATTAAGTATGTCACCAGGAATTAATGGAGAAAAGATAGACTTGATGAAAATTCTGTATTGAATCTAGAAGTATAAATTTCAATATTTACCTTGAAATCTCTCTCTTCAATCTTTAATTTTTAATCCCAAGCACGAAATGCTTGAATTTGTGTATGTATTGGTGTTTACTCTCTAAGATTGCATCAATTTCAATGACTTCTACACTAAGAATATATAGAGTAGCCAAATTTTCTAAATTTCGCTCTCAAGAAATACCGTAAATATTATTAGAAATACTAGAATTTGAGTTTAGCTTGAACTCAGGCACGACTAGCGTGGGTGTGTGCTGGAGATTTTGTCTGGCGATGGGTCTTGTATACCGGCATGTGCGTGTGCCATCCCTAGCGTGCGCGTTGGAGAGATCCTGGGGGTCAGTGAGTTTGCGTATGCATTTTTTTCATCGCGCTTGTTGATTCCATCAACATGGCGAGCCAACTTTAAATATGCATAAGTTGTGACATACAACTCCGAATCACGATCCATAAAATGTGTTGAACTCCAAATTTAACAACCTTTCCGATTATTTAAGAAAGTTAGACTGTCTCGGTCCATCTTTAGATGATGATCCAATACATAAAATGGTCCATATTCATGCTAAATGCACAATGAAATGTTTTTAAAAAATGATATTTAAATTTTTGTCGGAAAATTAAAAGCCGTCATGGTTTGGGATGTCTTTAATATCTGTCGCTATTTTCAAACCGCTTTTGATTTCCCTCGACATTTTTTACCGGCGGGGGGGTTTTACCTACCGAATTTTTGACAGCATATGTTGGAATTTTTCATTTCCAACAAAAAATTGGCATCATTTCCGTTCGATGAATCCCTTTATTTTAGTAGTAGAATTTGATCACAATTTTTTAGCAAATTTTAGAGGAAAATCAAATAGGGTCTAAATAAACTTTAAAAAGTTGAAATGAAATGAAGTAACGAATTCATTACATATTTAATGCCTTAGGTCCTTTTTGTAATTGTCAAAGCTTGCAAGTAAACATATGAAGTTGACAACTCATGCATTTTTTCAACTTTATTCATTTCAAGAAAAAATGGCACCCAATTTATTGGCAGCCATCAAATGATCAATCTGATGCTATACAATGGGATAAAAAAAAAAAAGCAGCTAAAATATGAATTATTGGATCTTCAAGCTTGGAAGCACTACCAACAAATTCCCACTAAGAAAATGCAAAACAAAATGAATTTTGTTTGCGTATATATTCATCATTTGTTATATAACTATCATCATTATTTTTGAAGATTTAACATTCATCACTACGATATCTATAATAAACAAAAGCAAAAGTTTCTAAAAATTATACGAACTTTGAAGGTAGTAGCAACTTTTGTCACATTTATTTCACTATAAACAAGTGATCTATAACAGTGTTAAGTTGACATTGTGACATGCAAAAGAACATTCGAAATGAAATATTATTTGTCCAACTTGTGAAGTCGAAGAATAATTAATTATGTTAGAAAAAATTACATTGGTGCATCTTGATTATATTAACAAGTTGCAATTAACTTTAACTCTTGTTTGTGGATTTAAAGCTGGTTACATAATTGAAAATGAAAAAAATATAGCTGTCAATGATAAGTGGGAAAAGTCTGTTTTGTCAAATACACACCGCTGCCAATGGAAATTATTTGTGCTTCAAATGGAAAAATTTGCTACATATGAATAATCACTTATTTTTGCACCAACTTATGAAGGGTTAGAAAATGGATTAACATTCAATGAATCAATCAAATCTTGAAGAATTTGAGGTCAAAACATTTAATGTTCACATGCAAAAGCTTCACCAGTCATTTTGTCTGATATACTTGCATTTCCTTTTGAACAGTGTTACAGTATAATTTGTACTACTTTTTTCTCCAAAGGTCCCCACATCATTTTGCTCAAGAGCCCACAAATTCAAATCATGAATTAAACCTTATAATCTCGACTGCAATAATAACCTGAAAAATAATCAGAAAATAAGTGAAACTGGTTGAGCTTGAACTGTCTTGAAGATTATTCGTTTGTCAAGAATTGTCTGTTCTGAAAAATGTTTAACTTTTTCTCTGTTTCCCACTTTCTTCGACTCATTGTCAGGGGCGGATTTGGGGGGGAGGGGCCCGGAATTTTTTTTTCCTTACTAATAGTCTGTGCGTATTTTTTTTTTTTTTAAATAGTAGACCGTGTTCAAAAATTCCCTGAATCCGCCCTGCTGAGTGTGAATCTTTACTTTCCTTGAATCCGTCTTCAAATTATACAACAATGGATATCAAATCTGTTCAGTTTCTCTCTCTAACTTTCTCTCTCTTTTTTATCTCAAAAGCTGCTTTTACACCCCAAGATAATTACCTCATAAACTGTGGATCAAGCACAAGTAATGTTGCAATTGACAACAGAAATTTTGTTGGGGATTCATCAAAAAATGGCTCAAATTATCTGTCTGAAGGTAAGTCAATTTCCCTCACAAATCCAAACCCATCTTCCAATTCTTCTCTACTTTACACCACAGCTAGATTTTTCACTTCTGCTTCAAGCTATATATTTAACATCAAGAAAACTGGGACCCATTTTGTACGTCTCCATTTTTCTCCATTCACTTCTCAGAATTATGATCTCAAGAATGCAAATTTTGGGGTTTCTGCAAATGGGTTATCTCTTTTGAGTGATTTTGGTGCAAATTTTAGTGTGCTTAAAGAGTTCATTTTGATGGTAGATAAAGTAGAGCTTGAAATTTTGTTCACACCTGTTGATGATTCCAGTTTTGCATTTGTGAATGGAATTGAAGTGTTTTCTGCACCCAAAGATTTCTTTATTGATGCTAGTGGGATAGTATTGATTAGCCCTAGTGGAACTCAAGAATTCAAGCAGAATATTTCTTTGCAAATATTTGAAACTGTTTATAGGATTAATGTTGGAGGAGCAAAATTAACACCTTTTAATGACACCCTTTGGAGAAGTTGGGTTCCGGATGAAGATTATCTTGTCTTGAAATCTGCAGCTAAGTTTGCGAGGACTAGTGATCCGCCCAATTACCAACCAGGTGGGGCGACTCGAGAAATTGCCCCAGATAATGTATACATGACTGCACAGCAAATGAATGTTGAAAATGGAACTTCGAATTTTATGTTCAACGTAACGTGGGATTTTCCTGTGAGATCTTCCATGGTTGATGTGCATTTTGTTCGATTGCATTTCTGTGATATTGTTAGTGTTGCTCTTAACACATTGTACTTCAATGTATATATCAATGGGATCACAGCGTATAAAGATCTTGATTTGTCATTTCTTACATCTCACCGGCTTGCGTCGCCTTATTATATAGATTTCGTAGTGAAAAGTGCAGATAATTCGGATTCCATTCGGATTAGTATTGGTCCTTCTGAATTGAGTAATTCTTTGAGGAAGAATGCAATTTTGAATGGGGTCGAGATCATGAAAATAGTGAATTCTGTACCTCTTCCAAGGAAATCTAAGAAAAAAAGTATTTGGGTTTTAGTAGGTTCAGTTATTGGAGGAATTTTTGCATTGAGTTTGGTCATTCTTGCAGTTTTAGCTATGCTGAAATGCATAAAGAGAAAACTGAAACCAAAACCGAAACCAAGATGTATCGAAAGTACGGGTTGGACTCCTTTGCGTGTGTATGGAGTCAGCACCCAAGGCACATTATCTGAAGCAACTGCCCTTTCTTCTCCAGGCGCAAATGGATATTATGGTTTAAAGATTCCATTCACTGATATACAGTTGGCAACTAATAACTTCGACAAGGATTTGATAATTGGCTCAGGTGGATTTGGCATGGTCTACAAAGGGGTTTTTCGAGATAACACAAAGGTTGCTGTGAAACGAGGTATACGGGGATCTAGACAGGGACTCCCGGAATTCCAAACTGAAATAACTGTTTTGTCTAAAATTCGCCATCGACATCTCGTTTCACTCGTTGGCTACTGTGAAGAGCAATCTGAAATGATACTTGTTTATGAATACATGGATAAGGGGACTCTAAGGAGTCATCTGTATGGTTCAGTATTCACACCTTTGTCTTGGAAGCAAAGGCTCGAAATATGCATTGGTGCGGCTAGAGGCATTCACTATCTTCATACGGGTTCGGCACGAGGAATCATCCATCGTGATATAAAGTCGACTAACATTTTGCTTGATGAAAACTATGTTGCTAAGGTTGCGGATTTTGGTCTTTCGAGGTCCGGCCCGTGTCTGAATGAGACTCATGTAAGCACAGCTCTTAAAGGAAGCTTTGGATACATTGATCCAGAATATTTTCGGAGGCAGCAGCTTACCGACAAATCTGATGTTTATTCATTCGGGGTCGTGCTTTGTGAAGTTCTATGTGCTAGATCTGCTGTCGATCCAATGCTTGACAGGGAGCAGGTGAATCTGGCCGAATGGGCAGTAGAATGGCTAAAGAAGGGGATGATTGAGCAAATTGTTGATCCTCATCTCAGAGGTCAGATAAAACCGAGTTCTTTGAAAATATTTGGGGAAACCGCTGAGAAATGTTTGGCTGAATATGGTGCTGATAGGCCAACAATGGGCGATGTCTTGTGGAATTTGGAAAACGCACTTCGGATTCAAGTAAATGAAAGGCCACAAGAACTTCATGAGGAAACAATCGTTGGTTCTGATGATCTACCGTCGCCTAGGGCCATTCTGGGAGCTCCCTCCAGCAGTCACAGGGTCGGAGGGGATGACGATGATGGCACTTTAGATATTACCACGAGCAGAGTTTTTTCCCAGTTAATGAACAGAGATGGTAGATAGATCAAGAAACATTGTTGAGGTATCAAGTAATTATAGTTCTCTCAATTCATATTGAAGTTTCTCACAACTAAAATTTGCTTCTAAGTTGCTTGCTCTTATGGTCTCAGGCTGTTATTATTCGTTTGACACGTTTTTGCTACAAGCCTACAATTGACAAGATATAGAATGTTTAAGTTGAGAAACAAAATTTCTTGTACTACTTCAAATTAAGATTTTTGTTTGATTGTATTGTTTATATGTGTTGTATACCTAGTGGTTCAAAATTTTTAGGAATTTTGAAATTGCTCTGAAAAAGTGAAAATGCATCTATTCCCTATGTTTTCTTCTAATTTGGAGGTGGCAAAACTAGCCCAGACCGGTGGGCCAGCCCAGTATAATAGCACAGCCTGATTGGCCCGGGCCAATTGGGCTTGGGTCGCATTGGTCCCGTTTTTTCTGGCTGGCCCGATATTATTATTATTATTATTATTTTTGGGTAAATTCAGGATCTGATTCTTGTTTGGGCACTATATAGAACAAAGTCATATCTTCAAACTTAATTCAATTAAAGTCATATTTTACAGCTAAAATACCAACATATTCTTAATTGTAAAAAAACGCTCATCGTGATAATGTTTTGTGGTAATACTGTTTTGTGGTGATACTGTTTTGTTGTAATATTATTTTTGTTGTAATCTTATTTTTTGTGATCTTCGTTAAACCTATGATTTTGTACTACTAATGAAATATTTTAAGAACAATATTGTTCTCTTGTTTATTCTCTCTTGATTAATTAGCTCACCTACCATTAAACACCTTATATATTTATACTATATATCCAATGAGAATTTATGTCCTAATTGAATCTCAAACATGTTCTAATTCAATGGAAGAGTTAGAAACATTGTTCATAGTTTTAGATGAGAACCATTTGCATGACTTCCCATTAACTTGAGAATGATTGACAGTTCTTCTTTCTTCATTTTGGCATTGCTCTGAAGTATGTGTTTGCTTTTAAGGGACCCAGATACCTTTGAAGGGCTTTAATTTGCAGCAAAAGGATGTACATTAATCTGTGATACTGTTTTAGAAGATTTGTGATACTGTTTTGAAAAAAAAATTAAAGATTGTCATTTTAAGCTAAAGAGACGACTTCAAACGAGTAAAATTCATCACACGCGGTCGCAAAGCAACTGGTCTTGACTGTCTCGTCGAGACCATTCCGAAAATATATTATAATAAAAATTCTGAGCACGTGTACGAATTCTATGTTGTCTCATCGAGACCATTCCGAAAATATATTATAATAAAAATTCTGAGCACGTGTGCGAATTCTATGTTCATTTCTATTGTGATACTGTTTTGTATAATACAATATCAAACAACACGCATATCTATGATATTATACTTTTATCTTTGATACTGTTTAATTAGTCATATGTTTTGTTTGATACTGTATTGTGCAAAATAATATCATAGATTAAAACATGGATTAAAGCAGTATCAAATTATATTATTGCACATTACCTAAACAAAACATTATCATGGATTAAAACAGTAGCATAGACAAAACTAAGACATTCAAACAGTATCACGGGTTCAAACATTGCTATAATTAAACAGTATCAAAAATAAAAGCACGGTATCATAAATAAAATTCATTCAACATAGATTCAAACAGTATCATATGATTAAAACACTATTATGGATTAAAACAATATCAAAATATACTAATGTACATTACCTAAACAAAACAGTATCATGGATGAAAACTAAGACATTCAAACAGTATCATATGATTAAAACAGTATCATAGATTAAAACAATATCAAAATATACTAATGCACATTACCTAAACAAAACAGTATCATAGATTAAAACTAAGACATTCAAACAGTATCATATGATTAAAACTAATGCACATTACCTAAATAAAACAGTATCATGGATTAAAACTAAGACATTCAATCAGTATCACAGGTTCAAACATTGCCATAATTAAACAGTATCATGGATTAAAACAGTATCATATGATTAAAACAGTATCATGGATTAAAACATGTTTCAAAAGATAGTGAAATATTATGACAAAATTTCAACATATTAAACATTGCCATAATTAAACAGTATCATGAATTAAAACTAAGACATTAAAACAGTATCATAGATTAAAATTAAGACATTCAAACAGTATCACATGTTCAAACCTTGCCATAATTAAACAGTATCATGGATTAAAACAGTATCATATGATTGTAGCTGTGATACTGTTTTGTTAAAAGCATTGTAGCTGTCTTGTAACCAGCCGTAACAAGAAGCAAGGCTCTGGCAAAAATGCAAAATGAACTTCCTATTGCCAAAGTAACATAGACAGTGATAAACCAACTCGGCCTTTCTCTCTTTCTTCTTCTTGAATAAGCTGTTCATTTGTCCATATTGCATTATCTGTTTTATCATTTAGATCAGTTGGAGATTCCTTTTTCTGCAGAGAATTCTTAGCATTTCCCGTGCTGCTATCCTCACCAACAGCTGCTGCCCCTGCCTCAATGGAATCAAGTGCTGATAAAGTTTCTTTATGTGCACCAACTAGTTCCATGAAATTACTATCGATTTTAGAATATCGTTGTACTTTCCAGCTTGAGTAATCCTTCCATCTTTCATAACCTAATGATAAAACATTTAGGTTTTGTGACCTGGATGA
This sequence comes from Forsythia suspensa, assembly GCA_023638005.1. Taxonomy (NCBI): domain Eukaryota; kingdom Viridiplantae; phylum Streptophyta; class Magnoliopsida; order Lamiales; family Oleaceae; genus Forsythia; species Forsythia suspensa. The sequence continues at coordinate 25,589,372 of CM042666.1, read as the reverse complement.
AGAATCACCAAGACAAATGGAACGAACAAGAAATGAATAGCTCACCAAAACCAGATCAGCTACTGGTAAAAATTCCACTTGATGCATGACATAAATAACAGTTTTTGAATCCAGAAGCCCCAATATACATTCCTGCAATGTAAACATTATAAATATCATAACAACAACAGAAAAATGCATATTTTTAGTTATATTCAATTGGTGTCCATGGGAAGCAAGAACAAGGTTGACAAGATTAAACACAAGAACAACTAGAATTAGTTTAGAACAATCATAATACCGAAGAGAAGCAGAATGTACATTGAACAGACGAGTTCCTGTATGTGCATCGACATCACTAAATAGATCGTCAAACAAATATGTATCAGCATCTTGGTACAGAGCACGTGCAATCTGTATCCTAAAACCAACCCCAAAACTAGTTTAGCTACACCAAAATCTTTCACAAATCTTTCATTCCTTCCATGAATGCTTAGATATCTTCACAATTTCAATAGCACATAGCCCAGATTTTACTATATGGAATTAAAAAGTAACACTGCGCCGTAGAAGCTCTCGTCGGAGGTCACCGAAGGTGGATGAGAAGGTCGCCGGAGGTCGCCGAAGGTTGTCGCTGGAGGTGGAGGAGGTTTGTGGAGTTGGAAGATTGTGTCAATGAAAAATATGGTTAAAAGAGGTGATTTTGGAATTAATTTAAAATATTGCTGTGAAGTATGACTTAATTACAATTTTAAAAAAAGTTTTGACCTAATTTGAAACAAGTCATGTGGAGATGACTTATTGACAATTTTATCCATTATTTTTTGTCAATTTCAGACTCTAACCCAATATTAATAAGTTTAGCCAATTGATAAGTTCATCCAAACCCAGCAACCCCAGTTCAAATTTCACCTAAATTTCATTAACCTCATTTCAATTTCTTCAAAAATTCAAAATCAAGAACGAATATGTTGAAATCAGCCCCACAATCCTTTAACCCAACCGGCCAACTTTGTCTCTTTTCTTCTCTGACCGGTGACTGTAAAGTTCGACGGAGGTTAGGCGAGTGCGGATTGTCCAACCGACTGCAAAATCAGCCCCACAATTCAGAATATTTGATTTTTTTTTCCTTGTGTAAAGTTTATATGATTAATTAGCTATATTAATTTATTTTTGGCACACGGATTGAGGCACCTAGGAAGCGTTGGGGCCGTAGACCTTTTTCTTGGACATATATTTTATTTTTTAAATACTGATTATTTATTTAATTAGGACTTGCAAATTCTGCTGGATCACATACCTTGAAACTTTCCTTAGCAGACCTGAGTATATCGATGGTAGTATTGTTGATCCTGGAAAAGAATTAATATGTAGCCATGTGAACCTGGGTTGGATTGGATTTTCAACTTTATCCACACGGTTAGTACGTTGAATTAGATAGACGTGACTAAACATGACGAAATTTGTGACTTGTCACGTCTAGTCGAAGATGCCATACAAACTTTTTAATTTCCAATACAATGAGGGTGTCCTCTAAATATTGATACTGACCACATATTTAAGTTTTGCATCTGTAAAGGTTAATTTATATATATCGAGAGAAAGAAAGAGAGAGAGAGAAGTGATCTCTTATGCAATCAACAAGGTAATTAATATGTCACATTACCAGTGCTCAACATAAATTAAGCATCGGTGCTTAGGAGATCATTTCTGTGTATATATATATTAATTTGTGATTGAGAATTGAAATTTACTAGATTATAAAAAATATATAGTATTATTCATGGCAAAAAATTAATTGAAAATTTTAATAAAAGCAAAATTTAATGCAATGTTCTTTTGAAGATTTTCATTACGGTTCAAGATTTCCATGTGATTTTCTGGCACGATTCTTGTAATTCAATGTTCTTTTCAAGATTTTTATTACTTTTTGTACGAACTAGATTCAATGAACGTTAATAAAGAGAATGAAGTGCTGATTCCTGAAATAATCAAACAAGTAGATTTCGTATTGATTTTCTTCGAATTCATATGTGATTGATACTATTGAAACTAAATGATATTTATGGTCGCTCACTACCGATAGTGATTTTATGTGGCATTACTCAATTGGAATAATTATTCATAGTTGTTGACTATAAATACATTACTCAATTAGAATAAATAATTGTTCCAATCGAATAATGCCACGTAGACTCACTAACAATAATAAGTGACTATGAATATCATTATTCTCATTTAAATTATCAAAGTAACAGTCAATAGTTTCATTTGCAGAAAAATATGGAAGTTTTATGAAAAAAGAATCAAGCTTTTCCATGCATCCATTGTTGCAAATGGAGTAAATGCACTAAATTGAAAATGCGATATTTGAGTTAGTTAATATGGTAGCTTGCATATTGGTTCATTGATTTAAAATTTTTTTGTTACATATTTAATTTTAGAATTAACGATTTCTTCAAAAATATTTAAAAATTTATAGTTATAGTAATTATCAATGAATTTTATAAATTGATCAATATTTTTCAAACTATTACAATATATCAGTATATTTTAATTTCTTAAATATAAATAAATAGAGGTACTAATAGCATCTTTAATGTACTCTGTCTATTAAAGTTTCTGTAGCAGGTAAAATAAACGGATTTTCAGTCTATATAGCACTATGTCTATTAAATAGACGGTCAAATTAAAAATAAGAAAATTGCCTATAAGTCACTTCCACATGACTTGTTTCAAATTAGGTCAATTTTTTTTTTTAAAATTGTGATTAAGTCATACTTTACAGCAATATTTTGAATTAATTCCAAAATCACCCTTGTTAACCATATTTTCCATTGGCACATTCTTCCACTTCCACAAATCTTCTCCACCTCCGGCGAGTACTTATACGATGCAGTGTCACTTTTTAATTCTCTATAGTAAAATCTTGGCCATGCCATTTGCTATTGAAATTGTGAAGATATCTAAGCATTCATAGAAGGAAGGATTTGTGAAAGAGACTATTCCACAACTTCCTTTATCAAATCCTAAATTCAATCATTGCTGTATGTAAATTGTCAACATATTTTTTCCCAGAAAAGGATGTTTCAGCAACGTCCGTGTTTGGGATAATGAACTTAATCGGGTATTGGTTCGGTGCAATGCCGTGCTGCCATGGCGCTGGAAGGCTAGCTGGGCAGTACAAATTTGGTGGGATGAGTGGAGGTGTGTGGCACTTCTTGGTGTAGCTAAACTGGTTTTGGGATTGGTTTTAGACAATTCTTTGGTGAATATTTTGGACCAATTTCCAGTTGGGGTTTTAAGGGTTTTTTTGTTGTTTGCTGGGATTGAGTTGGTTATGTGTTCAGGGGACATGAATTCTAAGGAAGAATCCATTGTTATGCTTATTTGCACACTGCTTCACTTGTTGGCTCAAGTGCAGCACTTGAATTTCTTTTGGGATTGTTGTGCATTTGCTTCTTAGATCTGATTGGGTGGTGGCCAATCTTGTTCCACAGTTAAGTGCAATAATCTGTAGATCAAATGTTGAACTAGAGTTGTTTCAGTGTTGGAGTGTCTATATGGATGATTTGTTTGATGAATTTCAATAGGAATGATACTGTATTATAGAAAACAATATAATAGAATATAGTATCATTATATTAGTTGTGACCATGATTTGCCGCTTGATATTGTATTATAGAAAACAACTTGATACTGTATTATAGAATAGCAACTTGATATTGTATTAAGTTCGCCATTAGATTATTTTTTGTGTGTTGTTAATTAGTCATGAAAGTTGTTTGATACTGTATTATACAAAATAATATCACAGAAAAAATGGGCATAGAATTCGCATACGTGCTTATAATTTTTATTATAATATGTTTAAAATGACAATCTTTAATTTTTTTTGGTCAAAACAGTATCATACATCCTCTAAAACAGTATCACAGATAAATGTATCTTAATATATTAGTATCATAGGTTGAAACATTATCTTAATAAAACAGTATCAACGATAGAAGTATGATATAAGTTCACCAATGTACATTATCTAACTAAAAACAGTATTATGGATTAAATAGTATCAACGATAAAACAGTATCATGGATTAAACAGTATCAAAGTATACTAATGTACGTTACCTAAATAAAACAGTATCATAGACAAAACTAAGATATTGAAACAATATCATAGGTTGAAACATTGTCATAATTAAACAGTATCAAAGATAAAAGTATTGTATCATAAATAAAATCCATTCCACATAGATTCAAACAGTAACAAAGATCAAACAGTATCATGAATTAAACAGTATCAAAGTATATTAATGCACATTACCTAAATAAAACAGTATCATGGATTAAAACAGTATCATAGACAAACTAAGAAATTGAAACTTTATCATAGATCGAAAAAGTATCAAGTATTTTGCATTATACTCTTAGACAATATTGTCATAATTAAACAGTATCAAAGATAAAACTAAGTTATTAAAACAGTATCATAGGTTGAAACTTTGTCATAATATTTCACTATCATTAGAAACAAGGAAAAGATTCGACAAATAGAAACAGTATCATAGATCGAAAGAGTATCAAGTATTTTGCAATCATAGGTTGAAACATTATCATAATAAATCAATATCAAAGATAAAAGTATGGTGTAAGTGTACTATAGCACATTATCTATATAAAACAGTATCATAGACAAAACAATATAATAACAAAACAGTATCACGACAAAACAATATCACAATTAGTGTTTTTTACATTTAAGGTTATGTTGGTCTTTTAACTCTAAAATGTGACTTTAATTGAATTAAGTTTTGACCATATGACTTTATAGCCCATAAGTGCCAAAATAGTGATCGGCCTTGAATTTACCCATTAAAAATTCATTTCCAATGGGCTCCGTTTAAAACTAATATTACCGCTTATGTGGTATTAATTTTTTTTTTTAAAAATTGGTGGGACTTCAATTTTTATGTCCCTCATCTGAATTTTTTTTAATAAACTACTGAGTTGAATTTTAATTGTCGAGTCATGCCGTCTAGAAGTTTGTCTAAAAGCTAAATTTAGATAACCTTCTAGACGATATCTATTTTTTAGTATGTCATATCACCTAGACAGAGTTTTCATCAACATGTATTTGAGAAGATTTTTTTATATAATTTTGTCTATTTATTTTTAAGTAACACGTCTATAAAACAATAGATAGAGTGTATTAGAGATACTCTAATAATTTGCAATCAACTAGCTGTATATTAATCATGATCACAAAATATTTAGAGGCCAAGCTGGACCCTTTTTGTGGGTCACCACTAATTTGCATATCCAGATTTTTTAAATAAAAATTTCAATCTCTCTGACCCATAAATATTTAGATATCATCTAAACATATAAATAAGCGGGTTTAAATATTACAGCTAATTTATTTATAAAAATATTACTTTGTCGAAATTTTAATAAGCAAATGAACTTCATCTTGTATAGAATTAAGTATCTTGAACATAAAAAATGTAAATAACTTTTTTAATAGATTAAGATTATAAGCTAAATGTGTTACTACCTTGTCCCATGTAAATGCTATGTGAGAGACATGTGTCAAATGCATGCCATTTAATCAAGGAAACCTTGAACTTCGACGAATCTCTTATGAGTCTCGCCAATGTCACTTCATAGATGCCGAAGCTAAATGTCACATTGACGACAAGGAGGGAGTCATCAAAGGGGGTTTGACATCTCGTGAACCTCTTGACTAGGTATGAAAAGATTAATGTCAACCTCAACATCCCTTAGACTAGGCATGGTAATAGGCCGGCTCTGCCCGTAAAACACGAACTCGGCTCGTCCATGGGGACGAGCCAAGCTCAGCTAGTTTGGAGACGAGTGGCTCGGCTCGGCTCGGCTCGGCTCGACTCGACCCTCTTTTTTTTTTTTAAATTTGAAAATAAATCATTCTCTTTATTTTGTTAAAGAAAAAAATGTAAATATTTAAAATGAATCATTTATCTTTATCTTTATCTTTATGTTAAAGATTAAATATTTATCTTTATGTTAAATATTTTATTGAATCTTCATCATTATTATGTTTTTTAAAATCCTCATCTTTGACTTTTTGTTATATTTTTGTTTTTTTTTTTTTTTGAATTTGAAAATAAAAAAGAAATTTGAAAATAAATAGAAAATTAGAAATACAAAATCCTTTATGTAAAAAATTAAAGATTTAAAACCCACTTCTTTTTTTGTGTTTTACATTTTTTAAAATTTGAAAATAAAAAAGAAATACCATATCGAAAATCCTTTATGTTAAAAATGTAAGATTTAAAACCCTCATCTTTTTTTCCGGGCTTGGGATCGGCTACTTTAAAAGTAGGCGGAGTTAAAATTGTACACGAACAAGATGTTACGTGTACAATTTTTATTAAAATAAAGAAAATTCTTCAAATACGTAAATATTAATGCAAAATAATACTTACTACGAATATGATTAATCCATATTCAAATCTTCAAGTTCTTCTGACATTATTCTCATCAACTTTATCTTGAATTCAAGTTCGGCATCATCTCAATCCTTTAGACACAGTAAACTTTCTAAAATGTTGGCTTTTAGTCTTGACACGATATCAAATAAAATTCTGCCACTTATACTAAATGCAGCATTCAATGCTACAGTTGAGACCAGAGGTGTTAGTAGATCTCGTGCCATTTTGGAAAGAATTGGGTAACTACGTTGATGTTGTCTCCACCATTTAAGTATATTAAAATTTTTTCTCTCCTCGTCATCTAACATACTAAGCACATCATGCGCAAAATACCTATCTAACTCTACAGGTGTATCATTAGAACGGGAAAGGGAAGAACTAGAAGAAGAACCAACTAATTGTTGACCTTGAGTGGTCCTATGTGTATTGACGTAACTCCATAAGTCAATGTTATCAGTTGATGACGAAGTATATGTTGGATTATGGAGTCGTACAACGTTTGTATCGGCCTTTTCAGTATAGACCTCATACATAGAACATAAAGTTTATTCTAAATTAGCACACGTGACTGGATTTTCATAAGTTAATTTATCTGAAATTGCCATTATTGTGACTTTTGTACCCTCTAAGTTAAGTCGATGATCCATGATACATGCTAATGGAAATAACATAAGCAATTGTTTCCAATATTTCCTAAATGTAGCTTCCATAACATGTATAATACTAGTAAAAAGAGCAAAATTCTTATACCCATTAAAATTGTTAGCAATATAATAGAAATGATTTAAAACAAGTGGAGTAGTTGGGTAATAAACACCAGAACATGCATTTGTTGCGTCGTAAAAAAACTTTTAAAAATTTTCTAACATGACCACATATTTTCCAATCATGTAATTCTAAATCATATTCTGAGCCGTGTGAGTGTCGGCTATTATAATAGACAGTAATACAATCTTCATAACCTTCACACAATTCAAACATAAGATATGTTGAATTCTACCTATTGGCAACATCAGTTGCAAAATATTTTGATTGCAGTCCATTTTCTGTACATAGAGCAGCAAAAACTTGTTTTCTTGATGGTAAAACCGAAATATAATTAATAGCATATCTAATTTTTTCCAATTGAGGTTGTATAAATTTTAATCCATCTTATACAATTAAATTAAACACATGACATACATAATGAATATGAAATAAAATACCATCAAATTGTGGATTACAGTGTTGTATTAATTTCTCAATTACTATATTATTTGGGCCTGTATTATCAAATATAAAACTACAAGCCTTAGAATCACATTTAATTTCATGTAACACACCTAATAAAACTTGATAAATATTATTTCCATTATGAGGATAGTCTATTTGTTTAAATGCTATCACTTTTTTATGCATTAACCAACTATTATCAATATAATGTGCAGTTGCAACCATGGAAGCGGCTTGGTAAGAGCATCGGCAAGTTGATCTGTGGAGGAAACATGAGTAACACGAAGAACACCTGATTGAACTTGATCCTAAATAAAGTGATAGTTGATTGCCACATGTTTCACGCGCGAATGAAAGACTGGATTAGAACAGAGATAGATGGCACCAACATTGTCATAATAGATAACAGGCGGTGTAGGAAGAGTGACGCCAAGCTCTATGAGAAGAGAACAAAACCAATTGATTTCTGAAGTAGTAGCGACAACTGATCGATACTCAGCTTCTGTAGATGATCGAGTAACTGTACGTTGTTTCTTGGATGACGAAGAAATTGGATGACGACCAAGATAGACAATAGAGGCACTCGTAGAGGTATAGTCGTCTTTGTTGCCAGCCCAATCTGCATCTGAGAAGGCATGAAGGGAAAGTGGATTTTCCTTGTAAAGAAATAATCCATGAGTCAATGTGCCACACAGATATCGAAGCAGTCATTTTGCAGTATTCTAATGTTTAGTCGTCGGACGATGCATGAATTGGGAAAGCTTGTTAACAGCATATGCTATGTCTGGGTGAGTGAGGCAAAGATATTGTAGACTGCCAATAATTGTTCTGTGTAGTCAGTCAGAGCTGTACCTGAATGAAGTGTGAGATTTCCATCTGTACAATAGGTTTTGCGCCAAACATTTTTGTCCAGGCGAGATGATCAGTGATGTTGTGCCTTTGAGTAAGCAACAGACTAGATGGAGTGGTGAGAACCTCAATGCCGAGGAAATAAGAAAAGGCACCAAGATCCTTGATTGAAAATCTTTGTGCCAGGAGGTCAATGTTGCCCTGAATTATATTGGTGTTGGTACCTGTGATAATAATGTCATCCACATAAACAAGTAGATATATAGTAGTATCTCCTGAGTGGAGAATGAATAGAGAAGTGTCTGCATGAGAGTTTGTGAACCCAGACTCAATGAGGAACAGGCGAAGTTCAGGTACTAAGCCCGTGGGGCCTGCTTGAGTCCATAAGTAGCCTTCTTTAATTTGCATATATGTGTTGGATTGTCTCTATCAACAAATTCCGGAGGTTGGGCCATGTAGACATCTTTAGAAAGATGGCCTTGAAGAAAGGCATTATTAACATCCAACGGCCGCAACTGCCAACCTCTACTGACTGCCAGGCTTAGAACAAGGTGTATTGTTGTCGACTTGACAACTGGACTAAAGGTGTCATGATAATCCACTCCAGGTCGCTAATGAAAACCTTTGGCAACTAATCTGGCTTTGTACTTGTCAACAGAACTATCAGGAAGTTCTTTAATACGAAAAACCAACTTACATCCAACAAGATTCTACAAAGAAGTAGATGGAACAAGCTCCCAGGTTCCATTTTGAACAAGAGCATCAAATTCATCATTCATAGCTTGCCTCTATTTGGGATCTTTTAGGACTTGGTTAATAGTATGAGGCTCAATGTCTGATGGTTTAGAAAGGACAGCAGTGAGCTTCATCTTTGTTAGGGGTTTGTAGATGTTGTTTTTAGCTCTAGTGGTCATGGAATGGGTATTTTGATGGGTGGGCTGAGTTGTGGATAAAATAGAAGAGGTCTCAGAACTGTGTGGTTCCAGTGGTAAATGGTCGATTGTGGTTTCTTGGCGGTCAACCAAACTGTGTCTGAGTAAATAGAGGTCTCATGGACGAGGGTCGTGATCGGCCGATGAAGAAGAGGGGCAACGATTGTTTGGGCATTTTGTGACGGATGTTGACACGAGGAATCCCTTTTTGGAGGCGTATTGAGTGAGCCACTTTAAATTGGTAGAATTTGGATAAGCCATTTGGAAATGATCTCTGGGGTGGGACGAGCTAGATGGGATTGGTGAGTGATAAAGGGAAATGAGTTTTCAAGAAATTTGACATGACGAGAAATATATGTTTTAGAAGTGGACAGATCAAGACAAATATAGGCACTTTGTGTTGAAGAGTAACTAAGAAAAACACAATGAGTGGAGCGAGAGTCAAATTTATGTTGAGAATAAGGACGAAGCCATGGATAACATAAGCAACCGAACACCCGAAGATTAGTGTAGTTGGGTTGAGACTTAAGAAGTTTTTCAAAAGGAGATGAAAGATGTAGTATGGGTGTGGGCATACAGTTGATGAGATATACAGCAGTGGCAAAAGCATAAGTCCAATAAGTTAGAGGCATCGATGCATGAGTAAGAAGAGATAGACCGGTTTCAACAATATAGCGATGACATCGTTCAGAAAGACCATTGTGTTCAGATGTATGGGGTGGTGTAGTAAGATGGGATATACCATTGGTGGAGAGAAAACTATCAAGGGCTTGATATTCGCCACCATTAACTGAATAAAGGGTAACAATGCTATGTTTAAATTGGTTTTCGACTAATGCCTTGAAGCGTACAAAGACGTCATACACATGGGATTTCTGTTTAAGTGGATAATACCAAATATACCGTGTATAATGATCAACAAAAATAACATAGTACTGAAAACCATCGACAGATTAAACAGGAGAGGTCTATACATCAAAAAAGAGAAGTTCAAACGGATCAGATGAGGTTAAGGTAGAAGAAGAAAATGGAATTTTATGACTTTTATTAGATGAACAGGCATTACAATGTAAAGAAGAGAGTAACTGACTAGACAATGGCAAAGAAAACTTGGAAACAATATTTTTCATAATGGGAAATGATGGATGACCTAGTCTAGAGTGCCACTCGGACGAAGTGGTCTTGATAGTGGAAAATGCAAGCAACGGTGAAGAGGTAACCGAAGAGGATGTAGTCGGCCACTCATATACGCCATCCTTAGGTTCACCCATCAAAATGATTGCCCCCATGTTTAGATCATTTACCTGAAAAGTAGAGGGTGAGAATTCAACAGAAACATGGTTATTAGTGCAAAATTGATAAATCGAAATTAAGTTTTTTTTCATGGAAGGGACACAAAGGACGTTTTGTAAGGTAAAGGTGCGAGAGGAAGTAGGAATGGTGGTAGAACCGGTATGGGTGATGTGAAGGGCAGATCTATCGCCGATCATGACATCATCAGATCCTTGATATGGGCTATGAAGAGAGAGATTGCTCAAGTCAAATGTAATGTGGTAAGATGGTCCACTATCCAGCAGCCAAGTAGGAGTAGTGTTGTTGCCAAGAACATCATGATTAGCTCGTGGTTGCCTGGGTGTAGATGAGCGATATCCCTGAGAGCCTTGAGGGTGAGGTGTAGGGGATTGTTGATTTGTGACAAGCCGAAACATCAGGCATCGTTTGGCAATGTGTCATTGAATGCCGCATGCTTGACAACGACCCAAATAAGGTTTGGGTTGGCGTTGATCATGAGGAGAAAACGCAGTGGTAGGGCTTGGTCGTTGTGGATTGGTGGCTGGTGGATGCCAATTTGGACGATTTGGGAAGGTCAGGATTTGCTGCTGTCTTTGGTAGTGATAGAAAAGATGGTTGAGCGATCAAGAGATGCTTCATTGTTGAGAAGTTTCTCATGGAGCTCAGCAAAAAAAATTGACTTGTCCCGAGCATTAATTGCACCAATGACAAACATGAATATGGAAACTATCTTAGGACTAGGGGATTACAACTAATTACAAGGATTTAATTCTCTAATACTTTCTTACTTGGTTTCTTTGGATTCTCTTAAAGCTTGCACAACGAACTTTTGAGTAACTTTCTCTACGAACTGATTCCATGAAAAAGCAAGTTGTTTTGTCCTTAATTCTGGTTCAGGACATTGACTCCTACCGCCGGCTTCTTTGCTATCCTAAACATAAATTACGAGCCTTCGAACTTTTCGTATGCGTCGGTCAAAGAACTATAACCCAAAATATGCGTTCTAGTATTTGTAGACATTCTTCAACTACTAAAAGACTAGTCCACCATTTTCCACCATTTAAAGAAGGTGGCTTATACCTTGTGAATATCACCTTAATCGAAGCATTAGCTGTATGAATTGGCTATGAGGCTATTGCTTGTTTTGCCTTCCTAGCTCCTGAACGGCATGCCACAAATTCTTTGTGAAAGTGTTTTATTTTGTTCCCGCCATTTTCTTGTGGAAAAGAAAATTAATTCCATATATTAAATGGATATATTTACCAACATCAAAACAAAATTTAGAATAAAAAAACATGCACTTTTATTTATAATCCCAAGTCATTTGAAAACATATTGAAACAGATGAGTACAAGTCGTTTAAAATGACTTATTTAAGATAAGAAGAAAATACAAATAAGATGAGAATTCCAAAGTACCCTATATATAGGCTCTATTCATCTCCAACTTAAG